>CM074724.1:152524706-153974706 GCA_037306005.1 Rhinophrynus dorsalis
ACCCTTATTTTGTCAATTCTTCAGTTAGCAAAGTGACCTTTTTCCCCAACTAATAAACTTACACTTGCTTACAAGATTCCTGTGAATGCCACTGCCCTCCAGTATCATTGTTTAAGTACATTTAACGGTGTGGCACCCGTGATATTATAGTATACCAGACGTGAGTGCCTCCAACTGGAATGATTATTTATAAATATTTATATATTGGACTACTGTATTAAGGACTCCTACCTAGGTAAGTGTTTCTGCTAAAGAAATTAAGAGTCACTTATTCCGACAGGTATAATTTCCACTTAATGGAGGTTAATGGTTCTGTAATATCATGTTTTAAAAACAAATTAGATTTTAGTCAGCTAAGATACTATTAGCTTTTCATGCCAACAGTCACTTTTCTCTTTGCAACATCTGGTACATAAAAGGTCACCTCCCACCTACAAAATGCTTCTCTAATTATACTTAGACAAAGGGAGACACACACACAGCCTGATTTAGTACAAAGTACTCGAGCAATTCTGGGGTAGATCAACTACATAATGAAAGACCAAAAATCCCATTGATTTTAGTGGGGCAATTAACCCCTTGAATGCCAGAGAACTCCCAATAAATAGCTTTACCATGTGTTAAACCTCTCTAGCATTCAAGGAGTTTAACTCCACCCAATTTAACCCTTTGAATGCCAGAGGGGCATGCAAAGCATTGCTTTGCAATACCCCTCTGGGACTCAAAGGGTTAAATCTATAGGATTTACTTTTTTTATTTATCACTTATGCTGTAGACAATTTGCTTCAGAATTAGTACATAGCCTCATTATACCAGATTTATCTCCAGCAAAGTGCACTAAATATAGTTCCATTGCAAAGCGGCATATTTGATATTTCTCTAGTATTAAAGGGGTTAACTATGAATTAACCACCTGGTTACCATAGAATTCTCCCTATGATGTATAAAATGCATTCATCAAGAGTGAAATGGCTATAATGCAGCAGGGGCAGCCAAAATAAACCCTTTGAGTGCAAGAGGTGTACGCAATGCAATGAGTTGCGTACCCCTCGGGCACTCAAAGGGTTAAAAATGAATGTTCGCTGCAAAGATGAAAGATTTCTAGTACTTTCCAGTCAGTAGGGATAGGTGGAAGTGTTCTTAGTAGGAAGAAATGGGTGGAAAATTGCCTGTTTTACCATCCACAGAAATTGCAATACATTAAGAGTAGACATTTTGGAACTAGAAATCATAGTCTAAAACTGTAGGGTCAGAGGTTAAATGTAATATAAGTAGATTTTACTTCACTGACAGGGTGTTATTATCTAACACCCTGTCAGTGAAGTAAAAATCTACTTTAATTATATTTAATAGCCAACAACCAGAAGTGGTAGATGTTAATACAGTGAGGAAATGTAAAGTGGTAGTAATGTTTCATAATAAAAGCAGCTCCAATTAATCTTCATAGTATTTGGGCCATGGACAGTGTTATTTCAGTACTGTCAGAGTTGTAGTTCAAGACTAATTGAATGAGAAAGTACCCACCTCCCGCCCCTTTTACTGATGTAACTGCTCAGCTCAGAGCAGCAGGGTGGTGATCAGGTGGATTGCAGAGAGGGACAATTTTCAATTAAGATAAGGGAAAAACCTGAAAAACCTGTCAATGGAGGCAGGGTTTTCCTTATACTCACAGTAAGAAGACTGTCCCTTGCTGTGATCTGTCTGCTCAAGTGACCAGATTCCACATCTGAGGGGAGGTGGCTTACACTAGGTAAAAGGGGCGGGAGGGAGAAACTTTATCACAGGGGTGGATTGGGGTGCAATACCAGCCTGGGAGATTTTTTGTATTTAACTGGCCCACTAGCTGATATTCGAGTGCCAGGGTGGGGGTGGGGGTACACAGTGCATTGCTCAGCAATAAATATTAATAAATATTAATGTCCCGTTAAGGTTTTGGTTGTATAGTTTGGCCAAAATATATTCAAACTTGACTGCCACACCAAGGAACCACAGTGAAGGCAAATCATACCTAATATCATCTTACCACATCATACGGTTTGCACACTGCTCCATATTATATAACTGCAACATTACATACTTTTTAAAATGTCTTTTTGAATAGAAAGCATCTGACAAATAGTGAGATGAACAATATACAGGATCAATGCAAAAAGGAGTACAAAGCAACTGATAACAGTATGAGGAAGTCAGAGCAGCAGAAAATGTCCTACTATTTTAGTTTGATAACCACTAACCAACCTACAGGAAACCAACCCAACAACAAGCTCACCTCCCCCCCAACCTTCAGACCTAACTAAATACTTGAGCTCCCTGCAGGCAGAGCATTCCCCTCCAGGCCCCACAGCCCCTCCATAGCTCCCCTTCAAAAACCATGACCCCCAACCTCCATGCACCAGAAGGAAATCTAGTGAGTCTTGTCTCTCTGTAGCAGCTACACTATCACATTTTGATGGAGACCCCCTATGTGTATAGACTAGTCCGTAAAAAGGTAAATTTTGATTCTCTAGATTTATCCAGTGATTAAATTGTGGAGGGTTGACAGACATTCACACCATTGCCACAACCTTTCTGGCCATCAACAGCAGATTATAGATCAAAAATTTAACACAGGAAGATTACATTTTGTCAGGAACAACTGACAAAATACAAAGATTAGGGGGCATCATTTGTGGGGGCCCCAGGACACTTGCAACATGATTGATAACCAGACTGTAGAATACATGGATTTCCTGGTACCCCCACATAAGGCGGAAAAAGGTATTTGAAGCTAAATCAGTTGATGCTTTGCGCATATAACTACCATGGGAGGTCATAGCTGCACCCCATTCCCATTCCTCCTGGTCACCCAGGTCATGTTCCCATTGTTTATTCAGTTTATCAAGATCTTGAAGGGCTTCTGTCACTAGCCACTTATATAAAAAGAGACCGGCCTGATAGGCCATTTCTGCTTGATTGCGGATAATAACTTAGAAATAGAGACTTGCGGACACTTTCTCCCCCACTGTGACTCCCAGGCATGCCAAAAACGAAAGTATGAATAAAAGAATGTATAAGGGATTATGAATTTTTTGTGGACTTGTTCAAACAACTTCAGTGTGCCACCAATATCTATTTATCCCAATGTAGTGATGCCCAATCATTGCCAAAATCCAGGGAATGGAGCTGTTCAACACCGGCCCTACCGCACAGGGCAGTAACAGGAGCTTATCCATGACTTTACAGACTTCAAATGACTTCACTGCAGCTCTAAAGCTGCTGTTGTTGGACTGTGTATAACTCCCATGTTTGAGAGCCACACCGAACCTAGATAATTAACTGGTTTTCTATAATCTATGGTCTTGCTCCGGTTTCATAATGAGGATAGTGTACTAAAAAGTACCACAGCAGACAAATAAAAGTTATCATTAACCCCTTCAGCGCATTGGAGACCTCTCTAGCATTGAAGGGGTTAAAAGACCCATTTAAAGCATCATGGATTTGAGCAATGTTTGTCCTCTGTGAAGTCATTGGTTACTCCAGAATGGCTCCAGTTTACTTTACAACATCAGCCTCAATGAATATTGAAAAGGCATTCTACCAACAGGCCAGGTTTTTTAATATTTCTCTAATTAGTGTATGCTAAACCAATTAACTTAGCTCTAATTATCAGTAATTATAATTATTAATTGTCTTGTCTGCTTTAAACAAGTAATTTTTCTAAATATCACACTCAATGCAAATGTCTTATGCAAACAAGGTTAATGCCTGCTGCGAGCTGGCTGTTCAATAGGCACACAAATTATGGAGAAGAGTAACTTTCCTCTTAATCCATCTTTTTTACAGAACTTTCATTTGCTAAAGTACTTTGTAGCAGCTAAGAGGCATATTCAGAATCATTTAGTTAGTCTTCTACACAAATTTCACTGGGAATGTAGACCTTAGGGCTGGAGAGAAGATCTAGTTGAAGGTGGTATGGAAAAATGTATGATAAGGTGAGTGGATGCCACCTAGTGTCCAGTTTGTTTAGTTTGTAATTAAACCACAAGCAATCTTTTTTAATAGGTAGAGTCTGTTTTTAAATCATTGAATTTAATACTATTAGCAATGTAGAAAACCACATAAATACATGCACCCCACTACTGCTTATAAATGATCGGCAATGTATATGATGCCTGTTATAGGTAATATTGATGAAGCTTGACAAATTTGCTATCATTAGTAATGCTTATTATTGGTAAATATATATTGCAGGGTTTATCTGCTGAGTAAAACAAGTCTAATCCCATTACAGTGAGAGAGATGTTTTATTCAAAAGTTATTCCAACTCAGGCTTGCATTGTTTGGGTGCAATTCCTCCATGACCTGAAAATGTATGTTGGCGTTCTTGTTACAGCATTGTATGGAGGTTTATGGCCAACTGACCATAGCTGTAAATAGATTGGTGTAGCAACAGTACCACTATAACATTTCAGGCCACAGAAGTACTGCGCCCAAAAAATGTATGTTTGAGCTATAATAACTCTTGAACAAAACATCTCTCAGCAAGGGAAGTGCATTTTTTTATTCTATGGCATAAGCTCTGCATTGGCTTTTTATTACATATTAAGCCAGTGGTTCTCAACCATTTTTTGTTCAGGCACCCCTAATACACAATTTAGATTCTTCTGGGCTTATCTTATATTTTGTCATTTGTCAAAGTTGTTATGAAGTGTTCAAATAAGTAATATACATTTATTCCTAGGTTTCACAATCAGAATAACTAAAACAAATATATTGTATATAAACATTTCCATAAATATGCATTTAAAAGTCAAAATTAACATTTTTATCAAAATCTTTATTAAAAAATTAAGGGACACCCTAAATGGATGTCCGGCGCCCTAACTGGATGTCTGTGGCACACCAAAGTGCCACAGCACCCTAGTTGAGAATCACTGTATTAAATGAATAGTAATGTTTCACAAACGTAGCAGCTCCAATTAAGATTCATAGTATTTGGGCCATGGAGAGTGTTATTTCAAAACTGTCAGAGTTGTAGTTCAAGAGTAATTGAATGATAAATTATCCCCCTCCCGCCCCTTTTACCTAGTGTGAGCCACCTCCCCTCAGATGTGGAATCTGTTCTTGAGACCAGGCAGCTCACAGTAAGGGGCAATCTTCTTACTGTAAACATAAAGAAAACCCTGCCCCCTTGACAGGTTTGTCCAGCTCTGTGATCCATCCAGACAGTGTTGCTGTTCTGAGGTGAGCAGTGTTACATCAGTAAAAGGGACAGGATGAGGATATTTTATCATTCAATTAGTCTTGAACTACAACTCTGACAGTATTGAAATAACCCTCTCCATGGCCCAAACACTATAAAGATTAATTTGAGCTGCTACGTTTGTGAAACATTACTATCCCTTTAATCGTTACTATCCCATTAACTCCTTGGATGATAAAGATGCTTCACAAAGTGTTGGAGAAACATATAAGGAGCATCAATAAAACATCTTAGGTCTATTTGTACAAGGGAAAAAGAGAAACAATTATAGGGAAATGGGGAAACGAACTTCATCACAGGAGAGAACTGAACAGTCCTATGACTTTAATTGGGACTTTAACCCTGTGAGTGCTAATGTGGTTACTATCACATTACTTCATGCTGCGTTGGAGTCCTCTCTAGTATTCAGTGGGATTTACCCTTTGAGTGATAGAGGGGTATGCAACACAATTGCTCCCTTTGTTTTATGCATATAGCCTCTAGAGCAATAGCTATGCCAAGCTATCACTACTTAAAGAAGCAGTAATTCTTTTTCTTTATAAAAAAAAAACTTATATGTTGAAGGGAATTTCCTGCTGAGTAAAACAAGTGTATGCCCACTGCTGTCAGTTAAAGTATTCAAAAGTTTTAACAGTTAAAAGCTGTTAAACTCTCTTGAAACAAAGATCCAGGGAGCTTACTTCCTGAAAGTTCAAACTGTCAGGAAGTGATTCAGCAGTTACAATCACAATGTATAGAGAACTCTTGTCAATGACTCACCTCTCCCATAGAATGAAACAGAATAAACATCTGAACCTGGACCTTCCAAATCCTCCCCTCAGTTGAAGCTTGAAAGGATTTTCATGCTAATTCTTCCCCATTCATTTACTCTAACCCTCTGGTGGAAACTGATATTTTTTAACAACCTAAGAAGGTGGAGAGAGAGGTAATTTTCTACAAATTAATTATGCAGCTTTAACTGACGAAGTCAGAAAACAGAGCTCAACTTTGATTAGATTCCCTAACAACTAAATCAATAAATCTATAAAACTATTAACCTGTTTGGAAAACATAGTTACAGGCAGTTTAAAGAGATACATTTAATGAGATTAAAAGTGGTGTAGATAACAGGTCCACTTTAATGTAAAGAACAACATATAAATCTGTAATAACTCTGAAAAGACACATCTCCTAACAATGTTGAGAATACTCTGGTTTTAAAGGAAAGTGCTACAATATTTTTATAATGAAGATAGGTTACTTCTCCTTTAGGTCTCCAAATGTCCTACTCATCCTATCCTCGGAGGAAAGAAACATGGTTGTAGTTTGGACTTACTTAAAAATAAGTCAAAACATAATGGGGGTTATACACTAAAGTGTGATAAAGAGGTGATGAAGTGGAAATAACTTATCCAGTGGTATCACGTCTCCAATTCCTATGTTATTCTATGGAACCAATGGAGATTTCTCCACCTTTGGAGATGTTATTGCATAGGATCTATAGAATAACATAGGAAATGGAGAAGTGATATCACTGGTGAAGTTATTTCCACTTTATCACCTCTTTATCACACCTTAGTGCATAACCCCCAACATATCCCTAAACAACTAATTTTCTACTCCATCATAATCTCAATGTATCAGCCCTATAGGGGCCTTATTCACTAAAGAAAAGAGAAGCAATTTTGGGGCAAACCAACTGCATTATAGGAAGATACATTTTTCAAGAAATTCCCCAGACCTCTTTAGCTTTCAAGAGATTAAAATGCCTATTTAAATCAATGGTAACTTTTACTTCTTACCCATGATGCAGCTGATACTCAGAACTGTTCCTCCTTTTTTGTGAATAAATCTCCTAATAATTATTTGCATCCAAACTACATTACTACAAACTACATTACCTTTAGACAGATCAGCATATTATTGCACAATTATAATCTCCTTCCCATCAAACGATGTGTAGCTTTAAACCACAAGACCTGGGGCTTCAGACCCATAATCCAGTAATTAGTAATGGATGTTTAACCCTTCGAATACCAGAGGGGTACCTCACACATTGCAGAGCAATGCATGGCATACCCCACTGGCAGTGAAAGGGGGATTTCTCTTTGAAATAAGTGGCTCAGAATTTGTTTAACTTATTGAGAATCAGAGGGGTGTGCAGGACATTGCTTTGTAATGGCCATTAAGAGGTTAAAATAAGGATTTGAATAGCAAGTTATCTATCATACAGCAGTCAGCACTCTGCACTCTGAACTCAGCCTATAACTAAACAGGGACATTATTACCTTGAGAAGGTTTGTGTCCTGTTAGAGTTATGGGCAGGACTTTCTCTTTATTGTTTATCACAATCAGAATGATAAAGACTATTTTTTGTTCTGTAGAAATCAACACTAAATCCAGACCTAAATTGGTGTACAGCAAGCACAGGCAATGGAAGATACTATGTAAAAAATATATATAAATAGGTAGTCTTTACTGCTGTATGAAAGACTTCTGTCTTAGTAAGTTATTCTGTTACACACTTTAACACTTTGGGTGCCAGTGGGCACTCAAAGCATAAACAGGCACTTAGAATTCATCCTTAATAGTGAATTGGGTGAATGGTTTAATGCATAATTTGCCAGTCGCGAAGCAGGACTTTGATAAACTTGTTTTGTATGGATAGGTGAAAATGTTTACTACAGAAATAAATAGGAAGATAGCATATGCTTACGTGTTTGATGACATGCAGTTTCATATGTGTGCAATGACGTCTATGTATGTGTGCTGGATGGATGATTAATCCCACTGAAATGTGAACTTTCTGCAGAAAGAATGCATTAGTTTCAGTTCATTTTCCTTCTAGCAGGAATTTTCTGTGAATGGAGAAACCAGTGAGAGTTGGTACCGTGTTAGCCGTATAACTACAGGAGGCAAATATAGTCAAGCTGATACCTTTATTGGCTAACTAAGCAGATTTAGGATGCAAGCTTTCAAGACTCCTTAGGTCTCTTACTCAGACATGTTATACAGATAAATATGAAATATGTTTTCATATTTATCCGAATAACATGCCAGAGGAAGAGACCTAAGAGGCCATGAAAACTTGCATCCTAAATCTGCTTAGTTAGCCAATAAAGGTATCAGCTTGACTATATTTGCCTCCAATGGAAAAATCTTAATCCTATTTTGCATAAACTTTAGTTGGAGGAAAAATTAACTTGCCATCATGCCTACTGAATCGTTCACTTCATTATATCATCTGGTCCCATGAGTGACACTAAAGCACAGGGTGCATACCACCTCTAAATGGCATTTTAATGCAGAAAGCGACAGATATGGAACTCTGGAACATACCAACAGCACCTTGGGAAATAAACATTTACATTGATTGCATCTGGGGCTTTTAACCCCTGGAATGCCACATTGGTCTCCAAAGAATTGTTTTACTATGTGTTGGGGCTCTCTCTAATGTGCAAAGTGTTAAAAAGCCCCATTTAAATTCATGACAATTTGTTTTATTTGGTTTGCTCCAGAATTGCTCCTATTTTGCTTTCAGGACAAAGGGGAGATGTATAAAACTGGAGTTATAAAGAAAGTGTCTGTAAAGTGTTTCAAAGCGACATAACTTTATGTATAAACATCTAACGACATTTTGCTAAGTGCTGACTCCAGTTAGTTGACTTTTTTTGAAAAGTGGACTAGAAAT
Organism: Rhinophrynus dorsalis; assembly: GCA_037306005.1. Classification (NCBI taxonomy): domain Eukaryota; kingdom Metazoa; phylum Chordata; class Amphibia; order Anura; family Rhinophrynidae; genus Rhinophrynus; species Rhinophrynus dorsalis. Next base: position 152,533,619 of record CM074724.1, read on the forward strand.
GGCCTTGGCCAAATAAGAATTGTGTCCCAGTGTATTTATAAAGAAAGTCGCTAATTGCGCCAAAAATAAAGCCAGTTTTAAAAATTAAATCATAACGCCATGTAAAACCTATTCTTATTGGAAGTATATAATACCGATATGTGTGCGAATATATATTCGCAGGTGGAATAATCACAGAATATTCTCAGATAGACATATTTATAAACGTGACCAGGCGTTGTGAATTTCAGCGACAATTCTTAAGAATACACTAAGACGGCTTTTTATTCATCACCCCCAAGGTCCCTAAAATGAAACTATCACCTGTCCAATTTCTTACTTCAAGAGATAGTAATGTCTATATTAAAGTTCTTCTCAGAGTCTTCTTTAACCTTTTTATAACATGTAGCGGTATGTTTAAGTACTTACAGTTCTGTAGTTCAAAAGATATTCAAGCTAACAGGATCCCCCTCCTGCCCCTTCTGGCTGCCTCCCCTTAGAGCTGCAATCCTGTTGTGAGACTGGACGGATGCAGCAAGGGATCTCTTCATTCAGTAAGTATAAGGAAAATCCTAACCCCCTTGACGAAGGAGGGCAGGATTTTCCTTTTGCTTACTGAAAATTGTCCTTCGCCTCTCTCCATCCGGACCAGACAGAGAGGATCAGTGACTCGGCCAGAAGAGGCAGGAGGGGGATTTTTCAGCTACAGAACTGTAAGTACTTAAACATACCTCTATGTGTTATAAAAAGCTTAAAGAAGACTCTGAGCAGAACTTTAAAGTGTTAGTAATGTCCAACAAAAAGTTTTTTGCATTTAGGAGAGCTTAAAAAGCTGAGCTAAATGAAAAAAAAACATATCTCTCAAACCGCTATGGTTTAAGAGATACAGGTGTTTAAAGTTCGCTGTCTCCTACTGACAGCTGTAAAGCTGTCAGCAGGAGATTCGTGTCGGTCGACACGGAGGCGCTTGAGAAGTGCCGCAATCTCGTTTCTTACAAGGAATCCCTTCATTGGAATGGTCTAAAACGTGTGCTTGCAATCCAGGCACACATTTTAAACCATTCCAACGAGGGGATTCCTTGTAAGTAACAAGATCTCGGCACTTCTGAAGCGCCTCCGTGTCGACCGACACGAATCTCCTGCTGACAGCTTTACAGCTGTCAGTAGGAGACAGCGAACTTTAAATGCCTGTATCTCTTAAACCATAGCGGTTTGAGAGATATGGGTTTTTTTTTTTTGCATTTAGCTCAGCTTTTTAAGCTCTTCTAAATGCAAAAAACTTTTTGTTGGACATTACTAACACTTTAATATAGATATTACTATCCCGTTCACTGGAAACATCTACTGTGACAGTATGTTCATGCAAAAAGCTAATTCTCACTAGCAGTAAAAACTGGTGGAATTTGGCTGGCGTGCACGACTGTACTGTCTAATTTAAAGAAAATAAAAAAATAAATCTAAACATTGAATAAACTATTGTTTTGAATCAAAATGACTAAGATAAATATAAAAATATAAGTCAGAATCACCTATGCTGCTATAACTTGTTAGATGCATTGTAATGTCTAGTGTCCAGCATATGTAGTACCACATTGACATTTATAAGTAAGATGATTATTGTTTGGGTGGTCCTGGAAGAATTATGGCTAATAGAGAAATGTTGTCTTGTGGTCTTTTTTTAGTAGAGAAGATATTCTAGATTCATACCATGTAGAATGGGTTGAAAGCCTCTTTTCTATTTTTAAATACATTCCTGGCCATGACAAGGTATGAACAAGATGGGGAAGAATTAATTTAACAAACACAATTTCTTTCTGTCACTGAACTCAAGCTAATGAATCTGTTCACAGGTAACAAGCAAGAATACAGAGTGTCACAGAAGAATGGTGACTCATTGGCCTCATTCCTTGTTAGTCAGAATAATTTTTCCACAAACTGTAAATGATGCCAACCTTTCCGCAATACACCTATTGCCTAGTATGATATTTGCAAAATAATTTCATGGAGACACTTCATATCACTTATTACATATCAACCTATTACGTTTGGCCTCTTAGACGTTTTTTAGACGTTTATTTTCTGGAACACCTCTGTTCCAAAAAATATAACATATGACTGTAAGTCACAAATGCCACTGATATGATTTATGCCTTGTAATAATGGTTCCTGGTTGTATCACTTATTAAAAACTATTTCAAACATAGTGAATGTATGAATGTAGCACAGATCATGTTTTGACACATATGGACATTTAAAAAGACAAATCAGGCCCTGTACTGACCTTATACCAATGATCAAAGCTACCTTTTCAGCAAACTGACTATATATTGCAGCGTGTGCCATGCAGTTGTCTGTTTGAGTGCTTCATGGTGGGCTGTTCCTCTTTGCCCAGGTTCAGTATAAGAACAAGATGCAAAACCATTGTACTACCTTCAGGTGTGACATTGAAGCTTTGCATGCTGACATGTCTGTGCCAAAGGGGTAGTACTTCAGTATATATATATATATATATATATATATATATATATATATATATACAGGGCTTATAATTTTAAGTCCTTTGCTACTAGCCAGACCTGAAAAGTTACTCGCCACTGCAAGCCAAAACCCACCAGGGCTGAATTTGTACTCGCCAGGGCTAAATTTTCATTCGCCATTGGTTAGTGGCAAGTGGAGATTTTGAGCCCTGTATATATATATATATATATATATATATATATATATATATATATAAACATTCTCTGTTTATACTTGCACTAATAGCTATTATACACGATACATATTTTATGCATATATTTAGGGTTTTCGAGAAATCCCTCGAAAACCATGTTGTTGTCTGCTTTTTCACAGGAAAATCCGCTTTAAAACTAAGGATTAAAATATTCAAATTTTTCGCCCATTGGCCAAAATTCTTTGCCATTTTTTCAATGGCTAGAAAGTTTCCGCCTGTTGATTTATGTGTTTTTTGCCTTTTCGCTATAAAAACGTGACATATTCCGGGAAGAGGAACACAATAGAAGCAGTTACAGAGTAAGATAGACATGCTGTGCTGTTCTGCTGTGATCCTTTTCAATACTTGAGACAGTAAAGGCTCATAGTGACTGCTATCACTATGAGAAAGTTTAAAAATAGTAAAAGGAAGAATTGTAATGTCTCACATGTGTCCACTGAGTCTGAGGAGGAGGAGGAAGTGAGTTCTATAGAACCAATGCTGTTCAGTCGCACTAGGGTTCTTGGGGAATTTTATGTGAAGGGAGGAAAAAAAGGGTAGTGGTGAGAGTAGGACAGTTCTGCTGCGTGTGCCTGCTGCCAGATGTGCTGCCCCTGCTGCCACCATTGCTATACCTGCTGCCAGATGTGCTGCCACTGCTACAATTAGTGCTGTGCCTGCTGTCAGATGTGCTGCCCCTAATGTGAGTGACTATATTTCCCTTGGGGCAGGCACAGCGCAGTCATCACCAATGGCACTGTGCACAATTTGTGATAAGTCAGTGAGAAGAGGAAAGGAGGGAACACACCTTGGCACAACCTCCCTGATAACACACATGAAACACAGACACCATGACATTTATGTCAGACACATTAAAGCCAAACATCCACAGCAGAAATCGAGCTCTACTGTTGCTGCACATCCTGACTCACCAGAAAGGCAACAAGAGGCAAGGCAGAGATCAAAGTGGAGGAAGAATAGAGAAAACCAGGCAGAGTCTGGAAGTTCCATGATGAGTGAAACAACTAGTTCTCCATCACCTTCTTCCTCTAGGGTAACTACATCTTCTGCCAATCCATCTTGTTCATCGTTACCTCCCCAAATGATAGCCACTCTGTAGATGTTAGGATGTGGAAATTCGTGTCCACCCGTTGCACACTGTGTGGTGCACTGACCACACATGGCAGTGTGGTGGAGGAGAATTGCAAGCAGGGCATCAAGTGGCATCTGAGGAGATTCCATCTTGCAAAATATGCTAAGATGGTGGCAGGGAGGGTTCATCATTACTTTTAAACTGTCAGCAAGTTGTCATGAGTCCTTAACAGGATGTGGACAAGTGGTATAGTGACAGCGGCACTACTTGGTTCAGGCGTCATGGTGTTTGGATACAGTTGTGCCCCCAGATGTTATTCACCACACACACTGTGCACATTGCAGTTGCTGATGAGAGGCACAGTTCCTGCTCTCCAGGGAAAAATGTCTATTCTAATAATAACACACCCATGATTTTGGAGGAAGGTCAGGTGGAGAAGAATTATTGACCAATTATTGACCAACTTCTTCTTTTCTCCATATATACTGAGGGGCTACTTATTGTGCTGCTACTGCCCAGGACCGGACTGGCCTACCGGGATACTGGAAAAATTCCCGGTATGCCGCCTGCACTGGGCTTCCCTGGGGCTACTTGCTTTAAAATCCACGGCCGCAAGATGACAGGACTGTGGCCAAGAGATTTGAAGGACCGCCGTCCACCGCAGTGTGTGCACACTGACACAGTTCATGTCCCCAGATAAGCCCTCAGGCTCAGCCTCATCGACCATTCAATAGACTCCAAAAATTGACTGCCCGCATCATAAGATGCGTGCGCAGCGTACTCGGAGTAATGACATAATCCACACTGACTTTATGCTCCGTGACCACTGGGGGTACAAATCCAGCCGCTGAACGCATTATGGGGATCTTAGTGAGGCAGCTTGTCAGTACTTGGGCGACTTTGCCTGGGTTGGTGCAGATGATTAGAAGGCTGAGCTCAGCCACAGGGGGCAAAGAGGTACACGTTACCCACTTAGATGGGAACAATGCAGGTGAGTGTAGCTCCTACTGTCGAAACACGTATTTTGTGGCCTCTCATTGCTTGACTTACATAAGGGACAAGGTTACAGTGCAACTTCTACTTTTGAACTTCTCTATTAATTCCTGTCTTCCGTCTGCTTCTTCAAATACTGTATGACTCTGCATAACTCTATCTTACTTTGCATAGCCCCTCCCGTTGTTCTTTATATCCACTCCTTATAACTCCTCCTGTTACAGCATATACCATTTCCACATTATTGATAATCCCATTATCTTTATCTTTATTTATATTTTAAATAAAATATAGATTAAGCGCTTGGATCTTAAATAACACTATTATGTATAGAGATGGTTCAAAGATAGTAAAACAAATGTAAGAATGTATTAATACACTTTATCTATACATATAATCTCTGCACTTATAAAACAATATCAATAAAGAATAACATACTACAATAGTATTATCAATAGAACCAAGATATATACTTCCACCTGATAGATGGTTAAATCACTGTTAACGTCCTTGTAGCCAATATAATACAAGTTAAATCCAAAGGGTCAGGTTTATCTTCCTCCCGTTAAATAAATATAATATATTTTATTGATAACAGTTCTCTTGTTGTGAATATATTTATATATTTTATATACCTTAAATAATGTCAATGTTTGTAGTAGATGTCTACTGGGATCTGTTATGTAAAATCCCATAAACCCACCAAACTTTATTTATTCCCAAAAACATGTATAATCCGCTCAACATAATGGTACTGATCTTTAAAAGGAGCCTCACTTATCAAGTGAGCTGGGGGGGTTAGAGAAGTGGGTTTTCTATCAAAGTGATGCATCTAAAGTTTTGCATAAAAAAATTATGCATCTATTCGGCCGCGTCATTTAAAGTGTCGCAATTAAAGTTATTCGTCTTAAAGTGTCGCAAATTCTACATTTCGCGTTGATCCAAATGGTGCATTCACCATATCATGTGTTAACATGTCACAGCATTAAGGAGGCAATATTGGTGCATTAATGCCGCAAATTGGGTGCAATATGGGTGCAATATGGATGCAATAAAGGTGCAATAAAGGTTCAACATGGGTGCAATAAGTACACGTTAAGGATGCAATATGAGTGCAATATGGATGCAATATGGGTGCAATACAGGTGCAATAATGGTGCAATATGGATGCAATATGAGTGCAATATTGGTGCAATAATGATACAAAATTGGGTGCAATATGGGTGCAATATTGATGCAATAATGGTGTAATATGGGTGCAATATTGATGCAATATGGGTGCAATATTGGTGCAATAATGGTGCAATATGGGTGCAATATTGGTGCAATATGGGTGCAATAATGACGCAAATTGGGTGCAATAATGGTGCAATAAGGACACATTAAGAATGCGATATGGGTGCAATATGGGTGCAATAATGACACAAATTGGGTGCAATATGGGTGCAATAAGGACACATTAAGGATGCAATATGGGTGCAATAATGGTACAATATGGAAACAATACGGGTGCAATATTGGTGCAATAATGATGCAAATTGGGTACAATATTGCTGCAATATGGATGCAATATGGGTGCAATATTGGTGCAATATGGGAGCAATATGGGTGCAATAATGATGCAAATTGGATGCAATATTGGTGCAATATTGGAGCAATATGGGTGCACCCTATTGAATCCTTAATGTGTCCATATTGCACCCATATTGCATCCAAATTGCACCCATATTGCACCCAATTTGCATCATCATTGCACCAATATTGCACCCATATTGTTTTCATATTGCATCCAATTTGCGTCATTATTGCACCAATATTGCACCCGTATTGTTTCCATATTGTACCATTATTGCACCCATATTGCATCCTTAATGTGTCCTTATTGCACCCATATTGCACCCAATTTGCGTCATTATTGCACCAATATTGCACCCATATTGTTTATATATTGCACCCTTATTGCATCCATATTGCACCCAATTTGCATTATTATTGCACCAATATCGCACCCATATTGTTTCCATATTGCACCATTATTGCACCCATATTGCATCCTTAATGTGTCTTTATTGCACCCATATTGCACCTAATTTGTGTCATTATTGCACCCATATTGCACCAATATTGCACCCAATTTGCATCATTATTGCACCCATATTGCACCAATATTGCACCCATATTGCATCCATGTTGCACCCATATTGCACAATTATTGCACCCATATTGCATCCATATTGCATCCTTAGTGTGTCCATATTGCACCATTATTGCACCAATATTGCTTCCATATTGCACCCATATTGCACCCACATTGCACCCAGTTTGCATAATTATTGCACCAATATTGCATCCATATTGCACCCATATTGCACCCAATTTGCATCATTATTGCACCAATATTGCACCCATATTGTTTCCATATTGCACCATTATTGCACCAATATTGCATCCATATTGCACCCATATTGCACCCAATTTGCTTCAATAATGCACCAATATTGCGTCCTTAATGCTGCGACATGTTAACGCACAATATGATGAATGTGCCATTTGGAACGCCGCAAAATGTAGAATTTGCGACACTTTAAGACGCATAACTTTAAACACTTTAAATGACGGGGCCGAATACATGCATCAATAGATAGGACCGAAACGTTGACCATGTTTATTACCTTTGTGCCTAATAATAAATATAATTAAGAAGTCCCACTGGTGCTGCCTCCTTCTTCTTTTCTATTTATGTTCATCTTTGAGGATTGTGTACCTGGGCAGAAATTTTGATAGAGTGAGTGCAACCAACCCACAGTTCTCCACATATATATATATATATATATATATATATATATATAGTCAGTATATCCATACACCTCTTTAACTTTATATATTAGCCAGGTGAATTTCCATGTGCTGGTTATGTATACATAACCAGCACCTTGAAATTCACCTGGCTAATAAATAAAGTTAAAGAGGTCTGGGGCTGGTATAATGACTCAATGCTATGGGGCTGGTAAGCAATTTTTTTCCAGGCCTGGTTTTTATTCCCAGTCCAGCCCTGCTACTGCCTCAGGTGCATCACTGGAGCTAGTCGTGACAAGTGGAACCTTCATCATCTATCACACATGTTACTGCTATTATTGATCCCATTCCTTTTCAGCTGCCTAATCATTCTGCTGCTTAAATAATTCAGCGGCAGAAAGAATAGCAATTGCAAATACCGCAATTATAGACTCAGGACATTTGACAATGGCCACTGGCCAACGCAACATGACCTGCTGGCACTAGTCCAGTAGGACTTTTTTTTTTACTCAGGGCTTATGCTTTAAAAAATAAAAAACATAGTCCTACAAGTTTTGGGGCTTTGTTTCTAACAATCCTAAATCCTACAGATCTGTTTCCGTAGGGCTTGTGCCTAACAAGCTTAAGTCCTACAAATCAATGTTTCTTCAGGGCTTGGACCTCTAATAAGTCTAATTCCTACAAATCAATGTTTCTTCAGGGCTTGGACCTCTAATAAGTCTAATTCCTACAAATCAATGTTTCTTCAGGGCTTGGACCTCTAAAAACAAATCTAACAAATCATCCTCTACAAAATACTCTGTCGAGTAAAGTATCAGTCAAACCCAGTGGCAGCTTATGTCAGGGAGTTCCTGTCTCTATCACTTTACATACAAATTTCTTATTTGATGTACTTATTTTTTTATCTGTTCCCCCAATACCAGTCAAGAACCCCCCACCCCCCAAGAAACAAATTCCCTGTTCAACTGATTCATTCCCCAGACTCCACCCACCAACACAGACACCCTCCTTAGATCCCTTTTTATACCATGTCTTATGGGGATTTAATTGTTATTAACTGCCCCCAATCCCAGTTAACAACCCCCCAAAAATATGTTCCCTATTCAACTGATTCTTTCCCCACACCCCATCAACACATTCATCCTCATGCCCCTTTTATACTAATAATATTTGTTATGTGTTGTGTGTAAATTCAATGTTCCCAATGATTTCGTGGGAAATTATTCGCCAAGCGGGAAGTGCCATTATTTGCCCATTTAAGTCTGAAGTGAACATTTTCACCCATTCCTACATATAATTTAGAAGTCTGTATTAATCACAATAAAGTGATTCTGATATAAGGATCTAAATATACAAGAAACAAAATACTTCCGTTTTGTAATTTTAACCACATTTCCTTAAAGGGATAGTAATATATGAACATAAACAGAGCTCCGTTTGCTCTACATAGTTTTTTCGGCATGTAGAATGGTATGTCGATAGTATACAATTTGTGGTTCAAGAGTAATTTAATTATAAAGGATACCTTCTCGCCCCCTTTACCTGTCCTTAGCTGCCTACTCTCAGTTGTGGAATCCGGTCATCCAACCAGACAACTCACAGCGAAGAACAATCTTCATTCACTGGGCATAAGGAAAACCCTGCCCGCTTGACCAAGGAGGGCAGGCTTTTCCTTATGCTCATTGAAGATTGTCCCTCGCTGAGCTCCACCCGGACCAGCTTGGAGATCAGCGTGACGTGGGTAAAAGCGTTGGGAGGGGTGATCTTATATAGTTAAATTACTCTTGAACTACAAATCTCATACTGAAAAAACTATGTAGAACCACCAGAGCTCTGTTTATTTTCATAGATTATAACCCTTTGTGACACTATCACATCAAAACAATTTTAGTGATTTTGATAGAGTTCCAAATCCCTGATATGTTGTACTAGCGATTTTTTATTTAACCCCTTAAGGACCAGTGACGTGGCAGGACCGTCACGCTTGTCCGGCACTTAAGGACCAGTGATGGTCCTGACACGTCACGTACTATTACTCATCACATTCCTATAGGAGCGCGGTGAGTAATACCGGGCACTGAAGTTGATCGCTCCAAGACCGGAGCGATCTCTTCCAGTGCCCCGTTTGGCGTGCCGCCCCACGTGATCAGTCACGTGGGACGGCACGTCAAAGTTTCCTATGCGGTCCTTAAGGGACGGCACGCCCCGGGACCGCTGGTCCTTAAGGGGTTAAAAACACATTTGAGTTATTTAGATTCATAGATCATGCTAATTAAGGTATGCCATACAGGTACTTTTTGCCTTATCCCTCCCAAACACTGATCTAGCACTGTAAAGGTTGAGTATCAGTGAGTAGGGGAGGCCATGAAGTCCAAAGACAGGAAGTACCTGCACTGCATGTGTTAACTAGCATAACTGGTACATCTATCTCATAATAAATAAATGGACAAAATAAAAAAGGGACAAAAAAAAACATCTAAACCAAAAATGCCTAATACAACATATAGGTGATTTTGAAAGCTCTTTCAGAATCATCAATGCTGTTTCCAGGTGATAGGGCCCCTTTAACCCTTTAAGTGCCAGAGGGGTATGCAACACATTGCTTAGAAATGCATTGTAAACCCCTCTGGCACTCTTAACCCTACAAAGTCCAAAGGGATGTGTAAAGTGTTGCACATCTCACAGTTCCTTAAAGGGTTAAAATAGCCTAGTCTATTTTTCCCACCAGTATTTTAAGTCAAATTGGAGGAATTCTGATTAAAATAACTGTACTGATTTCCATTTGACTTTTTCTTTGAAGTGTTTTTTACTTGACATTTACTCAATTTGTTCCCTGATTAATATGCAGTGTAATGTATTTCCATTGCAATGTTTATCAAGTGTATCACAACATATCTCACATAAACAAAACAATAAACCCAGTGGGATTACTTAAGTACCAGTACATCACCATTTATTGTAATAACATGTTGCTTTTGCGAGTTTCACTTCTACAGTACATCAAATATCAAAATTAAATTTGCATCTATGGACATTGTCAGGGCCGAATTTCCCAATAGTCAGAGTAGGCAACTGCCTAGAGCTCCAGCTTTGTGGGAAGCCTCAGATGTGCTGGCCACACCCACATTCTGAATTGTGGGTGTGGTCAAAGCAATCTCAGTGCCCCTGCACCAGCTCTATACCCTTTTACAGGCTATTATGTAGCCTCTTGGCTTGCACTGCAATGCATTAGATATCTCTCAAGTAACCAAGAACTTAGATTTTTTTTTCATTTTAGATTGTTATAGGCCAAGGATATTTTCTGTACCAGGAAACAGTGAATGGGACTAGAGATGTGAGGAGTGGGGTATGGCCATGGGCAGAGCTATGAACACCTAGAGTGTCTTGCGTAGGGGAGATTGGAATGTAAATCTAACCCTGGGCATTGTAGGATACTTGTGACATATGCATTTTCCCACATAAGGAAAAATGCAAAGAAACATTTCTACATTTATTATGCTTGGCCTTTTTTGGTATGCTGTCTCTTTCATCAGTAATGTCCAGTATATGCTTCATATAATTAAAGGAACACTAATGCCTAAAAACTAAATTAGGTTATATATTTTTGATACCATGGGGAAGATTTATTAAAGTGGAGTTAATGGAAAAGAAGTATTAAAATGGCTGTAATTTTGTAGCTGGTAGTTATAAAAGTATTAACCCCATTAAGGACCCATGATGTGCCAGGATCGTCATGGCTTAGTTAAAGGGATAGTAATACTTAAATATTACTAATCCCCATATTGTAGGCATGTTAAAAAGAATTTAATTGTCCCCAGTGTCATCTCTCAAACCTTTACAGTTTGAGAGATAACCACCCACAAAGTTCCCCCCTCCCTCCTCTTTCCCTGAAGTCAGAGTTGTAGCTGACTGCAGGAATATCTGGTCTTACGTGCATTAGGCGGCTCTGCAGCAGAGCCAAGATCGAGTTAATTAATAATATTTATATTAATATTGATAATTATTTCACTGAAAGGGTCTTCTACGTGTGTTTGCAAACCAGGCACATGTAGAAGACTGTTTCAGTGAAAAAAATATTTTTTACTAACGTGTTCTCGGCTCTGCTGCAGAGACGCCTGATGAAAATAAGACCAGAAATCCCTGCAGCCATCTACAACGTTGACTTCAGGGAAAGGGGAGGGGGGGAACTTTGCGGGCGGTTATCTCTCGAATCATAAAGGTTTGAGAGATGACACTGGGGACAATTAAATTCTTTTTAACATGCCTACAATATGGGGATTAGTAATATTTAAGTACTGCTATCTCTATAAGCACAGTTTAGGAGGACATAACACCGTGTAGTATGTTTTTTTTATAAAATGGCGTAAGGAAGTTTGTAAAAAGTGGCTCCAAGAATTTATAAAGAAATGTGCTATTTGTGACAATTTAGTCACAGATTGTTCACCAAATATTTAACCCTTTGAGTGCCAGAGGGGTATGTAATGCTTTGCAATGTGCACTCAAAGGGTTAAGGCCATGTCTGACCTGTTCCATATCTCACAAGTGTCCCTCTTTAGGAGGGACAGTCCCTCTTTTAGACCCAAATCCCTCTGCCCCTCTTTTACACCCTTATGTCCCTCTTTTTAGGAGATCAGACTGTGTGGTGTGTATATAAGTGTATCATATTGCTCTACAGCAATAAAACTCACATTAATGCTTGTTTAAACATCAGTGTATGTGTTTATAAATTAGATTGTATAAATAAAATAATTTGGTCTTGTTAGAAGTCAATTATTAGGTTACACAAGGAGGTGTCAATAGGTCATGAAATAACCTACAAAATGTCTGTAATGCCCTGGCCACCAGCCACGCCCCCAGCAACACCCCCTAAAGCACAAGTGTCCCTCTTTGGCAATTTGAAATGTTGGGAGGTATGCTGTTCTTAGTCTTTATGGGCTCCACATTTATACATCTAAGTAGAATACTTTATAAATACCATCACTCATAATAAGGAATAAGGACATTTTAAGGATCCGTTCACAAAACCGAACAAGAAAACTTGTTATAAATCTCCACCCCACTTATCTGCAAAAAAGCAAAAAAAGGTTAGCTTTTGTTCTATCCCTAAAATCTAACCCTAAACCTACATTTTTTATGCTGTGTGCCTTAAGAAATAAAGAATCACATTTTTACTCATATCCTACTCTCATTTGTTTGTTAGTATGCTTAGAAGACGTTAAATGTAGCATTTTTTGTGCTTGTGGATCATTGGCGTTTGTGTGGGCAACTCCCTGCTACTAAGCCTCAGCATACTTGTATCTGTATACGGTGGAGTGGACTGTTTTATGTCTGTGTATGGTAGAAATGTACGAGTTTGTCTTGAGCTGGGTCTGTATTGTTACACTGGAGAAGAATGTATAGACTGTCCAATATCACTTCTCCTGCATCTCAAGATTGATATGATAATTAGTGTTAGGAATTCCTGGAGCATATGTAATATGCAATAATTTAGATCTCAGGAAACATTTTTCAGAAGCTAGCATAGAAACACTAACAACTACAAATTAACTGGGGTTACATATAGTGTACAATAACCTTTACTTTATAATAGCATCTTTAAAATGTCTTTATTTATTTTCTGAGGCCCAAAATCTAGTCTAACAAATGATGTGTGGGAGCAGCCATGCCCGCCTTTTTCAGAGCTCCAAGTACCACTTGAGGTGATTGGTCTATAAATGAATTGGGAAAATAAAACACAATAAGTTAACTAAATCATCTCTCATTATAAATACAAACAAAATTAAAGGAGCAGTAAACTTTTTTTTATGAAAATACATATTTTACAGAGCTTTTCCTGCTGAATAAAACAAGGTCACTCCCATTGCTGTCAGATGTTTTATTCAAAATTTATAGCAGTTTAAATAATCAGGAAGTGAATTTACTGTGTTTACTTCCTGATAGTTCTAACTGACAGGAAGTGACAGGCAGTTTCTATCACATTCTATGGAGAACCGTTATGTCTCTGACTTTTCTGACTTTCCTCTCCATTAGAATCTGATAGGAAATCTAATTAGAATTTGACCACTAGAGGGCCCTGCTAATGTAAAAAACCATGGGTTTAAACTGTAATAACTCTGGAAATATAAATCTCTCGGCAGTGGGAGTACCCTTATTTTACTCAGTAGGAAAATCCCTACAATATATATTTTTTCATAAAAAAAGTTTACTGCTCCTTTAAATAAATACTGTTTGAATATGATAATATACATTTGTTAAAAAGCAAGCTTAGAATTAATCCTTTGAATGCCAGAGAGGTGTGCAGCGCATTGCAAAAGCGCACCCCTGTGGCACTCAAAGGGTTATATTTTAGAGGTGTACAATATGAATATTTCTTTTACATATCCTTGCTGTAAGTACATGATATTTAAAGTTATATCACCCTATTTAGTCTTAGGTGTTAGTGAAGCGAACATAATTCTCTGATTCCAAACTCCAGGAACAAAAAAAAACTCTGGTAATTTTTAACACTTTCAATGCCAGAGGGGCACAAAACACATTGCAAATTATTGCATACCCCTCTGGAACTCAAAGGCTTAAGAAGGAATAGAGATTTCAGTGGAGGGCTTTCAGGTCATGTAGTTTGTTAACAGAGAATCTGGCCTCGTAGATATGACAATCAGTGCTAATTAAAGTGATAGTAATGTTTCACAAAAACAGAAAATCCAATTAATATTCGTAGTATTTGATCCATAGAGAGTGTTATTTCAATACTGTCAGAGTTGTAGTTCAAGAGTAATTGAATGATAAAGTATCCCCCTCCTGCCCCTTTTACTTAGTGTAAGCCACCTCCCCTCAGATGTGGAATCTGGTATTGAGACCAGACACCTCACAGCAAGGGACAATCCAGACAGGTTGTTCAGGTTTTCCCTTATGCTAATTGAAGATTGTCCCTCATTGCGATCCATCTAGACACTCTTGCTGTTCTGAAGTGAGCCGTGTTACATCAGTATTGAAATAACACTCTTCATGGCCCAAATACTATGAAGATTAATTGGAGCTGCTTTTATTGTGAAACATTACTATCCCTTTAAAGGCCAAATCTGAGGATCCTGGCCTTTCAGAATTGATTCATAATGATCATTATGATCCCCCCCCTCAAATTAAAGTAATTAGGGGTTTATTATTAGAAGGTGTTCATGTCCCTTTAACCCCTTCGACCAACAGTTAAGGACCACTGTGCATTTTTTTTGTCACTAATGGATTCAGGGCTCCCACGAACAGTGTACACGGTGAGCCCTGAATTCCATGAAGTGCAGGACAACCGTGATGATCCTAGCATGTCATGGGTCCATAATGTGTTTATTGGGAAAGATTATCTTTTTGGTCTTCTAGAGCTGCTAATGAATACAAGGAGTATGACAACCAGGACATATCTGAAAACAAGTGAGAGATGATGTCATTACTGCATTACTAGAGCGCCAGCGGGAGATTGCAGGTGGAGGGATTGCAGGGGGAGGCCGGGCCCCTGGGGTGCACGGGCCCGGTCGCAGCTGCGACCCCTGTCGTTACGCCACTGTTTGGCGCAAACCAGTGCACCACGGGGGGCAAATATTAATTCATACTGGTTTAAATGATGCTATAAACCATTTGAGTGGCAGAGAGGTATCCAGCGCATTACACTGCAATGTTTTGCTTTCCTTTCTGGTGCTCAAAAAATTAAAGCAGAACTTTCACTAAAATTAATATGCCCCCCAAATAATTATTCATATTGCGATATGCATACCATTACTTGTATGATCCTGAATGAGTCCATCATTACTGAGAAATCCATCTTGTTCGGAGACAGACAGGCATCAGCACAGACATCTTGCCTCTTCGGCATCTGTGTGTTTGTACTGTCCATCACGGTTTCGTCTATGATTGGTGAGGGGGAGTTGTAATGTACCTTAAAGGGATAGTAATGTTTCATAATTAAAGCAGCTCTAATTAATCGTCATATTACTTGGACCTTGGAGAGTGGTATTTCAGTTCTGTCAGAGTTGTAGTTCAAGAGTAATTGAATGATAAAGTATCTCCCTCCCACCCCTTTTACTGCTGTAACACTGCTCAGCCAGAGCAGAAGGGAGGTGCCCAAGTAGATTGCAGAGAGGGGCAATCTTCAATTAAGATAAGGGAAAAACCTGAAAAACTTGTCAAGGAGGGCAGGGCTTTCATTGTTCTCACTGTAAGAAGATTGTCCCCTGCTTTTATCTGTCTGGTCTATGGACTGCATTCCACATCTGAGAAGAGATGGGGAGGGAGAGGGAAACTTTATCGTTCAATTATTCTTGAACTACAACTCTGACAGTACTGAAATAATACTCTCTATGGCTCAAATACTATGAAGATTAATTGGAGCTGCTGTTTTTGTGAAACATTACTATCCCTTTAAGGTACAGGAAGTGGCTGACAGTGCAGGCGCACAGAATCTACTACAAGATGCCTACCCATCAGTCTCTGAACAAATTGGAATTCTCAATAATGCTGGACTTATTCAGGATCATACAAGTATTGGTATGCATATCGCTATATGAATAATTATTTTTTTTGGGGGGGCACTTTAATTCGAGTGATAGTTCTGCTTTAAATGTTAAATCCTTGAATGCTTGTGAGGTCTCCAACACATTGTGAAGCACTATAATAATATAATTGTACCAGCTTTCAGGTGGCTCATACCAGCCTGTGTGAAAGCAACTGAAATATCTTTGAAGATTTCTTTATTTTTACGGTTATTTATTTATTTTTTTATGTGCTACTGCGCCAGCTAATGAAAGGAGAAAACAATTAGTGTGAAATGAATTTTAACAAGGTTCTTTGCTTGTGTGATGATAACAAGGCCCTGTGTCAAACCACTCCAATCCCAAGGAAAAGAAAATAACAAAAGTCTACTTCTTATGCCTGCTAATCCCACCGGCACTCCAGGAATATAATGAAATAAAACAACTCAGGACAGGGAGGGAGAAAGAGCATGAGAAAAAACTCAGAAAGGAAACAGAATTCTACGTTTGAATAATTAAAACCGCACGACAAATCCGTTTATGCCTTTGTTAGTTTGTCACACTTTGTGGCATGCTGTATTTTCCGACCTGTCACATTGCATTGTAAGAAAATGTTATATTGAAACTCGCAGCCTGCCTTCTGTCTGCTCAAAACAATGCAGATCCAGAGTATAGTGAAGTCTGCAAGGGTAGAGTCACCTCTAGCAATAGAGTAGGGTGTTGGCATCTGGATACAGAGTCATCCATTAGGAATGGTAGAAAATGTTATGGTATTGTACATCCTTTCAAGATTTTATAAAGTAGGGGCAAAACTTAAACAATTCTGGGGTACACAAACTGATCCACAGGGGACAGATAAAAAAATTCCCAAATAAAAAGTCCTATTTAAATTAATGGGAATGCATACTTTTTTCCTGTGATGCAGATGCTTTGCTCTAAATTTTTTACCTTTATACATCTCCCAGTAAATTAAGCCATTTGATTCCAGAAAAACCAGAAATGCAATTCAGTCCAGTATGGAATAAGAGAGAAAGAAAGCAATGACAAGATCAGGGTCTACTCAGGACCATTCACTCAGGACCACAATGTGGAACACCAGGGCTGATTTTTATCAGGTCATGTCAGGTCGATGGCTTGGTAATTTTGTTATATCAGGTGTTACATGAGGTCAGTAAAGCAATGTACTAACACTTTCACATACCACTAGAAATTCAATATACTATTACATTCCAACAGCAGAGCAGTACAGAATTATATACTGTCAGCAGGGAAATACACAATTTCATTCCACCAGCAGAGCAGGACAAAATTATATACCACTAGCAGGGCAATGCACTATTACATTCCACCAGCAGAGCAGTACAGAATTATATAGTGCCAGCAGGGCAATACACTATTACATTCCACTAGCAGAGCACCACAGCATTACATACTACCAGCAAAATAATACACTATTACATTCCACCAGCAGAGTACCACAGCAGTAAACCATTCCGTGCCATCAGTAATGCAATAGTCAATTACATGGACGTTCATTGTGTGACCCGTGGGCCAAATGCTAGTGGAGCCCGCCTGAATTGTTTAACCCCTTAACGACCGGCCATGCAGCCGGCAGTTAAGGACCGCAGAGTTTTTTTTTTCTTTTTTTCTAAAAGGATTCAGGGATCCACGAGCAGTGGGGACCCCTAAATTCCATGACGTGCCAGGACCATTATGGGTCCTTAACACAAGTGTACCATTGACAGTCCTAGCACATAATGGGTCCTTAAGGGGTTTACAAAAACCTAATTAAATAGCACTTATCAACTAGTAATTTGGTAAGGCCAGCAACGGACAGTTCAAGAATAGTTATTTGTTAAATATCAGCAATGTCATTGACTTGTTCAATTAATAAATCCATATTTTTAATAGCTGACAGACTATATTCACCATTGTTATAGCTAAATAAATAAATGTGTCCCTTACACGTGTGGCTTTCTGGTCATGTGGCCCCCAACTTAAAAAAACATAGACTTCCCTGCTCTATTACCATATCACCAGCAGAGCAAAGCACATTACATGCAACAAGCAGAGTAATATATCATTACAGAAACACACCAATGAGAACATCAATCACAAAATAAAGTGACAAGCTGCAAGTGTAAAAGTGGTATAAAGAATACAAGAATGTTTTAATGCATTCATAGCACTTTTGATGTTGGAGACATCTCCAGTGCATTGAAAAGCAGTATGAGATGTCTCTAGCACATCTCTAGCAACCAAGGGGTTAAAAAGAAAAAGATACTAGAGGAACAGGTACCTGTGGAGGTGGAGATTTTATGGGGGGATTGATATATCTAGTAAATGTCTGGCTTCCCTTGGAGCCTCTCTGGGCCTTTCCCTGGTGGGGTACGGGCTCTCTTGCGGCCTGCCCCTGTCCCTCCCCTCCGGTCCCTGCTCCGGGTATTCCCAGGGTGTCTTTGAATGACACCATTCTGCGCGTCTGTTTTGGACATCAGTACATTTCTTACTTTTTCCTTTTCTAGGTCTTCATACCTATTTTTCTTGTACCCCTTCTTCCTTCTTTCTACCTTGTCTTCTTCACTTTTTCCAGCTTTGTTCCCCACTTACATACTTTATTCCATCTTCATCTTTACATATGAGTCGAGCTGACCTCATTGATGTTCCTTGTCTAGAACTGAAATGGGTTCTAGTTTGTCTTTTAGGGATATTATGTATTTGTGTACACAAACGAGAGGACACAGGAAGAGGAGCTCAACGGTATCCACCCGGAGCATTAGACCACGGTAAACATTGTATTTAAAATGTCTAATTTATTGAAAATATCTTTTAAAAAATATACATAAATGGACTCAACTAATCCATTGCAAACATGATTAAACGCGTTGAGCTCCTCTTCCTGTGTCCTCTCGTTTGTGGAAATCTTGGCTGAGATTGTTGAGGGTGCTCCGGTTCCACCAAACACACTGTTACGGGTGAGTTCTATGTGATTTATAATTGTGAATAAGATATTTTTAAAAAAAGATAAAGAAATAGGGTATGATCCCTTTAATACTTGGGAATTATTTGTAGCAACTGCTATATATACTTTATAATAAAAATATTTGTGTACACAGCTACTCTATTGTGGCTTACATGTCAGTGCAAAGTCATTGCTCGAATCATTTCAGTTGTACCTTCTGCATTTGTACCCTCTGCATATGTTTGTATACTGTTAATTTTACGTAATGAGTGATTTATACAGTAATAACAAAAGTCTGCTTCTTATGCCTGCTAATCCCCCTTCCCTCTGGTCCCCGCTCTGTGTGTTCCAGGGGTGTCTTTGAACTACACTGTCCTGCATGTCTGTTTTGGACATTAGTACATTTCTTACCATTTTTCTTCTTTCTTTTACCTTTTCTAGGTCTGCATACCTATTTTTCTTGTACCCCTTCTTCCTTCTTTCTACCTTGTCTTCTCCACTTCTTTCAGCTTTGTTCCCCACTTACATACTTTATTCCATCTTCCTCTTTACATATGAGTCTAGCTGATTTCCCTTGTCTAGAGCTGAGATGAGTTCTAGTTTGTGAATAGGGATATTAGGCTTTTGTGTTCACAAGTACTCTGTTGTGGCTTACATATCAATGCACCTTCATTGCTTGAATCATTTCAGTTGTACCCTCTGCATATGTTTATATACTGTTAATTTTATGTAATGAATGACTTATACCAGGGCTTATAATTTTAAGTCCTTTGCTACTAGCCAGACCTGAAAAATTACTCACCACTGCAAGCATAACATAGCCACCAGGGCTGAATTTCTACTCGCCAGGGCTACATTTTTAATCGCCATTGGCTAGTGGCGAGTGGAAATGTTGAGCCCTGACTTATACATTAATAAAGCTCTTTAAAAAAAAAAAAAAAATACCCTAACATTTCTGAGTGAGGTAAGCAACTCAATGTAAAGCAAGGTGTTGATCACCCCTCTCGCACTCAAAGGGTTAAAGTGATGATCATAACACATTTTAGAGCTGGTACCACTGCACTGTTTCAGCGCCTCACGTTATGTTGTACTTGTGGAATATGAGTGCCATGGGCCCTCCTGCTCTCATTCTTGTGATGAAATGACAGCCATCTTGTAGCTCTGATGGTTTGTCCATGAGCTTCTCAGGATTTTCGCAAAAATGTTGGGACCTTAACTACCCCTGCTGGTCTTTACAATGAATGGCTGGAAAGCCTAAAATTTGGTTTCTTTACCATCAATAAGGCAGATGTAAACATTTCTTAAATATAGCTTAGTGAAACAAAATGACTTCACCTATGAATGGCCTGTTTTTCTGTAATTGTTTTAATTAAATCAGAACCCTCATTTCATAAGTAGCAAGACAAGCAAAGAGCTAAGGGGGTGGGGGTGGAGTGTTTTGGGCACTGGAGAGATCAAGGTCACATTTACTCTCTTCAGTGCCACCATAGAAATAAATACAATAGAAACACAGGAAGATATTTTGCATTCAGCACCATGGACAGAGTGCACAGTTGCTGTGACTCTATTTGAGCTATCATCTGCCCAGGGACATTTGAGGCATACGTTTTAGGAAACTTGTGACTCCCTTGTGCATAACCACGGCTGTACAGGTGCAAGTGAGGCTTTCCATAATAGTCTGAAACTTGAACTCCCTTTAGGTGTATAATGATGGCTTCACTTTGTTTTTATAGTTTTACGAGTTTTATTTGCACAGGCTGAAGCTGAGGAGTACATAGGTTGATCATCCATGAAACAGGCTTTAAAGGAACAGTAAACATTTTTAAAGAAAGATGTTATATGATGTTTCTGTTTTTAATATTTTCCATTAAAAATATATATATATATATATATTTATATATATCCAGTTGTTGTATCATCAAAAATATGATATCAAGGATAGCCATTCACAGATCTTAATAAAGATATTTTTATTGAATCAAAACAATAAACAGTGTCGACATTTCGTCCTACTTGTGGGTCTTTGTCAAGACACAAGTGGGTTGAAACGTTGACACTATGTTTATTGTTTTAATTCAATAAAAATATTGTGAATTCTTACCCTTGATATCATATTTTTGATGATACAACAACTGAATATTGCCAATATTGCATTTCTACTGATATCTGGAGTGCCCAACTACAAATATATATCGTATTACATAAAGTGGTAGAATGCGTCGCTCACTGTGAGCTGTAACCGCACATGCACAGTACAGAGTCTCTACTGTGCATGTGTGGTTTCGCTTCGCTGTGAGCCGTCTGGAGCTCCCCACTAAGAATCAGCGCATTCGGCGAGTCTCTACTGCAGTCATGCGCAGTAGAGACTCACCAAACGTGCTGCCCCGCTCCGGACGGCTCACGTCCTGTCTCTGCTCTCGGCTCCGGGGCAGCAGCCGGGGCAGCTGGGTGCACTTTAGCCCATGTATATGGGCTTTCATACTAGTATATATATATATATATATATATATATATATATATATATATATATACAGGACTCAAAATTTCCACTTGCCACTAGCCAATGGCGAGTGAAAATTTAGCCCTGGCGAGTAGAAATTCAGCCCTGGTGGGTATGTTTTGGCTTGCAGTGGTAAGTAACTTTTCAGGTCTGGCTAGTAGCAAAGGACTTAAAATTATAAGCCCTATTTATATATATATATATATATATATATATATATATATATATATATATATATATATATATATATATATATATAAAATGCACCTGCAAAAAGACCTGACAAAAAAAGTCCTGACAAATTTTGGAATGGATTCCACTCAATACTAAGAGCTAAAGAAGAAGACTAATGATAAGATGGACCAAAGTTGTTGGAGGCTTGCTGAGGAGGCCTTCATCCTGCTGAATGATGATGATTTATATATATATATATATATATATATATATATATATATATATATATATACACGAACACAAAGATGAAGAAAGAGGGCAGCACCCATGGGACTTGGAAAAATAATTCTTTATTGAACACAAAATGCAACGTCTGGTCGACGTTTCGGTCCTCACAGAAATAACACCAGCTGTTGTCCAAATCTATGACAGCTTGAGTCATAGTAAGCGAACGGTACAGCACCACCTGATGACCTGAACAGAAAACTGATGTTAAACTGAAAAAAATAAATAAAGTAAGTTGTAATAACTTTTGAATGAAAAAAATCTCCCAAAAGTGCCCTTGTTTTTCTCAGAAGGAAAAATCATGTAGCACATTTTTTTAACAAAAAAAAAATTGTACTGCTTCTTTAAACCAGAGAAATGTGCAACACATTGTGAAGCACTATAATGCACAACCCTCTGGCCATTACAGGGATAAACTTTTGACCAAAATATATTCATGTAAAAATGTTATGGTCATGGATCAAGGCTCTATTTTAAAAAGATAATTAAAATCAACATGCGATAAGTGCATCTTCTAAAAATATGTCATTTGCAAGTTATAAATCAATGGTAAAATATGTATATTTTCTGGTTTATAATTGTGCTTTCACCCTGGTTAACCCCTTAATTTCTAACAGGGTGAATGCTAACATCATAAGCATAATGGCACATTGCCCCATACTGTTTTTCCATCCATATACCAAAGCACCATCTGTGCAGTAGTCGTTTAGAATGTGAATTAACACTCAGCAGCCAGGGCTTCTTAAAGCTAATGTGGAATTTACTCAAATTGGCAAATTATAAACTCTCTAAAAAAAAGCTTTTTTTTTCTTCTTGAGCTTTTAATATGCAGATTTATGCTAATTTGGGAGCTTTAAAATGTGACTCAATGACCTTCTCGGTTTATTCATTTATTTACTTGTGGGAGCTGAGAGTGTATTGTCAGCATGTGATCAACATGCAGGAGATTATTTCTTTTTTGTTGCTTTTGAATCAACCAGTTGGAAAGGATAGCCTTGAACAGAGGGGATTAAAGGACAACTAACATGAAAAATACATTAAAAAGGATATGTTATTATTCAGTGTTTTGCTGTTTAATCGTTGCTACCCCTAACACTGGATATAGAAACCATGTAAGCTCTAGACCACAGTAGTGAGTAAGCTGTGGTTGGAGCTGGCACCGTAAAGGA
The DNA here is from genome assembly GCA_037306005.1 of Rhinophrynus dorsalis. Taxonomy (NCBI): domain Eukaryota; kingdom Metazoa; phylum Chordata; class Amphibia; order Anura; family Rhinophrynidae; genus Rhinophrynus; species Rhinophrynus dorsalis. The sequence continues at coordinate 152,556,796 of CM074724.1, forward strand.
CTAAAGGGCTGGCTAAAAAAGGTGGCTCTGTCTTAAAGTTTGTTGGCAGCAACCAGCCAATGGGAGTTGTAGTCACCAAAATCTGGAGGTCCACCAATTGATGTATCGTGTGGTAGACTATAATCCATCATGAACAGAGGACTCTGATAATTTTGCATCATACATGCTAATTGTGCTGGCATAAATCTCTGAAAGGGATATTAATACTTAAATTTAACTATAATTCATCTTGTAGCCCTTAAAAAACAAATTAAATGACCCCAGCTGCATCTCTCAAACCCTTATAGTTTGAGAGATATCCACTTTCAAAGTTCCCCCTCCCCTGACGTCAGCGCTCTAGCTGACTGCAGGGGTATCTGTTCCCAGGACCCGGGGAGTCTCTTCAGCAGAGCCGAGATCATGTTATGGAAAAAGAAATCCTTCACTGGAAAGGTCTTCTAAAGGTTTGAGAGATGCCGATGGGGTCGTTTAATTTGTTTTTTAAGCGCTACAAGATGAATTATAGTTACATTTAAGTATTACTATCCCTTTCAGAGATTTATGCCAGCACAATTAGGTCCTTGTGTTTATTTTGCTATTTCTGTCAGGAAGCTATGATTGTGATCATAGTATTTGAACCATGGAGAGTGTTATTTCAAAACTGTCCGAGTTGTAGTTCAAGAGTAATTGAATGATAAAGTTTCCCTCTCCTGCCCCTTTTACCTAGTGTAAGCCACCTCCCCTCAGATGTGGAATCTGGTCCTGGGACCAGACAGCTCACATCATGAGTTTATTCCATTCTGTCCATTAATTATTTGAGTGCCACATCACAGCCCCTGCAATCATGGCAATGGGGCATCACAGTCACCCTTACTCCTCTGCTTCTGCTGCATGCAAAGATCAATTTGCTCCATGCTTCTTTCTTAGGGTACACTTTTTGACCGCTTCCTTTGTTATGCATGTTGCCCTTGTCATGCGGGAGAGATTCTTATGTACCCATATTCAATCTGGCGACATATTTAATGATCCCCTGGGTTGGTTGCCAAACTGACAGTGACATTTTGATAGCGAACATTTAGGTACCACCCTTTACTTTGATTATGTTTGTTCAGTTGGGTTTGCTCTGAAATTGTTCTATGTATTAGTTTATACATATGCCCCACTGACTTTGTTCTGTTACAGAATTATTCCATTATTTTGGGTACATGATGTTCCTTGAACATATCCATTGAAGTTCTCCCCTACACTTCTATATGTTGTTTTTTTTACTTGCCATCTGTAACGTCTGGCTCCAGTTCTTTTTTAGTATTTTCTTTCTCATTTTTTTTTAACTCTGAATCTTTCAACACTTAGGCTGATATACTCAGAAAGAGTGGTGCAATTCTGGGACAGAAAAAAAGGTACCATATGGAAGAAATAGAAATTATAATTGATTTAAATGGGACTGTAACCCCTTTAATGCTATATAAGTCTCTACTGAATTATGAAGCAATGAGTTGGAACCCTCTCTCATATTTAAGGGGTTAAAATACCTGTATTTATTTATTTATTTATTTATTTATTTTTGCTTAGCTGTGGTATTGCACCACTCTTCTTTGGCACATCAGCCTCACTATGATTCTTCTTTTCTCTAATCTACCAGTCTTTGTTTTCAGTAATAAGATACTTACAGATGTAGCAAGCATGCTTGCACTTTAGTTCCTGATGCACAAATCATGAGGAAGGGGGGCTTCTTTGGACAAAACCGATAGGGAGGGATTGAATGCTGGGTAGCATCCACATCAAAGTCATCAATATTTATATTTCTGGGAATTGTTAATTTCAGGGATTTCCCTCTTTTTGAGCCCTTGGAGAGGGCTCATGTGCAGACAACTTGGGGGAGGTAAATGACGTGACTGTGACACTGGGAATTATTTTTTTAGCACCACACATTCCTAATGGAAATTCACTACGCTACTTAAGCCAACATTCTTTCCCTTAATGCTGTGCTTCAAATGGAGGAAAGTATGGTAATTTCTGGGCAATTTGGGATGTTCCTTTCCTCCTTCTTTAACCCCTTTTGTGCAAGGGGATGTTAACACCATATATTAAATAAATCCATTTACAATGTTTGCTGTGGGGCAGGTCTAATTGGCTTGCTTGCATTAAAGTCTTAACAACAGCAAAGTGTATTTGTCAGTATGCACTATATTGCACATACACTGTAACACATGCCCCTAGGTGTACCAGCTAGCATTGGAGGCTAACACCATGGTAGCTGAGATGGTGGACTTGTTAATTCACACCACTGAGTAGTAACAAGTGCATCTGAATATCCTCATAACAACAAATAAGGAGTTCAATCTACTCTGTGCTGCTAAATAGTAGCATTCCACACAGCTGGTTATATGGCTGTTTCTCGCAGGAAGTGGTAATTAAATAGTTGCTGTTTTAAATGAGCATTTTGTGCAGCTGAAAAAGAACCAGCTGCATAGTAATCTGATTCAGCTGAATTATTGCAGCAAATGGAGTGGAATAGTCATATTCTGTCAAACCGAACTGTACCACATAATTAGTAGCACCCTGAATAGATGAATATTAACATTATGTGCTGTTGAACAGTGTAACTATTTGCAACTGTACAATGGAATATTAGAAGCTGTGCGGCTGAATAGTTGTACTCTGTGCAGTCGAACGTTAGCTCTCTGTATAGCTGAAGGTAGCAACAGTGTGCACAGCTGAATGTTAACATTCTGTTAAGCCTAAAAGAGGCAGTAGAGCAGCTAAATATTAGCACTCTCTGCAGCTGAATATAAGTTCTCTGTGCAGCCAAGTAGTAGCACCTGATGCAGCTCAGCATTGCACTCTGTACAGCTGAATATCCAGCACAGGCATCACTTGCTATCACAGAAGTCAGTGGGCAAGCTACTCTACTAGTATCTAATACTCAGTGCTTCAGAGTTTTCATTCCAGGACTATGTTTTTTCATGGACATACTTTTGAAATACAGAATTGTCCTGGGCAATATGTGTTATGAGGTCACTCCATAACTAGACCCCAACTTTCAAATGAATATTAACTCTATTCCTTTCAGAGAGCTTTCTCTCAGGCAACATGAAAGCAGGTCTAGAGATACAATGTAAAAAAAAAAATGTAAAATGGATAACATACAGAGCACACAGTGATGCAGAGAAAGAGTAACATTGTATTACATCCTGCTTTGATGGTCTGTCCACCAAAAAACTCTCTTAAAACTGACATCCAGTTAGCTTACTGTCAGGAACATTAAAGTGTAAAACAATAGGTGAAGATGAACTAATAAAAAGAATAGGCAGTTTTACTGTTAATATTATGTACTTGCAGAATGTGTAAAGTAAAAATAAAGGTTTAAAAATCCTTTGACCAGGGACAAATAGAATGAATACTGCTAAAATATGGATATTTAATATAAAGGGAAGTACTGGCCAGCTTACTCTGGTTAAGGCAGAATTAGGCAAGCATATGTTCCCTTCAGTTCCCATTATCCTCAACAAGAAGCTGCCCCACTGAGAATGATGGGAATTGTAGTTCAACAGCAGGCTGCAAACCCTTTGTTTAAAGGGATAGTAATACTTCGTTTTATCTTTATTTTATTTTGTAGGCATTAAAAAAACATGAAGAACAATATAAGTCTTATCTCTCAAACCTTTATGTTTTGAGAGATATTCACAGGCAAAGTTTCCCCTCCTGCCCCTTTTACCTAGTGTAAGCCATCTGTTCTCAGATGTGGAATCCAGTCCATAGACCAGACAGATAACAGAAGGGGACAATCTTCTTCCTATGAGAACAATGAAAGCCCTGCCCCCCTTGACAAGTTTTTCAGGTTTTTCCCTTATCTTAATTGAAGATTGTCCCTCTCTGCAATCTTCCTGGGCAACTCCCTTCTGATCTGGCTGAACAGTGTTACATCAGGAAAAGGGGAGGGAGGGGGATACTTTGTCATTGAATTACTCTTGAACTACAATTCTGACAGAAATGAAATAACACTCTCCAAAGTCCAAATACTATGATGATTAATTAGAGCTGCTTTTATTATAAAACATTATTATCCCTTTAAAATGAATAGTGTTAAACTATCTTGAAAGGGAAACCGACCCTTCCATGTTAGTTTCATGCAAATAATTTCAGTATGCACACTCACTTCTCTTTGACCACCTGCAGTTTCCTTCTACCCATTCTTTCCAGCCCCCTCAAGCGCTACAGGCTTTCTACTGCCCCTTGAGTTGTCTAATGTGCTATTTACTGGGATTTGCTCCTTGCAGTTTCAGCAATCTGATTAACTCCTTATGGTCCAGTGAACTGCAGCACTTCACAATACATTGTACATCTTGTAGTCCTCAATGAGTTAATTAAAAGCTAAAAACAAATTTGGGTCTGAATACACTTAATATATGTATCCCAATTTAGCATTCTTTACCTGGTGCATGAGGTCTATAATCTAGTGTACTAAACAGTGATATTTTGTACAGGGTCCCACGACCCCCATTTACATAAGCTTCATAGACACAGAGAAGCAGCTTGACACAGGTATGGTCAATTTATTCGCCAAAACTCGCCTTGAAAATCCCTTTATCTCCCGAAATCACCACTAAAGATTAAAAGCATGAGGTGAAACAAGACCGCAGTGAATATATTACTAAATTAACAGTTTTCTTATACCATATTAACAATTTAATTATACAGTGATTACATCAGTGGTTTTACCTACCTCTAACACAGTAGTGCTTGATAAATAATACAGAAAACTGGCTAGCACTTTTATAATAATAATTATAATAACAATAACTGCAAACATTACACGGATACCAGACAAAGGGCCATATCTCCTCCTTATCCTGCCTAACTTAATGTGGAAAATGTAGGCCTGACAGCAGTTACCAGATTCCCACTTTAACCAACAATTTGTAAAGGACAATTTTTGCAGCTAGACAAGTAACAAGAACCACCAAATGCTGCAAAAATGACAGCACAGTAAATCATGGAGCACAACCCCATATAATAACTCCCATACTAAACAACAGTCTTATCATACCCAAAATGGCCATGCGCATGAACCCCCCCACAACACGGGTGTGAGGGGAGGAAGCTTCATGCACTTTCATTGTACTCCTAAAATGGCTGTGGTGTACCATCAGCCAACATGGCCAGGACCATGTCCAGGCCTCCCTTTCTTGGTTGCCGACCAATGCCTACCAGCCATGCTCCTCACCATGTGCAGTCCCCTACTTCCTTACCCAATCAAGACCATTCCACTGGTGGCTTTAACCCCTTAACACCTGATGATGTGTCAGGACTGTCCTCCAGAGCACCCCCACCCCCAGACCTCGTGGTCCTTAAGGGGTTAAACCCCTGCTTCACAGGTTCTGTTAGTACCCCCCCATTCTTCCTCCCCACACACACAGTTCTCACATGACTCTACCCCCTATTCCCATCCACTGTTGCCTTTCATTTTCTTCTTTAGCATCTAAAGGGGTAAATCATATCGACTAAATAGGTATGCCAGCTCACAAGGTGGGTGTGGTCAGGACCGCTGAGTCTCTCCTCAAAACTTAACACACTAGGTAGTTTCTTACATTGTCTAATGAGAAATCTGGCCTAGCTGAAAAGAAATTGTGCAGTTATATCTGTAAACTTCCAGCGGTAAGACAATATCCTATCTGAAGAGAAAAGGTGTGGGTACAAATAAGGGGTAATGAATGGGTACAATCTTACTAATACAAAAGTAATTAAATGGAGACTGTAAGGCATAGTTGTAATCCAGCTGTCTACGTGTAAATTAGAAAAGCAAGTTTGGGATTAGATTTGAGGGATCTAGAATTACATTTTTAAAGAATCTAGCTTGAAGTACATGACAATTAAATACCTAAAACAATCCTCATATTATTTTCATGTGTTAGTATTCTGTTAACTCATTCAGGCCTGATATACTAAGGAACAATTCTTGAGCAGACCAACCGCATAATGGACAAAAAAAACACATTGATTTCAATGGAGCGTTTACACCTCTGAATGCTAGAGATGTCAAACTCATCCAATACTTATGGGACAGTTCTGGAATATTCCAGCTGCTTCATAGGGGACATATGAAAATACACTGATTTATAAGCACTGTGAATGCTATAGAGGTCTCCAATGCATTGTGGAGCAATGCATTGGAGACTTCTCTAGTGTTCAAGGGATTAATGCCGTTAAAATCAATAAGGATTTTTTATTTCATCCCTGTGGTGCACTTGGTTTGACCCAGAATTGTATCTGTTTTTCTAAGCATATCAGAGAGTGCCATGGGGCACTGCATTGCTTTTCACTGTACTGTGCACCACTCTGGCACTGAAAGGGTTAAGAATCTTGTTAAGCAAATGCTTCTCTACTATTTGTTTTATTGCATGCACCGTCGTTCGGTGATTCTCTTTTCAGGTGTTTTCTGTTTGCTCTCTCTGTCCCGGTTGCTATCTGCCTTCCTCTTCAAAACATCCTGTCCACCCCTCTCCTTCCTTTCTCTGCCAGGAGGGCACCACTTTCCAACCTCCAGATTATTCCATGGCTGCCACGTCCGGATAAGCCATCTGTCTTGTCACCAGATTCCCAGTGTCATTTGCAGCTCAAATTCAGCCAATGCTAATCACCCCCCCTAGTTCTTCCAAGCTGAAGTTTGGCAGAGATATCGGAGCTGTCTTCTAGCTCTGTGCCCCCATGTGCGGCAGTGCCCTTCCCCCGACACTGCATTACTGCCTAACCATGCGAGGTTGATCGGCAGGATGGCTTCCAGCTCGAAGCTCTGTGTCCAATCTTTTCTGTTCTCGGAAACTGATTTATAAACAGGGCAGATACAGATGTGACAGCAGCAGTGCAAGCCTTCCTTCTTCTGCTTCTGGGCTGCCTATTCGCCTTGTGAAACAGAGACCAGGAGATTGATTTAAATGTTAGGGGTTAAAGGTTTCATTTAAATCAATGCATTTTTATATATCCCCTATAATACAGTTGGTTTGCACCAGAATTGATCCAGTTCCTCTTATTTAAAGGGAAGTATGTCCTAGGAGCAAGTGGCTTTTCATTGATTTATCAAAAGAACTTACCTGGGTAGATGTTCTTAACCCTCTAAGTCCCACAGTGGGCGAGCAATGCACTTTTGAGCAATATGCTGTACATTTCTTTGGCACTTCAATGGTTAAAATACTAGCTGGTTATATTGATATACAGTTTTTATTTGTTTTGGTCTCTCTTGTATTTCTCTGCTAATTGTTTCAGTTTACAGACTGATAACAGATGTTGTCCATTATGATAAGGAGTGTAACTACAGGGACTTCAGAGGATGTAGTTGTGTCAGGACCCAGCATTCAATGGGGCCAACAGCTCCAGGGTCCAATAGGTTCTAGATAGACCCATGAGTGTATATTTTGAAGTTAAGGGTCCCAGAAAAAATGTATCACCCACACCCTCCAATGACTGGTTATGCCACTGCTTACCATCAATTTAAGTTAATTGAAGCCTGTTGCTTGCTTTAAGGAGTTGTGACCTAGAGGCAGTCTTCAATATAAAGGAAACTTCAGAGGCAAGGCAAAAATAAATAGATATATCTGACTTGTATGAAGGGCATTTATGTCACTTATGTCTAAGGCAGTGGTTCTCAACCTTTCTAGTGCCATGACCCTTTCATAAAATTTCCCAAGTTGTGGTGACCCCTAACAGTAAAATTATTTTCGTTGCTCCTTCATTGCTGTAATTTTGCTACTGTTATGAATCGAAATATAAATATCTGATGGTTTTAGGCGACCCCTGGCAAATTGTAATTCGACCCCCAAAGGGGTCCCGACCCACAGGTTGAGAACCACTGGTCTAAGGTATAATACCCTTTTAAATCAGTCTCCAGGAAAGGTCAGTGAGTACAAGTCTTCTCGTTTATCCATTTCCTGCACTTTGATGCCAAACCCTCCAGTTTAGAACATCCTAGTTAGTGTGCTTCTACCATACATCAACTATCATAGCTAACAAGGCCGAAAGTAGCCTAAAACCAAAATGCTGTAAGTGTCCCAGCTGTATACTAACACAGACAATGCCCAGGAAAATCATTCTGAGGCTCATTTATTTCTGTGTTTTACTCATGATTGATAGGGTTGGCTGTTGCACTCGTATATTTAGGATCGGGAGAACTTGTTTTCTGTTTCAAAATGGCTTGGAGGGCTTATTAGCGAGAGTTGACGTTGGTGCTCATATTTTTTTGTTCAGCAGAGAAACTCTTAGGATCTTATGCAGTAAGCTAAAGAGCAGCAATTCTAGAGCAAACCCAATGCATTGTGGGGGACTAATACATTCCTCAAACTGACATTGTTTTAAATGGTTTTAACTCCTTGAATGCTAGAGAGGTCACAAACACATTGCAATGCATTGGAGACCTTTCTAGCATTCAAGATGTCAAAAGCCCCATATAATTTTTTGGGGAATTTTTATTTGTCCCTTGTGGTGTGGTTGGTTTGTCCCATAACTGCTCCAGTTATCCTTAAAGGGATGTTTGAAATAAACTAGATTGCTGAGTCTTCTTTATGATTAAAGTAACACATTGCGCTATTTTAACCAACTTACAATTAAATATTTCTTTGTAGACAATGCTATTTCGGCTCTGCTGAAGAGCCGTCCAGTTCCCGGGACCAGGATCTCATTCTGTCAGCTAGACCGCTGACGTGAGCAAAAAGGTCGGGAGGGGGGGAACTTTAACTTATATCTCTTAAATTATACATGTTTGAGAGATGGGACTTACATCATTACATTTATATTTTTCAAATCAAGCAATACTATCCCTTTAAGCCCCCATAGAACCAATACTCTTGCTCAGGGTTGGTACTCCACAGGAATTCGGGTCTGAGCAAGAGAACTGATTTTATGGGAGCTTGAAATCAGTCCCAGCTCCCATAGCAACTGTTGCTGATTAAAATGCAGAGCAGGATCAACCATGTGACTGAGTAAGTATGATCCCAAGTTCTACCTGTGCAATTTATCAGTAGTCAGGGGCACATGGTCAGTGTTTTTGTTAGATTAGAATTTTAGAGTTTAATGTTCCTTTAACCACTTACCAAACAATGACATGCCTGGACCATCATCTGTGTGTGTGCCTTAACCCTTAAGGACTGGAACCACACACACTCGGCTGGCACTTAAGCACTTAAGGCATCTGGTTCAGGGCTCCCAGAACGTCGTGCAGAGGCATGGGGAGCCCTAAAATCCATGACAGTCCTAGAACGTCATGGATCCTTATGGCTTGCCAACCCATAACTTTCCAGGACTATCATGGGTCCTTAAGGGATTAAGGAGGACCGGTGACGATCCTGGCATGTCATGTAATTTCATGATCACAGCATGCCTGCACATGATCACTGGGTAGGCAGGCATTAACCCTTTGAGTGCCAGAGGGGTACGGAATGCATTGCTTTGCAATGCATTCCGTACCCCTCTGGCACTCAAAGGGTTAAAAAAAGTGTTGGTCCTCCTGATCACCCCTGCTCACCTTAAGGGGTTATGTGTGCATTTATTTTATTGTATGTTACATAGATTGTTGTCATGATACACTAACAGTAGATAGTAGATTAGGTAATAATATTATTGACAATAAACCGTTAGTTTAGTTCAAGGATGGGCAACCTGAAGGACTCAAACTGTTTTGAGACTACAAATTCCGTCATCTCCTCTGATTATTTGAGGATGATGGAAATCATAATTCAACAACAACTGAAGACTTAAACATGTCCATTCCTTGATTAGGACATGGCCTCTGAGTAAGTCATAAAATGTAGTGGAGTCATGGTCTAGGCAACCAATCTCTTTCTGCTGCCTATGATTAGTATTCATAATACACAGGATAAATATAATACCACTTAACGTGGATCTTTGACTTATAATTAAGTTTCATACTTGAAAACTTAATTCAGAACTGCCTGTGTATTATTTTCAACGAAAAAGTCTACTGATGTTAAGAAGACATTGAAACTTTGAAACTTGTTCTTTCTGAGCGCAGCACTATATGCTAATTAATCTCTCAGGGAAGTATCTTAAAGGGATAGTAATACTTTGTTTTATCGTAATTTTATTTTGTAGGCATTAAAAAAACATGAAGAACGACATAAGTCTTATCTCTCAAACCTTTATGGTTTGAAAGATATTCACAAGCAAAGTTTCCCCCTCCCGCCCCTTTTACCTAGTGTAAGCAATCTCTTCTCAGATGTGGAATGCAGTCCATGGACCAGACAGATAACAGCAAGTGACAATCTTCTTCCTATGAGAACAATGAAAGCCCTCCCCCACTTGACAAGTTTTTCAGGTCTTTCTCTTATCTTAACTGAAGATTGCCCCTCTTTGCAATCTACCTGGGCACCTCCCTTCTGATCTGGCTGAACAGTGTTACATCAATAAAAGGGGCAGGAGGGGGATATTTTATCATTCAATTACTCTTGAACTACAACGCTGACAGTATTGAAATAACACTCTCCAAAGTCCAAATACTATGATGATTAATTAGAGCTGCTTTTATTATGAAACATTACTATCCCTTTAATTACCATACTGTGCTGCACCAAAAAAGACTTTCGCTTTTCAGAAGCAAAATTATGAATATCTACTAAGCTAGTCCTCTGTTAATCTTTTAGCTAACATGAGGCATAGACAGTTTTCAAAGTGTAGCTTTTTCTTAGATTTCATATTGATACACCAATGTCTTTGTGGAAAAACTTCAGATAAATCTCAGTTTTTCAGAATGAAACATTTCATATTACACTATCTGGACTCATTGATGCAATTAAAGTAGCTGTTCAGGGGCTTTGCAACTGCAGCTTTTTTGGACTACATATCCAGTCATTCTCATCTGGCCAGCCCCCGAGCTATGCATACAACCATCAGCCATGCTATAGGCACTTAAATTGTAATTCAAATGGAGTCAAATCATATAAAACCGTATGATAATTATGCAGTTTGCTACAGTGAGGATTTCTTGTAATACTAACATTTTCCAGGTGAAAAATAGCAGCATAACAACTCTGCATAAAGGTCCACTATAGTGTGTGAGTGTTGTTGGACTTGCTTAAAGGTTTCCTGTGTTAACTTTCTGAGGCAGAAATAAGACAAGCACTGAAATCACTGATGGGTTATCGGTGACATCCGAGTTGTCTCCCCCCATCATTATGATATCTAATTTAATTTTGGTATTGCTTATAAAATAATATTTAGCAGTTGATTGTTATTATGGCAAATAAAAATTACATGGTGCTTGGCTCGGCAGCCAGCAAAACAGGCCTCTGCATGTAATACAGGTGAGTCACTAGCGCTGTCCCAGACCTACCACCAGGTGTCACCATCCTACCACACAATATCAAGTGGCAGTGGAACTCAAACCTAATTATGTGTTCATATCTTTATGCATCACAGTATGAGGTTAGACTCACAGCTGTCAACTATTTGATAACCCAAAGCTGAAGATTTCAGCACTAAATGAATGTTTAAGGTCTGTGAAAATCCATGGAAGGAAATGATTTCTTGTAGGCTATCAAGGCAAATGAGGATTTTAGGGGAATAGCTTTTGTTGAATGAGCTATTATTATTATTATTATTCTTTATTTATATAGCGCCAACTAATTCCGCAGCGCTGTACAATTGGGAATAGACATACAGAGGTATTAAATAGTACAATCAGATGTGTAGAACAGGAGGATCAGAGGGCCCTGCTCGTGAGAGCTTGCTGTTAACCCTTTGAGTGCCAGAGTGTTACTCAACATCTCACGAGCAGGGCCCTCTGATCCTTCTGTTCTCCACATTTGATTGTATTATTTAATACTTCTGTATGTCCATTCCCAATTGTACAGCGCTGCTGAATTAGTTGGCGCTATATATAAATAAAGAATAATAACATAATGCGTACGTCTGACATTCAACGGGTTAACTCTTTGAATGCCAGAGGAATATCCAGGACATTGAAAAGCTGTGAACTGAACAATCATTTCTCGATAAAATTATTAAAAGCAGTTGTCCCCACAGGTTTGATTTTTATATATATATATATTTAACTCCTTGAATGCTAGAGAGGTTTCTAATGAAATTCAATGGGTTAAAGAGGACAGTGGAATAAATACAGGGCAAAACAACGGCACCACAGTGAACAAATTTGTCACCTATGGTGCAGTTGGCTTGCTCCAGAATTACTAATTTTTTCATAGTGCATATGACTCATAGTGCATTTGTCTCAAGAAAACACTTTCTGAATGCTTAACCCACTGGATGCCAGAAAGCATCAAATTTTTCTTATGAAATGGATTCCTGCTGTTCGTCTCAGAAACACAGTATGGCATAAAGCCCCAAGAGATAGTTGAGCGACTTCTCATAAGGTGATGGCGTATGCAAAAAACAGACGCATGATTGATTACTTGAGTACTAATTAATAATGATGACTGCAGATTAGGCTCCGAGAAACATGTAGTGTGTCAGTGATGAGCAGGTAATATCTCTCTCAGTCACTCTGATTGATGGCCGTGTCTGCTAAGCCAATCAAATGCAAGGACAAAGGTGAGAAAAAATAACTTCCTGCAACTTTAGCCTTATTCTTCAAAGGCCAATGTGCTATTGTGCGAAGAGTTGATTTAAATGGGAATTGTACGTAATTGTATAAGTGACACCTAATTTGTTTAACATAAAAAAATTACTTATAGGTGTAGCAGGCTTTATCACACAATTTTCTCTCTAAAACTGGAAAAAACAGACTGCAACATTACGGCTATATTTAAAGGGATAGTAATACTTCAATTTATCTTTATTTTATTTTGTAGGCATTAAAAAAACATGAAGAACGATATAAGTCTTATCTCTCAAACCTTTATGGTTTAAGAGATATTCACAAGCAAAGTATCCCCCCCATGTTCAGCCAAAGCAGAAGGGAGGTGCCCAGGTAGACTGCAGAGAGGGACAATCTTCAATTAAGATAAGGAAAAAAGCTGAAAAACTTGTCAAGGGGGGGAAGGGCTTTCATTGTTTTCATACAAAGAAGATTGTCCCCTGCTGTTATCTGTCTGGTCTTACAACTAGATTCACATCTGAGAAGAGATGGCTTACACTAGGAAAAAGGGGCGGGGGGGGAACTTTGCTTGTGAATAGCTCTTAAACCATAAAGGTTTGAGAGATAAGACTTATGTCATTCTTCATGTTTTTTTAATGCCTACAAATTAAAATAAAGATAAAATGAAGTATTACTATCCCTTTAAGTCTCAAGTACTCCTAGCCAAGGAATGCAAGGCGCCATTAGCCCCAACCATTAACACACCTCCACGCCTCACTTTACTACACTTTTTCTGGCCTAGAAAACAGTTTGACCTGTAACACACAAAAAAAACAAAAAAACAAAAAACTTTTAACCCTTTGGCTGTTAGACTTTGCCTTGAAGACCTCTGAAGAATCCAAGAGGTTAAACAGTGACCTTACCAGGTATGTGTACTGGCCAATACATTTTCTTCCATAAGCTCAGAGATTGGCATGGTTTCCACATACCTGGGAACCTTCCATAGCTGCCTGAAGACTCTGGTTTTCTGATTGAATTACTGGGTCTTCAGGAACAGGGGTGATACTCCGAGTGAGTTTCCTGGCGACCCTGCCCATTCCCCCCTACTCTTTCCCCGCCCTATTCTGGCCCTTTTCAGGACAAACCCCACTTTTTCTTAATCAAATCCTACCAGTCCCATTAAGCCCAGCCCATAATTTCATGCAAATCATGTTATGTGGATATTACCACCCCCAGCTCTAGTTGTTACTCAAGGGCTGTGGACATCAAAGTTTCCAGGTATGCTAATTCAGTGACAGTAGAAGTGCCATAGCTACCCTCACAAGTCATAATGTAGGTGTAGCCAACACACCCTCACATAGAGCTCCAAGTAGTTGCCCTGCCTCTGCTAGGGCCTGTTTCATGATCCACTAAGACTTTCTATGTATTCACCGGGAATTCCATTGAGCATCCATGTCTGCTTAAGAGAAATTGTCCTTCACAGCATGCACCACATATAGGATCACTAATATAATGGTTCCAGAACCAAAACACAGCTGGCACCCATGTAGACGGCGAGTAGGACATTAAAGTGTTTAACCATTTGCGTGCCAGAGGTAGGCTGACCAGACCTCACCTTTAAAGGGATGGTAATACTTGAAAATCATTTTATTTTATATTGTAGTCCTTAAAAAAACATTAAAAATGATATAAGTCTTATCTCCCAGACCTTTATGGTCTGGGAGATATTAGCAAGTAAAGTTTCCCCTGTAGTGAAGTCACTGCTCTAGCTGTCAGATTTGAAATCCGGTCCGTAGACTGGCTGCGGCTCTTCAGCATTCAGAGAGTGTTTTCTTGAGATAATGAGTCATATGCACTATGAAAAAATTTGTAATTCTGGAGCAAGCTAACTGCACCATAGGTGACAAATTTGTTCCCTGTGGTGCCGTTGTTTTGCCGAGATCACGATCTGAATTTCTTCATTGGAATGGTCTACAAAGTGTGCTTGCAAGCCAGGCACACTTTGTAAGCAGTTCCAATGAAGTAGTTCTTTTTAAAGATTGTGATCTCGGCACTGCTAAAGAGCTGCCCGCTGATCTGTGGACCGGATTCCAAATCTGTCCACTAGATGGCAGACCTGGATAAAACAGCCAGGAAAAGGGAACTTTAATTTACTTTACTTGCTAATATCTCCCAAACCATAAAGGTTTGGGAGATAAGACTCATATCAATTTTAATGTTTTTTAAGGGCTACAGTATAAAATTATTTTCAAGTATTACTATCCCTTTAACCGGGGACACAGAAAATAGGTATATTTCGGGACTGCACTGAAATCAAAGCAACCCTGCAGTATACATTTTTCAAATGTGTCCCTGGTTAAAGGTGAAGTCTGGTCACCCTAGCTAGAGGCATACGCAGTGTACTCACACTGTTAAAGCATTCTTTTCAAATACCACATCTTCTGTGACATGCCAAAAGCAGGGAATCATACAAAAGTAAAATAATGTTTGGTACATCTGTAGGTAGTAATCCTTCATATGATAGTCAGCTTTTTTGTTTAAATATGTTTGTATTTTATCTGTAGTTGCATACATGATATTCACTTTATATCTTTTCACACTTAACATCAGGCTTCACAAGGTTTAATTTATAGAAAAGCCCCACCCATCGATCTTTCAGCAATTATTATTTTCAGACTGTAACCGTAAATTGATTAGCAGTTATCTGCAGTGCTTGGCAATGCGTTGCAGATGTATCTAGTATCTAAGTAGTTAACTGGTAAAGAAGAAGCAGTGGTGTCCAATGGCCTCTAGGTGGCAATATAGAACTGTAACATATTATTGCTTTGCTGAAAATATTCAGAAAGCTATCACAATGGTAACCGGAGATAAGTTTTTGGGGCAGAATTTATATAGATGCAGTTTCAGCGCAGAGGATGTATATACACTGTCACCTTCCTGTGTCCTTCACGCTAGGGGATAACTGCAGAAAAATGCACAGTCTCTACATCTCTGTGCGAAAGCACAGGTAACATGCTGACAGGGGAACACATTAGACGGCCCAGCTATCTCTCTTTCACAACGTGGTTTCAGCTTACAGATGGCTTGTACTGTTCCTATGAGGGCAGAGATAGGCAGAGTAATTAGTTTTTAACCGCTTGGTGGTTGAGCAGTCTTTATTGCTGCAGGTCGTAAACATAACACCATGGACATTTCAAATCCTTGCAGTCATTATCCAGCAACCAAAACTATAGATCATGACTTGTACTGATAGTAAAATCTGTTTAGCTCAGTCATAGTAACCTGAGGTCCTCCAGTTGTTGAAGACTATACCTCTTGTCATTGCAGGACGCAAGTTGCATTACTTGTCATGAGGAGAGGGTATGATCCATCAATAATCACAGACACATCTATTTGGGGATAACAGACCACAGCTTTATTTAACTGACAATCCTTGACAATCTGCCTTCCTTGAAACCAAGCATGGCCAGATTGTACGGGCTTTTGCTAAAATCCACACATTCTTCAGCAGGCTTGGATTTGTCAATAGGCAGATGAGGCACTTGCCTAGGGCACCCGATTTTCAGGGGCATCTGGCAATGCCCGATCACACCCACCAGCCTGCCCACTTTAGATTCCCAATTGCCATAACATTTGAATAAAAATGTTCCGCTGGGTCACTTAGGGCACTTAGTTTCCAAATTAATGTATAGCTGCCAACCGTCCTGATTGTGGAGAGCTGGAACGTACAGCATTCATCACAGGCTGGCAGATCCTTACTGTAAGTGCAGTGATTATGTGACTGGGATTAATGCCCTCCGTGTTCCTGTCGTCTGGTATTAAATTATCACGGTCCCCGTGATTCCCTGTCAATCTCTGACTGTGTACATTTGCATTGGAGGAGTCTGATTGGCCCGCCCAGGATGTGCCTTTATATGCTGGGGTTTGGGCACTTGGCAATTGCCCTTTCGTGGTGTTATGTTGCTGCGCCTAGTTGCTGATCTCCAGTGTTTCCTGTGTACCGACCCGGCTAGTCTGACTCTCCTCCTGTTCCTGCTCCGTGATCTGACCCGGTTCTGGCTGATGACCTTGCTCCGTGATTTGACCCGGCTCTGGCTGACGACCCTGCACCGTGATCTGACCCGGCTCTGGCTGACGACCCTGCACCGTGATCTGACCCGGCTCTGGCTGACGACCCTGCTCCGTGATTCGACCCGGTTCTGGCTCCTGATCCTGCTCCTTGATTAATCCACTCTCCGGTGGTGTTCCTGCGACTCTGTCATCCGGTTCCGGCTACTGCTTCTGTTCGGTTGCTGCTCCAGTGTACTCCGGTCGCGCTGGCTACATTCTGAACTGTTCTCAGTTTCCTCTCGCTCATTTAGCTGTAGCCGAGGTTGCCTGCCTTGTACTCGCTGAGCATTGCTCTTTCAAATGTACCAGATTAACCCTTGCACTGCCGGTAGTCTCCGATTACGTGCCACTTGACATATTGCCAAGCTCCTGTTGATTCTCTGAGCCTTTACACTTTGAGCCTCTGCTTGACGCTATACCAGTCCTTGCAGAGCTCCGCTTGTCCGATGCCCGGGGTGCATCGTGATCACGCCGGTTGACACTGGTAGTCCGTTCGCTCTTGCAATAAGGATTCTGGGCGACACCGGAAGGGTGTCTGGGCAGTATCTCATTTGCTCAAAGTGCACAATCCCAACTGCACTACTCTGTGCATCGGCTTTTCTTAGCTTGGGCAATTCCGTTGTACTGTGTCCTCCCAAGGGCTGGCATACTTTCCGTGGCAGACGCAGGGTTACTCACTACTCATTCAGGGCGATTCCTATTCTGGTTACATCAGATTGGCAGTAGCATTCCTCCTAAGCCCACGGTGGTGGTGGTACGGGCTCAGCTCAGAGCAACAGGGGCTCATCCTGCTTCTGCTTCACGAGTGATACAGCGCTGATCCTGTGTTCCTGTTCTACATTTAGAGACTGTTTTCAGAGACTGTTATATCTCCTGGGCGTTGGCCAATCTAGCCTGAGCCTCACCAGTAGCTCAAGTTAACCCTCTATGTAACTACTGTTTGTAGCTAATCCATCTTCTGTTTATATTGCCTGTTCTTGCCTGTATTTGTTGGCATTGTTCTTACCTATACTGGCCCCTAGGGGCACTGTTTATCATTCTGTTTCAATAAACTGTGTTTTTACGTTACAACCTGGTCTGAGTGTCAGAAAAACCGTAACATAAATAGATAGTAACTTCCCTGCCCCCATCATATGCTATTGAGCAGTGTTACCACCCTCCAATTGTGGTGCAATACCTCCATCCTAGTTGCTGCTGCCTCCAGTATTCCAGGGTTAGCTTGTGCTTGTCCCACATCTGTCACATTGCACATAGGCCAGCCGATCAGTGCACACAGGCACTATGTCCTTTTACAGCCATGGCCAGCTGGGTGCTCATCCTGGGCGCTGGCCTTGGAGCCTGTGTGCTCATCTACTGAGGCATAGACTGGCTAGCAAACTGCAGCAGTTACTGGTGTGGGATAAAGCCAGATGTTCAGGTAAATACATACACTGCTGTCCCTGTGTCACTTCCATTATAACTCCCTGCAACTTCAACGAGTATCAGAGGTTTTGCACACCCTGGCAATCCCTTACAGGGATAGAGTTGGTCAATATTTGGCTCTCCAGGTGTTGATGAACTACAGCTTACATTACCTTCTGGCCTGGCTAAGGGTGATGGAAGTTGTAGTCCAACAACAGCTGGGGAGTCACATGTTCTTCACCATTGGAAAGAACAACTTGACAACCACAGGATGCTAAATCTTGGAGAGCCACACCTTTCTCCCTAGTCTTCCTGCACAGCAGCTGCTCCCCTCCTACAACATTACTTTGTGTTAATTTCAAGGTAACTTTTATGACTGCCAATTCTAAATAGTAATGTATATGTAAATGCATGCTGCAGACCTACATGGCTACCACTACAGCCCTGTAGGTGTTGTAGTCCCACAACTGCCGGAGAACCACATGTTTACATCCTTGGAAGAAGCAGGTAGCTTAAGAAACACAAGATGTTCAGCCTTGGAAAGCTACTAGCTTCTTATCACTTGTACTACACAACAGCTGAAAAATGTATGCTGCAGGGCTACATGGGAACTCTTGCAGTGGAGAAGTAAGCAATGTAGCCCTTTACCTTACATTTTTCAAAAATGTTTACTTAAATACCTTAAACATTGCTTGAATAATTTGAAATGTAGTGTATTTCCATCTAGCATCCATAAAATGTATATTTTATCCCTATAATATCATATCTTCCATTTGTCCCTCTTTGAGACCCAAATCCCTCTTTCCCACCCTAGTGTCCCTCTATTTAGGAGATCAGACTGTGGTATGTATATAAGTGTATCACATTGCTCTACAGCAATAAAACTCACATTCATTTTAGTATAAACTTTAGTATATATGTTTATACATTAGTCTGTGTAAATACACTACTTTGGTCTTGTTCTAAATCATTTATTCAGTTACACAAAAAGCTGCCAGTAGGTCATGAAATAACCTAAACATTTGAAATGCCCACCCACTAGCCACACCCCCTGTAACACCCCCTGAAATAGTGTCCCTCTTTGGACATTTGAAATGTTGGGCGGTATGTTAATGAATGCTGTGCTGCTGGTGCCTGTGTCTGTCTGGGCCACACCCTGTGACTCGCTGCTAGAGCTCCCCAGCCTCCACTGAGCTGACGGATCCGACCTCTTCCTCCTGCACCTGCGACGTGACCCTCATGACGTCACGTCTCATGGATGAGCAAGTCAGCAACGGGACAACTCCAATCTCCAGAAGATAGTTATTGGCGGGCAGAGGCAGCGGTGGCAGCAGCAGTAGCCTCACCAACCAACAGCGAGCCAGTCATGTATGTGATGCCTCCTAAATTCACCCAGATCTCTAAACAAATTGCTGTGTGGAACTCCAAACAGTATATTGTCAGGGCTCAAGATTTCCACTCGCATTTGGCGAGGAGAAATTGAGTGATGGCAAGTGGAAATTGAAAATAGCCTTTTTCCCTCAGCGCTGAGGGCAGGCACTTAAGAGGGGGCGGGGCAGCATAAAAAGTAGCCCCACCATATCGCTTGTGTGTGTCAAATGGGCGACTTGCAAATGTTGCTCGAGCAGAATGTGACGTCACCCCCTGTCAAAACAACGTGTGGTGGCTTAAAAGGCAACCGGGGATTTCAGCTCCTTGTGTGAGCACACTGGAGCAGAAGATAACTATAAGAGGCAGGCGACCGACGATCTTAGCTCTGTTGTGTGAAGAACATTGGAGCAGAAGGTAAATGCTATGTGGCCGATTTCCTGTTTTTTTTTCTTTAAATGTGCATATCTCCAAGACTAAGAAAATAAACAAAAAGACGTCTAGTACATTGTACTAAGTACAACATGTAGCTAGTTATATTTTAATTAAAGTCAACTTATATGAAGATGATACGTCCACTTTAAGGAAATTCACCCTGTGATATTCCCTCACCTGAATGTACGTAGCTAAGTTCTGCAAGAGGTTTTGCAACCATAAGGAACATTAAAGAAGTGTAATTATGGCAAAGATTTACTAAAGGCAAATTAGAGCTATTTTTATCTCTTGAAACAAATGTGTTGCCAGTGAAACCATGCTAGTGAATTATGTGAGAGGAAGTGAACAAGACTTTGCCTACTTACTTCTCCTATAGCTGATAATGGGGACTCGCCGTTACATACTGAATGAGCACAAGGCTGATATCTGTAACTATAATTTTCATAGAAAATGTTGGGAAACTCCAAATGCTAAAACTTTGAGTGTCACCATAATGTCTGAAAATGTAAGGTGAAAATATTTGGAAAAAGTGCATATCCACCCTTAGAGAAGATCCTACCATTAAACTATTGCAAAGGGAAAGTTTTTGAATGTGGAGTTTAAGTATAGTGAGTCCATTCAGACTTAATGAAGACTTTGCTTTCCAATATTTTTTGTGTACCTAATGCAAAGTTCTTGTTTGAAACTGATATTATCTGCTGTAATATAATATTTGCTTGTCCTACTGATGCATCTAAACGGACTCTGTTTTTTGGACACCTAATCCAAGTTATCCTAGTGCAGCTTTATTTATACTTTTGTTTGATTAGTGTTTTGTTTTTTCATTATTAATTATATAACATGTGCAAAATATATTCCCAAATGTGTTGGAACTGATTCAGAAGCTTCCAGGCCCACCCACGACATTTTACCTGTTGACATAAGGTCCCTATTTGTAAATAAGTAGCATTTTGTTGTCACCGTTTTTACTGTCGCTATTTACAATGCAACATTTCAATAGTAAACCCCGCTCAGACACCCCCACCCGCTCAAGCTGAATCGCAAAGTATTGAGCCAGTCAATAATTTTCCATGGGCAGCCGTGGTTCGTCTTGTTTAGTGCTTGCCTCCCCCACAAGGAAGAGAAGCTGGTCATTTACTGGGGGACATTAGAAGGAGAGAGTGGGAAGCCCCTGCCATGAGATGCAAGAGAAGGAAGATGTCATGACTAAAAGCATGTTCCTGTCCAGGAATATTGCCACAATATTGTGAAGAATAAATTGAAAAATGAATTTTGTCACAAGTGGGTGTGGCTATGTAAGGGGTGTGGCTAAGTGTGGGTGTGATTGTGGGTGTGGTAAAAGGTGGGGCTAGGGACGCCAGAGGGTATTGTGCCTAGAGGTGCCTGAGATGTAAATCCAGCCCTGTTCTTCAGCACTACAGCTGATCCCAATGTTCGCCAACACTTACAGCTGACCAGCATCCTTCAGCACTTATAGCTGAATCCACCATCCTTCAGCACTTACAGCTGACTCCCAAAGAATTACCCCATTGGCCATCCACTTTAGCTTCAATGGGTAACATCACCTCCTGCAACCTAAGTCTGGGGCAAAACTTCCAAAGGGCTTCTGCTTTAGGATAAAATCCCCTAACTTTACCACATCAGTTATCGATCTCTGAAAACCATGCAAGGACTATCTGCCCAGCCGAGACACACAGTCACACCACAATAGGGAGAGATGCTTCTCCTTTGTTCTTTCAGGAGGGTTTCAGGTTGACCACACCAGTTCTGCAGTAAGATACCTTTGATGCAGTGGATCCAGGGGTGGATGTGAAAAGAACTAGAACAGAACTGCATCAAACCAGCTATTCGATAAAGGACAAATAAAAATTCACCAAATTCCAAACAATTTAAATTGGGCTTTGCATATCAGCCACTTTGTTTATAGGAGGACATTTCCCAGTAGACCAATGAGGCAACTGCTTAAAGCACCATTTTGAAGGTGGTGTCTCAACCTTACTGATGACTTCCACTGCTCAAATGTGAGTGTAGCAAGTGCAATCTCAGTTACATGTTCCAGACACCTGCACTTGGTCAGTCTATTTACTAGATTGTTCATTCTGTAGATGGGTAGTTTATATACTAATTTTTAGAGTTTATGTACCAGTTTGTGTGTCTGTTCCAGTCAGTTTATTTAGGAGCATCTTTTTATTTATATGTCATAGACCAAAGTTATAGTGCGTATGAACTACTGCAATCTAAATGTGGGCCTTCCATTGACATACTTACATTTGTAGGACCCACGGGTAAAGACAACTGGCATAAAATGCAATTGGCATCATCTCTTCTTCCTATCTCTGTTTCATTCTATCAGTTAAGATCTGGGCTGGTTGCTAATTTTGAGCATAGATGCTTAGGGGCACATGAATTGGCAACAGACCAGAAAACACAGTACATTTCTAGTGTGCTTACAATTCTCAGATTTCTCAGTAACCAGGATATACTTCTCTATACTCATATACAGGGAAATAAGTACAGGGGCGCAGTTGTGATGGGGCACAGCATCCAAGTGGGACCCCTTTGTCACAGGGTGCATTAGGTTCTACTTAGGCCCCTGTGGAAATGTTTTTATGCTAGGGGGCCCAAAACAATATTTGCACTCGGGCCCTCCAACGACTAGTCGCACCACTGGTAGAATACACCACTCTAATTTGCCAAAAAAGCTACTGGGGGAGATGCACTAAGGTGTGATAAGAGGTGATAAAGCAGAGGTGATTTCTCCAGTAATACCACTTCTCCATTTTCTAGGTTAGTCTATGGAGCCTATTTCTCCAGCTCTGGAGACTGCAGATTATATATATAACTGGAGAAGTCTTCTCTATTTTATTACCTCTGTATCATGCTTAGTGCATCTCCTCCAATGTCTGCTGTGAGCACATGAAGTCCCTTGTAGTGTATGGGGGAAAACATGTGCATACACGTACACAACTTTTTTTTCAATGCACGTTTCATGCAAGAATTCTCAGTCTACTTGTCTGAGAATGAAGATCTCAAAGTTAGGCCTGAATTACATTGCAAACGAATTGTTCATCGGGAAGAGAATTCCCCAAAGAAACGTGTCTTTTTCAGTTTGAGCCATCACATTCTGACAGATCAATATGTTCTGCAGCTCACTTCAGGGCTGATCTAGGCCTGATAGAAGGCCGACAGAAAATCATTGGAGTGGATAGATCAACAAAAGCATTTCAGCCAGTAGGGATTTCCAATGTCACTTCAACTTCGGATCAAGCAACTTCTTCTTCGGCAGCTTGAGGATATTGAAGCAGCGATATTTAATAAATTGTGAGCTGAATATTAGCCTATGTGTTCTTAAAAGTATTTGCGTTGAATAAATTAACATATATGTAAATCTCATCTGCAATGTTAAAAGATGCCCCACCTTGAACCAGTCTTGCTTTTTAATACCTCGTAACCCCTTCAGTGCAATATTTTATACTAGCCCGTGTACACGGGCCACAGTGCCACCCAGCAACGGCCGCGGTGCAGTCATGCACAGTAGAGACTGCCCGTGCCACAGCTGATATAGAGCGGGGCGCTCCGAATTCAGACTGTAGATGAGGACTAGTAGTGTGCATGACTGCAGCTCGCACAGCCATCTCTCCTGCGCATGACGGCTTCTGACAAACAATTTAGGAAATTATTATATAAGATGACACTGTAATGTGTGAATGTATTGACTTTGTGGCATTTAAAATTGATTAAGAAAAATGTAGTACAGGCAGCTGCAATGATCATGCCAGTGTGTTGCAATGCGTTTGATACCTCATTGGAACTAAAAGTTTTAATAATCATCAACTCTTTGAATGCCAGCGGGTTATGAAACACATTTCAAAGCAATGCATTGCATACCCCTCTGGGACTCAGAGGGTTAATAATAATTTACTAATTAGCTACATTATGATGCAGGGAATTGTCATCTCAACTAGAAGGTTCTATAGACAAAGGGCTATATTCATAAGTGAAACAATCATGGGACAAACCAAATGCACCGTAGGGAACAAATTAAAACTCATCACATTGTGATGGAGTTAACCCCTTAAATGCTAGAGAGGTTTCCAAAACATTGCTTTTCAGTGCACTGGAGACCTGTCTAGCATTAAAGGGTTTAAAGGCATCATTTAAATCAAAGACAATTTTTATTTAGTTCATTTGCCCCAAAATCTCTCCACTTTTTTTGCACATACAAGCCAAAAACTGAAGAGCTTTTCCTCTATTGTCAAAGCAATCTCTATTGGGATAGGTCTTCAGTGTGAACCAATCATCAGCCATCTTTTGTGTCCTCCATAAATTAATGCAGTAAGCTGAATTCATTGTAAACAAATTAAAAATGTCCTCTGTGGGACACCAGAAGTGGAGTGAAGCATAGCACTATTAGGTATTAAACCAAATCATAAGTACCTCTTTCCTTTAGATATATATAACTAGTACTGTGCATAATCCACTACAGAGTGGAAATTAACTGTAATAATTATCACATTATTAACCTGTAATTTTCAGAGTGGCTGAGCAGCAAATAAGATAATTTAGCATTGTATTTTGAAAAGCATTGTAGCAGAGATAATCTCATGGCTACCAACCTCTTGCAGTGCTCCAGGGCTTGGAAATAATTGTTGCTGATTCACCACAATGAATCCCCTGTATTCCTGCTAGATTCTTTCAGATATGATGTGAGTGTGTTCCCTGAGCACTAAAAGCGCTCTTGCAAGCACGGGATGAATCAACGTGCTGATTTTCCCCAATTGACGGCCCTAAATATAGAACCTGCTTGCACTGTGCTGCCTGCAGACTGACAGTTACAACATGGCTGTGAGCGTCTGTACCTCTTCCTGCCCTTTCACATTCTCTATATATGGCTTTGTCACATTATTACTAATTTCTGTTTCAGCTTTACCCTTCTGACTTGTTATATCTTTCTCTCTGTTCAGTGTTCCTCTTTTTCTAAGCTGATACTTAGTAGGTCCACAATTCCAGTCTTCCAAGCGCACAACAGGCTATGATTTGGATGCCAGACAGAACACTGGAGACACCTGCAGTTTGCCTGATTTGCACTGTATCAACCAAATAGTGTGTTCTTTCAGTTAAACACAGAGGCGTAACTAGAAACCACAGGGCCCTGGTGCAAAAATTGCCATGGGCCCCCCTTACCACATTGCCCCCCCATTGGCCACCTCCACTGGCCATCTCCACATTACTCCCTATTGCCCCCAATCTCCACATTGTACCCAATATCCACATTGCCCCCAATCTCCACATTGCCTCCACATTGCCCCCAAATTGCCTCCACATTGCCCCCAATCTCCACATTGTGCCCAATATCCACATTGCCTCCACATTGCCCCCAAGCTCCACATTGCCCACGCATTGCCTCCACATTGCACCCCCTCTCTATATGGCCCCCTAATTGCCCCCACATTGCCCCCAATCTCCACATTGCCTCCACATTGCTCCCACATTGCCTCCACATTGCCCCCAATCTCCACTTTGCCTCCTCATTGCCCCCCCACACCGCAGTGTCCATATTCTACCTCCCTAGTGGTCCAGTGGCATGGCAGAAGAGGCCTGTGCCTCCTTCTGCACAGACCTCAGAAGCTGGAGCTCCTGTGTGGTCTTCTTTTCAGTAATGCAAGTGCTAGGAGATGATATCTCCCAGCGTTTTGCATTACTAGACTGCTGACGAGGGAACTCAGCTGCTAGAGGTCTGTGCCGAAGAAGGCACAGACCTCAGCTTGCATCTTGCAGGCGCCAATTGTAAAACAGTCCTATTATAATTGTCAGCTCAGACCCATTAGTCCCTTAACCCCAGAGCAATGTGTTGCATAACCCTATGTTACACAATGGGTTAATCTTGAATTGGTCATTCTGACCAACAAGCTTGGGCTTAATCAAGATATATAGTATCTAAAAACCATACCATAATTCAGCGCCATGAAGTAATTATTCCTATGAGTGGCAGATGAGTGTCCAACACATTACTTGTGATGAGTGGGGTCCCTGGCCTCTGGCACTCAAATGGTTAAATAAACAGCAGTATTTTATTATAAGTATATAGGAATTTTCCGGCTGAGTAAAATGTGTAATAACACTGATTAGAAATTCTTCATTTTAAAGGAGCAGTAAACTTTTTTTCTGAAAACATTTATGTTATAGAGCCTCTAAGTGCTGCCACTTGTTTTATTCACAATTTATAACAGTTCAAATAATCAGGAAGTGAATTTACTGTATGTTTACTTACTGGAAATTCTAACTGACAGGAAGTGACTCAGCAGTTTGTATCACATTCTATAGAGAACTATAAGTCATTGACTTTCCTCTCCATTAGAATGTAACAGAATTACTAACTGGAATTTGACCACTAGAGGGCATTGCTAATGTAACTAAACACGGGTTTAAATTGTAATAACTATGGAAATATGTATCTCTCAGTAGCCGGAGTACCTTTATTTTACTCAACAGGAAAAGCCCTGCAATATATATTTTTTTATAAAAACGTTTACTGCTCCTTTAAAGTTATTAAAATGCAGTTTAATCCCTTAAGAACCAGAGAGGTGTGCAAAGTATGGCTTTGCAATGTGTTGCTTACCTATCTCATCATGAAGGGATTAAAATGTAATTTTCTGTTGTGTTCACCAGTTGGCACTTCCTATGGAAATGTTCTGGTATGATTTTATAAAAAGAATACTAGCAGGTCACCTCATTATGTAGTGGTATATTGCCTTGCTGGTGGCATATAATGTATTGCTCTCCTAAGTTCATGTAATGTTAGATTTAAAAAAAGGTATCAGGTCATTAACACTTTCAGTGCCAGAGGAGGTGCCGGTAGGGAATGCGTTGCATACCCCTCTGGCATTGAAATGGTTAAACTGACATGAACTTGATGAAAATCAGCCCTGGAGAGTTCGAGTCTCAGGGCAGAATGTTCAAAATGTTGTGGAAACTGAAATTGTCAGTAATGAGTATGAAACCATTCTTATGCCATGGTCCGTCAGTTCTCAAGCATATTACCGTCATTTTTGCATTCATTTTTGCCATTTTAGTTTTAAAGTGGGAGTCATTTACCATCGCATTTTCACCCCTTAAGGACAGCTGATCGCGCGTGCGGCCTTCACTTAAAGGGATAGTAATGTTTCATAATAAAAGCAGCTCTAATTAATCATCATAGTATTTGGGCCTTGGAGAGTGTTATTTCAATTCAGTCAGAGTTGTAGTTCAAGAGTAATTGAATGATAAAGTATCCTCCTCCCGCCCCTTTTACTGATGTAACACTGCTTACCTAAGAGCAGCAGAGAGTGTCCAGGTAGACTGAAGAGAGGGACAATCTTAACCCCTTAGGGACCCTTGAAGTACCAGGACCGTCAAGGGTAAATTTGCTAGAACGACCCTTGACGGTCCTGGTACGTCACGTACTTTTTACTTACAGCGCTCTACCGGGAGCGCTGTAAGTAAAAATAGGGCATGAAATAGACCGCTCCAAGATCGGAGCGATCTGTTTCAAGCCCCATAGTGACGCGCCGATACACGTGACAGGTCACGTGTACCGGCTCGTCAAAGTGCCCCTATGCGGTCGTTATGGGACGGAAATGTCCCATAACCTCCGGTCCTTAAGGGGTTAAATTAAGATAAGGGAAAAAGCTGAAAAACCTGTCAAGGGGGGCGGGGTTTTCATTGTTCTCACGGTAGAATACTGACCCTTGATGTGAGCTGTCTGGTCTATGGACTGGATTCCACATCTGAGGAGTGGGGGTTTACAGTAGGTAAAAGGAGCGGGAGGGGGAAACTTTATCATCCAATTAGTCTTGAACTACAACGCTCACAGTATTGAAATAACACTCTCTATGGCTCAATTGCTATGAAGATTAATTGGGGCTGCTGTTTTTGTGAAACATTACTATTAGTGTTGAGCGAGCATGCTCGGCCGATGCTCGGATCGGCTCGAGCATCGCTCTGCTCGGCACATGGCGGTACTCGTACGCCATGTTCGGGTGGCAGGGATCTGTGCCGAAGGAGGCACAGATCTTACACAGACGCTCCGCTGGACCACCAGGGACTGGAGGTAGGGCACATGTGGAGATGGAAGGGGGCATTGTGGAAGGGGAGCATTGCGGAGATGAAGGGGGCATTGCGGAGATGAAGGGGGACATTGTGGAAGGGGGACATTGCGGAGATGAAGGGGGCATTGCGGAGATGAAGGGGGCATTGCGGAGATGAAGGGGGACATTGCGGAGATGAAGGGGGCATTGCGGAGATGAAGGGGCCATTGCGGAGATGAAGGGGGACATTGTGGAAGGGGGACATTGCGGAGATGAAGGGGGCATTGCGGAGATGAAGGGGGACATTGCGGAGATGAAGGGGGCATTGCGGAGATGAAGGGGGACATTGCGGAGATGAAGGGGGCATTGCGGAGATGAAGGGGGACATTGTGGAAGGGGGACATTGTGGAAGGGGGACATTGTGGAAGAGGGGCATTGTGGAGATGAAGGGGGGCATTGACCAGGCACCCTCCCCTCATCAGAGCAGGGGGTGCCTGGTGTAATGCTCGTGTCGCCCCATTGAATTCAATGGGGCTCGGGTGCTCGGCCGAGCACTCGAGCCTCAGGGGGTGCTCGGTCAGAGCACCCGAGCACCCGAGCATCGGGGTGCTCGCTCAACACTAATTACTATCACTTTAAGGACCACGGACCTTGCGGGAAGTCCTGAATTCCATGACGTTCCTGGCACATCATGGGTTCTTAACGCAAATCTACCCATGATGTACCAGGACCGTCAAGGGTCGTTAAGGGGTTAAAG
This sequence comes from Rhinophrynus dorsalis, assembly GCA_037306005.1. NCBI lineage: Eukaryota > Metazoa > Chordata > Amphibia > Anura > Rhinophrynidae > Rhinophrynus > Rhinophrynus dorsalis. Next base: position 152,585,453 of record CM074724.1, read on the forward strand.
TATTTTTAAAAATTTAGTCATTATTTTTTTCCTTATTCCCTGAAGTTTTTTTCACATTAAATAAAAGTGGTCTAAACTTCCAGAAGACAGTTTAACGTAATATTAGTAAATAAGTGTAGGAAATAGTATTATAGCAATATCTGGAAAACAATGATTTTATATCTTTGAAATTTTGTTATTTTAAAGACAAAAATTCTGACATTAAAAATGTCTTTAACCCCTTAAGGACCCATGACGTGTCATGACCATCATGGGAAAGCTTCCCTAAAGGAACAGTGATGGTTCTGGCACATCATGGATTTCAGGGCTCCCAGTGCAACTGCACGCTGTTCGAGGAGTCCTGAATCGGATTGAGCAAAAAAACAAAGTGCTCCCTGGTCCTTAAAGGGATAGTAATAATTACTATCCTTAAAGTCCTATTAAAAATAAATATATTTCCTCCAGTGTCATCTCTCAAACCTTTATGGTTTGAGAGATAATCACTCCTAAAGTTGCCTTTTCCCTCCCCCTTCCCCGTAGTCAGCATTGTAGCTGACTGCAGGGAAGCTAGTAGTACGACTTTCAGGCGGCTCTGCAGCACAGACAAGATCGCGTTAATAAAAAAGAAATCTTTCACTGAAATGGTCTTCTACGTGTGCTTGGTTTGTAAGCACATGTAGAAGACCGCTTTTATTTACACGATCGCGGCTCTGCTGCAGAGCTGCCTGATGATCTAGGACCGGATTTCCCTTCAGTCAGCTACAACGCTGACTTCGGGGAAGGGGGAGGGAGAGGGCAACTTTAGGAGCGATAATCTCTCAAACCATAAAGGTTTGAGAGATGACACTGGGGGCAATACATTTATTTTTAAAAGGACTTTAAAATAGGGATTAGTAATATTTAAGTATTACTATCCCTTTAAATGCCAGCTGCAGGGGTTAAGAGCAGTATTCATCCAGCTCAACATTTTTTATTCTTTATGGCACATTTTAATAAGAAACTGATTTATGTCTGAAATATGATGCTCCTTTAACATAGTAACATAGTTGATGAGGCAGAAAAAAGACATGCGTCCATCAAGTCCAACCCATGCCAAAAACACCCCTGTTAATCCAGAGGAAGGCAAAAAAAAAGCCCTCTGGAGCCATTTCCAAGTCCAGTTTGGCTAGTCTCTCTTTATAATTCAGATTCTCCAATACCTTTATCAGTTTTTGTCGCACATCTCTGCACCTTTTCCAGTTCGAATATGTAATTTTTTTTAGAATGGGCGCCCAAAATTGTACTCCATAGTGTAGATGAGGCCTAACCAAGGATTTATACAGAGATAGGATATTATTAGCATCCCTTGCTTCTACACCTCTTTTTATGCAGGCTAGTACCCTATTTGCTCTTGCAGCAGCTAAGTGACTCTGCACACTGCTGTGAAGTCTATTGTCTATCAGTACTAAATCTCTCTCTAATGAGGATTCCCCAAGTTGTTTCCCATTTAGAGTATATGTAGAAAGTTTGTTTCTACAGCCCAAATGCATAACCTTACATTTATCTACATTAAATGACATTTGCCACTTTTCTGTCCATTCACTCAGTTTATCTAAATCCTTCTGCAGAGAAAAAACATCCAGCTCTGTATGTATTTCCTTACATAGCTTAGTGTCATCAGCAAAGATTAAGACGCTACTTTCAATTCCCACTTCTATATCATTAATAAACAAAATAAAAAGTATTGGGCCTAGGACTGAACCCTGCGGCACCCCACTTATAACTTTAGACCAATTTGAAAAGGTTCCATTTACAACAACTCATGTACAGATAACACCTCCCAAACCAAAGCCTTTTAATTTATACAGTAACCTGTTATTGTATCAAAGGCACTTGCAAAATCCAATTATACTACATAAACAACAGTTCCCTTGTCCAAATTACTACTTACTCTTTCATAAAATGCAAGTACATTAGTCTTCATGAAACCATGCTGATTCCTACTAATAATATTGTTTGTCTTCACATAGTTCTGAATAGTGTCAGTTAGTAACCCTTCTAATATCTTACCCACTATGGAAGTCAAGCTAACAGGTCTAGAATTTCCTGGTTTGGATCTTGCTCCCTTTTTAAACAATGGAACTTCATCAGCTTTCCTCCAATCACAGGGCACTATGCCTGATGAAAGTGAATTCATAAATATTAACCATAATGGTCTTGCTATTACTGAACTAAGTTCCTTAAGTACCCTTGGATGTATACCGTCAGGTCCAGACACTTTATTCACCATAACCCTTTCCAGTCTCTTTTGGACCTTGTCCTCAGTAAGCCATGTACATGACGGAGGAAATGCTGTGGTTTTGTCTGTTAGCCCATAGCCTGTAGTTGCTACTTCCTTTGTATATACTGAAGCAAAGAATGTATTTAGGGTGTCAGCCATAGCCTTATCCTCACTAATCAATTTGCCTGTCTCAGTCCTAAGAGGACCAATATCAACCTTAACTTTTTGTTATTAATATACTTGTAGAATTATTTAGGGTTTTTCATGCTCTCATTTTGCAATATTTCTCTCATTTTCAATTTTAGCTAGCTTAATTGCTTGTTTGCAGATTTTATTACATTCTTTATATTTTTCAAATGATGCATCTGACCCGTTTGACTTAAACACTTTAAAAGTCTGTTTCTTAATTTTCATTCCCCTGCAAACCTTAGTATTAAGCCACATTGGTTTAACTTTACTCCTCTTGTGCTTATTCCCCAATGGTATATATTGACGTGTATATTTGTCTAAGAGCATTTTAAACACATTCCACGATTCTTGTGCATTTTTATCTTTGAAAATTACATCACACTGACTATCCTTTAATACTTCTTCTAGCTTTGTAAAATTAGCCTTTTTGAAATTGAATGCTTTGGTTAAACCCTTGCTATTGGGTTTCTCATAACAAATTTCAAAGGATACCATATTGTGGTCACTGCTGCCCAAATGTTCCCTTACTTGTACATTGTTTATCATGTCAGAATTGTTTGAGAGCACTAGGTCAAGCAAGGCCTCTTTTCTAGTTGGCTCCTCTACTAGTCGGGACATAAAATTATCATTTATCATACTTAAAAAATGATTTCCCTTTGTTGTGCCGGAAGTCATATTGCTCCAGTCAATTTCAGGATAGTTGAAATCTGCCATTTTAATTACCTTTGCTGACCTAGAAGCCTTTTTCATTTGCAGTAAAAGTTGGACTTCCTCCAACTCCTCAATATTAGGTGGCTTGTAGCAAATCCCTACTAACTTCTTTTTATTATGTGTGCCCCCAATGTGTATTTCAACTCACTGGGCCTCTACATTTTCGTTGGACCCTTCATTTATATCTTTCCTTAAACTAGGTTTTAAGGCACGCTTTACATATAGGCATACCCCTCCTCCCCTTTTATTAACCCTATCCCTCCTAAAAAGTGAATAACCCACTAGATTGACTGCTAAGTCATATTTATTATCTAACCAGGTTTCAGAGCAAGAGGCAACATTTTTTTAATTACTTTGACTTTTTGAATATTGGGCCCCAGTACTTTTTCCCATAAAGAACAATGGGAAAAACTAATATCTGGACACAAGGTGCTGCTGTTGCCAACAGTTTGAATAAAAACAAAATAAAATGTATGAACAGTAGTAACTTTTGAATTAATAATCTCCTAGAAGTGGAAATAACCATTTTTTACTTGATAGGGAAAAAAGCTTACAGCATATTTTTTATATAATAAAACTTTAGTGTTCCCTTAAAAGAGATTGGCCTCCTGGTAAAGGGCATCATTAGGCTTTACCAATTTACCAATGGCTTGTGGTATGGCCCATCCGAGAGTTAATGTGCCTGTTGAATACAGCCTCCACAAGGCACCCGTAGACTGACGCATCCATACATTGATCCACCACCACCTTCTCTAAGTTACGATTCTCAGACAAGCCATAGACTGAAGCACCAATGAATGGTTGACCTAGTACTGGATTCAGCAATATTGTGCCCCCCACTGTGTGCACCATACCCATTCCAAAATATATGTAAAAATGATCTGGTACAAACTGGTGGTCTCTAAAGCATACACTCCAGCAGAAGTGGACCAAAAAAAACAACCAACAAATTTTAATAATGAACTAAAATATACTACTAAAATTGATAATGACCCAAAATATAGTGATCTATATACTAGTACATAATAATAACCAAAAAAAATAATAATGAATCTCAGTGTCCAATAGCAGACTCCTTAAACAAATGCATCCCAACAAGTGAAATAAAACATATAAGTCAGTTTTGGTGATGATCTACAAAATACTGAAATGATGAATGAACTGGATGAATTCCATAATTAGTGATAAATTATTGAATCCATTACATTTTTCTAATATTTGGATAGAGCCACCTTTAGGTAATTTAAGTAGTATGAGCACACCGCTACTTGTTATGGGCCTTTGTGTTTTCACTGATAGCCATGACAGAGATCCATAGTACAGTTGCTAATTATAAACCTCATCAAGCAACATGAATTGTCTTTGCCTGCAGTTATATTCCTGATGAGACTTATAGTTCTCTAGAGAAATGCTCACAAATAGCCACTGAACTGGAGCTAAGACTGATAACCTCTTGGTCCAGATCATTTATATTCCTTGTAGGACTCTTGTTTTGAACTTGGCATGTGCCCTTTCCATCATATACATTTCGAAGAAGCATTTGCGTGTCAAGCATTTCTCAAATTAGTCCACCTGATTAATGCAAAACTTCTATGAAGTAATAAAAAAAGTATTTATCTTAAAATGTATTTTTTGCAAATTATTGCTAATCTCACATCTGGTAGCAATAACATTAAGAAATTAAAGAACTCAGAATTCAGGGTTCCACCCTGATTTCTCCAGAGAGCTGGTTCTGTTTGTTTCAGAGAGGCAGAATAAGATTGCGATTGGTTGCTGTGACATCACACTCTGCTGCATAGCCAATAGGAATGAGGCTGCAATCGGCAGTTTCAGCTCTTGCAGGAGCTGGATCAAAAAGTACATGGAAGATCTCTACAATTAAAACTGAATGTTTATAATGCTGCTGGAGTTGTCCTGGAGTAAACCAGCTGCACCATAGGAGACATATAAAAAATCTCATGCACTGGAATAGAGTTTTTTAACCCCTTGAATGCCAGAGAGCTCTCCAATGCACTGTCCCAATGCTTCACAATGCATTGGACACCTCTATAACATTCAAGGGTTTAAAAGGAATTTTTATTCTCCTATAGTGCAGGTGATTCACTTCACAATAACTCCAGTTTTTATAAATCTCCAATGTTCTGTAAGCTGCAGAGACCAAATACATTCCGTTCTTGATAGAAGAAGCATGAGAGAGTATTACTATGAAAACATGAACTGCTTCAGACAAGGTCACTAATTATAAGCTGGAAAAACAAAAGTAAAGAATCGTGTATAGGTAACGATCAAATCATTTTACACAGGAATTAGAAAAATTATGTTTAGAATTAGATTTCCGTGACCTAGTGCAAAATAGCATTTCTCATACAAGCTTGGAGTACATGATATTTAAATGTATATAATGACAATTCACATTCAAGTGTTAGCATTTCTAATTCATAGGAAGCTATACTTATCTGCATTAAATTGCTTCACAATATGTTGGAGATGTTTCCCAAGCAACCATGGGGTTGGCATCTACACTTACATGCTTTTATATAAAAATAACCTTTATTGAGAGATTTGCCTGTGTGTGTGTATATATATATATATATATATATATATATATATACACAATGGTAAAGAGAACAGCAATAATAGATATGTGATTAAATACTTAAACATATCTTTTATTACAACAATTGTATACTACAATAAAAAACATTTATTGATATCCACAATACATCAAAATGCTTCTATTAAAGCTGTACAAAACAATATTTATACTAAAAACTCCCATTAAAGCTGTGCTGAACAACTCAGACAATAAATCTAATTCATGTAGATGTGGTTCCCTCCGTAATCGAGAATATAATCGGTACTTTATTGAGGGTTCCAACCCCACTTGTCTATATTCTTAAAAAGTCCCAAAAGTGTACAAAAATCTTGTATCTTTTTAATCAGTGTTTGGTGCCGATTTTAAAGCATAATGTTCAACCCTTGATAATTATATTTTTACCTCTCCTGTCCTTCTGGACAACCAGTGGGCAGTTCCTTTTCTTTTTCTCCCGGCTCGTATATATGATGGTGTCCTCTTTCTTTGTCCTCGATGGATATGTGTATGTAATATTTTAGCTTTGCAGTGTATATTGGGATTAGTACGCTATATGTGTGTGGGGGGTGTCATAAGACCAGAAGCGTTGTGCATTTATACCGGTTTGGGCCAGTGACCTGCCACTCATATTTTATTTTATTCAATTTCATTTTATTTTTTATTCTGTTATTCATACATACCTATATATATACATTATATATATATATATATATATATATATATATATATATATATATATATGCATATGCATAAACATACCCACATACCCTCCATGTATCCATTATCTTGTGTTTCCATACATTTCCATTTAAACCTTTGGATGCTGAGAACCTCCTGGCTGGCAAGTCCCTTTAAAGGGATAGTAATGTAAAAAAAAAATATTAATTATATTGTAGATACAATTAAAAGAGAATCCTTGCACTAATTTGTATCTCTGAAACCGTTATGGTTTGAGAGATACAGGAAAATAAAGTTCTCTGCCTCCTCCCCTTTCTGCTTGACGAGCTGTAAATCTGTCAGAAGCAAATTCTGGTTCCTGGATCAGACTGTGGCTCTTCAGCAACGCCGACATAGTGATACCTAAAAATAAATACTTAATCGGAACAGTCTACAGCGTGTGCCTGGTTTGCAAGCACACCTTGTAGACCATTTCAATGAAGTATTTATCTTTAGATATCATTATATCGGCACTGCTGAAGAGCCGCCGTCTGATCCAGGAACCAGAATGTGCTCCTGACAGATTTTCGGCTCGTCAAGCAGAAAGGGGAGGGAGCGGAGAACTTTATTTTCCTATATCTCTCAAACCATAACGGTTTGAGAGATACTAATAAGTGCAAGTACTCTCTTTTAATTGTATCTACCATATAGTTAATACTTTTTTCTGACATTACAATCCCTTTAATAAAAAAGTAGCACCTATCTTATGCATCCAAATACAGTATGTGAAGGAAGGTTTTCACATAGTACATATGATGTGGTGTAGCACTACTGGCCTTGCAAAGTGTGTCTGAGTGTCTGTTTAATTCAGTCAGCTGTTCTGTGTGCGCTGTTTTACAGGAACATCACTCTGGATCCCACTTTGTATCTTATAACATGCTAGAGGGGTTTGCAATGCATTTCAGAGCAATGGACATCCCCGTGGCACTCAAGAAGTTAATCAATGGGATTTGTAGCTTTTGGAGCAGCCACTTGGCTGCTTATTTCAAAGCAGACAGGAAGCACCATAATAGAGGGCTATGGTCATGATTGTGGCTAAAGGGAGATCCCAGCTTTGCCAGAGAAGATGGGATTGTGAACTCAGAGAGCATAGGTAGCTATGTGGCAATAGCATCACTATATTTGAAGTTCTATACCTTTTATATTGGGTATTTTTATTTCTAAGGTTTACTGTTCCTTTAAAGAGTTTACAATTTCCCTGTAATGAGGGCAATGCCAGCGGGAGCATTGTATACAAAAGAATAGGAAAACTGGTTTCAGATTTTTTTTTTTTCTTTTCTCATGTGGTAAAAATACCAAGTTTTGCGTAAATATTGGTAGTACATGAAAAAAAGACAATATGCATTCTGCTCTGCGCCCTAGAAATGGTAGCACTGGGAAACAGCGAGAGTGTTCATATGCGTGCAAGCTTTACAAAGCAGTGATTTGTTGTGGCTGAAATTATACTGAGATGTATTATTTTATGCAGTAAATGTTTCACTGTGTTAAATGCCAGCCGAAGACTACATTGTTTTTCCCTCCAGTGTGGCAGAAACACAAAGACTCTTCATTTTGGGATTGTTACAGTGCTCAGCAGTGCAGCATTATGTAAAAATGAAGAAGAATGGCCTATTGACAATATCCCAGCAGTACAGTGAGCTACCGCTGGAAATCTACCTCCAGAAGGGATCCAAAATGCAGAAACAGTCCTCCTTTTCTTTATCTGAGTCCTGTCCTTTATGTGAAAACCTTAGTTCTCCCTAGAGACTTTTATCTGAAAGATGCCACAAAAACTCATAAAATAGTTTGCTGCATAGGATTATTTGATGAAGAATATTAGCAGGACTCTATATTCAGAGTGACACATGCGTTTATTAAGAAGTAGTAAACCTTTATTATGGAAAAATATGTGTATTGTAGAGCTCTTCCTGATAAGTAACTCAAGGGCACTCGCTATACTGGCAGATGCATTATACCAAAAAAGTTATTCCAGTACAGACTGTTTAGATTGCCCCCTGCTGTCCACACAGTTGCACAATTGCATTCTATGGGAGACGTGAGCCAATGGCTGCAGTTCTCGATAGAATTTGATAATAACTGCTCCATCACTTTGTTACAGTTTTAGCTGCATTAAAGGGATAGTAAGGTTTCGTAATAAAAGCAGCTCTAATTAATCTTCGTAGTATTTTGGCCTTGGAGAGTGTTATTTCAGTTCTGTCAGATTTGTAGTTCAAGAGTAATTGAATGATAAAGTATTCCCCTCCCGCCCCTTTTACTGATGTAACACTGCTCAGCTTAGAGAAGCAGGGAGTGTCCGGAGTGTCCAGGTAGATTACAGAGAGGGACAATCTTCAATTAAGATAAGGGAAAAAGCTGAAAAACCTGTCAAGGGGGACAGGGTTTTCATTGTTCTCACAGTAGAATATTGACCCTTGATGTGAGCTGTCTGGTCTATGGACTGGATTCCACATCTGAGGAGTGGGGGCTTACACTAGGTAAAAGGGGCAGGAGGGGGAACCTTTATCGTTCAATTACTCTTGAACTGCAACTCTGACAGTAATGAAATAACAGTCTCTATGGCTCAAATACTATGAAGATTAATTGGAGCTGCTGTTTTTGTGAAAATTACTATCACTTTAACTTTTGCATAAAGCAACAACCAGCAGTGGCACTATTTTTAACTTATTCAGCAGGAAAAGCCCAATAATATAGTTTTTACACAGTAGAATTTTACGGAACCTTTAACCCTTAAAGGGATAGTAATACTTCATTTTATCTTTATTTTATTTTGTAGGCACTAAAAAAACATGAAGAATGATATGTCTTATCAAACCTTTATGGTTTGAGAGATATTCACAAGCAAAGTTTCCCCTCCCTCCCCTTTTACCTAGTGTAAGCCATCTCTTCTCAGATGTGGAATCCAGTCCATAGACCAGACAGATAACAGAAAGGGACAATCTTCTTCCTATGAGAACAATGAAAGTCCTGTCCCCTTTGACAAGTTTTTCAGGTTTTTCCCTTATCTTAATTGAAGATTATCCCTCTCTGCAGTCTACCTGGGCACTTCCCTTCTGATCTGGCTGAACAGTGTTACATCAGTAAAAGGGGCAGGAGGGGGATACTTTGTCATTGAATTACTCTTGAACTACAACTCTGACAGAATTGAAATAACACTCTCCAGAGTCCAAATACTATGATGATTAATTAGAGCTGTTTTTATTATGAAACATTGCTATCCCTTTAAGACCGATGAAGTGCCAGGACAGTCATCGGTGCATGTGCATTAAGGATCACAGTGCAGGTGCAGGCTGCTCTGTAATCCCAGAATGCATTGTGATAAAAAAAAAGTGCTGTGGACCTCTAGGGCTGCCGGATCGGGCAGACATTAATCCTTTGAGCACCAGAGAGGTATGCAACGCATTGCAAAGCAATGCATTGCGTACCCCTCTGGCACTCAAAGAGTTAAAGTCTTAACAGAAGTTTAAATAGTTTTAGTTCATACTTAGAATAATCTGATTGTGCCAAATATTTTAACTTTAGTAAAGCTACATTTATACAAGAATGTTAATGGCTGTGTATAGCAGGGATGGTGACATCTGACCCACTAGCTGTTGTTGGACTACAACTTCTATTATTCTTAGCTGGCCAGCTAAGGATGATGGGAGTTTTAGTCTAACAACAGCTTGAAACACTGCTGATTGCTCACCCACAGTATGTTAGGTTAATCTATTGAATTGAACTGGTAGAATTTTTACAGCAAATCAAATGCACCATAGGGGACAAATAAAAATTACCATCAGCTTAAAGGCGCACTAAAGTTTTTTTTTATGAAAACACATATGTTATAGAGTTTTTCCTGTTGAATAAAATAAAGTCACTCCCATTGCTATCAGATGTTTTATTCAAACTTTATAACAGTTCAAATAATCAGGAAGTGGATTTACTGTGTTTGCTTCCTGATTGTTCTAACTGACAGGAAGTGACAGGAAGTTTCTATCACATCCTGTGGAGAACTGTATGTCTCTGACTTTCCTCTCCATTAGAATGTAACAGGAAAACTAAATAGAATTTGACCACTAGAGGGCACTGCTAATGTAAAAGAATATGGGTTTAAACAGTAATAACTCTGAAAATATGAATCTCTTGTAGGGTTGCCACCCAGCCGGTATTTTACCAGCAGGCCGGTAAAAAATTGGCTTCTGTCCAATGTTAAGTCTATGGAGGGAATGCCATGGCCGGTATTTTTTGGAAGAAAAGGTGGCAACCCTAATCTCTCGGCAGTGGGAGTACTCTTATTTAACAATAGGAAAATCTGTACTATATACATTTTTTCATAAAAAAGGTTTACTGCTCCTTTAAATTGTGCTTTTAGCCTTTTGAATGCGAGAAGGGTCTCCAGTACTTTGCTTTGCAATGCATTGGAGACCTCTCAAGTATTCAAGAGGTTAAAATGCACTATTTAAATCACTGGGACATTTAGCAATATGTTTTGTCCATTATGATGTACGTGGTTGATCTGGAAATATATCAGTTTTTCTTAGTAAGGGAAAAGGGCAAAGCCATTTTGTTGTTTTAGCCATCATTATTTTCCTGCCAGACAGACATGGTTCATTGAATATCAAACTTTCTGGCTGGTTGGGTCATCTCGGTTCTTTCTGAGTCAAAAAACTACATTTCAAATGACTTCAGCAAATTGACTTATGAAGTGAAATAAAGCAAATTCATTCATTTCTTATAATATCTATACTAAACACACCTATAGCCAAATGTGAAACATCTTGGATAGAACAATAGCATAGCAAATATATACTTTTTTCACTAAAGGTTCCTGACAAGTTCCAATCCATTTTTACTTTGTATTCTTATTGATGGGCATTGGGCAGCCAGGTCTAATCAATCTTTTTATTGTAAGTTGCGGCCTAATAACCAACATTTATATAGAACCCTGTTGTAGGAAGTATGCTTACATACAGGGCAACAAATTGCCTGATTGTTGGGTAAATATAACACAAGGAAGGCAGAAGCACTCTCTGGGTTTTTCCAAAAAGGCTTTAGTAGTTTGTGGTAAATTAACGTTTTGGCCAGCCACAGCTGGCCTTCCTCAAGTATTGAAGAAAGCCAGCTGTGGCTGGCTGAAATGTTGATTTACAATAAACTTATAAAGCTTTTATGGAAAAACCCTGAGAGTTCTGCTGCACTTCTTGTGTTATATATAAGGACCACAGACCTGACTCAGGGCGTGCAGCCACACGGGGAGTCCTGAAATCCATGACGGTCCTGGCACGTCATGGGTCCTTATCACATGTTGGACCCATGTTGTGCCAGGACCGTCATGGGTCCTTAAGGGGTTAAGGCTTCAAATTATCATGTATAGTGGGCCGAGTTTGTGTCTAGTGATTCTGCTAGCAGCTGCCATGTCTGACACCTGAAGAAAACCTCTAGGACTGACTGGCAATCAGTGAGTAATAAAACAAGCCATGAGGCTTAATGATGATATGGAGGTGTCTCTAGCATCCAAAGATTTAAGAAAATATTTTTGTTCTTTGTATCTAAGTGTTTATCTTTGGGGTAATAAACATATCTGGGAACTCTCCAGATCTGTCCCGGAGACTCAGTTTTTTACGGTTAATAATTGGGTGCCCACGGACAGAGGCTGATTCCCCGCCAGTGGTGAGTTTCTTCTGAAACTCTGCCAACTTCTCCTCTTTCCAACCATGTCCTCCCACTTTCCACCCACTTTATGACACAGTGATGGTAAGCTCCACCCACCTGATATAGACCTGCCCCTTTATTATGCAAATTGCATCATTTACATTCCCCTGGTCAGCATCACATGAGCCCTTTCTGGAAGCTCAAGAGAAGTGGGTTCCCAGGAATGGTAATAAATGATTTTTTGTGCAGAAGAATGTTTTATCCTACATGTTTCATGATCTGCCAGTATAGCTATAAATGTTTGTAACCCTTTGAATGCCAGAGGGGTAAACAACGTATTGCAAAGCAATACATTGTATACCCCTCTGGCACTCAAAGGTTTAATATGCTTTTTTCTAATGTGGGTAGAAACTACAAGCAATTCTGTAGCAAACAAGTTGTATAACGGGGACAAATAAACACCTCCCATTGCTTTACAATGCATTGGAGACCTCACTTGTATTCACAGAGTTAAAAGCCCCATTTAAAAGGGAATAATAACCCCACATTTACCTTACTATGGCCAGAAAACTTAATGTCCCCTATGAATTTTTCCCTTGTGCCTTTGTTCAAGAGATAACATAACCGTAATCATTCCCTGATGGGATGTCATGTCCATGGAGGTGAACATGACAGTGCTGCCTGTTTTTTCAAACTGAAGCATGGCGATTGCATGAGCCTACTTAACCCTTTAAGGACAACTTAAAGGGTTAAAAAGGCCATGTTCAGTGTGCAGAGTTTGTGTCCTATGTGTGGTGAGATTCAAGACTGATTGATGATATCACTTGAATTCAGAAGCAGGGAGAAAAAAACAACAGGCCCATAAGTATTTTCTTTCCATAGTTTGGCAAGTTGGGGGTGGGGTTACCATTAGGAGGTGTTACTTCCCCTATAAACACTGGGACTTTTCCTTTGCCCATTATACAGCAGTTGGTTTGCTTTACGACTGCATTATTTAGCTTACTGCTAAGTCCTTTGCTTACATGTTTAGACGTTTATTGCCCACTTCACTACGACTCAGTCCGATCTGATTTTCATAAATTAGGAAATATGTTCGTTTTCTTATTTACTGCTTGTTAATCTGTGTATGTTATTCTTCAGACAAATCTACAATCTAAATTTAAAAACTGCTGAGACCCTCTTACTGTGAATATCAGCAGGCTTCAAAGAATCTAATATTAAACGATAAACAGGACTCTTGATTTCTGCATAGAAACAGAATATTGTTGCCTGGCGGAGTGAACTTTGTAAGAAAAAAATCAGCAGGATTGGTCACGTGGACATTTCCACAAATGTTAATTTTCATTGCATGCCACATTGAGAGGCATGAGTTTAATATAAGTTAACCCAATTGAACAGATAGAGTTATGTGGAAACACCCTACAATATGTCACTGATTGAAAGAGGCTCTATCACCCCTAAACAAGTTAGTCTTAATATGTAGGCTATATAGCGAATATGTGTTATAGTGTCTTCATTTTTTTATTTACATCGGTATTTGGCCAAAATCTAAAGAATAACTGCATCTACATCCGGACAGACTGCAGCTACAGCTCGTCTGTCACTCTGCCTCTGCTCCCTTCCTTTTATCCTGCCTTCTCTGATGACAGAGGCTTTCTGTCTAAACGCTGGAGCTGTCTCTAGCCAATGAGAGAACCCCAGCTTACTGACAGAAAGCCTCTATTATTGGAGGAGGCTGGATAGAGGGAGGGGAGCAGAGGCAGAGCGACAGAATGAGGTACAGAGCTGGTAACCGCAGTCTATCCAGAAGTAGGTGCAGGGCTGTAGTTATTCTTTAGATTTCGACCAAATAACAATGTTAAAAAAAAAATGGAGACAATATAACATATTCGCTGTATAGCCTACATATTAAGACTAACTTATTTAGGGGTGATAGATCCCCTTTTAGAACTGAAGCAAATCTGGACCAAAACAAATGCACCTCCAAGAACAAATACAAATGCCCATTGATTTAAAGTGGGCTTTTAACCCCTTGTATGCTAGTGAGGTCTTCAGTACATTGCTTTTCAATGCGTTGGAGACTTCTCTAGCATTCAAATGTTTAAAAGCCCCATATAAATGAATGGAAGTTTTTCAAATTGTTATTGTCATACCTGGAAACATTCTTGTCCCAAGCATCATTAGGTCCAAAGAGAGAGTGTCTAAATGATGTAAAGTGGGCGGTCTTGATAGAGATGGGCAGGATAGGGAGTAGGGGAGGCAGGATGTGCGTTTAAAATGGGTGGAGACTAGGAGACAGTGCACAGTGACTGGACCTAGCAATGATGTGGGTTGCATTACAATGGAACTCAATGAGCCTGGAGGAGGAACAGCCTCTGTCCCTAGACACCCGGTAATTAAAGGAGCAGTAAACTTTTTTAAGGAAAAATATATATTGTATGGATTTTCCTACTGAGTAAAATAAGGGTACTCCCACTGCCAAGAGATTCAAATTAAGTTATTAAAGTTTAAACCCGTGTTTTTTTACATTAGCAGTGCCCTCTAGTGGTCAAATTCTACTTCATTTTCCCTGTTACATTCTAATGGAGAGGAAAGTCAAGAAAGTCAGTGATATACAGTTCTCCATAGAATGTGATAGAAACTGCCTGTCAGTTAGAATTTTCAGGACAGAAACACAGTAAATTCACTTCACTTTATCTAGGCTGGGTTCACAATTGTGATGTTAGTGCAGCATTTCCTGCCAGTGATGCTGTTCAAAGCGGCGAATTCCATCTCTCTTGAATTCCGCTGAGCGAGCCTTGCTGCAGCACAACTGCATTCATATGCTGAGAGGAGCTGAGCTGAGCATTGGTTATCTGCAATGCAGCCTACTGGATGAGGGGTAGTTCATTCACACTAGTGACCTGGACTATGTCCAATAAATGGGCAACCCACATATGCATCAGCAAATAATATATGGCTGATGATGGTGTAGGGCACCCATCAGCCGTACCTCTGCCATGCTCCCTTGACAACAGGGGTAAAACTGATTTAAAAAAGGGGAACTTTCTGGACAAGAATCACTGTAAACAATATTACAGCTACAGATGTAAACTTAGCATAAGGCTGTTCCACCCTGCACCTGGTTTTCACTCCTTGTTGTGTGTCAGTTTGCACATTAAAGGAATATGTTGGATATTGGATTGGATATCATATCCTAGTAGGTAGCCATTATTCTGCAGACCCCTAGCACCTCACACTGAAGGTTTCCCAGAAAAACTTAGTTGGAGGAGTGAGGGATTTTCTGGAATTCCACAACTCAATTGATATGAAATCTAGTACTAATTAAATATTATTTTTTTAATACTAAAAAAAATAATGAATTAGCAGAACTGATTCATAATAGCTGTTTGAATTGTAGCCCTTTAAGGAACAGAACAGTGTGCAACACATCTCAAAGCAATGCTTTGCATACACCTCTGGTCCTTAAAGGGTTAAGCCCAGATAAAGGTAAGAGGGGGTTTATTACTGGTTTATTATTAGATGTTAGTGTTTCTTTAAATCACATTATGTCAGCAATTTAAAATCAATTACGATGATATGTCACACTGACAACATGTCACACCACTAAAAAGGAAGAACAATGCGCTGAAGTATTCAGAATATAATGGATTGCTATTTTCAAGAAGCAGCACTGTGTTTCAGTTTGTCTAATCAGGAATCAGAAGGGCTGGGTTTCCCAAGAGACAGAGTAGGAAACTGCCTAGAGTTCCAAATTTGAGGCATGCCTTAGCTGTTTTGGCCACACCCACATTATTAGCTGTATACAGTATATAAACTTGAAAAATAAGTTTAAAGGGATAGTAATACATTATTTTAGGGAGGTTTAAATTGTACATATTATACACTGCCCACCTTCACCACACACTGCCCACATGACATTGTCCACCTCCACCACAAACTGCCCACCTCACATTGTCCACCTCTTTCACACTGCCTACCTCATTGTCCACCTCTTCCACTCTGCCCACCTCTTCCACACTGCCCACCTCACATTTTCTACCTCTTCCACACTGCCCACCTCTTCCACCTTGCCCACCTCACATTGTCCACCTCTTCCACACTGCCCACCTCCACATACTGCCCACCTCCACACACTGCCCACCTCACTGTCCACCTCCTTCATACTGCCCAGCCCACCTCATTGTCCACCTCTTCCACACTGCCCACCTCCATGGTCCACCACACACTGCCCACCTCCATCACACACTGCCCACATGACATTGTCCGCCTCCTCCACACTGCCCACCTCCAGATTGGCCCCCCATTGCCCACAACCCACATTGGCTTCCCACAATTCACATTGGCCATTTGACCCCCACTGTCCACATTTGCCACAGTCCACCTCTGTATTGGACCCCACAGTCCACCTCGGCATTAGCCCACGTCCACATTGGCCCCCACTGTCCACCTCCACATCGCCATTGCCCACCTGCACAATTGTTGTCCACGGTCCACCTCCACACCGTCGATGTCCCCCACAGCTGCAGCTGACAAAGTTTCATGGACCACTGCTGTCCTGTCCATCATGCTGTGCTCTTTGGCGCTTATTTTTGCTTTTATGTTGCTGCCCCTGTGGGCAGTGATAACATTCCGTGCGTGATGCGCACGCATGCGTATTTAGATGTAGAGAAGCTGAGCGGTGCGGGGGCACAACGGAACACAGACACTACCATGACTGGGCACAGCAGACAGCACAGATTTCTTGGCATTGCCCTTTTACTTCCAAAGCAGCCGGTACTGATGTCATTAGATGTGCAGCTGCTATGTAGAGTATGCCACTGCTATGTAGAGCTTACTGGCAGAAAAGAGAAGACGTGTTATTCTGTCATTAGTATGTAAAGACTGCCAAGTGCAACAAAATGAGGTCCAGATATGTGAAAATATCGCAAGACTAGATGCTAGAAGAGGGTACATCTGGAATACTCTGGTTTTCTGATTAGCATTATGGGAAAAGGAACACATACAGAGTGTTCTGGGGAAACAAAAATGTAAGCTTGCATCATGAATTCACTTGAAAAATGCAATATCCCTCCATGAATCAGTACTCACTGACAGCGATAGTGTGCTGGTTTAAGGAAGCTGATCCCACTGCCAGATCACATAGAACACAGAAGAAGAGTTCACGCTGTAGCCTCTTGAAAGTAATAAAAAGTAACTTTTATAAACCCTTTACAAAATACTGACTCATATTCATACCAGGGAACATCTTCTCTTTGAGCCCCAGAGTGCTTCTGGCCAGAGGATGTCAATGATGAGATCCTCATCATAAATGGGGTGGAGCTTAATCTGGTGTGTGGGAGTTATGCAGCTACGGGCCGTATGTTCAAAGGGATAACAACAAAAAAATGTCATTTGAAAGACAAAAATAAGTAACTGTATGCATGACGACATATTCTCTTTAGAGTATATGACAAAAAAATGGTAATGGCCGTTGTGTATGATACAACTTCAGAATTGACAGACAAAGGGGCGTGGCAAGGGCGTGGCTAAACTGTTCTTCAGTCTCGTATAGAGGAAAAGAAAATTTGTCGTAACTAACGACAAAAAAATGTCTAACAAAAGACAAAATTTATACGTTAAGAAAAAAGTGGAGGGAATGTGAAGTTCTGAATGTGAAAATTTTTGTCTTTAGTTAAGACATTTTTGTCGTTAGTTAAGACATTTTATAAGACATTTTTGTTGTTTGTTAAGACTTTTTTTGTTGTTACATACGACAATTTCAGTCAGGACAAACGACATATATCTGATCACATCCGACATTCTCTGAAACTATTAATGATCCCAACAACACTGTACTTTGAAAAGTCGTTACAAACGACAAAAGCTATTTTGCTACTTCTTTGAACATATGGCCCTATGTGTCATAAAGGGGGAGGGAAGTATAGGGTGAGAAGGAGGATAAGTGGGAGGGAAGTGGATGGAACAGGATGAGAACGAGAAGACATTCACCACGTATGGAGAAAGCCTCTGTCTCTGGAGACCCGGTAATTCAGTCTGAAAACCAACAGAACCATAGGCAGGGACGGACTGACCATACGGGCATTCGGTCACAGACCGAGGGCCCGTGACCGAAGGGGGCCCGCTGCCGCTTCCAGTGCTGCTCAGCAACTCTCCAACAACGGCCGCCGGCGCGCCGTTCTAGTAATACAGAGCGCTGGGAAATGACATCATCTCCCAGCCTCTGCATTACTAGAGGCGCGCGGGACTTCGCACAGCCACACCGCTAGACCACCAGGGACTGGCGGTAGGGGCAGTGTGGAGATGAAGGGGCGATGTGGAGATGGGGGGCATTGTGGAGATGAATGGGGCATTGTGGAAGGGGCATTGTGGAGATGAAGGGGGCATTGTGGAAGGAGCAATGTGGAGACGGGGGCATTGTGGAGATGGGGGCATTGTTGAGATAGGGGCATTGTGGAGACGAAGGGGCAATGTGGAGATAGGGGGCATTCTGGAGATGAAGGGGGCATTGTGGAGATGAATTGGGCAATGTGGAGATGATAGGGGCATTGTGGAGATGAAGGGGGCATTGTGTAGATAGGGGCATTGTGGAGATGAAGGGGGCAATGTGGAGATGATAGGGGCATTGTGGAGATGAAGGGGGCATTGTGGAGATAGGGGCATTGTGGAGATAGGGGGCATTGTAGAGATGAAGGGGGCAATGTGGAGATAGGGGCATTGTGGAGATGAAGGGGGCAATATGGAGATGAAGGGGCAATGTGGAGATTTCTGCAGGGGGCCCAGACCTCTTTTTGGACCCGGGGCCCTGGGTCCTGTCAGTCCGCCCCTGACCATAGGGGAGAAATTCAAATTTCTGTTAAATTATGTTGGCCTTTTTAACCCCTTGAATGCAAGATCCCTCTAGCATTCAAAGTGTTAAAAAGCTCTATTGAAGCACATGAAAATTTAGGAATTTTTATTTGTCCCATATAGTACAGTTAGTTTACTCCAGAATAATACTAATAATAATACTTTTATTAATATGAGCCATGCGGCCTTATTCATCAAGCTAAAGAGAAAACTTATTTAAATGGAGATTTTAATCCCTTGAATTCTAGAGTTCTCCAATGCATTGCTCTGCAGTGAGTTGGAGACCTTTTTAACACTGAAGTATTTAAAAGCCCTTTAACCCCATCGGGACAATGGACTTACCAGGTACGTCATGCACAAATGTCACTTAGTGACAGATGACGTACCTGGTAAGTCCAGGAAGTCATTCACTAGAATAGGAAAAAAAAAACCCGTCGTTAAGTGCCGGCCGCATCCGAGCGGCCGGTCACTAAGGGGTTAAAGGGGAATTTGGGTGAGGGTCAATCCCCCTAACATGGTGCAGTTAGTTTGCTCCAGAATTGTTCCTCTTTACCTGGCTGAATAAGACCCATAGTGCACATACACAGGATATCCTGTTTGTGTGCACTTCAAGAGTCTACAGTGCATATTCTTCTTCTGTTGCTTGAAGCCTAGTAGGCCAGAAGCTATAGTTCAAATGAAGTCAGTTATTGGACCTTCAGCTGATCAAGACCAGGGATGATCAATATTATTTTGCAGTTTGGGGATTTTTATGAAACATGCTCTTTTGCAAGACTTCAATCATGTCAGATATTTTTTTTCATGTTTCATTTGTTACAGATTGCTTAAAAAAAAGCAATCTTGTGATGTTTAGAAAACAAAACAGGTTCTCGTCTTCTGCTGTCAGTCAACAAATTCTTGTCCATGTCACTCATCTGAATAAATGGCAGTCATGTAGGGAGGCAGAAATGATAGACAAATCTTCCCTCTCTCCCTCAGTCTCTCTATCGTTCTCCTTCTCCAGCTCTGTCTCTTCCCCACTCCATCTCTCCCCTTTCTCTTCAATATTTCCATGTTCCTGCCTCTTCTCTCCCACTCTACCATACTCCCATCTCATCTCTCTTCCCTTCTCTCCAGCACTCCTGCACCATCTAACATCCACACTCTACATTATTCCATCTCCCAACCCCTCCCTCGTACAGTCTTCCTGTAGCTACAATATTTGTTTCCAATTGATTAGGATGGCTCTGAAATTTTGTCAGAGTTCTCAGAATGCATTCTCAAATTGAAATGTAGATGTTTATTTTGGACTTCATCCCCAAATGTAGATGGTTATTTTGGACTTCATCCCCAACCACCCATTGACTAGTTGTGATTGATGGGAACTGTAGGTCCCGAGAGCTGGAAATCCAACAATCGACTACCCGCGATATAGTGTAATGCCTTTTAGGTCTCGCCAACACTGTGTAATTTGAAAGCAAACAAGAAAAAAATAATATCTGAATTGCATTTGGCTTCCTGCTGTGTGCTCTGCACTGTGTATCTTCTTGCATAAGCAGATATGGGAGGAAGGCCAAGAGTAAATAAGGGGAATGAGGAGTCCCGCTGTTTGCTTTTCTTGTTGCTTTTCTGCTCAAGGGTCCAGCAAGACATTTAAGATCTATAGCAACAGCTTTATACACAAAAGATTTTGTACACTGAATTTTTAAAATTATACATTAGTATTACAGAATAGTAAAAGCACTCACTATATCCCCTGCTTTGCTTTTAACTGTCTGATCTTTTTCAAATTCGGCCCTGAGACAAAAAAAAAAACAAAAAAGCATCCAATGAACAATATCCATGGTATGATTTTTGATGGTGTTTTCATTTAAGATGTCTATAAAAGGTGCTTCAGTATATTCTTCCATTTCACAGAATATCCTGCAGAGAGGAAATACAAGAAAAACTTTCCTCTGGAAGGTGCAAAACCATTAGTTGAGGTGTTACGTCACAGAGTCCTGTGTTCCTGCAACATTCTGATGTTCGTGCATCATGTTTCTGACATTCCCATGATCATCACGAAATATATACACATATCACAACACATGTACATACTTGTACATGCATTCTTACATTGCTGCCAAGCGGAAGAGGTCAGAAAAGAGGTCTTTAACCCCTTAACAGCTGCCCGATACGGGGTGGGCAGCCCTAGGGGACCACAACACTTTTTTTGTGCAATGCATTCTGGGATGGCAGAACAGCGTGCAGCTATATTGCCACCCAAGAATTCCATGACATGCCAGGACCGTCACTGGTCCTTAAAGGAGCAGTAAACCTTTTTTCTATGGAAACATTTATGTTATAGGGCTTTTTCTGCTGAGTAAAACAAGGGCACGCTAACTCCTGTCAGTTGTTTTATTCAACATTTATAACAGTTCAAATAATCAGGAAGTGAATTTACTGTATGTTTACATCCTGGAAGTTCTCACTGACAGCATGACTCAGCAGTTTCTATGACATTCTCTGAAGAACTGTAAGTTACTGACTTTCCTCTTTATTAGAATCTAACAGAATAAATTATTGGAATTTGACCACTAGAGGGTACTGCTAATGTAAAAAAAACCCCAAAAAACACAGGTTTAAACTGTAATATCTCTGGAAATATGCATCTCTCAGCAGTGGGAGTACCCTTATTTTACTCAACAGGAAAAGCCCTACAATATATATATTTTCATAAAAAAAGTTTACTGCTCCATTAACGTCTGGACCGGTTTGATGGTCCTGGCACATCATGTGTGTTAAGGGGTTAAACGTTTCTCCTCTGGAACAAGTTAGAATAGGTCTGGTTGAACACTGAGGGAAAAGAAATGACCTGCACCATGGGAAAAAAATAACCCCCCCCCTTATTCCTATGTGATACATTTAACCCTTTAAATGCCAGGGAGGATTCAATGGGATGAATACCCCACTTTAAATCAATAAGAATGTATTTTTGTTTCAGTGCTGCAGACTTAGATTTGCTATACTTTTGCTTTTGTACATATGTCCCCTTGTATCACTGCAGCATTAACAACCACTAGCTACTAGTGTTTTTGCACTATGAATGTGGCAGCTCTGCTTATGTATTCACATTACAAATATAATCTGTAACTTAGCATACAGTGTAGTTGACTTACAGCAAGGTCTCATGATTACAAATATATATCAAAGAAATTGCTGCTGGTTTTTAATGAAACTTCCTGAGGCCCGGTAATTTTTTCAGGAAAGTTAATAATGAGTACATGTTATGAATAGGGGATATGCCCCAGGTAGAACACACAGTCTTTCAACTTATCCTAGACTTATTGGGTGATACCAAGCAGCATTAAAGGGATAGTATTGCTTGAAAATAATTTTATTTTATATTGTAGCCCTTAAAAAAACATTAAAAATGATATAAGTCTTATCTCCCAAAACTTCATTGTTTGGTAGATATTATCAAGTAAAGTTTCCCCTGGAGTGACATCACTGCTCAAGCCTTCAGATTTGAAATCCAGTCCGCTGACCAGCTGCGGCTCTTCAGCAGTGCCGAGATCATGATCTTTAAAAAGAATTTTTAAATTCTTGCAAGCTATGCACACTTTGTAGATAGTTCCAATGAAGTAGTTCTTTTTAAAGATGGTGATCTCGGCACTGCTAAAGAGCTGCCCGCTGATCTGTGGACCTGATTCCAAATCTGTCCACTAGATGGCAGACTTGGCTAAAACAGCCAGGAAAAGGGAACTTTACTTAATTTTACTTGCTAATATCTCCCAAACCATAAAGGTTTGGGAGATAAGACTTATATCATTTTTATTGTTTTTTTAAGGGCTACAATATAAAATAAAATTATCTTCAAGCAATACTATCCCTTTAAACTTGAATCAAATGATGAATGGCTGAATGCACAAGAAATAACTCTAATTTCCTTTTACAGTCTCTATTCCCAAATTCACTAATGATCGGATAGTAACTGATATTCATTCATTCATCACCGCATACCAGATAAATCAGTAATTTCCTTCCTTAAAGTTCAGGCTAGTGGATCCCTGTGTAGTTATGTAATTGTGGCATTTGTGCTCCATTTATTTATTTTTTATTTTTTTTGTATTTTCCTTGTTCACTTATGCAGGACAAGGACATTCAGTCGATCAATGATGAATGCCTGAAGGTACATGAATTGTTGCTGCGAAAAGCAGCGTATCTGATATGATATGTATCTGGGAGCAGATCTGCCCAGGAGACCCTGATTTTTAGACTTAAAGGGATAGTAATGTCTTAATTATATAAAAAGTAATATTGTAGACCATAAAATAAGAAATCCATTGATGCAATTCCTATCTCTCAAACCTTTATGGTTTGAGCGTTAGAACATTCTAAAGTTCCCCCCTCCCTGATGTCAGCTGTAAAGCTGAGAGAAGGAGATCCGTGTCGGCCAACACGAGGAGGCTCTTCAGCAGAGACGAAATAGCGCTAGTGAAAAATAAATACTTCTTTGAAACGGTATAAAAGTGTGCTTGCAAACCAACCACACTTTGTAGACTGTTCCAATGAAGTTTTATTTTTATATTGCGCTATTGCGGCTCTGCTGAAGAGCCGTGTGTCGGTCCCTGGACCAGGACCTCCTGCTGTCAGCTTACAGCTGACGTCAGAAGAAGGGGAGGGAGGGGGAACTTTAGAATGCTCTATCTCTCAAACCATAAAGGTTTGAGAGATAGGAATTGCATCGATGGATTTCTTATTGTATGCTCTACAACATTACTTTTTATATAATTAAGACATTACTTTCCCTTTAATTACTTGCTCTTTGTTAACTGTGGCTGGTTTTCTGGCTTGTTGGGTTTCCAGAGTAACCTTTCCAAGTTTCTCAACTATTCTGCCATCTTTATCACTGGCTCCACCCAGTACACTACCCATTCTGACCACCCATTTTTAGGTGAAACTCTGCCTTTCCTCCTCTCAATTCCTCCCTTTAAGTCTCTCTGACCTTGTGATGTAAAGTACATCATTTGGACAATCCTATCCGCAACTAATCATCTTATTGCAGCGGATGGTGACAGGAAGTTTCCCAGGTGTGCTGATATGCTGCTCTTCCTGCATGTTGATAAATTCTGGCTGTGATCTCTATTTCACTTCTTTGTAGACCACCACACCTGCACTTGCTGCCATGGCAAGGGATGAGACATCTTCACAATGCATTGAAGAACTTTCTAGCATTCAACGGGTTTAAAGCCCCATTTAAATGAACAAGAATTTGGGGAATTTATATTTCTCTCCTATGATTCAGACGGGTTGATTCAGAATTATTCCGGTTCAGTTACTCCAACAGTGTTGAATTAAAAAGCCTCAAGTGGATAAGTATGCATGTAAATTCTTAGCATTAGAAGTATTATAAGTAATTCCATTAGTAATCTTTGTGTTGAATGTGTGTGTTTGTGTTATTTAAAAAGACATAAAGGGGTTAAAATCCCAATTTAAATCTATGGGGATATTTATTTGTCCCCTATGTTGCTATTGTCTTTCCCCCGATTTGTTCCAGTTCTTTAATAATACATTAAAGGGGAACTACCACCCCACACAATGTTTACTTTTACTAAGTCCCCATCTGGCGACTAGCTGCTTAGTAGCGCTAGCTGCCAGAATAATTACCTTATTTGATAGATTTCTCCTCTCTTCCATGGGCGACAGGAAGGACGGAGCGCGGACATCTTCCCATTGTGACGTCCGCGCGCCTGCGCTGTCAGTCCCAGCCGGAGCCAAATGGCTCCTAGCAATGCCTCGTAGACCTGGCTGGGACTGACAGCGTAGGCGTGCGGACGTCACAATGGGAAGATGTCCGTGCTCCGTCCTTCCTGTCGCCCATGGAAGAGAGGAGAAATCTATTAAATAAGGTAATTATTCTGGCGGCTAGCGCTACAAAGCAGCTGGTCGCCAGATGGGGACTTAGTAAAGGTAAACATTGTGTGGGGTGGTAGTTCCCCTTTAACATCATGGAGGGATTTATGGTGGTGATAAAGTGGAGATGACATTCCAGTTTATCACTTCTCCAGTTACTATGTTATTCTATAGAGGCTATGCTCTAAGATCTCCAAAGTTGAAGAAATCTTAGTGCATAGGCTCCATAGAATAACATAGAAACTGGAGAAGTGATATCACTGGAGAAGTCATCTTTAATTTATCACCTCCTAGTGAATCTCTACCATGCTCTATATCCTACACATGTTTTTTATGCTTGTAGCATTGCTGCCTATAGGTTGTTCTACACTGTGCAGTTAGAGGGAATACAAACTCCTAAATGAGATATCAAATGCATCTTCTGCTGGAATGGCTCAGTACAGATTCTAGTTAATAATGCTGATGTTATCATCAGTAGCTATCATGCTTGTTTCATTAAACATTTGCAGATTTTATCTACAGAGGAAAAACACAGCAAGGCTCAAACTACTGAATCTGATATGCCTCCTCCAATTTAGGAAACAGATTGATAGTTTTCTTCTGTTCACTTGAAACTTTTTTGTCTTTTGTATAAATATTATTATTATTACTACTAGTAAGAGTGTATTATTGAAAATGTTCATAAATATAGGCTATATTGCCCTGCCCCTTCCTGAGAATTCTGGTTAGCCTTGCAGAATAGGTCTCAGTTATTTACTATGGAGCTCTACTGTGTGTGAGTGTAGAAAGGGTGCCAATGAATTAGTTAACCATTATCATGCCAGAGGGGTGTCCAACACTTTCTAAA
Source organism: Rhinophrynus dorsalis (assembly GCA_037306005.1). Classification (NCBI taxonomy): domain Eukaryota; kingdom Metazoa; phylum Chordata; class Amphibia; order Anura; family Rhinophrynidae; genus Rhinophrynus; species Rhinophrynus dorsalis. Next base: position 152,611,103 of record CM074724.1, read on the forward strand.
ACTATGAGGGTTATTCACTGCATTGAGGAGTCCAACACAATGGGGGCTATTCACTAAGGCATGATAAAGGGGTGATAAAGTGGAGATGATTTCTCCAGTGATATCACTTCTCAGGTTCCTATGTTATCTATGAAGCCAATTCACAAACATTTCTTAAGTTTTGCTGAAATCTTAGTGTATAGATTCCATAAAATAGCATAGGAACTTGAGAACTGATATCACTGGAGAAGTCATCTCGATTTTATCACCTCTTTATCATGTCTTAGTGAATAGCCCATTGTGTTGGACTCCTCAATGCAGATTTAAATCAATGAGATTTTGGGAATGTGTATTTGTCCCCTGTGGATCAGTTGATTTGCCCTAGAATTACTTCAGTTCTTCTAAGTACATCAGCTTCAGTGTTTATCCTTTTGAAATGTTGCCCACTATTGGGAGATGAACCAAACTGTCCAATAAACATGTCGCCAGATTAAAATGTCCACAATGACAATATTGCAAGCTGCACAGAGTGTTCATCAGAACATTGACACATCAGAATGTCTTCTCTGCTGCCTGCTGCTCCACACAGTGCCCTTTCCTCCACATTTGATTTGTTTTAACAACGCTCAGAAAAATTACCTCCCGGGCGACATTTCTGCCTCAGTGGGTTAAGTAGCCCCACAGATTTATCCAGAAGTAAATTCTGACAACTGAAGTCTTAGTAATCTAATTTTATTAGTAATCTATGTGCTGAATGTGTATGTTTGTGTTATTTAACTAGACATTGAGCTATCACCCATGATAAAATTATGTTTAATACTTTATTCACATGAATAGCCCAGCATGTATTCTTAAGGAAGTGTGAAATGGGAAGATTATGGTAAGGAAGGGAGGTAAAGTGTATCTGCATTGATCCCATTCATGCATAAATATAAACTACCACATATAGGTGTTACATTAGGACAGTATCACTCCCACTGCAGTAAGACATTAGAAGTCTCTTAACAGTGTTTTGGCTGCTGCAGTGGAGGTTTTCTACAACTTTATAACCCTCATGAAGAAGTAAGTTGCACATAAGTTTACAATAACAAAGGTAAAATGATTTAATCGTTTAAGTGACTTCTAGAAATATACATCAAAATCATTCACAAATCAACTGGCAATAAAATGAGTTGTGTGCATTTGGGGGTGGGGCAGGTGTGTTTCACTTTATAAATATTGCTTCATCAGAGTCAACTGTCTTGTGGCTACTGGTTACATTTTTGCAAGGAATTCCATTGTGCTAGTTGTAAAGTGCTGCAAGCAATTATTCTTCATACCTCCCTAGAAGAGTCTTACTATAGGAATGTCGCTGTTATTCATGATTTGATAAATACACAGTGTTTGCACCTAAACGGAGCTAGTTGTTATCCATATCCATATCCTTCCTCCCTTCCTTCTTCCCTCCCTTCCTCCCTCCCTCCCTTCCTTCCTCCCTCCCTCCCTTCCTTCTTCCCTCCCTTCCATCCTTCCTCCCTCCCTTCCTCCTTCCCTTCTTTCCTTTCCTCCTTTCTTTTCTTCTCCCTTTCATTCTTTCTTTTCCTCCCTCTTTTCCCTTCTTTCCTCCCTCCCATCTATATGGGATTTGACAGTGATTTGACAGTAAACAATGTGTGCAGTCGGTCTGAAGTCCTAATCTCAGCTGGTTGTTATCCATATCCTTCCTTCCTTTCCTTCTTCCCTCCCTTCCTCCCTCCCTTCCTTCCTCCCTCCCTCCCTTCCTTCTTTCCTTCCTTCCTCCCTTCCTCCCTCCCTTCCTCCTTCCCTTCTTTCCTTTCCTCCTTTCTTTTCTTCTCCCTTTCATTCTTTCTTTTCCTCCCTCTTTTCCCTTCTTTCCTCCCTCCCATCTATAATTCATGATTTGACAGTGAACAATGTGTGCAGTCGGTCTGAAGTCCTAATCTCAGCTGGTTGTTATCCATATCCTTCCTTCCTTTCCTTCTTCCCTCCCTTCCTCCCTCCCTTCCTTCCTCCCTCCCTTCCTTCTTCCCTCCCTCCCTTCTTTCCTTACTTCCTCCCTCCCTTCCTTCCTTCCTCCCTCCCTTCTTTCCTTTCCTCCTTTCTTTTCTTCTCCCTTTCATTCTTTCTTTTCCTCCCTCTTTTCCCTTCTTTCCTCCCTCCCATCTATAATTCATGATTTGACAGTGAACAATGTTTGCAGTCGGTCTGATGTCCTAATCTCAGCTGGTTGTTATCCATATCCTTCCTTCCTTTCCTTCTTCCATTCACTCCTTCCTTCCCTCCCACTCTTCTTCCTTTCATCCTTCCCTCACACTCTTCTTCCTTTCATCCTTCCCTCCCACTCTTTTTCCTTTCATCCTTCCCTCCCTTCTTTTATTCCCTCCTTCTCTCTCTTTTTTTATTCACTCCTTCCCTCTTCTTCTATCCTTCCTTCTTTCCCTCCTTTTGTTTAACCCTTCTTTAAATTTATTCCTTCCTTATTCCCTTCCTATCCTTCCTGTTTCACACTCGCCCATTCTTCCTTCCACTTCCCCTTCCTTCCTCATATTCTCAGTTTTCAGATGTAATAAACGCAGTTATTACTGTATAGTTGTTATCCATTTTAAGGGACTATTTTTTCTGAAATCTCATTAACCCTTTACATGCCAGAGAGGTGTTCAGCACCTTGCTGCACAATGCGCTGGACACTCTTCTGTTACTCAAACTGTTAAGATGGCGTGGTTTGTAATGGTAGCCAATTCGAGACAGAGGGGATGCCAGCCTGAAGGTCTTCCATGGGTAACAAGTACCCGGCTCTGGACTTTGTATATATTTGTCACTGACTATCACTGGTGAAGAATCATTTTTGTTTTCCATAGCCTTTTTTGGCTTTGTCTGTTTTTTTCCCTTAATCTTTCTCCTCACCCTTTGCTCTTTCGTTCAATCCACTGATCCAGAATCCTCTCTTTATCAGTATGTACATTACATGCCTAGTGATTCTTCTATATTTTCTCATTTTCTGGTTTGTCTGGTAAGCCTCATGGGATCAGAGCCTGGGCTAATGCTGCAGAACAGACTCTGTTTTCCTCCAAAGCTCTCGGAGTGAGAGACAAGAAGCAGTCAGCAGGAGAGAAGACCAACACAGCATGTACCAGAGATACAATGAGCAGCGTGTTCCAGGGGCCAGATTTGACAAGAATCTATGTGTTCCAATGGACAGAATTACAAGAATTTACATGAACCAGAAACACAAGGCATTGCCATACATTACTGGATAACCTGCAGTAGCACACCACACACACCATACACCCAAACAAGTATTAGAATCTTCATGGCCCCAAATGATATAGGGCTTATCTATATATATCTATTTAACACATGGCTCCATTGACTGATAAGCTGATATTTGGTTGATAGAGGCTTAAGCATTCTATAATGAAATAACATGGAGCCATTTGCCTGTACATGGCAAATATAAAGAAAGGGAGGCTTTCCAGTAACCCAGAAACCCCCTAATTCTCTCATAACTCTCTCAGATAAGAGAGGCACAATGTTTCAGTAATCCAATAATGAAAAGTGTTTTCTACTGTTGTGCATATGTGTGTTCCAGGGATGGGCATCCTGAGGCTTTCCAGCTATCTCAAATGACCATTTGGATGAATGAAGTTGTAATCCAACAACAGCTGGAGAAACACAGTTTCCCTACCCAGGGTCTATGTGCCATTAGCTGCAAATTGATTCCTGCCTTCTTTCCTCTTTTCCATCCCCCCTCCCCTTCCTTCCTACTATCCTACCTTTACTCCCACCTTCCTACCTTCCTATTACTGTATAATTGCTATCCACACTAAAGCAATATTTATTTATTAGCAAAGTGGGACGGTGTTGCCCGTCATTATAATGAGGACTGTATTATGATATATTATTTTGAGTAAGTGTAATAAAAGTGTGACGTGTTTCTATTGTGATCTGCGTTTGTGACAATATGTGTGTGTGTGGACCTGAGGACATTGATGTATGTTCACTACATTAACCGTTTGAGTGTCAGAGGGGCATGTAGCATATTGCAAAGCAGTGTGCTGCATAGCAGTCTGCCACTCAAAGGCTTAAATGTGGATCCTGTAAAGTACAGTGTGCTCCCTGTAATGGAGTAGGCACCATGTTGCTCATCACTATGAGTGCCACTGGTATGCAGCACTCAGTTTTGTTGTATGGCGCATGCCTCTCTGACAATAAAAGGGTTAATGCAGTGAAAATACAGCAATGTCCTCACATCCACACGCACACACATTGTCAGAAACAAAGATTGGAATTCAAACACATGTCACACTTTCATTACTTACTCGAATTAATGAATCATAATGCAGTCCAGGGCCCGGCAGGACAGCGGTGAGGGAGAAGCCGTTGATGCAGTAATCGGGCGGGTTTGAGTGGGCACGATGAGCCAAACCCTTCCTCCTCCCAGGAGTCCTCTTGCCGCCCCTGATCCTCATTCGGACAGCAGGGAGTCAGTGGTGAGTCGTCCCCCATGCTGTTACTGTGATCCTACACACAGTCAGTGGTGCTTAAGAGCAGTGCGGGGGGTGCCAGCATTAAACATCTCTATCAGAGACAATACATTGTGCTTCTCTCACACATCCTGATGTTGCCCTTTTCAACCAGGCAGCGTTTTCAATGCCACCTTGTGTTGGTCACCAAATAGAGGGCAACATTTTAATAGTGAACTGGTTGAATGACAAGAGTGCTTCATACATAAATATACAAAGACAGTCACACAGACCCAATGATTAAAGGAGCAGTAAACTTTTATTTATGAAAACACATATTTTATAGAACTTTTCCTGCTGAATAAAACAAGGTCACTCCCACTGCTGTCAGATGTTTTATTCAAAATGTATAACAGTTCAAATAATCAGGAAGTGAATTAACTGTGTTTACTTCCTGATAGTTCTAACTGACAGGAAGTGACAGGCAGTTTTTATCACATTCTAGGGAGAACTGTATGTCTCTGACTTTTCTGACTTTCCTCTCCATTAGAATCTAACAGGAAAACTAATTAGAATTTGACCAATAGAGGGCACTGCTAATGTAAAAAAACATGGGTTTAAACTGTAATAACTCTGGAAATATAAATCTCTCAGCCGTGGGAGTACCCTTATTTTACTCAGTAGGAAAATCCCTACAATATATATTTTTTCATAAAAAAAGTTTACTGCTCCTTTAAACTTACCAACAATAACCATTAATCAATTACAAAGCATTAGAGAGGTCTCCAAAGCATCACAAAGCCTATAGCATTCAATGGGTTAACATTAATTTTTATCCAGGCTTTAGAGTAGAGATCAGCGGATTATCAAAAACCATAGTGGTCAGCTTCCCTACAGGAAGCAAGTATGTAGACGTTATCTTCTCTACCAGTCACTCAGTTGAAAACATCCCAGCTGTTTCTTGTTCAGAATGACTTTTTCAAACCAACACCCACCTCTCATCCTAAAATCCCTCAGAGGAAGAAAACAACAAACAATTGAATTCCAGCAACAAGGCTCCCAGCAAGCCACCTTGGAACCTTACAAAATGTAATCCTGTCCCTCCAGTTCACTTCATCATTCCAGTCTCCTTTCCCTTTCATTACAATTTTATCCAAACACTACCTTGTTAACCCTATACTGATAAAGGAAGCTGCATCATGTGGCGCTATCCACAGAAAGTAGAACAATAATTGAAATACAGCTGAATGCAGTGAATAGAAACACATCACGATTACAATGTATGGGGAGAAGACCTTGAGCATGGTGTTCTGTTGGTGGTTTAGGCAGTGGACAAAATAAATGGAATAACACATGCATTATATTTCATCTCTGCTGTGGTATAGAATAATAGAAGGATCCCTGGTGTGCAGATGTAACAGCTGGGGTTGATGTGAAAGAGACATATAATGACAACAAGATGTACAGTCTAACAGATCTTTCTTGTTTTAATGAATACAGAACGCACCACTCACATCCTCCATCTGTAATTTCAGACCTACACTGCTGCAGCTCCCAGGGAAAGTTCTAAGCCTATAGTAATCTCAGTTAATGTCTGATCAGTGATCATCTCATGTTTCTTGCAGTCAAGCTCATTGAGACTATCTCTGGCTGCCAGGGATAAGGCACAAGAAGGCTGCAAAAGCTATCCATGCATACATATTGCAGTAGCAGTCCAAGTGTCATTAAAAAGCAGTAATGCTGCACTTGAATGCTATTAACCATTGAGTCCCAGAGAGGTATCTAATGCATTACAACCTCAACGGGTTGAATCATTTAGTGAAGATGTTTCCAAACTGCCTGGAGTTGTGAGAATGAAAGAGACACAGATCATTTACTAAAAATGATGTTCCAAGTCAAGTACTTTTAACTCCTTAAGGAACGAATGGGTGTGTTTCGCAATGCTTTGCTTGCCCCACTGGTCCCTAAGGGGTTAATACATACTGAGTAAGAAAGTGGAGCAATTCTGGAACAAACCAGCTGTACCATGTAGATCAAATAAAAATATCCATTGAGCTAAATTTACTTTTTTAACCCCTTGAAATATGAGAGAGGTATATGGCACATTGTGAAGAAGACCAAATGCTAGCATTTCAAGGAGATAGAAGGACCATTTAACGCCTCATCAGGAGTACTGAGAGATGAAAGACCTCACAGCAGTGTGCAGAGTCAATCAGCTGCCGCAAGAGCAAATAGGGTGCTATCCTGTATAAAAAGAGGCATAGATGCACTGTAGGTAAATATAATTCTGCCTCTATATAAATCCATGGTAAGGCCTCATCTAGAACATGAAGTGCAGTTTTGGACATCAGTACTTAAAAAAGACAATACTGAATTGAAAAAAGTGCAGAGACGTCCAACAAAACTGATAAAGGGATTGAGAGATCTGAGTTATAAAGACAGACTAGACAAACTGGGTTTGTTTACATTAGAGAAGAGATGTCTAAGGGGTGATATGATTACTATTTACAAATATATTCAAGGTCAATGCAAATAACTATCCAATGAATTATTTACTCAGAGAGCTGAGCTAAGAACAAGAGGTCATCCATGAAGACTAGAGAAAAGGTGCTTTTGAATAAAACAAAGGCAGAGATGTTTTACAATAAGGAGGTAAAGCTATAAACAGGGCCGGACTGGGAATAAAAACCAGCCCTGGAAAAAATTACTGACCAGCCCCATAGCATTGCGTCATGATACCAGCCCCATAGCACTGCGTCATTATACCAGCCCCATACCATAATGGCATTTTTTTCTTGTTTATAAAGGGGAAACCATGCATTTTAAAACACATTTGAATGCCACCACCAGAACAATAAAGAGTTATATGACACCACCAGAGCAATACAGTTAGAGGTCACCATAAGACAATACAGAGTTATATGCCACCACCAAAGTAATAAAGAGCTATATCACCACCAGTGTAATAAAGAGTTTTATATATATATATATATATATATATATATATATATATATATATATATACACACACACACATACCACCTCTTGATTCCCCCCTTTTGCCTCTTTCTCACACTCTTCATTCCCACCTTTTGCTTCGTTCTCCCCCTCTTGACTCTTGAGCCCCCTCCTTTTGCCTTTTTCTCTAACTTTTGATCCCCATTTCTTGCCCTCCTTGACTCTTGATCCCCCCTTATGCCTCTCTCTCCCCTTCTTGCCTCTTTCTCCCCCTCCTGATCCCCCCTCCTTTTGCCTCTTGGTTCCTCCTTTTGCCTCTTGATCCCCCTCCTTTTGCCTCATGATCCCTCCTCCATTTTCCTCTTTTTCCCCTCTCTTGATCCCCCCTTTGCCTCTTTCTCCCTCTCATTGACTCTTGATTCCCCTTTTGCCTCTCTCTCTCCTCTTCTTTACTCTTGATCCCAACTTTTTGCCTCTTTCTCCCCCTACTGATCCCCCTTCCTTTTGCCTCTTGGTCTCCCTTCCTTTTACCTCCTGATCCCCCCCTCCTTTTGCCTCTTTTTTCCTCCCTTTTTCCTCTTTCTCCCCCTCCTTTTTCCTCCTGATCCTTCCTCCTTTTGCTTCTTTTTCTCCCTCTTGACCCCCCTCTGCCTCTTTCACCCACTCTTGATCCCCCTTTTGCCTTTCTCCCCCTCTTACCTCTATATAACCCCTCTTGATCCCCCTTTTGCCTTTGCCTTTCTCCCTGTCTTGATCTGCCCCTCTTGCCTGTGACCGTGTCTGGCATCTGCTGACTGTCTCTGCTCCCGGCCTCCCGCTCAGCTCTCTCTGTCTCCGCAGACCACACCAGTGCTTAAGTTAGGAGCGGCCGGCCTACCCAGTGTGCAGACGCAGTGCTCTTCAGGGTGTGTCTGATGTCACTGGGTCTAGACCCAGCCTGCCTCCATTCACTAGACGCGGCCAGTGGTTCTTCAGATCTTGCGGCCGCCTGTTACCTTGTGGCCATGGATAATTGGTTTGGCAAAGTTGGCACATTTATTTAAGCAGCCCCGGGAAGCCCAGTGCAGGCAGCATACCAGGAATTTTCCTGGTATCCCGGTAGGCCAGTCCGGCCCTGGCTATGTAATTATTTGCCTTGGGATTATGAGCTTGCAGATACTGTAACTTCTTTCAAAAAAGTAATGGATACCTATCTATCACTGAACAATATTGAGAATTATGACAGATGGCTTTAATGCAGATAGGTTGTTGGTCCAGGGAACTCACTGACTGCCATTTTGAGTCAGGAAGGAATATTTTTACCCACTTGGTGCTAATTTGAAATGGCTTCAATGTTTTGTTTTGTTTTTTGCCTCCCTTTGAATCAACAGGGGTGATTTGGCATGAACTGGACGTGGACACATTCACCAAAAGTTTGACTAAATGAATGGGGGAGGGGGTTAAATGAAATGCATGTCATCCTAATAGGTAAAAAAAATGTGCCTAATAATTTGGACTAAACTTTTTTTTTGCTGTAAACATGTCTAGTCTCTCCTTCTGTTCTTGCATATCTAATTGTTAGTGCATATGTCAGTCATATTCTTCATGGTAAAGTGATCTCCCAGCATCTTCTTTTTGCATCCCCCCATCACCCTCAGTACTTGTGCAGTTGCCTCACTCACTAAAATAAATTCCAGCCAAATATGTAATCTATTCAACATACCTTTCTCTTTATTGGAAGTGTTGCTATAAAAATGTTCTAAATTTACACAAATGTTTGTTTTATTTTATGTTTCTTTCTATGGTATCACTTTTAACTGACACAACTATCACAAGAGCCTTAATAATAAATGTATATTTTTTTAAGTCACACGGCGCAATTAGTAATGTACTTCAGTTTTTTCTTTCTCTGACTTACATTCTTGAGAAGCTTAATATATGATAATTCCCTGAATACTGAAATTCATTAATGTACAATTCAGTAGTGACACAGAGCTTTGATGCACATCTTGAGTCCTCAAGAGCTGCTGTAATGGGACAGATTGTTGGAATGATCAGGTTTTCAAACTCTGGAAATCATTCTCATTAGAAATTCACTGTAGTTAACTCCTTGGATATTAGAGAGATTTCCAATGCAATACTAACTGACTCATGGATAAAGAATAATTGTGGAAAAAACCAAATGCTGAAAAATCCCCATTGATTTAAATGCTGTTTCTAAACCCTTGAATGCTCTGTTAAACACAACTTAAGACAACAAAATGGCTGATTATATATGCTCATCACACATGAATTATGCTTGATCAAGCAAAATGACAGTGATAAAATATGTCAATCATATGCTTAAAGTGCATGTTATTGAACAAATGTTGATCATGCAAGTGAAACAAAATCAATCAAACAAAACAATATTGATAAAAACATTGTTATTGGTTTATGCAGTGTGAGCTTTATCAAACACAAAGGATTCCATTTGGATTGATAAAAAAATTGATTGTACATGTGAAGTGTACTTGAGAAAATTAAAATTACTTAAACCCTTAAGCACGGCCGATCGCGCATGCGGCCGTCACTTAAGGGCCACGGACCATTGGGGGTTTTTTTCGCCATCCGGAACGGTGTGCAGCTGCACGGGGAGCCCTGAATTCCTTGACAGTCCTGGCATGTCATAGGTCCTTAACACAAATCTACCCATGACGTGCCAGGACCATCAAGGGTCTTTAAGAGGTTAAAAATGGTGGAAATTATATGGTAAAGATGATATTATTGTTCTCACACAATCCACTAAATTTATGCAAATGTTGGGTAATAGATCAGTTGATTATATATAATCTGTTCCAACCTCAGGGTTGCAGGTTCTAGTCCCAGTAAAGTCAACTCAGCCTTTCACCATTCCAAGGCAGGTAAAATCAGCACCCAGGACATAAAACAAGAGACAATCTCAATAGATCCTTCCTGGTAAAAAAATTTAAATATAAAACAAAACCAAAAAACCTTCTCTGTAAATTGTGTTATTCCCTATTATGTGATTAACAAAGAACAAGGGGTTTGTGGAGTTAAACTCCTAACTAACCTGCCATTTTCATACATACATATATAGAGTTTTTGATTATATAAATGTAAGGTGGCTGCAAGGGCATCCTGATAGGAAGTTTTGAGTTACCCAGAATTACCCTTGCTCTGTATTGCCATTAAAATCTCCTTTGCTCTCTACTGCCCTTATCAGATTTGTGAGAGACAGAGCTTTTAGCACCCCAATAATGAGACAGATTTGACGTTATTGTGCCTGTGCCAAGTATGGGCACCTTGCAGTTATCCAGCTGTGGTTAGACTACAAACTTCCACCATCCTCAGCTAGACATTGAGCAGCTGATGATGAGAGAAGTTGTAGCCTAGTAACAGCTGAAGTGCAGTGTGTTACTCATTCTTGATCTATATTCAAGTAGTGGCTATAGCTTTTGGATACAGAATTACACAAAAGAAGTTCTAAGTATTGTTATTACATACTTATTTTTCCTTTTGGAAGACTTTCTGTGGAAATCCCCTGTGGCTATTTCTCTTTCACATCTATTGCAAATCATGAAGGGGAACAGCAATGAAAAGACAATCAGATCAGTTAACATAACTGCATCATTTTTATTTGTATGAACGGAGCCTGTTGCCTCAATTTGATGCAAATGACCAAATGAATAATGTTAATTCACATGATGGAAAATTGAGCAAGTGGTATCTATTTGTCATGAGTGTCATCTCTTCTACCTTGATAAATTATCTCTTATTAACTTTGTGACCCATTCGCTCTTTATTTCTTGATACTCATTCCTAGCTCATACAGAGTCTAGGAACGAGTGTATGACTGGAATTCCTGCATTGTCTTAGGACATATTCCAAGCCCATAATAACCTCAATGCACCAACATTTGTTTTCTCGAGTAATGAAAAACATTTAATGGTGGTTAAATCTAAATATTATCATTACATTTTTGAGCTATAAAAAGATGCTGAACCTTGTCAGACTTTTAATAAATGTACGTAATTATTTTGAAATTACATGTACTAGCTTCTTCAGAATTACAGCAGAGTTGAAGGTCAAGCTGTTTACTAGTAAGGTCAGTTAGTTAACTTGAGGGTTATGGATCGTGTGATCAGACCAAATCAGCCATTCATGCTAGCCAGGATACATATACATAATTCTCCATTGCTGCATTACCTCTAAATTTGTCTGACACTGGTATCAAGTCCGTTCTTGACCTCCATCACATATATGTTTTCTCATGTAACATTACCAAGTTTTTTTCAGCGCTGTTCACATAATATTTCTGGCACACTGAATCACTGCCACAGAGAGCTTAAAAACCAAGTTTTGGCATGTGAAGCACAGGCAGATAAAGGGATTTGCCTAAGGTCACAAGAAGTTGACATGGGAATTGTACCAATTTTTTTCTCCCTGCTTCACAGCCTCATGCATAAAAGAAAGAGGGCAAGCCAACTCTGGGGCAAGCCAACCTGAGTGTTGGGTGAAAAAAAAGATAACTACAGATTTAATTTGGGATTTTAACACCTTGAATACTTACAAGTCATTGGAGACCTCTCTAGCTTTAAGGAGTTTAAAAGCACCATTTAAGTAAATCAATATTTTTATTGTTCACCTTGGTGCAACTGGTTTAACCCCCAGATGATTCCTCTTTTCATTTGTGCATAAGGTTTGGTGTCTTGGCTTCAAAGTTAGTCAATAACCAATATAGCCACTCCTATCTCTACTTACCTTAAAAGGATAGTGTTGAGTATAATAGAATATATATAAAGCATTTGTGCCTGGCAAAACACACTCAGGGGCGGCAGAAAGGAGGAGTTACTGCTCCCATTGGGCGAGTTGGCCCGCCCAGTCAACCCACCACTTTCCAACTGAGGAAAAAAACAAAATGGCTACCACTCGATCTTACACCACAGACACACACAAGCCACACACACACACACCAGCCAGAGACACTCACACACACACACAGACATATTTGCTCATACACCACAGACACACACACCGCCTCAACTGAGAAAAGAAAAATGCCTGCCACTCGCTCCTACACCGCATGCAACACAAACCACACACATAAAAGCCACACACACATCCGATTTTTGCAGGTTGGGGGGATATGGCTTTCATTACCAACCAGGGGAGCTCTGTTCCAGTCTGTCGCTGCATGTGGTTCAACCTACCACATAAAGCCTACAAATGTAGCTGCCTTAAAGGGATAGTAATACTTCGTTTTAACTTTATTTTATTTTGTAGGCATTAAAAATAACATGAAGAATGATATAAGTCTTATCTCTCAAACCTTTATGGTTTATGAGATATTCACAAGCAAAGTTTCCCCTCCCGTCCCTTTTACCTAGTGTAAGCCATCTCTTCTCAGATGTGAATCTGGTTGTAAGACCAGACAGATAACAGAAGGGGACAATTTTCTTTGTATGAAAACAATGAAAGCCCTTCCCCCCTTGACAAGTTTTTCAGCTTTTTCCCTTATGTTAATTTAAGATTGTCCCTCTCTGCAGTCTACCTGGGCACCTCCCTTCTGATCTGGTTGAACGGGGGGATACTTTGTTTGTGAATATCTCTTAAACCATAAAGGTTTGAGAGATAAGACTTATATCATTCTTCATGTTTTTTAATGCCTACAAAATAAAATAAAGTTAAAACAAAGTATTACTATCCCTTTAAACACGCTGCAAGCCTCTCTATAATGTTTTACTTCCCTGCATACTGTAAAGTTTGAGTCAACCTGGAAGTGTCAACGGAAGGCTCTCCTGCTCTTCTCAAGGATAGTAAATACGGCCATATGTTTCTGCGCCCCTTAATACTTTCAAGCACTGTTAGCCACAATGTTAATCAATGGCACACCTTTAACCCCTTGTGTGGCAATCAGATGGTGGAACACACTATAGTCACGGCATTTTCTAAGTGAACCGTGATGACATGGCACACAATGGGTTAAAGCTGTGACATTCATTTACATTGTGACTAACAGTGCTTCCAACTATTAAGAGCCACAGAAAACATATGTCCATATTTATTATCCTTGAAGAGCTGGAGATCCTCCTGTTCACACTCGCTGCGTTACTCAAACTTTACGATATGCAGGGAAGTAAAACATATCATGAAGGTGGCTTACCTTAGCTTCCCTGCCTGCCATTGTTTCACACTAGCTTATAGCAACACACTTTAACCCCTTAAGGACTGGCGGTCATGGGACATTTCCATCCCAGAATGACCGCATAGGCGCACTTGGACGCGCCCGCGCGTCATTATGGGGCTTGAAAGAGATCGCTCCGATCTTGGAGCGGTCTATTTCACGCCCTATTTTTACTTACAGCGCTCCCGGTAGAGCGCTGTAAGTAAAAAGTACGTGACGTACCATGACCGTCATCGGTCCTTGAGTAGTTCAAGGACCGTGACGGTCCTGGTACGTCAAGGGTCCTTAAGGGGTTAATACACTTTGTGGCGTTGTAAAGGCTGCAGCAGAAGACGCATACTTTCATTGCACTACAAGTCCCATAATCCTCACATATCTTCAGTGGGCAAGATGAAAACGGTGATTATACGACACGTTATTGCCTTCATGATACAACATCTGTGGGATGAGACTGTAGTTGGTGGTGTGCTTTTTTTGCTATTGGCATGTAACATATTGAATACATTTACAACCTTGTGAAAACCGTCTTGTCAGCGCTGCTCCTGCCTCTCTCCCCTTCTGTGCGTGCTCGGGTACACCCTGTCATTGAGCACGCAGAGAAGGGGAGAGAGGCAGGATCAGCACTGACGAAATGGTTTTCACAAGGTTGTAAATGCATTCAATATGTTACATGCCAATAGCAAAAAAAAGCACACCACCATGTGGTATGGTGATTGAAATCTAAAGTTTATTTGCACATTGTATTTTATTTTATTATGACCTATGACGTCATCTAGATGCCATTTTGTGGGTATTTACAGGCACTTTTCACACTTTTTCTGTAACTTTTCTTGACAAAAGCCCAAGGCAGGGCCGAAACGTTGATATTAAATCTCGCATATTTTTGCATTATTTTGAAGTCCTGTGAGTGCGGTTCTTAAACAACAAACTGTATGTATCTTTGCATGGAATTCATCACCCAGGCCATTGTTTCTGTTTTGGAGAGTGCTAGGGCTCAATTGTTTGGTATATATATATATATATATATAATGAGTTATCCTGCTGAGTAAAACAAGGGTACAGCCACTACCAACAGATGTTTTATTTAAAAATGATTGCAGGTCAAAATAACATGTTTTTGTCACAGTCACTTGGGGTGAGATGCAGTCCAGGTTAACCATATCGTGCTCTGTTTGCACAGATTCAAGCTCATCATTTGCACAAAGATGGAGTCGCCATCATATCCCTGTCAATATGCTGAAAATACGCCAACATCACCATACCTTCTCAAGATTTACAATGTTGCAGTGTCTACATAGATAGTGGCTGACTCATTTGCATATTGAAATACCCATGTATTTATTTGCAATGTGTTGGATACCCCTCTGGCACTCCGAGAGTTAAGGAGCCGTTGTCCTATTCTTGTGGGTGTGTTTATATGTTAAGGTGGTATTCACCAAATGCAATAGTAGTTTGGGATTATGCCTTAGCTTTCTATGGACTTTCAGAGGACAATTTGCTGTCTCTACTGGACAGCAGATACAACACCTGCCCTACCCTATGAGTGCCACAGAATGTACAACACATTACTCTGCAATGCACTGCACACCCCAATGGCACCAACAGAGTTGTAAAATAAACAATCTCCTACCCCTGCTTCATTAATTGTTCAAATAAACAGAGGACTCTGCTGCGCTCACAAGGTACTCCATTTGCCTTGTTGAGTACAGTAAAGTCTTCTGTTTACATAAATCAGCTGATTGCCACATAGGCTGCTATGGAATTGTAACAGCTGATTAGTCAGTTTAGGTAAATAAAGAACTGGCGGAACAGCTGTTTATTTGAACAATCTAAGAAGCAAGTCAGGGGATTATTTATTTTATAACCATTCGTATGCCAAAGGAGTATGAAGAGCAATGCATCTTTACTACACACAATGTTAAGGGAGGGCCAGTGGTGGTTTTGGTGCTGAAATCATAGTGCAAACTCCCCACCTACCCTCCTTAACACATAGCCACCATTAGGCAAACCCTATCTGCTAATAATTAAAGTATTTCCCCCTTAACTTGCATAAATAATTCTTAGTGCATATGATGAAATGTGTTGTATTCTCCATGGTGAAGTAATCGTCACACATCACCAGTCACACTTCACCATGCATCAGACCTCAATGCATCTCCCCCAGCTGTCCATAAACTGCTGTAGCAACAATACCTCTATATCAGTTCAGGCCATGGGAGTACTGAACACACAAATGCAAGTGTGACCTGTAGTAACTTTTGTATAAAACATCTCTCACAGGTGGGACTACCCTTATTTTAGTCAGCAGTATAAACCTTCAATGCATATTTTTTCTTTATTAAAGTGGGTGTGTCACCTACGTATAACAGTGTATAAATAGCGGTCTCGCTGGCAGAGATCAATATCTAGCCAACGAGACTGCTCCAGCTTACACACAGAAGCCTCCATCATCGGAGGACGGAGAAGAGCAGAGGCAGAGCGACTGACTGCAGTCTATGCGGAAGTAGCTGCAGGACCGTCTTTATAAGTTACATTTACATAAAATAAAACAAATTTTTTTTGTAAAAAAATGAAGACCGTTTTAGTAGTATTCGATATATAGCCTAACTATTTATGCTATGTTTTACGTAGGTGACAAATCCACTTTAAGTGATACTGGTCCTTTAATTCCGATAATAGAGAGGTCTCGGCAATGGGTTGGAGGTCTCTTGAGCATCCAAGCAGTTCATTGCAGTCCTGAGGGTAAAATTAATCAGTTTTGGGTACCATGATATCTGTCTATTTCTGATTTAAACTACCGCATATACTGTAACTATAGTAACTAGCCCAGATTGATAGATAAAATCCAGCCTCTTAAATGGGCATGGACGATCAATAATACCTAGTGTGCGTCAGAGATTAGAAGCCTTAAAATTGTGCTGAATATCTTTGACAATCCTGCAGCGGTTTGAAACATTCTATGTGAGCATTCCTGCTTTATATTGTTCAGAAAAAGCCTCCTATGTTTATTGTGGGAATAGTTTAACATTTTAACTGCCAGGTGGGCCTGCCATATAGTCCATTACATTGCCAGGTCCCCTCTTTCACTGAAAGGATTAATATGACCTACCAATTGCAATAACTATACACATGCCTTTGCTCAAGGAGCCTATCCAATTTCATCTCAAATTCCCTTGCTGAATTTGCAATCTCTGCTTCCTCCTCTGTACACAAATACTGTAGGTAAAAAAAACATTGAATGATAGAGAGATTGGCTAAGGAGAGGGAAAGGCAGAGAGAATATTCAGCAAATGAATGTGCTCAAGAGACCCTGAAAATGTAGAGGGAAGCAGTGAATCAGTCAGAGCTGAAAGCTCGGAGACACAAGGGCAGGCAAGTGACAGGTAACAACAGCTCAATAACCCTTTCACTCCCCTGCTGAAAAATTGGCTTTTGACTTCTAGGCTAAAATATAGGAGCAAACCAGCTGCACCATACTGGACAAATATACATTCCTATACATGTTAAAGGGATAGTAATGACTTAATTATATAAAAAATAATATTGTAGAGCATAAAATAAGAAATCCATTGATGCAGTTCCTATATCTCAGACCTTTTTGGTTTGAGAGATAGAGCATTCTAAAGCCCCCCCTTCTCCTGACGTCAGCTGTAAGCTAACAGTAGGAGTTCCTGGTCTGGGGAACGATAGGCGGCTCTTCAGCAGAGTTAAAATAGTGTGATTTAAAAAGAAATACTTCATTGGAACGGTCTACGAAGTGTGGTTGGTTTGCCAGAAAACTTTTTAGACCGTTCCAAATATTATTTCTTTTTAAATTGCGCTAATGTGGCTCTGCTGAAGAGCCTCCTCGTGTGGGCCGACGCAAATCTCTTTCTGTCAGCTTTACAGCTGACATCAGGGAGGGGGGAACTTTAGAACGCTCTATCTCTCAAACCATAAAGGTCTGAGAGAGTGGAATTGCATCGCTGGATATCTTATTTTGTGGTCTACAATATTACTTTTTATATAATTAAGACTTTTCTATCCCTTTAATGGGGATTTTAACCGCTTAACCTTATGCGTGCCAGTGGGGTACACAACAAAGCAAGGCGTTGTGTACTCCTCTGGCACTCGAAGGGTTAAATGCTAGAAAGGGCTTCAACTCATTGTGAAGCAATGCATTGGAGATCTCTGTAGCACCAAACAGGTTGAAGCCCAATTTATATATATGGGAATCTGGGGAATTTTTTTCCACTTTTTTTTACAGCCCTAAATCACAAACAAACACTATGTAAGCATAGAAATAGAAATAAAAAAGCTGGAATAATTGGCTGTTGGTGTTATGGATGAGTGAAGCAATTGTGAAGTTTGGTATCTGTAAGTAACCGTCTCTTTTTACAATACCTAAAACTAGTTTAACCCCTTAAGGACCGCGGCCGGTACTTAAGGACCACAGACCTTTTTTTTTTTGTTTTGTGCGATCCGATCCAGGGCTCCCTGAATGGCGTGTAGCCACGCAGGGAGCCCTGAATTCTATGATGTACACGTACGTCCTTGGTCCTTTAGGAACATCCACCCCGTGATGTACATGAACGTCATGGGTCGTTAACGGGTTAACGTAACAGGTGTTGTGTTTTATGTTTCATTTGCCATTTTAGCCAATCAGATTGCAGGAAAAGATAGCAATTCACTTACCTTCAGTGTCAATCAAATCAGGTTTCCTTTCTTTGTTGCTAGGTGACTGACTAAGGTAGGGGGACTGCTTCAGTGGCATATTACTGCATGTTACAAGGCAGGACTACTAGCTTTGCAATGTATTGGACATCTCACTAGCATTTAAGGGGTTAAAGGCCTAATTTAAATTAATGGGGACTTTGGGAATCTTTATTTCTCCCCTATGGTGTTTTTGATTTGCACCACAATTTTTCAAGCATAGTAAGCACATCAGCCTCACTTACTGCAAAACTATTCAACTGTAGCCAACATACTTCATCTCATACATTATTGTGTGTAAAATTTCAATGTCCACTATGTTTAATTAACTTGGGATACAAGGGTTTTCTGATAAATGGGTTTGCATAGCATTGACCTATTAATGACCAGGTGGGATACCTCAATGTTATTTTTGCATCAAAATGTGCTTTCTAATTTTGTACTGTGACTTCTTTTTGGAAAATACAATGGGCATACCTGTTGGCAAGAGTCGGAGGTCAATAATCTGGATCTAGCTTTACATACGGATGCGTCCAGTTCTTGGGTTTTGGAGCCTTTTGTCAGGGCGAATGGTGTCTGAGCATTGGCCTGAATGTGTTCGGCAGTATCCCTTAGTGAGTAACTTGGCATTTCTTGAGCTCTTGGTAGCGGTTGAAATTTGGGGATCGTGTTTGAGGGACAAGAAAGTTACGTTTTAGTTCGATAATATGGCTGTGGTTCACGTGAACAATAGGTCCTCGTCCAGCTCTTACCCTGTTCTTGCATTATTGCACCACCTGGTGTTGCGGTGTTTGCAGCTTAACATCACGTTTAGGACAAGACATGTACTGGGGATGGATAATGCTGTTGCTGGCTCTCTTTCCCATTTGCAGCTAGAATGATTCCGGAAGTTGTTGCCAGATACATGTCCATAGCATTTGTGGATTCTCTTTTCCGGACTTTGCTGAAGTTGGTGCAGGATTCTCTGGCCGACTCTACCTTGTCAGCCTACAGGTCCGTGTGGTATGAATGGTTGGGAATGGCTGAGCAAGAAGGTCCTTTGGATGATGACTAGTCCAGGGAAATTTCAGTGTTGGTTTATCTGTCAGAGCTTCGGGTACGGGGCGTATCGGGCAGCACTGCAATAGGGAAGATGTCAGCTTTATCCTTTTGGTTTCAGCTATTTGGTTAGGAGGATTTTTTGAAGAGTTTTGTGGTTAGGATGGTTTTACAGAGTGGGTCGCACTCAGGGGAGGTAGCTCAGGACTCTCATAGGCCCATATCATTCTCTCTCCTGTCTGGGTTGATGCATTCCTTGCCGCCAGTGTATAGGGACAGTTTTAAGACATCACATTTTTGGGCATTTTTTTCTGTAACACTCATCGTAGCTTTTCGGGTTAGAGACGTGGTCTCTCCTAGTAGGATGCGTTCGGGAGGCTTTCATTCTCAGGATGTACTCTTGGGACAGGATGTAGTTCATTTTTGTTTACGTAAATCTAAGACTGATTGTACGGGAAAGGGGAAGTGGGTGTCCTTGATGGCTACACATGCTAGGGCCTGTCTAGTGGTGTGTATGGTGAATTATATGCAGGTTTGCTGTGGAACGAAAGGGCTGTTGTTCGTGCATGTGTCGGGATCCCAGCTTGTGTCGGGATCCAGCTGTCCCATTTTCAATTTGAGGCTTGCTGCGCAAGGGTCTCGCACATTTAGGAGTCGATCCTGAGGAATATGCTTCCCATTCATTTCGCATTGGCACATCAACGACGGCAGCTGCTGCTGGCTTTTCACCTAGTGAGATTCAGCGTTTGGGCAGGTTGAAATCATCCTGTTGTCGCTCTTATGTGCAACCTCACCTGTTGTTTTAATATCTTTCAGGTCTCCCCTCGGTGAAGGTGTGGATCAGTGGCCATTCATTCATCTACTGGGAGGCACATCGAGTGAAGAAGAGACCATACGGATGGGATTTGGGATTCTCAGTGGATGTAGCACGAATAAGGTGGAGGGGAATCCGAGGGCTTAGCTGAGTGAATATCACACAGGAGTATCTTGGCATCAGGGGTGTAGTCTCGGGGCCAACCATTTTGGTACTTCACGCCGGGGGAAATGACCTCGGCAAAATTTACACTGTTGACTTGGTAGTGGTTTGGTCTGAGGTGGTCCCTAGGTTGCATTGGCTGGGTGCTCGGGACATTAGTGCGATTGAGCGTTGTCGCAGGAAATTGAATATGTCTGTGTTGCTCTTTGTCACTAGAATCAATGGGGTTGTGATTCGACATCGGAAACTGGAGGGCCCTAAATTGTCGGTGTTGTGCAGACAGAATGGTGTCCATCTCAGCCCCACTGGTTTAGACATTTTCAATATGGGATTACAGGAAGGTATAGAGAAGGGACTAGCTGAGGTGGGGCGCAGCTCTCGTCAATACGGAAGCCGCGGTGGCGGCTGGGCCCTCACCAGTGAAGGAATAAATGGCACTTTCCCATCAGAGCTTTGGGAAGTTAGACCCTCACCCGCTGGCTAACAGCGCAAGGAGTGCAGAGACTCTGGTTGTTGTGTTTTGATCATGCCCCCAGTCTGTTGCCGGGGCTGGCATACTGTTATTGGTATTAATAAATGTTGTGGCCTCTTCCCAGCTAAGCAGGTGTCCTGAGTTGTTATTGAGTGGAAGGGGTAGATTGTGATGGGGCCTGTGCCCCTCCCTCAGCAGTCAGGTAACCTTCCAGGACTGAAGGGGTGGGAGGGCTTGACTGCTGGGGACACGGCAACATGTTAAGCCCCATAGTGTAACTTAAGCAGTGTTATTGGCCATTATCCACAGGGGGTGGGCTACCCAGTAGGTATTATATATATATATACCTTGTGTCTTGGGAGCTGCGCATAGTGCAGCCGCCATTTAGAGAGATAAGAAAAACTTCTGCGTCCCTCCCTCCCTTTGGTTATTGTCACTGCAGGTTCATGGATAGCGGATGGGTCCTCGCCAGTAGAGGAATAAATGGCACTTGCCCATCAGAGCTTTGGGGAGTTAGACCCTCACCCGCTGGCTAATGGAGTGGGGAAGGCAGAAACTCTGGTTGTTGCCGGGGCTGGCTTACTGTTATTGGTATTAATAAATGTTGTGGCCTCTTCTCACCCAAGCAGGTGTCCTGAGTCATTATTGGGTGGAAGGGGTAGCTTGTGATGGGGTCTGTGCCCCTCCCTCAGCAGTCATGTGCTTTCTAAATTTATACTGTGACATTCTTTCAATAAAGCTATTGAAAAAAAAATGACCAGATGGGTGAGAAGCAATGCATTTACACACAACAGAGGTGCTTAAAGGGATAAATATTTAGAAATCTGGTTATTTTATTGGGTTAAGCAATGTTTGCACTTGCATGTGCACACATTTACTTGAAACAGCAAAAGCAAGGAAGAGCAAAAGGGACTGCCCTAGTGCAATAAATCAATGAGACACGTATTCCTCCACCAATAAACACCACACTTGTGGGTACTCACAATATTTATTGACTGTCAATCATTTATATGAGAGACAGCACAAATGCTTTTTGGGTTAATTCTGACCCAATTCAGAATAACTTCAGCTATTTGGCAGCTCCTTATTCACGCTCTCTTCTAGCGGCTTCAGTATCTCCAAGAAAAACAAGAAGAAGCCGCACCCAGTAGTGAAGTATATCAATGACAATATCCAATATATTCAATAAAAAGTATTGTACTCACATTTATAAATTGTCAGCAACAAGAATATTCTAATGCTGACTTTAAAGCTTTTGGAGAATTTTCACTGTCTCCACTCGGTGTTTCTGTGGTTGCTCCTTACTCCTTACTTAGTGCCATTTGTTTGTTGGCTTGATAAAGCTGTTTGAGTACAGTGAAACGCGTAGCCATTTTTTTTAATTGCTATTGTAGCTACATATTTTTTATTAAAAGTTTTTTGGCATATTTTTGGAGTGATAGTGTGTATCATGTACGGTGGATGATGAGAGGAGTAAGGAGCAACCACAGAGACACCGAGTGGAGACAGTGAAAATTCTCCAAAAGCTTTAAAGTCAGCATTAGAATATTCTTGTTGCTGACAATTTATAAATGTGAGTACAATACTTTTTATTGAATATATTGGATATTGACATTGCTATACTTCACTACTGGGCGCTTCTTCTTGTTGTTTTTCTTGGAGACACATTTACTTGCTCTTACATAAGAATTTACAATTGCTGCTAGAGTGTTAGAAAAAGCAGAGGCTCCCTTCGATAATCTGATGTGAAATGACTCATTTCTGTCACTTTGCATTAAAACATGCGTCACCCACACTCCTGCTTCTCACTCAAAGTTATTGGTGTGTTGCCAGTTTTTTCTTTCAAATAGATATACATCTCTCTCTTTCTCTCTCTCTCTCTAGATATATATATATATATATATATATATATATATATATATAGAGAGAGAGAGAGAGAGAGAGAGAGAGAGAGAAAAGGACATGCACTCACGCTATAAATAGATATTATAAAACCGGGTGCAACAGAATAATAGGTAAATGGAAAAATGACTGTGCACTCACAGATTTAAGCAAAAAAAAACAAAACTTTACTAGTATAACAAGATGTGCACAATACAGGGTGACATTTTCATAGTGAACCAGCCTTTCTTATGGGGACTGCAGTGCAGTAAGTGAAGTCAATGGCTTTGGCTATGCAATTCAAGTAGGAAACCTATTAGCCTACCTGTCATGGAGAATAGATTTTGACCCACAAAATGGCTGCTAGGTAGCATTGTGTGGCTGTGGTACACAGCCCCAGGCTATATACATATGGTTTTAGTCACAAAAGAAAATAGGAACAATTATGACGCAAACCAGTAGCACCATAATGGGGAAATGAAAATTCCCATTTATTTAAAATAGCCTATTAATCTCCTGAATGCTAGAGAGGTCTCCAACACCAGGATTAAAGCCTCCAACAGCCAAGATTGCGTTAATAAAAAAGAAATATTTCACTAAAACAGTCTTCTACGTGTGCTTGGTTTGCATTTTTTTTTATTAACACGATCGCGGCTCTGCTGCAGAGCTGCCTGATGATCGTAAGACAATGCTGACTTCAGGGAAGGGGGAGGGAGATGGCAACATTTGGAGAGATAATCTCTCAAACCATAAAGGTTTGAGAAATGACACTGGGGCAATACATTTATTTTTAATATTACTTTAATATAGGGATTAGTAATAATTAAGTATTACTATCCCTTTAAGCATGACATGACAGCTACTATTATTATTCTTTAGTTGCATAGCGCCAACTTATTCTGCAGCGAATACACATACAGAGGCATAAAGCAGTACAAATGGAACATTCTAAGCAAAGGGATTTGATGGCTTACCAAGTTCAGTCCTCAATGGCCACCAACAGTTCAGGATGTAAGGATTTCCCTGATTAAACGCAGGTGAGCCAGTCAAAATGAATTAGCCACTAATTCAATCTCCTGAGCTTAAAGGGATAGTAATACTTCATTTTAACTTTATTTTATTTTGTAGGCATTAAAAAAACATGAAGAATGATATAAGGCTTATCTCTGAAACCTTTATGGTTTAAGAGATATTCACAAAGTATCCCCCCCCTGTTCAACCAGATCAGAAGGGAGATGCCCAGGTAGACTGCAGAGAGGGACAATCTTCAATTAAGATAATGGAAAAAGCTGAAAAACTTGTCAAGGGGGGAAGGGCTTTCATTGTTTTCATACAAAGAAAATTGTCCCCTTCTGTTATCTGTACTGTCATACAACCAGACTCACATCTGAGAAGAGATGGCTTACACTAGGTAAAAGGGGCGGGGAGGGGAACTTTGCTTGTGAATATCTCATAAACCATAAAGGTTTGAGAGATAAGACTTACATCGTTCTTCATGTTTTTTTAATGCCTACAAAATAAAATAAAGTTAAAACGAAGTATTACTATCCCTTTAATCATGGAAATGTTTACATCCTGGCCTGTTGGTGGCCCTTGAGGACTGAAATTGCACAGCTTTGGTTTAGAGGAAGATATGTTGAGACACAGAAGGTATGTACTACATGGTGTAATTGCCTACTGCCACATGAACTGGCGGTCAGTGGGTTGGACAAGTAGCAAGTCTGTTCATTAGGAAAAAACTGTGTGAGAAATGAGGTCCTGCTGGAGGTTGTGGGAGACAATGAACTAGAAAGGAAACAAGAGTGAGTAGAATCTATTGGGTCAGTATTTTTGGTATTTCTGTTTTCTCCCTGCACAATACAGCCACTATTAATATTCATAAGGAAATATTTTAAGCAATTTAATTTTGAGGGGAGCTGGGAGTATATCCTGACTGTAAATAACCTTCTGATGAAGACGTTTGATGTGATGTGACATGACACCTTATCAGCAAGGGACATCTACGTGCACCTACTTCATGTTCAAATCCTCTGTGTCTGCAAAGGTATCAGTGAAACTGGAAAACTATTCTGCTGGTCTGTGCTATTACTGCACTAAACAGCAATATCCCAGCAAATTAATAGTGGATAAAGGCAGATTCAAGCATCCCTGAAATTGGTGCAAGTAGGATTAGGAGGCAAGGGGATACAGCCTAGTCTGCCAACGAGTTTTCTTTTCTCATCAGCTTGTTTAATACATATGCATTAGGCAGTGACTGACTCACCCACATATAGAAGAAATGAGCCTGTGTTTCTACTCAGGAGCCATTGACCTATCTTTGTCTATCATTCTCTTATATTTTATATATATTTAACCCTTTTACACTATAATTATTTTAAACAACCATGCATGTAAAACCTTTGCACTTGCTCAAAGTTAAAGGTGCTGTTCTCTTATAGAGAAAAGTATATTTATTATAATTGTGGTAAAATGAAATCCCTCTGCAATTTAGTTTGTGTACAACCAATTTTATGCAATTACTCTATTTTAAGATACTTTAAACAGCCTTGCAATTTAGAGCACGAGAAGCAAATATCACGAACGTGGAATTTATTTTGCTTGCCACTTAAAAAACTGGTTATACAGAGAGGTTAGCTGAAGGTTAATATAACTAGGACTGCTAAACTTTTTACATAAAGATCCAATGCTGACACAAATGCACTAAGAATATGGTGTTTCTGCAAAAGAAGAAAAATGAAAAACAGGATGCGCTCCTGGTGTATTATCTTTAGATAAAAAAAAATCACCACCCATCAATTATTCTCAATTAGGGCTTTATTGGCTAATGACGCAGTCTAGCACTGCGAAATGCATTCCATTAGCATTTAGCTTGTCTATTTGATTTTATTAAATGTGTACTTTTTATACAATTCAGCTTCAAATTTTTTATTTTGATTTTTTTTTTTAATAAATTTATTTCTGTGGTATCCATGTATACTTGGCTACAACTGTGAATCGCCTGTCAGAGACGGATTGTAAGACTCTGTGAGGAAAGGAACAACGGCATCCAAGCAGGGACTGGTGAAGTACCCTACAAGCTTTAAAATTTGATTGCTAGCGTATGCTTGACAGTCAACAGTTATATATTGTGAGTGCATTTGATTATTTACTTTGTTACGTGTAAGTATATATTGGATAATACACTACAGGCGCTCCTCCATCTTTTTGTTTCCTTTACACTAAGAATATGGTGCAAGTCCAGGGCAAACCAAATGTACCAAAGAGGACAAGGAAATCCCCACTGATTTAATGGGTGTATTTTAAAGCTCTTGAATGCTAGAGGTCATTGACACATTTCAAAACTTCTTTAACATGCAAGTGGGTTATGCCCAATGAGTTAAAAGACACTTTTAAATCTATGGACATTTTGGGGAATGTTTATTTGTTACTCATAGGGCAGTTAGTTTGCTCCAGAATGACACCACATTTTCCTAATCACATCAGCCTCATTGTGTATAGGGCCCAAATGGGAAGACACCTATACAGGCCTTCTGCGTGTTTGAAATGTTACAAATAGAGAATATGAGAGATAGGATGATTTAATAAGAAACTGGAGCAATTCTTGGGGGAAATCATGTGCCCATAGGGAAAATAAAAATTCCAGTTGATTTAAATGCAGATTTTAATACCTTATCCCTTTGACTGCCAGAGGGGTGCCCAATGCATTGCAAAGCAATGTGTTGGGCTCCTCTCTGGCTCTCAAAGGGATACATGCTAGTGAAGTTTCCAGCTCATTGCAAAGGACTTTGTATGGTTGGTTTACCTCAGATTTTATGTAAGTCTTCTGACGTCAGCCTGTCAATTGGAAGGAGCATATGCTATTCCACTGTGTTAAACAATCCTGATGGTATGGGTCTCCCACAGACCACAGGGGCCACTTGGGATTTCCATGACATTCTGATAGGCTAGACTAAAACAAAGAACTAAATGATTATAGGGATCTTTTAACATTTACGTTGTATAGTAAAATTAACATAAAACACACCCTTCGGAATATAAATGACCCATTAATTTAATTATTCAAATAAGTCAATTATGAAAAATACCCTCAAACAATGTATCTGTAGCTATATCATAGAAGCACTGGCATATCTGAGGCGTAATCGAAGGCATAAAATGTCAAATGAAGCTTAGAGCATATAATGAGGGAAATTGCACCTCCACAGTGACACACAAGACCATTATCGAACTTTAGTGAATCTCATCCCAGCAGTTGGTTAGCTCCAGCTGTTGTTGGACTAAAGTTCCCATCATCCTCAGACAGCCAACAACCATGATATGAGTTGTTGTCCAACAGTAGCTGGGGAATGGCGTAGGTTGTCCAGATGCAAACAGCGGCATAAAAATAATTATTGAGGTGTAATACCTTGACTCTCTCTGATCTGTAAAAGAAGCCAAGGGAGGTATCTGGGTAGTTGGAAAGACCTTCTCAGTCTGACCTTGCCTCAGTAGCTTCTTCAACTGTGCCTGTCCCTGGCTTATTATCTAGTGCCTCCCTGCACCACATAACATCAACCCCCTATATCAAACTCAGAAGAAAAACCTGCTATTTATTCCCAGCACATGTGCCCCATTCTCACCTTTTTCTTATCTCTTATTAGATTTGCACCCTGGGAGCATCAAATGGAGCATTAAGCATGTCGGCGGTGCTGCCCTGGGGAGGAGGAGAGATGGATAGATGTGCCAGCTATCGTCTCCTCAATGGATTTGCTTTTTTATTCCATTTAAACATTTTCCATTTGAAATGAACTGAGCATTTTATCTCCAAATACATCTCACCGCCTGTAATATCACTATATCAAATCACCAGCAGATCCTCTGTCTTCATATATCCTCAATTTCCCTCTGTGTTTTCACATGATCATATTTTCTTACTTCTCTTGTCCTTTCCTCCCTCCCACGATCGCTCCTTTATTTTATTTTTTCCGATCCGTGTTATACTGTATTATCTTTTATTCTTATGTATCACTACCAATTTGTAAGAGTGTTGTACACAGTGCAGTGGCTCCCTGTTCCTTAGAGCTTACAATCTATGCTTTGGTAACTGAGGTACAGGGAGATAAAGTGATTTGCCTGAAGTACAAAGAGCTGACACTGGGAACTGAACCAGGTTTTCACAGCTTCACAGCCTGTCTTGGTTTCAGAATTAATTAAGCAAACGAGCAACCTCTTCTACATAGATATTATACTGTTAAAAACCTACTGAGACTGAAGAAGAAGTGGGTAACTGTAGGATGAGCCATCTATACTATATGGAAGAATTAAAAATTGTTCATTGATTAAAAGGATTTTAACCTGTTGAATAATAATAATATCACAGTATTTTACCTGGAAGGATACAGTGAGATTGTCTCTTGTTTTCAAGTATTTCCTGGGGGTATAGATATTATTACCTAGTTTAATGTTACCCCTTTTATCAACTTTGAAAGGATGAAAGGCTGAGGTGACTTTGCCGGGCCTATAACCTGTGATATTGAGTTCAAACAGATTCTACTGCTGATGCATTAACCAAATGAACCATCTCACCAGCCAATCAGTCTCCATTGCATTTCTTTGGAATTTGTGGGAGATTTATCTAGCACTTAAGTGGTTAAAATGCCAGTTTAACTCTTTGAGTGCCAGAAATGTATCTAAAGCATTGCGTTGCATCTCCCCCCCCCCCCCCGTTCTACTTAGTACATTAGCCTCAGCACACGATGGTAAGTTCCAGCTACATTAAATGGCAAATCCTGTGTAGCTTTTCATTAGTACAGTAATTAAGAACATTGTATGCTTTATTTTCCTTTAAACATAGAAACATAGATGTTGATGGCAGAACAGAACCATCTGGCCCATCCAGTCTGCCCATTTCACTGTCTAATACACAGTCTTAATTACTTGTCAGAATAGATTTATGTATATTCCAGACAATGTTGAATCCCTTAACAGTATTTGCCTTTACCACCTCTGCTCGGGGGCTGTTCCATGCTCCCTTTCTGTGAAGTAATACGTACAAATATTACTTCAGAAATTTCCACTCTTGTTTTAGTATCTCCATGTGCATTAAGCAACTGAAGAGCATTTTTGAAGTAAACCAAGTGCGCCTTAGGGGAGAAATACAAATTCACATGACTTTAAATGAGGTTTACAGTGCTTTGAGCACTCTATAGCATCCAGTTAGTTAAAAAGGCTAATTTAAATCAATGTAAAATGGAAATGTAAAGTCTCCCCTTTGGTGCAGTTGACTTGCACTAGAATTGTACTTTTTCTTGCCTGAATTTGTGGTTTATGCAGTCATAGAATATGGGAATCATAATTTGGCTTCTATGTGTGCCATATTGTATCAGTTAGCTGGTGCAAAATGAGTCAAATATCACTGGGCCTGATGTACTAAGGATAATGTGGCCTTCCAGGACCGAAAGAGTGGGAGGACTTGACTGCTGGGGGCATGGCACCATGCTGGGCTTTAAATATTTAAGATATGCTGACAGATTATTGGTTAAAGGGGGGTTTAAGGGGTTGGGAGGGGCAGCTCCAGAATAAGGTACTTGCCCAGCAGGGCTTTGGGGAGTTAGACCCTCATCCAGTGGCTAACGGCCTGAGACAGCAGAGACTGTGGTTATTGTGGTTTAATCGTGCCTTTGGCCTGTTGCTGGGGCTGTCAGTGTTATTTGGTTGAAGTTAATAAATGCTGTGGCCTCTTCTTCCCAAGCAGGTGTTCTGAGTCTTTCTTGGGGGAAGAGGTTATATTAATATGGTGGCTGTGCCCTGCCTCAGCAGTCAGGTGATTTCACGCTTTGACTGCCAGATGGGTATGCAACGCAATTCTTAACACTCAAAGGAATATACTTCTTGAGCCAACCAACTGCATCAAAGTGGAAAAATAAATATTTCCATTTATATAAATGGGGTTTTTAACCCCTTAAATACTAGAAAGGTCATCAAAACATTGCTTGACAGTGCATTAGAGATCTCTTTAGCATTCATGGGGATAAAGGCCCATTTAAAGAGTAACTTTCACCCTCTATAAAGTAGCCCTCCAATAATTAGGCATATGGCAACTAGCTTTATAATAGTGCTATTATCTCTCTTAAGTACCAGGTTCAGAAGTAATCCTTATGGCTTCTTGCTTTAGAGCCGTGTGCACACCTGCGCCATCAGTCCCTTCTGGCGCCTTAAGGCAAAGTGCAGTGCCTCCTAGAGGAGACAGGGATGGACAGTGCAGGCCCGCAGTCATCTCTAGCCAAGATGTCTACGTACAAGCCTAGCTTCCGCTCTCAGAAGAATAAGGATTACTTCAGAACCGGGTACTTCAGAGAGCTAATAGCACTATTATGAAGATAATTGCCATATGCCTTATTATTGGAGGGCGACTTTATAGAGGGTGAAAGTTCCGCTTTAAATCAATGAGCATATTGGGAAATTGTATGTATGTATCCCCTTTGGCGAAGTTTTTAGTTCCATAATTGCACCACTAATTCCTACTACATCAGCTTAACTGAGAAATCATATCATGTGCTGATCTCTAGTACCATGCCTACTTCAACATTCATCAGTGATTTATAATACTTTGTTACTGTATCTTAAAGGAACGCTACCACTAAAATACAAGTTATAGGAAACCGCACGTGTTATTTATCAGCAGCGTAGAGGGAGCAATGCTGCTTGGCACCTTTCTTTGTGGGCAGGTGTATGTGCTCTGGTGTGCCAGTAACTGCAGGAAGTGATGAGTGTAAGGATAATTGCTTTTCCCAAGGCTGCTGAAAGCAGCGCATACATTATCGTATATCTTTCATTGTGTCAAGGTATGGACATTTTTTTATAATAATCTGTGAATGGTATGGCATAAGCTTTCATGTAAGATCGAGTAATATTTTAGCATCAGTGTTTCTCTAACATAAAAATTTAACTGCAGATAAGAAACGATTGGTCTGTCTAGTCTGTCCATTCTCCCATCTTCTCGATGATGAGCAAATACATTACCAGTGAATTGTAGAACTTAACTGCTATATATATCAGCAATGATGAGCAAATGAACTACAAGTGAATTGAACATCAAACAATGAATATTGGATTTGATTCACTGTTCATACTGTTTGGTTTCATGTGCTGACTCCAGACCAGCCGATACCAATCACAGTGATAGGAAACGTAAGCCATATTCAGTATGCTGAAGAAATGTAATTCTGGAGCAAACCGTCTACACCACAGGGTCAAATGAAAATTCACAATGGTTTAGGATGAAATTCATCAAGCTGCGGGAAAAGCAGCATATCAACTACTCTATTCTTAGCCAGATTTCCAACATGATCATTGAAGGATATACCTTTAGATACTCATCAATGATCAATCACAACTCCCTGTTTGTGTATCTGAAGTATGGAAAAATGCTAAAATATTGCATATATACCACCATTCCATTGATACAAACACATAAACGTACAGTGTATGTGTTTGCGTGTGTCCCACTCCCTTTGCCTACAATGGGGTCTGCCAGCTTGAAGGTATGGATTGAATTGACAAATCTATCTGGCCATTGCTAATTGATGAATAAGCGATGACCAGATATAATTCAACTTTTGCTGAATAGGGGAATGACTAATGTGCAGAGAATATCTCTGATTTCCTTGCTCATTGATCCATTCAGTACTTGATTAATATTGCCTTAAATGGGAACATTAACCCACTAGAGACAAATGCAACGCATTGCAAAGTCATTTAGATAGTGATCCTAATCAATATCAAATGCACTGCAGATCTCACAAGCATTTATTAGGTGATAAGGGGCAATTTTGGGGATTTATTTTGGCTGTTCCCTATGGAACAGTTCATTTTGAACACTGCCCCATAAGACTGCAGCAAAATGTAGTCTGTTGTTACAAATCATTGCTGATATATGTTCTTGATTAATCAGGCAAGTTATGACATTTTTATAGCACTCTCTAAACACGTGTCATTATTAGTTCTACTACTGGATTGTCTGATGACTATTATGTGATGAGGGAAACTATACAGAAGGGCCATATGTTCAAAGAAGTAGTGAAATAACTTTTGTCCTTTGTAACGACATTTCAAACTACAGTGTTGTTGGGCTCATTAACCCCTTAAGGACCAATGACGTACACGGACCATCACGCTGGTCCGGCACTTACAAACCAGTGACGGCTCTGGTACGTCATGTACTTTTATCAGGGACCGAAGTTGATCGCTCCAAGATCGGAGCGATCTCTCTCAGTCCCTCGTTCCGCGTGCCGGCACACGTGATCAGTCACATGGGGCAGCACGTTGAACTTCCCTATCTGGTCCTTAAAGGACCACACACCCCAGGACCGCTGGTCTTAAAGGGGTTAATATTTTCAGAGAGTGTCGATTGTGATTGGAAATATGTCATTTTGTCATTGAAACTGTCGTATGTAACAACAAAAATATCTTAACTAAAGACAAAAATGTCTGAACAAGCACAAAAATGTCTTAACTAAAGACAAAAATGTTTGTATAAAGGTATGGTAATTGAGCTTATGTTGTATTTCCTTCAATTATTATAGGTTTTTATCATTCAGTACTTCATTCCCTCCACTTTTTTCTTCACGTACAAATTTTGTGTTTTGCAAGACATTTTTTTGTCGTTAGTTAAAACAAATTTTCTTTCCCTCCATACAATATTGGAGAATAGTTTAGCCACGCCCTTTCCCTGCCCCTTTGCCTGTCAGTTCTGGAGTTGTGTCATACACAATGGACATTATTAGTTTTTCATACCTCCCAACATTTTAAATTGAGAAAGAGGGACACTTGCGTATTAGGGGGTGTTGCTGGGGAAGTGGCTGGTGGGCGGTGCATTACCGATAATTTTTAGGCTATTTCATGACCTACTGACACCTCCTTGTGTAACCTAATAGATTAATTATAACAAGACCAAAGTATTTACAGACACTAATTTAAAAACACATATAATGATGTTTAAACAAACAATAATGTGAGTTTTATTGCTGTAGATCAATATGATACACTTATATACACACCACCCTGATTTCCTAAAAAGAGGGACATCAGGGTGGGAAAGAGGGACAGAGGGATTTGGGTCCAAAAGAGGGACTATCCCTCCTAAAGAGGGACACTTGGGGGTTATGGTTTTTTTGTCATATAGAAAATATGTTGTTCATGCATACAGTTACTTCTTTTTGTAGTTCATACAACATTTTTTTGTCATTATTCCTTTGAACATATGGCCCTAAGAGCACAAGAGACATGTCCAACATGTGCACATGGGGAAAAGTAGAAATTCCCAAAATTCATTGTGATTTCAATTATGCATTTAACCCTTTGAGTGCCAGCGGTGTGAGAAACACAATGCTCACCCATCTGGCACTCAAAGGGTTAAATCATTTGTGATTTATTTATTTTTTTATCCTCTGGTGTAATTGATTTACACCAAAATTGCACTTCTTCAGCTTGCTGAATTGCAATTTATATTCTGATCAATGAGATTATAAAAGATTAGAAGCCCTTGAGGCAGATCTGTGCTGTACTGTTCAGTGTGTGCAAGTGTATGTAGTTTAATGGACCCCTGCAGTGCTGGGTTTAGAATTTCCTCACTGGATCAACCAGTAGCTTACAGCCACCTGTATTCATATGTACTCTATAACATCTTAGATGTTGAAGAGGTCTGCAATGCACTGCAAGGCAATACACTGAACCCCTCTTTAATATCCAAGGACCTGTCTGTTTAGTACTCATGAGGGTTATTTTGAACCCCATCTGAATTAGGATTAATTTATCATGACGATATCCTTCTTAAGTAAATGTGAACTGTCAGTTCATGCTCCGTCTTGAGACACTGATGTACAGCATAGAACTGGAGCAATTCTGTAGCATTCCAATTACTTCACAGGGGACAAATAAAATATCCACAAATTATCATTTAAACAGAGCTTTTAACCCATTGAATGCTAGTGAAGGCTCCTATGCATTCAAGGGGTAATACTCCCTGATTAAATAAACATTCAATTTTTTTGTTCTCTGTGGTTCAGCTGGTTTGTCTCAGAACTGCTCCATTTCTTATTGGCACATCAGCCTCACAGATGTTTGTGACACATTGAATTGTCAAGCATTATGGACCCCTTTACACTGGCAGTATTTTGTGTTAAGACTACCAGGTCTGTGGCATTTTAAAAATTGAATTCAAAGTCAGACCTCATGGAGGGTGGGGAAGGGGCATCTGAACCCCTCCTGATGCCCCCCCCCCTCCAGTGACTGATATCCCAGCTGATTTGGCTGGGAGAAAAATAGTGGCGACACAGGGGAGCAAAATGTAATAACTCTGGAAATATAAATCAGTGGGAGTACCCTTATTTTACTCAATAGGACAATCCCTACAATATATATTTTTTCATAAAAAAAAGTTTACTGCTCCTTTAACATTGGACAGAAGCCAATTTTTTACCGGCCTGCTGGTAAAATACCGGGTGGGTGGCAGCCCTACTGTTAATACATGTATATTTCCAGAGTTATTACAGTTTAAACCAGTGTTTTGTTTTGTTTTTTCATGACCAAATTCCAATTAGTTATTCTGTTACATTCTATTTGAGAGGAAAGTCACTGACAAACGGTTCTCCATAGAATGTGACAGAAACTGCTGAGTCACTCCCTGTCACTTAGAACTTTCGAAAAGTAATCACATTGTAGATTCACTTCCTGGTTATTTGACCTGTTATAACATTTGAATTAAACAACTGACAGCAGTGGGAGTGAACTTTTTTTTAATCAGCAGGAAAAGCTATAATATATTGGTTTTCATAAAAAAAAGGCTTACTGCTCCTTTAAAGATGTGCAATTCTGGGGAAACCTATTGCACCATAGGCTGAAATATAAATCTCCATTAAAGGGCTTGTAACGGCTTGAATGCTATTGAAGTGCACGGTGTATTATTTTGCAATGAGTTGAGACCACCATAGCAATGAAGAGGTTAACATCTATTCTTAAATCAATGGGAATTTATAGAAAGAAACGAGGAATAAGGCCCTAGATGATTAAAACAGCCTAGCAGTAAGGAGTGGGTTAACTTTCTCTTGGCAGAACCTCCCCTGTTAGTTATTATCTCCATTTATTGTATTTTCCTTTGTTAAAATGATGCTTCTGTTACCTGTGAATTAATTTGTAGGCATGAGAATTATAGCACAAGGTTAGAACAGGGTTTAGTTGTCTTGTGGCTTTTCAGTAATTACACTGTACATCAAAAAGACTCCTCCATTCCCAGCCGGTCCTGAACCGACAGTAACATATCCTTAGTGCAAATGTGGTGTTGGGGGGAGGGATTACTCAGCACATAACACAGTGAATGCATGTGTTTCCGTCTGGAGACAAACCCTGTAATATATATAGTACTGGTTTCAATTCATAAACCTCAAAAAGTACAATGCAGGAGTCCAAGGCAAATGCAGGATTCCCAAAGAGGGTTTTCCAAAAGTTAAAATAAATATACTATAGCAATACCAAAAATCTGTTACTCTGCATCCACAACCCAGGGCAGATCCATGAGTTGTGACCAGAAATGAACAACCTGTGGTGAACTATGATTCCCAGCTGTTTGAGGATGATGGGAGATCTGTAAAAGCTGTAAAAGGGATGATATGCACAACAGCAGCAAACATTTTCATTATTTCGGTACTAAAGGTTTTTCTTTCTGTAAACTCATGACAGAAAAAACATTTAAAGGGATAGTAATACTTCGTTTTATCTTTATTTTATTTTGTAGGCATTAAAAAAACATGAAGAACAACATAAGTCTTATCTCTCAAACCTTTTTGGTTTGAGAGATAGTCACAAGCAAAGTCCCCCCCCCACACCCCTTTTACCTAGTGTAAGCCATCTCTTGTTGTAAGACCAGACAGATATCAGAAGGGGACAATCTTCTTCCTATGAGAACAATGAAGGCCCTGCCCCCCTTGACAAGTTTTTCAGGTTTTTCCCTTATTGAATTGAAATAACACTCTCCAAAGTCCAAGTACTATGATGATTAATTAATTAGAGCTGCTTTTATTATGAAACATTTCTATCCCTTTAAGGGGTTCCTGGGCAACTGGAGATCCCATCTCAGTTTGGCCTTGGAGTCCGTCCTTAGGATAACTGCTATTATATACCATAAAATCTTGCGTATAATACGCACAATTTTACCCTTCTTCACATTATGTGAAGTGGGGGGTGCGTATTATACGCGAGAAGAAAATGTGTTAAAAAAAAAAAGCCAAATGTCCCTTCTTCCCTGCCTCCCCGATTACCCATGGCCACCTATGCGCATTGGATCTATGGTATTTCCCTGAGAGGACCTTGAGGTCCTTGCAAGACAGTACCATTGGCTGGGCTGAGGAAGTCCTGACAGGGCCATGCTGGAAACGGGCGGCGGGTGCGGAACCCTGTCAGGATGCTGAATTTGGACACCGGAGGGGGAGAGGTGGCCATGGGTAAGCGGAGAGGGAGGGAAGAAGGGACATTTGGCTTGTTTTTGTCTTTGTGTGACAGGGGAAAACAAGGGGGCGTATTATACATAGGCACTCTTGTTTTCCCCTAAAATCTTGGGTATAATAAACACCTGTGTATTATACAAATAGTGTCAAATCCGTTTTGCACCTTCTTACTTACATGACCAGATATACTTATATAAAGCATTTAGGGCTCTATGTACAAGGCAAAATAAGAGCTATTCTGGAGCAAACCAACTACACTATGGAGGATTTAAAATTATCATTGATTAAATGGGGCTGTTGGAGAGGCCTTCAATATGCTAAGAAGCAATGTAGTGAATTCCTCTCTAGAAATAAAAAGCCCATTTGCATGATAGGAATTTAGGGAATTTGTATTTGTCCCCTTGGTTCAGTTGATTTGCTCTAGATTTGCCCCATTCTGCCTTTGTACCTCAACCACAGGGAGAAATTCTGGGGCAAACCATCTGCAATATAGGGGGAGATTTATAAAAGGGGAGTCAAGCAAAAAGAAGCGTTAAAATGGCTGTAACAGTGTCTCCGATAGTTAAAAAAAATAAAGCCAGTTTAGGAGGCCTATACACCATGTTGTATGATTTTTTTGTTGTTGTTGTTTTTTTTTTTAATGGAATAACGAAGTATGTAAAAAGTTGTGCAGTGAATTAATATCAGGTATATTCTGTCTTTAAGTATTACATGCGTTAACATCACATTAATAACTCCACCATATTTGTAAAAAATATCCCTTTAACCTTTATAAGTCAGATCTGACGTTATCTCCAGTTGCCATGACTTAAAGCGATAGTAATACTTCATTTTATCTTTATTTTATTTTGTAGGCATTAAAAAAACATGAAAAATGATATAAGTCTTATCTCTCAAATCTTTATGCTTTAAGAGATATTCACAAGCAAAGTTTCCACCTCCTGCCTCTTTTACCTAGTGTAAGCCATCTCTTCTCAGATGTGGAATCCAGTCCATAGACCAGACAGATAACAGAAGGGGACAATCTTCTTCCTGTGAGAACAATGAAAACCCTGCCCCCCTTGACAAGTATTTCAGGTTTTTCCCTTATCTTAATTGAAGAATGTCCCTCTCTGCAGTCTATCTGGGCACCTCCCTTCTGATCTGGCTGAGCAGTGTTACATCAGTAAAAGGAGCGGGTGTATGTGTATGTGTATGTGCAAGTGTTCATGATTGTGTGTGTGTGTCTGTGTGTATGTGTGAGTGTGCATGCTTGTATTCTTGTGTGTGTGTTTGTTCTTCTGTGCATTGTATGTACATGTGTATGTGCACGCCTGCATGCTTTTTTATGTGTGTGAGTGGGCGTGCTTGTGTGGGTGCTTGTGTTTATGTGAGTGAGTGTACTCGTGTGTGAGTGGTGTTTCGGATCCCGTAAGCACAGTGTTTGTCTCAATCTGAAGATTCATCTGAGCTGTGAGAGCATAAATCTGAAATAGTCCAATACAGGAGTCCATCCTTAGGATAATTGTTATGTAGCTGGAAATAGTACCAAATGCTTATCCTTTTTAGCATCTCCTTACTTACATGCCCAGATAAGCATAAAGCATTTAATCTTCACATCGCAAAAACAGTAGGCTGGTTACTAAGAGCTTCTCACCACATAATAATCTTTTCTTTCTTGTGAAGTTTTACTTTTACAGATAGATATGAAGTCAGACCTGAAAGGAAAGAGTTTTTCTATTTTTAACCTCAACGAGGGAGGATTCGCTAATGTGATTCTGCACTGAAATCAGTCGCTAGGACTGATTGCCTGGTACTACACTCGCCTAATGACAATCTACTAAGATACTTAACTTTGAAAATACTCCTCTTACCGCCCCTTTTTTTTTCTGCTGAGTAAAACAAGGCCAGTCCAGCTCCTGGCAGTTTTTTTTTTTTCAAATGTTATAATTGTTCAGACTGATAGAACGTGAGTATCGATATCATTGCTTCCTGACAGGAAGTAACTTAGTTGTTACTATAATATTCTATGGAGATCTGCTGCCAGTGACTTATCTCTCCCATAAAATGTAACTGGATAAGAATCTGAAATATGACCACTAGATGGCAAAGTTAACATAAAAAAACAGAAAACTGTAATAACTCTGGAAAGACACATCTTCCAAAAATGAGAGTACTCTTGTTTTACTAAGCAGGAAAAGTGTAAAACGATATGCTTTTCATAATAAACGTTTACTGCTCCTTTAACGCCATGTACTAGCAAAAAGCAAAAAAACTAGTTTAACTTTTACTCCATTTTCCTTTCCATGCATTGGGGGTGAGGGGGGTCATTTGGGGCTTGTCCCCTTTAATGTCTTAAAACATCTCCGTTTCTGTGCCTGGAATGTACTAAAATGTTCACTTTCCAGAGTGCATACCCAGAAGTGCAGCCACTGAGTAGGGGGCCTGCACCCCAGAACAGAAAATGAGCAGCCATGGCAGATTCATATATCCTTACATGGGATACATATGAAAATTCCTATGGCTCTAAAGGGGAAATTTATTCCCTTGAATTTTAGAAATGTGATCAACATTTTCTCCACCTTTTTTCTCCACTTTTAACTTCATACATAGGCCCTGTTATTCACTGTTATTATGAACTTTAACCCCTTGTATATCACAAAAAATATATATAAATGTATATTAAAATATTAAGTCACATGGTATATATGTGTAAAAACAAAGTGCTTGTTCAAAGAAGTAGCGAGATAGCTTTTGTCGTTTGTAACAACTTTTCAAAGTACAGTGTCTTTGGGATTATTAATAGTTTCAGAGAGTGTCGGTTGTGATCGGAAATATGTTGTTTGTCCTGACTGAAATTGTCGTATGTAAAAACAGAAATGTCGTAAAAAAAATTTCTTAACTAACGACAAAAATGTCTTAACTAAAGACAAAAATTCTCACATTCAGAACTTCACATTACCTCCACTTTCTTCTTAATGTACAAATTATGCCTTTTGCAAGAATTTTTTTTTTGTCGTTAGTTACGACAGATTTTCTTTTCCTCTATACGACACTGGGGAATAGTTTAGCCCCGCCCTTTCCCCACCCCTTTGACCAGCAATTCTGGAGCTGTGTCGGACACAACGGACATTACTAGCTTTTTGTCATATACTCTATAGAAAATATGTCGTTCATGCATACAATTACTTATTTTTGTCATTCATACAACATTTTTGGTCATTATCCCAAAGTGGAAACATTCTGGGGCAAGTCAGCTACACAATGTGGGACAAAGAAAAATCCCTGTTAACCCTTTGAGTGCCAGAAAGCAATGTGTTGCATACCCCTCTGGCACTCAAAGGGTTACATTCAATAGTGTGTTAGTGGTCTCTCTAGCATTCAAGGGGTTTAAAGTTCCATTTAAACCAGTGAAGATTTGGGTAGAAGTTATTTCTTCCCTGTGATACACGTGATTTGCTTCATACACTCCCCTTCTTTTTCTTAGTAGACAATTATCAGCATATGTGACTGTATTTAGGGCATCCAGAGCAGTAATTATGGAGATATAATAAAGTGAATGAGGTACTGGCTTTAGCTGGACTTAACATCTCTTGGCTGCTAGAGACAACTCCAGTGCATTGATTTACAAAGCACTGGAGACATCTCCACCACCAGACGGGTTAAACAATCTCATATAAACTGTAAGTATATTCCAATCAAGTTTGTGCTGTAGGTATGAGTATTTGATTAATACAGTCTGTGCAGGGTCAAGCTGCTAGCTTTTGACTGAGTGAAAACCAATTTTACTGGCCAAGAAGCAGTCACCCTTCCACTGTGTATATATTGGCAGGGCTGCAAATGCCACTTATCCACCTGGCTAGGACATACAGAGGCTGATGTACTATGGAAAAGTAGTGCAGGTCTGTAGAAAACTAACTTCACCACAGAGGAACCAAAAACATTTCCCAAATGATTCACTATTTTAAAGGGATAGTAACACTTCGTTTTAACTTTATTTTATTTTGTATGCATTAAAAAAACATGAAGAATGATATAAGTCTTATCTCTGAAACCTTTATGGTTTAAGAGATATTCACAAACAAAGTATCTCCCCCCTGTTGAACCAGATCAGAAGGGAGATGCCCAGGTAGACTGCAGAGAGGGACAATCTTCAATTAAGATAAGGGAAAAACCTGAAAAACTTGTCAAGGGGGGCAGGGCTTTCATTGTTCTAATAGAAAGAAAATTGTCCCCTTCTGTTATCTGTCTGGTCATACAACCAGACTCACATCTGAGAAGAGATGGCTTACACTAGGTAAAAGGGGCGGGGAGGGGAACTTTGCTTGTGAATATCTCATAAACCATAAAGGTTTGAGAGATAAGACTTATATCATTCTTCGTGTTTTTTTAATGGCTACAAAATAAAATAAAGTTAAAACGAAGTATTACTATCCCTTTAAATGGAACATTTAAACTCCTGAATACAAGAAAGGTCTACAATGCATTGTGAAGCAATGTGTTGGAGACCTCTGGAGCATAGATGGGGTTACACATTCCATTTAATTCAGTAGGGTTTTTGACTTACCCCAAAACTGCACAACCGTTCCTTTTTGCATCAGACCCAAAGTATTGTGGAACAGAAAGCCATGAACTGCTATGCACTATATCGGACACTATTCTGGCATACAAAAGATAAATGCAATTTTATGAATCACAACTGTTTTTTGGATGATATTTTTTCAGACCTGATTTTTGGGGATTTTTTTGATAAATCAGGCTCATGTATTGAAATATATGAGCCAATATGTGCTCTCCCTTTCTCTCTATCTGTATCTGGGAAATTGGTGAAAGGCTGGTTCAAAGAACCGTTATGAACAGGAACCACAAAGTCTGCCATGTTTGCACATGTCTAACATGAGCAGCTTCTCACTGTACATTGCTAGGATATAGGTATCCTTTGTTCAGTTTCTAGGTCCAGATTCACATATCTGGGTCCCGAGACAAAAATATAATTTGTCACCCAAGCCCCACCTATGCCCAAACTCCACTCATATCATGACCTTACCCCCAGACCCATGTACTGTTTCCTGCCACATAATTCACCCATAATGTGTAATGTAAGAACATAAGATGATCTTAAATATGCCATCTGTTAAATAAACTTGTCATAATAGCACATAAACTGGACACAACCATATTATATAAACTTGGAAATAAACTAGCCACTATAATCTATAAGCAGTTGTCTGCTGCAGGGGCATTGGAATTGCACTGGCCACTCTCACACCTCAACATGGTGGGGCTGACCAACATTACTAAGGCTCCCCTCAAAATGTGGAACCCTGGGCATTTGACACTCAGCCTAATGGGAAGTCAGGCCCTGTCAGACTCTCTGAGTTGGAGCTTGGTTATCATTTTGCATTCCTCTCTCTCCACAGCACTTCCTGCCTGCCTGTCACTAGGCACTTTGTACGTCCAGACACAAATTAGAGCAATTCTGGAACATACCAACTACACCATAGGGGACAAATGAAAATACTCACTGACGTGTGGACTTTTAACTCCACAGAAGCTGGAGAGGTCTCCAATACATTGCAAAGAAATATATTGTAGGCCTTTTTAGGAAACAAGTTTTTAAAAGCTCCATGTAAATCAGAGGGAATTTGATGAATATTAGTGTGTCTCATATGATGCAGTAACTTGTCACCAGAATATTCCCCTTTTCTTTGTGCATATGCCTCAGACACCTCTGTCCTGTCAGATCACCACACTAGGAAAACCTCAAAATGGAGACTAGAACCTTACTGAACTGGCTCCCTAGCTCCGCCAACTTACATTTTCAAAATCTACTTACTCATGTGTCTTCAATGACATCCAATCTTCTTTATGTCACTTAGCATTAGGAGATTGATTAGTCAAGACTTCCTGAATTCTCTTTTACACTCTATTACAAGTAGTTTTTTTTTTTTTATTATACTCACCAACTCTTTAAACACATTTGCAGACACCTTCTTACATGAGGAGCTTGGATGTAACATATGGCAGAATAAATCTCTTCCTGAGTAGCAGGAAATGCTACCCTATTGATTTTACTGAGATTGAGCTCTCTGGGAGAGGATAGAGACAATGATAACAAGAGAGAGCTTCAGTCCCTGGCATCGTTTTATAGACGCCATTGAGACGGGGACTCCTGTCCCTCTGTCTTTTGTCCAGACACTATGGGTTTACTATGAAATATTGACACGTCCGAATGCCTAGACGCCTCCTTTGAGCAGTGCTTCACTTTTACAGCGTGTGGACCGGATTTATTTTTAGTTTATTGGTGCAAGGTAAATATGGGATTATTACTGTGAGCTGGGATAGAAGTTTCCTTATCATTAGCTGCAGCGGCCTGGGTATTCATTACATACTTTCCATGTTCATTCTCACTACACCTCTCTGAGCTACACTTCATTAGGCTCCGATTATAGGCAAAATGTCATGTCCCCAGAGACTGCACAGCAGCAAATCCCTGAGATCTGCTATTTTTGCTGAACACATACTGTGCTAATATGAGCGTAAGCTCTTGGGAACAGAACTGATTTCCCCTGCAGGCAGCTAATGAGGTATTATTTCTTGTGAGAGGCTTTTTTTTCTTAACTCCTGTGCTGCTGGAAACGTGTTCCACTCTGACTGAAATTTGGGCAAATAATTATAGTAAATTTATGTTTTCAAAATGCAATTATCCAAATTTCTAAATGTTCTTTGATTGAGCTGGCTCTGCTCTTTACATTTATGTTATAATTGTTAAGCAATTAATTATTTCCTTCTTGTTGTTAACTGCAGTAATTAAAAGTCCAAAAATACATCACATCTTGGCAGAAATGGGTTTTACTATAAATCTATATCTGTCTTATTTTTCAAGTGCTCTTTAACGTCTCGAGTACTAGAGATGTCTCGAACAACCCTATCATCTAAGGAGTTAAAGGGATAGTAATACTTCATTTTATATATTTTTTTTTCTAGGCATTAAAAAAACATGAAGAACGATATAAGTCTTATCTCTCAAACCTTTATGATTTGAGAGATATTCACAAGCAAAGTTTCCCCTCCCGCCCCTTTTACCTAGTGTAAGCCATCTCTTCTCAGATGTGGAATGCAGTCCATAGACCAGACAGATAACAGCAAGGCACAATCTTCTTCCTATGAGAACAATGAAAGCCCTTCCCCCCTTGACAAGTTTTTCAGGTTTTTCCCTTATCTTAATTGAAGATTGTCCCTCTCTGCAATCTACCTGGGCATCTCCCTTCTGCTCTGGCTGAGCAGTGTTACATCAGTAAAAGGGGCGGGAGAGGATACTTTGTCATTGAATTACTCTTGAACTACAACTCTGACAGAATTGAAATAACACTCTCCAAATTCCAAATACTATGATGATTAATTAGAGCTGATTTTATTATGAAATATTACTGTCCCTTTAAATAATCCAGTCTCCATAAACCTGTAAAATATGTCTAGTTGCAGGGGTTATTGGAATTACACTGTCCACTCTGATAATGTATCAGTGTGGGCATGGCCAGCATGAATGAGGTCCCTCATTGGTACCTTGGGAGGTTGCCTACTCTATCTAATGGGAAATCTGGTCTTAAAGCTTCTACTTTTGACATTAGACAAGTACAATTTAGCCATGCATATATTTCCATTGTTGTTTTAAGTTTGAAAGTCTTCCTTTTTTAAACTAAGAATAATATCAGAGACCAGATTCACTTTTTAGGCTAAGCAAACTTTCTTAATGTCCTCAGCCCTGCTCATGACCACATCCCTAGTCTTTACTCATTCCACCCCAGTCCTATTTGCTATTGCCTGTAACAGACTTACCCATAGTCTGTAACAAACAAATAAAAATTGTATGACAATCCAGCCTACATGAACAGTGGTACCCTCATCCCAAATTCAAAGTTTTGTATTGGTCGAGTCCTGGTTGTGAAACACAGGTATTACCACAACCCAGAAGTCCTGTGTACTCACTATTGCCATCTAGTTGAGCCCTGGTTGTAACAGAGAACAGTGTTACCACCTATTGGTAGAACACATTATGACCTGTGTACTCACTGTCTCCATCTATTGGTTGAAATGGTGCACAGTAGCATGGTGTTGCCAGTGAGACTAATGCTAGTGGCCAGTAGCAAGACAGTATGCAGATTTGTTACTGTTGCCATTTTGCAACTCCAGGGTGTTATGTCTGTAATGTCTTAATTCTATCCCCATCCTACACCCACTAATATGATACTGTGTTATGTTTGTGATATGTTCTATGTTCTTCACATTAAGGT
This sequence comes from Rhinophrynus dorsalis, assembly GCA_037306005.1. NCBI lineage: Eukaryota > Metazoa > Chordata > Amphibia > Anura > Rhinophrynidae > Rhinophrynus > Rhinophrynus dorsalis. Next base: position 152,655,479 of record CM074724.1, read on the forward strand.
ATTTTATTTATATGCATGTAGTGTCACTCTAAGTTAAATGTAGGCTATAAAATGCCAGGCATTGTATTTAAATGAGTTGTATTGTATGCTTTTTTTTCCTTTTGTGGGAGTTGTTAAATATTCATTATTTGAAGGGGTTAAAATGTTAGTGAAGTTCAGTTAAACATGCTGTGTTAAAGGCGTTGCCTGGGACTGATGTTGGTGTGCAGGGGATGATGCCTTACTGCTGGGCACGTTGAAAAAGCAGGATGTTACCTGATCCATGGTGACCAGATACAGTGGGTAGAAGTGGGAATCCCTGCCCAGGTTACTTCCCTAAAATAACTGCTACAGGCTGGCTGTACCTGAGGTTCTTCCAATCCGGTTGACTGTCTTTCCTCCAAGTGATGCAACAGAACCCAGTAGTTCATGGTCCAGGTCTGTCAGGTGGTCATTTGAGACCAGTCCAGCACAAATGAACTGGTATGTACCTCCTACTCTAGAAGGGATTATACCAAGCATTACATTGGGGGCAGAGGTGGGATCTCTTGCACTACAGAGTCCAAACCACGACTAGAACTCACCTTCATTTGGAGGTTCAGAGGAGTGCACAGCCAAAGCTTTAGATGGAAGCTGTTTGTGAATAGCTGACTGTTTAAGCATTGAGGGAACTGATCACAGCTCAAGGGTTTGATTCTGTTCAACATCTCAAGTCAGACATTGCCACACAGCTGATTGAAATGGATGGGGACACTGGCATAGATGAGACCCCAGTTCCACAGAAGGGAACAGACACCCCATTTTAGCAGGAGATGCAAGAGTTTCTGGCTTACCTAACCACTCTGAGATATGGTTTCATCATGGTGGAAGTAATGTGGCAGGTTCAGGAAGAGGTAGACAGGGCAAAAGCCCCAACGGCCAACATCAGATCCCTATCAGAGCCTGGATCCAGCAGAAGCAATGGAATGATTAGCTTCCTATCACCCCCTAACTAATTGGCTCTGTGAACATTTTAATGGGAGACTCAAGGGCATGATAAAAGTGTTTGTAGACACTGATTTAGACTGGCAGTGTTTCCTACCCCACTTTCTCTTTGCTAATTAAGAAATGCCACAGGTTTCTTGCCCTTTGAACTGCTAAACGGGCATAAGGTGCAGGGACCTTTGGATGAGGAAGTTCTAGGAAGGACGGAGCACCTCTGAGGAGACTCCAAAATTCTTCAATGTGCTAGAGCTCTGGGAAAAGCTAGAGGCATTGATGGAGCTAACAGGGAAACTTTCCAAACAGCCCAGACTAAGCAGAAAGTCTGGTAAGACCAGAAGGAGAGGTATAAGTTCCACATAGGCCAGAGGGTGTTTGTCTTAGTGTCCATCACCACGAACAAGCTACAGGCTGAGTATGCAGGCCCTTGGACTGTGGTCCAGTGCCTGAATAATATCATATACATAGTGGCCAAAAACGATTCCAGCCACATCCACCGTACATTCCATATCAACATGGTCAAAGTTATGTTGAGAATCAGGAGGCCATAGCTGCTATCTGCTCAGCCCACAGCTATCAGTAGATCCCCTGGCCCTGGATGCACACAAAAAGTTAGTGTTCATCACCTCTGTTTGGCCTGTATCAGTATATGGTTATGTCTTTGGGGATGAAGAATGCTCCTGCTATATTCCATTGCTTGATGGATCACCTCGGAAAGAGCACAAAGCTATGATTGTGGTTATCTCGATGACAAATACATCTACAGCAGCATCTGGGTGATGTGCTAGACAGGATTCTGGAAGCTGGCATTTGACCAGACAAACGTCAGGTCAGGATGGCCGAAGTGCAGTACCTGGGACACTGTGTAGGTAGTGGGCAGCTAGAACCAAAGCCTGCGAATGCAGCAGCGACTGTTAACCTGCTAGTTAACCAGACTAAGAAACAGGTGCTCTGACTATTGGCCAACCTGAGAAAGAAGTCACTACCCTGATAGGCTGAAATGGATGCCAGGGTGCAGCAAAGCATCCCCTAAACACGCTTTGGACAGTGGCCCCATATTGGCTGCTACAGGATCCAGTAGTTCATCGTCCACTTCTGTCTGGTGCTCCCTTGAGGCCATTCCAGCATAAATGACCTGATAGGTACTTCCTATTCTAGGTGGGTGGATACCAAACCATTACAAATGTCTTAACCAATTCATATGCTAAAGAGGTCTCCAATGCATTGCTCCATAATGTATTGGAGATCTCCCTAGCATCCAATTTATTAAATAGACTTTTCAGCAAAGAAGAAATCGTTCTGGTTAATGCATTGGCCAAATTAGTGAAATATGGGGTGTATTTAAATTAGAGATACACCAGTGCTGCATTAACTGTTTTAGTGCTTTAATTAAAAAAAATGTGTTTATTTCCATTGAAGGGAGATCTTTCCCATGCCTTCTATCCTTCAGATCTGAATAGTGTTTTTTTTGTTCATGTTGCCAAACATCACATCGATACATCCTGTTTGGTGTCTACAGTGCAATGTTTGAGTGCAGGGACTAGAAGCTGCCACTACTCAGGTCTGGAGGTAAAGAGGAATGGGAACCATCTCCCTTCATTGGGCCTAAGTGTCGACGCTGTTCAGTTCATAAATAAAGCAAAAAAAAAAAAAAAACAGTTTGTGCAGAGCTGATATAGAGCTATTCTATTAAATAAACCCCATATTCATGTAAATAAACCTCCACTTTACCAGGAGGAGGTGTCTGGTACATGAACATTGGAAGTGTGCTCGCTACATCCACAGCTCTAACTAAGGATCGCCTTGGGAATTAGGCATCCTTAGGAAGTTCCCAACTCTAATGGCAAATCCAGCCCTTTGTAAGTTGAACATGTACTGATTTAGTTCTCCAGATCATCACTAAGGTGTTGTGCCAGGCCAAAATCAGCATTAACTTCATGGATGCATCTTAGACTTCTTAGTAAACAGTGGGTTGAGTTGATGCCAGTAAGTTCACATCATTAATATGGTCAGCCAAATATTCCCCAGCTTCATGTCATGGCAAAGAGCAATGTTTTACTTCTGTTTGCTCAAACTGGTATTGATCCACTTTTGAATCAGGCAGAGGAAGGAATCTCCTTAAAGGAGCAGTAAACTTTTTTTATGAAAAAATATATATCGTAGGGATTTTCCTATTGAGTAAAATAAGGGTACTCCCACTGCAGAGAGATTTATATTTGCAGAGTTATTACAGTTTAAACCCATGTTTTTTTACATTAGCAGTGCCCTCTAGTGGTCAAATTCTAATTAGATTTCCTGTTAGATTCTAATGGAGAGGAAAGTCAGAAAAGTCAGAGACATAACAGTTCTCCATAGAATGTGATAGAAACTGCCTGACAATCCGGTCAGTTAGAACTATCAGGAAGTAAAACACAGTAAATTCACTTCCTGATTATTTAAACTGTTATAAATTTTGAATAAAACATCTGACAGCGATGGGAGTGACCTTGTTTTATTCAACAGGAAAATTTCTATTAAATATGTGTTTTCATAAAAAAAAGTTTACTGCTCCTTTAAGCATCACATTTTGAGTGCAGCAGTTGTAGTCTAGCAATCCCAATGCCCTTGCACCACACACCTGAATCAGGGTGTATGATTAAAGGCATCATTTAATGGGATGTTTTATTTGTCCTCTGTTTTATAGCTAGTTTACCCCAGAATTTCTCCAATTTGCTTTTATACACAATGCCCAATATATCGGCTGTGGTTGTGCATAACTGTAATCTGCTCTTTGTGCGACTGGAGTAGTAATATTGGGGATGAGAAATAAGGAAGGGTATTCTTCGTCAAACCAGAAATAGAGGAAGCCTTAACCAGACCCTGCATTAATTGGTGTAGGACCAGATGAGAGACTTGGTAGTTATTAACCCCTGAGCTAAAGAAATAAATGGACACATTTGGTAAGTTTGGTAAATTTCTGGGTTTACTGTTCCTTTTATACCCTTAAAATACTAGAGAGGTCTTCAGTTCATTGCTTCACAATGCCCTGGAAAATTATGTACCATTGAAGTGCTTAATAGTCTAAGGTAATGTTATTTTCTTCTCCAAACAATTGCAGAGGGGATGTCTAGTGTGCCTTTGCCTTAGAGCTCCTGGAAAGCAAATTTAGCCCATCACTGGTGCTGTACAGTGGCTACAGAATGGGTAACACATATACAGTCCTGGGAATGCAACTAGAAAATAAATGGTAACACTGTACACTTACAATCCCATTTAGTTTAGTTTTACAGGTGGTAAATTATCCTCAGGTTGGAGCTGAGAAACTTACAGGCTATGCCTAGCAAGCAGATTTAAAGCAGCAGGGTTTCTCAGGGACTCTGAGAACTGTTGCCTTAGGCCATCTAAAAGCATGTCAGTTCCCCTTGGACATTTCAATGCTCTGGCCAATAAGGATAAAGCTGACAGAGATGAATATGGGTTCTAAAAAAGTAAGTATTCTTCCTTTATGTTGAGAGTGAACCATGCAAAGCCTAGCGTTCAACCCAAAGAGGATGTCACCTTCTCTCGGCTTAGTAACAGATGTTAGTCTTCAGGAATGCATAAGGTATAGAGGAAAGGTTTCTTACTTCAGGTGATTTGACAAACAATGTATCAGTTTTTCTTGTGGAACCTCACACATATTAGATAACTAGTAATGCTTAGAAGCATTGAATTAATATAAAAGCTTGTAACTGATGCCAGTCACACTTTTTTAACGTTTTGAGTGCCAGAGAGTTATCCAACACATTACCTCTCCTGCACTCAGGAAAAACAAACAAATCTTCCAGTGCAGTTCTACTGGTGTGATCCTCAAAGACAAGCCTTACACTTAAAGGGATAGTAATACTTCATTTTTACTATGCCCCAGGTTGTAGCCCTTACAAATTGGAATTCAACTAGACCATCGGCATCTCTCAAACCTTTATGGTTTGAGAGATATCCGCATTCAAAGTTCCCTCTCCCCTGACGTCAGCGTTGTAGCTGACAGCAAGGGAATCCGGTCCCGGGACTGGCGGCGGCTCTGCAGCAGTGGAGAGATTGAGTTATAGAAACAGAAATCCTTCACTGAAATGGTCTTCTACGTGTACTTGGTTTGAAAGCACATATAGAAGACCATTACCGTGAAGAATTTCTGTTTCTAAAACACGATCTCAGAACTGCTGCAGGGCCGCCGCTTACTTACGGACCAGATTCCCCTGCTGTGAGCTACAACGCTGATGTCAGGGGAGAGGGAACTTTGAATGCGGATATCTCTCAAACCATAAAGGTTTGAGAGATGCCGCTGGTCTCGTTTAATTCCAATTTTTAAGGGCTACAACATGGGGGATAGTAAAAATGAAGTATTACTATCCCTTTAAGGGTATGAATTAATTAATATGTCTATTTATATACAGCACCACAAGTGCGTGTGGTGCTTTACAATTTAACCCCTTAAGGACCAGAGTGCGGCCAGCACTTAAGGACCATGGGGCATTTTTTTTTATCAATCCGATTCAGGGCTCCCCATGCAGTCTTAAATAGATTTCAGAATAGACTTATGTCTATCTCAGGCATGTTTGAATTCGTTTGCTGTACCCTTACCTTTTTCCCCTGGGTGGAGGCTGTTGTATGAGTCTATCACTCTTTCTGTAAGCTAGTACTTACACACATTAATTCTTAGTTCTCCACCCTGTAACCTTAGGTCATGCCATTTTTTCTAGTATTCCTCTTTATCTGAAACATGCGTCCTTCCAGAGCTTTATTAAATTGCTTAATGTATTTTCTACCATACCCCCCCCCCCTTTTCCCTCTTTCTTCCATGCTATACGTAATAGTCTTTGAGTCTATTCTGATAAGTTGAATAATAAATTCTTTGTACCACTTTTGGGGTCTCTTCTTTGAACTGTCTCTAATGTATTAATACGTTTCTAGAGAAGTGGTCTCCAGAACTGTACACAGTACTCCAGGCGAGATCTTACTAGTGATAGGATGTCATTAATAGATCTCTCTTCCTACTGCTGCTGATACAGCCCAGTATCTGGCTACCTTTTCCCAGTGCTTTCCTGCACTACTTCTAAGTCAATTTCTTCTGTTGTTGTAATCAGCAAAGTACAAATAAGCCATAAAGTAAGCATAGAAAAAAGGTACACCTCTAAACACCCACAGTCTGCCCCATTGTGTGCTTTTTGATGCAAAAAGCATGAAAGGGAGACTTTTTGGCATAAGTAGCTCGGTAAAGAGATGTGAGACAATCATGGGGATTCAAAATTGATTCCATAATCTGTTTTTACAATGAACTGTATTTGTGCATTCACCCCACTGTGTTTTAATTGCCCCCTCAGTTCTATCACTGATATTATCCCCTTCTGCAGTGAAGGGCTTAACTGGACAACCCACAGAGAGGAACATCTTTGCTATGACAACCCAGTGAGCACTTACATACATTGGGGCTCATGTACTAACTGCATCATAGCAAATAAGTACATCTCATTGATTTAAATGGGGTTTTAAGCACTTGTATGCTAGATGTGTCTGCAACACATTGCTTCTCATTGTGCCAGAGAAGTCTTAAGCCCTATTTAAAATAGTGGGAATTTTTGGATTGTCAATGATTCTGTGCTATGCACTTGTTTCACATCATAATTACACCACTTTCTTAATACATCAGCTTCAATAAGTTGAAGTCTGTGCTCAGGTCACATAAAAAACAGCTCACACAGCGTTAAATGACACATTTTGTATGAGCAGACAAAAAATTGCCATGGCAACCAGAAGGGGCTGATTTCAGTAAAATGGGTGGGAGGGGATTTAAAAGCTAATATCTTTCAAACTACAAAGTATTAAAGAGTGACTGACATCAGTCACACTCTAATACAATTGAAAGCATTAACTGAATATTGTTCATAAGCATTACTATGTCTTTAATGAGATGAAGCCTGTGGTACTGATATGTGGACCCACAGTATGTGAGCATACCTCCCAAGTGTCCCTCTTTAGGAGGGACAGTCCCTCTTTTAGACCCAAATCCCACTGTCCCTCTTTCCCACCCTAATGTCCCTCTTTTTAGGAGATCAGATTGTGTGGTGTTTATATAAGTGTATCACATTGTTCCACAGCAATAAAACTCACATTACTGTTTCTTTAAACATCAGTATATGTATTTATAAATTAGTGTGCTTAAATAAAATACTTTGGTCTTGTTATAAGTCATTTATTAGGTAACACAAGGAGGTGTTACGAGGTCATGAAACAGCCTGAAAATTCTCGTTACTGCCCCACCCACCGGCCACACCCCCATCAACACCCCCTAAAACACAGCTGTCCCTCTTTGGCAATTTGAAATGTTGGGAGGTATGTGTGAGTAGTGATGATGATTTTTTTCAGTCCAGATGTCACTGTTAGTTGAAAATTGATGAAACATTGTTGATTAATCAGACATATTTATAATGAGCTCCAGCACATTATTAATTGCACCTCTTTAGAGTCATAATTAAAGGGATAGCAATACCTCAATAAAACTTATCTCCGATTATTCTTTACATTTTTTTTAACATGTTGCACTATATACATTTACTTGCAGATTTGTAGTTTAAATGCTATTCAAGAGGAAAGGATCCCCTCACACCCCTTCTGGCCACCTCCCCATAGATCTGTGATACAGTCATGGGACTGTATGTGTGCAGCGATGGACAAGTCAGTAAGTAGAAGGAAAGCTCTGACCTCTTGATGAAGGAGGGCAAGATTTTCCTTTTGCTTACTGAAGATTGTCCCTTGCTGCTCTCCATCTGGACCAGACATAGAGGCCTCATGACGTGTCCAGAAGGGTCGGGAGGGGGATTGTTTCCTCTTGAATAGCTCTTGAACTACAAATCTGTAGGTAACAATAAATAGTGCAACATATTAAAAAAATTGTAAAGAATAATCAGAGCTAAAGTATTATTGAGTTATTGCTATCACTTTAAGGCCCATTAAAGGTGCTGGCAGCAAAGCCAGATGTCCAATTCCGTTTGAGTCGGAAGCCTGACCAGGATAGAATATGGGGGGAACTGGTGGAGAACTGAATTAGTATTGGATAGGACCCTCAATGCAGAGAATACCAGACTAGAGTAATGACCACCTGAAGGCTGAACAGGGTATCAGAAAGGCAGAGCAAGACTGCCACAGGTACAGATGACCCCCAGTCCACCAGTAGGCTGGATGGGGTATCACAAGGCACAGCAAGACCGCCACTGGTACAGATGACCCCCAGTCCACCTGTAGGCTGGATGGGGTATCGGAAGGCAGAGCAAGACTGCCACAGGTACCTTGGTAATTAGAACTCACTAGAGCTGGAGTGTGTCTTTCCCACGTCTATCCATTTACACAATGGTCTTTATCTCATTGTTTTGATCCCAGTTTTGAAGCCCCGTGTTAGCACTTTTGCAGCAGCTAAACAGATCATAGCAGAGAAGAACAAACTGACTGCCCTTCCAGCTGTTGTTAGACTACAATTCTCATCCTTCTCTGCTGAGCAAGAATGAATAGAGTTGTAGTTCAACAACTGGAGGGCTCCAGTTTGCTAGTTCCTGAACTATGCCAATATTGGGTCCCAGAAATGACTGCAGTGATGTCCCTGAAATAGTTAAATAGAAAAGTAGTAAATAAATACATAGCCATTATAGTAAGTGCCTTAATAGACTTGTAATAGTAATGTAGCTGTTTTTCTTTTTATCCCCAAACAGATTCTTTTCACATCATATTTTGCCTGGCGCTCCCGCCGATCTCTTTTCCGTCTGCAGTAAGACAGAGCTGCAGGCAGTTAATTTGGAGTTGGTGGGCTGTGACAAGCAGTTAAGATAATAGTTTATTGGCTCTGGATGCTGTGATGGATCTCAGTGCAGTGATGGAGCTTCATCATGGAGCAGGAGATACACTAATCTCACATCATTTCTGTGTCCTTCACAATGAGTCGTCTAGGCAGTAGGAACAAAAAACACAATTGAATTGTAGCATAGCCTGATACAATATTAACAACTTCTTAGCAAGGCTGTAAATACTGATAGCAAGTTTGTTGTTGTGCATGTATCCTGTAAGGATAGGGTCACACTGATTATTTGGAAAGAAGAAAGAAGAAGCGCAAAAACCTTTGGGAGTAGCATCTGGTGATAAATATCTGGGTCGTCCCTATCTAGAGTGCTTATACTCACACAACAAATAGTAAAATCGGGCTCCAGTTTCATATAACTGCTGAATTTAATAGTGGTCTTCCAAGAATCCTCTCTTTTGCCTCAGAATAGTCTCCCAGGAATTCAATCTTATGCCTCAGAGATCTCCTCCAATATAGTTCTTATCATTTGCGACACTTAGAAACATAAAGGGACACGCCAGGCAACAGGCCCTCTAAGGGTAACACAGTAAGGACCAAATGCAATAACCCTGCTCCATATGTACCCCACTTACCGTGTTAAGAATGTATCAATGCCTTAAGCCAGGTAATAGATATGGAAGCCTGGTGGTCCTTATGCTCACAGGTGCAACAAGTTGTTACCACAAAAGGTTTTATTGACATATAAAATATGTTTTAGCAATATAAAATTGTATATGAAAGAATGACACAACATGTACATTTGTCAAGCTAAAATGTAGTTCTCCCTACATGTTTCGTACTACTCTATTACTTCATCAGAGGATCAGTTAGGTATGAAACATACATTCTATTTATACAGATAGATTCAATTAGATCCAAAAGTCTTACCGCTGTGTGTTTCTCCCTATATGTCTCCTCCATAGTAGGTGGGCATAGGTTGCTGAAATGCTACCCGTGTTCAAACCTCTTTTCCATCACCCGTTTCCATCACAGAGGCTAACTGGATCACCAGGAAGTATGACCAAGTCAACCGGACAGTGCAGAAACTGCCAAGGAGAAGAATAAAGTTGTAACCACACGGGATACATTTCTCAATTCCAATGAGTGAATACATGTCATGTTTAAACAGCAACTGAATTCAATAGAATAATTTAGAGTATATTCCTCTACATATACTGAAAAAGTAAAAATAAAAATTAGAAAACAAAATTTAAAAAGTTATTAAAAAATTGTGAAAACACACATTCACTCATATAAGAAAGAGGCTTTAGTCCTCTTATGTTATACACCAAAAATAAAAAATATACATATATTGACCATTCATTTATAGCTTATTATGTTTCTACATATACTAAGTAGAAACATATACCATATAAGAAACAAACTAAGATTATTTGAATGCATTGAAATATAGAACGTCAAACCACCCATGTTAGACTTACCTTGTCAGGTGATAAAGAGGTGTAGCTTACACCCGGCCCACACTGCTGTCAGCCAAATGTCATTAGCTGGCACCAACATGGTCTCTCTCATACCTGGGAACTTTCAAAATGAGCCAACCCTGAGGCCGTTGCAACATTAAGCCATAAACCTCCCCGGAATGTAGATTTCAGGTGATATATCCCTGCTTGCTTTAATCGGGAGATGTTAGTATCAGTCCTCAAGGAACCCTTAACATGTACTCTTAACCTGTAACTTAGCGTTTTCACTGCTTGAACATACAGAAGAGAAGACAGATATCTCCCGACATCCTGTCTATCTGATAGAAATGACCGCAATGTAGGGACTAAATAAGCAGTTAATTGGTGTAGATGAGGTAGAAGTTAACACTGGGCTCTCATCCTGAGATTTTGGCCCCCAACCCTGAGACCCTGAGATCTGGGTCAAGACTCTGAGTCTCAGGGTCAAACCCTGAGAGTTCCCAGGTATGGTCTTGCCATTGATTGGATCATGGAGGTGTGGAATGCATCAATCCAACCATTCATTTTTATATTACATGTGACCTCATAGGCCAAACTTTCCTGCATTGTTTGTGAAACACCGGGAAGTATCAGCAAGCTGTCTACAGGCTGCATGGCGTGGCAAAATTGCCCATGTGAACAGCTCAATTTGCATCAATGGGGAGTAACTTGCTGTGTCTATCTCAGTATATAAAATGGTACATTAAACAGTTGTATGCAAAAGTTTGGGAACCCATGGCCAAACTACATGTTTATTTTATATTGCATGTGAAAAGAAGTTAACACAACCTCTGCAGCAAATATTTCTACAAATTGTAATGCACAGTTACTGTTTATTTGCTGAATTTAACACAGTAAAAAAAATGTAGCATGTGCAAAAGTTTAGGTACCCTATCAGTCGTTGCTTAATAACATCCCCCCTTCTCAGAAATCACACCCCCTGAAAGTTTCTTGTAGCCAACTCACAGTCTTTCGATTCTTGCTTTAGGAATTTTTCCTTGCAGAATGACTTTAGTTCAGAAATATGTTATGTCTTCTTCATGCATTGCAAGTTTGAGATCTACCCACAATCTTTCAATAATATTCAAGACTTGGAGATAATGTTTTGAATCTGAGTCTTGTTGTAATCCATTCTCTTGCCAGCTTCAGTTTGTTCACTGTTCTTCTGTTCTTCTGTTCTGCTTTTCCTGGTTTTGATTTGTATTCCCCCCCTTTCTGTGACATGCTTGATAAGCCTTTACCAAGCGCCGGCACTTTGTGTTGCTGCGCGATTAAAGAGTTCCAGTCAAGACCTGAGTTCAAGTCTTGTTCTTGTGATTCCAGTGTTTTGACCCTGCTTTCCTTCAACCCTTCTTCCTTTAGGGTCAACTGCTAATCGTACTTGGCTATCGGTTCTGCCCTTCATTTTGTTCCAGTCTGACAACAGCTGCAACGTTACTGTTGGTAGGTTCCCATGCTTCTAGTTTCATGTTCTTAGTGAGTAGTTGCTGTTTCTTGGGTTGTCATCCATGGTGTGGGCCGGCTCCTCCATTTGGCATTGATCTGGCATTGCGGCCAGCAACTTTATCTAATTTAGGCCACAGCAGCCACTGCCAGGCAGCTGCACTTCCCATCCAGTGCTCTCTAGTATCTTGCTCAATGAGGTCTACCTAGCAGTATTTTCTGTATTGTTTTTTGTTGTTTCTATTTTATCATATCAATAGCGGTCTGATCCATCTTTATGGAAATCTCACTCTGCAAAAATCAACCCAGGCAGCTTACACTGGGTGCTTCCTATTCTGATCATCAAACTGTGTGACATTAGTTTCCAGGAATTGTTGATGCTTAGTAGAATCCATTCTGCTCTTTACAAAGTTTTTCCTAATAGATTCACCCCTATGCTTAAGAGTTGACAAGGTGTTCTTTTCTTCAAATGCTTCTCCATTTTTCTCCAAACGTACCTCTGGTAATTGTAGCCAAATAATTAAATTTTAAATTCATCAGATCATGCAATTGGTTCTAAAATGCCTCTTGCTTTTCTAACGTTTTTTAGACGTTGACTTTTGTGATGCGATCACAGGTAACGTTTCTTTCTGATGCCTATTACATGTAGATTATGGTTGTGCAAGCAACCCTAAACATCTAAACCCTTAACGATGGCGGTCCTGGGGAGTGGATTCCCCTTAAGGACAATTTGATCTAATTCGGTGAGCTGGCACATGTGACTGATCACATGTTCCAGCTCGCCGAACGAGAAACTGATACTAACCACTTTGTTCTTGAAGCGGTCAGTTTCAGACTCTGGTAGTGCTCACAGCTCTTCTGCAGGAGCACTATGAGCAAAAAATACATGACATGCCGGGACCGTCATCAGCCCTTAATCCCTTAACAGTTAAGGACCACGGATAATTTTTTTTAGTGCAACAGAATCAGGGGTCCCCGAGCGTTGTGCAGCTGTGTGGGGACCCCTGAATTCCATGATGTGCCAGGACCATCACAGGTCATTAAGTGCAGAACTGCCATGACAGTCCTGAAATGTCTTGGGTCCTTATCCCCTTAATTACCCTTGTCGGTCCTGGCACGTCATGGGTTGTTTTGCGTTAAGGACCCATGACGTGCCAGGACCGTCATGGAATTCTGCACTTTGCCATGGGGACAAAAAATATTCCTAAAGTTCCATTGTTAACCTCCCCAGGATTCAAGGAGGTTTGAAATCCCACTTAAAACAAGGAAAATATTTATTTTCAGTTAATTTGCCTTAGAATTGCTTTTCTTCTCACTTGCCAATAAAGTTTGCATCTTATAGTGGGCCAGCATGCCAGTAATTCCAGTATTCTTTGTAGATCTTTTGATCATTAACCCCTTCGATGCTAGCTATCCCTCCAAAGCATTGCTTTGCAATATGTTTGAAATATCTCTCACAACCAATGGGTTACATTGACTACTTTGTATTTATAAAGCAATCTTTATAAGTATTTGCCCACTAAATTGTGCAGTTATATTTTAGTCGAAGCTGAGAAAATGTGAAGGTTAAATATTTTGGTACCTAAGACGTCTGTGAGCAGTAACTGGAGAGATCAATGTATGAAAAAAAAATCATAATAATAAATAAATAATGAGGATAAACTGCAAATTATGTTAAAAGTTTAAAAAATGACATTTAGGCAAAAAAAAATGCAAAATGACATTTAGAAGATAAGTTAATGTCACATTTCATTATTATGTTTATTTTAAATAATGACATGGTTCACTGTATCTTAAATCTGTTGCCCTCTCATCAATCTCTTCCACTTCACCTAGAATCATTATGGCTTTTATATCTCTTTGAACTGGAAGGGTTAAGCCCACTAGAAATGATGACGATGTCAAACAGGTAATGAGAAAAATGAAATATCTGTAAGAACTCCCTGGTGATGCTGGGGGGGGAGCAGATATGAGTGATGGGGGGGTAGTGGTAGGGGATTCAATTCTGGGAAAAGGAGGTGGGGGAAATTGGCGTCGTCTGCGTGTAATTATTTCTGTGCATCGGACAGGCTTATTAACTTAGGCAGAAAATTAATTGGGCTAATTAGAGAAACTCTTTGGCAATAGGGACCGGATGAAGGGAGAGAAGAGGTATGGAGTGCATTAACCTGTCTGGTTCTAGAATATTTTGGTGCTACAAGACACAAAAGGATTAAGGGCATTCTTCAGAAAACAAAATAGTAGCAATTGTGGAGCGTACCAACTGTGCCATAGGGGGCAAATACAAGTAGCCATTTAAATAGGAATGTTCACCTATCCATGCTTTGCAATGCATTTGTGGCCTGTCTAGCATTCAAGGGGTTAAAATTGATCAACATTTAAATAAATAAATACATGGGGAATTTGTATATATCCACCCCCCATGCACCCCCCCCCCATGGTGTAGTTGGTTTCTTCCAAAAGGGCCTCTATTTTTCCTCCTGCAGAAGGGCTGAAAGAAATTCTGCATTTCCTGATGGTCAGGGTCTTGCTAGCCAATACAACAAAGCATTACTGCTTTCTGCATCATACAGTAGCAATGCTTGTGAGTACTCTGGTGATGTCAGCTGCTTATATCCAGTACAGACTTCTCAGCTCATGTTGTTCATTCAGAGTTTTATGAGTGGGCCTGGCTTTTGACTATTAGTAATGGGTTTAAAGGAAAAAGGGCAGAAGAAACAGGAAATCAGACGATTTAGAGGCCCCAGACGAAGTGAGATAATGCTGAAAATATGAATAACTAACTGTACATGTTTATGTATGTGAGGCCATGTTGTAATGTCAGGGCAAAGCTGCTCAATGCTGTATTTATTAAACTTTTGAGTGCCAGAGGGGTACACAACGCATTGGCACTCAAAGCATTAAGTTTTTTTTTTTCCTTTCTAAAAGGCAGTACCACTTTAAATCAAGGACAGATTTATTTAGTCCTTTGGCACACTTGCTTTGCCCCAGAATGAGTCTAGTTTTCTTTTGAACACCGGGCCCTAACTCATCACAATCTCCCAGTTTATCACAATACAACATCACGGCTCAGCAAAGTAGTTTTTTTGAGTCTTTTGCTAGGACATGCTGAGATGAATCATTTTCAAGTACATCCAGGAAGATACAATAGATAAAAGGGGAATAAGTAGGAAAGGTGTCAAACAGTTTTATGTTATGCTGTTGCTTCTTATATAAACAATTTATTTTGCAACTTTTTGTACTAATGTTGATCGACTTGAAAAACCTGTTTCCTTTTTCTATACAAAATCTGAATCTCCTAGGGTCTTTGGTCTCATTAGTATCTGAGTCCAACAGATTGGTGCCATATGTAAGAAACTCAAATAACAAGATTTGCATCTTCCATGTTGAGATGAGATAAAACAGTAGTTCCAGTTATTGCAGCCAACTGCGTCATTAGGCTAAAGTGCAAGTGGTTCTGAACCTGTACTTTTGTACACTGAATATGTAATGTTATGACCTCTCAGTTTTTCTTTTATTTCACATGTACTATAATTTACAGAGGAAAAGGCTTCTTGGAGGAGCACTGTAATTCACAAGAAACCATCACAGGAAGTTAAAGGGATAGTAATACTTCGTTTTAACTTTATTTTATTTTGTAGGTATTAAAAAAAACATGAAGAATGATATAAGTCTTATTTCTCAAACCTTTATAGTTTGAGAGATATTCACAAGCAAAGTTTCCCCTCCCGCCCCTTTTACCTAGTGTGAGCCATCTCTTCTCAGATGTGGAATCTGGTTGTAAGACCAGACAGATAACAGAAGGGGACAATCTTCTTCCTGTGAGAACAATGAAAGCCCTGCCCCCCTTGACAAGTTTTTCAGGTTTTTCCCCTTATTTTAATTGAAGATTGTCCCTCTCTGCAGTCTACCTGGGCACCTCCCTTCTGATCTGGCTGAACAGTGTTACATCAGTAAAAGGGACGGGAGGGGATACTTTGTCATTGAATTACTCGTGAACTACAACTCTGACAGAATTGAAATAACACTCTCCAAAGTCCAAATACTATGATGATTAATTAGAGCTGCTTTTATTATGAAACATTACTATCCCTTTAAGAAGAGATTTTGCTTGCCTTAGCTCACCTAACACCTAGAACAAGGGTAGGAAGGCTTTGGAAAATTAAAGCGGAACTTTCACATTCCCTAAACCGCCCCCCCAATATATCCAATATCTTCATTGCTCTTGCAGACATCAAATATTGTTTTGACATGTAAATAATCATTCCCCCATGCCTATACAAAACCTTGTCCTCAGAGGGCATCGGGAGACAGTGAGCAGTCATGTTGCCAACATTCTTGGTAATGGGCATTGCAAAACTTACAAATACTGCACATTGCAAGGGTATTAACTTTAATTATGAAGAAAGTTCCCCTTTAAAGGGATAGTAATGGATGCAAATACATGCTGCTCCGATTAATGTTTCTATATTATGGTTCATGTAGCGCTGTATATAAGTTGTATGTGACTTGTAGTTCAAAAGTTAATACATTTTAAAGTATCCCCCTCCCATCCCTTTTACCTTTTGGATGTGCCTCCTCGCAGGTGTGGAATCCGGGCAAGCTTAACCGGACACTCACTGCGAGGGACAATCTTCTGAAAACCCTGTCCACCTTGACGGAGGGCAGGATTTTCATTACGCTATCAAAAGATTGTCCCTCGCTGCCCACTTTCAAGACAGGCTGGAGGAGGTGCATTCAAGAGGTAAAAAGGGTGGAAGGGGGATACTTTAAAACTGATTTACCTTTGAACTACAAGTCACACACAACTTATATATAGCTCTACATGAACCATAATATAGGAGCATTAATTGGAGCTACATGTATTTGCATCCATTAATATCCCTTTAATGACTACAACTCATGTCATCCCTAACCAACCAGCCCCACATGCATATTTAATGCCAGATACATCGCATACACAGTCATGCATACAAGAACCTCCCCAATGTTATAAATTCAACCTTTAAAGGGATAGTAATGTTTCATAATAAAATCAGCTCGAATTAATCATCATAGTACTCTTGTAGTTCAAGAGTAATTGAATGATAAAGTATCCCCCTCCCACCCCTTTTACTGATGTAACACTGTTCAGCCAGATCAGAAGGGAGGTGCCCAGGTAGACTGCAGAGAGGGACAATCTTCAATTAAGATAAGGGAAAAACCTGAAAAACTTGTCAAGGGGGGCAGGGCTTTCATTGTTCTAATAGAAAGAAAATTGTCCCCTGCTGTTATCTGTCTGGTCTTACAACTAGATTCCACATCTGAAAAGAGATGGCTTACACTAGGTAAAAGGGGCGGAAGGGGGAAACTTTGCTTGTGAATATCTCTCAAACAAAGTATTACTATCCCTTTAACTTCCAGATACAAATGGACACAGATACTGTTTCAATGCCACACATACATAAATAAAAGATATTTCCTTTATATCCCAGGCATCACTTGTAGCGTGATCATAATTAACCCTTTGGGTGCCAATGCGTTGCATACCCATCTGGAACTGAAAGAGTAAAAAGATATTATATTACTTAAAACTATGCCTGGAACAATGTTACAATAAAGGCAGCAATACTCAACTTGCTAGTTGTTCCATACTGTAGATCCCTTGCAGCTAAAATGAACACGGACAAGAGCACAGCTAAATAACCCATGACTCAGTTTGTTAGACCATTGGAGAGCTAAAATAGTGTACCCCAAAAATACCTGGGTTGTTATTCATTAAGGTGTGATAAAGAGGTGAGAAAGCAGTGAAGACTTCTCCAGTGCTATCACTCTTCCAATTCCAGTGCTTTTCTATACTGCATATGAACTATGATCTCTCCCATTTGAGAAAAAGTGATATCACTGGGTAAGTTATCTCCACTTTTTCAACTCTTTGTCACACTTTAGTGCATCTCTCCCTATGGAGTCCAGCAGA
Source organism: Rhinophrynus dorsalis (assembly GCA_037306005.1). NCBI lineage: Eukaryota > Metazoa > Chordata > Amphibia > Anura > Rhinophrynidae > Rhinophrynus > Rhinophrynus dorsalis. The sequence continues at coordinate 152,673,141 of CM074724.1, forward strand.
TTTCGTACCCATGCTCCACATATACTACAGTTCATTTGCAATGGGGGACAAAGTAGAAGAAACTCTAGGAAGTATGGCAAACGAGAGGAAGAAATGAATGGCCATTTGAAAGTGAAGCACATCAATGGAAGTGATAGAAATAAGGCCCAAGGAGGGAAATTTATAAAAAAACGTTCTTCTTACCGTTTAAAGAACTATCTTTACAGCATGGCAAGAGAAGATAATGCCAGGTCTGATTTATAAATGTTTTAAAGGAGTTGTTATAAATATGGTGTTACTATGAATATTTTAACGCCTGGAATGCTTAAGGACAACCTACACATAGCATTAAAATTCTAGCGCAAAACTATCGAAAACTGCAACAATTCTTTATAAATTCGCTGATTTTCCTCATCCTATACTAGTTGGCCTTACATGCAAGAAAACTGATGTTACACAGTTTATAAATGACGAAATGCATTTTAACTCCACGTTACAGACAATTTACACATATCTCCATTTTTATAAATCTCTTCCAAGGAATGGCCTGAAGGAAGAAAATTAGGGCTGATGGAGCCTGAGGGATCAGTCTGGGAGAATAAAATAGAGGAATAACACAGGAGAATGTGGGAAACACATGAATTGGGTCAAACAGAGATAGCTAAGTAAGGGATTTCCAGGTAGAGGAGGAAAACAGACAGAGGCGTAACTAGAACGGTCCGGGTCCTGGTGCAAGAAGTGCCATGGCCCCCCCCAACCCCCGAACACATTGGCCCCCGGGCCCTCCACAATGCCTCCATTTCCTACCTCCCAATCCCTGGTGGTCCAGTGGAGTGGCAGGAGAGACTGGCTGACGCGACGTGCTCCCGCGCTGTCCTCTTCTGTAATGCAGAGCGCTGGGAGATGATGTCATCTCCCAGCGCTCTGCATTACTAGCATGCCGGAGGGAGATTGCGGCGCCAGGAGGAGGGGGTTGCAGGGGGTAGCCGGGTCCCTGGAGTGACGGGCCCAGTCGCGTTTGTGACCCCTATAGTTACGCCACTGAAAACAGAACTCGTTTGTGTGGGTTATTACAGCGGAAGTGGTAAAGTGTGATAGGAACGGCTATACTTCTAAGAGACAGCACCATTAATAGGGCACATTTTTTAAGGATAGATCACCATTGGGTTGCCGGAATGACTGAGTCAATTATTGAGCCACTATAGGTAAACCAACTACACCATAGTAAATAAATAAAAATGCCTCAGTACCATTAATTTAAAGGGGCAGTGCCCCCTAGATAAAATAATAATAATACATTCTTAAATACAGAGCGTCTATTTGACAATATACAGTTGCCTCAGAAACCACAAAAATGAACAGTTAGTTTCTGATATCTTCACATTATTTGAATTTATGATGGATGTGAAATTTTAACTGGTATTCTCTTACATTGGCAGTGGCATAACAATAGGGGTCGCATCTGCGACCGGGCCCGTCACTCCAAGGGGCCCGGCCGCCCCCTGTGAACCCATCGCCACTCGCCCACAGCCCTGTCCGCAGCAGCTCAGGTAATCTCCCGGCGCTCTAGTAATGCAGAGCGCTGGGAGATGACATCTCCCAGCGCTCTGCATAACTGAGAACCACGCGGGAGATGGAGGTAAGAGATTCACGTGAGGCAACGTGAAGATTGGGGGGGCGGCGGCAATTTCTGCACCAGGGCCCGGTGGCTGCTAGTTACGCCACTGTACATTGGCCTTTTTCTTCCCTGAAACTTCCCACTGAAGGATATTTGTAGGAAAAGCCTGGTTTGAGAGCTGATGGGATTTCAGCAACTGACATCATCAGAGTAGAAGAACATGAGAGTAAATATTTTCCCTGTTGCCATAACAACACAAAACTCTGTTTCAAATATTTTATGAGGGGCAAGAACAGAAACACAGATCTGATTTATTATCTCCCCTTCATACCTTACTGTACTTCTCTCAGTTTCTTTCAAGGATCTGCTCCTTTAATAGAGGCTTTTAACTGCTTGAATCATAGAGAAGTCTGTAATGCATTGTTAAACAATATATCTGAGTCCTGTCTAGTATTTAAAGGTTTTAAAAAAAATGCATTAAATGAAATCAATAGGACTTTTCATTTGTTCTCTATGGTTAGTTTAACACAGCATTGTTCCACGTTTTGTTTCATATGTCTATCCCATTGTATTCAAATAAGAATTTTGCACTTGATGAGTGCATTTGACCATATTAGATAAGACAGAGAATATGTGCAACACCTTCGTACTAGTAATATAAAGCCCTTTACCCTAATAGTCTCCGAATGGTCAACTCATTTTATAGAATTTCTCTCTTAGTGTACAAAATCCTTCTACCATCCATTTGTTGCCTCTGCATCCTGGCTATTAATGAGATGGGAGTCTGTTAGTGTGATGGAGTTTGCTGTTACTTGCAATACTGACATTTTGAAATATTTATGAAGTTAGGCTATTTAAACAGGGAATCATTTGACCTTTAAAAAAACGACTAAGTATTTTAAGAATACATTTTATAGCAATAAATATGTATTTGGCCATTTCTGGGACACTGTGTCTCTTCACCCATTGATCTTGGTCTGTTCTGCTACTAATTCAATGCACAGGAGGAAAATCATATTGTGACAGAGGAAGCTCAAGCTGGCATGAGTAATGGTGGTCATATTACAGGACTACACTAAGAAATAGTTATGAGACTGGATAATCAGCAAAGCACTGATTTGATTTTGGACAGAAATCAGAAATGGCCCAGTGTTTCCTGCGGTATTTGTATATGTCTCTCTGTGTGTATCTTTGTAAGCGTGTGCATTTGTGTTTATAGAGAAATTTGAGTATGTGAGTATATGTATATGTGAGTATATGTGTCTTTATATGCTTGTTTATGTGTGTGTGTGTGTGTGTGTGTGTGTGTGTGTGTGTGTGTGTGTGTGTGTGTGTGTGTATTTGCAACTTATGTCCCTCTAGCTGCTGTTGGACTGCATCTTACATCATCTTGAAGTGACGAAACTCTGGATGGGGATTACGCAAGGTGTTGCCTAAGAGCTAGGGAGAGGATCCTGAAAAACAACAGAGAGTGAGGTAAAAGGTTAAAATAAAACATAACCCTTTAAGGATCAGAAAGATTTGCAATGCATTGTATAATTCTCTGGTCCTTAACCCCTTAACATCTGGCGTCCCTGGAGTAGGATCACCCTTAAAGGAATAGTAACAGTTAATTTTTTCAGAATTGCATTTTGTAGCTATTAAAATAAGAAATTAAATGCCCCTAGTGCCATCTCTCAAACCTTTATGATTTGAGAGCCGAGATCGAGATATTGAAAAAGAAATCCCTCACTGGAACGTTCTACAAAGTGTGTCTGGTTTGCAAACACACTTTGTAGACCATTCCAGCGAAGGATTTCTTTTTCAATAAAGCAATCTCGGCTCTGCTGAAGAGCCTCCGCCGGACCCGGGAATGGATTCCCCTGCAGTCAGCTAGAGTGCTGACGTTAGGGAAAGGGGATGGAGGGGGGGAACTTTATACTATTGAACTACAACTCAGACAGTATTGCAATAACACTCTGTAACCCCTAAATATTGAATGTGTTGCTACAAATCAGAGGAGCATCCGGAAGGGGTACATGCCATGCATATGGATCCAATAACAATATTGTGAATTTTGTCCTATTAAATTTGAGACCAGAAAGTGGGCTAAACTGATCGACAAGCTATAGAAGATTCTGCAGAGAATTGCTCGCATGCCCAAGGAAAACTAGGACATCATCTGCATGTAGACATACCTGGGAACTCTCCGGATTTGCCCCGGAGACTCCGATTTTGACAGAGCTGGAGTCTCCGGGGCAGAGGCTGATTCCTCCGGATGTGGGGAGTTTCTATTGCTGTTTTTCCCGGTGTTCCTCCTTCCCCAGCCTTCTGCGTGTCACCTTTAAGCCCTCCACCCCCAACACGTGTCAATCCCCACCCCTTTTGACGCGATTTACGTCATTATTGTCACCCCCTGCTGAACCAGAGGACTCCCCTCTGGGCAGACCTCAATTGGAAGTTCCCAGGTATGCATGTAAAGCAAGTGTCTCTTCCTGTCTCACCACTGTAAAGCCCCGGACAACCACATCATCCCGGATTCGTGAAGCGAAAGGCTGCATCCCGGATTTGTGTTCCAACTTATGGGAGGTTTTATTTATGTTTATGTGTCTCAAAGCAGTTACACTTCAAAATATCTAATGGGTAGTTTACATGCAAAAAGTACCCATTCACACAATGGCTTCTTTTCATTTTTCTATGCACACAATTGTTCACATTCACATCTTAATATATAAATAGAATAGAATATTAAGCTGATGTTTTGACAAGTTATTTCGTTAAATACCATCAAAGAAATCTTAAATCTTGCCACCAGAGCTTCAGGGAAATAAAGGAAATCATTTGTAAGACTAAACATGATTTATTTAATAGTTCATTCAATATTGAATAAATGAAATCCATAAAGCTACATGACAGTAGAATAAATAGACAACAACATGATAGATTAAAAGCTGGGTTATGTTTTGGTTGTAGATTAGCTCTTTAGGGACTATGAGGCAGACGTGATACAGTGATGATAAAGAGGAGGCGATATCTCCAGTGAGATACAGTATCTAGTTTAGGTGTTATTCAGTAGAAAAGGGCTGTCCATGTTCAGTCCTCAAGGGCCACCAACAGGCCAGGATTTAAGGATTTCCCTGATTAAGCACAGGTGAGCTAGTCAAAATGAATGAGCCACTGATTAACTTACCCATACTTAATCAGGGAAAACCTTAAAGGTACAGTAATACTTAAAATGTAAAAAAAATATATTGTAGGGTTTATCCCCCTGAGTAAAACACTGTTACTTCCACTGCTGAGATTTTTTTTATTTAAAGATTATTGCAGCTTAAAGCTGCATTTTTTAGGTGCAGTATCACAGTGGCCTGAAATTGTACAGCGGTGCTGTTGTTACACCATCCTATGGACAGCTCTGGTCAATTGACCATAAATCTCCATAGGATGATTTAGCAACTGCGTCACTGTACAATTTAAGGCCACTCTTATATTGCACCTAAAACATGAATTTTGAGCTGTAATTACTTTTGAATAAAACATCTTACAGCAGTGGGAGGACCTTTGTTTTTCTCAGGGGGATAAGCACTGCAATATATGTATTGGCCCTTGAGGACTGAACTTGGACAGCCCTGCTATAGAATACAGAAACATCTCTCCAGCTTCAGAGATCTTAGTGCATAGGATCCATAGAATAATATTGTATCTGGAGAGTTTATCACAATGAAGAAGTTATCTTCTCCTCATCACATTATTATCACACCTTTGTGCACTTCACTACACTTCAGAGGGGCATAGCACACCTAACTTGACCTGAGTTACCATAGGGATTGCACTGTATCATTTTACACTTGGGTTTGGGTAACAAATACACTTTTTTTTTTAACTTTGGCACTAACAATCTCTTAAACATCTACAAATGCTAAAAAACCCTGCTAAATAGATTATAATATTTGTCTTGATTTTAGAAATACCCAGTGTTGACATGTTTTTCTAATGTTTTTGTCAAGTTATATAGCAATAACTAAAAGTAGCAAAAATTGAGGTGTCCCAAAACTTTTGACTGCTAATGTAGATTCACTCCTAGTTTTTGGTTGCTGTTTCATATACCAGTTTAAAAATTGATGTACTGTCCTGTTTATATACAAATAAGTAACGTTTACAGTACATTAATGAGCTATTCTCCTCTTTTTATATAATATAGAAAGTGCTATTTTCTGTAACAGATTAATTGAAATGGAGGCAAAATCATGTGAGGAGAGGGGGTGTGGCCATGGGTGGGGCTAGAGATAACTCTTTTCCTGCCAAGGAGAGCCTGAAATGTAAATCTGCACCTTTTACCAGGTGTTGTTGTCTAAATTGTGATATGCATTTAGGCCCATATCTATAAAAGCATACTGGAGTTATTCTGGAGTAAACCATCTGCACCATAGGGGACAAATAAAAAAAATGGAAATTCACTTGACTAGAGCTTTTTTAAAGGCAGTAATGTTTCAAAATAGAAGCAGCTCCAAATAATCTAAATAGTATTTGAGCCATATTATTTCTATACTGTCAGAGTTCTAGTTCAAGAGTAATTGAATTATAAAATATCCCCCTCTCTCCCCTTTTAGTGATGTAACACTGCTCACCTCAGAACAGAAAGGTGGTATCCAGATGGCTTGCAGAGAGGGACAATCTTCAATTAGCATAAGGAAAAAACCTGAAAAGCCTGTCAAGGGGGGAAAGGTTTTCATTGTTCTCACAGTAAGAAGATTGTCCCTTGCTGTGAGCTGTCTGGTCTGTGGACTAGGTTCCACATCTGAGGGAAGGTGGCTTACACTAGGTAAAAGGGGCGGGAAGGGGAAACTTTATCATTCAATTACTCTTGAAATAACACTCCCCATGGCCCAAATACTATGAAGATTAAAGGGTCAGTAACGTCCCCTAAAAAATATTTAGATTTAGGTAGAGATTGATAAAATAAACTAATTGCAACAAACCCTATCTCTCAAACTGCTATGGTTTGAGAGATATAGGGATTCAAAGTTCCCCCTTCCCTCCCCTTCTCCTGATGTCAGCATCAGATCCCGGTCCGGGGACCAGCAGGAGGCTCTGCAGCAGAGCCGAAATTGCAGTACTTAAAAAGAATTCATTCGCTGGAAAGGTCTACAAAGTGTGCTTGTAAACGAAGCGCACTTTGTAGACAGTTCAAATTAATGAATCCTTTTTAAGTAACGCAATTTCGGCTCTGCTGCAGAGCCTCCTCAAGTCATACGACTCGAATCTCCTGCTGTCAGCTTTACAGCTGACATCAGGAGAAGGGGAAGGGGGAACTTTGAATCCCTATATCTCTCAAACCATAGCGGTTTGAGAGATAAGGTTTGTTGCAATTAGTTTATTTTTTCAATCTCAACCTAAAACTAATTTTTTTTATGGGACGTTACTGTCCCTTTAATTGGAGCGGCTTTTATTCTGAAACATTACTATCCCTTTAACTACTTGGATGCCACAGAGGTCTCCAAAGTATTGCTTGGCAATGCATTAGAGACCTCTATAGCATTTAAGAGGTTAAAACCACAATTTAATATAATAGGCATTTTTATTTGTCCCCTATGGTGCAGTTGGTTTACTCCAGTTTGTATTTAAAAATATAGTCCTTAGTGCCTTGCTCTTTACCTTTATAGCATGCAGAGAGCATTAATCTGTAAACTACGAGCCTAAACATTAAATAGTCCATTTTCTTGATTTATCTCAGTTATATGATAAAGTTCCAACAGATACTGCTTAATTTGCGGCTGCAGTTGTTGATCAATCTGCGCTTAGCATTTATTGTGCTCGATGAGTAATAAGGAAGTGAATATGTGAAGTGGTTTACCTGTCTCTGGGGATGGTTCCATTGTGGAAAATTGAATCCAAATGTTATTGCAATATTACAGTTGTTATAAAGAGGGACAACTTTGAAACAATGACAAACACTCCTTCAAATCATACTTTATTGCATCACAATGTGGTGTTCACTGCCTTTCTGTTTAATGTCAGATCTTATTATAATACCATAATTAGTAAATCTCATAAATTAAGTTAATTTTAATTGTAAATGCAGTTGTTTTCTCCAGAACCTTAACCGTCTGAAGACGAGACAGATATGCAGCCAGAGCTGGATTTACATTCCAAGTGCCCCTAGGCAAGACCCCCAAAGTACCCATAGCTCTGCCCATGACCACACCCCCACTTCTCACATGACCATACCTGGGAACTCTCCAGTTTCGCCCTGGAGACTCCGGTTTTGACACTAAATTACCTGGTCTCAGGGCAGAGGCTGATTTTCCAGATGTGGGCAGTTTCTGATGAAACGCTGCCCACTTGTGCTCAATCCTACCCTGTTCCTCCCACTCCCCCCCCCTTCCAACCCTAGTCTATCCTATTAATAGTTGGTGTTTTAGAAGTCCCGCCCCCCACTCACGATTAAGCCCAGCCCCTTTTATGACATGAATCACGTAATTTCTCCCTCCTCATCTGCACCACAGTGCTCTCTTCTGGGCAGCCCAACCAAGAAGTTCCCAGGTATGCACATGACCCCACCTGTATCCCATCCACTGTTCCCTAGCACAGAAAATTCCTTTAGTCTATAACATTCAAAAAAATAATATTTTAACCCCTTGGGTGCTAGAGAGATCTCTAACGTATCAATTTGCAATTCATTGCAGACCTCTCTAGCATACAATAGCATAAAATAGTATCTAATTGGTTCAGGGACAGATTACACTGGCCACACCCACAGCTCAGAATGTGGGTGTGATTAACACAGCTGAGGATAATCTCAAAATCTAGTGCTTTCTTCAGCACTACAGCTGATCGCAATGTTCGTCAACACTTACTGCTGACCACCATTCTTCAGCACTTATAGCTGACTCCATCATACTTCAGCACTTACAGCTGATTCCACCATACTTCAGCACTTACAGCTGACTTCCAAATAATTACCCCATTGGCCATCCACTTTAGCTTCAATGGGTAAGTCACCTCCTGCAACCTCAGTCCGGGGCAAAACTCCCAAAGGGCTTCCGCCCGAGGATAATATTCCCTAACTTTACCACATCAGTTATCGCTCTCTGAAAATCATGCAAGGACTATCCGCCACAAGGCCCGACTGTCAATACCTTGACCAGTTGGGCCCCCCGCCACCAGGCCTGCCGGTCACCACCGTGACCAGACGGCCCAACAGCACGAAAAGCTACGGCCTGCTCCCCACTAACATGTACCGCACCGCAACTAAACCTACACAGCCAAAACGGACCCAAAGGACCAACCTGCACATCCACCCCACCCAACCAAACACCACCAGAACCCAAGCATGGGGATCCATCCACATTCATGCACCAACTCACAACAAACCACCCACGCTATATCCCCAAGCCCCATACATCCACCCAATACCAAAATCCGGGGGTGGGGGATGACAAACTACACCAAGATATCCAAAAGCACGGTCAGGAATAGCCAATGCAGTATCCCCCCAAACCAGGGGAGGGCCCACACCAACCGCTGTAAGGAGGGCCCAGGTACGGCACCAGCCGTGCACCCGCACAGGCAACACCCCACTGGACCTGGCCTGAAGAATGTCAGGAAGGCCCCCACCTGGAGAGGAATACCGGATCACTGCCACAGAAGAACCATCACAAAGAAGCCCCACGGGTACCCAGCCCGACAAGCCGTCCCCCATACAGCTAGTGTACATGAAGCAAAACATTGTGGGTGTTATGTCCTTGACAGGTTTTTTTTTGTTTTGTTTTGGTTTTTTTTGTTTTTGCCCAAGCATCACAACAGACGACTTAGTTTCTTAGTTTATATATATACAACCGTCAGGCAACATTCACTCAGCCTTTTTTTTTCTTTTTTTTTTTAATAGAACTGTTCCACCAAAATTTTGCACAGTTGTATAGCAGTGTGAGTGATATCTGGCATGAATGCAACCCCTACCGACTGTACGTGTGAACCCTGGTATGTATGGAGTAAGACCTGTGACAACGAACTTGAGCAAAACAGACTACCCGCGCCCCATGCCTAGCCAACGTGCAGCCCTAACTAATGCCAGCAATGCCGACCGCCCACCACAGATCGCAAAGGAGACTATACTACCAGGGCCCTTGGTAGCACAACCCCCCACGCAACCTGTGACCACCCAGAGCAAGGCACCTCCCACCCCAGCCCAGGGTCAGAGAATCCCACGCCGATGCTACCGAGCGGCAACAGCAGAGCTCCCATCCCCGCACTGCCCCCATAACCACTGGGTTACCCCACCTCATATATGTATATATATATATATATATATATATATATATATATATATATATATATATATTTTTTTTTTTTTTAGTGTTTTTTATTATAATTTAGAAAAAAGTTTCCCCAGGAAGAACACATTGAGATTTCTCTTATTTTCAAGTATGTATTTGGCACTCAAAGGTTTCATTTTGGGTAACATTTGCACCCAGAATTAATTCATAGTGGCCTTAGAGTTTTAATCCCAAATTAAGGTAAACAAAGGTTTATTATTGGTATAATTTGTGTTCCTTAATGCTACTTGTTAAACTTTCTTCTCAATCCAAAAAAAAATTAGCTGTTTAACCCCTTGGATGCTAGAGATGATTCCAACTTGTTGCTTTGCTTTGTATTGGAGATGTCTCCAGCACATAAGGGGTTTAAAAGAAAATCCATAGCATTTTCATAACACAGCGGTGTTTGCTTCCTACATCTGCCTCACACTAAATTAAACCTACGTATTTTACATTTTTTCAATTAAATCTTTTAGCTGCAGTCAATTTGCCCAAGACGCTGGCTAACAAGCTAATGAGCTAACAAACTCCCTGCTGGCCAGACAGAGGTGTCATTTATTAGCAAAGACTGCTCTCCAGGGAGCATCAATACACAGTCTTAGGGTAGCTGCTGCACCATTCTCTGCCTATGTCTTCCAGCTGCACCTTTACACTCTTAACACCCAACAAGAGCCACACACACCTCCTTCCCTGCACCCAGAATATGAACAGTACTTTCAAAATCAGGTCAGACTCATTACCAAACACAATGATGATCAGAGTCCATGTTACTTCAAAGAAATCATTTAGTACTTACGTGAAAATGACAACATGACTTCAGGATTCAGTAATCCACTTTAGGTTGCTTTGTACTCCCTGTATTTTGGATTCTGTGAAAGTTTCAATGCAACAAATATTTTGGGCCAAAAAATTCATATTTTTACTGCTGTATTACTATAATTGTGCCTTCTAGGTGAAAAGAAAAAAATCTTTATATAATATCATTGGGAACCTCATGACAGACATTATATAGTAGCCCCATATGCCATAAAAACAGCTAGTTTCTGATATTTTTATCATTTTTTGAATTTCTCTGGGTCTGGTAAATTCATCTGTTCTCCTCCTCCTACCCTTTTTTTCCTATACACCACCACTGATAATCAAAGGCAAGCCTGCTGAAGGAAATATAAAGTACCAGCATAAGCATACCTAGGAAGTCTCCAGAGCTGCCCTAGAGATTCCTGTTTTTATTAACACCTTAACGAGTGATGGCGTGAAGCCGCCTGCTGATCCCAGAATTCCATGAACTGACAGGAAGCCACCAGTTCTTAAGGAAGCAAATATAGTCAAGTTGACACCTTTATTGGCTAACTAAGCAAATTTAGGATGCAAGCTTTCAAGACCTCTTAGGTCTCTTCCTCAGGCATGCCTGAGGAAGACCTAAGAGGCCTTGAAAGTTTTCATCCTAATTCTGCTTAGTTAGCCAATAAAGGTATCAACTTGACTATATTTGCCTTCTGTATTTCTACGGCTAACATGGTCTCATCTGTTATCAGCCAGTTCTTAAGGCACAAACACTGATGACAGTTCTGTCACGTCATGGAATTTGGGGATTGCAGCTCTGCAATCCCAAAATCCATCACTGTAAAAAAAAAAAAAAAGTACCATAGTTCTCTAGAGCCGCCCACCCCCGGGCCACAAGGTCCTTAAGTGGTTAATTACCAGAACTGCAAGGTCTCCTGAGACAGAGTTTGATTAACTGACTTGGAGAGTTTCCCTGGTAATCAACTCTGCCTACTTTCTTGTTCCATTCTTTCCACTCCCTCACCATGTTCCATCCACTTCCAATCCATATTCAGTGCAAACCCAACCTTCCCTTCCCAATACTACCCACAATGATTAAGCTTCTCCTACATATGGTATAAATTGTATTATTTGAACACTCCCACCCAAGACCTCCTTGATACTCCATGGTCTGTGTACTAGAAGGTTCCCAGGTATGAGCATGAACTGAGAGAAAATGGTATCATCATAGGTTCTCTCTCATTACCAGAGAAATACTAGAAGGCTTTCTAAAGCTAATGTGTGCATGTTTGTGTCATTTGTGTGTGTAGGTTTGTGTGTGTGTGTAATTTCTTCTTCCTTAACCTGGTACTGTATTTACCTAATTGCCCCTAATACTAGTGCTTTGCACAAAGACATAGTAATGTCAACCGAATTGCTATAAGTCCCGTAGGTATTGTTGTACCCCAGTTTGCTGGATGTCAAATGCATATACTCATTATACGCTGTGCTTAGAGTTAGGTAGGCCAAAAAGTGGCTACCATTGGACTGCATTGCCTATTGCCATTTGAATCTGAGGTTGGGAAGCATAGCAGTCCATCAACAACTGGAGAGCCACAGGCTTGGCTTAGGTAATATTATTGTCTCTCTTATTAGTCTTAACCCTTTGAGTGCTAGAGGGGTATGCAACGCATTGCAAAGCAATGCGTTGCGTACCCCTCTGCCACTCAAAGGGTTAAACCATTGTATGGTAGACATCTGTTGCATTCAAGATGTTGAATGTTTTTTTGGGGGGCTTTGTGCTTGTGTGTCCTTTCTTAAATCATTCATTTTAGCATTCTGCTTCTATGTCTAAAGCACTGCAAACCTCTCCGGTACATACAGGGTTAAGGACACCTGGTGATGTGCCAAGAACAGTAATGTGTGTGAGCACCATGCAATTGAAACATTTTTATTCTGCTGTGGAGCATAATTTGAAATTGCATTCAATAACAGCAACATTTGTTTTCTCAAGACCACGTACCTTATGTTCAAAAGAAAAGTGAATTCTGGGAAATTCCAACTGCACCACAGGTGAGAAATATTCCCCAGATTCCAATAGCTGTAAATGGTGTTTTAACCGCTTGAGTGTTAGAGAGATCTCCAATGCATTGCTTTGCAATATATTGGAGATATATCTAGCATTCAAAGGGTTAAAAAGCACATGCAATTCAATGAAGGCATATAGGTGACAAGTAAAAAAAGTGCTATTGATTTTAAAGGGGATATTTAACCCCTTGTATTCTAGCGTGGTCTTGAAATTATTGCTTTATGATGCACTGGAGTCCACTATAGTATTCAAGTGGTTAAAAGCTGCACTGTAATTTATTGGGGATCTTCATAGTCACCCCTATGGAGCGGTTTGTTTGTTCCAACCTATTGAACACGACCATCTGTGCCATATTCATATACACAATGAGGAATAGCTTTGTGCTTTAGTGCTGTATATTTCTATTGCACTGTATAGAAATAGCACAATATCCTCATTGGGTATTTCCATTTAAATTTGTTGGAGTTTAGATAGGACTCTAATACATTGCTTGCAATACTCAGTTGTGATACAGTGCTGCATGCTGGAAATCTTCAACCACTTAAACACACTTATGAATAAAAGAACAATAACTCCCATCCGGCGTCTGACTGCTAAACTGCCATGGTCCTCCATCACTGGAACAACATTGCAAACAAAGAATGGATGCTGTAGCACTCCAATCTTGGGGATAGTAGTTATGAGGCAAACCAATTAAATAAAAATCCTGGTTTACTGAAAAGCTCTAAAAATGTAGTACACATAGACATGGATGAAACCAAAGACAAGCAAAGAAGATACAAAAACTTCTTACGCGTTTCACGCTCTACAGTGCTTAATCATAAGCTTAATCATAGTCTATGATTAAGCTCTGCAGACATTTTTGTAACCTCTCAATTGTCTTTGTCTCATTTCACCAGTGCCTATGAGTACTATATTTTTATTTTTCAATAAACCAGGATTTTTATTTAATTGGTTTGCCTCATATCTACAAGCCCCATTCTTGGAGTGCTACCGCATCCATTCTTTGTTTGTAGATAGGGAACTGTCCTTAGCACAAAGAGCTGCACAACAGTGCATGGCTGATTGGACTGCTTCCTTGCTGGGCCTCACCACAACTGTACACTCCCATAGAATAATATGGACCTTATATTGAGCATATTTCCGGCTAAACCAACCTCAGATGGATTGCAGAGCAATGCTTTGGAGACCTCTTTATCATTTGAGGGGTTAAAAGCCACATTTAAATTAATGGGAATTTTTATTTTACCTGCTGTGGTGCAGTTATTTTGCTCTAGAATTACTCCAGTTTTCTTGAAGGACCCTAAAACCAAAAAGAACAGCAATCAGATTGCACTACATCACCTTGAAAAACAGCTTTATTGGAGCCGCAGAGTATTTGCTCCTGGGTGACAGCAGATCAAGGATTTTCTTCCCACAGAGGCTCCCGTGGAGCTGTAAAATGAAATCTTTCTTCTGCATTTTATTGCCTTCTGATTAGAAAATATACATGCTCATTTGCAGCCGAGTCTGTTCCAGCAGCCCAGTGCGTGTGTCTCCTCTGCTCGCAAAAAAAAAGCCTCTTCTCAGCCAACGGCTAATTGACAAAACACAGGCGATCAATGCTATATAGAAAGCAATTAAGAGCTGTGCCAAGCTTTGCTGGGATAAGAGAGCTGATACATCTGTAATGGCAATAGGAGGCTTCCTGGAACCAGGCCAGGGGCAGGTGAGAGGCAGCAAGAGGGAGAGTAAGGTCAGAGCCTCACACTCCCTTCAGAGCTTGCCTTCTCAGGGGGCTAGTTGTATTGTTAATTGAGTTTCCTGTTCTTTATGAAAACTAAACTGTGATGTCTAGACAAATAATATGGATGTCTAGATCAGTGTTGTCCAATATCTTTTGTGGTGTAAAGCACTTTTTCTTTGTTTCTTTTAGGACTATGCTGGAAGTTATCAGAGCCTCTTATAGCAGGCAAGAAATCAGGATCCATTACATGACCACTCATGGGCTGTTAGTTTTGACATTTCTAGTCCTCAGTTACCACTAACAGACCAGATGTAAGGCATACTTTTGTTTCAGCATAGATACGGGCATAACTGGATTTATATCTCAGGCACCACAAAGCAAGGCATACTAGGAACCCTTAGCCCCACCCATGGTCACACCTCTACTCATATGACTCTGACCTCATCCCTGTTCACTGTAAACCGGAAAAAATATATTTAGCCCAACAAATTAACAGCAACAAGAAGAGCTAAGTCATACTTCTTGAAGTCAATACTGGAGCTGTAGTTCCATTTTCTTCAAATGTAGAGTGCTGTCTCCTCATTGACTTTAATTGCAATAAAGTAACTGTTTTGTGTATTCTATTTATATGTACAGATTATTTCTCTGTATATTTCTTTGTACATGTACATGGTCATGAAGTTATTCCTTTTGATTGGTGGCCATTGTCTCATGATCCAGCACTTGGCATCAGTTTTTGTCACAGTGTCTGTAATGTTCAGAACTCTGTGGGGCTATGCAATCTTTGGCTTTCCAGGGGGAAGATGCACTAAGGGTTGAGGCAATGGAGAAGTGTATCTGGTGATGGGTTGGTGATTAATTTGCCATGGAGAACAGGCCACATTTAATCATATGCACCTAAGAATTATGGCGGTGGGTTGGTGATTAATTTGTCATGGAGAACAGGACACTTTGTCATATGCACCTAAGAAGTATCTATGCAAGGGTACTTGAGATACTTTAATCATTAGCATGTCGGGTTGGCATAATGCTGTAATGTGTTAGAGAGGGCAAGTAGTGGGGAGTGGATACACTCCAACTTTGCTACCATGAACTGCACCAGTCCTCCCTTAATTCTACTTGAAGTACATTGTGAGTCTTCTGGTTTTATGAATCAGCTGATTGGCAGATACTCCATTATAGACTCCAAACAGCTGGTTTCTTTCTGTTCTCCATTAGAAACAGCAAACTGTCCCCCCAGAAAGCTATGGAAAAATCCCAACTTCCCTGTCTCAGTTTGGCAAAGTAAGACTATGAATTCTGACAGCATAGGAGTTATTGGAGCTTAGTGTGTGTGACAAAATAACCACATTAACATATAAACACAGCCACGGGAATACAACAATGGATTACTAAGGTTTATTTCAATATGAAAACAAGCCATTATTGAGGAAGACATAGCAAAATAATAACCCTGAAGAAGGCATGGCAAAATCAGGGCGTTGTCAGTATAAATGTGGTGTATTCACAGCGATATGATGGGGAAGACTTCTTAGTACATATGACAAGATGCCATTGGTGCAAATACACCAAAAAAATCAACAACTTGGCTCAAGCTGCTGAAAACTACAATTCCCATCATCACTAACGTGCCATTGCCTTGTAGGGGATGTTGGATGTTGTAGTCTCCAACAACTGGAGAAGTAAAGGTTGCCCAGCCTGGCTTTAAATACAAGATTTAAACCCCATGTTTAGACTGGCCTGCTCTCTAAAGGAGTGATTTGCAGTGAGTGGGTGGGGACCCAAAAGGACTAAAACATGTCTACCAGTTTCCTTTTACAGGTCTATCCCTTCCACTACTACAAATCTCAAGGATTTTAGATATCTTATGCCTTTAGGAGAAATATTTAGGTGTTTTTTAGATTCTGCAAATTTCTCCACAAGCAATTTCTTCAGGAACAATTTTTTCATTTAAAGTATTTCTGTAAGCCATAAAGATGGCAATTATTATTGAATAGGATATTGAATTGGACTTAAATGGGGTAACTTCGCTATTATAGTGAACTTAAAGCTGAACTATCATCAAAATAAAATTGCCCCCAAACCGTTACTAACATAGCCATAGGCATATGCATACTTTCATTAGGCTTAATAATTTTGGAGGAAAAACAACTTCTACGGCAGGTATCAGCTGCACAGACCTTACAAGAGAAGCTCTGCGCTCATGCGCCATCCGTCTCTTCCGGTACCTTAAGATGCCAAGGAACGCCACCCACCAGTCCTGGTGGTGAATGGAACATCTCCAAGATGTCTGCGCTGTTGCCCATTGGTGACGGCCGAAGAAGTTATTTTTCCTCAGTAATTCCAGACTTATTCATCCTAATGAAAGTATGCATATGCCTATTGCTATGTTAGTAAGGGGTTTGGGAGCAATTTTATTTTGATGATAGTCCCACTTTAAACATACTTTAGCCAAACAATATAACAAAACCCTAATTTTTTAAATATGTAAATTAACACATTGGTATCATTTGTGCTCTACACAGGTTTCACATTTGGATAGTTTGTATGGAGCAGCACAGGATTGCTTTTTGGTTTTGCTCTGTGGTTTTACCTAGTTTGTGGATTTCCTCATTCCTTGCTACATATCATACCTTATTCACTTGGATTCTTAAAGGGATAGTAATGTCAGAAAAAAAGTATTAACTATATGGTATATACAATTAAAAAAGAGTACTTGCACTTATTCTTATCTCTCAAACCGTTATGGTTTGAGAGATATAGGAAAATAAAGTTATCTGGTCCCTCTCCTTTCTGCTTCATGAGCTGTAAAGCTGTCAGAAGCAGATTCTGGTTGATTGACCAGATGTGGCTCTTCAGCAGCGCCGATATAACAATATCTAAAGATAAATAATTAATTTGGAACTGTCTACAAAGTGTGCCTGGTTTGCAAGCACACTTTGAAGACCGTTCCAATGAAGTATTTATTTCTAAATAGCGTGATTTCAGCTCTGCTGAAGAGCCTCTGTCTGGTCAAATGACTGGAATCTGCAGCTGTCAGTTAGAAGGCAGACTTGAGTAAAAAAGCCAGGAAAAAGTAACTTTAGCAAGTTATATCTCTTAAACCATAAAGGTTTGAGAGATAAGACTTACGTTGATGTTAATCTTTTTTAATGTCTACAATATTAAATCAACTTAAAATTAACCATTACTATCCCTTTAATTTTGTATATATTGTATGTGTGGATTATGGTGTGCTAGCATTGTGAGTTTATTTATTTCAGTAAATGAGACTTTTTATTTGTTCCCCTTGGTGCAATTGCTATGCTTCAGAATTGTTCCATATGAACATTTTCTCTGCTATGCTAAATAGAATTACAACCCTACAGATGCAAATACCTGGTGAACTATATCTTTCATAGGTTTTTGGATAGTATTATATGGGGTAGTCAGTCTATTGAACTCCATCTGGCAGGGAATAATGATGGGAGTTGAAGCTTAAGAGAGCTAAAGATTGCAACCCCTGTTCGCCTGTGTTCTCACTATAACTGGTCTCTGAACTTGGCAGTTTCAGTTTAAACAGTTAGGGCGAGATGTTCAGAAAGTGGTGCTAACTGAAATTGTCTGTAATCAATTCCACCAATTCTCAGACGTGTATCCGTCATTTTTTGCATCCAATTCCGTCATCTCCGTCAAAAGGAAAAAGCCGTCTTAAAAGTGGGTGTGGTTTAATCTTCTGTCATACTGTATGGTATTTTCAGAAAAAAATATTCGTTTGAAAGTTATTTTTTTGTCTGATTAACGTCATTTTTTCCTGACATAATATAAATGGTCTAAACTTGGAGAAGAAAAATTAATTTCAAAGACAAAAAATGTCTTTGTTTCTTTGAAAATTTTCATTTCAAAGAATTTTTAAAGACAGTGTTCAATGAGATGTTCTTACCGTCATTTCTTTTAATTCTTTAGATGAATTTAGAAAATTTAGATGAATTTTCAAACATGACGAATTTACTTCTGAAAATATTGTCCTTCTTTTACCACCAACTCATGATCCAATTACTTTTTGATCATCTCGCCCTTACTGTTGCGTAATATGGAGAAAGATGAACAGAACCTCCAAATGCAAGTTTCAGCCCTAATAGCATTTGAATATAACATCTCTCAACAGCTGGTATATATTTGTTGTGCACAGCAATATAAACCCTGCTATAAATATAGTCTGTCTGTCTGTCTGTCTATCTATCTATCTATCTATCTATCTATCTATCTATCTATCTATCTATTGATCTATCTATCTATCGATCTATCTATCTATATATCTATCTATATTCCAAAGTACCTGATACTGCCCCTTTAAGTTCTTCCTTCCCATAGCTGCACTAAATGACATACAGCATGCCTATTCTTCCCAGTTCAAAGACGATATTGACTTGTGCTGTTTTATTAGGTCGCTCTGAGTAGTGGTAGTAATATGTTTACATTTGCAATGCAATTTGAGATATAAAGTGGGTCATTTATCAATCTAGAAAATCCTTCTTATTGCAGTGGGAAACATTGTTCTAAGCAAATCAAGGGCACACTTTGTTACTCTCCAAGGGATACTGTGATAGATACCCTGTCCCAGTTGTTTCCATAGTCAGTGCAGCAGTAAGGAAACACCCTGCTAAGTGGCATAGATTTTAAATGTGCTATCCTTAAAGGTAACATATATTTATAGAATTGAAGGACTTAAAGAGCAATGATCACATTTAATAAGGTTGTTCAAATGGGAGAAGAATGTGACAAAAAAAGTCAGGGCATGCTCTGTGCAGTCCCAAGAGGGTTCTTATCAGAATTATGTGCTGGAGGGGATAATGCAATGTCAAAGTGTGTCATTGCTTTCTTAACCCTTTCAGTGACATGGGGATTTGCCCTGCACACATATGTGACACTGAAAGGATTAGAACATTAACATCCATTGCCAAAGTTGATTCTTTGTTTAGTGACTTGTGAATCCTGCTAATCAGATGTAAGTGCAGAATTTGCAAGTCATTTCATGTGGCCACATATTACTTTGAACCAGAACACTTGATTCCTGTGCAATTCTGCAAAATTACATTTTCATAAGTGTTCCTGATTTAAAGGGATATGTGGTCACCTTAAAGCACTCCATTGTGGGATGCCTTGCCAGTTCTTTGTTTACATGAATCAGTGGATTGGAGCATAGCCAGGTGATCAGCTGATTCAGTAAGTACAGAATTGCAGAGAAGATGTTTTATGTAACAGCCTCCCTTGGAGCATAGCCAGGTGATCAGCTGATTCAGTAAGTACAGAATTGCAGAGAAGATGTTTTATGTAACAGCCTCCCTTCTGGTTCTCTCACTTTAAGAATCAAGTTTGATGATTGATGTTAATGTTTTAACCCTTTCTCTGCCACAGGGCTGTTCAATGCACATCTCTGTTGCACTGAAAGGGTTAAATCCGGGCAGCTGGTGAGTCTGCTCGCAAGTAAAGATAGCAAACTGCCCTCTGGCTTCACAGAGAGCCGTAAGAAGATTCCATCTCCACCAACCTTAGGTTGGCTAGTTTGGGACTATGTATCACAACAACATAGGCAGTTACTGGAGCTTAGTACATGTGGCAGAGTACAACATTAGCATAAAAGCACACCCATAGAAATAAGACAATGGCTCATTAAGCTGAATTCAATATGCAAATGAGACCATTGTCAAAGTATACACTAAAAAAATCAGAAACCTGTCTAAGGCATGGCAGATTCTTGGAGATGATGGCATATTTATAGGGATATGATGGCATATTTCTAGGGATGTGATGGCATATGTCTAGATGTATTAGAAGCAAATATTGCCAACCTGGCCCCTTATATAACCTTATTGCATCTCACCCCCAGGATTGTGCTGGCATTCCTCATATACCTGTTCTGTTGGTTTGATACAGCTGGTCTATGGGGAACTTTGCTTCACAGGAGAGGTAATGTCATGATGCACTACAGATATAACAGGGAGTATCAGGTCTCTTCTATCAGACCCACATTGTGCTCCCTTGTTGGTGTACCAGGATCCACAAAGTGCCCTTAGCTTAACTGACAGGTGTGCTCCGAAGGAAGCAGATCTGACAATAGGAAACTAGCAGTTAGTAGCTGGGCTGCCACTGAAAACCCTATTTCAATCAAGAGAATTTTACAGTGCAATTTGTTTGCTCCAGAAATGAACCTTTGTAGCTTAATGAATAATGCCCTGGGTATTCAGAAAGGACAAAGAAATATATATAATAAAATATGAGGCCATTCAATAAAGTATATAAGAAAACGGAATGAAAATTATAAACTGTAGTTGTTTCTTCAAAGGAGTTGTAAGAAACTGCCATGGTTTAAAAATATCCCAAGTAGCCCATTACAGTTGTGAAGTATACCGGATAAGATTTGATAGCTTCCCCATTGCTGCCAACACTGATTTTCATCACGATCCAATGAACCTATAAAACCTTCACTGTAATTACTATACTTACTGTATCTTTGGCTCTCATCCAGGGTCAGATTAACCTTTCAGGTACCTTAGGCATGGCCATACTTGGGAACTCTCTGGATTTGTCCCGGAGACTCCGGTTTTGGCACTGCTTTACCGGGTCTCTGGGGCAGAGGCTGAGTCCTCCGGATGTGGGGAGTTTCTATTGAAACTCTATCCACTTCCTCTTTTTCCCCTGGTGTAGCTCCTTCCCCCCAGCCTTCTTTTAAGCCCTCCCCCGGCACTTGCGTTTAGACCCGCCCCTTTTTGACACGCTACGAGTCATTCTTCACACCATGGGTGGCAGCAGAGGACTCCCCTCTGGGGAGACAACAATAAAAAGTTCCCAGGTATGGGCATGGCACCAAAGACACATTAGCTCCTCCCTCTGACCTACCCCTACTCCTCACTTGACTCCACCCCATAACGCCATTTGCTTCCTACCTGGTACATAAAATACACATATTCTGCAACATACAAGCACATAAAAATAACCGCTTAACCATATGTCTTCTAGATAGGTGTACAGTGCATTGCTTTGCAATGCATTGGAGACCTCTCTAGTGTATAAGGGGTTAAATAATAGCCAGCACATGGGTATTAAAGTGGTACATAGACCAGCTACCATAAACCAAGAAATGGGCGTGCTTTGGCCATATATTCGACTCAGAATGTGGTAAGAGCCAGCACAGCTGAAGCCCCTTCAATAATTGATTTTCTAGGCAGTTGCTTACTCTGCCTAATGGGAAATCTGAACCATCTCTCAATCTAGAGAAAATCAGCACAAGCATAGAAGCAATACAACTTTGGACATATGCACAAACGTATTCTGATCACTAATAGAAAATCCATCTGCATCATAGCGTCTGAATCCACCACTGGCGTCAAAAGGAACAGTTGAACTCAGTTAGCTCCAGAGCCATGATATATTGGCCTTAACCTTTTGAGTGCTAGAGGGGTATGCAATGAATTGCATACCCCTCTGGCACTCAAAGGGTTCAGGTTTTAGTAATGTCCAAGAAAAAATATTTTGTATTGTGCAGAGCTTAAAAATTTGAATTGAATACAAAAAAAAGTATCTCTCAAACCATCTGCATTCAAAGTTTGATGTTTCCTGCTGTCAGCAGGAGATCCTTATCAGCCGTCACGGAGGCTCTGCATAAGAGCCGCAATCATGTTATTTAAAATGAATGACTTCATTGTAATGGTCTAAAAAGTATGCTTGCAAACCAGGCACACTTTGTAGACCATTCTAATGAAGTCTTTGTTTTAAATAACGCAATTGTGGCTCTGCTGCAGAGCCTCCGTGTCGGCTTTACAGCTGACAGCAGGAAACATCAAACTTTGAATGCAGATATCTCTCAAGCCATAGCGGTTTGAGAGATAACGGTTTTTGCATTCAATTCAACTTTTTAAGCTGTACACAATGCAACATATTTTTACTGGGACATTACTAACACTTTAATGCTTGGAACAGTCTTTGAAATGGGTTAAATATACCAGCTTCAATAAACTTATTTATCTTTTTTCCTTAACCCCTTGAATACAGGGCTTGTCATTCAAGGGGTTAAAGTGGACCTATTACCCTACTTAGTTAATGTTAAAGAGATTTAACCCCTTGAATGCCAGAGGAGTAAACAACGCATTGCAGAGCAATGTGTTGCATACCCCTCTGGCACTTAAAGGGTTAAATACTCCTAAATTATACATTGTACTAGCCATTTGTTTGCACTGTTGTTTGTTGGTGACACAGTGTGGCACTTTAACCCCTTAACAACTCTTGACAGTCATAGTACGTCATGGGTCGATCTGACTTAACGACCCATGACGTACTATGACCGTCATGGAATTCTGGGCTCCCCACGCAGCTGCACGCCGTTTCTGGGAGTCTGGAACCAGAAAGTAAAAAAAAAAATGCTCCGTGGTCCTTAACTGACCGCTCCGCGCCAATCGGCCGGTCGTTAAGGGGTTAAGCTAATTGATTTCTGTCCTGGGCTAATATTACTATTCACTGTGCTATGAGAATCTAGGCAGAGCCCGCACACAATGTATGTGTGTATGTGGATCATCTAATAGCACAGTGAGCAGTACTTTTAGGCCAGAACAGAAGTATTATGCAGGGAATTATCATAAAGTGTTACACTGGGCCACTAAAACATAAGGGTTAATATCTCAAAAAACTATTTATTTACTGAAAAAATGTCTAGTATTACTTATAGGTATACTAGTTAGAAAGCCCTTTACACAGGTTAAAGTGCCACTCAGAAGCTTCCGCTGCTGCCCCGGAGCTGGAAGCAGAGACAGGCGGTGAGCCGTCCGGAGCTCCCTGCTCCGGATCAGCGTGTTTGGCCAGTCTCTACTGTGCATGTGCGATTACGCACATAGAGAGCTTTGCAGGCTGGTGCTTCATGTTATTTAGATTCGAATTCTCTAAAATCAGCCTAATTTTGTTTTAATGGGACAGGTCCCTTTTAAATTCTGTTGTATTTCTGTTTCTCCTAAAGCAGAAAATATATTCTTTATAGTGAGTGCAGTTAATACGGCAAATGCAAAGGTATTTAGCACGCTATGCAAATATTGGGTCTGATGCGGAAAGTAAAATAGGACAATTTGTGAGCAAACCAACTGCACCATAGGTGTAAATAAAAATTCCCCAAATTCCCAATGATTTAAATGGGCCTTTTAACTCTTTGAGTGCCACAGGGGTATCCAATGCCCCCCTCTGCCACTCAAAGGGTTAACTCAATGGGGGAGATGCACTAAGCAGTGATAAAGAGGTGATAAAGTGGAGATGACTTCAGCGATATCACTTCTCCAGTTCCTATGTTATTCTATGGAGCCTATGCACTAAGATCAAAAACCAAACCTAGGTTACTATTTGTACATGTCAATACTAATGACGACTAAAAAAAAATCCATATATATGACTTAATTATAAATACAGCAATCAGGACAGTTTTGAATACATAATTTCAAGTTGTTGCATTGATTGATAAAGGCCTGGAGCCACCAGTTGTTCTTATATGCACTTTCAGCTGCTAGAAAGTGAAGTTCCTTGATTCACTGGGCTCACACAATCCGCCTCCCACGGGAGGAAACTTCACAAGTTCTAGTCACTGGCACATCAAACACTCATTTATGTAGCTGTCACAGTCCAAGAACTCAAATGAGTGAGTCTTTTTTTAACTTACCAACAAATAAAATCTTAATGAAAAAAAATAAAAAAGACTTAAGCAAGTAATTCTGGACTATAGCAGTTTATCTGAGTGAAGGATCCATGGGACCTATTCATTTTGTTGTGCATGTATTCATTTTACTGATATCAGTGTCATGTGCCTCATGACTTTTGAATGTGAGCCGCGGCATTAGTGCAGCTGGGCCTGGTTAGTCTGTGACTCACCCAGTTCATTAGCAGGGCCATCCAAACGCATATTGCACACTTTTTTTATTGGATCTCACTTTTAAAAAGGAAAACACAGGTATTCATTGTGCTCAGCCATGTTGTCATCTTATCAGTCATAAAAACAAAATCCTGGCTACTACATTGACTGTGGGTGACAAATTCAGACTTGGCAGTCCTTTCAAGGTCAAATTTCCCATTAGGCATAGTACGTAGGTTATATATATATATATATATATATATATATATATATATATAGTATCTCACATAAGTGAGTACACCCCTCACATTTTTGTAAATATTTTTATTTTATCTTTCATGTGACAACACTGAAGAAATGACACTCTGCTACAATGTAAAATAGTGAGTATACAGCCTGTATAACAGTGTAAATTTGCTGTCCCCCTCAAAATAACTCAACACACAGCCATTAATGTCTAAACCTTGGCAACAAAAGTGAGTACACCCCTAAGTGGAAATGTCCAAACTGGGCCCAATTAGCCATTTTCCCTCCCCGGTGTCAAGTGACTCGTTAGTGTTACAAGGTCTCAGGTGTGAATGGGGAGCAGATGTGTTAAATTTGGTGTTATCGCTCTCACACTCTCTCATACTGGTCACTGGAAGTTCAACATGGCACCTCATGGCAAAGACCTCTCTGAGGATCTGAAAAAAAGAATTGTTGCTCTACATAAAGATGGCCTAGGCTATAAGAAGATTGCCAAGACCCTGAAACTGAGCCGCAGCAGGGTGGGCAAGACCACACAGTGGTTTCACAGGACAGGTTCCACTCAGAACAGGCCTCACCATGGTCGACCAAAGAAGTTGAGTGCACGTGCTCAGCTTCATATCCAGAGGTTGTCTTTGGGAAATAGATGTATGAGTGCTGCCAGCATTGCTGCAGAGGTTGAAGGGGTGGGGGGCCAGCTTCTCAGTGCACAGAACATGCACCGCACACTGCATGAAATTGGTCTGCATGGCTGTCGTCCCAGAAGGAAGCCTTTTCTAAAGATAATGCACAAGAAAGCCCGCAAACAGATTGCTGAAGACAAACAGACTAAGGACATGGATTACTGGAACCATGTCCTGTGGTCCGATGAGACCAAGATAAACTTATTTGGTTCAGATGGTGTCAAGAGTGTGTGTCGGCAACCAGGTGAGGAGTACAAAGACAAGTGTGTCTTGCATACAGTCAAGCATGGTGGTGGGAGTGTCATGGTCTGGGTCTGCATGAGTGCTGCCAGCACTGGGGAGCTACAGTTCATTGAGGGAACCATGAATGCCAACATGTACTGTGACATACTGAAGCAGAGCAGGATTCCCTCCCTTCGGAGGAGTATTCCAACATGATAACAACCCCAAACACACCTCCAAAACGACCACTGCCTTGCTAAAGAAGCTGAGGGTAAAGGTGATGGACTGGCCAAGCATGTCTCCAGACCTAAACCCTATTGAGCATCTGTGGGGCATCCTCAAAAGGAAGGTGGGGGAGTGCAAGTTCTCTAACATCCACCAGCTCCGTGATGTTGTCATGGAGGAGTGGAAGAGGACTCCAGTGGCAATCTGTGAAGCTCTGGAGAACTCCATGCCCAAGAGGGTTAAGGCAGTGCTGGAAAATAATGGTGGCCCAATTTGGATATTTACACTTAGGGGTGTACTCACTTTTGTTGCCAAGGTTTAGACATTTATGGCTGTGTGTTGAGTTATTTTGAGGGGACAGCAAATTTACACTGTTATACAGGTTGTACACTCACTACTTTACATTGTAGCAGAGTGTCATTTCTTTAGTGTTGTCACATGAAAGGTAAAATAAAAATATTTACAAATGTGTGAGGGGTGTACTCACTTATGTGAGATATATATATATATATATATATATATATATATATACAGTACCAGTAATACTTAACCCATGTCCTCAGGGCCCAGTAAAAAAGATCAGATGTTTTAACTAATTCATCTCAGCAAAAGCAAGGGAATCCTATATGAACACTTAACCGGCTCAGAGGGCACCTGTTGAGAACCACTGCCCTAGACCATCAAATTATGAAGGGTACATCAGGCATCAGACCACACCCACAATGAAGAGTGGTGGGTGTGGCTAATGAATCCTAATGACCCTGCATAAGACACCAGCTTCAATATCCCTGTACTGGCCAACCTATTTAATCCATTGAATGCTAGAGAGGTCCCCAACTCACTGTGAATCACCTTGGGGGTTAGGACCTTTTTTTATCGTATAAGATAACCTGGATATTTTTTTTATATTGTTTTGCTTGTTTTTGTGCCAAGCAACAATAGAGGAGACTGGTGGTAGGCTCATGTCAGAAATAGGAGAGTGGCCATACATGGGGCAAAGGTCATCCAGAGACACCTGAGAAAATAATTTTATAAGGATCCAACCCACCAACCCTGAGAGCCTTATGTATAAAAACAAACTGGAAAGATTCTGGGGCCAAACAACTGCTCTCTTGTGGACAAATAATAATTCCCAAAGTTCCTATTTTGATAGACACTGAATGCAACCGGGGCGGACTGACCATACGGGCATTCGGTCACGGACCGAGGGCCTGTGACCGAAGGGGGCCCGCCACCGCCACTTCCAGAGCTGTTCAGCAACTCTCCTACAATGGCCACCGGCGTGCCGTTCTAGTAATACAGAGCGCTGGGAGATGACATCATCTCCCAGCCTCTGCATTACTAGAGGCGCGCGGGACATCGCAGTGCTAAGCCACGCCGCTAGACCACCAGGGACTGCAGGTAGGGGCATTGTGGAGATGAAGGAGCAATGTGGAGACGGGTGCATTGTGGAAGGGGCACTGTGGAGATGGAAGGGGGCATTGTGGAAGGGGCAATGTGAAGATGGGGGCATTGAGGAAGGGGCAATGTGGAGATGGGGGCATTTTGGAGATGAAGGGGGTATTGTGGAAGGGGACATTATGGAGATGAAGGGGGGATTGTGGAAGGGGGCATTGTGGAGATGAAGGGGGCATTGTGGAAGGGGCATTGTGGTGATGAAGGGGGCATTGTGGAAGGGGCATTGTGGTGATGAAGGGGGCATTGTGGAAGGGGCATTGTGGAGATAAGGGGCATTGTGGAGATAAGGGGCATTGTGGAGATGAGATGAGATGAAGGGGGCATTGTGGAGATGAGATGAAGGGGGCATTGTAGAGATGGGGGCATTGTGGAGATTTCTGCAGGGGGCCCAGACCTCTTTTTGGACCAGGGGCCCTGGGTCCTGTTAGTCCGCCCCTGAATGCAACTAGTTGAAAAGTCTGTTTACACGGGTCATATTGCCACCCAGCAACCGGCTGGATCCTGTCTTGTCCGTGGCCGCGCTGCAGTACTGACTGGCCGAACGCGCTGCGGCTGATACAGAGTGGGGCGCTCTGTATTCAGACCGTAGTCCTCTCTGAGCACCTTCCTAGGACCAAGGGGTCCCAGGAAGGTGCGCAGAGAGGACTCCGGTCTGAATTCGGAGCGATCCGCTCTGTATCAGCCACAGCTCCGGCACTCTCTCCTGCGCATGACTGCAACTTGCGCAGCCATCTCTACTGTGCATGACGGCTTCTGACAAACATTTGTAGCAAATTATTATATAGAATGAGTTAGAGAACATTGTAACATTAAGGAGGTAGGTGCCATGCACATTATTCTGGTCCTTAAACTGTTAAAAAGTCCCATTTAAGTCAAAGAAGGATTACAATGTGTCCTTTAGTGCAAATGTTCCAACAGATTGAGCTAGTTTGCCTTTATATATAAACCTCTGTGAGTCAATGAAAATTGGTCCTAGACCAGAATAAAGTAGAAGAGCACTGTGATAGATGCAGAATACAATATTGTGTCCTATAAACTTGGTGAGGACATGTTCAGAAGCAGTGTGAATGAAGCTTAACAAAGTAATTCAACTTAACAACTTTGGAAGAGCCAGGCATTGAAAAACTGTTTTATACTAGATGGTTTATTTCACAGGTATTATAAGGCTAAAGCTATCGTTTGAATAGGTGCTTAACAGCTTTTCATGGCATCAATAGACCATTAGTCCAGATGCACTGAAGGTTGTCTGGTTTGCTCAATTTGATGTGTTTGGCAGTAATTTTGTTGATTTAACATTCTATGAACACAATAGGAAATGTGTTATGAATTCACTTTACATATGAGAATTTCTGATAATGAAGAAGGTCTGTGATTTTTACACATCTCAGTTTGCCATGTCGACTTTAGAAAGCCACATTCAATTTGCATGCTGTTTTCGTTTCTTTTTTTTTTTTTCTTTTCTTTTACTAAAGGGATTGATATACAGGAATAACTGCAATAGGTTGGACAGTACAGTGCTAACCTCTTCTCTGAGAGACCAGACAAGGGTATCCTATCAAAATGTTGACCTCAATTTGTTGACTAACCCAGGGGCGCATTAAAAATGTCACCAGGTCAAAAATAGCGGCATAAGAATCTCACCATCATGACAAGGGTGACAAGCGTAAGAAATAAAATGGGTAAAAAGCTAATGAGATTTACATGAAGCAGAAGCAGAGGCGCAAGTGTGACTGTGATGCACTATCAGCGACATTTTGATAGTGAACCCCAGAAAAGTAATAAAAGACACACAGAGACAATTACTATTGATACTAGAATCCCCTTTTGAGTGCCAGTGTGATATAATGCGTTGCTTACTCCTCTGGCACTTAAAGGGCTAAATGTTATCAATAGCAGTTCTGAATACTACCAACTAACTTCCTACCTACACTTTAAAAGCTTACAAACAGATCTTTCTAATAGTTGTTTTTAAACAGGGGGAGGAGCCGCCATATTGACGTTTTGTCACAGCTCTTTCATGAGCCTCTTTTAGGGTGACCACATGTCCCTGATTGCTCGGGACTGTCCCAGATTTTAAATGTGTGCCCCAGGTCTCGGGCAGCCCCCTTCTAGGACAATACAATGTCCCGGGCTTAAGATTCCAGAGCACAGAGATTTAAACACTAGAAGCAGAACTGTCTATTGCCTACTGTGACATAAAGTGACTCCTCAGCTGGGCTACAGGAAAATGGTTTCCAAACAGAGCTCTAAACACTAGAGAGAGAGAACTGAGCCTTGATCTTCACATCAGTCGGGGGCTGTAGTGTAGTTTTGTTATAGTGTAATCATAATTTAAGGCTTTGGGCTTGATGTTCATTTTCTTGTAGCCCACCACAGGCATCTTGCTGTCACAGCAGTCCATGGGCGGTTCTCCCTCTAGTGTTTAGAACTCTGTGGTGCACTCTTCTCTCCTCATTGTCACTGAATGGCAGAAATGAAATGTGGACTCCCTAGCCCCTTTCCTCCAGAGACAGGAAGTAGAATATTAATTGATAATTTCAGTCAGCATAACCCTGCATTTATAGTACTGCAAGCTCTGTGCAGTTGTGCACTCTATATAATGTTTGCTTAAAACACACACACTCTCTGCAGAGACGTTGTGATATTTGCTCTGCAGGAGCCATTATGTCTCTCAACAACACAGAGGCATGACTAGAGCTTCAGTGGAGGGCAAATGAATAGCATGTTATACAGAAGTAGCAGTAAGGGGAAGGTACAGTATTTCCTGATACGCAGAGTAGGCAACTGCCTAGAGTTCCAAATTTTGAGGGGCGCTCAGCTGTGCTACCAACACCCACATTCTAAATTGTGGGTATGACCAGATCAATCTTGATGTCACTGTACCAGATTTATACCCCTTTACAAGCTATTTAATCCCTTGGATACTATAGAGATCTCCAATACATTACTCTAGCAACCAAGGGGTTAACTTTTTTTCATTCTTGCTTGATATAGTATAGACCAAGGGTATTTTCTGTTCCAGGAAGCAGTGGATGGGAATGAGGGTGGGGTCATGTGAGGAGTGGAGGTGTGGCCATGGGTGGAACTAAGGGCACATAGATTGCCTTGCCTAGGGGCGCTTGGGATGTTAACCCAACCCTGGGAATGAAGGAAATATAACTGACAATACATTAGAACCAAAAAAAGCCTAATAATAATAATAATAATAATAATTAAAAAAAACAAGTATATAACATATAGCTAACTTTTAATGCTGCTATTATAAGGTTAACTTAGTTGATAATGTCACTTATGCAAAGCGTTGCTCTGCAATGTGTTGCACACCCCTGTGATACTCAAAGTGTTATTAGAACACTGGGGAGCCTATCTATGACACTCCTAAATGACCTCACAAATTTAACCATTTGAGTGCCAGAGGGGTTGAATAATCCTCTGGCACTCAGAGGGTTAAAACGTATACAGTTTTTGATATTGTCAGCATTATCTGAATTTCTCTGGGCCCTATAAGTTCAGATATTTTTCTCTTTCTTCTGTCTCTTTTTTTCCCTTTAAAACTCCCATGATGATCAGCTGCCAACTGCACCAAAGCCTATTTGAAGAATCAACATGAGCTGAGAGGGCTGAATGGGATTTGAGCAGTTCACTTCATCAGAGAAGAAGAAATTGAAAGAAAATACTCTTATAATTGTCATAGCAACACAAGAATCTTGTTAAAGCAATGCGTTGGAGACCTCTCTAGCATCCAAAGGTTTAAACTATATGAATATATTCATAACATTTTTATTAAAATAATATTTCTGAGAATGAAGGGTGCAAGAGTAGGTGTTCATGCTTCAAAAGTGAAAACTGTCAGGAGATAGTTGGAAATTTACTGCAGAACGAGTGGTGAGTTCATGGCATAGATCAAAGACAGATTGAGCCACACATCAATCAGGGCAACATATGATTTATTAAAACACATTTACTTACAATGGTATTAGTCATAGCAATGAAGGGTGCAGGGGTGGGCAAAGATTAACACATTTCACATGCAAACAAAGCTTCACTGGAAGTTTTTCAATGACCAGTAGAAAATAAAAATGTTAAAAGTGTTGTTTAAAGGGATAGTAATACTTCATTTTACTATCCCTCATGTTGTAGCCCTTAAAAATTGGAATTAAACAAGACCAGTGGCATCTCTCAAACCTTTATGGTTTGAGAGATATCCGCTTTCAGAGTTCCCTCTCTTTCTCTCTCCCCTGATGTCAGCGTTATAGCTGACAGCAGGGAATCCGGTCCATGAGCAAGCGGCGGCTCTGCAGCAGTGCGAGATCGTGATATAGAAACAGAAATCCTTCACTGAAATGGTCTTCTACGTGTGCTTGGTTTGCAAGCACATGCAGAAGACCATTCTAGTGAAGGATTTCTGTTTCTATAACGAGATCTCAGCACTGCTGCAGAGCAGCCACTGGGCCCGGGACCTGATTCCCCTGCTGTCAGCTATAACGGTGATGTCAGGAGAGAGAGAAGGAGAGGGAACTTTGAATGTGGATATCTCTTAAACCATAAAGATTTGAGAGATGCCGCTGGTCTAGTTTACTTCCAATTTTTAAGGGCTACAACATGAGGGATAGTAAAAATGAAGTATTACTATCCCTTTAAATAAATGGATAACTTAAGGAAGCAGTAAACTTTTTATAAAAAAAAATATATAGTGTAGGGCTTTTACTGTTGAGTAAAATAAGAGTATACCCACTGCCAAGATATGCATATTTACAGAGTCACTACAGTTTAAACCCATGTTTTTTTGCATTAGCAGTGCTCTCTAGTGGTTAAATTCCAGTTAGTTTTTTCTGTTATGTTCTATTGGAGAGGAAGGTCAGTGACATACAGCTCTCCATAGAATGTGATCGAAACTGCAGAGTCACTTCCTGTCAATTAAATTCACTTCCTGATTATTTGAACTGTTATAAATGTTGAATAAAACAACTGAGGGTGGTGGGAGTGCCCTTGTGTCACTCAGCAGGAAAAGCTCTATAACATATATGTTTTCATAAAAAAAAAAGTTTACTGCTCCTTTAAGTGATGTGCAACTCAGCCTGTCTGATTTTTTGAGCATGGAGGAGGATGGATTTCCTGGGGATTTGCTGGATGGTACTGAGATGCCTAGATTTAAACAGCCTCAATGTATATACAGTGAGGGAAAAAATATTTGATCCCCTGCTGATTTTGTACGTTTGCCCACTGACAAAGAAATGATCAGTCTAAAATTTTAATGGTAGGTTTATTTGAACAGTGAGAGACAGAATAACAACAAAAAAATCCTGAAAAACGCATTTCAAAAAAGTTATAAATTGATTTGCATTTTACTGAGTGAAATAAGTATTTGTCCCCCTATCAATCAGTAAGGTTTCTGGCTCCCAGGTGTCTTTTATACAGGTAACAAGCTGAGATTAGGATCACTCTCTTAAAGGGAGTGCTTATAATCTCAGCTTGTTACCTGTATAAAAGACACCTTCCACAGAAGCAATCAATCAGATTCCAAACTCTCCACCATGGCCAAGACCAAAGATCTGTCCGAGGATGTCAGGGACAAGATTGTAGACCTACACAAGCTGGAATGGGCTACAAGACCATTGCCAAGCAGCTTGGTGAGAAGGTGACAACAGCTGGTGCGATTATTCATAAATGAAGAAACATAAAATAACTATCAATCTCCCTCGGTTTGGGGCTCCACGTAAGATCTCACGTCATGGAGTTTCAATGATCATGAGAATGGCGAGGAATCAGCCCAGAACTACATGAGACCATCTTGTCAATGATCTCAAGGCAGCTGGGACCATAGTCACCAAGAAAACAATTATTAACACACTACACCGTGAAGGACTGAAATCCTGCTGCGCCCGCAAGGTCCCCCTGCTCAAGAAAGCAAATGTACAGGCCCATCTGAAGTTTGCCAATGAACATCTGAATGATTCAGAGGAGAACTGGATGAAAGTGTTGTGGTCAGATGAGACCCAAATCGAGCTCTTTGGCATCAACTCAACTCGCTGTGTTTGGAGGAGAAGGAGGAGGAATGCTGCCTATGACCCCAAGAACACCATCCCCACCATCAAACATGGAGGTGGAAACCTTATGCTTTGGGGGTGTTTTTCTGCTAAGGGGACAGGACAACTTCACCGCATCAAAGGGATGATGGACAGGGCCATGTACCGTCAAATCTTGGGTGAGAACCATCTTCCCTCAGCCAGGGCATTGAAAATGGGTCGTGGATGGGTATTCCAGCATGATAATGACCAAAAACACATGGCCAAAACAACAAAGGAGTGGCTCAAGAAGAAGTACATTAAGGTCCTGGAGTGGCCTAGCCAGTCTCCAGACCATAATCCCATAGAAAATCTGTGCAGGGAGCTGAAGGTTCGAGTTGCCAAATGTCAGCCTTGAAACCTTAATGACTTGGAGAGGATCTACAAAGAGGAGTCGGACAAATCCCTCCTGAGATGTGTGCAAACCTGGTGGCCAATTACAAGAAATGTCTGACCTCTGTGATTGCCAACAAGGGTTTTGCCACAATGTACTAAGTCATGTTTTGCAAAGGGGTCAAATATTTACTTCACTCAGTAAAATGCAAATCAATTTATAACTTTTTTGAAATGCGTTTTTCAGGATTTCTTTTGTTGTTATTCTGTCTCTCACTGTTCAAATAAACCTACCATTAAAATTATAGACTGATCATTTCTTTGTCAGTGGGCAAACATACAAAATCAGCAGGGGATCAAATAATGTTTTCCCTCACTGTATGTGATGATCTCCTGCTGGCATATTGGTTGTAGGACAAAAAGAAGCACCTACTAACAGTGGCGTAATCTTAAAAACCATATATCAAATGGTTAAATGGTTAAATAACCATATACCAAACAACCTGCCCAGAGGGTCAAAAAAATACCAGTAGTTAAACCATTTTGCTACCATTATACACAGGCTATTCAAACTGAGTGGCTCACTTATGACACCTTATGCCAATTACAGATCAGAAAGCACATTCAAAATCTTGCTAACAAATGGCATAATGTGTTCCAAGACCCATAATACTCTGCAGGTACATAACCGCCTCAAACACCTTATACCTCATTCTGCTTTGATGACTGCTGCTAGACAAAAATATGCATTTAAAGTAGGTTAAGTGATATAATGTGGCTGGAAAAAAGTACCACTATGATGTCACTATGGAAAAATGTCTGCACTCCTTCCTGCCTTTCAGTCTGGGAGTAGTGGCTCATTCTCTCATGAATGCGGTAATAATTATGGCGACTAACGTTACTGAGCAGCTAGTCGCCAGATGGGGAATTATTTGGGATAATATTTTTTAAGGGTGGTAATTCAGCTTTAAAAATGTATAAAACTTAGTAATTTGTCTGATTGCATGTGTCAGCCCTATAGCCATAACAGAGGTGAGAGTTCCCCTTTAAAGATTATTTTTGAGGAACCAATCCAAACAGAATAGATTCATATTGGCCTTTAGGATTTTCTGATCTGGGTAAGACAAGTGGGGGTATTATTTGGAAGTTATAGTGTTTCTTTAAGTCTAGGAAATATCTATCTGTATGTGCTTAAATTACAGCCATGTTTAGTGTTGTTGATTTAATTGGTATTTTATTATGATGCATGGTTCAGGACATAAAGTATGTGTAATTGGTAGCAATAATAATACAAATGTCAATTAGTAAAACCAAACAAATAGCAGAGTAACAGCTATCGGATTACATTATTTTTTGGCAATCATCACAAATATAACCTAGCTCTAATAATCACCAAATAATAACCATCCACTTACCATACTATGGCCAGACATTCCTAATGATCTTATTAATGTTTGTCTTGCTCCTTGTTTCAAGAGATAGCATCTAACGTACATGGAGGCAGACATAATAGATGCTAGTAAAACCAGGGGACCTCAAGCTCTGCTTACTTCACTTGTTAACTTTTAGCCTTTAAGGACCAGTGAGGTGTACAGTGCATTGCTTCACACTATAAATGTCACGCATACCCTTGTGGTTATTAAAGGGTTAAGCAGACACATGCTCTCTGGCTGCTTCAGCTTGAAAAAGATTGTCATGGATGGCTATGTCCGCCTCCGTGGATGTTACAAACAGGAGTGATTGCAAAAGTTATCTCCTGAACAAAGGTGAAATCCATAGGGGTCATTAGGATTTTCTGGCTATAGTAGGGTAAGTTAGGGGTTATTATTTTATTATAATTATTATTATTGATATTATTATTATTATTATTATTATTAAGAAGTGTTCGTTCTCATTTAATGATCGGGGTCAGCTTTAGCTCAGCAGTTACTTGTGATTTTAAGTCATTTGACAACAGCCCTCATGGGTTCGGTCCCTGAGGGCGCTACTTGGCCTTTTTTGGTGCTTACACCCAATAGCACTTACTCCATCTGTATCCCACCCACCTTCCTCTAGACTGTAAGCTCTTATGAGCAGGGCCCTCTGATCCTTCTGTTCTCCACATTTGATTTGTACTATTTAATATCTCTATGTCTATTCCCTATTGTACAGCGCTATGGAATAAGTTGTCATTATATCAATCAAGAATAATAATAATAATAATGATAGGGGGATATAGTTCTTAAGTCTTTTAGTGCCAGAAAGGTATCCAATGCATTTTGCTGCAATGCATGAGATACCACTTTGGCACTCAGAGGGATAAAGGGAAAGTAATGTCAACATCTAAAGTTACATTCTAATGTTCATTGTAATTCTGTATAACGCATACAACCTTTTGAAATGTCCTTATAGAAACACAGATAAGAACCATTCGGCCCATCTGGTCAGCCCAGTTTCCTACTGTAAAAACCTCAAAACTTTTTTGGTCCTCAGTCTTGTCTTGTCTTATGTTAAAGACAGCTTTATGCCTATTCCATGCATGCTTAAATTCTGTCACTGTATTAACTTCTACCACTTCTGCTGGCAGGCTATTCAACTTATCTACTACCCATTTATTTTTATCTACTACCCATTATATTTGTATTGTGCTTGTAATTCGAGTTGAAAGTCCCCCCCCCTTTCCGCTACATCAGTCAAAGTTCTCCCACATCTGAAAGCCGGTCCGGACGGATTGCAATGAGGGCCAATATTGTGTCATAAGACAAACCCTACTTCACTTTGTCAAAGGGGGCTGGGTTTTCCTTATAGAGACACACACAATATTGTCCTGCATTGTAATCCAACTGGTGAAGAGACCAGTTTTTAGATCTGAGGGAAATATGACTGGAGTAGCGGAAAGGGGTGGGAGGGGGAAACTTTCAACTCAAATTACAAGCAGAATGCAAAGATAAGGACCTTTCAAACTGTAGTATGCATTATATAAAATGACAATGATCAATCTAATATAGCTTTATAAGCTGACATTACTATCTCTTTAAGACCACTAACATGTCATTTTATAAGGGTCTCCCTGTTCAAGCAAAGTGGCGGCAGGAGTAACGCCCTATGTTAAAGGGATAGTAATACTTAAGTATTACTAATCCCTATAGCAAAGTACTACTTAAAAAAAAGTATTGCCCCCAGTGTCATCTCTCAAACCTTTATGGTTTGAGAGATGAACGCTTTTAAAGTTGCCCTCTCCCTCCCTTTTCCCAGTAGTCAGCATTCTAGCTGACTGCAGGGAAGAGAGTCGTACGACTTTCAGGCGGCTCTCCAGCACAGCCGGATCACGTTACTAAAAAAGAAAACTTTCACTGAAATGGTCTTCTACGTGTGCTTGGCTTGCAAGAACACGTAGAAGACCGTTTTAGTGAAAGTTTTTTTCTAAATTAACGCGATTGCGGCTCTGCTGCAGAGCCGCCTGATGATCTCTGACCGGATTTCCCTGAGTCAGCTAGAATGCTGACTACGGGGAAGTGGGAGGGAGAGGGCAACTTTAAAAGCATTCATCTTTCAAACCATAAAGGTTTGAGAGATGACACTGGGGGCAATACTTTTTTTAAGTAGTCCTTTGCTATAGGGATTAGTAATACTTAAGTATTACTATCCCGTTAAGCCAAATCTCTCCCCACTGCACCCCTAGTGCTGTTGTATCACATTGAAAATGTGGTGTTTGTTCACATTGGGGGAGATTCACTAAACACTGATAAAGAGGTGATAAAAGTGGAGATGACTTCTCCAGTGATATCACTTCTCCAATTCCTATATTATTCAGTAGAGCCTATTCACTAAGATCTCCAAAACTGAAGAAATCTTAGTGAATAGGCTCCATAGAATAACATGAGAATTGGATAAGTGATAAACCGGAGAAGTCATCTCCACTTTATCACCTCTTTATCACCGCTTAGTGAATCTCCCCCATTGTGTAGTTGCTGAGTACCTGGGCAGCATCCTGGTAGGTGAATACTAACGAATGCAACAGGTCATCAGTCAAAATATGTTCTTGATCCGTTTAATTACACCAAAGCTGCACACACAATCTAATTGCTAATACACTGCATAAAACTTCTTATTGCTTTTCTGCTGGTGATGTCTTTAGAGAATGCCATTATGGATGGTTAAGTGTCTAGAGATCCCCTGTTGTCAGCCATTAGTGTATCTAATCCATTTTGTCGGATCAGCTAGCCAGGCTGTTTTACTAACTTGTACGGGTGGTCTACCCTCACAACCGACTTTTATACAAATGAAACAGTCAGGATTTGGGTCACCATTAGGTCACATAAATATTTTATGCCTTGAATACTGTTCCAAGTCCTTAGATGTGCATTTGGGTAGAAAACGAGAAGTGAATGTTACATATTCTGCTTTTTAGCTGGAAATAATAAATGTGTATTGCTTGTTGTCCCTAACTCTCATAGGAGAAAAGTATGAAAGCAGCCATTGAATTAAATCGACCTATCCCATGGGTAAACAGTTAGCTTTGTTACTGGCAGTCATGAGTCCCTATCTCTTCTGCTTCATGACTGCATTGCAGTGCTTTAGTCCCGCAGCTTGTCTTTAACCCTTTGCGTGTCAGAGAGGTAAGCAGTGCATTGCGAAGCAGTGTATCGGATATGCAAAAAGGGTTAGTCACAGAAAAACATGCTCAAATCATGCAACATATTGGCCAGAGGCTGTATGAAAAGCAACAGAAGATTAATCCTGGAGCAAGAAAACTGCACAAGTAAAAATGCCTCCCTATTCGGATTGGTTTAACCCCTTGAGTGCCAGTAGGTTGCCCAACGCATTGCAAAGCAAATCACTGGACAACCCACTGGCTTTCAAAAAGCTTAATGTGTATTTTAAGCCCTAGAAAGCTAGAGATATTGTGTTGCAATGTGATGGAGATCTGTCTAGCATTCAAAGGCTTAAAAGCCTCATTTAAATCCATTAGAATTTTGAATTGTCCCCTATGGTGCAGCTGGATTGGTCTAGAAATGCTCCTTTTTTCCTATATATGGCCTTAGATCTTCAACCAATCAGCATTCTGCTTTGAAGCTGTGCAGCAATGCAGTTAAATTAAAGAGACTTGATTGGGTAAACTAAATGTATCCATGGAAAGTGGTTCTCAATCTTATTTTGGCTCAGGGCACCCCTAGCATTTCATGGATCTCTCTTTCAAAGACCTAATGAAGGAGACATATACATAAATAGATAGCTTTTATTAGGTGTCACCATGAGAATGACAAAGTGAGCATATTGTGTATAACAATTTCCGCAAATATACGCTGGAAATTCCAAATCCCTATTTTTGCTAAAGTGTTCATAAAAAAAAAAACAGAGGCACCCTAAACAGATGTCAAGGACTCACCAAAGTGCCACAGACACCCTGGTTGAGAACCACTGGGTTAACCATTCCAGTGCCAGAGGGGTACGCAACGCATTTTTATAACACACAACGCTACATTTCATTACTTACATATTCGTAGTTCAAGCGCTATTGAAGCCAAAAGGATCCCCCTCCCGCTCCTTTCACTGCATCACTGATCCTCTCATGCTGGTCCTGATGGAGAGCGGTGAGAGACAATCTTTAGTAAGCAAAAGGAAAATCTTGCCCTCATTCGCAAAGCATTGCATTGCATACCCCTCTGGCATTGAAACAGTTAAAGAAAGAAAAAATTAATTATAGAGAAGAAAATCTTAGTGCACCTGAATGTCACATCCTGTTGATGATACAATTAACCCCTTAACGACCAGCGGTCCCGGGGTGTGTGGTCCTTTAAGGATCAGACAGTGAATTTCAGCGTGCCGCCCCACTTGACTGATCACGTGGGGCGGCACGCCGAATGGACGGAATGAAAGAGAGCGCTCCGGTCTTTGACCAATCAAATTCAGTCCCCGGTATTACTCACCGCGCTCCTGTAGGAGCGTGGTGAGTAATAGTATGTGATGTACCAGGACCGTCACTGGTCCTTAAGTGCCGGACCAGCGTGATGGTCCAGGTATGTCACCGGACGTAAAGGGATTAAATTAGACTCGGTTGAATATGAACTTAAATTGACAGTAATACCTCTATTAAAGTTAATGTTCGAGTCTTCTTAAATTTTTTATAACACATAGCACTATATTGCATTACTTACACATTTGTTGTTCAAGAGCTATTCAAGCGCCTCCCCTTGGATCTGGAATCCGGTCATGGGACTGGACGGATGCAGAGAAGGGCAATCTTCAGACAGTAAGTATAAGTATAAGGAAACCCACCTTGACGAAGGAGGGCAAGATTGTCCTTTTGCTTACTGAAGATTGTCTCTCACCGCTCTCTGTCCGGACCAGCATGAGAGGATCGATGCAGCGAAAGGGGAGGGAGGGGGATCCTTTTGGCTTCAGTAGCGCTTGAACTACAAATATGTAAGAAATGAAATTTAGCTCTGTGTGTTATAAAAAAAAACATAAAGAAGACTCAAACATTAACTTTAATAGAGGTATTACTGTCGCTTTAACCCCTAGAGGACCAGAATGGTGCATAGCACATTGTAAAGCAATGCATTACACATACCTCTCAAGTCCTCAAGGAGTTAGTTCAGGTATAAAGTGCCCACCAGTCACAGACATTCATGCAAATGAATAAAATGTACAAATGTTAAAAATGAAATATTAAGCAGTAATACCAGCTACTAAAATTTTTATATGAAATAATTTATGTTACATGACTTTTCCTGCATAGTCAAACAATGGTACTCAAACTGGTGGGAGATTTTTCATTCAAAAATTAATGAAGCTCAACCTTTTTTTTGTTATATATTACACTGCAGTTTTCAGTAATAGTCAGCAGGTGGTGCTGTCCCTTATGCCTTAAGAAGGGGAGCCATAAAAGTGAACTGTTACACGCCATCCTGGTTCTTAAAGGGATAGTAATTTTTCATAATAAAAGCAGCTCTAATTAATCATCATAGTATTTGGACTTTGGAGAGTGTTATTTCAATTCTGTCAGAGTTGTAGTTCAAGAGTAATTCAATGACAAAATATCCCCCTCCCGCCCCTTTTACTGATGTAACACTGCTCAGCCAGATCAGAAGGGAGGTGCACAGGTAGATTTCAGAGAGGGACAATCTTCAATTAAGATAAGGAAAAAACCTGAAAAAGAAGAAGATTGTCCCTTGCTGTTATCTGTCTGGTCTATGGACTGCATTCCACATCTGAGAAGAGATGGCTTACACTAGGTAAAAGGAGCGAGAGGGGGAAACTTTGCTTGTGAATATCTCTCAAACCATAAAGGTTTGAGAGATAATACTTATATCGTTCTTCATGGGGTTTTTTAATGCCTACAAAATAAAATAAAGATAAAAGGAAGTATTACTATCCCTTTAAAGGTTTCTTTACTGTTCCTTTAATGCTGCTATTCTTATTGCCTAGTATGCCATTTTAAATTTTTGTAAATGTTATTTAGATGCAGCATCAACATCACCCTATATAATAAATCGCTATCGATGTCTGTCAGAAGCTGTCATGCGCAACAGAGACGGCTGTGCGTGTTGCAGCCATGTGCAATAGAGACTGCCAGCGCTGCGGCTGATACAGAGAGGGGCGCTCCGAATTCAGACCGGAGTCCTCTCTGCGCACCTTCCTGGGACCATGCGGTCGCAGAAAGGTGCGCAGAAAGGACTGCTGTCTGAATTCGGAGCACTCCGCTCCGTATCAGCTACAACGAGTTCCGGCAGTCAGTACTGCATGACTGCAGCGCCACAGCTGGCCCATGTACATGGGCTTTAAAACTAGTAGTGTATAATTTAATTGTATCAGGAAAAGGATGTGAAGATCAGGTGGTCCAAAGTCTTATTTTCTGTTATCAATTTTACATTTTATGTAATATTTTTAACCTCATGAGGACAAGATGGATGTGCAGTGTATTGCAAAACAATATTGTACAGCACTCTGGTCCTCAAAAGGTTAAGTAACATTTTTAACAATCTATGATTCGATCTATCACATAGAGTGGCTTTTCACATCATCCGGTGCTTTTGCTAACAGCTTGATTTAACAAAATAATACATTTGAACTGTAATAGCTTGTGAGCGAATAGATTTCCATATATTAATTTAAAAAAGTCTTTATTGCTCTTTTAACTCAAATAAGAATGTTTAAATACTACACTCAGGATCTGTAGGAATTCAGTTCCTACAAGTTGATTGGTCTGGATCTTAAAAGAGTCTCCACAGTTTCACAGAATATTTCCCATTAACATTGAACCTGATTTCCTGCCTACATTTCCATTGTCCATCTAATCACTTCCTCCCTCACAGGAGGCTGTTGATATTTCCTGACTAATTTCACTAACCCCATTTAATTTGCTCAAATAATTGTTAATGATAGTTTTAAATTATCAGCTAAGTAGCATTGTCCCTTTCCATGATGAATGAAGACTTCTTTATAATGGCATTTATCCTCTTTGAGGAATTAATGTGTCTATAAACAAATTGCTCCTCTTTTAACCATGTCCACATGATCCTTCCTCCCCACCGTATAATGGCAACACTGCAGTAAAATATACTGACAATAGCATTCTGCTTAATAGCTTTCTCAAATAAGCTTAAAAATTACCTAACACCACAAGGATTTCAGATAATTAATCCCTACTATACAATGTTATCATCATCTCCTTCCCATTAGAATATGTATTTTATTTCCAAGCCTGGTAATATTCATCACCCCAGCCCCTGGAGTACTGAAAAGGGCTGGAGAAGGAGTGGCCAAATGATATGGGCAGAGCTTTATTTCAGTGGGTAAGATTGGGTAGGAGTGAATGTGAGGTTTGCCTCTAAAATGGGTGGGAAGTAGGTGAAGTGGAGCAAAAAAGGAGGCAAGGTTACCAGGGAACTTACCTTACAAGTGTTTCTGAAA
Organism: Rhinophrynus dorsalis; assembly: GCA_037306005.1. Classification (NCBI taxonomy): domain Eukaryota; kingdom Metazoa; phylum Chordata; class Amphibia; order Anura; family Rhinophrynidae; genus Rhinophrynus; species Rhinophrynus dorsalis. The sequence goes on from CM074724.1 coordinate 152,715,595, forward strand.
ACTCAGTAATTAATAGTGAAAAGTGAAGACTACAGGGCAGGTCTGGAGAGGAGAACTTTCAGGTATATCTACAACACTATTCTGTAGCCCTGAAATGTTCATTGCTGATGTATTAAGTAGACCTGGAGCAAATATGAAAAAATCAGTAGAGGACAAATCAAAATCCATATTCCATTTGATTTAAATGTGGCTATGAACCCATTGAAATTAGGGAGGTTTCCAATACATTGTAATTTGATGTTTTGGAGGTCTCACTAACATTCAAGGGGCTCAAGCCCTATTTAAATCAACATGAATACATATACTGCTGGTGGCACAGTTGGTTTGCCCCAAATCAGCCTCAGAGTTGTTGTACTGTACATTTCATACAAAATTATGATGACCCTTTCATTTCATTTCAACTGTGTTTTGTGATTTTTTTTAAAAAAAGATCTCAAAATCCCAGATATGTTGTATCAGAGATTTTTTTTATTTAAAAAAATATTTTTTGCATTATTTAGATTTACACATTATGCTAGTTAAGGCATGCGATGCAGGCACTTTCTGTTTTAGCCCTACATTACTTTCACTACATTGCTTCCACATTCAGTGACTAATTGTTAAGGAGTGCATGTGTGTATGTGTGTGTTGGGGATTATGTAGGGCTAAAACAGGAAGTGCCTGCACAGCATGCCTTAACTTGCATTATCTATAAATCTAAATACATAAATAACTATTTTATAAATCAAAAAACTTTGCTAGTACAACATATATGGGATTCGGAAATCTCTTACACAGGGGCATTTTGTGGATGATGGGGTCCCTTTTCAGAAGACATATTCTGAATATTTTGAAGACTCCAAAGAAAGGGCAATGTCATTCTATGACTTACAATATTTTCTCCACTCTTCTTATAATAGAATCCTCCCAAGATGAGAAACTTACCATTTTGGGGCTTCAACTGATTATACTAGATAATATTACTACCTGGTAAACTACAGGGATAGCTTCTTCAGTGTCACATTTGGTAAATCAGCATGAGAGATGTGCAGAGGCGGAAAGAGCAGATGCATTTTCAAATTACAGAGCTGTCTCCCAGATCTAACTGTTGTCCAAACTGCCCTTATTCCAGTTTCTTTATTTGTGGCAGCCTTCAGTATTGTACCGGTAAGGGGCAGCAGGCTCCATATATACTCCTTATCTGAGACTGCAGTTTAGTAATTTCCTTCAAAGAATCAAAGAAAGGCCTGCAGATTAGACAATACCTATACTTATTGAATGTCACACAGTGCCACACTTCCATTACACAGCACCACAGCAGACATCTGCCGGAGATTATGTGCTATAAAAAGCATGGTTCTCCACAGCCCTTAATATAAAATTGCCACTTACAAAATCAGGCACTTGTAATAACATGACAAAAGCTAAGCCAGCTTAGTGTTAAGGTCACCACACCTCCCTTTAATCATCGAAGATTAATCTAATTGTGTAGAGTTGTGCTGGGATCAGTTCCGCCAGGCACTCTGCATTTTTTAGAAGCATCCTCTGTTAAAAAGGTGGTTTGATGACCTTATCATTACGTGTAAAGTTTGTACATATATGGAACTGCACAACACAGGCACAATACAGTCTCCAGGATACTGTACAGATCTAAAAATATGAATTGATTTGAAGCATAGTGTCATACTACACACCTACTACCTGCTCCCCAGAAAAATAACTGGTAGAACACTTGTGGGGTGATTGATACCTGTCTCAAGAATGTCAGACAGGAGGATGGACCAATGTTGCATAAACAGAAGCTATTGTATTATATAAAAACATATAAAACAACCTCAGCAGTACATTTCTTGATCACCTAAGATAATTTAATCAGGATGAGTAGTGTTTAAAAATGTTTATATATATATATATATATATATATATATATATATATAGCCATATCCAAATTAAACAATTTAACACCTGAAACACAGGGTTTGCGTTATCGCCAATCCTATAAATAAATAAATACATGCTTTAATATCACAAAAATTTAAAGGAAGAAGAAAAAAGACACCTAGTGTGCAGTACAAGGCAACAAACACGGAAAAATAAAAATAAATAAACAAAAAAAAACATACTTTATCATGTAGTCTCAGTACATTAATTCAGGCCAAAGTGTACTAAGCCTCTCATTTTAAATATCAAAAATGATTCTCTGTTGATCAATTTTTAGGTCTTGTTGAAATGTTCGGTCTTGGGTGTTGATTTTCTGGGCACCACTGCAAGAAATGTGGGATCTTTGTTAAGTTAATCCATGCAGTGTCTAGAACATTGGTCTAGTGGAATCCATGTTCCACATTTCTTCTGAGAGGACCAAATATCTCCCTTAACATTTAAGAGGCCCTCCATGTGTACTTTGTGCTAGAACAGCTCTTGGTGAGTTATACTACAAAGAGCTACCACAGTTCAGAAAAAGTCCACTTGAAATACTTCACCTGATACATTTGATTTGAATCTAGTAAACCTATGCCTAATATAAGGACAAATCATATTTTATTCCAAACCTAAAAGACCCCTGCCAATGTTGTTTTTCTCATTGAGATGTCTCTCACTTTACTATAGGCAATTCATTTGTATCCTAGTGAAACAGGGGATTGTTAAGTAGGATGGGACAATACCATCTAAAATTCCATTCAATCTATCTATATCCTCACTTAAAGGGATAGTAATACTTCGTTTTAACTTTATTTTATTTTGTAGGCATTAAAAAACATGAAGAATGATATAAGCCTTATCTCTCAAACCTTTATGGTTTATGAGATATTCACAAGCAAAGTTTCCCCCTCCCGCCCCTTTTACCTAGTGTAAGCAATCTCTTCTCAGATGTGGAATGCAGTCTATAGACCAGACAGATAACAGAAGGGGACACTCTTATTCCTGTGAAAACAATGAAATCCCTGCCCCCCTTAACAAGTTTTCAGGTTTTTCCCTTATCTTAATTGAAGATTGCCCCTCTCTGCAGTCTACCTGGGCATCTCCCTTCTGCTCTGGCTGAACAGTGTGACATCAGTAAAAGGGGCGGGAGGGGGACACTTTGTCATTGAATTACTCTGGAACTACAACTCTGACAGAATTGAAATAACACTCTCCAAAGTCCAAATACTATGATGATTAATTAGATCTGATTTTATTATAAAACATTACTATCCCTTTAAATCTACTAACAATACTGGCTTCACAACAGGAGTAGAACCTGCAGGACAGAGATAGAGCTAATGGACCATCCCTATGAGCCAGAGTAGAGATCCATTTGGTAGAATGCTAGAGAGTGAGGCTAACAAGTGAGTCATGAGTGTGTAGCTAGCCACAGGGAAAAGCAGAGACAACCAGGAGAGTCAAATCTTACTCAAATACTGAGAAAATAGTTGGGCTGTCAGATGGTCAAGGCAGGCTGAGTTCAAACAGGATTCAAGGATGAGCAGAACTCAAAACCAGAAGACAACAATAAGCAACAGGCAATCTCAAGACAGGATACCCAGGACTACTTCCTCGAATTGGCAATTGCTAAAATCAGGAAGCTACTTTAAATAGGAAAGGAAACTCCAAACAGAGGCTTTATTCCTGGTTCTGGTTTCATATTGGAGGCAAAGACATCCAGCAGCCATATTGGTAGAGGCAACAAAAACCAGCTAAGCAGAGGTTGACACCTGCTGGGTGGAGGTGCAAACTGCATGAGTTCATACACTACTTCCCCTCCAGGAGTGGACATAGGATGCAGAGGAGCAGGAGTGCTGTGAAACTGGGCATTGAACTTCCAGAGCAGAGCAAGAACATGGAGATGAGAGGCCGGAACCCAACAACGCTCCTCAAGGTCAAATCCCTTCCACTGAACCAGATATTGTATGCGACCTCATGACCTGCATGAATCCAGGATATGTTCACTTCATGGTTACACTGATCTTTGACCAAAACAGGAAGAGAGGAAGTGATTATGGATCCATGGTTTTAGCAAGGAAATGTTGAAGAAATTTGGAATGTGTAGGGAGGGCAAACCACAGGATGTTTATCTCATACCTCAGTCTGTATTCAGGTTAAATGTTAGTTTTCTTCAAACTCCATGCTGTTAAATGACTGGTTATCTAGACAAACCGAGGATTCTGTAACCCCCAAACTATTGTAGCAGTAAAAATAGGATGTCAAAAGCAATTGTCACTTCACGTATGAGACCAACTCCTGGCACAAGGTATATAGTTTCTCTAGAGGTTACGCCGGTACTCAAAGGTTTCTCATGAATGGAGCAGATGGCAAATGCTTGCTTTTTGGTCCTAAGAGGGACATTATAAATTTGGGCATAATCAAGGTCAATAAATCATCCAGCAGCCCAAAAGTCTGTGAATGCTTAGGTATATAGGATATGGCCTTCTTAGTAAAGACAGATAGGAAAATAATTATTGATGTGTCTAAATAGAAAGACTGGTCATAGATTAGAGGAAACTACCTCATAATCTCTAAGCTTGGTTGTTTCACAACTTGTTAGGGCACAAACAAGCAAAATGGACTTAAAACATTAGAGAGGGAACCCTGCCTTATGATATTTTTGCTTTTCTTGATCATGTAGTTGCATAGTATCTATGTCCATAGGTTCACCAGAGGCAAAGGGCAAGTTCAATGAAGGAGAAGAAGAGTTGGATGAGGGCAAAGGAGCTTGAACTCAAGAGCCAGCCTAGGTGAGGACCTACATGTGGACACTCTGTCTTGCTGTCTCTCAATCAATTGCTCATGTCTAATAAGGCCCATGGTAATACAGAGGGTTATAAGACCCTCCAAGTCCTCAGGAAGATCACTGTAGATCAGTTAATCTTTAATGACATCAGAAAGTCAATGTCTAAATGCCATAACAAGTGCTTTGCCTAGTAATCCATTTTCAGCTGCCTCAGTGTGAAATTCAATGGCATAGTCACTCAAAGATCTGTTATCTTGCCTAGGACACATCATGGCAGGGACAGTTGTGACTGCATTCCCAGGAGTATTGAATACCCTCTTAAATTTTTCAATAAAGGTACCAGAGTCATCAAACCGTGGAGACTTCTACTGACAGAGGGGAAAGACCCAGGCCAAGACTCTACATCATGTAAGCCACACAAGAATGAGTAGTAGGGTGTGTACTTGGCTGTAACTCAAAGTGCATCTCACAATGATTGATGAAACCTCTGAAATTAGCAGTGTCACTGGAGTAATGGAGAGAAGCAGGAAGGACATTTTCAGTATTGGGTTAAGACTCTGAAACAAAAGGCATATTGGACTGGTCAACAGCTGAAGAGGATTTGAAGCAGTGAGATGGTTCTATAGCAGTAGCAATATGCTCCATACTCTTTTCCATGGTCTAGAGGCAGGTCCTTGAGCTCTCAGCATCAGTCCTTGATGGGACACAGCCTTCTCAACCTTTGATTGGTCTATTTGATGGGCCCATGCAACCTGTAACAATGCAGGTTTCACTAAGTCAAGAAAAGCAAAAGAAGAAAACCAGGGCAAACAGCACAAAACCCCACCCCTATTATGAGCGTAATGAGACACCAGGGGTGACCTAATGTAATATAAAACTTAGCAATTATTGGTTAACGTAAAAAAACCTTTATTAATAATAGGCAAATTTAAAATAATTTAAAAACAAGTATAACAACCATACTCAGCCTTAATATTGGAAAAGAGTAGTCATCAATACCAAGGCTAAGTATGTATGACCAGTGGCAATATTGAGAACACAAGGGCCAGGGGAAGATCTAACCGGGCAGTATAAGATACCAAAATTAGTATCAGTACTATAGCCTCTAGTCAGTTGTTACTCCCACACTTGTATTTTGAGGGAACAACAGCTCCACAATCAGTCTTACATTCACCTCTCTTGACTTCCATCATGTCACCCTTATACTTTTGCATCCTGACAAGTACTATCTGGGCATTATATAGAGAAGAGAAGCCTTCCACAATAAACAACAGGTTTTAAAGTGGAACTTTCAGATAATAGCAAGTCTTGAAAACAGATGTCTTACTATAAAAAAAGTGTGTCTAAAGGAATCTGTCCTGCTTGGAGACCAGAACTGAGGTTAGAGCACATACATCTTGTCTGTACGCATGCATCTTCAGTCCCAGTCTCCATACAGTAGACTTCTTTGTACCATATGGTCACCGGAAGGGACTGACGGCACAGGCTCACAGACCTCACTAACCTGTCCATCAGTCCTGAAACAGGACGGATTCCTTTAGACACATGTATTTTTTTATGGTCAGACATCTATTTTCAATCTAGTCGCCATGCATTTAATGAATGCATGGCGACTGGCTATTATCTGAAAGTTCCGCTTTAATTTTTTTAGGAAAAATGATTTACTTATAAAATATTTTTCAGGAAAACCTATTGTTCAAATTCCTGTTGTTCATTTATGAACTTGTTGTAATATAAATATTTACATGCTATAGCTTCCAAAACGCAAAATATACAATATTCCATATCCTAATTTTCAGAAGACTAAGGGAACAATTTATCCTTTGCATTCATTATTTCTGGGTCAGGAGGCTGTACATTACTGTGCAATGAATTGCATAAAAAATCCTAAGATATTAGCACCATTAAACTTTATTATACTGCAAACCTGCATTTTGTTTTAAGTTGATGCATGAGTGCTGTTACAGTTACTGTTAATGGTGAGCTCTGAGGAGGCCTCCAAATATGTCACCCTGCCTGGGGCCGTATGGAGACTTAATCCAACTCTGAGAGCCATTGTGCAAGTCGTCAATGTAGTCATCTCAGCAAACGAGTCCTAAAGAGTTTATGCTCTGGCTTCACTGAAGCCAGTCTTGGATGGAAGGTACTGCAGGCCTATGTGCCTGTGCTGATATTCTTGTTGTCTTTTTTTTCAAGTAGCTTACTTGGTTTGGTGTATAGGTTTCAGTTGACACCTGAGGTTCATGCTTGTTCCAGTTCATCCCTTGGTGAGTGGCTTTGGTATATCCCAATGTTCTTTGTGTTCCATATTAGATGAAAGAGAAAAGGGGATTTTGGTGTACTTACTGATAAATCATTTTTTCTTAGTCCTTGTGGAACACAGGACTTCGCTCCCAAAGAAAAACAAGTTCCAGGAAGGTTGTTTTACTTCTCTGCTTCAGGTGACCCCGTCTTGTCTCACTTCTGTTTTTGATTTTTGCTTTACATTAACTGGACATGTTTGAGGGGGTTAAAGTGGAGTAAGGAGGGAGTATTCTCATCCAGAGAGTGCTTTTAGGCAAGTGTCCTGCCATACTGACCAGAGGATACTTTATACCATGGCTCCCGTGTTTCACGTGGAGAAAAGCATATATTGGTAGATACACAATAATCCCCTTTTTATTGTCTCTACACTGAAATCCACTTGGCTTGGGAGCATCAAACCATCTTGACCTAAAAAGAATCTAGTTGCTTCCAGACCAGCATAAGGGACACACTGGTGTATATAGTCAGAATATCCATTGATAACTAATAATGTCAATCTTCCTAACTGACTCCCTCAACAGAATGATCAAGTAGCTCATGTCCTTCAAAGAGTAATCTAAACTAGCTACTATTTTCTGTAGTTAATAATCTACCAGCTGTGATAAATTGGCAGTGTTTTGTTTTTTATATATCAAGTAGCTGTGTGCTGAATCATATTTTCAAGGATAACTAACATTAAAATGTTAAGTTCAATTTAAGTTCAATCTTTTGTTAGTTATTGACTACCACATATTATATACTAGTGTGGGTGTGTGTGCGCTGCACAGATGCTTCATCCAAACTTATTACAACTCAAACATGTTCTTTCTTTTATTGTCTTTGGAAATTTCTGTTCTTTATCATAGTTCTCCATAAAAAAGTAGCACCAGCGTCACCCTGTGGTGACTTTTCACAAACTGGCTTTTGATTAAAAAACTTAAATATCTGAGCTGTAATAATTTATGAACAAAACTTTCATCAATAGAAGTAATGTTGTTTTAGTAATTAGAAAAACTACTACATTAACATAATAAGAAGGATTGATTCCATTTGTGCAAACAAATAGGTTTTTAGTCCCCTGTCAGAATTATTGGTTAAAGGAATAGTAACACTTTGTTTTATCTTTATTTTATTTTGTAGGCATTAAAAAAACATGAAGAACAATATAAGTCTTATCTCTCAAACCTTTATGGTTTGAGAGATATTCACAAGCAAAGTTTCCCCTCCCGTCCCTTTTACCTAGTGTAAGCCATCTCTTCTCAGATGTGGAATCTGGTTGTAAGACCAAACAGATAACAGCAGGGGACAATCTTCTTCCTATGAAAACAATGAAAGCCCTGCCACCCTTGACAAGTTTTTCAGGTTTTTCCCTTATCTTAATTGAAGATTGTCCCTCTCTGCAGTCTACCTGGGCACCTCCCTTCTGATCTGGCTGAGCAGTGTTACATCAGTACAAGGGGTGGGAGGGGGATACTTTGTCATTGAATTACTCTTGAACTACAACTCTGACAGAATTGAAATAACACTCTCCAAAGTCCACATACTATGATGAATAATTAAAGCTGCTTTTATTATGAAACATTACTATCCCTTTAAGGATTGGTAGATAAACTGAGAAAACAGCAAGCATTATAATATCATTATAATATCAGCTTGTACCTTTGTTAAATGCTCACAACATGAGGGAAAGCTTATACTATTTTAGATTCTACACCCGTGAGTGCAGTAACATTACTTACATCTGTACATGAGACACAAGCAGTTTTTTAATACTGCATACAGCATCTGGGCTCCCAGTATTTGTTCATCATTATCTCTATTTCCTAAATGAGTTGCTAATTAAATTCACTCCATATTTGAATCAACGATGCTATACTGCACTCAGCTGCACAATGAACACAAAAGCTCACACAACCATTTTACAGAGCCTGTGTAGAAGTGTGCTGCATTCAGAGAACTTTCTTCGTGCTCATTAGCATTATTCTTTATTTGTCTTATTTCAGCTGTAATTTTGAAGCTACATTTGTGCTTGAATGTGCTACAAATAAAGAGCAACATTGATAAGATATCTATTGTATATTAGTAAATGACTGGTGCTTTTTGTGAAGAAGTAAAGCATTATGGGCCTATATAGTGGGCATTGTGAGGCCCTCTAGCTGCTGCTAGACTAAAATTCCCATCATTCCCCACCATCTGCATTGTAGGTGACAACTTAAAATCTTCATTCTTTTTTACACACCATGACTACTAGGAAGGTTTCCAATAGGCTGATGGAATGAAAAGAAATGGGGTTCTGGAGAAAATTAACTGTGTTATTGGAGGTGAATAAAATCTCCAGAAATGTCCTCTCATTTATCAATTTAAGGACTAGAGGGGTGTTGAAAGCATTGCTTCACCATATGTACCCTACTCATATTTAAAGGGATAGTAATGTTTCAAAATAAAAACAGCTCCAATTAATCTTCATCTATTTGAGCCATGGAGAGTGTTAATTCAATACTGTCAGAGTTTCTAAGCAGTTGTAATGTAACACTGCTTACCTCAGAGCAGCAAGAATGTCCGGATGGATCACAGCAAGGGACAATCTTCAGTGAGCATAAGGAAAAACCTGAAAAACCTCAAGGTTATGCTCACAGTAAGAAGATTGTCCCTTGCTGTGACCTGTCTGGTCAAGGAATCAGATTCTACATCTGAGGGGAGATGGCTTACACTAGGTAAAAGAGGCAGGAGGGAGGATAGTTTATCATTCAATTACTCTGACAGTATTGAAATAACACTCTTCATGGCCCAGATACTATGAAGATTAATTGGAGCTGCTGTTTTTGTGAAATATTACTATCACTTTAAACATCTGGTCTTTAAAGTGTTAAATGGGTATTTTAGCCCCTTGAATGCTAATGAGGTCTCCATTGCATTGCTTCACATCTGAGACCTCCCTGGCATTCAAGTGGTTAAATGTTCCATTTAAATCAATGGGAATGTTATGCAGTTGGTATGCCTCATAATTACTTCAGGGGGGAGATTCTCTAAAGGCCCTTACTGTGGCAATATGATTTTGTCAATGTGTTCAAAGCACTTTGACATTTCGATGTAGACACACATTGCCATATGCACTAAAATTTAGGAATACAAGGGGAGGGGAGGAGAGGAGAAGGTCCCCATTAGCATACAGGATTGTCCAAGTGCTGTCTATCTGCAAGGAATGCTCTCCCCTCACATATCACCAGCACTTCGGCAATCCTGAAGTCAGAGAGCATTCTCTCTGCTTCCCCACTTGGCCAATAGGGGAGTGGAGTAGACCCTTTCAGCACCATGGACAGCCTCTCTCCCTTATGCCTTTGTGTGCCATAGATATGTGCATTGCTCACCCTTGTGGCACTCAAACGGTTAAAAAAAAGTACACCGAGCACTACACAATATCCATTCAGCTCTGTATCATATTTATTCCATACATGTTGTGCACTCCCAAGGGAACAAGGCAGCATCCATGGGAATTTGCAGCTACCAGCTGACCCCCAGCCTTGTTCCTTTGCCCACTGGTAGCCACAGAACCCCATGTACACTGTCAATTCCCCCAGTCTTATTCCCTTGCCTACTGGTAGCCATAAACCCAAATGGGCACTGCCTGGGCAAGGGAACCAGGCCTTGGAGTGTCAGGCAGTGTATGTGGGCCTAACACACAATGGTGATATTCCCCATGCTGCCCCATAATATAGAAATCTGACATTCTGCCCCACACTGTAATGATCCGACATGCTGCCCTCCCCCTGTCATCTCCAACATATGCCCCCTCCCCAGTAAACTCCAACATCTGCCCTTGCAGTAAAATCTGAATAAGGTACAGATACAGTTAATGTCAAAAACATATGCTGTCCATTTTTTGCCATTGATCGCCTATCCAGTAGTTGAATGTGCGCTTTGATCCTTCTAATTTAGTGTAGGAGTTCATTCATTACACGTGGGGTTGCCCGCTTTTAATGAAAGAGCTCCTGAACCAGCTTTCTATCAATCAACACTTGATCCTGCACTCAAGGGCTTATTGATAGAAAGCCAGGTTGAGTACAGTATAGAAGCTACATGGGAAAGGAGCTGTTCACCTACCTGGTCACCGCATTGATCACATATCCTATTGGACAGGTGATCAATGCCATGTGGACATCAGGAGGGGTCCTGATGCCCCCAGCGAGGTCTGAATTTATAACACACAAAACAGACATTTTTTTGGACAGTGACCCTTTGACTGCCAGAAGGGTATGCAATGCATTGCACTGCAATGTGTTGTGCACCCCTTTCGCACTTAAAGAGTTAATATATAATGCACATCTAATTTACTAAAACAAAAAGTGGACAACATGTGTTTTTGACATTAACTGTGTGGGGGCAGCTTATGTCAGAGTTGATGGGAGGGCAGCATGTCGGAGTTTACTAAGGGGGGCATCATGTCTGAGTTGATAGCGTAAGGGCAGCATGTTGGATTCCTATATAGTGGGGCAGAATGTTGGATTTCTATATTGTGGGGTAGCATGAGGAACATCATCATTGTGTGTTAGCTCCATATACACTGCCTGACACCCCCAGCCTTGTACCCTTGCCTACTGGTAGCCACAAATCCAAATGGGCACTGCCTGAACAAGGGAACAAGGCTGAGGTGGTGGTCAGACAGTGTGCACAGGGTTGTGTGGCTACCAGTTGGCAAAGGAACAAGGCTGGGGAGCAGCTGGTAGCCACAAATCCCAGTGGATGCTGTCTGACCCCCAGCCTTGTTCCCTTGGGAGTACACATATATGTAATAAATATGATACAGGGCTGAGGGGATAATTGTGTAGTGCATGGTGTACATTTTTTTTTAATTCTTTGAGTGCCATGGGATACACAATGCACATCCCTATGGAACTCAAAGGGTCAATGGAGTGATTCTGTTTGTGGTGCTGAAATGATTCTCTCCACTTCCCTACTGACCAAGTGGGGCAGCAGAGAGACTGCTGTCAGACTTCAGTGTTGTCGAACTGCTGGTGATGTGTGAGGAAGAGCATCCCTTCCACATTGACAGCAGTGCACAACCCTCCCTGCTTCTGATTGATTGAGGGCTGTTACTGCATAGGAAAGAACAGGGAGATCCCAACTTTGCCAGCCTCCAGTAGGCAAATTTGAAACTGTGATCTCCAACAGCAGAGGCTGTTCTCAGAGTTTAATGAATATGGTTAAGTGTCACATTAAAATATAAACCCACCCACATGAATATGATAATGGCTCATTGTCCTGCATTTCCATATAGGCCATTGTCGATGTGATGAGTGAAAACTCATAAACTTTGTTGAAGGAATGTAGGATGGATGTCAATGTGGGCAGATTTTTGTCAAACTGATGGGGATGTGATGTCGAAGACACTTTACTGCATATTGTCGATGTGCCTTCGACACTGCTCCAACAGGACATCACCATTCTGAGCCCTCTTTGACCTTTAGTGAATATCCTCCCAGTTCTTCATAGTGCTTAGTTCTTTTTTATTGCACTGTGGCCCTCCAATAACTATTAATACCATTGAGGAGGGTGTTTAGGTATAAGTGAACTAGCCCTTAATTTGCTTGGAATGTGGCCTTCATATAGCATTAAGTGTATATATATAATATAAATGAATACCTTGAGAAGGTTCCTAATCTCATATTAGAATTAGGATGGGTCTCTATTGCTTTTCCTCTCTCTTTTGTTAGCTCTCACTGGCTAATTTCATTCAGGAATTATAACATATATTGTTTATTATGTGTTGATGAAAAGTAAATACATACCTATAATGAAGCAATGCAAATACAGGCAAATGTAGAAATATGTATAGATACAATTGAGTGCTATATGAAGAACTCCTACCTAAGTTGTGCTTCTGATGAACACATATTGTCACTTGTTTCTATAACTATGGTTCACCTTAAAGTGCTTCTTGTTTTGCTAGTCGGTTCCACTAACTCGAAAGAATAATTTTCTTTAGAATCTTCCACTCCCTCTAAATGCCCAACAAATATTAAAAAGCATAGGAACAGTGGGGGAGAGTTTTCATGGAAACTGTGGACCCTCCTTGGCTGTTACTCTGTAGGTCACTCAAATGTTTAAAGAAAAAAAGTAAAATGATGCATAAATGTCACCACTGAATATTGTAATGCAGAAAGATATTACATCTGTTTTTGGGACCATAAGAAAACAACCAACTTTCTTCACTTTTAAATCAGAAGTAGTTTAAATAATTTCAGACACCAAGGGCTGTAAGTACAAAAGTAAATAGGAACAATTATGTGATGAGCAAAATGCATCATAAAGGACAAATACAAATTCCCCAAAATCCCATTGATTTAAGTGTGCACATAACTCCATGGAAGAGATGCACTAAAGGTTGATGAGGACTCATAATGTCGATGTCCTGATGGAGCAGTTTTGAATGCACATTGACAGTATGCACTAAAGTGTCTTCGACATCATATCCCCATCAATCTGACATAAATCTGCCACATTGACATCAATCCTGCATGCCTCCGACAGGTTTATGAATTTTCACTCATCACATCGACAATGGCCTGTTTCCACTCAGGGTTTTGGCCCAAATTAACATAGTAAATTTAGTAAAATAGTAAATTAGGTTGAAAAAAGACACAAATCCATCAAGTTCAACCCTTGCCTCATAACCCAGAGAAACGAGAATTATATAGCTTTCCTGCTACCAAATAAGTTGCTCTTTATCAAACCTGCCTGATTTGCCTACACAGTATAACCCTGTATGTTCCATTTTGGAAGAAATGTATCTAATCTTCTCTTAAATGTATCCATTGTATCTGCCATAACCACATCATTGAGCAAGGAATTCCGTAATTTAACAGACCTTACTGTAAAAACCCCTTCCTCTGCTGAAATCTAAAACTCCTTTCCTCTAATCTCAAGGGGTGTCCCTAGTTATTTGATCAGGCCTTGGAATGAATAGCTCACCAGAGAGATCCTTGTATTGACCTCTCATATACTTGTACAATATGATAAGGTCTCCTCTTAGTTGTCTTTTCTCTAGAGCAAATAAACCAAGTTTGTCTAGTCGTTCCTCATACGTTAAGTCCTTCATTCCCTTTGTTGCTCTTCGCTGTACACTCTCCAGTTCTAGAATATCCTTTTTCAGAACTGGTGCCCAAAACTGCATTGCATATTTGAGGTGTGGTTTTACCAATGATTTGTACAATGGCAAAATGATGTTATACACTCTTGCTTCAATACCCCTTTTTATGCAAGACAGGACTTTGTTTGCTTTTGCTACTGCTAAAACAAACATTTACGTTCAGGCAGTCTCTACAGTCTCATGACTGCATCGGACAAACATACATCTGGCCTTTTATATTATAGGATGTATTTCAAATTCAGATCAGTTGGACGGCTTGACAAGATATAGGGGGAGATGAACTAAGGAGTGTTAAAGAGGTGATAAAGTGGAGATGACTTTTCCAGTGATACCACTTCTCCAGTTCCTATGATATTTTATGGAACCAGTGCACTAAGATTTTCCAAAGTTGGAGATCTTAGTGCATAGGCTCTGCAGAATAACATAGGAACTGGAGAAGTGATCTCACTGGAGAAGTTACCTCAGTATTATCATCTGTTTTTCACGCTTTAGGGCATAACCCCCAATGTTTATTTGCTGACATTCAGAAGTGTCAGAATTCTCTCAATGGCCTCATATTATGCCAGACTATTAGTATAGAAAGACTGTTATAGGTACATGATGCATTTAATGTAGTGAGATTAAAAGCACTTCAGGCAATTACCAAAGGCATGAAAACAGTTCAATATTTAATCTGCGATAAGGTTTTGCATTACAGACTTAACACAGTGACTCATTCCATGAAGCACATACATACAGTATGCCTGTATGTATTAAAACAATGTGATACAATTCAGGGGCAAACCGAGCCTCACTCTATGGGACAAATGCACAGTGCAGAAATTTTTGTTGATTTACATGAGAGCTTTTAACCCTTTGAGTGTTAGATGGGTAGGCAACACATTGTGTACCTCTCTGGCACTCAAAGAGTTAACTCCTTGAATGCTAGAAAGGTCTCCAATAATCATGGGACTATAAATCCCATTTAAAGGAGCAGTAAACTTTTTTTTAATGAAAGCATATATGTTGTAGAGCATTGCCTGTTGAGTAAAACAAGGGTAGCCCTACTGCTGTCAGTTGTTTTATTCAAAATCCATAACAGTTCAGATAACCAGGAAGTGAATTTACTGTGTGTTTACTTCCTGATAGTTCTGACAGCATGACTCAGCAGTTTCTATCACATTCTATGGAGAACTGTATGTCACTGACTTTCCTGTCCATTACAATGTAACAGAAAAACTAAATGGAATGTGACCACTAGAACCCACTGTTAATGTAAAAAAAAATGGCTTTAAACTGTAATAACTCTGGAAATATGAATTTCTCGGCAGGGGGAGTACGTTTATTTTACTCAACAGGAAAATCCCTACAATATATAGTTTTTCATAGAAAGTTTACTGCTCCTTTAAATCACTGGATATAATAGTTTGTCCCTTGTGGCATAATTAGATTGCTCCAGGATTGCACCACTATGCTTTTATAATATCTGTCCCATAAAATGAGCATTCTAAAGTAAGTTTGACTCTAGATTCATAGACTGGTGATACATCATTCGGAAGAGAAGGTTTGATAGTCATGTTAGATGTCAATGGAAATGGCTGTGTGCTCCATGTCTTACTAAGGAATTAAAAGCAGATGATTACATAACAAAAAAATGCAACTTTTTAACCCCTTCCATGCAAGAGTGGTCTCAATGCACAGGAGATACCTTAAGCATTTGAAGGGTTCATTTGAATTAACCCCTTTGATGGTAGTGATATCTCCAGTCCATTTCTTAACAATGTCTCTAGCACCCAAGTGGTTAAACGAGTTTATTTATTTATTTTGTTATTTATTTTTTCTTTTTTTTAAGGGGTTACTATTTTGTTTTACCAAGCAGACTTATGAAACTGCTCATAACGCTTGTCAAGCCATATAGGAAGTCCGAAAAATGCCCTCCTCACTTGGAAGAGGGGTAGAACTAAACAACAAAGACTATTGCTTACATTTGCCAAGTTCTTTCCTCAGCAGGAGCATCTGTCTAGACAAGATTTGCATGATAATTTATTCCACCCAGTTAGTGGAAGCTGATATCTTCTGGCAGACTCAGAAGCAGGAATTATGTGATTTCAGCACAGGTGAGTAATTAAGTATGAATTGGGCTGGATTTAAATCTCATTTACCGTACAAAGGCACCCAAGGCTCCCATAGCACCACCCATAGCTGCACCTATATTAATCATTTAACTACACCCGTAGTTCTCTGGAACATAACTACCTTTAGCCCATATCAATTAATTTGTTTATTTATATAGGGCCACAAGCATACATAGCAATTTTCAAATTGAGTTACAAGGTTACACAAGTGTTCTACAGAGTGAAAAAATTGGACTAGGCTAGTAATTTTATTAATTAAAAAAAACATATTGTAGGGATTTTCCTACTGGGTAAAGCAAGATCACTCACTGCTGGAAGATTCATCTTTCCATAGTTAGTACAGTTTAAAATGTTGTTTTTTTACATTACAAATTGTCCCAGTGGTCAGATATAAATTAGTTTTTCTGTTTATTCTACAGGAAAAGTATATCCCTGACAAACATTTCTCCATAAAATGTGATGGAAACTAGTGAATCAGGCTGTCAGTTTGGATTTTCAGGAAGTAATCACACTGTCACTCACTTTCTGACAGTTTGAATGGTTATAAAGTTTGAATAACCATTTATATTTATCTTATAAAAAAAATGTAAGAGCCTTTCTTGTGCTTGTATATTATAGGCTAAAAGTATTTATGTTCCAGGGAGCCCTGAGGGTAGATATGGGTGGAATTATATGAAGAATGCTGGTGTGGGAGGAGCTACCAATGAACCGAGCGGACGTGTGATAGTGAAACTCCTAGGTCTGGCATGTTTATTTAGCTAATTTATTGGGCTATTACTGAAGAATACTTATGGAACCTGTTTGTTTTTCTGTGTTTATAACCTGATCTGGGGTGTTTGTGGAAGAAGACGGCATTCTAATTGTTTATTTCCAAGACGGATCCTCCTGAGTGTTTGCCTTCGCTTTCCTCCAATATGGCAGACTTCCCTACCCAGATGCTACCTCTACAGGGGGTTGCAGGGAGCCGGGTCCTGCTGTGGCCTGAATTGGATTTACGTCTACAATCTCAACTACCTGTTTCTTCTCCTCATTACCCTGACAGGGGAGACCTCTCGCATCTTCTGACCAGAGAGGAGCTGGGGCCTTGGTGGCGGACATTAAAGTCATTGTGCGTGAGGTTTTTGCCAGCGTGAGTGCCACTTTGGAGCAACCAAGCCACAGTGTTTTGCCGTTGCACCTTACCCAAGAAGACATGGTACGGCACCAGGCGTATATAGAGATGGTCCCTTATCATCACCATGCTGACTTCGTAGTTTGCCTTGGGGAGTCTCCTGAGAACCTTAATCTTATTCAGTGGGACTGCTGTTCTACTGTTCACAACTTACCTGGCATTGTTCCTGTGTTGACTGAGAAGCTCGATATGAATCGGGAAGATTTCGAATTATTGATGGAGCATGCTTTGATTCTCTTCAGCTTGAGTCTTAAAGGGATTGTTTGGAGGTCTTCCCTGTGGGACCTGGGAATTCTCCTGCCGCCGTGGAGTCCTGTATCAGTGCGGATGGCCTAGCCGTTATTCTCTTGTGCCGGCTAGATGTGGGAGTCTATGGAACTGTTACACTTTCCTGTGTTTGATCCTGACCAGTGCCTGATGGTGACTTTATGAATACACCAAGCTTTGTGGACTGAAGTGCCCTCATGTGTATGCCGCACCCCTTGGAGTGGTCATGGGGGTCCCCCTCCTTGGGCCCAGGAGGGAGACCCTGGTCAGCTTGAAGTCTTTGCTATAACTTGGTTTGATGCGAGTATTATGTTTCTCTTATTAGTATGTAAGTGGGGTATGGATCCTTTAAATCCCTCAGGGGACTATGTTTTGCTTATGTTAATGTAACTTTCTGCTCCTAGTTATTTCAAATAGTATCATGTTCATTTGATATACTCAGGATTGTTATATGACTATGGACAAAAGGAGACACTCTATTATATACGATATGCATTATTACCTACTCTCTGGGGTCCCTGGTATATTTTAGAAGGGTATGATTTGACGTCTTCACCATCTTACTATCATTCTGGGGATATCAGAGATGAATGCAAGGGCGAGTTAGCTTGTGGTACTCGGTACGGATCTGTGTTGTTTTGGTTGTACTCTTTATATTTGATTCCCTCATCTCTTCTGATATATTGCCTTGAGTTGGTATAAGCTCTTTGTTATGCCCTTGTTCAAATGCCTGTATGTGTGTTTCTTACACCGGCCAGGCCGGAGTTTTGGACCTTAGTATGTTTCAGCTTATAAAGTTGAGAACTTTTCTTATCCCCCCACCAGACCTCTGGTAGGTCACCGCCTGATATCCAGACAGAGTGTCGGGTATAATACCCTGTCCCCCTGTCCACACATTGTTCTCTCACCCCTATGCTAGGATCTCTGGATCATCTTCTAAATATTTAGTTCATTATATCCTACATATTCCGCACACATTTAGTCATTTCATTATAGAAACTGAGTAGTCCTTCCATCAATACTTACTTCTCTTATTACTACATATTATCTGAATTGTGCTGTTGAATCTCTGTGCTATACTCTTCATCATTGCAAAGTAGTTGGCTCTGGATGCATCTGAAATGCTATTATAATGTGTGTGTTTGCATTGTTAACGTATGTTAATCTCTAATGTAGTTCAGCATAGCTAATATTGTACTACGTGATATCTCAATTGTACTTTTGGATCTTTGGACTATGCTTTTCATGATTGCATTGTATATGCTTCTGGAAGATGTTCATCAGTACCGCGATTATACTATGTATGTTTGTATTATCCTTTCAATAAAGCTTTTGAAACTCAAAAAAAAAAAAAGAAGAATGCTGGTGTAGGCTGAGAGACTTGTGGTACCTTTGCCTGGAGGTAACTGAGATTTAAGTCCAACCCAATTAATTACTCACCTGTATCTTTAATCACATCACTTTTCCTTCTGAGCCTGCCAGAACAAATCAGCTTCCACTAAACCACAGATAGATAGATAGATAGATAGATAGATAGACAGACAGAAAGATAGATACACAGACAGATGGATATGTAGGTGTTTCTTGTTGATTACAGCACATGTATTTCAACTGTTGGAAGATGCTTTGTTCAAAACAATTACAGCTCTGAAAGTTGTGGGAGGTTTTGTTTTTTGTTTGTTTTATTAAACTGTTTGTAGCAGGGCCAGCTGATGACTCTTAATGTGTAAGAATATCCTCTAAACCTTTTTGTGTCAAGACTACTGGCATACCTCTAAAATGGGAGCAATAGCATCAGGCTGCTATGGGCTACACCAATTCATCTGATCTATAGTTAAACAGTATTGCAGGACTGCTCTGTAAATAGGAGTTGTTATTAATGTGATCATAAAAAATCAATTCACTACCAAAGGAACTGACAAAACATTACACAGCACTACATTGATGATACATAGCTGGTTTCAAAGATAAAAAAATGCACTGCTTCAAAAATTAAATCCCTGCCTCACAGTGCTTCCTGAACAAATACAAACATACTAGGACAGGGATATAAAAATCTTAATAGGCAAGAAAATATAATCTTATAGAAGACATAAATCTGAGTAGAACTAGATTTAATATTGTGATGGGAACTGGTTAGTTACATGCAATAAGACTGTAATAATAAAGTCTTAAAAAGAGGAACAATATCATACATTATTCTGTGTGATAGAGGACTGCTTACATCCCTCTAATAGGGGAACAGAGTTATTAGAGACTTCATCAGCAGTTATTTAAACTAGAGAAGGGGAAAACAAATAATGTATGTTCCACTTGCACCCCACAACTTGACAATGGTTATGGAGTTTGCTTGTCTAGTGATAAATCCAGGGATTATGGAACTAGATTTAATATTACTAAGGTGAATGATTCAGGTATAAGGCATATGAAACAATGCAAATGATATAAATGCTATGTGTACAAATCCTCATAGTTTAAGAGATAAACTCCCTGAATTAATGTCTATAATGACAAAGGATAACTTGGACTTGGTGACTACAACTGTGTCTTGTTACAATGAATCTCATGTCAGTGGTATAATTATACCTGGGTATAGTCTTTACAGAAAATTCAGACAAGGAAAGAAGGGAGCTGGAGTTGCTCTTTGTCTAAAGAACAACCTAATGTCTACATTACTAATGGGAATTTAGGAAAATGAGAGAGCATTTTGGAAACTATTGAAACTGGAAATATTAATGTTCGGATAGTATTAATTTATAGACCTCTAGTACAGGATGAAGAATAGAATATAACACTGATGGAAGAAATAACAACAATTGTCAGTGAGGGTTGATGTTATAGTTGTAGGAGGCAAATATAGTTTTTGATACCTTTTATTGGCTAACTAAGTAGATTTAAATGCAAGCTTTCAAGACATTAAGTCTCTTCCTCAGGCAGGTATAACATGCCTGAGGAAGAGACCTAAGGTCTTGAAAGCTTGCATTTAAATCTGCTTAGTTAGCCAATAAAAGGTATCAAAAACTATATTTGCCTCCTGTTTTTATACGGCTAACACGGTACCATCTCTATACTTGTAGGAGACTTTATTGTTCCAGATGTGGACTACAAGGTTCTTCTTGCCTTAACAGCAAGGATTAGGAACATCGTAGATTTTTTGCAAGAGGCATCCATTATACAGTTAGTTAAGAAACCAACTGAAAATGGAACACTTCTAGATTTGATACTCACTAATGTTGATCTAGTGTCACATGTATCTTTGGGTAAGAGCCTAGGGAGCTGTGATCACCAGTCAGTGTGGTTTATTATATAGGTAATGTCTGTGCATCACCACACAAAAACAAATGTCTTAGATTTTATAAAGGCTTATTTTATTTTATGTGTGAACAGGTACGTCTTCCCTTAACAGAAAGGAGATTGTTTCCTGTGTGCAGGAACAATGGCAACATTTAAAACTTTCAAGTAACAAAATTCTGCATTAGCCATGTTATCAATGCAAAAAAAAGAAATAAAAAGAAAACCACTCTGGTAGTGTTGAGAGTTATTGTGAAGGACTGGCAATATGCACACAGGACATGCAGGTAGACTCAGTTGAAAAACAACACTTCCCTCCTAGTGGGAAATGTCCTACGAAAAGTACCATTTTTCTACTTTTTTCACCTAGCTTATTGCATTGAAATCAATGGGAACACTGAATTTCTCCCCACCACATCACAGTTTTCTCTTCTTTTCCTGCAGGCATATAAAAGGGTGTCAGGCTCTCACAGCATGCCATTCCGTGTTTGTGAAAGGAGAAAGCAGCATATTTTTGAGCTAGAGAAAATAAGCAAATAAAGTGGAGTTGAAGCTTAGTTTAGGGAGTCTTTTAGGTAGGACATTTGTTCTCTATATTATGGGAATCTGGAGACACTCTGGGGAGAAGAAGGGAGAAAGGAGGTTGACCCCAAATACCCCCAAATTTAGTGTGACTGACTGGCAAGAGACCAACAGCCATGAACCAAGCTCCATCTTGATCTGGCTGTTATTATCACTGTGCTGGGGAGTGTGGAGGTGTGAGATGGGAGCAAAGGATGTTGACCCCAAATACCCCAACAATCTGTCTGATCTGATTTGAAAGACACAGGCAGCTGTGGTCCAAGCAATTTCCTTGCTGGCTGTTATTATTTCTTTGTTGGACCCCAAATACCCCAACATTCTGTCTGACTAATTTGATTTGAAAGACACAGGAAGATGTGGTCCAATTTCCATGCTGATTGTGCTGTTATTATCTCTGTGCTGGGAAAGTCTGGGTAAAGAAATTGTAGATTTTTTATTTTTTAATTATAAATTTGTTTTTGGACAGTAATAAGATAGGGTAGAAAACTGATAATAAAAAAAGGTGAAAGCCTACTGGGGCCCTGACATGAGCTGTGTAACTGAGGCAGACTTGATAGATAGCAGTCGAGATTTTTGTTGAGGGCCAAGGCAAGACATCACATTCCATCAGTTATGTTGTTACTTTACAGTAAAAACACACAGCAGTTGAGTAATGTCCTGCAAATGGACAAGGGGCAGGGGGAGAGGGAAAAGAGGAGCAGTGCAGGGATGTGGGAGTAAAGTGATAGTTCAAAAACTGACTGCAGCACGTTTGCTGCAGCATGTGTAATACATGACAATGATCCCTCTCCTCCTGGGGAGGATGCAGTTTGTCAAGGTCCCACCAAAAGTTCCACCACCAGCACAAGCTCCAGTACTATAAAAAAAACATACCTTATAAGAAGAACACTGAAGACAACAACAAGTCACATTCTAGTGTCGATGATGGCATAATGGAGGAAGATTTAGCAGCTCAACCAACTGCTGCATCTGACAGTGAGACTAACAAGCATTAAAACACCTGTCCTCAAAGTAACAGCGGAGTCTGTGAAAGTAAAAGTAAAAAGGAAATTGTTTGAAACCTCTAAAAGCTTAGTGGAATATAAGGGTAGTGGGCAAGAAGCAGCAGGCAATGCTGAGGATAACCTAATGATAACTAGTGATGATGATGTGGATCTAAAATACAGAGCATCTTCCTCTTCTTCAGATTCAAAGGAAGTTGAGAGTGAGTGAGTTGATGACATGTCCAGAAGGTTAGCCGAAAGGCAAAGGCTCAATCTTCCACCACTGAAAAGGAGCACTGTGCTATCTATAAACTGTTTTAGAAAACCATTGGAAATTCTGACCCTGACAAGCAGAGATACCTAAAAATATAGTCATTCTGTTGGTCATCATCAGCATCATCACTGCTTCCAAGTCCAAGCCCCACTCAGCTATGACCAATAAGTAATATGTATCAATAATCTGAGAAGAATGATAGCTTACATTTGACACAAACACGATAATATATACAAAAAAAAAGTAGGAGGCAGCACCAGTGGGACTTGTTCAAATATTTATTGATAGGGCAATGAAACAGCAAGAAGGTCAACGTTTCGGTCCTATGTCAGGACCTTTCTCAAGACAACATACACAAAATGGAAGACCGAATTTAAAGACACCGCTAGAAATTTCACATTGCCTCACGGGTGATGGTGACGTCTTCTCTCTGGTACCGTTACAGCGGCCCCAAGGAGAGACGTCATCACTCTACTGTGAAAAATAAGCAATAAACAAGATAATAGTGCTTGAGCAGAAGGATAATCATACAAAGTAAAATAATGTATATAATAAACAAATCAAATATTAGAAGTCTTGGAGTAGCCGCAAGGAGCTGCAGCGGTGCACGGGCGATCGTGTCTCCAGTGTATCTCACAGCTCCGAATATCACAGTAATGCCGGCAGTAATAAAAGTCAGATTATTCCCAACTAAATGGGGACCTGAAGATTTGGTGCTAGGTGCACCGCACATTAACAATAATAACTCTTATAAGTCCGGTATCAGAATATATCAGTGGGCACGGAAAGAGCCCGGTGTAGACTCTCATCAGGTTCTGCTGGGAAAAAAATGTAAGTGCTCCATAAGGGGGCGACAGCAGTCACAAAGAGGAATGTAAGTGTACATAATAAGTGCAGTATCAGCAGAGTGACAAAGAACAGGCATACTTAAGGAGCTTGTATAATAAAAAACATGGAAATGTAATAAAGCCATAGGAATAATGCAAAGGTATATAACTGGCTCTATCCAAGTCTGGTTATCTAAAGTCAATCCTCATAATGCAAGAGTCATAGTTAATGGGGGAATACTCCCCATGCAATTAATACATGTTCAAAGAAGTTAACACATTCCACAGCAAACCCACTATAGGAAAATCAAGGTGTAGACCAGTAGAATTGTAGTTGCTAGTGAATGGGTAATATACTCCCAATTGTCCAGGCTCTGTGGTTTATAAATTAGTATGGTAAAAGAAATCTGATAACACTGCGAGAGACCATTAGCACACTGGATAAACTAACGAGAACGCTGGCACCCATTCCTATCATGGGAAGGTGTTTGAAATGGCAACACCCATCACTAAACAGGATCTAAGCCCACCCATACCCTGGAGGGGTGCCAAATGTTATCCCTAGAGACAGGAGGTAGGAACATATCATCAAAGCTTAAAGAGCTACATCCAGGATAAACGTTTTGGGGGGGCGTGGCCTAGCGCGCGGTAAAGGTGGCAGCACATTAGGAGCGCTCCGGCGTGATCCAGGATTTATCAGCCTATAAAGCCGAGAGATTAAACTTTTTTGGGGAATCTGTACCCTTCCCCTTGTGGGCGAGCACGATGTCCTCCCATAGGAACAAGAGACATCATGAAAATATGCTCAAATTCCTCACCCCGAAGGAAAAAAGGAAGGCCTTGCAGCAACCAGGCCCATCCGCCCAAGACGATACCCGGACGGAGTTTGGTGACGACGATCTTTCGGAGCTGGACGAAACAGCGTCAACATCTTCTTGTGTTGCCAATACTACTTCTGGGGACATCAAGTCCATGCTTCGGACGCTAAGAACCCAGATTAAGGGAGATGTGAAAGCTATCGCTAATGACCTCCGCAAGGATATCAGAGCTATTGGGGACAGGACGTCCCGCGTGGAGGATAAAGTTGACGAAGTCATAGATGCCTACAATGCATTGACGGATCGCCATACTGCATTGGAGTCGGAGGTCCGGTTCCTGAAGGAGAAGGTGTGCGACCTAGAAGACCGTTCCAGGCGTAACAATGTCCGGATCCGAGGGATCCCGGAGGAGGTACAACCAACAAATCTTAAGGCATGGGCGCAGGACCTTTTCTCCAGTCTTTTACCGGACTACTCCGACCAGGACCTACTTGTTGATCGAATTCACAGGCTCCCCAGGCCAAGGAATCTACCCTCAGAAGCCCCGAGAGATGTTATCTTACGTATGCACTATTTTCACATCAAGGAGGAGTTGTTGAGAGCGGGCCGCCTCAGGGAGTCCCTGCCCGAACCCTACTCGGGAATACAGTTATTTGCGGACATCTCTGCAGCTACTCTACAGCAACGGCGTCAGTTCCGTCACATAACTGCAGCCCTACGTAAAGCTGACATCAAGTACAAGTGGGGGTTCCCGGTGAGAGTTTTGATTACTAGGGAGGGGTCGGTAACCCCAGTGGGGACTCCTGAAGAAGGGGCTCGTGTTCTCACTTCCTGGAATATCCCATTTGATGCCCCTCCAGAGCTTCAGACTGCCCGGCCTGCGCGTCTTTCAAGAGATTGGACTAATCTACCTGTTCCAATATCAGTTTCGAGGTTGCGGCCTGTCGAGCCTGAACCAGGATCCTCTCATGGTTGACGGCCCCTGGCATGCGCACCGATGATCGGACTGTGATTGTTTACACTGACTTCCTTGTAATGCTACCAGCCATATTTGCCTTTCAGCCAGGTTTGATTTTGCTGTTCGTATGGGGTCCTCATGCATCGCAATGGGAATGTTCCTAGGTTGTGTTATTGGGTTTGGATACTGTAATGTTACGACTTGGGAGTTATACTATTTGGCCTGGAGGTAGATGGGAGGTGTCAGGCAGACTCGGTTGACGGGGAGCCCTTGAAGGTCAGGGGTGGAGATTGGAGTCTGCGGGCCGCTTTCCCTGCTTCTAGTCCATGGGTGTGGGATTTGGGAGGGTTTTGTGCTGGGGTTATGTAGACTGGCGGGATTGTAACGGGGATGTTCTTTCTAGCTTGGAAACCAGTAGTGACGTGCCAGTCTATTGCCCCTTGTATTTTTCATATTACTTAGTATGTTTGGGGTTGGGTGCTATGCTTTGAAATGTTTAATTAAAAAAAAAAAAAAAAAAAAAAAAAAAAGTCCTCATAGGAGGGAATGCTTAGATGTTAGTCTGTTTGGGATGCATACCTACTGATCTCATACCTGGAATATAGACTACTGTTCTCTATGGAGGGATATCCGGTATTCTTGCTGCCTTAGGGCGGGTGGGAGTGCCGGTATGGTTCCTTAATCCTATGTTTAGCATGTTTAAGGGTCCCTTCTCCTTTTTATAAGGTCCCCCTTGCTTAAATTTACTTATCAGTTAATATCTCGGCTCCCTGTGGTTTACCCATGGGATTGTATGTTCTCTTAACTGAATCCTTGGAGGCGCGATCGGTCTCTCCGGATGTGCCTTACTCAGTGTGATACTTACCCCCCTCTCATCTGGGTATGAGATTGGTGCAGGATAGATTACCTATGATTGTCTATTGGATGTATATTGCACTGTGGATTTACAGCTCTTCGGAGCTTGTATCTTGTTTCTCTTTCTTTTATTCTTTTTCTAACTTTCTCCTCCTTTTTTTGTATTCCCCCCTCTCTCTACCTTTCCATGTGTCCCTCTTTCCTCTTTCCCTGAGTTCCCTCTGTTACTCCTTGTGTTCTATCCCCACCCCTCACCTCCATGGGCCGAAGGTGGCACAGTTTAGAATGATGGCCGATCGGGAACCAGGGGCTTCATCTTTGCTAGACAGCAGAGCGTTACATATTAGAGATGTCATTTCTCCATACCTATCTTATGGCTCTTAGAATTCTATCTATGAATGTTAAAGGGCTAAATAGCCCCCACAAACGACGTTTATTGTTTC
The DNA here is from genome assembly GCA_037306005.1 of Rhinophrynus dorsalis. Classification (NCBI taxonomy): domain Eukaryota; kingdom Metazoa; phylum Chordata; class Amphibia; order Anura; family Rhinophrynidae; genus Rhinophrynus; species Rhinophrynus dorsalis. Next base: position 152,742,295 of record CM074724.1, read on the forward strand.
AGGAAGCTCACAAACTGAAATCACAGATTTTATGTGTACAGGAGACTCACTTCGCCACGGGTAAGATCCCATCTGTTCATGTTAGGAACTTTAGCACGGTTTATCATGCATCAGCTACGACCAAGCGGGCGGGTGTTTCTATTTATCTCCATGACTCCCTGGCAGTGCAGGTGCTGGAGGTGAGGAAGGATCCTCAGGGTCGTTATCTTATTCTAATTGCTACCATTAATAATGTCACTTACTCGCTGATTAATGTGTATGCTCCAAACTCTAACTCGGCCCAATTCATTAGACGAACATTGACTAGGGCGGAGAACATACTGAAAGGCTCGTTGGTCCTTTGTGGAGATTTCAATACATTACTTGACCCTGTGGTGGATACATCATCTTCTCCCTCTGGGGCTCACCTGAGGTCTTTGTTATCACAAAGTAGAATTCTTTTGCAGGCTTTGACGGAATTCCGTTTGTATGATGTCTGGAGAACTTACCATGTTACTGAAAGAGATTATTCCTTCTACTCACAAGTGCATAGATCCTATTCTAGGTTGGATTATTTTTGTCTTGACAAACAAACGTTGCAAAGGGTCAGGTCTTGCTCTATAGGTACTATACAGTGGTCAGACCATGCTCCGATCCTCTTGGATTTAGTTGAAGACTTTAGCTGCTCTGGTCGAGGGTCGTGGCGGATTAATGATCATCTCCTGGCAGATGTTCAGGTTAGGTCACATCTGGAGACGCTCCTTGTTGAATATTTTACGTTGAATGTGGATCCTGATGTGTCTCCAGTAACATTATGGGAAGCTCATAAAGCAGTTATGAGGGGCCATTGTATAGCTTATGCGGCTAGGGAGAAGAGAAGACGGACAGCGAGACTAGATCACTTAACTAAGCATTTAGCCACTTTGGAAACTTTACAAAAAGCTCATTATACTAGAGCAAGGGGGAGAAGTATTGTGGAAACCAGGCGGGAAATTTCGGACCTGCAACTATTCCATACCCAACTTATGCTTAAAAAGCTACAACAACGGTACTATACGCAGGGTAATAGGGCGGGTACCCTCTTGGCGAGGAGACTCCGGAAGCGGGAAGCTAGGAGGGCTATCCCACATATTATATCTATGTCAGGAACGAAAATTGTGAACCCTGCTCAAATCCCGGAGGCTTTTGCCCAGTATTATGCATCTCTTTATAATCTTTGCTTAGATCCAAACACTTTCCAACCATCTAGCCGGGATATTGACTCTTTTTTAGGTAGTGTAGGACTGCCAAGTCTTTCCTCTGATCAATGTGACCTGCTCATTGCGCCTATAACCGCGGATGAAATTAAATCTCTTATAAAGTCCTTACCGAATGATAAAGCCCCAGGGCCAGATGGATTTTCTAACTCTTATTATAAATCCTTCAGTGGAATCCTCTTACCACATCTAGAGGAACTCTTTCGCTCTTGCAGTGAGAAAGGTTCCTTTCCATCTTCTATGCTTTCGGCGCATATTTCTACTCTACCTAAGCCTGGGAAACCCCCTACTCACTGTCCTAACTTTAGGCCAATTTCCTTACTGAACACAGATGTCAAATTATATGCAAAATTATTGGCCAACAGACTTCGAGACATCTTGCCTTCCTTGCTACATTACGATCAAGTTGGCTTTGTTCGAGGTCGTCAGGCCTCAGACAGCACGAGAAAGGTCATCAATGTGATAGAGAAATTGATGGCTGAGAAAACTCAGAGTCTTCTCCTGGCGGTAGATGCGGAGAAGGCCTTTGATCGATTACATTGGGGGTTCCTGCGAGCAGTTTTGCTTAAATTTGGTTTCCCCCCGGAATTTATTACGGCTATATTTTCTCTGTACTCATCTCCCTCGGCTCGGGTCACTTATGCAGGTTTTTTGTCTGAGCCTTTTGCCATATCTAATGGCTCAAGACAGGGATGCCCCCTATCGCCTATTCTTTATGTGTTGGCTTTAGAGCCGCTCGCCGAAATGATCCGCTCAAGTTCCCTGGTCTCTGGATGTACTTTTGGACATTTGGAGGTAAAGTTGAGTCTGTTTGCGGATGACATATTGATTACCCTTACTCAACCGGTCAATTCTCTTCCATGCTTATTAGAGACTTTGGCCTTGTATGGCAGGGTCTCTTATCATAAGGTTAACAAGGACAAAACCCAAGTCCTACCGATTCATGTAGATGCACCCACTCTCACTCAATTACAGGCTACTTATCCATTTGACTGGAGGACGGATAGTCTCTCCTATTTAGGTATCCTTATTACTCGAGAAACCTCGACCCTAGCTTCTGTTAATCTGAAACGGGTGTGGGGCTCGGTTCGTCAGGATCTTAGGGAATGGTCTCCTCTGATGCTGTCCTGGCTAGGTCGCATAGCTGCAGTGAAAATGTCTGTGTTGCCTAAGTTTCTCTATCTTTTTAGGACCCTTCCCATACCCATCTCCCTAACTTTTCTACAAGAGGTGCAGTCTGAGATTCTACGCTTCATTCACGGCGCTCACCGAGCCAGGGTCTCCACCCGTTGGCTTTTAGCTCCAACTAGATCTGGTGGTCTGGGGGTTCCATCATTGCTGTTCTATTACAGAGCAGCGAGAATGTCCCAGACAATACAATTTCATGTTAGCCCAGGGGGGGTAGCGTGGGTAGACTTGGAAGACTCGCAGCTTTTTCCACATAGAGTGTGTGACCTTTTGTGGTTACCTTCACGATGGCGACCGACCACTGCTACTCTCTTGACAAGTACCAGACTGTCACTGTCTACCTGGGATACGTATGCTCGAAAGGTCCCGGAGTTACGGCAATTCTCCCCAGCGACACCCTTGCGAGCCATGGACTACGTGATCCCGGGATCCAATTTTAGTTCTTGGAATGCAGCGGGGATTAGGAATTTGGGTCAGTTGGTTGATGGCGGTCTATTGAAGTCATATAGCGACATACAGTCGGGCTTTGACCTTCCGCGGAATGACTTTTATAGATTTCTACAACTCAGACATGTCTTAACAATGTCCCCTACTACATGGTCTTTGACTCCCCTGCTATTGCATTGTTTAGTTAGGTTGTGCATGATGCCTCAGAGTACTACTGGTTCGCTGTCTGCTTGTTACAAGATCCTGGTTTCTAGTGCTTGCCCGACGAAACTCCCATTTATGTTGAAGTGGGAGCAAGAGTTGGGGTGCACTTTGACAGCGAGCCAGTGGCAGAAAGCATTCTCTATCTCTAATGATCTCTCGCATTGTACCAATCATTTAGAACTCTCACGGAAAGTCATGTATAGGTGGTACTTGGTACCTGCCCGCTTGGCTCGTATCTACCCTCGTGCATCAAATTTGTGCTGGAGATGTAGTTTGGAGGTGGGATCCATGTTACATATTTGGTGGACCTGCCCTCGATTGCGTCTCTATTGGGATATGGTTTTTAATATATTGGAATTACCTAAAACGCCAGAAGTGGCATTGCTGCATGTTTTTCCGAGTCCATTGTCAGGCTTGGTACGATTTCTGTCGGGACAAATCTTACTCGCGGCGAAGACACTCCTGGCTAGGGCATGGAAGACTAGAGATGTACCTACCCGTGCTGAGCTACACCAGCTGGTGTCTTACAACTTAGGGATGGAGAGATTATATTTCACTTCCACTTTTAGACTAGAGTTCTATAACCAAGTCTGGGCCAAATGGTCATCTGGAGGGTGCTCCAGTTAAATGGGATAGATCGCCGTTGGCCCATGGTGGATTTTTTTGCCCTTCCTTCCTCTTTTGTGCCCTATACCTCCCCTCTTTTCTCTCTTATTTCTTTCTATCCTGTCTGCTATCCCTTTCTTCTCTCTCTTCGCATTTGCGCTATTCGGTATACATTTCACAAGGGCATTGTGATTACTGTATAATAAACATTTGGTTATTGACAAACTGTTGTATGAGTATGGTTGATCAAGACAGCTTTTGTTTGGTGAAATTTTGATTGCTGTTTTTTTTTACTGCCTTGTAGATTACACAATGTCTTTGTGCTTTGCATTACTCTGTTTATGTATGAAAAATTTCTTCAATAAAAATGATATTACAAAAAAAAAAAAAAAGAGCTACATCCAGATCCAGATGAAAAAAAAATTCCCTGTTCAACTGATTGTTTCCCCAGACTCCACCAACACATACACCCTCAGACCTCTGGGAAAGAAAATAAAATTTGCTATGTGTTGTGTGTAAATTCAGTATTCGCATTGATTTCAATGCAATGAGCTAGGCAAACAAAGCGGGAAAATTGCACTTTTCATGGGAAATTTCCTACTAGGTGTGAAGTGCCAGTTTTCGCCTATTTCTGTGTTGAGGCGAAAACTTTCTCCCATCCTTACTCCTAACAGTAAAATCATATTTACCTTAAAGGGATAGTAATACTTCGTTTTAACTTTATTTTATTTTGTAGGCATTAAAAAAACATGAAGAATGATATGTCTTATCTCTGAAACCTTTATGGTTTGAGAGATATTCACAAACAAAGTATCCCTTCCCTGTTCAACCAGATCAGAAGGGAGATGCCCAGGTAGACTGCAGAGAGGGACAATCTTCAATTAAGATAATGGAAAAAGCTGAAAAACTTGTCAAGGGGGGAAGGGCTTTCATTGTTTTCATACAAAGAAAATTGTCCCCTTCTGTTATCTGTCCTGTCATACAACCAGACTCACATTTGAGAAGAGATGGCTTACACTAGGAAAAAGGGGCGGGGAGGGGAACTTTGCTTGTGAATATCTCATAAACCATAAAGGTTTGAGAGATAAGACTTATATCATTCTTCATGTTTTTTTAATGCCTACAAAATAAAATAAAGTTAAAACGAAGTATTACTATCCCTTTAACTTGGGTAGAAAATCCTAACAGCCACTATGAATCAGTTCTGGATTGTACTTTAGAATGAACGCTTTGAGTACCAGGGAGTATCCTATGCATTGCAATGCAATGCGATTCATTGTCTATCTCCATTGCACTCAAAGGGTTAATCTTTAAGTAGACCTGAATATCCTGTCCATAGAGGCTGATAGGATTCTTTGTTAGAGGACTCTGAGACCCCAAAAATCATCTTATTGAAGGTTTCCTAAGAATATTTCTGTGGGAGGAATTGCTGTCCTTGTTCCTGTAAAAATAATCTTGCCTGCCTCTATGGGCAAGATTTCCAGTACTAATTAAAGATTAATTAAGGGGAACCAATCTACACAGAATTGATTCATAGTGGCCAATAGAATTTTCTGCATAGATTAATGTAAGTGGGGGGTTTATTATTTGGAGCTGTCAGTATTATTAGGCTAACCCACTGAGTTCCAGAGTGGTGTTCAATGCATTGGACATCCCCTGACACTCAAAGTGTTTAATTATACACACCACTGCTCATCTGAATGTTAGATACACTCTTCTTTATTTTATGAAGGGATACTGGAAAATCAAAGTGAAATGCACACATTTTTTTTATTTAAAATTTTCTACAACATTGGGGGGTGGGAGTGACTTCAAAGTGACAGGAAGATATAGTATGTCCCTGAATGTACAGTAAGGTAACCAGTGCATTGCAATGGTTTAAAAGTAATTACATAAAAAAATCCCACATTTTTTATTGATCTTTTCAGATAATCTCCCTGTGTGTTCACAAACCATTTGCATTAGTGCATCAGATAATGGATGTTCACATGAGGCCTATTGGTTTCACATTGCCAAAGGTAAAACACAAAAGAATAGGCTGGCCATATTTCCTTGAGACAAACACGGGATGGGGTGTGGGACAGATGGACAATGAAACTCTGTCACACCGAGTCCTATCTTAGTAAGCTGCAAACAGCAAGAACGCATTTGCTCCGTTTCTTACTAGCGATGTTCTCTCTCTGTGGCCAAAAAGTCTGCCCCTGAAGTAAATCGGAAATTCCTTTCTTCGTCACACACATTAGTGGTTTTACTGTGTTTACTGTACGCATTGATTACCATAGAGTCTTATGACTCATCGTCATATCACTGTCTAAGAGACTCTATGGTAATTTTCCATAGACTTGAGAGTCTTAGACAGTTATGAGTCACTCGAGTCAGAAGAATCTATGGTAATCAATGTGTACAGTAAAACCACTAGTTTGATGAAAAGAAGTTCCGATTTACTTTACCTTATGAGAAATAAACAATCCGCGTTCAGTTTTTTACAAAAAACAAAAAACTATATATATTATATTAAAAAACGGGACAAAATTGACATTTATATATATATGGAAATATGAAAAAAACGGTACTGTCCCGTTTAAAATGGTACATATGGACAGCCTAGAAAAGAATGTAATTCACAATACAGCATAGGTTGTCAATTGCTGGACTTTCAGCTCTTAGGCACTTCAGATCCCATCATCCCCAATCAGGCATTGGCTGGATGGTTGAGGATAGGGGTGAGAATTATAGTCCCTAACAGCTAGGTTCAACAATTGGCTAGTCCTGATGTAAATAATATTAAAAGGTAGACTATGCATTGTATTAAATGTACAGAAATTATTTTCTTAAAAAAAAGGAGTGTAACTCTTCCTGCTGGAGCTTTTTAATTAAAAGCTTATTAGCACTCACTTTTTTAATTAAAGTGCACTTTTTTAAGGTTTGGCCACCAGGTGGTGCTATTCTAATAATTTGCTATGGAGAACCACCACATAATAAAATTGCCTCTTGGACACACACACACATGCACATGCACACACACAAACACACGCACACATACACAGATACACATGCAATAACGTACGCACACATAGACATATATTCACAAACACATTCACAGAGACACACACACACATACACACATATGCACCCAGACACAAACAAACTTGCACAAAGAGACATACAGTGATGCACATACACAGGCACACACACGCACAAATACACATATATATAGTTTTCTTAATAAAAAAGAATACTGCTCATTTAAACCCAAGTTACATCCAAGGACAAAGATGCAATAATTAACCACAGAAAGTGTAATGGGTAGACCTATCTATATACCATGTATACTTAAAGGGATAGTAATGTTTCATAACAAAAGCAGCTCTAATTAATTGTCATAGTATTTGGGCCTTGGAGAGTGTTATTTCAATTCTGTCAGAGTTGTAGTTCAAGAGTAAGTGAATGATAAAGTGTCCCCCTCCCGTCCCTTTTACTGATATAACACTGCTCAGCTAAGAGCAGCAGGGAGGTGCCCAGGTAGATTGCAGAGAGGGACAATCTTCAATTAAGATAAGGGAAAAAGCTGAAAAACCTGTCAAGGGGGAGAGGGTTTTCATTGTTCTCACAGTAAGAAGATTGTCCCTTGCTGTTATCTGTCTGGTTAAGCAACCAGATTCCACATCTGAGGTGAGCAGTGATACACTAGGTAAAAGGGGTGGGAGGGGGATACTTTATCATTCAATTGCTCTTGAACTGCAACTCTGACATTATTGAAATAACACTCTCTATGGCTTAAATACTATGAAGATTAATTGGAGATGCTGTTTTTGTGAAACATTACTATCCCTTTAACTGTAGTGTAGTTCTATACCATTGAGGAGGCGTGAAGGTTTGCTTACATTCTTGTCACAGAAGATGAAAAAGCTATTAATTGCTGTGATATCTAGCTTTCTTTTTAGCTGAGGTATCTGTGGTTCATTGTCATTTATGCTATTTCTTATAGAGCAGAGTAAATGCATCTTAGAGGTTTTACCACTTAATATGGACCACTCAATCCATTACGATATCCAGTCCATTTGTGACTAGTTTACAGCTGCATAGAATGTCATTGTAAAAGATTGTCTTTATTATTTTCAGCCACAGTGGTTGCAGTTACTAAGAAACCACTTCATAAAATAATAAGGTAAAAGACTTAATCCTCATTTCTTACTTCATTATAGCAGGAGACCGATGGCCACATTACAGTGTACTGCATTTAGCACAGTTGAGCTCCCCTACTGAGCCAAAGCGCAAGTTATGGATTATAAATTCTTAAAATAAAATAAATACAGCAAAAGATTATCCTGCCAATCATCTAAAATGAAGTCGTTTGCAACTGTGGGTTTGCTTAACCCTTTAGGTGCCAGAGATTTGTCCAATGCATTACTCAAAGTAGCAGTAGTCAATCTTCGGACCTCCAGGTGTTGCAGACCACAACTCCCATTGTTTTCTGGTGGGGATGATGGCAGTGGCGACTCTAGGATCTCTACTTAGGAGGGGCTCACATGCAGCCAGAAGAAAAAATGGGGGGACAATTTAATGAGCAGTGACAAAGTCTTTACACCTAAAATAATGACATTCAGGCCAGTGGGTATGTGTGTACGCACATTATATCAATGGAAAACATTGGTAGAGTGGTAAAATACTGATTTGTTTTCCTAGCAATTCTTAAAGCTCTAGCATGATGCATCTCATCACTGGTCCATTTGTATTCCTGTCTTAATCAGCTTCAGATATGCCACCACCAGAGCAATACAAAGTTATATGCCACCACCAGTGCAATACAGATTTACATGCCACCACTAGATCACTGCAGTTAGATGCCACCACTAGAGTATTACAGAGTTATATCACCACTAGAACAATACAGTTGTCACCAAAGCAATACACCACCACCAGAGTACTACATTTAGATGCCACCACCAAAGCAATAAAGTTATGTAACCAGCACAGCAATAAGGTTATATGCCATCACCAGAATAGTTATGTCACCAGTACAGCAAAATGCCACCATTAGAGCAGTAAAGTGTTATATGCCGCCATCAGAGCAATACAAATTTATATGTCACCACCAAAGCAATACACCACCACCAGAGTACTACAGTTAGATACCACCACCAGAGCAAAAAGTTATGTCACCAGCCCAGCAATACAGAGTTATATGCCACCACCAAAGCAATACATCATGGCATGTGTTATATTTGATGTTGAGGGGTTTATTTTGATGTAGTATTGTCCATGCTTGTCACAAAATTGAACTCTTTTAGTGCCAGAGGTGTGTCCTGCATTTGATTGAATATAAGGCAACACCCACACAAACATGGGCTTTTCATGAAGGAAAAAAGAAAAGGCCTGAATATAAAGTGACCCTAAGGACTATTTCAGCAAGCTAAAGTGGTACAATTCTGGAGCAACCCAAGTACACAAAAGAGGCCAATGGACAATCCCTTGGATCAAATGGAAATTTTAACCCCTTGAATGCAATGCATTGGAGACCTCTCTAGCATTCAAGAAGTTAAGAAGCCTCATTTAAATCAGTGGAGATTTGTTTGGTTTTTTTATTTACCCCTATGGTGCAGATGGTTTGCCCCAGAATTGCACCACTTTAACCTGCTGAATTAGGCCTTAAAGGAATAGTAATACTTCGTTTATCTTTATTTTATTTTGTAGGCATTAAAAAAACACGAAGAATGATATAAGTCTTATCTCTCAAATCTTTATGGTTTATGAGATATTCACAAGCAAAGTTTCCCCCTCCCACCCCTTTTACCTAGAGTAAGCAATATCTTCTCAGATGTGGAATGCAGTCCATAGACCAGACAGATAACAGAAGGGGACACTCTTATTCCTATGAAAACAATGAAATCCCTGCCCCCTTTGACAAGCTTTTCAGGTTTTTCCCTTATCTTAATTGAAGATTGTCCCTCTCTGCAGTCTACCTGGGCACCTCCCTTCTGCCCTGGCTGAACAGTGTGACATCAGTAAAAGGGGCGGGAGAGGGACACTTTGTCATTGAATTACTCTGGAACTGCAACTCTGACAGAATTGAAATAACACTCTCCAAAGTCCAAATATTATGATGATTAATTAGAGCTGCTTTTATTATGAAACATTACTATCCCTTTATGGTCCGTTTGATCCTTACCAATGTGCCAGTTCACATGACCTGTTATGTGTACTGGTGCACCGAGCTGGGGTATGAGAGAGACCGCTAGAGTCTTGGAGCGGTCAATTTCAGACCGCGTTTTAACTTACAGAGCTCCTGCAGGAGTGCTACAAGTAAAAAGTATGTGACGTTCTAGGACCATCAGCAGTCCTTAAGGCAAAATCTGGTGATGGTCCTGGCACGTCATGTGGCCCTTAAGGGATTAAAGTGCCAATAAAGTCATCATAATGAAAAAAATTTCACATCATGAGTTGGTGGTAAAAGAAAGACATTATTTTTAGAAGTAAATCCATCACATTTGAAAATGTGTCTGAATTCATTAAAAATGGCAGTAAGATGAGCTTGATGAACATTGCTCACACCACTCTGATAATAGTATTTTAATTTGCTTCTCAAAGTTTTGTCAGGAAAAAATTATGGAAATTAGACAAAAAGTGACAGCTAAAAGAAGATTTTTTTGAAAATACCTTACAGTATGACTGTAGATTAAACCACATCCACGTTTTAGACTGTGCTTTTCCTTTGATGGAGATGGGGGAGCTGAATTTAAAAAACTGAAGGTAATATGGCTGAGAAATGACAAACCATGGTGTTAGAACAGATAATTTCAGTTGCTACATCTTTGTGAACATCTCGCCCTTAGTCTTCATAGCCTGTTGCACAACTACTGACCAAATTCTGTGAGATACTTAAAGAAAATGACTTATAGTGTGGTGTGCTATTGATGCCCGATGTTGGTTGGAGTTAGAAAGAAGAGAGGGTGTTTCTACTCCATCAGTTCTTGTTTTCATTAGCTCTGTTACCAGTTGTAAATCAACTAGGGTGTGATACAGAAATGTGGGTGTTAAAGACATACCTGTGAACTTTTAAAATCAGCTAACTTTGAGGGCTAACCCACTGGACTCCCCTGATCTAGTTCATATCGCAAGGTTCGAATGAGTTTTACTGTTTACTGCAGAAAATGAGCTTTTCTTGTGGATTTTTTCACCAATTACCGCTTGAATTCTCACAAGACAAGCAGTACTTCTCTCTTTGCCTTTCTGGCAGAAATGGACCCAATTTAAAGACTAAAGAAGCAATCAATGTAATGCAAATCAAACAAGGAAACCCTGAAGATTTGGCTTTGTACCCTGAGACTCTGAGATTAGGGTCAAAACCCTGAGTCTCATGGTCAGATCCTGATATTTCCAAGGTGTGATTATAGATGCATTATGTTTTGGTAAGAAAAACTCATTCTATTTGATGTGGCTAATTTATCAAAGTGTCTATGATAATTAGAAACAGGAGAGTTGCTAATTTCCTAGAAGTCCTTGGGCATAGACTCATCTAATTAATAATAAGTGCACCTCACAACCCATTTGGATAATCACCATTAAAGATAGCATTAGAGCATGACACCATTTCATGTGACAGGCTGAGGCTTTAAAGGGATAGTAACACTTCATTTTAACTTTATTTTATTTTGTAGGCATTAAAAAACATGAAGAATGATATAATTCTTATCTCTCAAACCTTTATGGTTTGAGAGATATTCACAAGCAAAGTTTCCCCTCCCTCCCCTTTTACCTAGTGTAAGCCATCTCTTCTCATATGTGAATCTGGTTGTATGACCAGACAGATAACAGCAGGGGACAATTTTCTTTGTATGAAAACAATGAAAGCCCTTCCCCCCTTGACAAGTTTTTCAGGTTTTTCCCTTATCTTAATTGAAGATTGTCCCTCTCTGCAGTCTACCTGGGCACCTCCCTTCTGATCTGGTTGAACAGGGGGGGATACTTTGTTTGTGAATATCTCTCAAACCATAAAGGTTTGAGAGATAAGACTTATATCATTCTTCATGTTTTTTTAATGCCTACAAAATAAAATAAAGTTAAAACGAAGTATTACTATCCCTTTAAACATGAGACCTGGGGCTTGAGTCTCCTCATCCAGTACCTTGCAACTCCCTGATTAGAAATTAAACAGTTAGGTATCTTTTTGATTAGCACACCCATCAATTTGTGATGTAACACATACATACAAACCTGCACTGCAGACAATAGTTGTGGAAATATTGGCAAAAACTGAATTCCCAAACAAAACAAAACATGCCATTTTCTCCCAGTGTCTTTCTTAGGCCAAAATTCTGCTTGTCCATACTTAAATGGAACCCTTTATATGACTTGAGTGATCGAAACCCTTAAGAGCCAGCAGGGTGCTGAGACCATTGCTATGTAAGGTATTGGTCACACTTACAGCACTAAAAGAGTCACCCGCTTCAAAGGCCTACGCTAAACTGATTAGTATTGGTGTCCTACCTTCTCTAGCACTGAAATTTAATGATTGATTAAGTAGTTTAAAGTATAGTCTGAGTAAGCTTCAAATGATATTACCAATGACTATAAGCACTAAGCATTACAGCAACTGCTATATGCCAGGACTGGACCTTCATTGTCTTCTGTCTCTGACACCATGGTGGTGTAATGGATGGAAATCTGACCAGAACAGTGCTTTATTACCACTCTAGTCACACTCGACTTCTTCAGAGCGTATATAAACTCATGGCTGTAATCACAGATCATGGACAAATCCTGCCACAAAAGTGGCTTTTCCTGACAATGTTTGGGGTGGAAAGAGAGATTGATTTCTTCTCCCTTCTAAATTGCTTATTGGATTATTGATTTAAGTTTTAGTGCTAGTTCCTGAAGCCTTTTTCAGATGTGAAATGTGAATAGCTGGCTGCATTTCCCATTAGATGAGAGTCTGTACCTTATCCCCTTCATCCCTGGCTTCCACAGCAATTATAAATCTGTCTGGGAGAGGTAGCCAATCAGGATGTTCCTTTAGAGCAGCAACAGGAAACTTCTCATCTTTCTACAAGAGTGATCTTGTGCTTCAATGCACACAAAAAATAACTACTTTTATTTGGGGAAAAAAACCACACCTGGCAACGGAAAGGCTGACAGACAGCAAAATATATCTGTACTAAGAATGACTGATATGTAGCTTTATATATCTATATAGATATATATATATGCAGAATAGGGATCTCAGTTTGTAGTCACAACTAAAACCCATCAATTAACTATTTTCTTATGTAATGTAGCATAGAATGCATTGTATATTTCATCCAGATACATATCCATGAAGATAGGAAGGAGACGTTCTTGTGCAAAGAAAAAGCATCATTGGAAATCAGTCAAATTCCCCCAAATTCCCACTTAAATTGGACTTTTAACCCCTCCAGTGCCAGAGAGGTCTCCAGTACATTGCTTCACAATGTGTTGTAGACCCTTATAATGGTTAGTGGTATTAAAGTCCCATTTAAATCAGTTGAATTCTTTTTTTACTCCTGTGGTGCAGTTGGTTTGCCCGATAATTTCTCTTGTTCTGAACACAGGACCCTTCAGGGTTAATGTTTACTCCAAAGTGGCAGCTGAGATTGCACACACTTTGACACTGGCTTCAAAGAAACATCACAGTCACATGTCAGTGCTTATAGATAGCTGCTACAGGTATTAGGCCTGCATGCTATAATTCACTCTAAAAAGACAGGAACTGGTACAACTCATTGACAAAAGACTCCCTAATGATACTTAGAAGTTCCGGGTGCAAAGACAGTGGATTCAAACCATCCAGACAAACATGTAGTTTATGAGTAAGCACTGTCTGAGCAAACACTTAGATGGCTATCCCTAGCCACCTGCATTGATCCTTCATCTATGTCCATCGATTCAGCTCAGCATGCTGTCTAGGTGCCATATTTGATTCTTTCCTTTCCTTCTCCCTTTACATCAACTCATTGGCCAAACCTGTCACTTCTTCTTCCTCAATATTGCTAAAATCCACCCATTTCTGTCCCAGAAAACTACTAAAACTCTTGTTCATGCCCTCATTGTATCCTGCTTGGAGCACTGCAATCTCCTACTAACTGGCCTCCCGGCTTCTCGGCTTTCCCCTATGCAATGTGTCCTAAACTCATTTGCACTAACTACCACACTCTCTCTAAAAATCTGCTCACATCATTCTTAGACATCTCACATGGCTCCCTATTCAGCACCATATCACCTAAAAAGTTCTTCTTCTTCTTAAGTTCTTTAACACCTTAAGCACTATAGACGTGCATGTCTTATGCATGGGGTAATGGTTCAAGTAAAGACACAGACAAATAATTATGGGTTTAACTCAGGCCACATCTTTATTTAAAATACATAACCATTTTCAACCCAGACTTTCAGCTCTTGCCAATCACCAAACTTGGTAGGCCAAAAACCTGCCTACCCCTTTTCAAGCTCACCCCAATCTCGTTCCACCTTACCCCATAAGCTGGTCACTGCAGCTCAATGGTGCCGGTGTCTAAACCCACAACACAGTCCAGGTGTCACTGTCCCTAGGCCGCTGGCCTACCATCTTCCTGTAACCATATCCAACTTAATGACCTTATACATATTAGCAAGGGCCCAAAACATCCGCAAAGCTGTGACAAGCAAGAAAGCAAACAAACCCCACAGGCACACAGCCCCCACCATAACTCCATGCCCCCAAGCAGTACCAACATAAGGGAGGGAGGGAGGGACGCTGTTCAGGACTTCAGTATAAAGGAAGTACAATTAACCTGATCACTTTATATAACTTCCTAACCTCCTCTCGCCTCACTTCCTGTCCCCATCTCCTACCCTTCCTTGCCACCCCTCAGCTCAGACATTTCTCCCCTTCTTATTTTCACAGGGAGTTCTTGTACGTCACGGGGAAAACATGCATTAACGACCTATGACATACATGTACATCATGGAATTCAGGGGTTCCTGTTCGGTTGCACTCTGTTCGGACACCTCTGATTCTGAGTCAAGAAAAATAAAATGCCCGTGGTTCTTAAGTGACGACCATACAGTTGGCCTTTAAGAGCTTAAACCTCTCCATGCTGCATTCTCCCCTACCATCTCTTCACTTATCTTCCCAGCCACCTCCTTCATTCTGCACACAACTCCCTCCTTATTACACCATCAACTTCCTCTGCTCTCTTCCATCTCAAACCTTCTCTACTTTCCTCTCCTTACCTCTAGAATTTCATACCTCTCTACCTACATATAGAACTATCCCCCTCCCCTTTAAATCTACCCGGAAATCCTACCCTCTTGAACACTAGCACCATGCACTGTCTATTGAATACACAGTAGTGTTACTCACAGCACTTGACACCCTCATACCCTGCTGTCTGTCTCCTATTACCCATTTAGATTGTAAGTGCCTCACATCAGGGACCTTTTTCCTATTGCTTCTATGATTCTGACACTTATTTTAACTCTGTTTATTGCATTTATTGTAACATACTACTGTTGTATTGCTGTGTACACTGTGTGGCACCATATAAATAAAGCTTTACATATATACATGCATACATTTATTCCAGTGCTTTAGCAATCATGGATTAATTTTTTTTTTTTATTTCTTGGATTTGATTTGAGCAGCTTTTCAACAGGCTCTAATATTGACAATATATTTATTTGATTAGCAAATCTGAAATCACATGGTTATAAAATCTTGTAGATCCTTAGGTATTCAAAGACGAGGCTCCGCTGTTGCTTAAAATGTCAAAATATTCATTTGGATTATAATGTATGCTGTTAGAATATTGATGCAGGTAGATATCATACTACCATTTTAATGTCTGGAAGAAAAATTATTTATGTATTTTTTTATTTTCTTCTTCTGAATCAACAAAGATGACCTGGCAAAGGTTTAACATAATGGACTCGGGTCTTCTTTTTGCAGATTTTCATCTCTGCACAGTGGGGTTTATTCAGCAAGCTAATTCTTGGCAAACAGGTGTATTAGAGAGGACAAATAACAATTCCCATTGATTTCAATTGTTTGTTAACCACCTGAATGCTTCACAATGCATTGGAGACCTCTCTAGCTTTAAATTGGTTAAAATAACAATTGAAATCAATGATGGTTTGGGGGAATATAATTTGTCCTCGACGTTCAGATGGTTTGCTGTATAGTGATCCTCTTTAACCTGCTGAAAATGGCTCATTGTAACTGTTCAGGATGACCAATGCTCTACATGAAGGGTGATTGATTCCTTGTTGATTGACCTGGACATACCAAGGTTTCCATCTCTGCATGCAAAAAGTATCACTCCTAAAAAGATAAGACCTATTCCTCACCAAGTCAATAATGATTAGTAGAGCTTGTGTGAAGCCATATGTGACTACAATAACCGTTGAGACAATGGGTCACGTACCCTTGGTACTGCCGATTTTGAATGTCTGTGATTACCAGCTTGGTTTTCTCAGCAGTAAAGCTGTGCTGAAACTAGGTTATCATCAGATAATTAAATTAGATAATTAAGACATAAGAACAACCCCTTCAGTACAAAACAATTACAGCATATATCTTTATCATTGGTAGCTGAACAATGTATCATCAGCATATCTGGGGTACTGCAGCATTTAACATTTATTAATTTAGCACATAATGTAATACTTGGTGGTGCATTATATTCAGAGTAACTATAGTTTAAAGAAGCAGTTATGAAATATATATATATATATATAAATATATACATTTTTTTTCCTGCTGAATAAAGTAAGGGTACTCCCACATTCCTTACAGATTAAGCTTTTTTTTTTTTTACTAAACTGCAGTTTTATATTATAGTCTGCAGGTGGTACTGTTCCTATCACATCCTATGGAGAGCTGTAGTCACTGACTCAAATTTTCCCATAGAATGCTTTAAAAAATGTGCCTTTTGAATACCAGTTTGTGCTGTTTATTAAAAAAAGAAAAGTCTGAATTGTAATAATCATTAAATTAAAGGTTTCATCAGGAAAAATATAAAACAATAATGTCCATAAAAGGAAATCTTACCCAGCATTTGACTGTTTATCCTTAATTGTCAAATTCCACTCCTTTCTCTTATGCTTGAGGTCACACTGTCCAACTTCTGTCCTTTGAGAGAAAACAGTACTTCTGCTTTCATGTATTTCCATCCAGTTTGCTGCGTGCAGCTCATGCGCAATGAAGAACTGCAGTAGTTCTGGCGCAAACAATTTCACCATAGGGACAAATATGAATCCAACCAAATTCCCTTTGATTTAAATTGAGTTTATAAACTTTTAAATTCTACAGAGGTCTCCAACAAACGCATTGTGTACGCTTTAGAATTTAAGACCATTTTTTCTGTCATGGTGCAGTTGGTTTGAACCACAGTTGATCCCATTTTTTTAATACCTCAACCTCAGTGATATTCATTCAGCACAACTGAAGTAGATCTCATATTTATAAAAGCAAATTGGATTTATTCTGGAATAATCCAACTGCAAGATAGGGGACAAATAAAAAATGTTGTTCAATTAAATTGGACTCTCAAGGCATTCAAATTGTAAAAAAGGTCTACTGAAGTGCATGGGAAATTAGGACTTTATATTTGTCCCCTACAGTGCAGTTTGTTTACTCCAGAATAACTCCAATTTGCTTTTATAACAATGGGCCAATATACCTGCTTCTGTAGGATGCATTCAAATCAAAATTGTGAGAATGTTAACATCTGCTCTTATTCATTGGCATAGAAATAATATGGCCACCCACATGAGCATGTACAAGTGTGTATGAATGCTTTATTGCAGACTGTCACCAACAATCAGGCAGAGTTAAAACTTTAATGCAAGCAATCCCGAACGTAACTTCTATAGCATGAGCAGGAAAATGTTGTAACTTTACAGCTATTTCCTCCTTCTGCCTTATTAGTACATGATGATAAACAAGGCACAGCAGAATAGAATTATCCAAAATAACCTTCCACTCCCTCCTGTTGAAACACGTGATATAAATCTGGGAATACTTTGTCTATATAGTATAGTACTGTTAAATCACAAAAACCAGATACTATTTTAACATGGAATGATATTAGCAGAAGAGTTCCCAAACACATGGTTGTGGTAGATTCACTGAAAATTATTGTGGAACCCCTTACAACAAACCCTTAAACCCCATGGATGTTGGAAAGGCCTCCAATGCCTTGCTTTGCAATCAGAACTCTCTATCACACAAGGGGTTAGAATAGTTTTAAAAAGAAATGTGTCAGAATGCTAATTTGTACAGGCAACCTAAGCAGTGGCGTAACAATAGGGGTCGCAGCGGTCGCACCTGCAACCGGGCCTGTCACTCCAGGGGCCCGGCCGCCCCCTGCGACCCCCTCGCCCGCAGCAGTCCTCAGCTGATCTCCCACTGGTGCGCCGCTCTAGTAATACAGAGCGCTGGGAGATGACATCATCTCCCAGCCTCTGCATTACTACAGCAGAGCCCGGGAGCTCCAGTTACAGAGATCTGTGCCGAAGGAGACACAGATCTGTAAAGACACTCCGCTAGACCACCAGGGACTGGAGGTATGGGCAATGTGGAGATAAAGGGGAAATGTGAAGATGGGTGCATTGTGGAGATGAAGGGGGCATTGTGGAAGGGGCAATGTGGAGATGAAGGGGGGGCGTTGTGGAGATGAAGGGAGCGTTGTGGAAGGGCAATGTGGAGATGGAGGGGGCATTGTGGAAGGGGCAATGTGGATGAGGGGTCCAATGTGGTCGGGGGGGGCCCATGGCAATTCTTGCACCAGGGCCCGGTGGTGTCTAGTTAAGCCTCTGAACCTAAGAGTAAATTATTAGGATAAAATATCAGGTAACCATTAACAGTAAATTGTTTATATCTTTCAAATGTTTCCTGGTACTCACAGAGCCATAAACACAGAGTTTAACACAATGGCCTTGTTCTGCTGGTAGTCACAAAAACACACGTGCACAATTGGCCACCCCAGCCTTGTTCAACTGTCTGCCATTTATAATATTTGCTCTGAGGAACCCCTTGTACTGTTTCAGGAAATCCTGTTATTCCTCATAACATAGTTTGAGAATCACTGTATTTTTACATCCCCCTAATTTCTGTCATGGAATTTTAGGCCTTTTTTAAAATGCATTTTTTGGTTAGATGCTTCAGATATACAGTGAAAAATAATGAACCCATTGAATGCTAGAAAGATCTCTAACAAATTCATTTTACAATGTGTTGGAGGCCTAGCATTCAAGGAGTTAAGTGTATAGATAATACTTGTCTTTCAGTGCTGTTTGATAAGGATACATGGAAACATCCCAGACTGAGGTTTTGTAAACTCTTGGCCTTATGCCCTTAATGTGCGATACTGCATTCAAAGAGGGATTTCTCTAGTTTAATTTCTGCCTTGTAACATATCTCTTCTTTTCCCTGAGCGGCCGTCCGACCTTCTAAAGAGGGATCGCATGTCACAGGGAATAAGCTAACAGCTAAAGAAAAAAAGAGGACAAATTAGGAATGGATATTAATAGCTATATTAAATATTTATCTGACCTTGTTTCACATAGGCTGTTCTAAAGGCAAGTTACCGAGCCGATTTCCTTGTATTCTTAAGGGTTTCTTTGATCCTGCTTTTTGAAGGCTTAATTCTGATCTCAAATAAAGAAAAGAGGTAAAGCCACAGTTCAGTAATGAGCTTAGAGAAGTATCACTATTTGATTAAAATACAAGTGAATATTTTCAGACGGGTTTCTTCCAATGTACAGTATTTGCTGTTTTCAGGAGTCTCACTTAATTGAAGCATTTGAAATACTCAAGACATAGACGATCTCCATTCATTACTCCTATGATTTATTACTACTAAGAATATTAATGCTGTTAGTTTTAAAGGGATAGTAATGTTTCATAATAAAAGCAGCTCTAATTAATCATCATAGTATTTGGACTTTGAAGAGTGTTATTTCAGTTCTGTCAGAGTTGTAGTTCAGGAGTAATTCAATGACAAAGTGTCCTCCTCCCGCCTCTTATACTGATGTAACACTTTTTAGCCAGAGCAGAAGGGAGGTGCCCAGGAACACTGCAGAGAGGGACAATCTTCAATTAAGATAAGGGAAAAACCTGAAAAGCTTGTCAAGGGGGGCAGGGCTTTCATTGTTTTCATTGTAAGAAGACTGTCCCCCACTGTTATCTGTCTGGTCTTACAACCAGATTCACATCTGAGAAGAGATGGCTTACACTAGGTAAAAGGGGCGGGAGGGGAAACTGCTTGTGAATATCTCTTAAACCATAAAGGTTTGAGAGATAAGACTTATATCATTCTTCATATTTTTTAATGCCTACAAAATAAAATAAAGTTAAAACGAAGTATTACTATCCCTTTAAATTAGCAGTGCCTTCTAGTACAAAATTGGCATAAGTACATGTTAAAGGGATAGTAATACTTTATTATTACTATCCCCCATATTGTACATATTTGCAAAATAATTTAATTGCCTCAAGGGTCATCTCTCAAACCTTTATGCTTTGAAAGATAACCAAAGGCAAAGTTCCCCCCTCCCTCCCCCTTACCTGAAGTCAGCGTTGTGCTGACTGCAGGGATATCCGGTCTGACTTTCATCATGCGGCTCTGCAGCAGAGCCGCAATTACGTTAGCGACAAATAATGTGCAAGCACATGTAGAAGACCGTTTCAGTGAAATAATTATTTTTCACTAACGGGATCTCGGCTCTGCTGCAGAGCCGCAAGCCTGTCGTACAACAGGCTTCCCCTGCAGTCAGTACAACGCTGACTTCAGGGAAGAGGGAGGGAGGGGGGAACTTTGCCTTCTTCGGTTATCTCTCAAACCATAAAGGTTTTTTTATTGATAAGAAAATAAAATTAAAAATGGATAAACAATTAAGCAACATTCTTCTGCTGCTGTGGCAATGGGAGATACATTTGCTTTGCAACTTTCCTTCAGTATTGATGACAGAAGCTGAAATCCCACACAGCCCTCCCAGCTTTTTGTGCCTGTGAATTACTTTCAGTGGATTTACCTTTAATATCATATGTGGTAGGTTTAGAGGAAAAAATAGTCAGTAGGAGGAGTCTAGTTTAATTTATATACCTAGAGAAATGTAAATAAAAATATCAATAACTAGCTTAATATTTTTATGGTATGTGGGGCTATTATGGTACGTCAGAGATATGGTCCCCGACACTGTATTTATTTAAAAAAAAGAAAAATATATCTATCTATATATATCTATATATCTGTATATATATATTAGGATGATTAGGTAACCCCTGAGGAAGCAGACATCGCTGTGACTCTAGTATCTCCCGGTCACGCCTCCCACTTGGCACTGGTGTTGCTGTGAAGGAATGCCAGTGCACCGTAACGGTGCTTGCTACATCGTATCCCCAGTGCATGATTAATTCCCATGAGTGAAAAGAGATTCTTCTTCCCCGGAGACGGAGTGGAGAGCTGGGATTGAAGAATTGTGCTAAGGGACTAAATCTACTAGCTTCCAGTTTCGGACTATACTGGGTGGGCGGATCAAGGCTAACAGGCATACCTGGGAACTTTTTATTGTTGTCTCCCCGGAGGGGAGTCCTCTGCTGCCATGGGTGGTGTGGAGAATGACGCGTATCTCGTCAAAAAGGGACGGGTCTTAACGCGAGTGCCGGGGGATGGCTTAAAAGAAGGCTTGGGGGGAAGGAGCTACACCGGGGGGGGAAAGTGGAAGAGGGTAGAGTTTCAATAGAAACTCCCCACATCCGGAGGACTCAGCCTCTGCCCCGGAGACCCAGTAAAGCAGTGGCAAATCCGGAGAGTTCCCAAGTATGCTAACAGGACTGGAATATTTTATGCCTATAGACACTGTGGTCTGATGATTTTTTTGTACTTCTTGTGTGTGAAACTAAGTAAAGATTTTACGTTTAGATGTGTCTGTTTTTGCGCTCCTCATTCCAGATGTGATACTTTGAACAAGGGATAAGGTCCTTTAAATTGGAAGCTGCATCAAAAAGATACATCGGGTAAACCTTTGTGACTATCCATCGTCATAGAATTGTATACTTATCATCTCATCCATCCATTTCATCTACTCATCATTTCATCACTTCATTTATCATTTCCATATAGATAAGTACTGTATTATATCTATTTTTGGACCTCTAGCTTTGCATTTGATATTTGGATTTATGGACCTACCTATTGGACATATAGTACAGTATCAGCTCTATCTATTAATCTGACTAGTGTAATATTCAATCTGTATTGTATTTATTGGTCTGGCTTCCTATAAATGCATGGTTCATTTTGAAAGGGTTAGTCACGGTGCGCAATGTGGAGGTGTCTTTGCTTGGATCATAACGGTCTGGGGGACTCTGATAATATTATTTAAGTTGCAGAGTTTACCCAGGGTGGGTGTTCAAGGTTGAGACACATATCCTCACCAAAATAAATATATTAGGATGAATTGACCCTTTCAAGGTTGTTCTTATTTTATCATGTGATCACCTGGCATAATCCAACATTTTTAATTTCTGAATAAGAGCTGGAGGAGGGCAGAGGATATCTCATTCCAACTAGGGTAACACTAAGTTGACAGGAGCACGGAGGCATCTATTAACTGAGAGGTACCCTAGTTAGAAAGGAGAGAAACTCCATGAATGGGGGTTAATACCAGGTGACCAACTCTTTCCAACAAGAGTAGATCTCAAGGGGTTAGTGCCATTTGACCACTTGATCACCTGGATTTGTATAAAAATATGTATTTTGGAATTATGAGCTGGGGAATTTAGGTATCAACTTACATAACTCAGCGATACCCTAGTCTCCCAATTCCCACACGTTATGATATGAATAGAGTTAATACCAGGTACTTACTTGATCGCCTGGTAAACGTACACATATAATGTACATAGTGTTAGGAGCTGGCAGCATGGCTATATTTTAGTGCCTCTTTCTCAGCCCACTAACTCCTATCATGACAGAATTACCCTTTCTTTAAAGGGTAGACTCTCGTCTTCCCAACAATTGTAGTCAAGGAAAGTTTAAGCAGGAGATTACTTGATAACCTGGTATAAACATATATCTAAACTATGTAGTAGTTGGTGGTCCCCCACCCCCCAACTTCTAAAATCACAGTAAGGGGGAATGTATCCACTTTCCAACAAGGCTATACAAGATAAATATAATACCAGGTGACCAGATGACATATACATATAATATATGTTGTTAAAACCCTGGGGGAGCCTTTCTCCCCCTCCTGCTACTTTGCGTATCAAAGTTACCTAATTTAAAAGAAGAGATGCTTCCCTTTTAAAGGGATAGTAATTTTCATTTTATCATTATTTTATTTTGTAGGCATTAAACAAACATGAAGAACAATATAAGTCTTATCTCTCAAACCTTTATGGTTTGAGAGATATTCACAAGCAAAGTTTCCCCTCCCGCCCCTTTTACCTAGTGTAAGCAATCTCTTCTCAGATGTGGAATGCAGTCCATAGACCAGACAGATAACAGCAGGAGACAATCTTCTTCCTATGAGAACAATGAAAGCCCTGCCCCCCTTGACAAGTTTTTCAGGATTTTCCCTTATCTTAATTGAAGATTGTCCCTCTCTACAAACTACCTGGGCACCTCCCTTCTGCTCTGGCTGAACAGTGTTACATCAGTAAAAGGGGCAGGAGGGGGATACTTTATCATTGAATTACTCTTGAACTACAACGCTGACAGAACTGAAATAACACTCTCCAAAGTCTATGATGATTAGTGTTGAGCGAGCACCCCGATGCTCGGGTGCTCGGGTGCTCTGACCGAGCACCGCCGGAGGCTCGAGTGCTCGGCCGAGCACCCGAGCCCCATTGACTTCAATGGGGCGACACGAGCATTACACCAGGCACCCCCTGCTCTGATGAGGGGAGGGTGCCTGGTCAATGCCCCCTTCATCTCCACAATGTCCCCCTTCATCTCCGCAATGTCCCCCTTCATCTCCGCAATGTCCCCTTCATCTCCGCAATGTCCCCCTTCCACAATGTCCCCCTTCATCTCCACACTGTCCCCCTTCATCTCCGCAATGCCCCCTTCATCTCCGCAATGCCCCCGTACCTCCAGTCCCTGGTGGTCCAGCGGAGCGTCTTCAGATCTGTGCCTCCTTCGGCACAGATCCCCGCCACCCGAACATGGCGGGCGAGCACATGGCGGTACTCGACGAGTACCGCCATGTGCCGAGCAGAGCGATGCTCGAGCCGATCCGAGCATCGGCCGAGCATGCTCGCTCAACACTAATGATGATTAATTAGAGCTGCTTTTATTATGAAACATTACTATCCCTTTAAACAATATTATTTATGCCTATCACATCTTATCATGGCTGCTAAGGCAATTTAAAAATCAATCTGCTAGACAAATAGCCATCTCAGAATGATGAGAACTGTAGTCCATAACCAGCTGTAAGGCCACAGACTTTCTACCCTCAGAGTATTATTCACAAAAGGTTAGGGTGGTCTCAAACACATAGCTTCATGCATTGCTAGAGAAATCTAGTATCCAGTGGGTTAACCCTTTGAGTGCCAGAGAGGTATGCAATTCATTCCTTGGTGCAGTTGGTTAACCCTAGATTGGCTCTTTTTGGTGCAGTTGGTTGACTCCAGATTGGCTCTTTTTTTTTCTTTTGTGCTAAAGGCTTGTTGTAAACTATAGGCACAGGCAACTACAATAGCTTTTTAAATTCCATTGGAATGGCTTTTAACCCTTTAGATGCAAGAGGAATCTACAATGCATGTAAAATTATATTTGACATTTTATCTTTTTCTCTCCTTTTAGGAGTGATCGTATTATATGGTACCGGAGTCATAGCCGCACCATTTTAATACATATTTTGTCTAATGTTGACCTTCAAAGGCAATTTGCTACATTTTTCATTTAATACATGTCTGCAATAGTATTTATCTTGTTCCTGTAGTGAAGACAAATGTAATGGAAAAAGAAAATGTTAAAATAAGCATTGAAATGGTTAAAAGGTAAAAAAAAAAAAATTTAAAATACTGCAAAACATTTTTTGGTAATTTCTATATAGATGGTTTTGCAAAAATACTAAATTTACAAGATTATCCCTACTGAGAGTTTAGTAAGATATCTGTACCTTCTTATAATAATTTTAAAATGTAGAGATAGTATTCATAGATGGATGCAATCCGGCTGCTCATGAATATTTATAAGTGTGATGCATACCATGAGTCTGCTCGCATAACTCCCCTGAGATGTTTGCATCTTCAAAATAAAACACTGCAGAGTTGTGGTAGAAATTGTTGGAAAATGCCATAGTGTTTTTTTCCTGCTAGTACAACAAGGGTACTTCCATTGTTGAGAGGTTTTCTGTCAAAAGCTACTACAGTTCAAACTTGATCTATTTATTTGTTTACTACATTGAACTTCACTTTTCTATATGTGGTGCTGTTCTTGTCTTACTATTGTGAGCTGTCGTCAGTGACTAATGGCGCGATGCAGGAAACGTTTGCATTGGATAAAGGCATTTTTGTGCGCAGATAGATTTTGCGCATGTTCTAATCCAGAAAGCTAAATACCGAATGCTTCTTGAATAGCACATAAAAAAATCCATTTTACGACAACAGTACACAGACGTATAAATTCATTCGCAACAGCAGTTCTTGCATTAGGCGTATTCGCTATTCCACTTATAGAGATTCGGTAATCTTAGCCACACTCCCACAAAAAATAAATATACACAGCCGTTTGCTAATCTTGAATTTTCATGCGCAATTCAACAAAATCATGCGCAAACCTATTCCCTAGTGGTTTTCTCGCGGGAAATAGCGATTGCGCACGTTTCCTGCCTCGCGCCATAAATCTCTTGCACAGAGTAAATGATAAATAAAAGTATGCCTTTTTGACAATAGTTGGAGCTGCTGTTAACCCTATTAACCCCTCAAGGACCGGCCACGCACGCAAACTGAGGTCACTTAAGGACAACGGAGCATTTTCTCTTTTTGCCATTCGATTCTAGACTCCCCGAACAGCGTGCATCCACACGGGGAGCCCGGAATTCCATGACGGTCCAGGATTGTCATGGGTCCTTAAGGGTATAACAACCCATGACGGTCCAGGACCATCATGGGTCCTTAAGCGGTTTTAAGGAATGAGCAGTCCAGGGGTGGCGGCCCTAGTGGACCACAGCACTTTTTTTTTTTTTTTTACAGCAATGAATTCTGGGACAGATCGGCTGCAACCTGGCTGTGATCCAAGAATTCATCGTTAACGTGGTTAAGGTGTTAAGAATGTTTCCTGTAATAAATTTTGATAACAATAACACACACATGCACACACACAATGTGCAAATGCATTCACACATATTTTTAGTACGACTTTTAACCCCCTTGCTTTAAGGGGTTAAAAGTAAAACCTCCATAAAACCCATATTCGAGGTTGTATCTGAGACATTAGGTCAACATTGTATCAAAATATACACAAGAGAATTTTAAAGTATATCAACTTTTCACAGCAGTCAAAATCCAGTTTTCTAATAAAATCCTTCCTCACTTACCATCTGTTCTGTCATTTCCAATGGATTTAATCATGTTAAAAAAAACTGAAAGAGATTAGCAGAAATGAAAATATAGATTGTGGATTACTGCAGGGAATTGAAAGAAAGAAATATTATAGAAATCATTATAAAAATATTCACTTCATTTAACAACATATTGGTCTGCTAATACTAAATAAATACTGAGCTAAATCACTTTGTTATTGTCAGACCAAATCCTGATTTTTACATTTGAAAATATTTTCATCACTTTCATACAGATAAGTGGCACTTTTATATAAATGATACACTTTACTCAAATATGACACCATAAAATATACATCATGTAAAAAAATGTGCAATACTGTATATCGGTAAATAATTACACCAATTTGATCTAAACTGCAACTGTTTCAATCAAAAATGTATAGCATTTGAAAGGTATGCTTATGTATTAAATCAACATTTTTATTGTATTTTATAAAAGTGACTGATGTCAAGTCACAGGCTTTAATAATATATATTTTTCAAAATGTAAGTGTTTTTATTCCCTTCCCACCTCTTTCAATGACATCAGCCCTTTCTACAGTGAAAAGGCTGACCTAGTCATTTAACTGGCAGGAGCATTGTTACCACCCGCTAATACTCTCTCACATACAGACTTGTAGGAAGTGTTCAGGACACCTTGTAAAATAAAGAGAGGGGACAGGGCCACACAGGGAACAAACCAAACTGGAATTAAATATAGCATTCATATGTTTGAATAAACACAGTTTTAGCAATACAATAAAAAGATGGGCTGGCAATGCAATATATATCAAAAATAGATAAACAAATTGTTACAAAGAAATTCACTTAATCACCCCAAAAAGTGTATAAATGCGGGTAAAACGCTATACATAAAAATAAACACACCATAGAATCCCTGCTCCACCACGATCATAATTGACTCTAATATTCCACAATATATCTTTGACTGGGGTATAGCTAATAGAATTAATAAAATATAGTTGTGGAACCATGAAGCAATGACAAAGGGGAACAGAACACTAAGATGACAATAACATTCACATATGATGATGTGGCATGCAGGCTTAGAAGTGGAAAAAATGGGTCACTGTTATAGGTCTGTTCAGGGTTTCTTATACTCATACGTCAAATCATAAACAGAATAGCCCATAGTTTTTTTTCCATATAGTTCCACTCTTGATTTAAATGCAATTTTTTCAACCACTTTTGGGGATATGCTTACTTGAGTGTTTCTTGGATAATGGTGTCTTAGTACACTTAGGATCCTTGTAAGCCTCTGAAAAAGTGGCTATTGGAGCCACGATACACGTTAGGCGTTTTTTACATACATCTTTGTTTCTTTTACATTACTTGCTATTTTTTATCAACTTGTTGATACTATTTTAAAATCCACTCATGTAAAAGCTGAACATTGCTTTTTTATAAGTGTTTCAAAGCACTATCCTATAGCATTTTATTAAAGGGATTTAAGGAGAAAAGAAGGTTCAGCCAGGATTGTCTTGGGTAATATATGACCCCAGACTAGAGTGGCTGTTTCCACATATACAAAACTCTTGTGAGCAAAGTCATGAAATAATTGTTAGCAAGCTGTATCCATTTGTCCTTTGCCCACAACACTGATGACCTGTTTGTACAGCTCTGGAACAAGCATCCTAGAAAAACAGCCATGACATAGGATATGCCAGCGGGGTGCAATACATGATATCAGTTCTTTAAAAACTCTGTTGTAGGAGTCAGTGTCAGTTGTACATGTGTGTCTCTTGGTTGTCAGTCTATACAGTATATCTGTCAGTCAAAGATGCTCAGCCAGCTCAGGAAGGAACTTGGATTGCCTACCTGTCTCTTCTCAGTCAAACAAAATTTTGTGGTATTTTGGATAAATCTCCATTCTCTCTTCACACTCCCCTCAATTCCCCTAACACAGAAAAAAATTGCCTACCCATAAGACTCTCTAAACTAAACTCCAGTTCTACTTTCTTTGCTTCTCTTTCACGGCTCCAGAAGTATGCTGCTTTCTCTCACTCTAACATCCATAGAATGACATGCTGCGGGAGCCTGACACTCCTTTTATACTATACAGGCAGGAAAAAAACAGAAACTTTCCATGGGGGGAATATTAATGTTTACCATTAATTTCAATACAATAAGAAAGGCCGAAAAAAAGAGGAAAATCATCACTTTTTACAGGAAATTTCCCCGGAGTGCATTTTTTCTCCTGCTTCAATTACAGGCAACAAAATTCACCTATCCCTAACTAAGAATGCTTCAATATAGCTTTATTACACATATATGGGACACTCATTATTTTTTAGAATTTGTAAAACATGATTTGCATGAAGCTATATTATTTAAGTGGGATATTATTTTATTTTGATTTACATGACATTTTGTTAAGCATTCACTGAAATTCCTTGCCAGTTTTAAGTATTTTTAATATAGTACCTGAAAGATCAAGTGTGAAATACATAGTCAAGATTGTAATTAGCACAAAGTAAGCTGGTTCAGTACTGTTCTTTAAACACTAATTAGTACTGGTCTTTTTAGAAGTTGGCTATGTAGGATATATCCACACATTATTCTTTTCGATTTTCTTCTTTTTTTTTATATCCTTATACTTTAACCTAGAATGCTTAGGACACATCAAAATACTCAAACAGCAGCGAATTTCACCACGCGATTTAGTGCTAAGTGTGTTGACATGTCAACCAAGCCCCTAATAGTTGGCTGACATAAATGAAAGGAGTTTTAGAATGGATAAAAATGTTTAGCTCTTTAAAGGGATAGTAATGTTTCATAATAAAAACAGCTCTAATTAATCATCATAGTATTTGGACTTTGGTGAGTGTTATTTTAATTCTGTCAGAGTTATAGTTCCAGAGTAATTCAATGACAAAGTGTCCCCCTCCCTCCCCTTTTACTGATGTCACACTGTTCAGCTTGAGCAGAAGGGAGGTGCCCAGGTAGACTGCAGAGAGGGACAATCTTCAATTAAGATAAGGGAAAAACCTGAAAAGCTTGTCAAGGGGGGAAGGGCTTTCATTGTTTTCATAGGAATAAGATTGTCCCCTGCTGTTATCTGTCCAGTCTATGGACTGCATTTCACATCTGAGAAGAGATTGTTTACACTAGGTAAAAGGGGCGGGAGGGGGAAACTTTGTTTGTGAATATCTCATAAACCATAAAGGTTTGAGAGATAAGACTTATATCATTCGTCGTGTTTTTTTAATGCCTACAAAATAAAATAAAGTTAAAACGAAGTATTACTATCCCTTTAAAAATATTTAATAATACAGGCTTTGATTGACATCAGTCACTCTGTTTATTATATATTACAATAAAGAATTGGTTTTAATTACTATACCTTTAGCATTCTTTACTGTCTCTCATGTCTCCTGGCCAAATTATAATTACACTGACTGACAGGTCCTCTCCCCCAACATTGCCAGTCTCAGCTGATGCCATCAGGAGCCTTATGACCATGGGCATTCAAAATCTAAGTCAGTAAGTTGCATTACATTAATATATGACAAAAGATGATAAAAAAAATCACCACACTGCTCACTATTACTGGTAAACCACTTTCTAAATAAATAGTAAATAAATAAACCATGTTGGAGATGTCCTGTAATCTCAATGCACACATTCTTTACAACAGTTTTCAACAAAGGACTGGGATTTGTCATGTATGAGAAACTTATGGCACAATGAGCACTCCTGAGACTTACAACAGAAACAAGTTCATTGTGTCCAAATGTGTTGCAGTTTTGGTCATTAATTATATCCATGTTTATGAAGACAAACAGAATGACACAAATGTGCGTGTTTACATACCTGTCACTCAGCCACAAGAAATGTCTAGTATGGATACATAAGATGGAGACTAAACTGTGATTGGTAAATTTAAATTAATGAATTCAATGCCCTCTAGTGGTAGGTTGGTCATATGGCAAATTCAATAAACTATAGTAATATGTTATTAATGAGCTCTAATCATAATAAAAATAGAAAAAAGAGGTAAAAAGCATCAAAGTTGTGTATATACAATTGATCATAAATAAATGTGAGAGGTTAAAACACAAAAGTAAAAGAAGAAGAAAGAAAGGGGAAGCAGGATAAGGGAGGGGGGATGGAAGAACAGAATGAGGAGGTGAAAAGAGAATGGGTGAAGATCAGAAGAGGAAAGGGACTGTGGGTTAAGATAGAGTAGAAAAGAAGGAAGAGAAGAAATTGGGATGTTGAAGGGAAGAATTAAATGTCAATTGTAAACATGCTAATGTCCAAAGTTATTAATAGCTGATGCAATTACTAACATTGCACTGTGGGTACTTTCTCACACTCACTGTACTTCTATGGTTACTCCCCCTAACATTAATCACTTTTAGACTTATACCTTATTTATTAAAATGCTATACTCCATTGCACATTAAACCTAATTATGGCTAAGACTCTCGGCTAGCAAAAGAGAGGAAAAAAGGCTTTTTTTCTAGCCTTTTTCCCAATTCTGCTATTCCATTTAGACTGATATGTACACATGAACATGTAATTATTGTCCATGTGTTTCCTCTCTTAACTATAACTTTATGGGGAGATTCACTAAGTGGTAATAAAGAGGTGATAAAGAGGTAATAAGGAGGTGATGACTTGGAGCCTATGCACTAAGATTTCTTCAGCTCTTGAGTTCTTAGTGAATAAGCACAACAGAATAACATAGGGACTGGAGAACTGATAAACTGGAGATGTCATCACCACTTTATCACCTCTTTGTCACCTCTTTATCACTGCTTAGTGAATCTCCCCCTCTGTGTTCAGTAAACAAAGATCTCTATACAAGTCAGTGTAAGTTGCTTAATTATCAGATCATGATGGT
Organism: Rhinophrynus dorsalis; assembly: GCA_037306005.1. NCBI lineage: Eukaryota > Metazoa > Chordata > Amphibia > Anura > Rhinophrynidae > Rhinophrynus > Rhinophrynus dorsalis. Next base: position 152,773,396 of record CM074724.1, read on the forward strand.
TTAACTCAGAAAGACAGCAGTTAAGGATCTCTAAAACTTTATGCTGAATTTGTCAATTCAACATACATAAAAATAAGGGACAAAGGGAACCGCACAGGGAACCATCCTTGTCCCATAGTAGCCATAGAAGCACACAAACTGACACCCAGCCTTATTCTGCTGCACTGGCAGCCACAGAAGCACATATACTAACACCATTCCCGGCCTTTTCCAACAGTAGCCATAGAACAACACATACTAACCTCAGAACCTTGTCCTATGGTAGCCGTAGAACCACCCAAACATGTTCCACTGTCCTCTAGCAGGGACAGGTTATGTTAGGCTCTCTGCTGCTGCTACACTACAACTCCCTTTGTTCACTGAGGAAAGTTATGGGAGTTGTAGTCTGGCAGCAGCTGGAGGGCCTTACTTTGCCAACCACTGCTTTACTGACCCCAGCCTTGTCCCGTGGGAGCCAGAGAATCACACATACCGTGTCCAGCCTAATTCCCCTAAATGGTAGCCATAGATCCACACATACTGATCCCTGCCCAGCCTTGTCCCATGGTATCTATAGAACCACAAATTATTAATTGATAGTGATACAGTACTTACTTTCTTATTCTCTTGCCACTTCTGCTCTAAGTGGTCTATGTTCTCTATTAAACTCGGACACACGTTACTGCCATATGTTGGCTCTGTACTTTGACCCTCTCTCTCATGCCTCTGTGCTGTCTTTCACTGGTTGTTTCTCTTTACAGTTGTAAAACGTTTAATAAAGATACTTTTAAAAAAAAAAACTCCCACAAATAATGACCTCCAGCCATGTTCCACTGAACAAGTCACCATAAAACCACATGGGAATGGTGGTATTATTAATGTATTTATTTACTTATTTATTTATTTATTTATTTATTTATTATTTATTTAAAATGTTAGTTAAGCCCTCAGTTGCTAGAGCAGCAAAACTGCTGCAACCTGACTATGAAGGGGTAAACCATGCTTGCCTGGAATGTGGGGACGATGCTTGGGTACATCGGAGTTAAGGCACCAAGAGGACATTGTCCTCCTGCTCCACCCAAAGAAAGGGGGCCAAAATCTGTCCCCTTTGCTTGAGGTTTATAGAAAGCTTTCATTGGGGTTATTTTGGAGCATGTTCAGAGCCCCAAAAGCATTCCAAAGAGGCATAAAAAACACACACACTAAAACGCTTCAGCAATTCAATTCTTACCATTGGTAAGAATGTGATAGCAGAAATGACTGGCTGGAAATATCTGTTGAATCAAAATACACCCATTCAGGTAACATTTCCACCTGACACGGAATCCAGTCCTATGTTTACACGACCATTTTAATGACTGATAGGAAGGCAGGAAGCTTTGGTCCATTTAGCAGTCTTTCTCTTTTCATTCTAACTACATTTGAATGGACACTCTGGGCTGCTTTGAACTTACTTTTAATTAAATGCACTTTTTTTTTAGCTTGGGTTTTTGCAGTTTAAATTCTAGAACTCCAGATATGGTGTGAACATTTAAATGGCAACACAATGCTAAATTCTGTGGAGATGTGGATGGCTGAAATAAGTTGACTATTGTTTGAAATAGCAATGTGAGCAGCGAGTAATTAAAATTTCCAGTCCAGATATGCAAACTCCAATTAAGCTTTAATCACAGATGGCACACAGCACTACCAGGCATGGATTTTTGGCAATGAATAGGTTATAATCTAGCAGTTACAGTTCGCTCTCCAAAGGAATGCATTTATAGCTGCCATGTATCACTTGCACCAGTAGACTCTTTTCTCAGTCTACGGCTCTCATGGTACGTGGCTTCATTTCCAATAGAATTGTTTTATCCAAGTAACCTAGAGGGAGCCCAAAACTTTACCTGACCTAGATGCCACAACTCCCTTGATATTGTCTACTATCAGTATTCCTAGCATTAAATTGCCTACTCTTTTTTGAATTTCACTGTAATGCAAGACTGGGGAATCCCACTTTAAAAAACAAATAACATTCAGTATTAGATTATGATTGTTTCAGTTTTAAACAGACTGAAGCTGTTATGTCCCTCATGTAGCAACAAGTCAGATAATAATAATATGGGACAGGAGTGATACATCTATATATCCTATTGGCTTTGGCACATGGGAGTAGGCATATTCAATTTTTTTAGCATTTCACATTTGTCATTATTGTAAAACTATATGTTTTGCACATAAATAGATACATTAGATGCAAAAAGTACTTCTATCTGTACAATGCAAAAATGCCTGTTGCCCAATGATCTATCAGTGAGTGCATCATACCAACATTTCAAATTGCCAAAGAGGGACGCCTGTGTTTTAGGGGGTGTTGCTGGGGGCATGGCTGGTGGGCGGGGCATTGCCAGTCATTTTTAGGCTATTTGATGACCTATTGTCACCTCCTTGTGTAACCTAATAAATGACTTATAACAAGACCATAGTATTTTATTTACACATTTATAAACGCATATATTGGCATTTAAACAAACAATAATGTGAGTTTTATTGCTGTGTAGCAATGTGATACACACCACACAATCTGATATCCTAAAAAGAGGGACACCAGGGTGGGAAAGAGGGACAGAGGGATTTGGGTCTAAAAGAGGGACTGTCCCTCCTAAAGAGGGACAATTGGGAGGTATGGACTGCATCACTAGTATCAGTCTCGGCATCTCTTCTTGTTTCTGTCTACAACCTACCTCCTTTGTGGTAGAAATTGCATGCAAGAGTAAAAAAACTGTCATGTTCAAGTAATCTCAGGTCTAAAACTTGAAACGATGTATAACACTGTTCGACAGGAGAAAAACTTAGCATGGTAACAAAAGCAAATATATATTGAAATATTAAAAGCAAAGATAAATTGCCTCTACTAATTTCTTGACCTGCATATTGTTATTGCCATGTTACTGTTGAATAAAAAACAAATAGTTGCCTTATTAAAATCTTGGTCATTTAAAATGCACCATGGGAATCACATGACACAGATTCTAGCTCCTGGATAGGATCATTCTTGATCCACATAATACACCCCTTTTACTTGGGCGATGAAGGATACGGGTGATGATCCCTACTTTTTTGGCTTTTTAATAATGCTCCAGAATTGTTCATTTTTTTCATTGGTACATAAGTCTTTTTAAAGGGGCTCTAACATTAAATAGCATGTACTTACAGCTATCATCTGTAAAATTAGTTATTTTATGTTTGAGCCCTAAACACTAATCCTGAACCTATTTTTAATGCATGTTTATCCTATATAGACACAGTTTGGCTATTTTCTGTTAATGGATTGAGATTAGCACCCAATGCTCTTCCATTCAGATAGGCTGATATCTTCTCTCAGGCTCATTAACAAACAATCAAGCAATATCACTTCTGAGACACCTGTTGAGATTGCTATTGTTATGAGAGCCCTGAAGCCCTGGAAATAGACATATAAAAATAAGTTTTAGGCATCAGAAAACACATAGGGGGAGATGCAGTAAGGTGTGAAAAGGAGGTGATAAAGCAGAGATGACATCTCCAGTGATATCTCTTCTCCAGTTCCTCTTGCGTCTATGTACTAAGATCTCCAAAGGTGGAAAAATCTTAGTGCATAGGCTCCATAGAATAACAAAAGGAACTGAAGAACAGGGAAAGGCTGGCCTGGGGGCAGGGGGGCAATTGCCAACTGGGCTGGCAATGTGTCTGGGCTGGTAGACCACTGCCTCACTCAATCTCCCACTTGCTGCTGTAACTGGAGCTACACTAGTGATACCACAGAACTTATGAAATGAATCTATATGCAAATGATACTGCAGAGCTACAATCCAACTAGAGCTGCAGTAGTAGCATAATTCATTTCCCTTGCAAGCTCTATGGCATCACTAATGTATTCTACTTAACCCTTTGAGTGCCAGAGGGGTATACAATGCATTTAAAAGCAATGTGTTGTGTACCCCTCTGGCACTCACAGGTTTAAATTGTATGCACTGTATTACCACTAATGTAGCCCCATTTCAACTGTAAGCTCTGTGGTAACACTTGCCTTAATTCATAGCACTAAGGACAATTTTAAAATTAAGGAAACAGGGGTGGGCTGGGACAATGGGCTTGGAAGATAGTAGATATGGGCCACTTAATTGTATTTGCCCCTGGGCCATATGTTGCCAGTCCTCCCCTGCTGGAGAAGTAATTTCATTGGAGAAGTCATCTCTGCTTTATCACCTCTTTATCACGCCTTAGTGCATCTACCCCATAGAGAATGTTTGCAGAAGCTAGAATGGAGTACAATGTGTATAAGTATACATCATACCAGATAATTTTTAGGTGTTAATGTTCCTTTAATACCGTTGTATCTTTTTTCCCGACGTTGTGTGCCCGTCACATGAAAACGGGACTCAGATATTGTGTGCTGAGTTGTAAAATTCCCTGTGACTTTTCATTAAGTCATTGGATATTAAAGCAATGTATTGAAAACCTCTGTAGTATCCATGAGGTTAAAAAAAGGAGCAGTAAACTTTTTTTATGAAAAATGATATATTGTAGGACATTTCCTGTTTAGTATAACAAGGTTACTCCCACTGCTGAGAGGTGCATTTTCCCAGAGTTATTACAGTTTTACCCTGTGTTCTTTTACATTAGCAGTTCCTTCTAGTGGTCAAATTCCAAATAGTTTTTCAGTTACATTCCAATGCAGAGGAAAGTTAGTGACTTACAGTTTTCCATAGTTTGTGATAGAAACTGCCTGTTGCTTCCTGTCAGAACTTTCAGGAAGTAAATGCAAAGCAAATTCACTTCCTGATTATTTAAACTTTTATGACTTTTGAATAAAACAACTGACAGCAGTGGGAGTACCCTTGTTTTCCTTGGAAGGAAAAGCTCTATAACACATACATTTTCATAAAAAAAGGTATACTGCTCCTTTAAGTAACAATAAAGCTAAAAGCTGTGGTGCTATCATTGTATCTTGGATCCAGAGAAGTTATTAGGTTACCAAAAGACCTGTGGAATGGACAAACCTAATGGATTTCTAGTGTACCGTACAGCTCAACTGCACTATTACTAGACCCATCATCCAGTACCTAGCAATGCCCCTGCTTGGATTTTTAATAAAATGTATTATGGTATATTTATATATAGCTTACCCTCCTTTCCTACAATAAGAATTGTTCCAGACAAGGAATGCAGCAGTAGATTTATGGTCATGCAATAAAGTATCCCTCATATTTCTTGTCATCTGTCATCTAAAGAGCGAGCACAGATCTGGGAATTGCACCATTGTTTCTCTAGGGTTGCTAAATGGATTCTCGCTTCAGTACAAATTGACTTTGTCTTGTATGTTTCTATACATCAACATAAACCTCAGTAAATTATTTCCCCATCTTACAGCTGATTTAAGAAATCTGTAATTGCACCCTACATGGCTCTATCTGCTGCATCATTCCTAACAAAAACAGGTGTTCTAAGAAACATATTGCATACCTCCCAACATTTCAAATAGCCAAAGAGGGACACTTTTTTAAGGTGGTGTTGCTGGGGGCGTGGCCGGTGGACGGAGCATTACCAATAATTTTTAGGCTTTTTCATGACCTGTTGACACCTCCTTGTGTAACTGGATACATTATTTAGAGCAGGACAAGAGTGTTTTATTAATACAAACTAATTTATATACACATATACTATAGTTTAAACAAACATTAATGTGAGTTTTATTGCTGTGAAGCAACGTGTTGCACTTATATACACACCACACAGTCTGATCTCCTAAAAGAAAGGACATCAGAGTGGGAAAGATGGACAGAGGGATTTGAATCTCAAAGATGGACTGTCCCGCCTAAATGGGGACACTTGGGAGATATGATATTGGGCTTTATATATTAAGGCAAAGTTGACGTTTTCTGGAGAAAATCAACAGCATAAGATGGCACAAATAAAAATGTCCTAAATCCTCACTGGCTTAACCCTCTGAGTGCCAGCCATGTCTGGGACATGGACTTGGCCATGTATACCCGCGTGGCCAAGTTTGTGTCCCACACATGGCTGGAGTATTCCCCCTTCCTCTGATTCATTTTTGTTTTATTTATTATTATCGAGATCTTGTTGAGGGGGGGTGTCAGGATATGTTGTGCTTTTTGTTTCTCAGTGAGTATAGTTGCTTTAGAGTTTTTTGGTTTAGTAATCAGTGACTCTTATTAATTACGCACATTTGCCTAGCTCTTTCTCACTCCTCTGAGGCTGCCAGAGCATATCAGCTTCTACCAAATGGTTAAATAAATGAGTGAGGAGGAATAATCATGAAAATCTTTCAAAAAAGGATACTCCCATTGAGGTAAGAAAATTAATAGCGGGCAAACACCTTTGGCCCAATAAACTCAGTAGGAATTTTGCTTTGTTCCCTATGGTGTGGTTGGTTTGAACAAGAATTTATTCATTATTTTTGTGCATATGGCCGAAATGTTTTTCTCAACTTTATTTTCCAACTTAGAAATGTAGAAAACGTTTTCAGACAGAAAATAAGCATTTCATAGAAGCTATGGCTTCTTGTTTTCTTCACTTCATATTGTACTATAAGTATACATAACCCTGTGAGGGATCATGACAAAAATTACCACAGTAATGGAAATATAATGAAATTGTACTTTTTTTTCCATTTTCTTTGTTTTGCCAACATATCTCCTTCCTTTATTATCTTTTAGTCTCAACTTGCTGTCATTGAAAACAGGCAGGAATATATGACCTATAATGTCTATATTATAATGAAATACCTGCTATTGTCACATTAGTTTGAATGCTGTGTCTTTTGTGAGAACATAAAATGTCCGGACTTGTTCATTTGTGAACACCAGTCAGAAAACAAGGGGACATTAAAGATTTGGGGGGATTTGGACTGTACCCAAGAAAGAGATAAAGAGAAATAAAGGCATGATGGTCCATAGATATTTCAACTTCCATATTATTGCAGACTTATTCCTTGTATATGGTGACCCAGCTAGGAAAGAACTAATCTGAACTGTATCCCTGTTACTTATTTTTATGTGCCCTTTTTCACTTATCACAAAGGGCCGTATGTTCAAAGGGAGAACGACAAAAAATTGTCGTATGAAAGACAAAAATATGTAATTGTATGCATGAACGACATATTTTCTATAGAGTATACGACAAAAATCTAGTACTGTCCGTTGTGTACGACACAACTCCAGAATTGATGGGAAAAGGGGCAGGGCAAGGGCGTGGCTAAACTATTCTCCAATGTCTTATAGAGGAAAAGAAAATTTGTCGTAACCAACGACAAAAAAATGTCTTTCGAAAATGTCTTTCAAAAGTGGAGGGAATGTGTTCTGAATGTGAGAATTTTTGTCTTTAGTTAAGACATTTTTTTGTTGTTACATACCACAATTTCAGTCAGGACAAACTACATATTTTCGATCACAACCGACACTTTCTGAAAATATTAATGATCCCAACGACACTTTACTTTGAAAAGTCGTTACAAACGACAAAAGCTATTTCGCTACTTCTTTGAACATATGGCCCAAAGTGATAGATATAATTTTCAACAGTGTTAAAGGAATAGTAATGTTTCTTGAAAAATTGCAATAGTAGGACTTTTCCTGCTGAGATAGAGAGTATTCCTGGTGTTAAGAGATTTTTTGATAAAGGTACTAAAATCTCAAGACAATGTCTCTATTTCAGCGTACTGAAAGCTTTACAGTCAAAAACAGAATTTCTCTATAGGGACTAATGAAACAGCACCACCTAATGGTAACTTTCATAATAAAAAAAGAAATCAAATAAGTTCACCATGCCTGCCTCAGACTTATGCATTTCCTGCATATGTGACTATTGTACAGAGTGTTACTGTTATAACTCCATGCAAAGCACTGCATGCACCAGGCCAAGCATCGCCTGTCTGTGGTAATTATTAAGCCTTATAATGTCCTCCTAGCAATGATGAGAGTAACACTTTGTGTGTGTGTGGGGGGGGGGCTCTGTCAACCCCATTTACATGGTAGACACCCAGATTTTATAAGTGAAGGGTGGTGCTGGTTTATGTCATAATCACACACAGGTCCATCATTTTCTTCCCTTATTAACTGTGCATGCCTACCTTCTTTCATTTTTATGATTGTACTGTCTATGTCTGTACTTCTAATATATTTTATTACCAGGAGTACTTAGATTAAACTACCCACAGGCTTTTTAAAGTAACAATGCTTTGGATTCCCCTCTAGTAACCAAGGGGTTACAATTCCCATTTACAATTAATTTTAATTAATGTTAAAAATTATATTTTGATTCTGTGGTGCCTTTGACTCTAGAACAGGAAGTCATGAGAATATTGGATAAGGTCGGATAAGGTCCTAGATAGTAGATCAGTTCTTGCATACTTACACACTCCATATTGCTACTCTATTTTACTATTTTAATAAGAAATGACAGATTGTACAATGTAAATAGATAATGCTTACACTTTCATATGCCGGGCTATGGTCAGGAGGACATAATTATTCTTCTATAGTTCACCCTGTCTCTTATTTTCTCCTCATTACTCTTGGAATACAAAATCAATGGGCCATAGGTCTGCCTTGATCCTTGAATCAACATGTCATTCACTGATTAAAGGGACAAACCTAATGATCATGAGCTCTTAATTCCCTTCAATCTCAGTGACACCTAGAGACATATTAGATTAATGTTGAGCTTCTTTCCCCCATGTGTCATCCTGTGACCTCAGTGATAGACATACAGAGAATGAAAGATCTATTGATGAACATGCATTTGAATTTTCTATGCCCTTTACCGAGGTTCTATTCCACTTTACCTTTCACATAACCTGGGTGCCTTTTGTCTTTTTTGGATATACTGCATGACATTCAGATAGGTTCAAATATCATATCATCATATATTTTAAGTGGCATGGATTGTCATTGCAAATCATGTATAAATCTTGCCCAAGCTGATAGATCTGGGAGGAGGCATGCTAAGCGCCTGCAGCTGGAATTCTGACACCTCTGATTGATGTCAAATATGTCATGATGTATATTGTAAAGCTGAGAGATTTAATAGTGTAACTTCATGGCCGAGCTGCAACTAAAAAAGCCTGGGAGCTGGCAATGATATATAGCCCCATCTACATGTGACACATGGGGGAAGCTTATAGGCCTGTCACTTGAAAGGAAATAAAGAAGATCATCAGGGTTATTATCCTTTTCATGAAATCTTCTGAACCTTCGGCAGAGACGTACAATCCGTGGCTTTGGTTGGCATGGCATTGGCATCACACAAAACTGAATCTGTAAGAAATACTGGGAGGATGTGCTGATCAGTGCTTCACTATAGATTTTATTATTAGATATCACTGATTTTGCACCATTTTTTCCAGTCAAAATTACAGCGCCAATTGAGAAAATACCTGTGCAAATCTGGGATAACTGAATCTTGCACTCTACTAGCACTTTAGGAAGGACACAGGGTTTGTCAATAGTTTGAACTTCAGCTGTTGAAGTCTACAACTCCCATCATCCCCATCCAGGAAGTAGATGATGGAAGTTGTAGTATCCATCATTTGGAGATCCATAGATTCCCTACCCCTAATGTATACCATAACCAAGCTGTCATTTTGAGGCAAATACATTATTAATATACTGATAGCAATAAAAATTAAGGCTTAAAGGAGAGGTAACACCTCCTTGTAATAACTGCCACTCAACTTATCATGGCCAGAAAATTCTAATGACCCCTATTAATATTGCTCTGGTGCCTTGATTAGCCCTTTAAGGACCAGCTGTCCTGGAGTTGGTTTCCCTTTAAGGATTAAATAGGGTAGTGTGGCGCGGCGGCACACTTGACTGATCACATTTGCTGGCGTGCCGAACGTGGGTCTGATAGTGACTGCTCCAGTCTTGGAGCAATCAATTTCAGACCCCGCTACTGTGGGAGTGCGTGAGTAAAAATTAAGTGACATGCCAGGACCATCACTGGCCCTTAAGGCAAGGACAGCTGTGACGGTGCTGACACATCACTGGCCCTTAAGTGGTTAAAGAGAAAGCACCTTATATCGGTCTTGATGTTATGTCCATGGAGGCAGACATGAGATTTGATTGCAGTTATTTCAAATTGAACCAGGCAGAGTACATGAGCTTTCTTAACCCTTTATGGATCAACTGCCTTGAAACACATTGAGAGAAAGGTTACGATTATCATGCACAGTGGGCAGAGTTTGTGTCCTGCAGTTCGTTTAGAACTGTCACATCTGCCTCCATGGACATGGCATCCAAGACTGATTGAAAATGCTAAATGTTTGGACAAAAAGCAAAAGTGCCAAATTATAGGGGGGCATTAGGATTTTATGGCCACAGATAGGTAAGTGGGTTATTATTAAGAGTTCTTACTTATTCTTTAAAGGAGCGGTAAACATTTTTTATGAAAAAATATATATTGCAGGCACTTTCCTGTTGAGTAAAATAAGGGGAGTCCCACTCCCACTGCTAAAAGATGCATATTTTAAGAGTTATTACTGTTGAAACCTGTTTTTTTTACATTAGCAGTGGCCTCTAGTGGTCAAATTCCAATTAGTTATTCTGTTACATTCTAATGCAGAGGAAAGTCTGTGACTTACAGTTCTACATAGAATGTGTTAGAAACTGCCGAGTCATTTCCTGTTAGTTAGAACTAACAGGAAGTAAACATAGTAAACTCACTTCCTGATTATTTTAACTTTTATATCTTTTGAATAAAACAACTGACAGTGGTGGGAGTGACCTTGTTTTACTCAGCAGGAAAAACTCTATAACATATATGTGTTCATAAAAAGGTTTACTGCTCTTTTAAGCCACTGGTTTCTAGAAACATCCCCAACAATGGACTGAAGACCTACCTAGCATCAGAGAGGTTAATGCAAAATTTATCAAGACATAAAGGTCAAATTAGATAACCTGAATAACATGAAAATGTAGCTGTTTGTTTGTTTTAATTGAAACTTAGACCTTGCTCTAGGTTTACAAGTAACAATTTCTCTTAGTAGAGACAACAGCTTTGGGTCACTGATTTAGAGTTCAGCAATCAGGTATTAAAGGAGTACCTGAGATAATCAATAATGGCAGTTCCTTTCTCATTAATGTAACCTTTTAACAAGTCTTAATGTTTTCCCATAATCCTCACATTTTATGCTTGACTACTCAAGGTTAATTTATTTTGGGCTGTTTGGTTGTCAGTGTTTTTTAAAGCACATTTTGTAGAAAACAGAGCAGTTCTGAACAACTTTGAATCATCAGTTGAACTAATGGGAACAAATTCCATTTGATTTAAAGGGTCTAGTTTTAACTCCATGAATACTACTCTCCAACATATAGCATTTCAGGCATTAAGGGTTCGATCCAAATGTTGGAGACGGTTGTTTTTTCTGCTGACTGCATTTTTTCCAGCACATTAAGCTATTCAAATGCCTGTGCTGTGAAAAAATACCTGCAAAAAAAAGGTGATAAAGTTAAAAGGTGTTTTCATCCAGATAAGGGACTCAAGTTATAGCAGGAAAGTTAAGACTTCCTTTTTTTTTTTTACTTGAGTCCTATATCGGGTGTTTAAACAGCCGATGCAGAAACTTAAATGCAAAAAACCTAAGCCCTCAGTAGATGTATTGGTATGGGGCCGTAAGCCCCATCTCAGTACATCCAAAGTATGAAAAATGTGTCAGACGTTAGTAGAATTAACCCTATGACTGCCAGAGGGTATAATTACCCCACCGGCATTCATAGGATTAACCCGACTAAGTTAAAAAAAAAACCATCACGTTACAAGTAGCACCATTAATCCTGATGTCCAGCGGAGTCCTCAGCTTCCTGGTCATCTTCTGTCCTTCTCTTCAGTCTTCTCTTCTTTCTTCTATCTTCTTTTTTCTCTTCTATCTGTCTTCTGCTTGCAAAATAAAACAACAATATTATTACAAAGCATTAACAATGATATCGTTTAACCCTTTGAGTGGCAGAGGGGTACGCAACTCATTGCAAAGCACTCAAAGGCACTCAAAGGGTTACAATATTATTGTGCCATGAATATTCCATAACGTAAATGCCTACATTTATTGCCAAAATAGGTAAAAATGCCATAGAAATAATATACATATACACCATGAAGAAATGTTATGCAGAAATGCTAAGTAAATTGACTTAGCTTATATCTTCATGGAGCGGCCACAGAGGCGGCAGTGGCAGATACACAGATGAGCCACACGGATGCCCTCAGTCCTGAATGGGCCGATGCCCGTAGCACACTGAGGGGATTGGAGGTGAGCCTGCCTTTACATATGGGCAGTCTCACTTCCATTTCCCTCACAGCCATTGGCTGGGATGTTCTTATGCACATCCCCGCCAATCAGATTCAAGCAGCTGTTATTTAAACTGATTGGCTGGGATGTGCGTAAGAACATCCCAGCCAATGGCTGTGAGGGAAATGGAAGTGAAACTGCCCATATATAAAGGCAGGCTCACTTTTAGCTCCCTCGGTGTGCTACGGGCATTGGCATGTTCAGGACTGAGGGCATCAGTGCTGCTCAGCTGCGTCTCCACCTCCGCTGCCTCTGCGGCCACACCAAGTGGCAGAGATATGAAGATATAAGCTAAGTCAATTTACTTAGCATTTCTGCATAACATTTGTGCATGGTGTCTATGTATATTATTTCTATGGCATTTTTTGCATTTTGGCAATACATGGAGGAATTTATGTTATGGAATATTTATGGCATAATAATATTGTAACCCTTTGAGTGCCAGTGAGGTACGTAAAGCATTGCTTTGCAATGCGTTGCGTACCCCTCTGCCACTCAAAGGGTTAAACGATATCATTGTTAATGCTTTTGTAATAATGCTGTTTTATTTTACAGTCAGAAGACAGATGGAAGAGAAGAAAGAATAGAAGACAGAAGGAGAAGGACAGTGGATGACAGGTAAGTGTAAGATGTATGAGTTAACGATCGGTGCTTGGTAGTATGTCAGGCACCGATCGTTAACTTTTTTACTGTTAAGTTCCCAATACTAACATTATTTAGCGGCGTTTTGGGAACTTATCGCACAAAACGGACATTTTGCTATAAGACCATTTTTGTGGCCTAACGTCTGTTGTGTTTAAGACATTTTCTTTTGTCGGTCGGTATCCATTTTGCCCTACTGGCATTTTTAATGCCAACATTTGGATTGAGCTCTAAATCTCCCATTTAAGTCAGCTTATTTTTATTTGTTCCTATAGTTCAGATGGTTTGCCCCAGTATTGTTCCACTTTTTTATTAGTACATCAACCTCACTCCATTATGTCGAGTGCATATAGCTTTAGCATACTTCCCAAGTGTCACTTTTTAGGAGGGACAGTCCCTCTTTGAGACCAAAATCCCTCTTTCCCACTCTGGGGTCCCTCTTTTTAGGAGATGATATAGTGTGGTTTATTTATAAGTGTATCACATTGCTCCACAGGAATAGAACCCACATTAATGTTTATTTAAAATTCCACATATGTGATTATAAATTAGTCTGTGTAAATATAATACTTTGGTCTTGCTTTAACCCCTTGAGTGCCAGAGTAGTACGCAACGCATTGCATAGCTCACCTCTCTGGCACTCAAAGGGTTAAACCATATATTCAGTTACACAAAGGGGTGTCAGTAGGTCATGAAACAACCTAGAAAGTCTCTGTATTGCCCCACCCATCAGCAAGGCACCCTGCAACACCAGCTAAAACACGTGTCTCTCTTTGGCCATTTGAAATATTGGGATGTATGATTTTAGGATAACATAAACTCATGGTGTCAGGTATTTGAGTCAGACATCAGTTTCACACCTCATTTCTTACATCTGATTGTAACACACAAGATAGCTGACAGTGTTAGCTATTAGAGTTAGTGTTATAAACATATTGCCCTCGGTGAACAGGTCCCTCCTACTTCTCCTCCCCAGTTCTTGATTTTATTAGGTCTGGTAAAACCCTCTTTAATGGAAAAAATTGCAGCACCTAATTAATCATACCTTAATCCCCAAGGTATTCTATAACTCTGCTTGCAGCTGGAGCTATTTGCGAAGGCAGCACAAATTCACATTGACGTCTAGCATGCTTTGCAGCTGATTTTCCATACCGTGTGTAGATTTGGGATGTGAAATACATTGAGAACCAAGAAGGTCAAAGGAAAATAGCTAACGTTGTTGTTCGACATTGCCAAAGCAATTTCAAATCCTAGTCAATGAAAGTTGCAATTTCACTCCAAACTGTTGTATATAAACTTTAAAATAACTGACATACCTTGCTTGTATTGTAACTTGTATTTGTACACTAAGTTAGCTACAGCACAGGAAATAGGAGTATCCAGAGAGAGAGGTGCATACACTAGAGATAGGTAAATGGGTATTGAGTAGAGGAGCACACATCAAATATATTACGTTCACCATCACTAACAAGCTCCAAGAACACACACCAAATGTTTATTTCATAACACAAAACATATTTTTTGTTTTATTTCATACAGTATGACTAAGTGAGTATTAGGGATTGACTGAGAGGGTGAATGTGACCGACGCCTGTGGAGCAGCATATTGTGAGTATGGGTGCGTGAGTGAGGTAGGCAGGTAAATAACAGGGAAATAAGTGGAGTCTGGAGCAATGGGGAAAGACACAGGAGAGGAGGAAGGCGTGCAGGAGGGCCTCGGTCAGGGAAGGAGAGTAGAAGGAGGGAAGAGTGGAACCCAAACACAGCTAAGTACACAAGAGGCAGGTATAGAGATGGCAGTGGGACATGAAAGAGGAACTTCCCCATGCAGCCAGGGAGAGGGCAGACGGGGGCCTATGTCCACATGGCCAGGCATCACACACAGCCATCCAATGGGAGGTGAAAGAGGAGGACAGAATAAGGAACATCTATTCATAAAAGAGAAATCAGGCCGTACTGCAGAGCATCCTGTTCAGTGAGCACATCCTGATTTCGAATGAGAAAATCAAGGGGACTGGTGGACATAGCATTGTACACCCTTCTGTTCCTCAAGTGGTTAATGGGTACATATTAGCTGTGGCTTTTTTCATATATTAAGAGTGTTTCATAGGTTGTCCTAAGGTTAAATTACATGGGTTTCCATTTGTGATGCTCAGACCTAATATATGTAAGGCATATTTTTTACTTACTTCTCATGTCTTCTGATGTTTTTAACCCTTTGAGTGCCAGAGGAGTATGCAATGCATTTCTTTGCAATTTGTTACGTATCCCTCTGGCAATCAAATGGTTAACCGTTGGGAATTCAAGACATGGGTTTTGTGGGCTAGGGTCTAAGCTATCATTGGTGCAGCAGGTGCAAAAGCACTGGAGCCCAGACAGCTTTAGGGGTCCATTTTGAATGCTGGGAATAGAAAATGTTTAGTATTTTTAGTAGATTACAGTGAAATGGGGGATTACAGTGAATTGGGGGCCAGTAAATTATTTTGGAGCAGAGTCTTCAGTCACTAGTTCTGCCACTGTTGTGGACTCAGGAATACCAGAGGAAAATGCATCACTCTATCATGCCGTAACACTTACAGAATACAGTAGAATACCAAATCGATTATGCTGTTCCATTGATTATTGGTGAGAGGTTTAAAAGACAAACTGGGAAGGATGATCCAGCTCAGTTTATCAAAACTCAGAGATGAGTGAAGACATTAAAATTAACTGGACACATTTAAGATAGGTAGGGCCAGCTGAAAGGGTCCCCTTTAACAGGATACTTCATCTATATATTTTACAAAGGCAGAACTCTTACCAAGGTCATACATTCGTACTGTTAATTTGTTGCAATAGTTATCATTTTATTCAATTACTTGCTTCATATGTTTAATAGTGTTCTTATTTCAGGCTCTTTATTCATTTGTCTAGTGGAAAATAGCATGTCAAGTGATTCAAATTTTGTAATTGATTTTTATATAAGTAAACTGGTAGTAGTGGTACAGCTTTGGCCGTGTTGTGAATCCGTGAGTGGCAGAGATGCCTTGAGTTGCAATGCATTGGATACCTGTGTGGATGTCAGAGGGTTGATTTTTCTTTTTAAGTTCAGACCTCATGGTGGGGCATCAGGATACCTCCTGATACCCCCGCCCCTCCGGCTACTGATCTCCCAACCAATTTGGGACAGGTAAATAAAGTGCAGGCAATGAGGACGTCCTCTTGCCTGAGGAGCCAGAGGGCTTCACCACCTACCTCCTCAGCCAACTCACAGTGTGTTTTTGTGTGAGAATACAAGGAGCTTTGCCTTCTGCCTCCTCCTGAGGCAAATCACATTGTTCGTTTGGCTGAGGAAGCTCCCTGCCTCCTCCTGAGCCAACTTGTTGAAATGTGTATTATGAGAGTTTTGTATAACTCCACCTTTTTAACGCCATGGCTGTGGCTAGCAGCCAATCAGGATCCCTCTTAGAATTTTATATCTTTAGGTGCATGATAATCATAGGCTGGCTGAAATATTTAACACTTTGAGTACCAGATGGATTTGCAAGGCAATATCACCTCTTTTATAATACTATAAGTTTAAAACATTTTAACCCTATGAGGTCTCTATATCCTCTAAAGTTGGGTGGTACCGGGACAAATCAACTGCATCACAAGGGAGAAATAAGAATTCCAATTTATTTAAAGTGGAAGGGTCACCTTAAAACAGGTTTAGTTTTTTTATAGAGAAATAGAAATTTCCTGTGTGTTGTAATAGATATTTTTTTTAATTTAAGAAATCAACTTTTTTCTTTCGATGGCACAGTGTGGCACATCATGCTAATGACTTGACCCATATGCTAGTTAGTTCTGTTCAAAGCCAGACTTCCTGCTCACTCTTCTATATATGCCCCCAGTATTTAGGGACTACCTAGATTCATTTAAAGAGATAGTAATGATTTATAATAAAAGCAGCTCTAATTAATCATCATAGTGTTTGGACTTTGGAAAGTGTTATTTCAGTTCTGTCAGAGTTGTAGTTCAGGAATAATTCAATGACAGTGTCCCCCTCCCGCCCCTTTTACTGATGTAACACTCCTCAGTTAGAGCAGAAGGGAGGTGCCCAGGTAGACTACAGAGAGGGACAATCTTCAATTAAGATAAGGGAAAAACCTGAAAAGCTTGTCAAGGGGGGCAGGGTTTTCATTGTTTTCATAGGAATAAGAGTGTCCTCTACTGTTATCTGTCTGATCTATAGACTGCATTCCACATCTGAGAAGAGATGGCTTACACTAGGTAAAAGGGGCGGGGAGGGGAAACTTTGCTTGTGAATATCTCTTAAACCATAAAGGTTTGAGAGATAAGACATATCATTCTTCATGTTTTTTTAATGCCTACAAAATAAAATAAAGTTAAAATGAAGTATTACTATCCCTTTAAAGTACAGTGGTGTGTGGTAATACTGACCCAGCACAGAAACTAATCAGAATGATGTATCAGGATGTGCCACCAATAAATATATTTTCCAGAAACTATTTATATTACAAACAAATGGCTAACACAACATATAGCCAATTTTTAATTCTATTTAACTTCTTGTGGATTAGAGGGGTGTGGAAAACATTGCTTTGCAATGTGCTGCATTCCTCTCTGTTACTCAAGGGGTTAAAATTAACTTTACTTGTTTTAGGGTACTTGGTTCATTTTAAAGGGGATCTATCACCCCTATATATGTTGGTCTAAATAGTTTATGTAGCGACTAGATGTTATAACATTTTCATTTTTTAAATAAAATTGTTATTTTGATGAAATTAAACCAGTAAAGATTACCCTGTGCCCTACTTCCAGATAGACTGTGGTTACCAGCTGTGTACCTCAGTCTGTCACCCTTGCTCTACTCCCTCTATCCAGCCTCCTCCAATGACGGAGGCCTTCTGCATGTAAGCTGGAGTGGTCTCTGGCCAATGAGAGCGCTCCAGCTTACATGCAGAAATCCTCCGTCATCTGAGGAGGCTGGATAGAGGGAGGGAAGCAGAGGCAGAGTAACAGACTGCAGCAAAATAGTGATTTTATTAAAAAAAATGAAAATGTTATAACATCTAGTAGCTATATAAAGCAGCTATTTAGACCAACATCTATAGGGGTGATAGATCCCCTTTAAATGGAGCTTTCAAACCCTTGAATGTCAAAGTGTTATCCAACATCTATCTAGTAGAAGCCTCATTTAAGTCCAGTGGAATTTGGAGATTGCTTATTTATTAACCCCTTGAGTGCCAGAGTGCTTTGCAATGTGTTACTTACCCCTCTGGCACCAAAAGCGTTAAACCCTAGAAGTAGCTTGAAAGGCAGTCCATTGCTCTAGGCACTATGGGTCATATCTAGAGAGAAAACAGAGTGCAGTTCTGCAGTGTATAAAGATCTAAATTACCCTTCAATAATACAGTATGATAGATCTCTGCCAACGTTTGTCTCAGCTGAGACAAGATTTCGTACTCTTACAACAGAATTGGGCAATCTACAGCCCTTCATATATTATTGGACTAAAACTCCCATTATCCTCAGAATGCCAACAGCTTGGGAGTTTTCAGGGAGGATTTTCAGGCAAATCGATACACTTTTTCTTTAATCTGGAGTAGAATAAAACAAAAGAGCAACATCCTATATAATAATTCGCTAATGTATGTTTGTCAGAAGCTGTCATGTGCAGTACAGATGGCTGCACGCTCTGCAGTCATCCACAGTACAGACTGCCCACTCCGCGGCTGATAATGGAGCGGTGCACAGAGAGAACTGCGGTCTGAATTCGGAGCGCCTCGCTCCGTTATCAGCAGCGGCGCGGGCAGTCTCTACTGTGCATGACTGCACCGAGGCCGTTGCTGCCTGGCACTGTGGCCTGTGTACACGGGCTGTTCAACTAGTATCATTATATTCCACCTGCAGGATTCATAGCATTGCACAACAATGGCATGGCACTTTTCTGTTCTGAAAATCCCCCTCTATAGATTGTTACCTAACCCTTGACATATACATGTATGAATAATATTCAGTCTCAGTCTGGTGCTTTGTAATTCCTTCTGATAGTTGCCTGGTATATACTTCATTTAAAATGTCAAGGACACATATACATATTCAGACTGACGTAGAATTTGTTTATTGCTTCTTTGCTGAATTTGTGACATAGTATTGTAGAAATTTCCCACAATAGTGTATCAGATAAATTCCACAGAATGTGTTCTCATGGCTAATGCTTCATATGTTGCTACACATCGAACCTACCCACAGTAGTAGTATCAATATGATAATTTGGGGTAATTCTGTATTAAATGGCACAAAACTGGAAGTGAAACAATTTAAATATATGTATGAGCTGGATGGACAAATAAAGTTTTTACAAAATATTTCTTTACTTATTTCCTTGTAACACATTTCCTTTCAGGGTGTTGCACACACCTTTGGGTTAAAGCTGAGCTTTAAAGTAGATTTCAGCACCATATATGTGCAAGTTTGCATGTTTTTTGTTGAGGTTTCTAACTAATTTATTTTGCTAACCCAGTTTTCTGGTGTTAGCTATGCTTTCCTCTTCCATGTCTTCTCAATAAATCTCTCTGGAGCTTCACACACTATATTACACCAAACCATAATGGCGAAATCAATAACTCTATTATTTGTATTCTATTATGAAGTTGTTTGTAGTGGAGAAGATCCAAGGACAAAAACAAAGAAATAAATGAATACATACATTTGCCAGTGGAATTTTAACATTCACTCGCTGACTCATGACACAACAGAAAAAGACAAAGGAAAGGACAAAAGATGGGTTCCGTCTAATCCAGTGTGTGTCATATGGGCTGTTGGAGACCCAGATACAGCAGGTACTATTAGACATACATGACCACTATGGGAACAGAGTTCTAGCTAGATTCTCCCATAGGTAAATACCCATGCTACTATGGTAGACAGTAGGAGCTTAGTAGATATATGCTAGCATAATAGCCTTAAAGGGATAGTAATACCTGGAAACAAATGCAGCTCCGATTTATCCTCCCATAAAGAGCATCATGTAATGCTTTATTTGTTCCATTTTGTAGTTCAAAAGAAAATCACTGCTAAAGGATCCACCTCCCCTTAGATGTGGAATCCTATTGTGAGACCGGACAGTGAACAACGAGGGACAATCATACAGAGAGAATATCACCTCCCCTTAGATGTGGAATCTTATTGTGAGACCAGACAGTGCACAACAAGGGACAATCATACACAGAGAATAAGGAAAACCCTGCCCCTCTTGAGTGCAGGATTTCCATATGCTTAGTGAAGATTGTCCCTCAGTGCTCTCCATCTGGCCACCTGAAATAGGTAACGTGATGTGGGTAAAAGGGGAATCCTTTAGCATTGAATTTCTTTTGAACTACACCACAGAACATAATGAAATAAAGCATAGCTTTCACCCTATATCAAATCTCACCACAAGGAGGATTACTTCAGATTGTGCTACTTACACGGGTAAAACCACTGTTAGGAAGCTAATCGCAATATGCGTAATGATTGTGGAGGGACTTGATATAGGGTGAAAGTTCCGCTTTAATAGGAGGATCAATAGGAGATGCATTTGTTTCCAGGTATAATATCCCTTTATATAACATTTCAGAATTAGTTACATATGAAAGACGTTGTCTTGTGGTACAGGCATATGCAAACTATGTTGAAAAAAAAATGCTTCCTTAGTGGAGATCAGCTGTTCCCATCTAGGTGCATTTACAAGATGGATGACCAATACTGTACCTTTCATCTGGAAGTCATGTCACAACTGTAGCTGTTTTATATATTAAAAACACAGTATTAAAGAAGAAGTAACACCTACTAATAATAACACACCCACACTTACATTATGAAGGCCAAAAAATCCTAATAAGCCCTTTGAATTTTGTACTTTTGCCTTTGTTCTAGAGATAACATCTCCAATTTATCTTGGATGTCATCTTCATGGAGGCAGACATGACAGCTGCTGGCTTTTAATGCTGAAGTAGGCAGAATGCATGAGCCTGTTTAAAGGGATAGTAATACTTCGTTTTATCTTTATTTTATTTTGTAGGCATTAAAAAAACACGAAGAACGATATAAGTCTTATCTCTCAAACCTTTATGGTTTAAGAGATATTCACAAGCAAAGTATCCCCCCCCTGTTCAGCCACAGCAGAGGGGAAGTGCCCAGGTAGACTGTAGAGAGGGACAATCTTCAATTACGATAAGGGAAAAAGCTAAAAAACTTGTCAAGGGGGGAAGGGCTTTCATTCTTTCCATTCAAAGAGGATTGTCCCCTGCTGTTATCTGTCTGGTCTTACAACCAGATTCACATCTGAGAAGAGATGGCTTACACTAGGTAAAAGGGGCGGGAGGGGGAAACTTTGCTTGTGAATATCTCTTAAACCATAAAGGTTTGAGAGATAAGACTTATATCGTTCTTCATGTTTTTTTAATGCCTACAAAATAAAATAAAGTTAAAACGAAGTATTACTATCCCTTTAAAGCTTTAAGGACCAGATGAGTGCACAGTACATTGCAAAGCATGGAGGTTACCATGTGCAGTGGAGTTTGTGTCCTGTGGTCCTGTCTATCTCGTTTGCCTCCATGGACATGTCATTCAAGACTGATTGATGATGTTACTCTGTGAATCAATAGCATGGAAAACATACAGAGGGACAAGTGTCCTTTACAAAGCAGTTAGGTAACTCTATTTACTTTTACGCATTTGTTCTCTGTTTTACTCCACGCAGTTTACATTTACAATGTGATACAGAGGCTTCCATGGGAATTTGATAGATAAAACCACATCACCTGTAATGTAATCTAGGCCTTAATCTGTTAAACAAATTAGGGAATACTTACTCCAGGTTCCCATCGTACCTCTATACATTGTTCATAGCCTATAACTACAATACTGCTATACACTTGTTTAGATCCATGGGAACAAAAGATTATGGGGGAGATTCACTAAGCGGCATAGCTGGGAACTCTCCGGGTTTGCCCTGGAGACTCCAGTTTTGACTCTGGATTATCGGGTCTCCAGGGCAGAATCTGATTCTTCAACATCTGGGCAGTTTCTTAAGAAACTCTGCCCATTTTTATCCTTCCCTATCTGTTCCAACCACTCCAGCCCACTTCTCCTCCTTCCTCAGCTTATTCACATATATTTTTGCAAGTTTGTGAAGCCCCTCCCCCAATCGTGATTAAGCCCAGACCCCTTTCAACACAAATTGCGTCTTTTATCTCCCTCAACGGCACCAAAGGCCTCCCCCTCCGGGAAGGCCAGAAGATAAAGTTCACAGATATGCTAAGTGGTGATAAAGAGGTGACAAAATGGAGATGACTTCTCCAGTGATATCTCTTCTCCAGTTCCTATGTTATTCTATGGGGCCAATTCACTAACATTTCTTCAGCTTTGGAGAACTTAGTGCATAGGATCCATAGAATAACGTAGGAACTGGAGAAGTGATGTCACTGGAGAAGTAATCTCCACTTTATCACCCCTTAGTGAATCTCCCCTGTTATCTGTCAGCCATGGATATCCTTTGTCTAGATTTCTTAACCCTTTGAGTGCCAGAGATGTGTCCAATGTACTGGCACATGCAATCAAAGGATTAATATTCTCTATAATATCCCCTTTCACAGAAAAAGTATTGATGATTTCAACATTACAATGTTTTGTTTCCACTCAGGACAATTTGATACACATTATTTGACTTACAGGAGAGTGTTCACAGCATATGGCCTAGTACATAAAGTTTGCTTCTGTGCTACTCTAAAGCAGACCTGTCTCTGGCTAGCCATATGCTCTTCTGTAGATTGAGAGATCTAGGAAATGACATTGAAGTGAGTTAATTTAATTGGCCAGTTTAATGCCTGTATAATTGCCATTTAATTTACCAACTGTTTATTAAAATGTGTTTAGGCTTCTCTCAGATCAGGAAGCCCATTTAGGAATGTGGCATTAACACGTTTTTTTTCCCCTGAACACTATACTGTGCTTTCATCATCAGAGAAGATAACTTGACATTGTGGCATTACAGGAATGACCCATGGTGCAGTGAGGATGTTGTACTAAGATGAACTGGAGCACAAATAAAAATTCCAGTGACTTGAAATTGGGGTTTTAACCCATTAAATTCTATGGATAAGTCCACTGCACTTCTTTACAATAAGTCAGAGACCTCTAGCATTCAATGAGTTAAAAGCCTAGTTTCAATAAACATGAAGTGAAAGGATTTTTATTTAACACCTCTGTTGCAGTTTTTTATTTATCACCTGTGGGAGACCTGCAGGAGAGCTGTAAGCGTTTACAGGGTCTGAAACTAATCAGTCCAAGACTGCAGTGGCCTGTCTCAGACCCAGGGCCGGATTTACATCTCAGGAGCCTGTAGGCACAGAAATCTGAAGCGCCCCCCCATTGGCCATCTCCACTGGACACCTCTACAATGCTCAAAATCGCCACATTACCCCCATATCTATATTGTCCTCACATTACCCCCATCATCTCCACATTGCCCCCATCAGCTCCAACTTGCCCTCACATAACCCCCATCAGCTCCAACTTTCCCCCATCAGCCCCAACTTGCCCTCACATTACCCCCATCAGCTCCATATTGCCCCCATCATCTCCAACTTGCCCCCATCAGCTCCAAATTGCCCTCACATTACCCCCATCAGCTCCAACTTGCCCCATCAGCTCCAGCTTGCACCATCAGCTCCGCATTGTCCAGTTTCCTACCTCCCTGGTGGTCCAGCGGCAGGAAAAGTCTGTGCCTGCTTCTGCACAGAACTGTAGCTCCTGTTGCTCCCACACGGTCTTCTCTATAGGACTACAGAGCACTGGGAGATGATGTCATCTCCCAGCGTTCTGCATTACTAAAGAGCCACCAAGGGAGCAACAGCAGGATCTAACCGGGCGGCATGCAGGCAGCGGGTAGGGTGAATGAAAATATTTAAAAAAATAAAATAAAAAAAATAATTGATTCCAATGACGGGCGCCCCTCTGTGGGGTGCGCCTGTAGGCAGATGCCTACTCTGCCTTATGGCAAATCCGGCCCTGCTCAGACCCCAGTTTAGCACGCCAATACATGCAATCAGTCACGTGTGCAGGCACGCCATCAACTATCAAATAGGTCCTTAAGGAAAGTTAACTTCTGCTGGTCGTTAAGGAGTTAAGCAGAGTTAAGAATGCCCTATATGTTCTACTTGCTATTTGTTGGTAGTATAAATAGTTTTTGAGAAAAAAAGTTTGGCACATTATGCTAATTAGTTTATGTACTAGGCAAATATTAACACACGCTTGCTGTGTTATGAAGAATCTAGACAGAGCCCACATACTCTGGGGGATTTCTAATAGTAAAGCAAGTGATACAACTGGTCTTTAACATAGTTAATTAGCATATTATGTACATCATTTGCATAAAGTGTCACTGTGCCATCAAAATAAACAAGAGTTATTAAAAAAAGTAAAAACTACTTATTTTAAAGAAAAACAGCTAGTGCAACAGGCAAATGTTAAATATCTGTAAAAAATAAAACTTGTTTAAAGGCGACAAGTCCACGTTAACCCTGTGAGTGTGTTACAATGTGTTGGATACCTCTCTGACACTCAAAGGGTTAAATCAGTTAGTGATTTAATATTCTCACCATAATTTCCTTATTTATAACTAAGTAATTGTTATCCATTATACACAGTGCATTTCTTCAACATAGCATATCCATAATCACTTTAAAACCAATCTGATTTGGTTCCATTTACCTGATCTCATTTTCTTGAAAACTCCTCCCAAAACTCTACCACAACCAACCTCTTAGTGGTCCATCCTAAACACTTTCCTAAATGCCTCTTAATCTCATTATCAGAGGCGTAACTAGAATTCTCCATGCCCTGGTACAAGAAGTGCCATGGGCCCCCCCACCCCCCGACCACATTGGCCCCCAGGCCCTCCACAATGCCCCCATCTCCTACCTCCCAATCCCTGGTGGTCCAGTGGAGAGATGGGCTGGAGGTCATCTCCCAGTGCTCTGCATTACTAGAGAGCCGGAGGGAGATTGCGGGCACCAGGCGGAAGGGTCGCAGGGGACAGCCGGGCCCCTGGAGTGATGGGCCCAGTTGCTGGTGCGACCCCTATAGTTACGCCACTGCTCATCATGCTAAATTACTTTGTAGTTCTCTCTAATTTCATTCCAGTCCAGTTTATAGACTCTGTATTTTGACTAAACCGTATTACCATCAGCCATAATGAGGTTGATGTACTAAGCAGAACAGGAACAATTCTGGAGCAAACCAACTTCAGTATTTGAAAAAAAAAAAATCCCAACATTCTAATTTATCTAAATTGGGCTTTGAATTCTAGAAAGTTTCCAAATCCATTGTGAAGTGATACAGTGTATTGGATACATTTCTAGTGTTTAATTGATAAAAAGTCCACTTTAAAGCAAAGGGAAGTGTTTGTCCTCTATGGAGCAACTGGATTGCTCCATAATTTTGTCAGTTCTGCTTAGTACATTAGACACAATGTGTTAATGAATATCATGGCTATCACTGACAATTAAGGTAGTCAGCCACATTGTATGTATGCATATATATATTTATTTATATAGCACCAACCTTTGTACTTGGTACTTACCAGTTTACATTTAGTATAGAAGAGGTACAATAAGTTAAGTGAATAAGTCCTTATATAGACAATCATAATGGGAACATCAGGTGAGTATACATTAGGATAAAAGGTCCCTTCCCCAAACAGCTTACAATCTAAGTCATTGGGGTTGATGGTAATATGGGTCAGTGGAATTGCAGAGCCTATAAATTGGACTGGGATGAAAGTTGAGAGAGCTACATTGTTGATGTGATGAGATTAGGAGGCATTTAGGAATACGCTCAAGATGGTCCAACAATTAAACTAATGTATCTATGTGGTAAGTTGACAGTTAATAAATAACTTTGATTAAGCAATGAGCTTTCTCTAACTTATCTTGTTCAAAATTGACAAGACATTGTGGAGGTGTGCTTTAGGATTCTATAGTATAACACATGGAGGAATCAATTTTCTACTCCTACACATGCCTATTGTCAATTTACTAAGGAACTTATGCTGAAAATTCTCCCCTTAACGCCTTGCATGCCAAATTAAATGAAGTGGGGAAGTGCATAAGTATTTTGGAGGCAAATATAGTTTTTGATACCTTTATTGGCTAACTAGCAGATTTAGAATGCAAGTTTTCAAGACCTTGGGTCTCTTCCTAAGGCATGTTATACAGATAAATATGAAAATGTCTCTCTTAAATACAAGTACACATTGCATTGTTTAGAATGGAAATCAGATAAGAGAACTCAACCCAGCTCCAGATACTTTGATCAGTCAATGGTAAAATGCACTCTTCCTCTGAGGCTTTTGAGGTATTTAAGATGTTCTTGGGTCTGTTGGAAAGGTCAATCCATTAAGTGATAATGTGACAAGAATTATTTGTCCTTATTCAAACCATTACAAGTAGCATTAAAGGGATAGTAATGTTTCATAATAAAAGCAGCTCTAATTAATCATCATAGTATTTGGACTTTGGAGAGTGTTATTTCAATTCTGTCAGATTTGTAGTTCAAGAGTAATTCAACGACAAAGTATCCCCCTCCAGCCCCTTTTACTGGTGTAACACTGTTCAGCCAGATCAGAATGGAGGTGCCCAGGTAGACTGCAGAGAGGGACAATCTTCAATTAAGATAAGGGAAAAACTTGTCAAGGGGGGCAGGGCCTTCGTTGTTCTCATAGGAAGTAGATTGTCCCCTGCTGTTATCTGTCTGGTCTTACAACCAGATTCCACATCTGAGAAGAGATGGCTTACACTAGGTAAAAGGGGCAGGAGGGGAAACTTTGCTTTTGAATATCTCTCAAACCATAAAGGTTTGAGAGATAAGACTTTTATCGTTCTTCATGTTTTTTTAATGCCTACAAAATAAAATAAAGATAAAATGAAGTATTACTATCCCTTTAAATTTTAACATTAATTTTGCCTCCCACACTTTTCTGTCCCTCTAAGTGCGGAACAGTTCCATCTATACAGTTAACTTAATGTCCCTGTCACTGTGCCCATTTTGACAAAAATGGGCTCCCACAGGTGTCTCTGTCTTTTTGTTATTAACACTGGATCTGTGGGAATTAAACCTGTTATGTTGTAGTTGTCCAGTTTCTCCCACATAAAGAGCTGTTGGGCATTTTGCACACATGATAAGATATATTACACTGGATGATTTACAGGTGAAGGTAAAATTGATCTTATGGTGTAACTGAGTGTTTGGAATTGGTATCTTGCCCGTGGTATAAAAATGTGCACAGGTTTCACATCTCTTTGTAGGCAGGGAGATGTGCCATTTTTTGTATTTTTATTCAGGGCACTCCTTACCATCAGTTGTTTCAAATTGGGAGGCTGTCTGAAGGAGAGTAAGGGAGGCTGTGGGAATATGTTCTTAACTCTTTCATCCGTATGTAATTTCGTTTGAAGTTCTCTTGATATTTTGCGTAGAACTTCAGCCTGGGGGTGGTAAGTGACCACCAGTGGCACCCGGTTTCCCTTATGTTGTTCTTTGTAGCACAACAGATTTTTTTCTTGGTATTTGGGTAGCCTTATGTATCTGATTGTCAATGATATTTGCACTGTAACCGTGTTTTATAAAGTCTCCTCTGAGTTTCTGGAGGTGCTTGTAACGGTCCATCATGTCAGAACAGATGTGTGTATTTAAGAGAGATGTTTTCATATTTATCTGTATAACATGCCTGAGGAAGAGACCTAAGGTCTTGAAAGCTTGCATTGTAAAACTGCTAGTTAGCCAATAAAGGTATCACTATATTTGCCTCCTGTATTTCTATGGCTAACATGGTACCAATTCTCATCTGTTATAAGTATTTTGGGGCATTCCTTAATGTGATGTACTAACAAAGTGCAGAGGAAATTAGTGTAACATTACTCTATTGCCTAAGCATTCTATTTTGGAGGTGTTTGGGGACTGCTGGCATTTGAGTCTGAAGAGCAACAGTGTGTGTACACCAGTGCGTGCGTGCTATAGTGACCATACCCTGTAGTGAATACCCTGTAGTGCAGCTGCTGGAGTTAGAGGCTAAAACCAGTGGAGCTGCAATTGTGGATTTGTACATTCCTCCCTTTAATTGTTTGGCGTGATCAACTGAATTTTATCCATACATAAAACTACATTTGTGATTATAAATAAGACAGCATAGCACAACGTTTGCATAGGATTCATTAGTAGTGATCCCACATAATATAACTACATATCATACCAAAGTGCACCATTGGGTACAATGATCTTAGCTTCCTCTGTATTTCTTCAGTAAAATCATCCTAAGGGGCCTTCAAGTATGGTACAGAGGAGATGTGTTATTACCATAAATATCAACAGTGAGTGTTTTACTTGGAGTTCCTTATGTGAACTTATTATGGGCTGTGTTAGATCAGTGTGATTTACCTATGCTGCTAGCCAAGTAATGAACTCTGTTTGCTGTACTATTGGTATTGTAGGAAAATGTATAGCAATATGAGTATTGCATAACAAAGGTCATTATTGTGGTGAAATGTCAAATCCAAAGTCATTATCACTGGTATGTGGCTTCATTCAATAATTCTGCCAAGATAACTTCACATAATATACCAGGGGTCTACAATGTTAGCTCCTCCAGCTGTAGAGAACTACAATTTCCATCAAATGTTGGCTGGGGATGATGGGAATTATAGTCCTCCACAGCTGTAGTGACTCAGGTTGCTTACACCCTATAGTATAATGGTAAGGCAATTATAGGCAACAGGTGACCTAGGTCTTCTCCTGTAGCCTCCATACTGCTCTCCCTATTCATAAAGTGACCAGATATCCCTTTAAAGTGATAGTAATGTTTCACAAAAAAAAGCAGCTCCGATTAATCTTCATAGTATTTGGGTCATGTAGAGTGTTATTTCTATACTGTAGTTCAAGAGTAATTGAATGATAAAGTATCCCCCTCCCACCCCTTTTACCTAGTGTAAGCCACCTCCCCTCAGATGTGGAATCTGGTCTCTTGACCAACAGGTCTCAGCAAGGGACAATCTTGTTGCTCTGAGGTGAGCAGTGTTACATCACTAAAGGGGATGGAAGGGGGATACTTTATCATTCAATTGCTCTTGAACTACAACTCTAACAGTATTGAAATAACACTCTCCATGGCCCAAATACTATGAAGATTAATTAGAGCTGCTGTTTTTGTGAAACATTACTATCACTTTAAAGGGATATCTGGTCACTTTAGGAATAGGGAAATTATTTGCTCTTTCTATAGTACCAGAGAGCAGTTTGGGGACATTTACTATCCCTAAATGTGTGATGCTTGTGAGAAACACACATTACAGGGTTGCACTGATTCCTCTTCAGATCTACATAGTGACATTTTCATAATGTTCACCTTACCTTACCCCATCACTCTCACAACCTTTTTTCACCCACCAACTTGTACACATATTTTTTCTTCCTTCCCTTGCAATGTTATACCTTAACCCCTTGTGTGATAAACACTTGAGCTCATTATGAAATAATGCATTAGTGACCTCTCTAGCATCCACGGAGTTACTTTTTTTTTTTCAACCCTAATTCGAAAAGCATCAGCTGGCACTCAACAGGTTAACCATAATGTGCAACCTTTAAATGGACTTGAGGGCCACATATGTGACTTGTGGAGGAACTCTGGTTGCCTGCCCCTTATCTAAAGAGTCTGTGTATTGGGCTAACCAGCAATAAGTGGCCCAGCATTCCATATTTGCCCATGAATTTCTGACGTATGCAGGATTGTGTAAACAAGACCACACTTATCAGCCTTTGGTTTTCTCCAGACTTGCTTCACATTAGCTTTCTGAATAAGG
This sequence comes from Rhinophrynus dorsalis, assembly GCA_037306005.1. Taxonomy (NCBI): domain Eukaryota; kingdom Metazoa; phylum Chordata; class Amphibia; order Anura; family Rhinophrynidae; genus Rhinophrynus; species Rhinophrynus dorsalis. The sequence goes on from CM074724.1 coordinate 152,803,222, forward strand.
TCCAGATTGGGGATTCAAAAGGAGGAGGTTACAGATGAAGGAACAATGTTGAAGACAGAGAGGCAAGCATGATGCTTGGTGGACATTAGAGGTAAACCCTTTGCATGTCAGAGGTGTATACCGCATTTTGCAAAGCAATGTGTTTCATATCCTTCTGACACTCAGCGGGCTAAACACAACCTCTGTCTGAATTAGGATGTGTGACCTGAAATTCAATCAAGATGAAAATTAAGATGGCTGGCTCATCACCATGGCACAGCCATGATGACTGTGTGGTGGTTCATGCCTTATTACTTTAGATGGAGGGATGTGCATCCCCTGCTTCAAATAACAGTCGGTTAAATTTGTGTTAAATTAAATTGGGCTTTTAACCCCTTGAATGCTAGAAAGGTCTCCAATGCAATGAGAAGCAATGCACTGGAGACCTCTCTAGCATTCAAGGGGTTAAAATCTATATTCAAATGCATGTGAATTTAGACATTTTTATTTTTCCCCTATAGTGCAGTTAGTTTAGTCCAGAATAACTCCAGTTTGCCTTTATAAATGTGGGCCTAACGGCTTTATGTATACAGCTAAAGTGGAGCTATTTTGGGGCAAACCAACAGCAGTGAAGGGGACAAATAAAAAGTCCCATTGACTAAAACAGGTCTTTTAACCCTGTGGATTATCGGGAGATCTCCAATTCCTCTTGAAGCTATGAGTTGGAGACATCTCTAGCATTCATGGGGTTAAAGGGATAGTAATACTTAAAATGTAAAAAGATATATGGTGTAGGGTTTATCCGCCTGAGTAAAACAAGGGAACTCCCACTGCTGAAAGGTGTTTTATTCAAAAGTTATTACAGCTCAAAGTTGAATTTTTTAGGTGCAATATCACAGTGGCCTGAAATGATACAGTGGCGCTGTTGCTACACCATCCTATGGACAGCTCCGGGACCATAAATCTCCATAGGATGGTGTAGCAACAGCGCCACTGTACAATTTCAGGGAGCCATGGAGATGGGGGGAGAAACAGTGGGGGGATTTTAATGGGCATAGGCAATGAAGGAGTTGAATGAGCATAGACACAGGTAGATGGGGCAAAGTAGATGTGAAATGATGGGGTGGCAGCGAGATAGTGGGGGGTTAGTGAACAGAGACTGTGGTGAGATGTGGCATAATCTGTTGATGGCAGAATATAAACAGAAAGGCATGCAGGAGAAAATGAACATGGAGGGAGGAAAGAGAAACAATAGTAATTAGAAGGCAGAGGCAGGGACAGAAGGTTGAAAGGGAAGGAGGGAGGTCAGTCTAGCCAAAGAGAGGGATTGATGGTAGGGAAGGAAAACTAAGATAAAGGGAGAAGAAACCACAGTGACAATGAAGATGCTCTGCTTACCATGCAGGCAAAGCACAATGCAAGCCATCCAATTATGACAGCTGCCGCACAGCCCAATCAGCATGGTGCAGTCAAGCTGATAAGTCATATACTATAATAAATGGAAGGTGGTCAATGCACTGTAATTGTATAGTAGGCTATGCTTTCCCTTCAACACATCCTCCTGTCATTTCAAAGGATTGGCTGTTTATTAGATAAGAAATAAAACTCAATAAAGTGCAGCACATTGCAGACATTTTCAAGATTTGTATTGATGACCCTGCAGGTACAGAGCCCAGCATTTCGCCTCTCACTGAAGTGGATTGTTTGTGTCTTCCCGTGAGATAGGATAGAAAGAGGAGCACGTCTGGAGCAAATTGTCTGCACTGAGGGGAAAAATTAAAATTACCTTTATTCTAAGTGGGGATTTAAACCCCTTGAATGCTAGAGAGATATCAATGCATTGTGAAGCAAGTTGTATTTGTACCCTATAGTGCAGTTGGCTTGCTCTAGAATTGCTACTTTTCTCTTTGTGATTAAGGCCCATAGTGTATTTTTGTAAGATGACTGGATTTTATTTAAATTAAATTCTGGAACTTTTTTTTTTTTTTTTTTTAACATAGCCAGATGGTAAGAAATGTTTTATGAACATATTTTCCACAAATTATGCATGTATTCGGAGTGAATGGATTATGTATACAATATGTCACATTCATAAAACACAGAAAAATACTTATTGTATTTCGGGGATATGGCTGCCAGTGGGACAAGTCTGGGGAGCAATTCTGTGCATTTCTATGGCTACCAATGCAACAAGGTCTGGGGACCATAGATTGTACAGTTTATGTGTTGTTGTTTTTTTGTTTTTTTTGGCTACCAGTGGGTCAGTGGAACAAGACAGGGATGTCTGACAGTGTAGGTGTTTTTTTTTTACTTTCAGTTGACAGTGGAGCAGGGCTAGGTTTGTCAGAAAGTATATATGTGTTTCTGTTGCTAGCAGTGGCACAAGGCTGAAGAATATGTGTATATGACGTTCTGTACCTACCAATGGGACAATTAAGAACAAGGCAGAGGAAGCAGATGGTGTATGTGTAGTTTTGTGGCTACCAGTGGGGAGTGGCACAAGGCTGAAGAACCAGTGTGTGTGGGGTTCTGTAGATACTAATTGGACAGTAATACAAGGCTGGAGACAGTGTATGTGTAATCTTATGGCTACCAGTGGACAGTGGAAAAAGCCTGGGATGTCAGACAGTGTAAGTGTGATCTGTGACTACCAGTGCATACTGAAACAAGGCATGGCAGTGATACATTAAATGCATGCAACAGAGGTGTCCAACACATTTAAAAGCAAAGCAAAGTGATGAACGTTCCTCTGGCACACATGGTGTGCTTTATATTTCCTACATTCAGACTATGCTAGGGGGCATCAAGAGCCTTCTGGATGCCTCTACTGTTATTGATCACCTATACATGATGTAAGTACTCAGTACTCATGACCTGAAAAGTATTTGCTGTCTTCCATCCTCAAGCCAGCATTCTTTGAGGTTCCAGGTTGAGTTGGAGGACCTTAAAGACCTAACTGCAATATTGTGAGGGCCTTCATAGTCCACCAACTCAACTGAGAAGCTTAGAGAATGCTTTGATAAGTGGAAGAAGGAAGGAAGGCATCAGGTCTCAGTATTGATCCCCTATCAAGTTTCAAGAGGTGGTGACCTGGAAGGAACTTGCGGTTGTCCTTCACTTTGTGCTCAACCTGGTTTTCTACAAACTTCCAGGTTAATTTGGAACACCTTATAGCCCACTTACATTATTGTTAGGACATGAGTGGGCCTTCAAGGTTCTCACATTTGGAAGCTGCTTTAGAAAGAAGGGAGGTAAGGCAGAGAGTATCTTCTAGATTATCAGTATTCATCGCCTACCATGATCTGATATGTGATCAATACTGGGGGGCAGGTCTGATTAATGAAGCCCTGTATGGGCTTCATTATGGGACTGAAGGCTTGGGTTCATCTGGGCACCTTACTCGTTGTATGTATTAAAGGAGCACATATGTGAAAATAGGCTTTAATTTATTTTAGCCCAAATATTTATGACAAAATGGGATTTGTGTTTGCATGAGTGTAGGAAGAACACACATTGCTGCTGTCTGCTTTATTCTTCTGTTGTGGATAAATGAATTTGTTTTGCCAAAAACAAATTTCAGCAGGAAAATAAGCTTGTTTTTATATATTTCGTTCGGCACCTAAATAGGAATTGGCAGATAAGGAACACTTACTCTATGCCGACAGCCTATGAAAGGACAGTTGTCGTACTGGGAGTAGAGAACAATTCTATATATATATATTCCTTTTATGCATCTGGCCTTTTGCCTGTTTCAGACAAGGGCACTGAAATTAACAGTTCGTTTGCCCAAATATGGAGTCCCAGTGATAGTGTACTGATAAGTCAGGATCTTCACAAGCTCTGGGTAAATGTGGCATTTTTAATGAACAATGGCTCTCAGGTCTTCTACAAGTGTTGGCAACTTGACCAAATGCAGACCAAAAATAAATAAGGAAAATCATCACAGCCAAAAACAGAGAGCACAACTATTTATTTTTAACTAGACTACAAGAAGGCAACATTTAGCTCTCCAACTGTTCGAAACTACAACTTGGCTTGTTGAGGATGATGGGTGTTATAATCTCCAACAACTGGAGAACCAAAGGTTGTTGACCCTTGTGCTATACTGATGTTTTTTTGTTTTTGTTTTTTCCTAAAGTTTTGTACAGCGCCAGAATTCCCAATAGGCAGAGCAGGCAACTGCCTAGAGCTCCAAATTTTGATGTGATGCATCAGTGGTGCAGGGCACACCCACATTCTGAATTGTGGGTGTGGCCAGAGCAATCTCAGTGTCCCTGCACCAGTTTTATACCACTTTAAGCTATTATTTTACCCTTTTGTTGCTAGAGAGCTCTCCATTGCATTGCTTTGCAATGTGTTGGAGCTCTCTTTAGCAACCTACAGCCTTATTTTCTCCTTGCTTATTATAGGCCAATAGCATTTTCTGTGCCAGGAAATAGTGGATAGGTCTGGGGTGGAGTTATGTAAGGAACAAGGGTGTGGTCATGGGTAGAGTTAATGGCCCCTCTAGTATCTTGTCTAGGGGCACCTGGGATATAAAGTTGTTTTATACCATACTTAAATTCATTATGCAACATCACTAGACAAATAAAATGGCTGGTATCCAGGACATAGACTCTACTAGGCTCTTGGGCAACATCTAAGGCTGTCCCTTTCCCCATAGTATGGAGCAAGTTTGAATAAAGTGCAGTGGCACAGACCCACAGGACATCTGACTCATGCACTGACACATATCTAAGGTGCAGTTTACCACTGGAGGATCTCAGAAGGTGTTCTCTGGACAGGGAAAGATGGAGAACACTTGTATGAAGTGCCAATGAGCTGCTGCGTCCTGATTTATGACCCACGTTCTCAGTTAACCATTTTATTGCCATTGCTTTTTAATGCATTGGACACCTCTCTGGTGCTCAAAGGACTGATGACAAAAAGGGAAGAGGCTCACAACATATTTTTCCTTACTGGTTGGCAGCAGCTGTGTGTAATAGTAGTCTGGTGTCAAGGACAAAAACTAGTCTGATAGTAAGGGGTTGCAGTATAGTGCAGAGACAGTGGGCAGCGGGCCTCCTTGGATGCCAGTATAAATCATAACAGCACCCTCTGTAACTCTTGCAGTCATACCTCGGACCTCTCAAGGTTTAACCTTTGACTCAAAATTTGGATCCAAAATTCATGATCTCAAGGTGAAGGGTCAGATTCTTTGGGTGATAGCTGATTGTTTTCTACTACAAAATCTGCACCAACTGACTGCTTATTTAGGCATTACATGTTAACCCTTTGAGTGCCAGAGGGGTATACAACTCATTGCTTTTTGCAATTCATTGCCAACCCCTTTGGTACTCAAAACATTCCTCCCAAGTGTTCCTCTTTAAGACCCAAATCCCTCTGTCCCAGTTTCCCACCCTGATGTCCGTCTTTTTAGGAGGTCAGACTGTTTGTGTAGCATATCACTCACTCTACAGCAAAAAAAAAACTCACATTAAAGGGTTAGTAATGTCGTTATATACTAAATGTAATATTTCAGCTATTAGAAAAATAAACTAAATGATCCCAGTCCCATCTCTCAAAACTCTATGGTTTGAGAGATATACGATGCTAAAATCCTCCCAGAGGAGGGCTGGCCTGGGGGACAGGGGGGCAATTGCCCCCTGGGCTAGCCATGTGTTTGGGCTGGTGGGCCAGTTCCTCACTCAATCTCCCACTTGCTGCTGTAAATGGAGCACTTATGATACCACAGAACTTATGAAATGAATCTATATTCAAGTGATACTGCAGAGCTACAATCCAAAAATAGCTGCACTAGTGGCATAATCCATTTCCCTTGCAAGCTCTATGGCATCACTATTCTATCTTTACTTAACCCTTTGAGTGCCAGAGGGGTACACAACACATTGAAAAAGCAATGTGTTGTGTACCCCTCTGGCACTAACAGGGTTAAATTGTAAGCACTGTAGTATCACTAATATTACCCCATTTCAACAGTAAGCTCTGTGGTATCACTTGCTTTAATTCACAGCATTAAGGTCAATTTTAAAATTAAGGAAGCAGGGGTGGGCTGGGACAATGGGCTTGGACGATAGTAGATATGAGCCACTTAATTGTATTTGCCCCCTGGGCCGTATGTTGCCAGCCCTCCCCTCCTCCCCTCTGGCCACTTCCCTGATGTCAGCTGTAAGCTGACGGCAGGAGATCCTGGTTCCGGGACAAGCAGGCGGCTCTTCAGCAGAGCGTTGTTTCAGCTCTGCTGAAGAGCTGCCTTGAGTCGGGGGACATGCATCTCCTGCTGCTAGCTGTACAGCTGACATCAGGGAAAGCAGAAGGAGGGGGGCTTTAGCCTCCTATATCTCTCAAATCATAAAGGTTTAAGAGATGGGACTGGGATCCTTTGGTTTATTTTTCTAATAGCTGCAATATTACATTTTTTTATATAGTGACATTACTAATCCTTTAATGTTTGTTTACACTTCAGTATATGTTTATAAATTAGTCTGTGTAAATAAAATACTTTGTTCTTGCTCTAAAAATGTATTCAATTACACAAAGAGGTGTCAGTATGTTATGAAATAACCTAAATATTCTCTGTAATGTCCAGCCCACCAGCCACACCCCCAACAATGCCACCTAAAACTAAAGTGTCCCTCTTTGTCCATTTGAAATGTTGGGGGGTATGTTCAAAGGGTAAAAGGTTACTTAAGGAGTGATTGGAGCTCCTCTAGATTAGGGAAATCAGGATCATAGTGCCTAAATTCTTTGTTCCAAGGAACCTGAACAATTAGTATTTAAAAGATTTCAGGGTCTGCTTATTTTAAAGGGATAGTAATAATTAAAATGTAAAAAAATATATGTTGTAGGGTTTATCTCCCTGAGTAAAACAAGGGTACTCCCACTGCTGAGAGATATTTTACTAAAAAATAAAACAACTCAATTTTTAGGTGCAATATCACAGTGGCCTTAAATTGTACAGTGGCGCTGTTGCTACACTATCATATGGAGATTTATGGTCCCAGGACCAGAGTCCATAGGATGGTGTAGTAACAGCGTCACTGTACAATTTCAGGCCACTGTGATACTGCGCATAAAAATTCAGCTTTGAACTGTAATAACTTTTGAATAAAACACCTTTCAGCAGTGGGAGAACCCTTGTTTTACTCAGGGGGATAAACCCTACAACATATATTATTTTACATATTAAGTATTACTGTCCCTTTAAATGTTCACATGTATTCTTTTATTGTTTTTAGTGTATAGTGAAACAGAACTTTTATAGCCTGATATTGTAATGTGTATTTGTACAGATTTGGGCTCCAAAAGAAATGCAATGTCACCTGATTCATTATTTTTGTTTCACACAGGTTCTCCTATAATCTTTAATGGGATAAATATGATCATCTTCATTGCACTACGTGTGCTTTTGTGGAGAAAGAAAATATATGCATTGCTTCCCTTTAAACAATGTATCAGTTGTTGGAACACCTGTGTTAAAGGATTTAGGCAGATTATTGTGTGTCCCCAGAGGTGGTGAGGATAAGCCTCTCAAACTTGGAAGAGAGAGTCGTATTCAATAAATGAATTATTTACTTTAATCTTTAGAAGTTTAAACATGGGCACTGGTATTGCTGCTTTTCCTTAAAATCTTTTATTGACTTTTACATTTTCCCCTTCATAGGTTTTTACATTGAATTATCACATATATTGTTTAATGTGTCAAAATAACATTTTATTGTCCCTTTTAGCACTATTTTTTTAAACTTTCTTTTTGTAACCTTGATAACCTCAAGTGAGATAAGAGCCAGGCCTGACCATAGTATGTTATATTATAGATACTGAGTGAATTAGGTTAATTTAGTAGTGTGGGAGAAACATACTGTACTAATTACAAAGCCCGTATACACGGGCTGATTCGGAGCGGGGAGCTCCGGATGGCTCACAACCTTTCTGTTCTCCCGACTCCGGGGCAGCAGCGGAGGCGATGGGTGACAGTTTGTCACCCAGCCTCCTCCGCTGCTGCCCTGGAGCCAGGAGCACAGACAGGCTGTCAGCCTTCCGGAGCTCTCCTCTCAACCCGTTCTGCGCATGTGCGGTTATACACACAGTGAGTGATGCATTCTAGGACTGTATGTTATAGGATAGGGCCTTATGCAGGAAAAGTGATACCGAGAAATATTTACGGAGATCAACACTGAGAAATAGGAGCAATTCAGGAGGAAAGCAATTGTGAAATATAGAATGAATACAATTCCCATTGGTTTTAATAGGGCTCTTAGCTTCATTGCAACGCAATGCACTGCCTAAGTCTTTGGCTAAACAAAGCCCAGGCGCTAGGTCGCCATGGCAAATAGGAATTGCTTCCTGGGGCCTAGGGTTTTAACTTCACCACAGGCGTCTTTTTTTTTTTTTTTTTTTAATTTAAAAATTAATCTGACCTCATTGGGGGGTCCCCCCAGCTATTGATCTCCCTGCTGATAGCTGGAGTTCAATGCAGGTGATTAAGAAGTGCAAGACTCTCCCCTGCTTTTATTAGTACCTGAAATTCCAGGTAGGAGTGGATGGGATCGGGGAAGCCTTCTCATGACACTGGAGCCAGGTGACACGAGCAGGGGGGCTCTTCATCATCGCCTGCACTGATTTCTAATCGCTATCGACTGGGAGATCAATAGCTGAGGAGGAAAGGCCTCAGAAGGGGTCTTGAGCCCCCCAAAGATTCGATTAATTTTTAAATTAAGACTTCAGACCTCACTTTTGAGGCAATAAGTACATATATAAATAAATAGATTAACTTAGATTTACTGTACTAATGGCTGTCATGTTTATGGGTTTTTCCTTTCTAGGACCAAAGTGTATTGACTGCTTGGCTGTTAGAGACTTCTCCAAGCATTCTGTGAAGAAACCTCTAGCATCCAAGGGTTAATGAGAATTAATTGTAAAATGTTCTGCATTTTCATTTAATTTGCTAACATTATAAATTTATGTTAACTCTTTAAAGACCAGAGAGGTGTGTAACAGACAGTCAATCATTGCACCAACAGTTTTTGGGGGACGGTATCTCCCATCATCCCCAACAGCCAACCCTACAGGACATATGCATATAGAAAAATAGATGTTTTGCACCATAGGGAAACATAAAAATTCCCATTTATTTAAACGCGTATTTTACCCACTTAAATGCCAGAGATGCCTCCAACACGTTGTATTTGGAGTTACAAGGGGGACAGGGAGTCCCAGGCATGGGCAAGAAAAGAACACAGCTTGCGCACTGCGCGTATTCACTTAACAGGCAGTCGGCTTGGCTTTTCATAGAAGACCCAATGTGGTCCACTTCCTGTTAACTTAGGCAATGCATTGGATACCTCTCTGGCATTCAAAGGGTTAAAGAAGAGACTAACAACACATTAAGTCTAGAGTATTTTTACATTTGTCACTGTGCCAGCTCGTGGCTCAGTGGTTAGCGCTGTTGCCTTGCAGCGCTCAAATCCCACCAAGGACAACATCTGCAATGAGTTTGTATGTTCTCACTGTGTTTGCGTGGGTTTCCTCCCACACTCCAAAAACATACTGATAGGTGAATTTAGATTGTGAGCCCCAATGGGGACAGGAACCAATATGAGTGTAAAGTGCTGTGGAATCTGTGTGCGCTATATAAATAAAGGATTATTATTATTATATTCTCTTTGAAGGTCCCACAATGCTGTGCACCATTACATGGCAGGCAGGATGTGTGCAATCAAGCATAGGAATGGGTAGCTTCAGACTAAGGGGTAGATTTAAAGGCAGCCGTTAAGCTAAAAAAAACACCAACGGGTGTTGTAACATGTAGGAAGCCATACAAAGTGCCATGTAATGAACTGCTAATGGCAGTTCATCTAGTATGCCAGCTGCAACACTGTGTTTTGGCCCTAAAAAAAAAAAAGCTCAATTTTGCCATTTAAAGCACTGCGTTAGCTGCAAAAACCCGATAAGGGACTCACTTACCACACAAAACTTAAGACCCAGTTTTGTTGGGCGTAAAGTCCCTTATCGGATCTTTTGCCAGCTAACGCAGCTGTTAACTGGCAAAAAAACCCAATGCCCACAGTGGATGTATTGATATGGGGGCCTAAGCCCACATCAGTACATCAAAAGTGCCTAAAACGTGTTCAAAGTTAGTAGGATTAACCCTATGAGTGCCGGTGGGGTATAATTACCCCGCCGGCATTCATAAGGTTAACCCGACTAAATAAAGCAACATTGCATTAACACTTAGCATTAATCCTGATGTCCAGTGGAGTCCTCAGCTTGCTGGTCCTTCTGTTCTGTCTTCTTTCTTCTATCTTCCTCCTTCTCCCTGTAAAATAAAAGAAATGTATGAACATTAAGCATGAACGAATACATTCCAGAAACCTCTGAGTGGCAGAGGGGTACGCAACGCATTGCAAAGCAATGCGTTGTGTACCTCACTGTCACTCAAAAGGTGTAATTTTAGTGTTCCATAAATATACCCATATATGCCTCCATGTAATGCCCCGAAAAATACATGCCCATGAATAAAAAGCTCCATACATACATAAATCAATGTCATTCATAAATGCCCAAAATGTAACTTAGCTTGTAAATTGTGTCTCTGCCACTTGGAGTGGCCGTGATGGCAGCGGCGGAGACACAAATGTCCCACATCGCTCCTCATCAGCTGTGTATGGCCGATGTGGCTGTTCTTGAATTTGGTTGGCTGGGATGTGAAGAACATCCCAGCCAATGGCCGTGAGGGCAATTGAAGTGAACCTGCCCATATATAAAGGCAGGCTCACTTCAAATGCCCTCAGTGTGTTATGGGCATCAGCCCGTACACAGCTGAAGAGGAGCGTTGTGGGACATTTGTGTCGCCGCCGCAGATGCCCTTGCGGCTGCTCCAAGTGGCGGAGACACAATTTACAAGCTAAGTTACATATTGGGCATTTATGAATGACATTGATTTATGTATATATGGAGCTTTTTATTCATGGGCATGTATTTTTCAGGCCATTACATGGGGGCATATATGGGTATATTTATGGACGTTCAGCCACAAGGCTGATTTTGTGGCTGAACGTCCTTTGGAGTTCTAGCTGGTAGGGCCTTTAAATACCACATTAAACATGTTAGTTTAACAGCCGGTATTCACTTTGGCCCTACCAGCTATGTTAACGGCTGGCTTTAAATCTAGCCCTAACTGTTTAAAGACCAGAGGGGTATGCTGTGCAGCTCATGACTTTGCAGTGCATGCACACCCCTCTGGTCTTTAACATGTTATTTAAGAGGTTTTCATTATGAGGAAGAAGTGGCCCATGAGGCCTTCAAGGTGTTTCAGGAATACAACTGCCATCATCTCCCACCAGTCAGTGGTTGGCAGAGAATGATCAGAGCTGTAGTACAGCAACAACTGGAAGGCTTCCTGTTGTCCACCCTGATTTACAATCTAACAGTTCTTGCTCCTGTTTGCACGAAAGATGGATCAGTCTGTCCTTTGTCCAGACTGGGCCTTTATGTTTGCCCCTCTTACTCCCCATATCTGTCTGAAGTACTTATCTACAGGCTAAGCAGATTAACGGCAGTAAGATGATTAAGGATCAGTCCTTCCTAAGACCAGCATGTACTGTACTAATGGCTGTGTCATGTTTATGGGTTTTTCCTTTCTAGGACCAAAGTGTATTGACTGCTTGGCTGTTAGAGACTTCTCCAAGCATTCTGTGAAGAAACCTCTAGCATCCAAGGGGTTAATGAGAATTAATTGTAAAACTTTCTGCATTTTCATTTTATTTGCTAACATTGGGGTGGTGAAATAGTAGGTGAGGCCACTGAATGGGAAACACATTCCATCTATGAGTTAGTGTGTGCGTGTTTTAGGGGGGTGCTGTCAGTTGCACTTGTCTTGGTGCATGACTTCTGATGTAGGCACTGTCAATAGGGATTTTAATTTGTTACCATGATGCAGGTGGTTTGTTCCAAAATTCCTCCGTTTGCTAATTGTTTTTGCAAGGTCCAGAAAATTCTATAAGAGAATCTGAATTGGCTTTTTTTAAAATAAAAACGATATGTTATACGACTTTTCTGCTGAATAACACAATGTACTTCCACCGATGTCAGTTGTTTCATTCAAATGTTATAACAGTTCAAATAATCAGGAAGTGAATTACAGTGTGATTCAGACTTTCAGGAAGTGACTCAGCAGTTCTGTCACAATCTATGGAGAACTGTTTTGATTGACTCACCTCTCACAGAGAATGTAACAGAATAACTAATTGAATTCTGATCACTAGATGGAACTGTTAATGAAAAAAAGCAGATTAAATTGTAATAAATCTGTAAAGATATATCTCCCAGAAGTTTCCATTAGTATAAATGCAGCTTTAAGCCCATCGGATGCTAGTTAGGTCTTCTCTAACATTCAAGAGAATAAAAGTCCTATTTAATTAATGAGAATTTGGGGACATTTTTATTTGTTCCCTATAGTGTAGTTGGTCTGCCCCAGAAATATTCTTCTTTTTATCAGTGTATATGCCTCTAATGGCAATTCAGTTGTAAGAAAGGTGAAAGAAATTAACATACACAGAATAATTTGATGTGCCATACAGTATCTTTGTATATATCAATCAGTTAGCAGTCATGCTCTGTATCAGGCCCGTCATCTGTTAATGACTACAATTTACCATCATACCAACATACCTAGGGCTTTTGCTGACAGCGGTCACAAGCATAGGCAAATATGGTATTGACCAAATGTCACAATTCATGTTACAGTGGGGTGGGGCTTAATAAAAGTAGGTGGGATCAGGTTGACAGAAGATGTGGGGTTTGTCTCAAAAATGGGTGGAAAAAGGCAGGGGAGGAATAAGTGAGAAAGTGGGTAGACCTAACATAGATTTAATTAACTGATGCATCTCCATCTGGTAATTAGGGCAGAAAAAAACTTAGAGTTCCCAGGAATTTATATCAGGGATGATGGGATTTGTAGTCCTCAACAGCAGGAGGGTGTCAGGTTGCCGAAACCTTCTCGATGGTACATAGCACTCTGCTAAATAATTGTCTTGAAACTATATGCTAATGAACTCAGAAAGAAATACAAATTTCTCCAGAAGTAGGTCCGTGCGTCCTTGATAAATCTGAAAAATTTCAACATTAAATTGATTGTTACAGAGCAGATTTATTAATTTGTTTGCATTGCCTTCTTGCTATAAAGAGGATTTATTGGACTGATTCATGAGAATTAGTGTGAACACTGTTGTATTCAACCAATTGATACTCCTGATTTGAATGGCTGTGAGGAACAACAGTGACCATAATTGTTTTGGTCTGAAGAACCATGGATCATGTCTTTCCCCAGAGGAGTATGCTTAATGGAGTTCCGCAGGAGTCTGTATCATCTTATTGCTGCTTAACGTGCACATTAAGCCACTCAGGGATGTGATTATGAGACATGGTCTGCAGTTTTATTCATTTTCCGATACCCAGATCTCGTTCGCTATGCGCAGTTGAAAGGAACCATGCAAAAAATTCCTTGGTGAGCATGCAAACCAATTGGTTATTGCTAACATGAAAACGCTGATGGTTAGCAGAGGAAGAAATCAGGGTAAAATGCGTTTTAATTAATTGGATCAGTCCATCATTTGTGAATGCAAATTTTTTTTTGTTTTTGTTTTTTTGGAAAAGTGCTTAACCCTTTGAGTGTCAGAGGGGTATGCATGCCTCTCTGGCACTCAAAGAGTTAAGTCTGAAATTTTCAAGAGCAATTGTTTCCATTGTGTCCCTATTATCAAACAATTTGGGCTGCTTGTTGTAGAATTGCCCAAAATGTTTTTTGACTTAAATGGCATTTTTAACTTCTTGAATGCTGGAGGTCTTCAGTGCATTTTGTCTTGAATGCTATGTACATGAAGGCAGACATGACAGTTGCTGTCAGGAGCACAGGACTTCAAACGTCTCTCACTGAACATAGAAAAGACAAGAGAGGCCTTTGTAATGTGTGCACACTCCCAGTGGCGTAACTATCGGGGTCGCACCTGCAACTGGGCCCGTCACTCCAGGGGCCCGTTTGCCCCCTTCAACCACCCCGCCTGGCGCCCGTATTCTGATCATCGCTATCTCCCTCCGGCACTCTAGTAATGCAGAGCGCTGGGAGATGACATCATCTCCCAGCGCTCTGCATTACTGAAGAGGACAGCGCAGGAGCTCAACCTACATAGAGGTCTCTCCTGCCACGCCAGGGAGGTAGGAGATGGGGGTAATGTGGAGAAGGGGGCATTGTGGAGATTGGGGGGCAGTGTGGTTGAGGGGGGCCAATGTGGTCAGGGGGGCACATGGCAATTCTTGCATCAGGGCCCGGAGGCTTCTAGTTACGCCTCTGCACACTCCTTTGGTCTGTACAGGGTTAAGTAGGCCCAGACTGCCAGCAACTATCATGTCCCCTATGACATGACATGACATCCAGGACAGACTTAATATGTTTCTCTTGAACAAAGGCACAAGAGTAAAATTCATAGGAGTCATTAAGATTTTCTGACACTAGCAATGTAAGTGAGCAGTTATAGAGAGTTGTTAGTCCTCTTCTAATACTTTTTCTCCATGAACATAAAAGCAAAATTTCATTCTATTTTAGGGCCATATGCATGTAATAAAGTGTAGGAATTCTGGGGCAAACATAGATTTTGAAATATAGATTTTGAAAGCAATAAAAAAAAACATCTGGTCTATCCAGTCTGCCCATTTCCATATCTAATTATAATACACAGTCTTACATACTTCTCAGAATAGAATAGAATATCTATCCCAGGCATCTCTGAATATCCTAACAGTACTTGTACCTACCACCTCTGCTGGGAAGCTGTTCTATAAGTCTATCACGTTTTCTGTGAAGTAGTACATTACATCTGAATTTTCCACCTTCTAACTTTGAGCATGACCTCTTGTTCTACTATTCCATTTTTTCTACACTCTGTGGGACAAATAAATGTTTCTGTTGATTCAAATACAATTTGTAAAAAGCCTCCATTTGAATTAATGCAAATCTGGGAAATGTTAACAGATGGTGCATAGAGTTGCCACCCAGCCAATATTTTACCGGCAGGCCGGTAAAATATTGTCTTCTGTCCAATGTTAAGTCTATGGAGGGAATGCCATGGCCGGTATTTTTTTTGAAGAAAAGGTGGCAACCCTAATGGTGCAGTTTGTTTACCTCAGAATTTTTCTACTTTTACTTTGCGCATGTGGTCTTTAGTGTGAGTGAAGTGCATCCCTGAATGAAGACAAGACACCCTCCATTACCCCACCACACACAAATACACACACACACTCACATTCGCTAATCCAGAAGCAGCCACACTCTTTAAATCACAATCAGTAGGAAATAAGAATTCAGACCCAGACCCTTTTTACCACTCCTACAGGTTCATGGCATTTGAAAAGGGTGTAATAATTTCCAAATGAGAGCAGAGCCGGATCATAGGCAAGGCGGGCAAGGCGCCTGCCTAGGGCCCGGCAACTTGGGGGGGCCCGGCCAAGAAATGTTACGTGCTTCTTACCAGCAACCAGGCAGCCTGCCAAACTGGGACCCCATTAAAACAATTCTGCTTATAAAAGAGTCCACAAAAGTGAGAAGTGCCAGCTTCGCTTCTCACTCTCATAAGAAGGTTCCCCCGTCGGCTATCTCTGCAGAGCTCTGCTCAGATCAGCTGACAGCTGCTCCGCTGAAGCCCTATAAGTGGTTGGAGGCAGGGTGATGTAAGGCCAATGTTAGACCAATCAGACGCGCGCTACATCAGCACATCGCTAGCCGGGCTGCTTTAAACACCCTTCTTGAGGAGACACAGATCAGCACAGGTAATTTAAATTGTTATTTTAAATTATATAAACTGCAGGCAGCTCCAAGCAAATCGCCAATGGCCTTACTCTTTTTTGTCTAACCACTTGAGCAGCTGTTAGCAGGAGCTCAGAGTGGGTTAACCCTTTGAGTGCCAGAGGAGTATGGAAGGCATTGCAACCTGAGAAGATCCTGAAAGGCTGAGAATCAATTTTAACATAATCTTGATGTATATATTGAAAGGTTGGGGCCTTATATACTACTCGCTGTTGCTCATAAGACTGGGCTGTGCATGCCCACCAAAGATACTGGTGAATTTACAGAGGAGGTCAATGGTAGATGGTGTATGGGAGCATGGAAGAAACGCAAGAGAGAGTAAAACATACTAAGTGTAGTAAAACTGAATAATGGAATGAGCAATATAATGTGACAATAGCAACCAGGAACAAAGTCTAATAGATTATGTGAATATGTATACATAATGACAGACTATATATTTATTACACAACCTATATAAAACAAGGGATATAATCTCACTATGGAGTTGTAGAAGTGTAAGCAATCAATTCAGTATATAGTGTTGGTATATGGATGCACCCTTACATCAAAGTTCCACTGAACTGGTATGCACATAAAACATATACAGGCAATGTGATATGACAAGTAATTAGGAGGATTTGGTACAGGTATGATGTACCCTTACTTCAAAATGTCTTGTTCTGAGTAGTATTAGATTGTGTAGGGCAATAAGCCCTACTCCTAATTACTTGTCAAATCACATCACCTGTATATGTTTTATGTGCATACCAGTTCAGTGGAACTTTGATGTAAGGGTACATCCATATACCAACACTATATATTGAATTGATTTCTTACACTTCTGCATCTCTATAGTGGAATTATATCCCCTATTCTTATATAGGTTGTGTAATAAATATATATATATTTTCATTATTTATATCTATTCACAAAATCTATTAGACTTTGTGCCTGGTTGCTGTTGTCACAATATATTGCTCATTCCATTACTACTACTATGCTTAGTGCTACTACACTTAGTATGTTTTCTCTCTCTCTCTTATTTCTTCCATTCACATCTGCGCTGCCTCCCATACACTATTTACCATTGATTTCTTTGACTCATCATTGGCTCTGAGCACTATATGGGAATAGCTGCATTGTTGCAAGAAACGTATAGAAGATTAACATAAGCACCTACAGTATAACTGGGCAGGAGATTAGGGACAATTCAGGTGTTGTTTTGTATATTTTGTCTATTACTTTTAATACGCTATATTATTGTAATACATTGTCTCACTTCATCCCGTTTGATAGACTCCTTGTTAGAGGTCTAGCATAGGTACAGCATTTTCTCTTTTTTAGATTACAGAGGAGGTACAGCAAGCAGTAACGTCCATCTGTTTGATAAAACAATTGCTTTTTTTGTACATGCACTAGGCAGTAGGCCTGAGCTGGCGGGAGAGGGGGGGGGTCCCAATTTGAGATTCTGCCTAAGGCCCCGTTGAGGCATAATCCAGCTCTGGCTGATGGGGGAAATGTGAGGGCAATGTGGAGATGATGGGGGCAAGTTGGAGCAGATGGGGGAAATGTGAGGGCAATATGGAGATGATGGGGGGCAATATAGAGATGATGGGGAGCACTGTGGAGATGATGGAGGCAATATGAAGCTGGTGCATCTTTTACAGGCATCTCCAGACCAGGGGCAGACTGGCCCAGGGGGCAGAGAGAGGACAAAAATAAATTAAGTAAAGTATCCTGGGTTTCCTCTCTAACCCTGACTACCTTCACAGTGTTTAGTGGGCAGAGGCACTCAAAGGGTTATCCAGTCATTGGATAATCCTTTGAGTGTCAGTGCCCACAAAACTGTAGTATAACCCTTTCAGTGCTTGTGCCCACAAAAACAATGTTTAGGTAGCCAAAGTTAGAGGGGTATGGGGGGCTTTTATATGGGGGGAGGGGGGCCCCAATTTAATACCTTGCCTAGGGCCCCGTGGAGTGTTAATCCGGCTCTGAATGAGAGTACCCATTCTAACCCAATTAGAGATCAGGGCGTGGTCACATTTAGGCTGACATAACATGGTAATAGAAAGAGGCCCCTTCTCTGAAGCTTAGAACGGGGGGACATGACTGTTGGGCACGGGACCATCTTTTGGCAATATTTTGCCTTTGGTGGGTCCGTACTGGCCGGTTTACTGGGTGGGTGGGTGGGTGCTCCCTTTATGTTTATAAATATCCCCTGAGCAGCTGCCTGCGCAGTTTTATTTGGGCATTGAGACAGCCGCTCAGGGGAATTTGTCCCCACCCACCCTCCTTTATTTCAGCGGGGGGAGGGGGGTTCTTTAGTCACAGCAATTTAGTGGATTTGAGGGGTTGGGTCCTCGCCAGGGAGTAATTCTCAAGTATCCTAGCGGTTTTGGGGGCTAGCCCCTCACTCGCTGGCTAACAGCGCAAGTGGGTGCAGAGACTCTTGGGATTGTGGTGTGTTTTATTATGCAACTCAGTAGGGGCTGAAATGCTGGCATAACATTAATGCTTTGTTTAACTGTTTAATAAATGCTATGGCCCTTTCCTTCCCAAACTGGTTGTCTGTGTGATTTCCTGTGTGTGTGTGTGGGGGGGGGGGGGCTTGGGCTATTAGGTGTCTGGTTATGGGTTGTTGCCCTTAAGCAGTCATGGGGGATTCTGGGAAATAAATTTAAAAAATGCGTGAGCATGAAATTCAGAAAGAATAGATATTAAACTGTTTATGATGCCTTTCCTAAATCAGTGCTCAGGAAAACAATAAACTCATGTGGATTTTCAAATGGCAGTAGTTCAGATCAGGTCTATATTGGAAGGAAACCGTCACAAATGCGAAGGTAGTTTGAGATGGAGTCCTGTGGGACGCTGGTGTCTATGAACCTAGCAGAGAGAATTCCATCACAGTCTCCCGCCCTTATCTGTGTGTCTGCACTGAATAAAGGAGGGGTCAACATCAGACCCTGCCTTCCCTCTTGGTGATTTGTTTGCTCATCGTAGGTGTTATTAGCTCCCTTTTGTTCCATTTTGTGAGCGATAGAAGCCCTCTGCAAGCTGGCAAGGCGAGCGATTGTCGCATCTCACACTTTTCTGATTAACTAAGAGGAAATTGCAGCTTGTTGGCAGCCTGCTGAGAGGGATAATAACATAAGCGCCTGCTCTGGAGTAAAGTGGGTCCTTTCAACCACAACAGCCTGGCACACATACCCCTCCCACATCTAAAGCCTTTTCTGTTTTCATTCTTTCTCTCTAAGCATTTCTTTTTTTTTTTTTTTTGTTTTGTCCTCTGGACATTTACGTATAGACAGTGCTGCATGTGAATTTCAAATAGCTACAGATTTCCCGGTAACATTTTGTGCAATAATAAATAGAATGAATCGACTCCCTTAGTTTCCCATTCCCTGACATCTCTAGCTGTCTCCATCTTGGCTGTCTATCATTCTTTATTTTAATCTTGCACACCGGATGCCTCTTTGCTGTCATGTTACCGATTCTCTTGTTTCGAGCTCTGCTTTCTTTTCACTGCCTTCTTTTTTCAATTCTCATCTCTTCTCCTGTCCCTCTTCTCTACATCCTTTTATTTCTGCATTCACTTTTCTTAATTTGCAAGTCTCTCTCTCTTTCTCTCTCTCTTGCTTGTCTTATTTGTTTGACTTTGTATCTCTGCTCATTGTCATTCACCCCTGTGTGCACTCCCCCTCATTATTCTGAGCAGGTGATGTCTACCCACGATGCCAGTACAAGTACAAGGCTAACTACGCAGCCACCTAGATTGGTGTATTTCGGAGGCAGCAGCAGAGCTCTTCCTATTAACAAGGCTGGATTTCATTAGCAGAGGGCAACATACTAGGGCACTAAATTTTGATGAGTGCCTTAGCAATGTTGGACAAATTCACAGTGTGTGCTTGTGGGCATAACCAACACCATTCAAATGCTCCTGTACCAGAGGACCACAACTGGTTTCTGATGCTTCATTATTTACTACTTTATATATTACTGTAATGTTTAATTTACAAACTGATTTAGCCAGTTTTTAGCCTCTAATGCCAACTACTACATTTAAAGGTATAGTGATGTTTCACAATAAAAGCAGCTCGAATTAATCTTCATACTATTTGGGTCATGGAGTGTGTTATTTCAGTACTGTCACATACCTCCCAACATTTCAAATTGCCAAAAAGGGACACTTGTGTTTTAGGGGTTGTTGATGTGGGCATTACCGAGAATTTTTATGCTATTTCATGACCTATTGATACCGCCTTGTGTAACCTAATAAATTACTTATAACAAGATCAAAGAATGTTATTTACACAGACTAATTTATAAACACATATTCTGAATCTTAAACAAACATTAATATGAGTGTTATTGCCGTGGAACAATGTGGTATATTTATATAAACACCACACAGTCCGATCTCCTAAAAGAGGTACATCAGGGTGGGAAAGAGGGATTTGGGTCTAAAAGAGGGATTGTCCCTCTTAAAGAGGGATACATGGGAGATATTCTGTCAGAGTTGCGGTTCAAGAGTAATTGAATGATAAATAGTCCCCCCCGCTGCTTTTACTGATGTAACACTGCTCACCTCAGAGCAGCAAGACTGTCCAGATGGATTGCAGAGAGGGACAATCATCAGTGAGCATAAGGAAAAACCTGTCAAGGAGGGCAGGGTTTTCCTTATGCTCACAGTAAGAAGATTGTCCCTTGCTGTGAGCCACCTGCTCAAGTGATCAGATTCCACATCTGAGGGGAGCTGATTTACACTAAGTAAAAGGGGCAGGAGGGGGATACTTTATCATTCAATTACTCTTGAACTACAACTCTGACAGTATTGAAATAACTTACTCTCCATGGCCCAAATACTATGAAGATTAATTGGTGCTGTAATTTTTCTGAAACATTGCTATTCCTTTAAGGGTATACACTACAGAGTAGTACAATGGCTGGATGGGAAATATTGGATCTGCAGACTACAAAAGATAGAGCCGCCTTGCAGTAGTCCTGGCCACCTGTTTATTTTGGTCTCTTCTGTATATGTGGTTTTATTTTAGTTCCCATTGTTAGCTTGACTCCAAGTGAAAATGATTTTGTTTTTATTCCCCTCTTATCTATTCACTTTCTCTCTACGTTCTCACTGATGTGTGCTGTTTCCTTTCAGTCACACAGTATTAATCTCTCCTCTGCCTATGTTACAGTAAATTCAAATGTCGCTTTTCTCCCAAACTCTAGAAAGAGTACATAATAAATGAGCTACTTCCTGTTAACCCCTTCAGCTTACTTACAGCAAGGAAATGGCAGGTCTTTAGGTTAAATCTTCAGTCTGTGCAAATCCATTATGGTAGATACAAAGGTGACTGAAATACCCCATTGCATATTACATATTACTACAGGAAGCATGAGGAAGTTGAATGTGTTCTATGCAACATGACAAATTATGTGGCATTATAAAGGCAAATGTTGAACAATTCTGAGTGAGTAGCAGGTAATTCCTCCATGCCCATCCTCCAGGATCAAACTGCTGAATCTGTGTGTGGGAGTGTGTATGCAGGCCCGGACTGGCCATTGGGCACACCGGGCATTTGCCCGGTGGGCCGGTCCGGTGACCCAGTCTCCGTAGTGATACAGAGCGCTGGGAGATGACATCATCTCCCAGACCTCTGCATTATTGCGAACCGCGCGCGGGAGATGCAGCTCTGTGCCGAAGGAGGCACAGATCACACTAATGGTACGCTGCGTCGCCGCTAGATCACCAGGGATTTAAGGTAGGGGATCAAGGGGCATTGTGGAGATGAAGGGGCAGTTGATGAAGGGGGCGTTGTGGAAGGGGCATTGTGGAGGTGAAGGGAGCATTGTGGAAGGGGCAATGTGGAGATGAAGGGGGCATTGTGGAGATGAAGGAGGCATTGTGGAAGGGGCAATGTGGAGATGAAGGGGGCATTGTGGAGTGGAAGGGTGCATTGTGGAGTGGAAGGGTGCATTGTGGAAGGGGGCATTGTGGAGATGAAGGGGGCATTGTGGAGGGGGCAATGTGGAGATGAAGGGGGCATTGTGGAGTGGAAGGGGGCATTGTGGAAGGGGGCATTGTGGAGTGGAAGGGTGCATTGTGGAGATGAAGGGGGCATTGTGGAGTGGAAGGGTGCATTGTGGAAGGGGGCATTGTGGAGTGGAAGGGTGCATTGTGGAGATGAAGGGGGCATTGTGGAAGGGGCAATGTGGAGATGAAGGGGGCATTGTGGAGTGGAAGGGTGCATTGTGGATGGGGGTATTGTGGAGTGGAAGGGGGCATTGTGGAGATGAAGGGGGCATTGTGGAGTGGAAGGGTGCATTGTGGAAGGGGGCATTGTGGAGTGGAAGGGTGCATTGTGGGAGGGGCATTGTAGAGATGAAGGGGACATTGTGGAAGGGACATTGTGGAGATGAAGGGGACATTGTGGAAGCGGCAATGTGGAGATGAAGGGGGCATTGTGGAGTGGAAGGGAGCATTGTGGAAGGGGCAATGTGGAGATGAAGGGGGCATTGTGGAGTGGAAGGGAGCATTGTGGAAGGGGCAATGTGGAGATGAAGGGGGCATTGTGGAGTGGAAGGGAGCATTGTGGAAGGGGCAATGTGGAGATGAAGGGGGCATTGTGGAAGGGGCATTGTGGAGATGAAGGGGGCATTGTGGAAGGGGCAATGTGGAGATGAAGGGGACATTGTGGAAGGGGCAATGTGGAGATGAAGGGGGCATTGTGGAGTGGGGCATTGTGGAGGTGAACAGTGTGGGGAGGAGGATGGGGTGGGCAATGTGTGGAGGTGAATATGTGGGCGGGGGCAGGGGATTGTGTCGGAGGTGGGTGGGGACATCAAAATGCACCTTCGCCCTGTGTATACATAAATCCTTGCACCGGCCCTGGGTCCGGGTGTTAAAAAAAAAAAAAAAAAGAGCGAACGCGCCCCCCCCCCCCCCCCCGGGCTGCTCAAAAAATAAAAATGGGCTGCTCAGCTTTAAATGCCCGGCCCTATTTTTTGTCCCAGTCCGGGCCTGTGTGTATGTGTCCTTCATTATGTCTGTATGTCTGTGTGTCCATATGCATGTGTGTCTCTGTATGTGTTTGTTTGTACGTGTGTGTGGCATACCGCTCAACATTTCAAATTGCCAAAGAGGGACACGTGTTTTAGTAGGTGTTGCTGGGGGTGTGGCTAGTGGGAGGGGCATTACAGAGAATTTTTAGGCTATTTCACAACCTATCGACACCTTGTGTTACCTAATAAATGACTTATAACAAGACCAAAGTGTTTTATTAACACAAACTAATGTATAAACACATATACTGACGTTTATACAAACATGAATGTGAGTTTTATTGCTGTGGAGCAATGTAATACACTTATATACAGACCACACAGTCTGATCTCCTAAAAAGAGGGACACCAGGGTGGAAAAGAGGGACAGAGGGATTTGGGTCTAAAAGAGGGACAGTCCCTCCTAAAGAGGGACACTTGGGAGGTATGGTGTGGTTAGTAGTGTGTATTCATATGAATATACACTACCGTTCAAAAGTTTGGGGTCACTTAGAAATTTCCTTGTTTCTGTTATGGGAGCAGCTTGACCGTATGGTATGTACCCATCAAGCCAATCCAAATTGTAGGAGGTGCATCAGTATGCATGGGGAGAAATCTCTTCACATTACCTCAACAAACTGACAACCAGAATGCCAAAGGTCAGCAAGGCTGTAATTGCTGCCAATGGAGGATTCTTTGATGAAAGCAAAGTTTGACGGACACAATTATTATTTAAATTTAAAATCATTATTTCTAACCTTGTCAACGTCTTGACTGTATTTCCTGTTCATGTTGCAACTCATTTGATGAAAAGCAAGGGCATTTCTAAGTAACCCCAACTTTTGAATGGTAGTGTATATGTATGTGTGTGTCTGTTTATCACAATAATGGCAGAATGTATGTTAAATTTTTGTCATGTTTCCCTGTTTCACTTATATGCAAGGCAAGGAAATTTGAGCAGTCATTCATAAATACTTGAAGTTATCGGTCATTGATTACAGTGGAGAGCAGTGCATTGGATACACCACTCTTCCAGCACATTGATGAATTTTGGCCTAAATATTTATAATATAGGCCTAGATCCCATTGCCATTGATAAGTGTTTTCACTGGTTTTAGTTAACAGATTCACGCTGAAGTCTACAGAAAACTTCACAGCTAAAACCAATGATAAAATTCCGAACTGCAAAGTAATCCAGGCAATAATTTGGCTCATTATGAAAATGCTGTTGTTATTTTAAACTTTTAAGTACCGGCAAAGTACACAACATTTAGCAAGACAATGTATTACACACCCCTCGGGACCTTGAAGGGTTAATAGTTAGCATTTCTTTGTCTTCCATGTGAGTAATGGGCATGTCTGTGTATTTTTTTAAAGTGGAACTACCACCTCAGAAAAAGCTTCCCCCAAAGAAATACCGACTAGCTGCTCAATAGTACTAGTCTCCAGAATTATTACCTCCTCATAGAGAAATTCTGCTGTTCCCGGGACTGACAGCCAGGAAATATCACAAACATCTTTGCATAGTGATGTCTGCGCTTCTGCTCTTTCAGTCCCTGCCAGTACCTTCCGGTACCTAGCAACGCCTCCTAGAGGCGGCTGGGACTGACAGCGCAGGCGTGAAGATGTCACTATGCAAAGATGTCTGCGCTTATTCCTAGCTGTCAGTCCTGGGAGCAGTAGAATTTCTCTGTAAGGAGGTAATTATTCTGGCGACTAGCAATATTGATCAGCTAGTCGCCAGATGGGTAATTCTAGGGGTTTAACTTTGCGTGGGATGGTATTTCCACTTTAACCACATTCATGCAAGATACATACCTCCCAAGTGTCCCTCTTTAGGAAGGACAATCCCTCTTTGAGACCCAATTCGATCTGTCCCTCTTTCCCACCCTAGTGTCCCTCTTTTTAGGAGATCACGCTATGTGGTGTGTGTATATATTTGTATCACATTGCTTCACAGCAATAAAACTGACATTAATGTTTGTATAAACTTCAGTATATGTCTTTATAAATCAGTCTGTATAAATAAAACAATTTGGTATTGTTCTAAATCATTTATAAAGTTACACAAAAAGGTGTCCACAGGTCATGAAATTACCTAAAAATTCTAGGTAATGCCCCGCCCACCAGCCACCTCCCCAGCACCATCATCTAAAACACAACTGTCCCTCTTTGACCATTTAAAATTTTGGGTGGTATGAAGATAGGTCCTAGATTCCACTGCAGCTGATTTTCAATAGTTTTACCTAACAGGTTCCTACTAAAATCTGCAGAGAGCTTTCTAGATTAAACCTTTCATAACATTATGAACTGCAAGCCATAATTTGGTTAATTTTTAAAGCAATGTTGTTATTTTAACCCTTTAGGAATAAGAGGAATGTGCGCTGAATTACAAAAGCAATGCAATTTACATGAATCAGCATTTTTTTTTCTATTCAAGTGAGTAGTAAGCCTGTCTGCATATTTTTTTAGTTTTTTCTAAAACCACCTGCACGCTGCCTGCTTTTGTTGTGTCTCTTGGTTACCAGTGTTCTGTTTGTGATAATGATAACCAAGGATATGAAAGGAAAGAAGGAAGTGAGGCTGAGTTTTGACTTTAAAATATGCATGGGCATGCTCAGTGGTCACTCATATCAAATCAATGAAGAAAGCCTACTTGCAGACAGCTGATTTGAATAACCAGATGTATATATTTTAAATAACCAAGATAGTGAAATGTCTTTAAAATTCATAGTCATTAACATTAATAAGCTTCCATGTCAGTTATCATAGTGTAACTTCATAGAGTTAAAACAACATTCATTAAAACCAACATTAATGTTCTCACTGAAATGCACAAAAGCTGAGAATTTCAGAATTAATGTTTTGTTTAGTGTGCTGATGACGTTGTGCAAGATTTCCCAATTGACTTCATTAATGATACCACAGACTACATCACTTATGACATCATGAATGGCATCACTGATTATTTGACATCACCATATATGGCATCACAAATAACATCAGCAATAATACACATTAAAACAGCACATCTGAATCTCAAAAGAGTGATTTAATTCAGCATATTACATACAAACTTAATTATACTATTTTATATTTACATACATTAATAACATTACATTATGATTATGTATGATCCACATACATTTTGAAGGACAGGCTATTACATAATAAAAAATTTCATTATAACACCACAATTAACTGTTATCTTCTTTTTTTTTCATTAGAAGTGCAGTGCATAAACTGTAATAGTAGATTTATTGTCTAGTCAAGTGAACCATCACAGCAAATGTTACTGTATGATCATACATTTATAACACAACTGTACATGTTGTGCTAGCTCTATGATACAATTATAAAGCAGCCATACGTTCAAAAGAAACTGGAGTAATTCTGGTTAAAACCAGCTGAATAATATTTGACAACAGGGCTAAATTTGCATCCCAGGCACCCCTAGACAAGACACTGTAGGGCTTAGCTCCACCCATGACCACACCCCCATCCCTCATGTGGTCTCTTCCCCCAGTCCCATCCATAATTTCCTGGCACAGAAAATACCCTTGTCCTATAACAAGCAATGACAAAAAAGCTTTAACCCCTTGGTTGCTAGAAAGATCCCCAACCCATCGTTCCATGATGAGTTGAAAATCTCTCTAGCAACCATGGGGTTTAATAATAATATCCTGTAAAGGAGTTTATAAATTGGAGCAGAGACACACCCACAATTCAGAATCGGGGTGTGGTCAGTACAGCTGAGATGTTCCTCTAAATTTGGAGTTCTAGGCAATTGCCTGCTCTGCCCATTGAGAAATATGGCTCTGGTGGACAAATACACATTTCCTTTGATTTAAAAGGGTTTTTATAATCCCTGTGTTGTGTACCTCTCCGGCACTCAGAGGGTTAATCTCTTGAATTCTAGAGATGTCTCCAATGCATATCGGAGCCCTCTCTGCATTCAAAGTCGTAAAAGTCAATACTTTTTCTCCCCTATGCTGCAGTTAAATTGCCTTAGAATTACCAAGGGCCCTTAGATAAATCAGCACTGTAAAAGCAACTGTTTAGTTGCATCTATGTTGTGACTGCATTCATTTAATGCTTTGAGTGCCAGACATATCTAACACATTGCAATGTAGTCAAAGGATTACTCTCTATTGTATTACCAGAGATAGTTCTACATCCATTTAACAACATGGGGAGGACCCAGATTCCTACAGATGCAAATATAAACTTGAAAAGAGTAAAAAAGCGTCACAACAGATTAGATATAAGCAAAAGGGCCCCTGTTAAAGCATCCAGAGAAGGAAGCGAAATGTAGGTTGGGTGTTTGAACATTTGCATACAGAGCCATAATACTTTGGAGACTTCTATATTATTGAAGGGGCCACAAAACCCTTTAAATCAGTTGAATTTTTGGGGAATTTTTATTTGTACTTAGCGGTACAATTTGATTACTCCAGAATTGTACCTCTTCTCTTTAATGCATAAGAGTGCAAGTTATTTGGTATGCTCTAGTTCACATTTATAAGTCATTTTTTAATAACATTTTGGAGGGATGATTATGATTGATTAATGATGATGATGATGTGATGGCAATGTTGATGTTGCCGATAAATCTATTGTTCTGATGGATTTACTTCCTATAGAGCAGCTTAATGATTATAACCACATGTACATGTACTTTCTATTCAAGAGTCACCAAGTGAGGCTCTAGATAATTTAACATGTTGAGTTCCAGAAGTTTGTCCAACATATTACAAAGCAATGCACTGGACACCCCTCTGGCAGTCAACAGGTTAACCCTTTGAGTGCTTTGCAATGCGTTGCGTACCACTCTGGCACTGAAAGGGTTAATGTAGACCAAATAGTAGGAGCAAAGGAAACATTAATAATTTGTACAGCTTATAATTAATGCTGATCTAACTGATTAAATATGAACTGAAGAGAAAAAAAATCTGGCTTGTTTCCAGTTCAGCCGTGACCACCCTTGGCATACGCTGTCCATCTTGTGAGGAAGTACATCACTTGGGGAAGAACAGAAATATATACAGAATGTACTGTAACAAACATCTTTCAGTGTCAAAATACATTTGATATCCTCAGTCCTCCAAAGCAAAAGTCATATAATTAATTCAACACTTTGCTTCTCTTTAGAATTTCAAGGATAAAGACAACAGGAAAAAACTCCTCCTGGTGTACCTTGAACAAAGGAAAATGTCACAACATTGTCAAATTAGATGAAATTCACTGAATGCATGATATGACATGCTGCAATGTGAAAAATTAAAAAAAAAGCTGAAAGGAAACATTAATATAGAAAAAAAGACTGAATTATAGTACTTTAAAATTCAAGCTGTAAAGAGCGTGAATAGATAGAGAGAGGAAAACAGACAAACAAGAAATCCAAATGCGCTCATTAAGCACATCAGGATTATCTCAGTAGTTCATTGCTCAGATGGCTGAGGGAGGTTATATATATCAGACATGCTGTATAAGTTTGTCCCCATAGTCAGTTTCGGCAGAGCCGAAATAGCGAGATCGTGAAACGAATATTTGATTGAAACGGTCTGCAAAGTGCCTGGTTTTCAGGCACACTTTGTAGACCTCTCTTGTTAAGTATTTGCTTCATGATCACTCTATTTTGGCTCTGCTGAAGAGCCTCCGTCTGGTCCTGGGACCAGGATATCCTGCAACCGGCTTTACAGGTCACGTCACAGAAGGAGAGGGAACTTTATCTTCATTTATCTCTCAAACTATAAAGGTTTAAGAAATAGGACTTACATTGTTTAGTGTATTATTGTAATAGCTATGATATTAGCTTTTCTTAACAACAGACTTTACTATCCCTTTAATTATGAGGAGGTATTAGTACACTTTTAACCCCTTCACAATGCATTAAACACCCCTCTGGTCCTTGAGGGGTTAAACACAGCGACTCTGGGAAGCCATAGTCAGGTGTTTTTCCTTGGTGTTTGGTTCACAAAGAGGAGATGAATCCACCAGGCCAACTCATTTTCTGTGCTTATATGTTGGCATAGAAATCATGTGACTCCTCTTCGGCACTGCAGACATTTTTCCAGGGGGGGGGGGGGGCAAAGCTAATATGACTCCCAGGCCAGCTCATCCAGACCCTAGGTTTATATGGAGGGCACAAGTGTGTGTGTGTGGGGGGGGGGCACTTGACCTCCTTCCCCCACAGACGCCTATTCTCTTCTGTGATTTGGAAGCATCCATATCATACAAAGGGTTAACCATTAAGGACCCTTGACAGTCCTCGCACGTCATGGGTTGGGGACCCATAAGGACCCATGACGTGCCGGGGGCCGTCATGGAATTCAGGGTTTCCCATAAGGCTGCACGCCGTTCGGGGAGCCCTGAATCAGATTCTAAAAAAAATTTAAAAAAAGATCCATGGTCCTTAAGTGCCAGCTGGGTGCGCGATCAGCTTGTCCTTAAGAGGTTAAGAGCCATATGTCAGGGGTTGCTTATTGCTGTTATTTATTTTTACGGAAAAATTTGCTAGCACAAACACTGGTGTAACAAGTAATTGGAGGGCCCCAGTGCAAATAATTTTTGGCCCTCAGTCACAAAAATGTTTTCACAGAGGCATAGATAGAACCTGTTGAATCCTGGGACAGACAGAGGCTACTTGGATGCTGGGCCCTCTACAACTCCTACAGACATGGCCCCTGAATACAAACATTTAAGTTTCCTGTTTATCCCTTTAAATATCTAGTCCTACAGGTGATGAGCTATATATGTGTTCCAAACACATCTATGGAACCAGTGAGTCCTAGAGGTACAAAGTTTTGTATTCTAGCTAAGATGTCCTCCACCAGCAGTCTTTGCTTTTGTATCTTGGCAGCTTTTGTCCGTGTGTCACACTTTCCTGCGTCTTTTCTCTCCCTCTCCCTCTCATCGTCAGCTTTCCAGACCCTTTCATGTGAATGAATGTGCTTTAAATGAAATAGAAGAAAAATTTCAGAGCAGCAAAGTGTAAAATGTCCAATAATAAAGCAGAACATCGCTAAATGAATTATGTAAAAACCCTGACTGTCAAATACTGCTAGAACTGGAGTCTGCAAGCAATAGAAATGTTTACATGGCAGATGTATTTATTTTTCTGTCTTCATGATTCTGGAAAGCCTTACAAATGCAAGAGCAGAGAGGTGGGAGCTAGCTCTTGTGATAGTGTAATAACTAACGGCGAGCGGCAGACAGAGACAGTGCCGGTATTAGCGTAGTAGCACACTAGCCGTGACTGTGTAATAAGTGAGATTACAATGCATAGAGACCAAGAGAGTGTATAGATGTACAGGAATTAGTCTGGACTGATTGTCATTTTAATTCATCCAAGTGGATTTATATAACTTGTGTGTCCTTTTGAAATAATATAAAAAGTGACTTGAAACTTATTCTGGCAATTATAATCCATCCGGGGCCAGATTAATGTCTCAGTTCTGCTAGGCAAGGTACCATAGCAGATTTAGCACTGTTTATGGCCCCACCTCCAATCCTCACATGACTCTACTTCCAGCCCCACCTACTGTTCCACAGCATTGAATATGTTGTATAAAATGTGAACACCAAAAACACTTAGCACTTTGGAAGCTAGAAAGGTTTGCAACTCATTATGAAGCAGTGTACTAGAGATCTCTCTTAAACATTGAGGTGGTTCAATAATAGTAAAAGGAGGACTAAACTGGTGACAAATGAGTACATACACTGGTAAAAACAACAGCTACAGCGGATGCGCTGCTGAAAATTCCTCAGCAGGAATAAATAGGAAAATGGGGTCTATAACCTCTATTGGTAGCTCTGTGCAAAGTTCATGTTCTATTGACTTCATCCTCCATAGCATGGTACGAGCGTGTCTGTGAATATGCGTGAAAGCGAGTATAAGTGATGAGATGCATTGTGCATGTGTCATGACATCATGGTTGGAAATACAGAAATGCACAGTGGGATCTTCTAATCTAAGTTTGGGAACCCATTTTGTAGAACTCATTGTGGATGCACCACAAAGGATGGTTTTGCACCTTCTAATTTTGCTAAGTGATAAGCTGTGTAATACAAGCAAGAAATACCTTGGGCATCCATCTGGCAGTCGGAGGGTTAACTCTATAGGCTTCTTTGGCTAAAAGAGTAAAATTCACTGGAGCATCCAAAAAGTAAGAAATCTTGTTTCTATCACTTAGCCAAATACAAAGAGACTCTACTGGAGCCTAGGGAATGACTTAAATAGATAATACAGATAAGAATATTCATTGCCAGTGGAATTTAATGTTAACATAATTTACATGAGTATTTAACGGAACATGTATTGTGTATTCAATCTTCATTCTTATTTTGCCTAAAGTAGTGACCTAGGGCAGAATGCAAGAAAGTGGAGCATTCATTATTTTTGACAGCCATAAATTTATGCTATTT
This sequence comes from Rhinophrynus dorsalis, assembly GCA_037306005.1. Taxonomy (NCBI): domain Eukaryota; kingdom Metazoa; phylum Chordata; class Amphibia; order Anura; family Rhinophrynidae; genus Rhinophrynus; species Rhinophrynus dorsalis. The sequence goes on from CM074724.1 coordinate 152,834,510, forward strand.
GCAGTTGCTCACATTTTGATGTAAGAAACATACTAACGTCTTGATGCTGAATAGCACCTCTTTAGTTACCTAAATAAGGTCCTAAGTATGATAGTTCCTGCCCATTCATGGATGCTTCTTCAAAGGCCAATTTCTTAAAGGGGAATATACTCTTGGAAAAAGTGTATCTTAATCTATTTATAGTGGATGTGTCACCTCCATATAACGTAGCATAAATAGTTAGGTTATATAGCAAATATTACTAAAACTGTCTTACTTTTTTATTTGTTGTAAATTTAAATTTTAAAGTCGGTCCTGCAGCCACTTACTCATAGACTGCAGTCCATCGCTTTGTCTCTGCTCCCCTCCCTCTATCCAGTCTCCTCTGATGACGGAGGCTTCTGTCTGTAAGCTGGAGCGATCTCATTGGCAGAGATCGATATCTAGCCAATGAGATCCTCCAGTTTACAGGCAGAAGCCTCCTTCATCGGAGGAGGCTGGATAGTGGGAGGGGAACAGACGCAGAGCAACGGATTGCAGTATATGCGGAAGTGGCTGCACTACCAACTTGATAATTTAAATTTACAATAAATAAATCTAAAAAAAAAAAATTAAGATAGTTTTAGTAATATTTGCTATATAGCCTATTTAAGCTACATTATATGGAAGTGACACATCCACTTTAAATAGATTAAGATAAATTTTTTCCAAGAGTATATTCCCCTTTAAGAAATTGGCCTTTGAAGAAGCATCCACAAATGGTCGAGAACTATCATACTTAGGACCTTATTTAGGTAACTAAAGAGTTGCAATTCTGGGGCAAATCAAGTACACCATAGGAAACAAAATGCAAAATTCCCTTAACCCTTTGAGTGCCAATGTTTGTATACTCCTCTGGAACTCAAAAGGTTAATTGCTGTCAGTTTAAATGGGACTTTAAAAAACATGGTCATTAAAGGGATAGTAATGTTTCATAATAAAAGCAGCTCTAATTAACCATCATAGTATTTGGACTTTGGAGAGTTTTCTTTCAATTCTGTCAGAGTTGTAGTTCAAGAGTAATTCAATGACAAAGTATCCCCCTCCCGCCCCTTTTACTGATGTAACACTGCTCAGCCAGAGCAGTAGGGAGGTGCCCAGGTAGATTGCAGAGAGGGACGATCTTCAATTAAGATAAGGGAAAAACCTGAAAAACTAGTCAAGGTGGGCAGGGCTTTCATTGTTCTCATAGGAAAAAGATTGTCCCCTGCTGTTATCTGTCTGGTCTATGGACTGCATTCCACATCTGAGAAGAGATGGCTTACACTAGGTAAAAGGGGCGGGAGGGGGAAACTTTGCTTGTGAATATCTCTCAAACCATAAAGGTTCGAGAGATACGATGCATATCGTTCTTCATGTTTTTTAATGCCTACAAAATAAAATAAGTATTACTATCCCTTTAAAGAGGTATCTAATCCACAGCTAACCAATGTGTTGAAGGCCTGCTAGAATTCAAGGGGTTAAACAGACCCCTCTTACAACCACGGGCCTTTTTATTGCCCCTATGCTTCGGTTGGATTGTTCCAGATTACCAATCTTCTACTTTCTACATGAGTCCCTTTGGTGTATTTACGTTTTCACACAGTGAAAGCTAAGCTGCCTGACCTGTATGCAATTTTATACTAAGGTCAATCTATACAGTGCTACCCATTACAGTCATTGCCCTAGCTTTTTCATATTTTACTAATGCAAGATTATTAAACATTAATGAGATCAAATCATAGTATGTCTTGTTTGCACTGGGATCACCACAGAAAATGAGTCTTTACTTAGCAATTAAGTCAACACTGAGTGACAGATATATTGGTTCTAAGCGGATGCAGAAATAGAACCAGATTGATGCTCCCCATTTTTAGTCAAAGGACTGCTGCCAGTGCTGAAATTTAAAGTGATAGTAACTTTTAAAAAATTAAATATTCTGCAAGTGTGAAATATCTAAAGTCAGGGAGAATGGAAGTATTTTAAACTATGGGAAGTGAATCCCATAGCTATCAGATAATGTCCTACACATAAAATGCCAATTCCTTTTACCCTTTAGGACTTTTAACCCCTTGAGTAGTCTCCAGCACATTACAAAGCATTATATTGGTGGCCTTGAACATTTAAAGGGTTAAAAGCCCGATTTAAATGAATGGGAATTTGTATTTGTCCCCTGTGGTTTTACTGAGCTATTTACACTGGTAATTATCCCCTTAACAGTGCTTGCTCCAAAGGAATGCAATGGGGAAGTATTTTCCTGGGCAGTGTGTAACTTGTATTTCTTATTTAAAGGGATAGTAATACTTAAAATGTAAAAAAACAAAATATGTTGTAGGGTTTAGCCCCCTGAGTAAAACAAGAGTACTCCCACTGCTGAAAGGTGTTTCATTCAAAAGTTATTAATTTTCAAAGTTGAATTTTTTAGGTGCAATATCACAGTGGCCTGAAATTGTACAGTGGCGCTGTTGCTACACGATCCTATGGACAGCTCTGGTTCCGGGACCATAAATCTCCATAGGATGGTGTAGCAACAGCGCCACTGTACTATTTCAGGCCACTGTGATATTGCACCTAAAAAATTCAACTTTGAAAATTAATAACTTTTGAATGAAATAACTTTCAGCAGTGGGAGTACTCTTGTTTTACTCAGGGGGAAAAACCCTACAACATATTTTTTTTACATTTTAAGTATTACTATCCCATTAAAAAAAGGGCCTTATTCACACATGAAGTAAGGAGCAATTCTAAAGAAAACTGGCAGCACCAGAGGGCAGAAATAAATATCCCCAAAATTCCCATAGAATTAAATGGGGATTTTAACCCCTTGAATGCTATAAAGGTTGTCAACGCCTCACTTCTAGAAGATAACATCCTTCTTGGCGGTGAACATTTTTGAGGTCCCAGTGAAGCTGAGGCTAGCACTTAATGATATGTTACTGTGCATGGGAAGTCAGTACTTGTATAAGCATATAACTCCCATGAGAACAGCGCCCCCTGTTGCTCTTTTTTCTCATTCTGTCAAGGTCTGTTGAAATGGGACCACACACACAGTATATGCCCTGAACTGTAGCCACTGGATTTGGAGGCTAATGCCAGTAAAACTACACGTGTGGCTTGATGCATTCCCACCATTTTTATGGTGGGTATGTAGGGACGTACTTTGAAAAGATATGAGGTGATTGGTATGTAATAACAGTTGGCTTTAGCTCCTCACCTGCTTAACCCTTTGAGTGCCAGAGGGGTATGCAACAATGGTTTTGCAATGCATTACATGTCCCCATGGCCACTCAAATAGTTAATCGACATTAATGATAAACAATGTAGTCCCCTGTGGCAGTGAATGTGTTAAGCTCAAGTACATTTTCTGTAATGTGATTTTTCAAAGCCGCCTGTCCCAATATATTAACTCTGGTCTCTGTTTTGAATAGTCAATTTCATGCTGAAATGAGTTCTTAATAATATATTTAGCACCCAAGAGAAGTCCTCGTACCATCTGGAAAGGATTGCGGGATTCAGGGAGGGGAAACACGTCCTACCTTTCGAGTATTTTATTTAGTATTTTGCTCGGAGGAAAAAGCTGGCCAGCGGGTGGATTAAATACAAGAGACATGCAATGCAAATTATATTAAAATACAACTAACACCATATAACAACGTAAGTGATTTTGAACAAGGTTTTAAAATCACTTATGCTTAAGTGAGCTGTTCTTTATGTAAAACTATAGTTTGAGATATTTAGGTTTGTTTATTTATTTGTCAGTTTATGCAAATTAAGCAGTATTGACCGGCACAGCTTAGTGTGTATCAGATGCTAACATTCTTCTCTCCCAACTGCCACTTCCTTCCTGGCTAATTTGCATAAACTGACAAATAATAATAATAATAATCCTTTATTTATATAGCGCACACAGATTCCGCAGCGCTTTACACTCATATTGGTTCCTGTCCCCATTGGGGCTCACAATCTAAATTCACCTATCAGTATGTTTTTTGGAGTGTGGGAGGAAACCGGAGTACCCGGAGGAAACCCACGCAAACACAGTGAGAACATACAAACTCATTGCAGATGTTGTCCTTGGTGGGATTTGAACCCAGGACCCCAGCGCTGACAAATAATACAGCTAAATACAGGGCTGGACTGGGAATAAAAACCAGCCCTGGAAAAATTGCTAACCAGCCCCATAGCATAATGGCATTTTTTTCTTCTTTATAAAAGGGGAAACCATGCTGAGTACATCTTTATATATGTATATGTCACCACCAGTGTAATAAAGAGTTATATATATATATATATATATATATATATATATATATATATATATAATCAACAAGTGAACAGCACTCACAGGTTTTGATGAAAGTATTCCAGTGATGTTTATTGAATCAACGTTTCGGCTATATTGCTTAGCCTTTATCAAGATTACATCAAACCGTCAGTGAACCCCTACATATATCAAACATCTAACACAAAATACGCCCATTAGGGCGCCAAAAAAAGTAATTAACTTAATTAACAATCTCAGTGTGCCGTGGACCGTGCTGAATGAGTGACATATTCCAAAACCAATCACCTCACCAAGTTACCCATCGGCCCAAAAGAGTTTAAGCCAATGATGCTGTTAAAAACTTGACACAAATATCTACAATATCGATTTCAGACAGCCTATCTTACTATTGTGTAAATTCAATCTGGATATGTCTGTTAAATATCCCCGGTGTCTTCTTAGTGCACGAAACATGTACACTGAGAAAAACAGCTACTGTGTTTCCCATCTAATGATACAAATAAGTACATGTAATAATGAACCAGGGAGAAAAGCAGACGTATGCAGACATAAAGAACAACATTAAATGTTCCTAGTGAAGAATAGTACTATAATTATACTTATTATATGACCAATGTCACAACATAATACTTGAAACATTAAAAAATACTCTCGAACACTATAGGGGGATAAAAGTTAACAAAACTATAGATTCACATATATTGTTCAGTTAAAACTAAACAGTTCATTGGAAACTGAACAATAGTAATCTGAAACGTACTCAAGAGCGATGTTAAGATCGTAATAAACATGACTATTCCATTTCTAACAAAAATGTATATGTATTAAGACAGAAATATGTATCTAGATAGCAAACATAATACAATGTTGGTAAACTCCACTCTGTAATTAGAATGATCATTCCAAAATGTCGTAAATACAAACCACAGGGAAACATAATCCCGCATATATGTCTTCAGTGTTTAATTATGGTTCATTACCTGGAGCCTCCATCGTACACATACTTATGTTGTACATCTTACCCTGATGATCCAATGGATTTAACACACTGTGCAACATTTGGAGACACATATCCACTATAAATGAATGAATCAACTTGAGTTTATATCAATGGACTTAATTGACTTCCTCTTTTCTATCTATCCTGCCATATCATTGCAGGCATTATAATCCGAGGGTATTCACACCATGAGATACATATAACTCAAAGAAATGACGTTGAACCTTGATATAATAATATCCATGGACTTAATAGGAATCTTTATATTCTACTCGATTGTTGGTGATATAATTCAGTAGGTATCCACACCATGCTTCATTCCTACCTTTTACATAGTAACATAGTAAATTAGGATGAAAAAAGACACAAGTCCATCAAGTTCAACCTTCTCCTCATACCCCAGTAACTGAGAGTTTTATAGCTTTCCTGCTACCAACTGAATTAGTCTTTATCAGACCTTCCTGATCTACTTCCTACTGATAAAAAGTATAACTCTGTATGTTCCCTTTTGAAAGAAATATATCTAATCTTCTCTTAAATGTATCCATTGTATCTCCCATAACCACCTCCCTGGGCAACGAATTCCACAATTTAACAGACCTTACCGTAAAAAAAAACCCTTCTTCTGTTGAAGTTTAAACCTCCTTTCCTTTAATCTCAATGGGTGTCCCCCTGGTCACCTGATCAGGACTTGGAATAAATAGATCACCGCAGAGACCCTTGTATTGACCACTCATATACTTGTACAATGTGATAAGGTCTCCTCTTAGTCGTCTTTTCTCTAGAGTAAATAAACCAAGTTTGTTTAGTCGTTCCTCATATGTCAAGTCCTCCATTCCCTTAATACATTTTGTTGCTCTCCGCTGTACCCTCTCTAATTCTAGTATATCCTTTTTCAGAACCGGTGCCCAAAATTGCACTGCATACTCCCCCTCTTGACTCTTGAGCCCCCTCCTTTTGCCTTTTTCTCTCCCTTTTAATCCCCCTTTTTCCCCCTCCTTGGCTCTTCATTCCCCCCTTTTGCCTCTCTCTCCCCTTCTTGCTTCTTTCTCCCCCTCATGATCCCCCCTCCTTTTGCCTCTTGGTCCCTCCCTCCTTTTGCTTCTTGATCCCCGCTCCTTTTGCCTCATGATCCCCCCTCCATTTGCCTCTTTTTTCCCCCTCTTGACCCCCTCTGCCTCTTTCACCTGCTCTTGATTCCCCCTCCTGCCAAGTTGCCTCTCTATACCCCTCTTGATCTTCCTTTTGCCATTCTCTCCCTCTTGATCCCCCATTTTGCCTCTTTACTCCTTTGTCTTTTCATCCCCCCTTTAGCCATTCTCCCCTCTTGATCCCCCATTTTGCTTCTTTCTCCCGCTCTTTGCCTCTTTCCCCCTCTTGCCTTAACCCACCCTTGACACTTGCCTCTCTCTCCCCTTCCTGATTCCCCCCTTTTGCCTCTCTCTCCATCTTGATCCCCCTCATTTTGCCTTTTCTCCCCTCCCCCATTTTCCCCTCTTTTGATCCCCCCTTTGCCTCTTTCTCCCCCTCATTGACTCTTGATTCTCCTTTTGCCTCTCTCTCTCTCCCCTTCATGACTCTTCATCCCATTCTTTTGCCTTTTATTCCCCCTCCTGATCCCCCTTCATTTTGCCTCTTGGTCCCCCTTCCTTTTTCCTCCTCATCCTTCCTCCTTTTGCCTCTTTTTCTTCCCTTTTTCCTCTTTCTCCTCCTCCTTTTGCCTCCTGATCCTTCCTCCTTTTGCCTCTTTTTTCCTCCCTTTTGCCTCTTTTTCTCCCTCTTGACCCCCCTCTGCCTCTTTCACCCGCTCTTGATCCCCCTTTTGCCTTTCTCCCCCTCTTACCTCTATATAACCCCTCTTGATCCCCCTTTTGTCTTTTCCTTTCTCCCTGTCTTGATCTCCTCCTCTTGCCTGTGACCGTGTCTGGCGTCTGCTGACTCTGTCTCTGCTCCCAGCCTCCTGCTCAGCTCTCTCTGTCTCCGTAGACCACACCAGTGCTTAAGTTAGGAGCGCCCAGCCTACCCAGTGCGCAAGCGCAGTGCTCTTCACGGTGCGCCTGACGTCACTGGGTCTAGACCCGGCCTGCCTCCACTCACTAGACGTGGCCGGCAATTCTTCAAATCTTGCGGCCGTCTGTTACCTTGCGGCCATGGATAATTGGCTTGGCAAAGTTGGCACACTTATTTAAGCAGCCCCTGCCGGCCCCCAGGGAAGCCCAGTGGAGGTGGCATACCAGGAATTTTCCCGGTATCTCGGTAGGCCAGTCCGGCCCTTGCTAAATATCACACATAGTTTAAAATAAACAATAGCTAACATGAACATAGATGATTTTTAAAGATATACAGCAGCTTATAACTATGAACATTATGCACAAAAACAGGAGCAATTCTGGAACAAACCGTCTGCAATGAAAAAGCATTCCTGAAAACTCCGTATAAATTAATTTGGCTCTTTTAATACCTTCTATGCTAGAGAAGTATACAGTTCATTGTGTTGCAGTGTGTTGGAGACCTCTCAATGGTAGGCTTTATTATCCCCTTACAGTCGAACTGGGGCTACACTGGTGATGCCAGAATACGTACAAATGATATTGAGCTACACTAGTGATAAACAGAGTTTACAGCTGAAATGGAGCTATACTAGTGATAGGTAAATATTACAACTGAAATAGAGCTACATTAGTGATACTATTGCGCTTACAATTTAAAGGGATAGTATTGTTTCAAAATAAAAGCAACTCCAATTAATCTTCATAGTATTTCGGCCATGGAGAGTGTTATTTCAATACTGTCAGAGTTGTAGTTCAAGAGTAATTGATTGATAAAGTATCCCCCTCCCACCCCTTTTACATAGTGTAAGCCCCATTCCATCAGATGTGGAATCTGGTCCACAATTACTCTTGAATTACAAATAACAGTATTTAAATAACACTCTCCATGGCTCAAATACTATGAGGATTAATTGGAGCTCTTTTTATTTTTAAACATTATTATCCCTTTAAATGGAGCTACAACAGTGATGCCAAAGAGCCTACAATTAGAATGGAGATGCATTGGTTATACCACAGAGTCTACAATTGAAATGAAGCTACATTAATTATACCACAGAGCTTACAATTAACTGCACTGCTCATTTGATACCACACAGCTTACATTGTGCTACACGTGATACCACAGAGCTTACACTTGTAATTGTGCTACACGTGATACCACAGAGCTATAACTGAAATGGAACTACACAAGTGATAACACAGAGCTTACAGCTGGAAACTAGCTACACTAGTCATACCATAGAGCTTACGAATGTAATGGTACTACAATCCTAGTGTAGCTCTTGTAAAGCTCCATTTCAATTGTAAGCTATGTGGCATCGCTATCCCTCTTTCTCTCTCTTGCTCTACCTCAAGAGGTTGGAATGTTTGAATTTGCAGGTTACTTCTTTGGTTATCTTTTCAAGTCTTGTCTTCCAAGTGCACAATTCACAGTGCACAACCAAATGTGTGGTTATACAGCTGATACATTGGACATTGTAGGTCCTGAAAAACAATAGAAGGGCATCTAAGAAAGTGGGCAGAAAATGCAAACATACCACCTGCTGAATGCATAGCTTAGCAGGCTGTATGCAGGCAGGATTGACAGCATCATTAAGTTCAGGGCCCACACCATGCAGGCACATCTTCTGATTCTTTACAGCAGCAAGCAGGACATGTGTTATGCTCTGTATCTCAGTATGCCCCCCATGTTTCTGTATCATCTGTCTAGGATGCAACACTACTTCTTTTGGATCTATGTAGGCTTTATTAAGGATGACTGCCTGACCTGCTATGTTTGTATATGATCCCCGCTGGCATAAGTGACCCATTGGCTTTATACGACCATTCTTTTGGCTTCCTCCTATGTTGTTGATATTCCCAGTGACTTTGGCCTATGAATTCCAACTTTGATTTTTGCCTGCCCCTTATTGTTCCTGATGCTCCCATTGACCCAGCCTACCTGACTTTTTTCCTTTGCTGTCCTCCAGAGCGTTACTCGATCATTGAGGATTACTCTTACCGTCTGAGATTCCTGACCTATCATTTGGCTAGCCTGGGGAGGTTCCCTGGGTGGCCTTTTACCTCTGGCTGGGAGGAAGTGATATTTTGTTGCCTGAAGGTTCAGGGCCTCAGGAGCAGAGTGTTATTTCTCTGTCGTCCAATACTGGTTACTGGTAACTCTGGGTAGGCGATCCACCCTTTTAAGTATGCAGGAACAATTCTAGAATTTTATGCAGTGGGTGGAGCCTACCTTCCCTCCTTGGCTGCAGCTATCCAACCAGATCCAGAAAGATTTGTTCCTTGGTGAAGATAACACAGGCAAGAGAACAGTTCTGCTATAGTTTTAGATTTTTTTTATTTTTCTGTTAGATATGGAATACCACCATTAGGCGGATTACCATAACTGACAATGCCCTTAGATGTGGCTAGCTCAGTATCCAGGTGCTTTTTGTGGACCTTAAGCCCTGAGGGGGAAAATCTTGATTCCAAGTGCTTCCCCAGGAGTTACCCACTGAGGTTACTTCTTACTACATGGTAATCTGAAGACAGAAGATCTGCAGGAAAGATGAGCAACCCTTTGAGTGCTGCAGGTCCACTTGTCCCACAGTGCCTCTCCGCACAGGGGTGTTTTCATTCGGAGTTCCTATTGCACACTCCTGCACTCATTGGATCTATCTGTATGTCTGTTGGGTGTTTTGGCGCAAGTTTATGTGGTAACTTAACCCTTTAGCTGCTGGATTGGCACTTTTTTTGGGGGGGTTCTAACAATTTTCCTGCTGGTTTAGTGTTTTTTGGGTGTCCTAACATGTTCTAATGCTGTTTTAGGCATTTTAGTATTACACTTTCAATTTTGTAAAATTTGAGTTCCGCTCCTTTAAGGCACGCTTTACTTCATAGACGCCATTGCTCCATTCACGTCTATGGGACTGTACTGTTCGGGTCCACACTTTGCTGTGGGTTGTCGTCGGTGACACTATCACAGCATTTGGGAGGGTTCAGTGGCGGACCCATGGATTTTACAGGTGGTGACTGAAGGGTACAGGATCCCTTTCGTCTCTCTTCCTCCCTTTCGTTTTCATCCTTCTCACACGCCTCAGGGTGCAGAGAAACGCCGTCTGTTCGACGGTGCTGTTCAGGCTCTTCTGGACATGGATGTTCTAGTGCCAGTGCCAGTTCAGGACAGGGGTATGGGTTTTTACTCAAACCTCTTTGTGGTCTCCAAGAAGGATGGCTGTTGTCATCCCATTTTGGACTTGAAGGATCTCAATTCCTTTGTGACCCAGACTCATTATCATCAGGAGTCTCTACAGACGGTGATTGCTGCCATGTCCCCGGTAGAATTCCTTGCTTCTCTGGATCTTCAGGACGCATACTTACACATTGCCATTCATCCAGAGAGCCGGCAGTACCTCCGGTTTGCCTGTGACAGGGGACGTTTTCAGTTCTCTGCTCTTCCATTTGGTCTGACGACAGCTACTCAGGTTTTCAACTGTGTCCTGGGAGCCTTAGTGTCCGTCCTCCATGTCATCGGAGTTATTCCATACATGGACGACTTGCTTCTGAAAGCCCCTTCTGCAGACCTTCTTCATCAGCAGGTTCAGCGATGCATTCATGCTCTCACCCATCATGGGTGGATCATCAACTTGGACAAGTCAGATCTTATCCCTTCTCAGCATCTGGTCTTCCTGGGCCTTCTCTTCGACACTCAGAAGAGCATGGTGTTCCTCACAGCTGAGGAGGCTCACCAGATCGCCCACAGAGTTTCTGCGGTTCTGGCTCAGGATCCAGTTCCAGTCAAGAAACTATCCTCTCTAGTAGGAAAATTCATCTTCACCATAGAAGCGGTCCCGTTTGCCGTGGTGCACACCAGGGAGCTCCAGAAGTTCGTGATCCAGGTGTGCAAGGGTCAACCGGACCTTCCGAAGACATCAGTTTCTCTTCCTCTTCATGTAGAACTGAGTTTGTCATGGTGGCTCAACCTTTACAACCTGCTGAAGGGCAAGTCCTTCCTGGTATTCTTCTGGACCATGGTGACGACAGATGCCAGCCTCTCCGGCTGGGGAGCTGTACTCAGTCGCTTTAGCGCTCAGGGTCGGTGGTCTCCGGAGGAATCTCTCCTTCCGATAAACATATTGGAGCTTCGGGCGGTGTTTCATGCCCTTCAACATTGGACATCTCAGTTAGAAGACTGTCCGGTCCATGGAGAGTCCGACAAAGCCACGGCCGTGGCTTACATCAACAAGCAGGCCGGAACAAGAAGTCTCGCCGCTTGGTTAGAGGTCAAGGCTATTTTGTCCTGGGCAGAAGAACACTTTCCTGCCATATCCGCAGTGTACATTCCTGGCGTAGACAACGTCATGGTGGACTTCCTCAGTCAACACACAGTGGACAGCGGAGAGTGGGAGCTACACCCAGAGGTGTTCAACCTCATTGTTCAGAAATGGGGTCTTCCTTTCATTGACCTGATGGCGACAAGACACAACAAGAAGGTACCGAGGTTCTGCTCTCGGTGGAGAGACCCTCTGGCTCTGGAGGTAGATGCGATGTCCATTCCTTGGTTTTTCTCTCTGGCCTACATCTTTCCTCCCCTACCAATCTTGCACAGGATGTTACGGACATTATGACTGGAGCGTTGTCCAGTTATTTTGATTGCTCCGTACTAGCCTCCTCAGTCTTGGTTTCCGGAGCTTCTGGATCTGTCTGTGGCGGAGCCATTTCGGCTCCCTTACCATCCAGATCTTCTTCTACAGGGTTACCTGTGGAAAGAGGAAGTTCATCGGCTAACTTTGACGGCTTGGAAATTGAATCCTCAATATTGAAGAAGAAAGGATTCTCTTCTTGTGTGGTGGCTACTATGCTCAGTGCCTGCAAACCTGTTTATTCCAAGATCTACCATCGTGTCTGGTCTACCTTTCTGTCTTGGTGCGCTGACAAGGACCTGTCTCAGGATTTTGATCTGCCTACGGTCCTGGCCTTCTTGCAGGACGGTGTGGATAAGGGCCTCAGTTTGAGTTCCCTTAAGGTTCAGACTTCTACGCTTTCAGTTTTCTTTCAGAGGCACATTGCCATCCTTCCTGATATCAAGGTTTTCTTCCAGGGCGTTGCTCATGCTCGTCCTGCCCTTAAGATTCCTGCTTCTCAGTGAGATCTTGGTTTTGGCTGTTCTTCAGTGGCCCCCATTTGAGTCTTTGGTTACTATTCCTCTACGCCTCTTGATGTGGAAAATGGGCTTTCTCCTGGCGATTGTGTCTGTCCACCGTGTTCCGGGGTTGCATGCTCTGTCCTGTAAACCACCCTATTTGGTGTTTCACAAGGACAAGGCGGTGCTTCGCATTTCTCAGGAGTTTCTTCCGAAGGTGGTCTCTGAGTTCCACATCAATCAGGAGATTGCGGTGCCCTCTTTCTGCCCAGACCCCACCTCTGACAAGGAAAGGGATTTCCACTTGTTAGACGTGGTGTGTTGTCTCAGGTTTTATGTACATCGCACTGAGTCACAATCAGATGCACTGTTCGCCATTCCTGAGAGTCCTAGGGCAGGAAGACCTGCATCCAAGGTGACTATTGCTTCTTGGATCAAGTTCACTATTCGTAAGGCTTTGAGCTGAGGAAGAAGCTTGTCCCTTTCAGGGTCACAGCTCATTCTGCTCGATCTATTGGGGCCTCTTGTGCTTACAAGAATCAGGCCTCTTCTGATCAGTTGTGCAAGGTGGCCACTTGGTCGTCTGTGCACACCTTTTCAAAGCACTATCGTGTTGATGTGCTGGCATTGGCGTTGGCTCTAGTTCAGTGTGCTGTGTAACAGTTCCTGGGGTGTTGTTATCCCTGTTCAGTGTCCGTTGACACTTCAGTTGTTTTTGTTGGGCTATCTCTGATGTGATGGTTCATATCTGCACTGCTGACTTTGGGGGACTTGCGCCTGGTCCTTGCCTTACTTCCCACCTCTGGGAAACTCAATGGTTGGACATCCCAGAGTTACCAGTAACCTGTATTGGACGACAGAGAAAAGAGGATTTTAGTCTTACCTGTTAAATCCTTTTCTCTTAGTCCATACAAGTTACTGGTTTCCCACCCTGTCAAGGGACCATACTTGGCTCTCCTGTGGCAGACTGTGGGGGTCCTTTGGGGTCATGCTCACTGGAGTCTTCTTTTCCTTCACTATCGAGTCAATAGTTAGTGTCTCAAATCTTTCTGGAGCTGGTTGGCTAGCTGCAGCCAAGGTGGGAAGGTAGGCTCCCCCCCCTGTATACCATTCTAGAATTGTTCCTGCCTACTTAAAGGGGTGGATCGCCTACCCAGAGTTACCAGTAACCTGTATGGACTAAGAGAAAAGGATTTAACAGGTAAGACTAAAATCCTCTTTTCTGCCACAGAGCGGCCTTCTTTGCCAGCCCTCACTAGTTGCAGAGGAAGGAGGTGGTTCTTTACCTTCACTATCTAGGGGGGAATTATCTAGTAGAGGTTTCCTTCCTCATGTAGGTTCCCTGATATAAGTGACTGGCCATGGTGGCTTGATTTGCCTGTCTGAACAGGGAGTTTGGCCTATCATAGCAAACAGCGGTCATCAGAGTGGGACACTTTAGTTTCTGGAATCGGAGGTATAGTCTGGTTGCTCATTTAATCCCTCTGTGTCATTTGATTTCAGATGCTGCTCTGGCCTCAGTCTATCTGCTATTTCTCATAAGCATTCCCAGCCTGCTTTTCCTAGTTTACAGCTTGTCAGCTGTCCATTTGAGGCAGTCTCAGCTTGCTAAGAGTTTATTGACTCTAGCAGTCTGTCTGCTCTTTCTCATAAGATGTCCCAGCCTGCTCTTCCTAGCTTACAGCTTGTCAGCTGTCCACTTGAGGCATTCTCAGCCTGCTACTGTTTTATTGATTCTAGCAGTTTGTCTGCTATTTCTCATAAGCAGTCTCAGCCTGCTCTTCCTAGCTTACAATGTATCAGCTGTTCCTTTGAGGCAGTCTCAGCTTGCTACTTGAGTTTTGATATTAGCAGTTTGTCTGCTATTCAGCAGAAACAGCCCCAGCCAGATCTCCCTCACTACAGGTAGTTTACTGTTCCCGTGATATATTTTTCAACACTCCACAGCATTGTCTACAGAGAAGTTCTGCACTCGGGATCCACCCCTTCTGGGATTCACTGGATTGTTACACACTACCCACCGAATACTATCCTGGTCAGAGTCCCAGCTGAACCAGGATCACACATCTGGCTTAGAGACCAGCACCTTTAATTTAGCCCTCGTCACAGCAAGGAATTGGTGGCACTGACTAAGCACCCGAACAACGTACACTAGCACTGAACCCAAGCATCCTTGATCCAGTCAGAAGTAACCATGACAATATGGAGTTGTCAGCGGCTTTCAGGCCTAGAGTTATGACTGGACCGTTCTCCTCTGTAAAGTCCATATATTTAGGATTACCTGGTTTAAGTTCTGTTGGATTAATCTGATACTCAATTGTCGAATTAATTCACCTGTGCACAAGCAGGGAAATCATAAACACATGCCAGTTAGGAGTTCCTGAGGATAGGGTTGAAAACCATTACTTTAGAAAAAGCAGTCCTACTCCAAAAGACAAATACTGTATTTCTTTTAAACAGTTTCAGTGTTATAGCTGGTATCCATTATACTGCTAGAATCCAAAGGCAAAGACGTAACGAGAAGCCACCGGGCCCTGGTGCAAAAGATGCCATGGGACCCCCCCGACCACATTGGCCCCCTCATTGGCCATCTCCACTGGACACCTCCAAAATGCTCCTAATCTCCACATTGCCCACCATCATCTCCACATTGTCCCCCATCATCTCCATGTTGCCCCCATTTCCACATTGCTCCCAATCTCCACATTGCACCCCCCCAGTGTCTGTTTCCTACCTCCTTGGTGGTCCATCAGCGTGACAGGAGAGGTCTGTGCCTCCTTTAGCACAGACCTCTATACTGCTGGAACTCCCACGTGATTGTCTCTTCAGTAATGCAGAATGCTGGGAGATGATGTAATCTCCCATCACTTTGCATTACTAAAGAGCTGGCAAGGGAGCATGTTGTGGCCACCAGGAAGGGGGTCGCAGGGGGTGGATGGACCCCTGGCGTGATGGGCTCAGTCGCAGGTGCGACCCCTATTGTTACGCCACTTTCCAAAGGGTTAATTTTTTATTTGCCCCAGAATTGCTTATGTTTTCTTTATACATCCCCCCTAATGTCCCACATGCTGTTAATTTGGCTAATTTCCATAAAGTGCCTCTTGCTGATATAGGCTGGGTCCCTGGTACAGTAATCATTTTTATGATATGAGTGCCATACAGCATTTTTGGGCACGAGAAGTGTCAGAATCCACTGTCACAAAGAGAGGTTGTTTAGTTACCTGAGTAATAAGGTTCAATCTATAGTATCTTGATAGGTTTTGTTATTTCTCGTATCTACTGACAGTTAATGTAGTGCAAGCTTATGCAATGAAAAGCTGCCCATGCCCAAAGTAAATTACTAGATCGATATCTAGCTAATGAGACCACTCCAGCTTACAGACAGAGAGCCTCCATCATCGGAGGAGGCTGGGTAGTGGGAAGGGAGCAGAAGCAGAGCAGCAAACTGCAGCAAGAGCTGTGTATGTGGAAGTAGAGTGCAGGGCACTCTGTAAGTAATAATTTTAGCCCAAATAGCGCTTAAAAAAAAATAAAGTTTTAAAAACTATATACTCTACCTAGTAAGCCTAACTTGTATAGGGGTGAGAGATCTCCTTTAAGGGTGGGAGTTTGAAAAGAAGAGAAACCGACTTCTTTTGATAATCACAGGACTTTTTTCACTTTTGGACCCTCTGAGTTTCATAGAGTTTGCAATACCTTACTCATCACTTGGCGCTTACTACACTCTTTTTTTCTGCCTTGGCCATCCCTCAAAACCACTGGAAGGAATTATGCCTCCATGATAAGAAAGTACATATATGTTTTTTTAAAAAGCAGTTTTTCTCTTCCTAGGGAGTACAGGGGGGATGCATGGACCTCCTTGGGCAATTTTATTTAAAGTGGATGTGCCACCTATGTACAAATTACATAAATAGTTAGGCTACATATCGAATACTACTAAAATGGTATTAATATTTTTTTTACGTTTCATTTAGTGTAAATTTAACTTAGAAATTCTGGGCTGCTGCTACTTCTGCGTACACTGTGGTTACCTGGTCTGTAGAGATAGATATCTAGCCAATGAGACAGCTCCAGCTTACAGACAGAAGCCTCTGTCATTGGAGAAGGGAGGAGAGCAGAGGCAGAGCAGTGTATGCGGAAGTAGATACAGCCCAGACTTTCTAAGTTAAATTTACACAAAATAAAACTTAAAAAAAATAATTTAGTAGTATTCAATATGTAGCCAAACTATTCATGCTGTGTTATACATAGGTGACACATCCACTTTAACATGGGTTCTTGTGGTATGTCCTTTCATCCAACAGCTTAGAAGTGAGAGGGAAATTATTAATTAGGTACCTGCCATATTTTATATTGTTGAAGATTAATGAGATCACATGGACCCCAAATTTTATTTTTACATCCCTACCACACTATCTAGGGTGTGGGTCTTGAGAATGGGACAGCTGTGTTTTAATAACTCAATTTGTCATATTGGGTTCATTGTCTCAGGATCATTCTCACAATGTGTATGGTGGAGCCCTTTAAATTATAGAAAGACCCATGTAAAGGAGTTTCAGAAGTAGCGCCAAATAAGTTCAGTAGTAGCACCAAATAAGTTCTGGATTTAAAAAGAAGTTGCACACTTCTTCAACACAACCAAACTGTCCCATAGACATAGATATTGTATGTCTTCCTCTTTAGTCCATGAGACATCTGTGCTAGCAAGGAATCCAGCGTCTTCTTCCCCTTCCAAATTTTCTTAGAAATGTATCCGTACATGAGCCCGCATGCATGTTATAATGATAGCAAGCAACTGATAGATAATCCTTATCCTTTTACTAGTGCAGGGGAAGATCACAATATGTGGCTGTCAAGCTGCTGTTGAACTACAGTCCTAGTCATCCTAATGATAGAAGTCGTAATCCAACAGCCACTAGAGTCCTACAGGTTGGAAAAAGCCCTCTGACAGTGACACTTAAAGCCTAGCATTGTGATGCTTGAGATAAACACAGTACTATTATCCTAATAATAGCCTCTGTAACACACTGCTAGAATCCAAGGGGTCAGATTAGTTTGATGAAAGACTACATCTGCCAAAAGATTCTAACCTGTCATCTATATCTGTGTTTTTAAAATAATTGTTATATAGCTGATGAGGTAAAACAAACAAAAAAAAAACAAGAATCCATTAAGTTCAATATCTGGTGTAATGATACTGCTATTTATACAATATGCAGAGGTGGTTTAATAAAAAGAAAGGAGACAGTTCATTCTGTAATGGTGTATTGTTCCATTGGTCTCATGTAATACCAGGTAAAAAAGGTGATAGACTTGGCATGACCTGGCTGAAAATCACACCAGACATATGCAAAAAATTTGGATGGGAGATTTGTTAAGCAGTGATAAAGATGTGATACAGTGGAGATGACTTTTCCGGTGATGTCACTTCTCTAGTTCCTATGCTATTCTATAGAGCCTATGCACTAAGATCTCCAAAGCTGAAGAAATCTTAATGGTTATGCTCCATAGAATAACACAGGAATTGGAGAAGTGAAAAACTGGAGAAGTCATCTCAACTTTATCATCTCTTTATCACAGCTTATATTTTTATAGCTTATATTTTTCCTTTCTTTAAAGCGGAACTACCACCCCATAGCAACATTGCCCCACATAATTCCCCATCTGGTGACTAGCTGCTCAGTAGCGCTATTCGCCAGAATTAATACCACGTTAAAGAGAATTTGCCATTGCACAGACATCTTTCCATGAGTAGAACGGCTCCTAGCAACGCCTTCTAGAGCCGGCTGGGACTGACAGCGCAGGTGTGCAGACATCACTATGGAAAGATGTCGGCCTCTGTTCAGCCCCGGAACAATGACGTATTCTCTTTAACATGGTATTAATTCTGGCATCTAGCGCTACTGAGCAGGTAGTCGCCAGATGGGGAATTCTGTGGGGCAATGTTGCGATGGGGTGGTAGTTCCGCTTTAAAGCAAATTACATTTCATGATATGGTATTGGGGTAAAAACATGCTCTAGAACTACATATGCTGTTAGGGCTTTAACCCCTTAATGACCCATGACGGTCCTGGACCGTCATGGATTGTTTTGCCTTAAGGACCCATTACTGTCCTGGAACATCATGGGTTAAATGATAGCAGCTCGCCTCCGTGCACGCTGCTATCATTAATTGCTGGCTGAAACTGAATGCTCCGTGACCGGAGCATTCAGTCTCAGCCATTTTCACAAGTGCCGGGTCATGGGATCGCATGTACCGACATTGTGAAAGAATAAATGAGGCAGTCTTCTACACTGCCTCTAGTGTCTCTTCTCAGCCTTCTGTCCCTTGCTATCAAAGTAAGGGACAGAGAAGCAGAGTGGAGACACCTAGTGGACAAATAAAATGCAGCGGGGGGGCTGGCTAAATGCAGGTCAATTTTTTACCTGCTAAAATTAACTTTTGTTTTTTTTTTTTAAAAAAAGACAATTTTTTTTTTTTTTAACAAAAATGTTATTTAAATAAAAAAAAGTCAGCTAGCAAAATAAGAAGTGTGATTGTTGTGGAGCCATGAAATACATTTATACACACCGCCAAATGTCATCAATAAAAAAGTGGGAAAATAGGGTGGGAAAAAGGGGCGTGGGGTTTTTCACCAGGGGGACAGTGACCACTTAAATCTGCCCATTTTGTAGGTATGACTGACTGCTCATACCTTTCATGCAGTGTCCATAAAAATGTAACCCATTGTGCCCAAATGATGCCAAGAGAAAAAAAAATGGCGTTTTTACTTTTTTTTTTACAGTTTTCTTTAATTTTACTAAAATAAATGGCAGGTTATCCATATAAGTATGGCATCAAAAGAAAGCACTACTTGTGCGTAAAAAAACGGTGTATAATTTTCATGGGTAAAATAAAGTACTTAGAGGGAAAACACTGTTGAACAAAGACATAGTCAAAAAGATCAGAATTGCTCTGGTCCTTAAGGGAAAACGACCTCAGATTTTCCCGGTCCTTAACGGTTTAAGTTCAAAAGCAAACTGTAGTCACTCCAAGGCAATCCTGACAAAGCCACCAGGAGTGGCGATGCGCGTTGGGCTGTTGGGATGACTAGCTTACCCTGATTTACCTATGTTTCCATTTGGATAGATGCGTATATTTTTCCTTTTTTTTTTTTTTTTTTAATTCATTTTCCAAGGCTTTTATCGAAATATAAGAAAACGTTTACAGATATTACAATAACAAAAGGATTAAATATTCATCTAAAATCACATAACTATGGTAATATAATGAGAGTGAAATAACACATCAAAAAGAAAATCAACAGGATGGGTATTATTTAAATACATCAGTGTAATTGGTACAATGTATTGTGTATAATGAAATAATGATTACAGCCATTAAAGGATATAGAAACAAAGATACATAGAAGAAGAAAAGGAGTATGAGGGAGAGAGGAGTGGGAAGAAAGGGGAAAGGAGGGGGACACAGTCTCACCAACCTAAGTAATCAATTCCTAAAATGGCTACTGCATTAGTATTTAAGGAAATGAGCTCAACGCCATAAAGTAGGGCTCAACTTGCTTAAAGGGATAGTAATACTTCGTTTTAACTTTATTTTATTTTGTTGGCATTAAAAAATTATGAAGAACAATATAAGTCTTATCTCTCAAACCTTTATGGTTTAAGAGATATTCACAAGCAAAGTTTCCCCCTCCCGTCCCTTTTTCCTAGTGTAAGCCATCTCTTCTCAGATGTGAATCTGGTTGTAAGACCAGACAGATAACAGAAGGGGACATTCTTCTTTGTATGAAAAGAATGAAAGCCCTTCCCCCCTTTACAAGTTTTTCAGCTTTTTCCCTTATCTTAATTGAAGATTGTCCCTCTCTGCAGTCTACCAGGGCACCTCCCTTCTGATCTGGCTGAACGGGGGGGGGGGGGGGTACTTTGCTTGTGAATATCTCTTAAACCATAAAGGTTTGAGAGATAAGACTTATATCGTTCTTCATGGTTTTTTAATGCCTACAAAATAAAATAAAGATAAAACGAAGTATTACTATCCCTTTAAGTAGAAAGCACCAAAATGAATATGAATTACTCTCAAATAAGCTGCATCAGGATATTGGATGTCTTACAACCCAATACTTCCAATCGTATTGAAAAACTGTGAGTGTATCAGTAGCCTTAGTATGGCATTCCTCCAGTGTCAGATAGGAAGAAACTGTATGAAGCCAGTTAGTATTGGAAGGTGGTATCTGCGAGTTCCAGGATAAAGGAATAAGTGATTTGGCTGTATCGATGAGTGTATTTTTCTCATTCACTTGTTATTTTGTATACTTTGTTAGGATTTAAACTATTGTATCTTTATTAGGATGCTGTTTTTTTCTTTATTATGTATGGAAACACTTTATTTAACTCTGCAGGGTTTGCTTGTCTATATGCTGTTTTTAAATGTTTTTATAGACACTTTTGATTATTATTTTTGCACTGCTAATACAATTTCTATTACACTTTATGCCTTATTAGTGTGCCTCATTGAATGGATCTCTTTCCTTTGATGGTATTGTGTGGTTTTCTTTTCATACAATACCTCATGCTTTAATATCGTGTACTTCAAGGCAATCTGACTGCATTACAGGGCCACAATTCCCATCAATGTAAATGGAGTATTTAACCCATTGGACGGTAGATGGTCACCAACCTGTAATGCTTTGGGGACCTCTCTATCATTTAAGGGGTTACAAGCA
This sequence comes from Rhinophrynus dorsalis, assembly GCA_037306005.1. Lineage (NCBI taxonomy): Eukaryota > Metazoa > Chordata > Amphibia > Anura > Rhinophrynidae > Rhinophrynus > Rhinophrynus dorsalis. Next base: position 152,855,691 of record CM074724.1, read on the forward strand.
GCATTTAAAAGAGTTGGATAGATGGAATGACTCACAGCTCTACTACACAACACTTTACCAAAACACAACATCCTATTATATAAAAGGCCAGATGTATGTTTGTCAGATGCAGTCATGCGCAGTAGAGACTGCCCGAACTGACAAAACGCGCCATCTTCCCAGCCGCTCTCCCAGCCCTGTGTGCTTGGTGTCCATCCCAGTGTGTGAGGGAGCCCTGGCCCCAGTCAAGCGTTGTCTAGCTGAGCCCGGAGGCACGTTCATGAACACCCTGCTCTGGGTAAAGGAGCGCTCCCACACTTACACCCCCAGACTGACGAGGTAGAGGCGTGCTCCCTGTCCTGGTACCTCACACACTGCTGTTACTGAAGCCACAGGTGCAGGGACTGGAGGGTGCACGGCTATCTTAACCCTTTGAGTGCCAGAGGGGCATGCAACGCATTGCTCTGCAATGTGTTGCGTACCCCTCTGGCACTCAAAGGGTTAACCCATTCAGTGCCATTCACTTTGGCCCGCGTACACGGGCTTTTACACTAGTTTGGAATATTTGGGCATATCTTCTAATAAAATCTCACTCCTATTTATTTGACAACATTATATCAACTTCATACTGGATCCCTAGAAGTTGGGGGGAAATTATACTATATCTCCTTTTCACCCCTCCTGTATTAACCTGTCCCTACCTCTATTCCTCCTCTTCTCCCACAATCTTTTCTTCTTCCTCTTTTTTTTCCTCTTCATGTCTTCATTTTCTCCTTAACCTATCCACTTTGTTTTCTCTTCCATTTTCTTACATGGCTTCCCTGATGCATGTTTGTTGAGAGGATTCAGTTCACTATTTGAGCTTAAAGAGCTAACACCGCCTTACCTTACTATGGCCAACACATTCTAATGGCCTCTGTGAATTTTGTCATTGTTCCTTTATTCGTCGTTTCAATCAGTCCTGGATGCCATGTCCATTAAGTAAAGAGGACATGAAAGTCACTTGCAGGCCCAAGGACCTTTTCTCACTGTACATTGTAATCTTGACACTTTAAGGATCAAAGAGGTGGGCAACACATTGTGAATCAATGCCTTGCTCACCCATTTGATCTGCAAAGGGTTAACTAGGCTCATGTACTCTGCCTGAATCAGTTTGAAAAAACTGCCAGCAACTGTCATGTCTGCCTCCATGGACATGATGACCACCAGGACTGACTGAAGATGTTGTCTCTTGAACAAAGTCATAAAGGCAAATTTCATAGGGATCAATACATTGTTATGACCATAGCAGGTAAGTGGGTGATTATCATGAGTAGGGGTGAGCAAAAGGTCCTGTCATGTTCCCACAAAAAATCCATGAAAACCACTTGGTTATCCACTTTTTTTCATGGAAAAATCTGCTTTAAATAAAGCAAAATTAAATATTTGCTTTTTTTCACCCATTACCAATGTTCAATATTTTTTCAATGGGTACAAACTTTTCTCCCCTTTACTTACATATTTTTCGACTTTTCTCTAAAAAAAAATGCAACGTTTTAAAGGAAGTGAAACACAGTGCAAGCAGCTAGAGAGAAAGAGAGGGTGCTAGACTATTGTGCTCTGATTTATTTAGCAAAATTTAGGCAGGAGAGGCTCATAGTGACTGCTATCACTATGAGCACCTGGAATACAACTTAAAGGACTATTGGTACCACAGGAGATCCTTCTGCTGATGCTGAGGTGGTAGGGGAAGAAATGCAGAGCAGTCAGACTTGCGGTCAAGGGATCTCACAACATTCCCCTGACCCTGGGAGTCCCCTCCCTCTCCTGAAGAAGGAAGAAATGATGGCAAGCAGCAATAATACCACACCACCATGAGCACAGATCAGCTGCCTCTGCCTGCTGCAAGTGCTGCCAGTCTGTCTTCTTCAGCTCAACAAGAGATGGCAAGTGTGATAGTAGAGGACCCTCTGTCACATAGCTCATCACCTTCGACTGGTGAGACATCTGTAAAAGTGCAGTAGCAGCAAGGAGGGACAGGTTATGATGGTGATGATGATGGTGGAGAAGCTGGGGTGGAAGAAACATTAAAGACCTTTTTAGCCCAAACCGAGAAGGAAGGGGAGACAGATATGGGGATGGGAATGGGCATCACCTCCACCAGCAGTGAGATTTTGGAATTTGTGGAGTTTGCTGTTGCTTTAATTCCTTCTGCTGCTGAGCAGCAGGATGATGAGGAACAGGCTAGTGTACCACAGACCACCATGGACACAGTGGGAATAGAGTCCAGTGATGCAGGACTAGGACAGGTTCCTCTTGCCAGCAGCAATACTCCTTGTCCTAGTTATAGTGCTGATTCTGAGGCAGTAGCAGCAACAGCAGCAACAGACTCCCTCCTCAGACCCCTTTTATGCCATGTCTTTTTTTAAATTTCATTTATTTTTATTTTTTTATTAACTGCCCCCTATCCCAGTCAACCAGCCCCCCCAAAAAAGCATTGTTTCCCCACACTCTTCCAACACAGGCAACCTCATACCCCTTTTACACTATGTATTTGGGAAATAAAATAACATTTGCTATGTGCTGTGTGTAAATTCAATGTTCCCATTGATTTCAATGCAATAAGCTAAGCTGAAAAAGTATAAAAAACAGTACTTTTCGAGGGAAATTTGCTAAGAGGGAAGTGCCATTATTCGCCGATTTGCCTAATCGTGAGGAAGTGTTCTTCTTTAACTCCTTACGGACCAGCGGTCCAGGGAAGTTACCTTCCCTTAAGGACCACTTTGATCCTTCCCGACACGCCGGTACACGTGTCCTGTTACGCGTACCGGCGCACTGATTTGAGGCCTAAGAGAGATTGCTCCAGTCTTGGAGCGGTCAATTTTAGGCCCCATTTTTACTTACAGTGCTCCCGGAGAGCGATGTAAGTAAAAAGTATGTGACGTGCTATGACCGTCACCGGTCCTTAACGGTATAAGGACCGTGACGGTCATAGCATGTCATGTGGTCCATAAGGGGTTAACAAAATTTATACTCTTTATCGTTTAGACTCGTATGTCCTACAGTTTGTGTGTCTTACTAATTTTTCTGTTCTAAAAAATAAACAGTGCATACCGGTAGTATAATTTATGAAGAATCTGTTGTACCAAAGTATCTTGTTATGCTCTCAAAATCTAATAAAAACTAAGTTGAAATACATTTTTTTTTTTTATATTTTTTTTTCCTTATGGAGCAGTTGGTTTGCTACAGAATTTTAACAGTTCTCTTTTGAAAATAAGGCCCTTAGAGTCAGCAGCACTCCAGTGCAGAGTGGGGCTGATCTCCTCTGTATTTGCTAAAAGCATCATCTGCTTATCTTGAGAGGACCGAATACCACAATGACTGCTCAGCAGTCTTCAAATAGCCCCGTTCATCTTTTTGAGCCTCAGCGACCAAATTAGGTTTAGAGCTCTTCAGACGGGAATTCATTATGTTTGCATTTCTTCCCTTTTTGTTAGTGGTTTAGACACTGCAGTGTTTAATAAAATAAAGCAAATTAAAGTAAAAATGACTACAGGAACTGTTTATTTGCCAGGATGATTGGTAATGCATTACATTCCAACCCTAGCAGTGACGGGGTTTTCACTCTGTTAATTTTCTGCTCTGAAAAGAGAATAATTTGATTCTTAACATGTTCACCGAGAGTAACTAAAAACAAACATTGATTTTTTTTGTGTGTTGCTAGTTACATTATATAAACTGCTGCTAACGCTTTATCACTGTAAGATGGTGCCTAACTGCCTATATAAGGTTGGAATTCATCAAGAGGTAAATGGCTGAATGTGCAAGTAAATCAGGGGAATTCCTTGCACATCACTGTTTCACCAATTCATCAAATGCTCCAGCTCATTCATCAATAAATTTAATGTCTGCCAATTCCATCTACAAGGATCCGGATGACAAGTACCATAGAATTCTTTAGGGGTGAAAATGAATACACATTTTCTGTATGCATATGTGTATACTAGCACATTTCCCTCATTATACCTACATTTGTGTTAAAGTGGGACCAACACTTTATAATGAACTAGGAATGTGTGACGGCGTTGCCCATCTTTTTTTTTTTTTTATTCCTTGAATAGAGTTATGTTAGGCTGAATTTGTGACTGCGTTATACGTTTTGTAGGCTGTGTTAGTTGTACTATAGTGTCGACACATACATACATACATAGACGCAGGCATGTATACTACATAAAAAACAAAGTCACACATATATACATGTTGTTATACCTATATTCACACATACATAATGATGCACATATACAAAGACACACACGCATATAAATGCATACATATATACATACACACATAAATACAGTACATATCATTATACACAGAGACACTTACATACATAGATACATGCACCCCTCTTATATATACATAAACATATACCATATGTGTCTTGGGACTCATGGTGGAGTAGCTGGGTTTAAGGGGGGGTGAAGGGGGTCACGGTGTTGATGTAGTATGGACAGAGTTAGGATGAGGACAGCAGTGCCCCCCCACATACCTCAGCCAGTAGTGGAAGGGACAGACGACCGTACACAGCCCCATGTGAACATAGACTTAACCCTATCAGGGCTACAGGGGTATGCAACTCATTGCTGTGAAATGCATTGAGAACCCTTCTAGCACTGTAAGTATTAATGGAGTGATTTGGCAATTCATTTTCTCCAATGTCTGTATATGGAGCCTTACAGGACACAGCCCCATGTGAACATAGTCTTAAACCTTTCAGTGCCAGAGAGGTACACAACACATTGCTGTGCAATGCATTGCACACCCCTTTCCATAGCTGGGAACTTTCCTGTACTGCCCAGGAGACTCCGGTTTTGACATTGAATTACCAGGTCTCCGGGGCAGAGGCTGATTCTCTGGACGTGGGGAGTTTCTTATGAAACTCTGCTCATTTGTGCTCAGTCCTACCCTGTTTCTCCCACTCCCCACCCTCTTTTCCTCCTTCCCCAGTCTATTCAAGATTTATTTTATATAGAAGTCCTACCCCACACACACACACTCGTGACTAAGCCCCACCTCTTTGATGATTCAGATTGCGTTGTTTCTCTCCCCTCATCGGCAACACATGGGGCAGCCCCAACCAAGAAGTTCCCAGGTGTGCCCCTCTCAATGAAAGGGTTTAGGGGAGAGAATTATATTGGCAAATAGCTTTCCTCAGTAGAGTAGTGGAAGGCAAGCACAATACAGCAGCCTCTCTCCTTCACTGAAGTCCCCAGGAAGGCCTCACAGCTGCAGGCTTCTCAGCAGGCCAGAGTCTGTACAGATTATCACCTCCGCGCCAGGAGTGAATGCCGCTTCTGAGGTAGGCCTCACTTTGCTGCTTGAGGCCGGAGAGCAAGTAGCATGCCAATATGAGTAGGCAGCAGGATCTCCCCACCAGGGGCCGCCAATGAGGGACTACAGTAAGGTATCTCTATGTTCCTCCAGGAGAACAGATGATGCACAGATGGCCGCAAGGTACATACTATGACTGGGAGTGCGTCTGGTGTAACTTGGTGTATGTTGGCCCCCTGGTCACTCCTGTCAAAATCACACTCCGCTGTATGTCCTGCTGAGGGAGAATGAAGGAGATATGCGTATCTCCTCCTTGCGGCTGCCCCAGGGGGTGTGTGTGGAGCGTCCTTGGAATTGTGGTCACGTGACCACATTCTCCTTTATAGTTTAGATTGTGGGATTTTTAAAGAGCCTTTCTTTGTTTATAACAATAGTTTATGAAATATGTAACTTTATTTATTCGTTTATGCAAATTAGGCATTATTGATTGGCACAGCCTAATGTGTCAGACACTAACATTTCACTTTCCCTCCCAAATGCCACTTCTTACCAAGATGTACTGGCTAATTTGCATGAACTGACAAATAATCAAACCTAAATATCTAATAAACTATTAAGCAGTTTTAAATAAACAATGGCTAACATAAATAAACATGGGTTTGAAAACCCTGTAACGTCATAGTAAAAAATGTGGTGGGAGTTAAACTACTGAATTCTAGAGATGTCTCCAATACAATGTAATGCTTTGGGGAAAGCTATAGATCCTTTGGGGTTAAGTTTTTTTTTTTCCTCATTAGAGTTTATCTCATATGAATTATAAATAATCTGGGGAAATGAATGACTATAAGTGGTTCTGGAAGCAATAATCTCACTTCTTATGGGCAGTAGCATCCCATAAACATATAAAAATCCATCCCATCTGAAAACTAGCTCCAAGGTATTATTTTAGCTCCTAAATGTGAAATAGCAGTATGTAACTGGTTCTGTTGGGTTAGTGATATGGGGACTTGGGAACCTGCAGTGTGACTGTTGAATGATTTCTGACTGTACCAGATGATGGGATTACCATGTACTATAACCATTTTCTGAGATATTGGCATTTTGTAGTAAATATTTTATTTAAAGGAGCAGTAATCTTATTTTTATGAAAACATATATGTTAAAGAGCTTTTCCTGCTGAGTAAAACAAGGACTTCCCCTCTTCTGCGAGTTGTTTTATTCAAAATGTGTAACAGTTCAAATAATCAGGAAGTGAAATTACTGTTCATTATACTTCCTGAAGGTTCTAACTGACAGGAAGTGACTAGTTTCTATCACATTCTATGGATAACTGTAAGTCACTGACTTTCCTCTCGATTAAAATGTAACAGCAAACTATTTAGAATTTGACCACTAGAGGGCATTGCTAATAAAAAAAAAACATGGGTTTAAACTGTAATAACTCTGGAAATATGCATCTTTCGGCAGTGGGAGCACTCAATGGGAAAAGCCCTACAATATATATTTTATCATAAGAAAAGTTTACTACTCCTTTAAGTATTGTTTCACAACAATTAAAAAGATCTTTATTGGTTTAATCTGTCCACTAACTTGCCTTTGAATTCATTAAGATTCCTTGTGACCATAAATCAGAAAGTTACGAGCAAACATAGACATGGAGTCCATTGTAGCTGATAGATTCAACAATGGAGTCATCTACAGACATGTCCATAGACTTCAATGGGAAATTGCTGGATAAACAGTTGACAGCGTTTATCAACTTCAGTGTGATCTAGGCCATGGGGGGGTTGTAATGCACTAAAGTATCCTGAGTGTATAACTGGATGAGGCAAACTGCAGTCTGTATGGGCCTCATCCGCAAAAGAAATAGCAATTCTGGGACAAACCAACTTCTCCATCAGGGAAAAATAATACGTCCCGTTGTTCTAAGTGGTGTTTAATGCATCATGGGGCTAAAAGGGAAAAAAATATACAATTTTGGGCAATGGAAGATTGGGGAATATTTATTTTTTCAATAAGGTGCATTTGGTTTGCTACAGAATTGCTCATCTTTTCCTTTATTGATTAACTAGTTGAACACGGGCCACAGTGCCAAGCAGCAACAGCCGCGGTGCAGTCATGCGCAGTACAGACTGGCCACACTATGGCTGATAAAGACCGTAGTCCTCTCTGCGCACTAAATGCGGAGCACCCCGCTCCGTTGTCAGCCGCGGCGCGTGCAGTCTGTACTGCGTATGACTGCAGCTTGCTCAGCCGTCTGTACTGCGCATGACAGCTTATGACAAACATACATTAGCAAATTATTATATAGGATTCCCATGGACCAACACATCAAAGCTAAACTGGTGCAATTCTTAAGCAAACCAACTTCACAATGCGGGGAGGCTGATTTAAATATGTCTTTTTAGCCCCTGAATTATAGAGAATTATCCAATTCTTTTCTTTACAATGCATTGGAGACCACTTTAGCATTTAAAGGATTACATGTCCTATTTAAATTAATGGGAATTTTGTTTTCATCCCCATAATAAAAATAACACCACTTTAGGTTGATGAATTAGGCTCTATGTATCAAGCTAAAAAGTAGAGCAATTCTGGAGAAAACCAATTGCACTTTAACCTAGGCTGACCATATTTCCTTGAGACAAAAACGGGACTAGGTGTGGGACAGGCAGACAGTGGGACTCCGTCACTCCGAGTCCAATCGTACTAAGCTGCAAGCAGCAAGAACGCGTTTTGCTCCATCTCTCACTAGCGGAGTTCTCTCTCTCACGCCAAAAAGGCTGCCCCCTCGCTTTGTCACTCACACTAGTGGTTTTACTGTGTTTACTGCGCATTGATTACCATAGAGTCTTATGACTCGTTGTCATATCACTGTCTAAGAGACTCTATGGTAATTTACCATAGACTCGAGAGTCTTAGACAGTTATGAGTCACTCGAGTCATAAGACTCTATGGTAATCAATGTGTACAGTAAAACCACAGTAAAACCAATAGTGTGACGAAAGGAAGTTCCGATTTACTTTAAACAAGCCGCGTTCAGTTTTTTTACAAAAAAATTAAAACATATATGTTATATTAAAAACGGGACAAGATTGACATTTATATTAAAAAGACAGGATGGTCTGGAAATATAAAAAAACTGTACTATCCCTTTTAAAACGGCACGTATGGTCAGCCTACTTTAACCCTTTGAGTGCCAGAGCAGTACTCAATGCATTGCTTTGCAAGGCAATGCGTTGCATACCACTCTGGCATTTAAATGGTTAAGGATTAAAATGCATCTGTCACCTTAAGACAAATTTATTTTGTTTTCCAGATAAATTATGCATTTACTCTGTACTAGTCATTTTTCTGTAAAATAAATTGTTTTTGAGAAATTATTTTTATACTTTCATGGTACAGTTCGGCACACTATGCTAATTAGTTCTTATCAAGGCCACATGTATCCTTGTATTCCTGTACAATACCCCCGTGTGTGGACTCTGTCTAGATTCATTTATAGCACAACATGTGTAGGAATATTGCCGTAGAAGCAAAGATAATTAACATAAAATGCCACAGTATGTCACCAACAATTAATGTGACTTTCTCAAAAACTGTTGATATTAGTTAATACTAATAGCTAATAGTAAGTAGCTAATACAACAGTAAGGCAGTTCTTAATTCTTTTTAAAATGATAAAAATTTTTTGAAGATGACAGGTCTATTTTACATTAAAAAGATCAGCATCTAGCTGACAGCAAGAGATCCGGGGACCAGCCTGCAGAGTCCAAATTGCGTTATTGCAAAATAATTACTTTATTGGAAAGGTCTACAAAGTGTGCCTGGTTTGCAAGCAATAACGTGATTTCGGCTCTGCTGAAGAGCCTCCTTGAGTCATATGACTCAAATCTCCTGCTGTCAGCTTTACTGATGACATCAGGAAAAGTGGAACTTTCAACGCCTATATCTCTCAAACCATAGAGTTTTGATAGATAGGGTTTGTGCCATTCAGCTTATTTTCTTCTCCTCTACAAAACTATAATACGTTTTTATGGGACATTACTGTCCCTTTAAATGCATACTTGTGAGGAAAATTGATCACTGTGGTGCTGTTCTCATTTCATGTAATGTGCCATACTGCAGCATGTGGCAAGCTGGATACATTCATGCAATGAGTGCATCCAGGTTTCAAATTGCCTGACCTACATGACAGCCATTTGTGGCTGCCATGTAGATCCTTTACATAGGTTCTATTCGAGGATGTAATGCTGTTTGAAACCGCCTATCACTGGCCAACCCACATGGGCATCAGCCAGTGATACTTTGCTGACTCCCACATTGGGAGACATTGTGTTATAAGGAGCATAGTGACATTTTTTCAGGGAGATTAATAATATTAATATTTTAAATAAAATGACTGCTACCAATGCAAGATTAATATAGCCTTCATTATTATCCTTCTATTCCTATACCCACATGAAATAGGCTTTCTTGTGGAACACAGGAGATTGGAGGTAAGTAAAAACAGGCATCTTGACCTGTGCCATAATATTGCCACTCAAGTCACCCATGTGAACAATACTGTACTAGATTACATTACCACTTGACATTGATCTGCTGCTGTTGATCCAGAGTGTTGATGTCCATATCAGCAGGCTTGGTTGTTCAGCATGTCTATGGTGACATCACACTCCCCATCTTGTTATTCCAAACAAAGTGCTTGATGTAATTGTAGACAGGCAATCTAGACGTGTCACAGCTGGCCACATTGATGGGATGAGATAGTACGTACCTGAACAGCTGTTTAAGACATTAGCTTACATCCAGCATAAAACTGGTTTTCATGTTTTATTAATGTTCCATAATATAAAATGTTATATTTTTCATGATATCAATGATGCAAATTCTGAATTCAGAAACATCCATTAAGCTGGAGGTGGTGTTGTATGGCAAACCGTTTTCACCTTATTACTATTCTAATATATGTTGCTAAGTGATGCAGCACTCTTAAGAAATTACATTTAGTCTTTATGATGGTGATAAACTTTTACCTTATAATGGACAGTTTATATACAAGGCATAGGAGTAGAAACCAGATGGATCATAAATCTCCTATTTCTCTAGGTCATACCTCCTTTCTCATTAAGGAAACAGATGTGTTGAGATTTTTTCCGGATTGGTCTACCTCTATGGTAGTCTGGGATAGAAAGAGAAAAAAAAACACATTGGACCATATACATATCGCAAAAGTAGAGCAATTCTGGAGAAAACTAACTGCACCAATGAGGAGGAACAAAAATTTCAATTTATTTGAAAGGGGCCTTTTCCCTAGAATGCTAGAGAATTTAAGCTGTAACCCTTTGAGTACCAGATAGGTGCCCAATCTCTTGGGCACTCGAAGGGTTAAAAGCTTCATTTAACCTGTTGAGTGCCAGAGAGGTACGCATCGCATTGCTTTGCAATGCGATGCGTACCCCTCTGGCACTCAAAGGGTTAACTAGATGGGAATTTGGGGATTATTTGATTTGTTTCTGCAATGCAATGGGTTTGACTCAACATTACTTGCCTTTTCTTTACATGTATAGCCCACTACGTCATGTGTAAAATGGAAATAGAGCAATTTTGGAGAAACCACCTGTGCTATACGGAACAGATGAAAACAATTCCGCAAATTACCATTGATTAAATGGGGCTTTTAAAGAGTTAGTAATGTCTTTAAAAAAACGAAATATTGTAGCTATTAAAAAAATAAACTAAATGATCCCAGTCCCATCTCTCAAACCTTTACGGTTTGAGAGATAGAACGTTTTAAAGCCCCCCCCCCTTTCCCTGATGTTAGCTGTAAGCTGACAGCAGGAGATCCTGGTCCAGCGACAGGCAGGCAGATCTTCAGCAGAGCCAAAATACATCAGTCTAAAAAGAAATGCTTCATTGGAATGGTCTACAAAGCGTGCTTGCAAACCGGCACACTTTGTAGACCTTTCCAATGAAGTATTTCTTTTAGATTTTGGAATTTTGGCTCTGCTGAAGAGACGCCTCAAATCTGCCAACACGCATCTCCTGCTGTCAGCTTTATCAGTGACGGCGGAACTTTGAAACGTTCTATCTCTCAAACCATAAAGGTTTGTGAGATGGGACTGGGATTGTTTAGTTTATTTTTTAATAGCTACAGTATTTCTTTTTTTTAAGACACTACTAACCCTTTAACCCACTTGAATATGAGAATGGTCCACAGAGCAATGCTTCTCAATGCAGTGGAGGCCTCTCTAGCAATAAAGGGGGTTATTTAACTTTAACAGTACATTTTTAGTATGAGCAGGTTCCACTTCCTGTTGCTAGCACTGAGAAGCATTTATTGGTGTCTCCAGATGACAGCACCATGCTACAAAGAACAAGGGTCTATGCAGTGTTAAATGGGTTCTGTATCTTTAAATGTCTGTATCACTGAGCACATTTGAATTACTTTTGTCAACACCAAACAGAAACTTAAAGAAAGAGAACCTATTTACCACCACAGAGACACTTGTTCTTTGTAACAAAGTGCTGTCGCATGGAGAGACCGATAACTACATCTCGGTATCGCAACAGGAGGTTGTCCCAGCCCAAATTACAGATTTTAGTGTTAACATTGAGAGGAAAGTTGCATTCCAACAACCTCCTATTTGTTGTGTACAGAGAGCATTCACACACACAAACACACACACACACTCCCAAAGTCACACACAGTCACACACATGCATGCACACAAACATACTTCACTAATGTGCACGCATACACACACACACACACACAGCCACACTGCATCATTCACACACATGCATGCTCACGCTCTCTCTCTCTCAGACACACACATGCACACAAATACAGACACAAAAACATGTGCATGTTCACTCTCTCTCTCACACACACACATACACACACACACACATATTAAAGGGATAGTAATACTTAAAATTAAAAAATATATATATGTTGTAGGGTTTATCACCCTGAGTAAAACAAGAGTACTCCCACTGCTGAAAGGTGTTTCATTCAAAAGTTATTAATTTTCAAATTTGAATTTTTTAGGTGCAATATCACGGTGGCCTGAAATTGCACAGTGGCGCTGTTGCTACACCATCCTATGGAGATTTATGGTCCCGGGATAAACCCTACAACATATTTTTTTTTACATTTTAAGTATTACTATCCCTTTAAAAGTATAGTATTATGATTTATACAGGCTGAACTGTGTGACCCTCTGGAGATTCTTTGGAATCCAAACTGGCTCTCTGTCCAACTGAGTTTTCCACCCCTGGTATAAGGAAGACATGGCTCAATTCTGGAGCCAATCAAATGCACTGTAGGAGACAACTTTAAAACATTTCCCTAATAGGACATTTAAGACCTATACTGTATAAATACTAGAAATCATAAAAGTAAAAGTGGGGCAGTTCTACAGAGAACCAAATGCTCAACAGAGTAGAAATTAAACACATCCATTGATTTAAAGGGTGCTTTTTACCCTTTGATTGCTACAGTGTTATCCAACTCTATAGGGGCTATGAACTAAGGCGTGATAAAGAGGTGATAAAGTGGAGATAACTTCTCCAGTCATATAACTTATCCAGTTCCTATGTTATTCTATGGAGCCTATGCACTAAGATCACAAAACTGTAGAAATCTTAGTGCACTGGAACCATAGAATAACATAGGAACTGGAGGAGTGATATCAATGGAGATGTTATCATTTCTATTTCATACCTCAGTGCATAACTCCCATTGTGTGGAATACCTCTCTGTCACTCAAAGGGTTAATACATGAAATACTTGAGTGCCCTCCAAAACATTCAAAATGATATGGTAACCTCTCTAGCATTCAAGGGGGGTAAAAGTGCCATTTAAATCAATAGGCTTTTTATGTATTACCTATGATGCATCTTGCATGCCCCATAATTGCTCCATCATTGATTTGTGCATATGGTCCAGATGACAAAGACCCATGTTATAACATATGGCCATGAGAAGGGACAAAGTCAGTGGACATTTGTAATATTCTTTATATCACTCTGTTAAAGCTAGACCGTTTGTCAAATGTAATGTTATCATTGAAGGAACACCAGCACCTTCTTATAATAATCCCCAGATTACCTTACATGGTCAGGAACTCTTATGGCTACTATGGATATTCCCTTGCACCTTGGTTGAAGAGATAGTATTTTCAGTCAGTCCTGGATATGTGGATCTGACTATTGCTGGAAAGACTTATGGACCCCAAAATCCACCCACTGTAGTATAGACATCTTCTTTACTGCCAGGTATTTTGTCTGCTTCAGTTAACACCTTTGAGCGCCAGAGGGATATCCAACGCATTGATTTGCAATGTATTGGATACCCCTCTGGCATGCAAACAAATAAAAAAAATAAGAGTTCCAGTTGGCAGAGTTTGGGGTCCAAAATTATTGCCCGCAAGAGTCACATCCACCTCAAAAGGCATGACATCCAGGACTGATTGAAGACGTTTTCTCTTGAATCAAGGCATAACATAAGATTCATAGCTTCCATTTAGATTCTGTGTCCATGGTTAGGGATGGGCAAAAAATCCTTGTGTGAAGGCCATTTTTGCCTCTGTATTCCCGCAGTGATGCAGTGTGTGAATGTGCGGAATGAGCATGTGTGTTTGATTATATGTGTTTTTGTGCATGCATGTGAGAGGGTAACTAGATGTTATAATGTGTGAGTCTATGAATGCATGCGGGATAATGGCTACGTGACAATGTTTGAGTGCATTCATGTATGTGTCCACACCAGAAGGTGACATTAATTAAAATCAATAGGTTTTAATTAACTGGAAAAATATCTCTCCTATTCTGTGGAAATTCCTACAGGAAGGAAATGACAATTTCCTCCAATCCCTAGCCATAGTGAATTAAGCAGGTGATTATTAATAGGAAACTTTAGTGTTCCTTTAAATGGTTTTCTGTATATATCATGTAAAGAAAGGGATTAAACATAGACCCTGCTGGCATACACAATTGGACTACGCTGAATTTAAGTCAGCTAAATTCTCTAGCAGATGCCTTTTTAGCTTTTTTTATTGATCAAAGAATCACTGTTTCCTTTGCTTCAGCATCAAACGCTCCTCTAATTAATTAATTATTCTCAATGTGGGAAGCAGATGGTCTTAGGCTTTTCATTCTCTCTTTTGTGGTCATGAGGTCTGTGTTAGGGTGAATTGTAAGGATTAGGGAGCTAAGCAACGGGAATCTATTACTCTTTGTGGAGTCCGCATCTGACTGGAAAAGTAACTTCCAGCAGGCTCAGCGGCATATTTAGCTCTGTGTTGAATAACACTGATATCTTTCAGTTAAATGCTGATACTCTGCAGGTAACCTCTACTCTCAACATATATTATTAGTACTATCCAGCTAGTGACACTCAAACTGGTACAACCAACAAGGGGCATAAGCGGAATGTACCAATCTGCACTTTTCTAAACTCGTATGTTGGCTTGCTTGAACCCTCTGAATTAGAGTATGCATGCTTTAGTACATGTGATACCAGTGCACATGCGTCACCATTGTTAAGACTTTAATGCAAGCAAGCTTTCATTGCCTCCCCAATAGCACACACAGGAAAATGGGCACCAGCTACACCAGTTTCCTCTCAGCCTTATTAATCAAGGCACAGTGGATATGAATGCATTGGAATGCTCATACATTTCTCCTGGCCTTGTATGGAGGTCTATTTTTGGCCTAAGTAGCGTAGTAAATTGGTGCAATGAAGGCAAAGCACTTACAAAACAGGTTCCAGTGTGCAGTTTAACATAGAATCATCTTATTACTCCCCCAGAGGTTTTTTTTTTTTTTTGTAAATAATAGATCACATTGCACTTTGTTATAGTGATTGAAGTGGAAGGATTTAAGCTGGGTTTGGGTGTGTTAGAATCTGACTACTGGTCTATTTCTTTGAATATTTGTAATACTAGTTAGGTGTCATAAGAATAGCCATGGGTCTCCTACATCATAGCCTTATGTCCCAATCCATCAATATATATATATATCTCGATAACACACCTTTATGATGTCCTAGCTAATTACATATTCATGATGTAATGTGGCTCCTCAGTGTATATATCCATCTTTGAACATATGCAAACTGATTAAATATGTAGTTCTATTTTCATAAGGTAATGACCATGTCTAGAAATGCCTAAACTATATATATTAGCCAGCCATTGGATGCTTGTTTTAAGAAGGACAAGACTGCATATGGGTGGGTGCCATGTGTGCAGTGCACTTGGCTCCATGACATACCATCCCCATGCTGTGCCTGAGAGCCTCCCACACATTCTGATCTGGACCAAGCCCAGCTGTCACAGCTGTGGAGGCTCAGTCTTGAGCTAATTTAATGTCGATGGACTACAACTGGAAGAGTACACTAAAACAGCTGGTGCAGGCTTCTTTTTAATAATATATCACATTGTTATAGTGAATGAAGTGGAAGGATATAAGAAATTCTGGGTTTGGGTGGATGCCATGTGTGCAGTGCACTTGGCCCTATGACATACCATCACCATTAAAGGGATAGTAATACTTCGAATTAAATTTATTTTATTTTGTAGGAATTAAAAAAACATGAAGAATGATATGTCTTATCTCTCAAACATTTATGGTTTATGAGATATTCACAAGCAAAGTTTCCCCCTCCCGCCCCTTTTACCTACTGTAAACAATCTCTTCTCAGATGTGGAATGCAGTCCGTAGACTGGACAGATAACAGAAGGGGACACTCTTATTCCTATGAAAACAATGAAATCCCTGCCCCCCTTGACAAGCTTTTCAGGTTTTTCCCTTATCTTAATTGAAGATTGTCCCTCTCTGCAGTCTACCTCGCCACCTCCCTTCTGCTCAGGCTGAAGATTGTGACATCAGTAAAAGGGGAGGGAGGGGGAAACTTTGCTTGTGAATATCTCATAAACCATAAAGGTTTGAGAGATAAGACTTTTATCATTCTTCATGTTTTTTTAATGCCTACAAAATAAAATAAAGTTAAAACGAAGTATTACTATCCCTTTAAGTGCCTAGGAGCCTCCCAAACATTCTGATCTGGACTGAGACCAACTGTCACAGCTGCCAAGACTCAATCTAGAGCTAATGTAGATGGACTACAACTGGAATGAGTACACTAAAGCAGCTGGGGCAGGTTTAACCTCACCTTTAAAAAGTACCAACAACTTAGTGCTATGGCACTAGAAATTGGGAATCAAGCTAATTTTCATACCAGGCCAAAAAAAAAGGGAAGGTTTGTTTTTATACATTTTTATGGAAATCCTGCAACCAGTTTCATAGGTTGTTATGCATTCCAGCAATGGAAAGCAAGCTTATATATGAGCAATATATTTTCTAAACAGAAAATGTAGTCATTTTGATGCATATCCCAGCTTGCATTATGGGAAAACTAGCAGAACGAGAAGAAACACAGCATACGTATACTCAGGACAAAAAAGGTATAATCTGACATTTGCTTCTTGTACGTTATCATGCCATTTTTATAATATTTAAAATAATTAAGGCCCTGAAGAAGTGTCTAATGCAAGATACGAAACGCGTAGGACACAATATTGTGTATTACCATTTATTGTTTTTAATACAGTGCAAGTGTTTTTACATTACATGACAAATTACCCCTGAATCCGGAGTTCATCCTGATGGGTTGTAAAGAGTAGTAACTCTTGTGAGGATTGGAATATTTCTCTTTCTTCATATATGTTATTGACTCATATCCATCTGGTAAGTATACATTTATGGGGGGGGGTCAGTGATTGAGCTTTTAGATAAGTCTGTATTCTCTCTCTCTCTCTCTCTTTTTGTTTCTGTGTCTGGAGTGGCTAACTAGAATGGAGGAACATTTTTCCTGCCAGCCAATCCAGTGCAGTATGAGATTAAGCCTGCCCCAGCAGCTTTAGTGCAGTTCTCGTCAGTTTTCTCTCATGGTGGTGGCACCCTGACACAATCTAAGAGCAGTGAACTGTGCTGTGGCAGCTGAGGACAGTACAACAGGTGGGTGTTATGGCCACTGTGGGACAAGGGCGGAGGTTAATATATGTGGTTCTATGGTTTCCAATGCAGTGAGACAAGACTGGGGGCCAGTATGTGTGGTTTTCTGGCTACCGACCAACTATGGCTTACTAAGTGTAGTTCTAGGTCTTCCAACGAAGTGGGACAAGGCTAGGGGTCATTATGTTTGGTTCTAGGTATTCTAGTGCAGTGAGACTGGAAGTAAGTGAGGCCGGGGGGCTGTTTGTGTCAGTGTGTATAGTCCTATGGCTAGTAGTGTAGTTGGGACAAGGCTAGGGGTCAGTGCGTGTGGGTCTAGGGCTTCCAGTGCAGTGAGGCAAGGTGGAGGCGGGGTCAGTATGTATGGTTATGTGGCTACCAGTGCAGCTGGGACAAAGTTGGGTGAATATGCATTTCAAGGGCTTCCAGTGCAGTGGAACAAGGTTGGGGGTAGTATGTGTGGTATAATGGCTACTGTGGTATCACTAAGTGTAGTTTCATTTCAGTTGTAAACTCTGTGGCACAACTTTTGTAGCTCAATTTAAATTTTATTATTGTAGCGCCATTTTAATTGTATGCTGTGTGGGATAACTAGTGTAGCACCATTTCATTTGTAAGCTGTGTGGTATTATTAGTGCAGCTCCATTTCAATTGTACTCTCTGTGAATCACAAATGTAACACCATTTCAACTGTAATAATTATTCAGTTATTTATTTTTTTTGCTGAAATTTCCCCCCAAACAACCCCCCAAATTATTTCACAACTGGCCCCACAATACCGAGAATGGCCCTGCATATACGTTTAAAGGAGCAGTGAAGATTTTTTAGTTGCAGTTGGTTAATGTACCAGCTGTAGAATCTGTTCAAACCTTAGGGTCACAGATTCTAGCCCCAGGATAGTCAACTCAGCCTTTCACCCTACTGAGGTAGATAAAATGAGTACCTGGACATATTTGAGAACGAGAAAAAAATCTCAATGTATCTTTCCTGGTAAAATACTTTAATTCAAAAAAAGTTATGTTGCAATGTATAGGAGAGGTGAGTCATTGACAAAGTTCTCCATAGAATGTAACAGAAACTGCTGAGTCATGCCATCAGTTAGAACTTGCAGGAAGTAATCACACTGTCACTCGCTTCTATGCAGTTTAAACTGTTATATACCCTTGATTTACTCAGCATGAAAAATGACATAATATATAGATTTACATAAAAAAAATAGTTTACAGCACTTTTAAAGCAATATAGTCCAAACCCTTTAACCTATTAGCTGCTAGAGACACCTCCAATGCTTTGCGTAACCCTCTTGCTTACTCTGGAGATGTCTGTAACAGCCAAAAGGTTAAAAATTCTGAGCAAGCGTTGTCTTAATTTAATCATCTTGTCAACATGAATCTTTAAAATGCATTTAGTAATATGTCTGCATCTCAATTACAAAGCTGTGGGCATGAATCGGTTAATATTCTCAAATCCTCTGAATCATTTAGATTATATTTAAGTTGTTTCTATTGATTTTGTTTTTCAGGAGCTTGAAAAAAAAATAAATAAAACTACTAAAATAATAAGCCCTAAAGACAGAACGCTGTTCCACACAGTGTAAAACTGCCTTCGTAAAATTTTAATTACACACAGAGAGGAATCAAAATAATTTAAAATGGAAAATATTCCACTGTGGAGACCCTAGGCAATGAGTGAAGAGACATGAAGCTTGTAAATTTATGGCCAGACATTGCTAATCATACAAGACAAGGAACTCAAATACTAAGCTCTCTAAGGAGGGGTGACTGTGCATAGGTGCAGTAATATATGTCTATTATGTAAAGCATTTAGTAGGTGACTATACCACGCCTGTGTCACAAGGACATTTTTCATATGGCTAGAAAAAATGATAACTTCCTCAGATCATTTAATTGATCTATTTGTTGGACCTTGATGAAAACTCTGGTTCCATTTGAATTGATTCCTAAACACAGAGTGAGAAAGATTGGGAGAGACAGACAGGGGAAGAAGAGGAGGGTGGAGAGGGACAGAGTAGGAGATTGGTACAGCAGGAGAAAGAAAGACTTGAACAGCAGCACTATAGTAGTACGCCTAAGTTCAAGGATATATACAATTTTCTTAGTATGTTGGTGGGGTGGTGATGGTGGTAGTCTGGGCGGGGGTATTCCAAGTGAAATTGGGAAGTTCCACCTTGAAGCAATAATTTTATACCAGTTTTTATGTTCCATACTGCCTTCAATCAGTAGTGCAGTATGACACAAATGGCCTCTCCTGATGACAAGGTCACTCACAAACAGGTCATGCTGTGCTTGGAGCAATAAAGGAGGAAGGCACCATGTCCTCTCCTTCTTCTACACTTGAATAAGAAATGCATTGTAAGCAGGCATTGACATTTAATAAATGAGTGACCCGGTCTCCAATTTCAGGAGGCATCACTCATCTAACCCAAAGGTTCTGATTTTCTGCAAGGAGCCAATGTAATCTTATGACCAGAAAGGAGTGTGGCTGTTCTAGATGTACAACATACCAATTTTACCACAAATATCATGAGGTGTAAAGAAGTTAGGAAAGGAAAGCAATACATTTCAAACCCCTTTGGCTCTCAAAACGGTTAAACGTATTCTAAATGTACTCCTGTATTTGAAGGCCTCAATCAGTAATTTAAGTAGAGGTTAAAGCAGTTTATTTAAAGGTGCAAAGAGAATTACAATTTGACCTTTATTATGATTATATATATCTTGTCACTTAAAAATAGTGTTAATCCAAGTGAAGAAGAGGTTACAACTTTGAATAAAATTGCCATCACGTAAGCCGATAGCAGAAAACAGCTGCCTGTTTGAAATGGATGGGACATTTTTCCATTTATAGAAATAAAGGCATCCGGGCCTGTTTTGCCTCCTTCGAGATTCCCATATTTCTGCCAACATCTTTCTCTGGTGATGTAAATTAAAGTCTATGTGCACACGCGAGGCTGGGTGTGTGTTTGTGTGTATGCATGGGTGATGAAGTGTGCGTGCTTTCATCACAGTTAAACGTATTGAAACCAGGCTTAACAAATAGGCCTGAGTGTGTTTTTCCTCCCGGTGAAACTTCTGCTGAGCATCTCATCTATTCTGATTACATTCTCGTGGGAATAAAATAACATTTTTGCCCATCTTTAGTGTCTAATACATTGGCCCATTTGTTCTCCCCATTTTCCCATTCTCTTTAACTTTGGAGGTTTATTTGGCATCCAATAAATTATAGGGCAATTGTCATATTTTACTAAGTCTTATTCTATGATTTTCAACACCAAAACCCAGAAAAGCTTTTTTTATTGGTGAGCAGAACCATGATCTGCCAGTGTGAGAAAGGAGAGACTAGTATTCACTAAAGCGTGATAAAGAGGTGATAAATTGGAGATAACTTCTCCAATATTATCACTTCTCTAATTCCTGTGTTATTCTGTACAGACAATTTACTAACATTTCTTAAGTTTTGGAGATCATAGTGCATAGCCTCCATAAAGTAACATAGGAACAGGAGAAGTGATATCACTGGAGAAGTCAGCTCTGCTTTATCACCTGTTTATCATGACTTAGTGCAGAGTTTCTCAACTCAGGACCCACAAACAGGCCAGGACTTTGGGATTTCTCTGCTAGAGCACAGGTGTGGTGATCAGAGGCTCATTCACACTGATTAACTCACCTGTGCTCTAACAAGGAAATCATCAAATCCTGGCCTGTTAGTGGGTCCTGAGGACTGGAGTTGAGAACCACTGCCTTAGTGCCTAACCCCCTAAGGTGCATTTGCTTGAATATCATAAATACACTTTCTCTATGGGAAAATCCAGAACAGCCAAACACTGAGGAAAGGAGTATTTGGGGGTAAATATGAAGGTGAATGGTCTGGTGAATGGAGCTTGGTAACTATGACAATGGTGAATCAGGCTTCTGTTTGCCAGCATATTCAGTCTGACTAACTCTCCCACTGATAAATTGCCCTCAGTATCTTTAGCATTCACTGTTTGTAAATTATTGCCTAATAAGGTTGAAGGTTTCTATAACATCTTCATTCTCCTATCTACCTTTGCTACTTTAATCTATAAATACAACAGTGAACTTGCCACCTTAAGATAAGTGTAGTTAATTTTACAGAAAATTAAAAAATTGCCTGTATGTAGTATTACCCACTTGTTGGTAATATAAATACTGTAATTTTGGTGAATTAATTATTATTTGTCGCTGTTGGCACAGCCTAGCACATTATGCTAATTGGTTTATATGCTGGGCCAATGCTATCATACACTCTGCTATGAATGCATTTAGACAGAACCCACAACTGGAGTGATTGCTAATAGCACAGTTAAAGATACATTTGGCTGTGAAAATAACTAATTGGCATAGTATATGTGTGCAGAGAATTAGCATAACGTGCCAAATTGTGCCATCCAAACATAAAGATACTTTTCTCAAACACAAATTATTTTACAGAAAAATGGCCAGTTCAAAATCGATGCAGATTTTAACCCTTTGAGTCCCAATGCATTGCAACTCAAAGGGTTAATTCTAAGGATAACAAACTAAACTTGTCTTAGGGTGGCTGACCCACTTTGACCCTTTGAGTGCTGGGGAGGGATTTAAGCATTCCAAAGCAATGCGTTGCACACCCCTCTGGCATTCACAGAGTTAAGAGTCATATGTACAAAGAAATGGAACAATTATGAGGTAAACCAACTGCACCATAGGAAGCAAAAAAAAAAAATGGCCAAGTGATTTAAATGGGGCTTTTAACTTTGTGAGTGGGTTATTCAACACATTGCTTTGGAATTGCTATTTGTTTCTTTTGTGCATGTGTAACAACTATCTTTATTATGTTTATGTTTGTGTTCAGCCTTTTTTGGTCTCATGATGTTTGTCAGAACCTTGTTTATGTAATGGTTTAATATGACAAGAGTTACTGAGTTCCCTGGAATAAAGATCATGCGGATGTCAGTGATTAACAATTCTGGAAATTATACTACAAAGGAGATTGCTTAAAGGGATATTAATGTTTCATAAAAACAGCATCTCAGATTAATCTTAATAGTATTTGGGCCATGGAGAGTGTTATTCCAATACTGTCCGAGTAGTAGCCCAAGAGTAATTGAATGATAAAGTATCCACGTCCCACCCCTTTTACCTAGTGTAATCGACCTCCCCTCAGATGTGGAATCTGGTCTTAAACCAGACAGCTCACAGCAATCTTCTTACTGTGAGAACAATGAAAGCCCTGATCCCTTGACATGTTTTTCCTTATGCTCACTGAAGAATGCCCCTTGCTGCAATCCATCTGGACAGTCTTGCTGCTCTTAGGTGAGCAGTGTTACATCAGTAAAAGGGGCGGGAGGGGGATACTTTATCATTCAATTACTCTTGAACTACATCTCGGACAGTAATGAACATTCTCCATGATCCAAATATTATGAAGATTAATCGGAGCTGCTATTTTTGTGAAATATTACTATCCCTTTAAACATTTCAATGGCATTGGGGCATGTGACTCAAACTGAAGTAATGCATTGCACATCCCTTTGGCACTCCAAGAGATAAAATTCAAGCTCCGCCTCTGTCTTTTCCTTCCTCTTCTCACATGTTCCACTAGTTCCTGTAATTCTCTGTTATATAATACTTCCTTTTCAATCCCCCTGCTTTTTAATATGTGTGTCCTTCATCCCCCACAGCATTTTAGGGGATAATTAGCAAAGAGTCAAATCCTCCCTATAATAGCCTTTGAGGCTTTAAACATGTGCATATATTTTCCCTATTTATCAAATTGGGAGTAGGAAACACTTTCATGTGTATTGGGTTATAAAAAATGTGAATGGTGGCCCATTCTTTCCACTTGTAATTTGGTGCATTATGCTTGTAGAAGTACTATTTGCTTGATCGAGGAATACAAATATCCCATTAACAATAATGGGATTTCAGAAGCCCAGAGACTCATAAAGAGATTCTAAGAAAACAGCCATAGCTACGCACGAAAAGCCATTAATGATTGGGAAAAGTGGAATATAGAAAACTTGAAAACTTTACTATGGTGCTGAAAGGGATAGTATTGTAAAAAAAAAAAGTACATCGGATTGTTCAGTTTAATTTTTTTTATAATGAATAGTATGTTCTGAAAATCATTTACCTTCATGTTCAGAGTAAAAATCCAATTAAAAGTTTCCCCCTCCTGCCCCTCTGCTGAACGTCATGCAGACTTCCCTTAGATCTGAAAGCCAGTCCAGACATATTTCGATGAGGGACAATATTGTGTCAGCATGTGGAAAAACCTGCTCCCCTTCATCAATGGGGGCCGGGTTTTCCTTACACATCCTGTATAATGATTTGCTAATGTATGTTCGTCAGAAGCTGTAGTAGAGACTTCCCAAACGCACAGATTGCTGGGAGCACGGAATGCTGGGAGCACAGAATGCTGGGAGCATGGAATGCTGGGAACACAGAATGCTGGAAGGTGTAGGAATGCTGGAAGCACAGAATGCTGGGAGGTGTAGGAATGCTGGGAGGTGTAGGAATGCTGGGATTTCTGTGCTGGGAGCATTCTGTGCTTTTGGCCAGTCTATACAGTGCATGACTGCATCAACGGCAGGACGCAGAGCAGGACAGGTCTCTTAACCCTTTGAGTGCCAGAGGGGTACGCAACACTTTCCAAAGCAATGCATTGCGTACCCCATCTGGCACTCAAAGGGTTAACATCACCCGGACCTCACCTGTGTACACGGGATTTTACACTAGTCCTATATAATAATTTGCTAATGTATGTTTGTCAAAAGCTGTCATGCGCCGTACAGACTGCTGTGCAGAGAGGACTATGGTCTGAATTTGGAGCAGCCCGCTCTGTTATCAGCCGCGGCCCGGGCAGTCTCTACAGTGCATGACTGCACCGTGGCCGTTGCTGCCTGGCACTGTGGCCTGTGTACACTGGCTCTTCAACTAGTACACACATAATATTGTCCCTCATTGCGATTTGTCCAGTAAAGTGGCTGACTTTCTGATCTGAGTGAAATCTGAATGATGTGCTGAAAAGGGGCGGGAGGAGAAACTTTTAACTGGATTTACAGGTCGAACACGAAGGTAAAAGATTTTCAGAACATACTGTTTGTAATAAAAAAATTAAACTGAACAATCAGATGTAGATTTATTTTTGGCATTACTATGCCTTTAACCTTTTGAGTGCCAGAGGGGTGTACAACGCATTGCAAAACAATACAATGTGTTGCAAAGAAATGTGTTGCAATGTGTTGCACACCCCTCCAGTATTCAAAGAGTCAAGCCTTTTAATACCATAGGGTACTGTGCACAGAGAATCCTATTGGCTCCTATGTATTTTGTTCTTTTGCCTTTGTTCAACAGATAACATATTGAATCCAACCTGGATATCATGTCCATGGAAGAGGACAGTGCTTGATGCTATTTAACTCAAGTTAACCCTTTGAGGACCAGGGGGTGCAATTTTTTTGCAAAGAAATGCATTGCACACTCCTCGTCTTTAAAGAGCTATGATTAGGCAGTAGGCAAAATTTGCGCTCTTGGTTCTGCTAGCAACTGTCATGTCCATGCTTAGTTGAAGATGTTGTCTTTTAACCAAGAAGCAGGGACAATTTCAGAAGGGCGTTGAGGGTTTTGGAGCCATAGTAAGGTAAGTTTGTGTATATGTGTGGGGGGTATTATTAGTAGTGGTAAGGTTTTGAAGGAAGCTTTATTGTGCTGGCCACTCCCACATTCTGAGTTGTGGGTGTGGCTAGGACAGTATCAATGCTTCTGCACCAGGCACCTTCTACTGGTTTATGGTGGCTGGTTTATATACCAGTTTATATAATATCTTGAGAGCTTAATTACTAGATTTCATAGCCCTTTACTGTCTATTATTTAACCCCATGAATGCTAGAGAAGTGCCCATAGAAAATTCATTGAAAAATGTAATTTTCTTCAAGGCTGGAATACCTCTTGAATGGGACAGATGTGTCTTCTTTCTGCAGAAGTTCCTGCGGGAAAAAAAATGTCTACGAAATAAGCAAATATTTATGGTTGGAAAGTTAAACCAGTAGACCTTAACCTTAATGGAATTTATACTTGCACAAATGAACACTTCATCACACATGGTTTGCCTATTTTATTCTTGCAGAAAACATTTTTGTCCATACCATTGGAAAATCTCCCTAGCATGCAAGAGGGGTTAAATGCTTTTTCATGAGTGTATGTTATTGGTTAAGGGTATTGTCTGTGGCAGATAACATTGGATGGGACTAAAGAGAGAGAAAAGGGGTGTGGCCATGGGTTGGGCTAAGAGCCTATAGGGTGCCTTGCCTATGAGTGCCTAGCGGACTATTTAATAAAATAACCTTAGGAAAGTGCAAAGTAAACAATATGTTGCTCTTCATTTATTAAAATGAGCACCAATAATGTAAAAATATACCTATATTTATGCTATGCTGTATGCAGCTTAAAGAGATAGTAATGTTTCACAAAAACAGCAGCTCCAATTAATCTTCATAGTATTTGAGCCATATAGAGTGTTATTTCAATACTGTCAGAGTTGTGATTCAAGAGTAATTGAAGGATAAAGTATCCCCCTCCCGCCCCTTTTACCTAGTGTAAGCCACCTCCCCTCAGATGTGGAATCTGGTTGTAAGACCAGACAGATATCAGATGGGGACAATTTTCTTCCTATAAGAACAATGAAAACCCTGTCCCCCTTGACAAGTTTTTCAGCTTTTTCCCTTCTCTTAATTGAGGATTGTCCCTCTCTGCAGTCTACCTGGGCACCTCCCTTCTGCTCTGGCTGAGCAGTGTTATATCAGTAAAAGGGGGGGGGGGGGGCACTTTGTCACTGAATTACTCTTGAACTACAACTCTGACAGAATTGAAATAACACTCTCCAAGGTCCAAATACTATGATGATTAATTAGAGCTATCCCTTTAAGAAGTAGGGAGTTGTTATGCTCCCTGCATCATCTATATACATACCTATAATGTGGCTTCATCCTGCCCCTTCAGTTCATCATTACGTTGTTTGGCTGAAGGGGTGGGATGAAGCCAGGGTACAGTTAAGCAAAACTCATTGAATGTACACTAGTGATTCTGTGGTACATCAGGTACTGGAATCCCTGTTAATTCCCTATATATGCCTAACACCAATTTACTAAGGTACACCTGCAAAAAGGCCTCCCTTACATCTAAATCTTGTATTCAGCACCAACATTGATGCCATGTATTAACACTGCAGAGAGAACTTTGTCACTATCACAGAGAAATTCCTTGCACGTTATGAGGTTGACAATGCAGGGCTGAGTCCTAAGATGGAGTGTTGTTTCCACCACTATGTACTACAGAGATCAATGCTGTGTCCACCACTATGTACATAGGCTGCAGGGCATACCCCTGAGTGCAGATGCTAGCTACTTAGGCTAACACCATGTGGCAACATTGCTGCATTTGTGCATTTACCCCATTACTTGCACTGCACTTTCATATTGCTGTTTTATTAAGAAGACCCCTTAGAAGTAAATTCATTCCTGCCTGTATGTGACAATGATCAAAAAAAAGAAAAAAAGAATGGATATAGATTAAATGCAACAGGTCTTCCCTTTCATGATTGCCATTGTCTGGAGACACTTGTGTGCCTTGTAACAGCTGAAGAGGCAGTGATACAGAGGTACAAAGGAGAAAAGCAACAATTCTACAGCAAACTGACTGCAACATAGGTGACAAAAATGCTCAGTTATATAAATGGAAATGTAAGCCTTTCAGTCCTAGAGAGCTCTTCAAAACATTGTTTTGCAAACCTTTAATCCTTTCTGGCAATCAAAGGTTTAAACACTTATGTTGTATTCAAGGAGTTAAAAGTCCCATTTAATCCTTTGAGTGCCAAAGTTGTACACAATGCATTGCTCTGCAATGCACCCCACTGACACTCAAATGCTTAACCCCTTAAGGACCCTTGGCGGTCATAGTACATCATGGGCCGATCTGAGTTAACGACCCATGACGTGCTATGACCGTAATGGAATTCCGGGCTCCCTCCGCGGCTGCACACCGTTCGTGGAGTCCGGAACAGGAAATGACAAAAAAAAAAAAAAGCTCTGTGGTCGTGAGTGACCGCGCCGATCGGCCAGTAGTTAAAGGGTTAAATTAGAGGGATTTTTTTTTTCGCTATAATGCAGCTGCTTTACCCCAGAATCTCACTAATTTCCTTACAACATCTGACTCATTTTGGCCAAAATTCTAATTTAAGAGCCAGTGATTTCAAAGCTGGTAATATGGACTGAAAGCAGGTACAGTATATAGATGAGTATGTACCAGATGCACTGGCCATTACAGTCATTGCTAACTAAATCTTTGTGTGTTTACCAACAATCTAAATGAAATACACTAAGAAACCAGCACTGAAATGACCTTTCATACAGAAAGTCCAACTCTACAGTAGCTGAGGGTGCACACTGTGTATGACTGTATCATTAATCCTATGGATGCTACATTCCTCTCCTACACTGAAACTGATATACTTGCAAAAACGTGGTGTAATTCTTGGGGAACCAACTGCACAATGGTGAAAAAAATAAGCATTCTTACTGATTTAAATAGGACTTTTAACCTCTTAAATACTGATGAGATTTCCAACGCATTGTGAATTTTGCCATTTTTTATTTGATGTGTATGGTGCATTTAATTTAGCTTCTTGAAATGCCCCCAAACAAATGTTTCTTATTGTGCATTTATCCATTTGCCATTTGATAAATATACTCTTTAATCTATATTAAACACAGAACATGGTAGGGATGTACAAATGGTTGTACTTCAGGGTATTCAGTGCAGTATATGATTGTTGTAGTGCATACCAGTACACACTCTCTGCCAGAGTTTAACTTTAACCCCTTAAAGATCAGAGGGATGTACAATACATTGCAAAGCAATGTCTAGTTAACCCCATTGGTCCCAGCAAGTCCTACAACGCCACCCCCATAGCATGTGCGGAGAAATGGAGTACACGTATACCACTTACTTCTAACTTAGTACATTTACCTAAGCATGGCGTAGTTTAAAGGATCCCCCAAAAAATGCCATCATCCTTCCCTTGGAGCAAGCAGTGTTAAAGGGATAGCAAAGTCTATTGATAATAAAAGCTAATATTGTAGCTATTGAAATAATAAACTAAACAATGTAAGTCCTATCTCTCAAACCTTTATGGTTTGAGAGATATACCAAGACAAAGCTACCCCTCCCCCTTCTGGGACATGACCTGTAAAGTTGTCAGCCCGAGATTATGGTCTCGCGACCAGACGAGGCTCTTCAGCAGAGCCGAAATAGCGCAATCATGAAACAAATACTTCATTGGAACGCTCTACAAAGTGTGCATGCACACTTTGTAGACCGTTCCAATGAAGTATTTGTTTCAGGATCATGCTATTTCTGCTCTGCTAAAGAGCCTCATTCTGGTCCTGGGACCAGGATATCCTGCAACAGCCTTCACAGGTCACATCAGGGAAGGAGGAGGGAGGAGGGAACTTTATCTTTGGATATCTCTCAAACCGTAAAGGTCTGAGAGATAGAACTTACATAGGAGTGAAAATTGTACTTCATTTAGCTCAAAATCAGTTTTGTACATTCACCCCACTGCTTCGCCTGCTTCTTCAAGGTTAACGCTGATTGATCAGCGCCTGGGTACAGTCATTAAGAATATTTCACAAGATCAAGACAACTAAACTATTTTAGGCACTTGCACAGAAATACAGTAAATGAATTTGTAGCATTATATTTTAATTTACATTGTTGTGTATTCACCGCACATGAATTTTTGCAGTTTGTATTCTTTGCATATAAAAAGAGCCGACTTCATGCATCTCTAAGTACTATGATACGAAGTGCCTAGAGACATTGCTTACTTTTTAACCTTCATTCAATCATAAAGAGGTTATCATAGATAAGTTTGGAGAACACAAGGGAGCTACTCGTGGGACTACTCTTGTTGAAAATAATTTTACAGCCCAAAAAATGACTTTCCTGGAAGTATAGTACTTTAGATTTAGATCGGTATTGCTTTTGACAACTTTACCTTGCTTTGTCAGTCTGTGTCTGTTTGTCTTTCTTCTAACTGAAAGGAAATCCCTTGATATTCTCTCTAGTTTCTGCCTTTCTACAAATCTTTAGCTTCCAACGGTACCTTTTATGAAGTTCAGTACATTTTATTAAGCTCTTGTACCTTATAAAACAGAATTAGCATCTTCAATGCATGTGAAGCAAAGTGTTGGCATTGAGGTGGTTTAAACGCCCCATCTGGTAAATCTCCTGATCTGACCCAGAGATTTAGGTGGACAGAGACTGATTTTCAGGGCTTGATGAGTTCCCTTGTGACTCTGCCCACTTCACAGCTAGTTCCTGTAACTCTTGACTCTGTTCTTCCCAATCTCCACCCATTTTAAGGGTAAAACCCCAGCTCCTTTTCTCACAAGCCCACCCACTTCCTAAAACACCCTGCCTACTTATTGCTGTGAACCATGTCATTTGGACACTCCTACCCCCAGACTTTAGGGAACTTCAGGAGGCTTGTGATAAGAAGGCTCCCAGGAGTGATTTTAACCAATGGTACCTTGGGAAACTTTATTTGTTCCCTATGGTACTGCTGGTTTGCTCCATAACTACTCCTTTTCTTAGTACTTCAGTCTCAGTGCATAACACTATGGGTCGTATGTTCAAATAAAAGTGTAGGAATTATGGGGAAAACCATTTGCATTATAGGGTTAAAAAAAATTCCCATTTATTAAAACAGGCATTTAACCCCTTGAATGCTAGAGAGGACCTCTTCATCACTCAAGGAGATAAACTCCCATTTATCTGGATGGGAATCTTTACTTCTCTAGATAACAAATGTCTAATACAACATATATATGATTCTGTAAGTTTCATTTTCTAAATCAACAAGGATGTTTTAGGTTATGGACTCCCGTTAAAGTATTTTTTTATTTCGCACATGTGGTGCAGTTGGTTTGCTCCAGAATTGAGCTATTAGCCTTAAAGATTAATAGAGAGGAACAATGGGAGACTTGGTGCTTTACAGTGCTGGATTCTGTTTTGTAAATAAAGTTTTCCATGTCATATATGACTGACCTGCTGAAAAAGTCTTTTTTTCTGTTTGTAACATAGTACATTAGGTTAAAAAAAGACACAAGTCCATCACTTTCAACCTTTGCCTCATAAACCAGAAAAACGAGAATTATAAAAGCCTTTCTGCTACCAAATGCATATTTGTCTATTTATTGGAACTTCCTGTTTTACCTACTAGTATGGTATAACCCTGTATGCTTCCTCTTCAAAGAAATGCATCTAATCTTCTCTTAAATGTATCCATTGTATCTGCCATTACCACATGGTTGGGCAAAGAATTCCACAATTTAACACACCTTACTGTAAAAAAAAAACATTCTTCTGCCTAAGATGAAACCTCTTTTTCTCTAGTTATTTGATCAGGCTTTGGAATGAAAAGCTCAGTATTGTACTGTGTTGTAGTACTGACCTCATATAGTTTGTTCTTTTTTTGTTTGTTTGTTTTGTTTTGGTTTTTTTTTGTTCCAAATGCTGGAAGCCATACTGAACTTTATCTCTATTCAATTCAGGAAGGACCTTGGAGAGCTCCCAAGGACATTTGTCAACAGAGCAGTGTTTCCCAGCTCTAGCCCTCAGGGCATTCTATCAGCTCAGCTTTTCAGGATATCTTTAAGTATGGAGAGGCAGTATTACCACAATGCCTAGGCCACTGAATAATCACCTGTGATTAACAGGGATATTCTGAAAAGATAAACTGTTGGTGAGTTCCGGGAACTAACTTAGAGGAACATTGAAACAGTCAGTAGCAGAGTATGTGATGTGAGAGAGAATCAATGCTTTAAACCAATATTCTCACTCCTCCCATTCTTATTTGGTAAAATAATGTTGGCCACCCTTGATCCAGTAGAAAGGATCAGCAGCTTTGGATTTCAAATTGAAATACTTGTAAGGCAAAGCTGTAGTTTGATCATTCACTCGCTGTCCCTCTGAAGTACAGCCAAGTGTTTCAGGAGTGACGAGTAGTTATTTAACCTAAACAGCCTTCAGTGACAGTAAATGTTCACAGATCTGCCTCATGATATCCTCAGCTCCAAACACCTGTTGCACATTTAGCCATTAATTTGTGCAGTCTATGCAGTGATTTATATACTGTTATACAGCAGACATGTACAGTACTCAAGGGAAGGAATGAAAGGCTGGATTCTATACACTAAACAGATGCAATTCTGGAGCAAGTCAACTTCCAAATAAAAATTATCCCAACTTCAAATTGCTTTAAATGAGGCTTTTAACCTCTAGAATGCTGGAGAGGCTGCCAAGACTTTGAGAAGCAATGCACGGGATATATCCCCATGGAGCAGCTGGTTTGCTCCAGAATACACATTTTTAGCTTATTTAATACAACCCTAAGGGCCTATTCCTTAAAGGGATAGTAATACCTCGTTTTATATTTATTTTATTTTGTAGGCATTAAAAAAAACATGAAGAATGATATGTCTTATCTCTCAAACCTTTATGATTTGAGAGATATTCACAAGCAAAGTTTCCCCTCCCGCCCCTTTTACCTAGTGTAAGCCATCTCTTCTCAGATGTGGAATGCAGTCCATAGACAAGACAGATAACAGCAGGGGACAATCTTCTTCCTATGAGAACAATGAAAGCCCTGCCCCCCTTGACAAGTTTTTCAGGGTTTTTTCCCTTACCTTAATTGAAGATTGTCCCTCTCTGCAATCTACCTGGGCACCTCCCTTCTGCTCTGGCTAAGCAGTGTTACATCAGTAAAAGGGGTGGGAGGGGGATACTTTGTCATTGAATTACTCTTTAACTACAACTCTGACAGAATTGAAATAACACTCTCCAAAGTCCAAATACTATGATGATTAATTGGAGCTGCTTTTATTATGAAACATTACTATCCCTTTAAATGCAGTTTTCATTTAAGGTGAGCAGGAGTGAGTGACATAGCACTGAAAGTGTTAAAAGACCAGTTAAAACTGGGCAGGGCTGCATGGTGCATCTGTATTTCAATGCCGCTCTGCAGAAATTATCCCCTTTAACTCTTTTAGGACTGAGTTGCTCATCTGAGCAAACACTGCTTGATAGTTGCAATTATGGAGCAAACCAACTGAATCATAGGGTTTAAATGACAATTCTGTTAGTTTCTACTGGCTTTAAATGGATAGTAATACTTAAAATGTAAAAAAAATATGTTGTAGGGTTTATCCCCCTGAGTAAGACAAGGGTACTCCCACTGCTGAAAGGTGTTTTAATCAAAAGTTATTACAGCTCAAAGTTGAATTTTATAGGTGCAAAATCACAGTGGCCTGAAATTGTACAATGGAGATGTTGCTACACCATCCTATGGAGACAAGACCAGAGCTGTCCATAGGATGGTGTAGCAACAGTGCCACTGTACAATTTCAGGCCACTGTGATATTGCACCTAAAAAAATCAACTTTGAGCTGTAATAACTTTTGAATAAAACACCTTTCCTCAGTGGGAGTTCCCTTGTTTTACTCAGGGAGATAAACCCTACAACATAATTTTTTTTTACATTTTAAGTATTACAATCCTTTAATGGGGATTTCATACCTTAGATGCTAGTGAAATCTCTGTTACATTGCAAAGCAATGAATTGGAGATATCGCCATCATCCCAAGGGTTAACTCTCTATTTAAATTATTGGAAATCTTTACTCCCCCCTGTCCATGTTGCAGGTGGTCTTCTCAATCATTGTGCCTTTAGCTTGATGAAAAAGGCCATATGTTTAAGTGGGAATAAACAATCAGGATTATCATTATTTGCATATTATTATTATTTTATTTTTATTTTAAATAGAAATCACAGACCCAAAGGCTCTGTAATACACAAATAACATGAGTCACAGTAATACAAAGAATATATTATTTGTGCGTAAGTTACAATAAGACAACAGCAACACACAAAGTGAAGATTACAGTGATAGATGGATCTCTGTATTATTACTATAGTATGTTTAAAGAAACAAGACTAAAATCTGTGCTGCTGTAGTATACTGCTAGGGATTTTTCAAATGTTAAATTATTACCTTGAATTTTCTATACATATTTAAAAACTTAATTCAAAAATGCCTATGTGTCATGATAACTAAAATTTCAGCAGATGTCTAGTATATTTCTGAGAAAAGTGAAAGGGAAAATTTCCTGTTACAGTACATAACTTCATTAGCATATGAAACATGACTGAAACCTTCACTAGCATGTGATACATCACTGAAAATGCTTGATTAGCATATGAAATATCTCTGAATAGCTTAATTAGCATATGCAATGTCACCGGTACCTCACTGGTACCACAATTAACATATATTAGCATATGGTAACAAGTATGACTGTCTCCTTAACCCCATCGCGATAATGGACTTACCAGGTATGTCACGTAAAAATGTCACTTAGTGACAAAGGACGTACCTGGTAAGTCCAGGAAGTCATTCGCTATAATGCGAAAAAAAAAAACCCCGTCGTTAAGTGCCGGCCGCGTGTGCACACGGCCGGTCACTAAGGGGTTAAAGGGATATTAATGTTTTATAAGAAAAGCAGCTACAATTAATCTTCATAGTATTTGGGCCATGGAGAGTGTTATTCCAATACTGTCAGAATTGTAATTCAAGAGTAATTGAATGATAAAGTATCCCCTCCCGCCTCTTTTACTGATGTAACACTGCTCACCTCAGAGCAGCAAGACTGTCCGAATAGATCACAGAGAGAGACAATCTTAAATTAACATAAGGGAAAAACCTGAAAAACCTGTCAAGGGGGTCAGGGTTTTCATTGTTCTCATAGTAAGAAGATTTTCCCTTGCTGTGAGCTATCTCGTCCCAGAACCAGATTCCACATCTGAAGGGAGGTGGTTTACACTAGGTAAAAGGTGCGGAAGGGGGATACTTTATCATTCAATTACTCTTGAACTACAACTCTGACAGTATTGAAATGACACTCTCCACAGCCCAAATACTATGGAGATTAATTGGAGCTGCTGTTTTTGTGAAACATTAGTATCCCTTTAACATTTGCTGGTCTTTTGGCTAACGTGACACATAGGCAGTTTTTAATGCAGTTTTCAAATATGCAAATTGAATTAAAGGGGAAGTTCCACTTTCATGAGTAATGCATTCTGTTTACTCCTTGAATTCTAGACACATTTATAGCATATTGAAAAGCAATGAGTTGGAGATGTCAGTAGTAGCCAAGGGGTTGTGAAAATATAATGCAGGGCAGTTCCATTAACCATTTAAAGTCACTATACATGCAGATGGTATGCAAATATATCTGGGAGACACCAAGTACTCCATGAGTGAACTTCTCTCATTGGTGAATTATTTCAACACATTCTCAGGGCTTTCTATAAACTGGTATAAATCTGTTCTGTTTGCAGTGGGTAACCTCCCCCATCATCTTGCTATACTGGACTGTCCCCTGATTGTAGCAAAATCATTAAAAGACCTCAGTCTACATATATTGGGCCAATATTCCCTTTTTTTTAAGGACAATTTGCATCCTGTCATTGATTTCTGTTGACAAAAAACAAATTCCTGGAGAGACCTCCCCCTTGGTGTGCTGGGAAGGATTAATCTGGTAAAAATGTTTTTTTTTGGCCAAAATTTCGATATGTAGTCCAAAACTAGCCTGTACATATTCCTAAATACTACTTAAAAGAGATAGTAATGTTTCATAATAAAAGCAACTCTAATTAATCATCATAGTATTTGGACTTTGTGGAGTGTTATTTCAATTATGTCAGAGTTGTAGTTCAAGAGTAATTCAATGACAAAGTATCCCCCTCCCACCCCTTTTACTGATGTAACACTGTTCAGCCAGATCAGAAGGGAGGTGCCCTGGTAGATTGCAGAGAGGGACAATCTTCAAAAGGGAAAACCCTGAAAAACTTGTCAAGGGGGGCAGGGCTTTCATTGTTCTCATAGAAAGATGATTGTCCCCTGCTGTTATCTGTCTGGTCTATGGACTGTATTCCACATTGCCTTTAAAGAATCAGACAGTATTACCACTCAGTTTATTTGGAAGGATGTCTAAATATGCTGTTTGTGATGCTGTTCATTAAGCTGCATACATGGTTATTGGCTGCTTTTCATGTTCATGTCCTCAATAAAAACATCTTTAAAAAAGGCACTTTTCTCCCCTCCCCATGCATCCCTAATTCTTAGTACATATGGTGATGTCATAGCATCATAGAACACCAGGTTGAAGAGGAGTACTTACAGTGATCGCACTCCTGGTCACAGCAATAATTGCCTATACTACTGGATAGGCGATCAATGCCAGGGGGCATCAGGAGGGGTCCTGATGCCCCCCCTCCTGAGGTTTGATTTTTAAAAAATTATAATTATAGTAAAAATTATAGTAGTAATAATAATAAATACATAAATAAAATCCCCCAGCTTGCCCCAACACCGTTTGATACCCCCCACCAGCTTTGTTTCCTTGCCCACTGGTAGCTAGTTCCCCACATACACCCAGTGACCCCACTGAAACCTTGTTCCTTTGCCTGCTGGTAATCAGAGATCCCCATGTATACTGTGTGACACCCCCCTAACCTTGTTCCTTGCTCATTGGTAACCATAGATCCCCACATATACTGCCTGACCCACTGCAGCCTTATTCCCTGTCCACTGGTAGCCACAGATTCCCATGTATACTGACTGACCTCCTGCAGCCTTGTCCCCTTGCCTACTTGTAGCCAGAGAGCCCCAATATACTGAGAGACTCCACAAGCTTTGTTACTGCCCATTTGTAGCCAAAGATCTCCATATACACTGCCTGACCCCAAAATTCGGACCCCACTGCCTCTCACAGCCATAGATACCCCATATACACTGTCTGACCCCCCAGCCCGATTCTGCTGCTAGTCACAGAACCACACTTCAGTCTGTCTGACAGTCCATCCTTGTTCCATTGGTTGCCAAAGAATCACACGCACTGTCCGCTTCTGCTTTGTTCCACTAGACCCAGGAAGGTTCTCCTCTGATGCAAGGTCTGGCTTCAAAATTTTTTATCTGGTTACTATAGTAAAAGCAAATTTGTAAAACCCTGCCATAGTGCATCTCCCTATGTATCTCCAACACATTGTAAATCAACGTTGAAGATTCCTTTGCATCCAAGGGGTTCGATATTGCTTGTCTTTTCTCTTTCATTTCCTAAATTATCTTTACCCAAAACTGTACTTGAAAGGAGAATTTCCTGTGGCTGGGGCTGGATAAAGTGGGATTTTGGCAAAGTGTGAATGGGAGGATTGAATACACTTAGCTGGTCCTAGGGCAGCAGGGCAGAAATCATAAATCATTGGGGGGATTATTCTTCATATGAAATCTGTCTGTAAATCCTGAGATAGGGCAACTGGAGCCAGCAATGTGGCCTCTGTTCCTTAAATTGTTTGTCACTAATAAATAACTGTAGCTACACCAAATGCTGCCATGTCTTTTACTATATTTCCATGGTGACTGAGGGTGGTGCCTTGTGGGTAGGGAGAACTTAGTAGTAATGATTGCTCCAAGATGGTGGCAACCTTCTCTAGTGATGAGTATTTTTCTCCACATTCTGTATTGCAGCAGGATGGTGTGTTAGCAAATCCTAACGATAAAGGAACCTCTATGATATAATTAAACTTTCCTTTTATCATTAATTTTCTCTAAAATGTCAGAAGTACATTCTGAACTCCTTCTCTTTTACATCACCACATAAAAATGTAAATCATTTGTGGTACATACCCAACATGTTCGAACCTAGGCCCTGACATTTAAACTTTTTGATGTGTATGCCATTGATCATTCTACACAATATATTTCCTTATTTCAAAGATATGAGAAGATTGACTCAAACAGTAGACCATTTCATCTGCTAATTGCTAAACACCCTAATGCGGTTTCCTAAAATAGTTGAAGCCCTTCATAACTTTGCCGTTAGTCAGAGTGCTTAGGTTTCTTTCTGTGTCTGGGTGACATAGATAATCCTCTTCAAAACAAAGCAGAGAATACCCTATTAAAAATGACATTTTATCATCCATAGCCTCAGTCATCGATTGATGTAAGAAAGTTTACAGACCAGTACAATAAAATACATTGTAGCATAAGCTACTACAATGAGTATGTCTATTAAGTTCAACATTTTCTATCAACATTTTCTAAGTTTTGAATTCTTTCTGCTGTGCATCCATTAGGGTCAAGACAATTTATCCTCAAATAATCACAATGTATAGGTTTATCATATATTTATATACATTGAGGCTGATGTACAAACAAAGTAGAGCAGTTCTGGGTAAAACCAACTACTGCACCAAAAGGGCTTTTAACGGGGCTTGTAACCACTTTGTTGCCTAAAGAGATCTCCAACATACTGCTGTGCAATGCATTTCTGACATCTCTAGCCTTTTTAAGAGACCGTCAACCTCCATTTTGACTTTCCATATTTTGTAAGTGCATATACAATCTTTATCTACCTTTCCTAACAGCGACATCACCTGGGTAGTTTTCTGTCAGGCTGACTTGGTAGTCTGACCATAAGGCACAGGGCACACTATACCTCTGTTGATCTGTCAGACCATGCCATTGAATGTTCTAGTGAACTTCCATTTCAAAGCGATTGGCCAATTTCGAAATAATTTTGAGGCTTGCAATGAAAACAAAGCTGCTGGAAAAGACAAAATGAGAGGCAGCAAAAGGGCAAGAAAGTTAATTTAAAAAACAAAGGACATATAAGCAAGGCGTGAATATTGTTGTATTGGTTATGTTTTAAGCTAAAGCATTTACTAGCTATTTTAAGTTTTTATTCATAAGCATTTACTATATATTTAAGTAGATTGTTCTAAAAAGGGCAAATAAATGGTATTTTATTGCCCTTTTTAAGAAACATCTGTTTAAACATCTTTAAAAAATCTCTTAGTACAATGGAACAACTGGATGATTTTTTCCTGAAATTTTCATTCCTGTGTCATATATACATTAATTAACCTTTCTTATATCCTCATATAAACATCATATTACTAGTATCCAAAATGAGGCTTCACACAGACGAGATCACAAACATGACAGCACCTGTTAGAACTGCACCATGCTTAGTTCTTACCAAGTTAACCCTTTAACCCTTTGTGTACCAGAGGACTGTACAGAGCAATGAATTGGACACCTCTCTGGCACACAGAGGGTTAAGGACCAGAAGGTGTGCAACACATAGCTTTGCAGTTCGTTATGTAACATAGTAACATAGCTGATGAGGCTGAAAAAAGACATGCTTCCATCAGTTCCAGCCCATGACAAATAGACCCCTGTTGATCCAGAGGAAGGCAAAAAAAAAACATTGAAGCCATTTCTAATTAAACCCCAAATGGGTAAAAATCATTTCTGACTCCAAATGGCATCAACAACCTATCTGCAATGAAGTCACCTGTCATAATTATCAATATTGTTCTGTGCTAGATAGGTATCCATTGCTTTTTTTTTAAAAGCAGTTACAGTATCTGCAAGCACACCATCCTGAGGCAAAGAATTTAATACCTTTACCACCCTTACTGTAAAAAAACCCTGCCTTTGTTTAAGTTGAAAGCACCTTTCCTGTAGGTGATGATCTCTCGTTTTTAGCTCAGATCTTTGTGTGAATACTTAATTGGATAGTTCGTTGTATTGATCTTGAATGTATTTGTAAATGGTAATCATATCACTCCTTAGACTCCTTTTCTCTAATGTAAAGAAACACAGTTTGGATAGTCTCTCTTTATAACTCAAATCATCCAATCCCTTTATCAGCTTTGTTGCACTTCTCTGCACTTTTTCCAGTTCAATAATGTATTTTTTAAGAACTGGTGCCCAAATCTATACTACATATTCTAGATGAGGCCTAACAAAGATTTTCTGTAGAGGAAAAATTATATTAGCATCCCGTGCATCTATTCCTCTTGTTATGCAGGATAGTACCCTATTTGCTCTTGCAGCAGCTGAGTCACTCTGCTGCACACTACTGCAACGTCTATCATCAATTAGTACTCTTAAATCTTTATCTAATGAGGCTTCCTCTTTGGTCCTTGAAGGGTTAACTCTTTAATTGCCAGACAGGTATCCAACACATTGCAACACAATGCACTGGATACCGCTCTGACATTCAAAAGGCTAAACATCTGTACTGTAGTGCAAATTTAGTGAAGAGATCTATTTTAAAGTGGCTAGAGACAAAAATGTGCTCTTTTTTAACATCCATTGGTTACTAGCCAGAATCCTTATCATAGTGTAAGCAAAGTATGGTCTGTGATAGTTTGGAAAAGGTAGAATAATTGTCTTTTCCTCATCTGCAAATAATAATTCTATCATTCCTAATTTTGATCTTATTTCCTTTCATGTAAGAGTTTCCAGCAATTTAACGTGGGGACTTGTGACCCACTACCTTATACTCTCAACCTTGAAGAAGGCACTTGTCACCTTGCTGATGTTTTGTTGAGTCCAACTTAGTTTGCCAGAAAAGGCTGTACAAGGGACTTCACCATGCGTTGATGCTTTGAACTCGCAGACAACTTCCTAGACACAGGACTAATTCTTACTATATACTCAAAATGTCGGCCACTATTGGACGACAAAGAAAATGGCACAATAAACATGTTGCTGCAATGAAAAAGGCGATATCAGAATGCCGCCCACCTCAAAAGGGTGAGATTCATATATGGCGTGCTTAAAGTGTTGCACATCTTAACAGGTAAAATATAAAATTATAACCTACACTCTGCATGCTCTGCACTCACGCAATAAATAAAAAATACTCACTACAACTATGTATGCTCCTGATCGGGGCTGCTTTTAAATGCTGTTGTTGTCTAATTATTGCTCCAGAACCACTCTCACGGAGTGCGGAGTGTGCAACATGTAGGGTATAATGTTAACTGTTAAAGTGTGCAACTCTTTAAGCCCGCAATATCAGAATCTCACCTTTTTGATACC
Source organism: Rhinophrynus dorsalis (assembly GCA_037306005.1). Taxonomy (NCBI): domain Eukaryota; kingdom Metazoa; phylum Chordata; class Amphibia; order Anura; family Rhinophrynidae; genus Rhinophrynus; species Rhinophrynus dorsalis. The sequence continues at coordinate 152,896,034 of CM074724.1, forward strand.
GGCGAGATTCTGATATTGCCCTTTTCATTGCGGCAACATGTTTAATGTGCCATTTTCGTTGTCACCCAATAGTGAGCTATGTTCAACTAGGTATTCTGCTATGGTTTCTGGGCCCCATGACATTTGTACATTCTTCCCCACTGGATATTGACTGGTATATACATATATATATATATATATATATATATATATATATATATACACACATATATATATATATATATATATATATATATATATATATATATAAAATGTCCAGAGGTGGAAAGCACTCACTCCTAATACAGGGTTAATGCCCAGGTGCACAATCCCTATAATGATGTGAATAATTAAAGAAGGATGGGGCAGCACCCATGGGACTTTTTAATGGATTTATTGGATAAACAAGGTAACAATTATGGTCAAAGTTTCGGTCCCATGTGGAGAAAGGTCCACATGGGACCGAAACGTTGACCATAATTGTTACCTTGTTTATCCAATAAATACATTAAAAAGTCCCATGGGTGCTGCCCCATCCTTCTTTAATTATAAATATATATATATATATATATATATATATATATATATATATATATATATATATATGTGTGTGTGTGTGTGTGTGTGTGTGTGTGTGTGTGTGTGTGTGTGGGTGTCGCACTTGCCATTTGCCCGTGACCTTGCCTCACTTTGTTGAGGATGACCCCCTATACATATAATTACATTTTTGATAAATTTGCTTGTTTCTTACACAGCTACCTTCAGGATACTAGTTTAAAATTTTTGTAGGTTCCATTCGTATTTCCTTCTGGTCTGGACTGGTGACATTGACATGAAACGCTGGAGCCCAAGCTACTCTTATCCCATGCCCCTCCAGTTGATGGGGATGTCTGTTGCCTTTTTGAGTAATGACAGGTTTTACAATGTAGTCTAAGCCTTCCCGTACCCTCCACACTTCTATACCTAATTTCTTGATGGCATGGGACCCACAATCTCATTTTTCTGAATTAAAATACTAATACTCCTCTACATATGTAGACACTGATTGTATTAGTTGTTTTGCGAACTTTTGTTTCTAGTTCCAGTCCTTTCTCCCTTATACTACCTCTATATGGAGCTCACACCAGAGAGATGGTAGTTTTGTGTGGGAGAGATTAAAGGGTTATTTATTTTATTTTTTGGGGGGGGTTCATCTCACTCTGGCACGATCCTTCAGTTACCTATCCCCTTTTCTGGCACTTTACCTTACTTCATTGGGAGCTGGGATATATTTCGAAAATGGAGGGGAGCTAATAATTGCTGTTTTACTCCATTTTGGTGCTACTGGCTCAGCCAACTATGTCATATCTAGATTAGGGGGGTGGGGGTATACTGTATACTTATATTTTTGGGGTCTTTGCAACGATGGCCACCCTCTCCAATATTACCATTTTTGCTTCCATGTGCCTAAAACTGCCTTCCATCTCCTATTTTACTGTTGCCAGCTTCAATCGTGCTCACAATGCTTTTCCCCACAATGCACACACCCTGACACACTGACAATGTAAAAGTGAAGTATGCCTGGCGATTTGTGGAGATCAGTTCTCCTTGGAGAATTCAACACAGTTTAGCATATGCACTAAGAATTAGCTAAGCAGGGTGAGGCAAGAGATTTTGATAATTGACATGTGATGTTGATATAAAGTTGGCAATGTTTTAGAGAGGTCAAGTGAGAGAGCAGAGAGGATGCATTCTCATACTTCAGCACTTTGTGTGCCAGAGGGATATGCAACACCTTGCTCTGCAATGTATCACGCACCCCTCTGGCACTCAAAGGGTTATAATAAATGCAGTGGCATGCCTGCAATAATGGGTTTCCAGCGTTGTAACAGGTAAAAGGAGGACTATCTGCCAATCAGCTAAATTATATAAATACAAGACATAGCCACACTCTGCAAGGCAAATGGTCCTACCCAGTGGCTATGGCTTGTATTTATATCAATCAGTTGGTCCTCTGTTTATTTGCAACAGCTGATAGGCAGCTTGTGTTCTGGAGACACACTTCTACAGGATTGAGCCTGTATATTATGACCCTGTGGCACTCTAAGGGTTAATGAAGAGCAGATGGTGTCTCAGCTCTCCAGCAGGGACATGGCAAATTATCCTCTGTGGCTGCATAGAAAGCTTTGAGAAGATCCGAAATTCACCCTCCTCATGGAGGTGAACTTGTTTCTGTGAGTTCTAACAGCAGTGCCAGCTATTAGAACTTTGTGTATGTGGAAAATAGCCACATTAATTTATAAACACACCCTCTGGTTATAGCTCATTAAGAGATTATTCAATATGCAAATGAGACATTGCTGAATGAGACACTGCAACATTGTACAGCTGGTGAAGGCATGGCAAAAACATAGCGATATAGGTGTATTTGAGGTGCAATCACAGGGATGAGATGGTGAAGCACTTTAGTGCATACCACAAGATGGATTCAGATCCAGTTCCCCACCAGATCAACAAACTGGAACCTCATTGAACCTTAGTACATCTCCCCCAGTTCTTCTTGGTAGAGCTCCCTCATTGTGTCTTCAAACAGGATTAGGTAGCTTTCCAACTCAACTCTATCTCCTGTCTTCAATCAAACTAATATTGGCTGCTGCATTAACCTCCCAGCACATTTCTCCAAAATATGAGGCCTCCCCTCCAATCCACTATCTGAACTTGTACATAAATGCTTTCATTAATTATCTTTCAAACATGTCTTCAGGACTACTAACAGGTTACATGTGGAGTTTCCTGCTAGCCTGCTAGCCTGTTGAAAATCATTGTTCTAAACAAACATTTTTAATAAAGAATAAGTGCACATATTTATAATTAACCATCTGAATGTGTATTCCACACCATTTTGCAGTTATTAAAGCTGTTATTTATTTATGATAATTTTATTTAACTACAGGGAAGCTACTTTTTCTGTTAACATTAAGGCATTTAAACAAAAAATTATGTGGCTATGAGTTATGTTCTTTCTGAGACCACTGTTGAGTTGGACATTATATTGTTGGGAATAATTTGCTTTTTGTCAGTTGATGCATTTATTTTACACTTTACACTATGACACTTTTATATGTGAATTGGTTAGTAAATGTATTCTGTATCAAACAACCAACATAGAAACCTACACAAAGTTTGAATGGTATTAGTGATTGATGAATGAAAGAAACCAAATCAATTGTGAACTGCTGGCAAAGGGTGACATTCGAGTAGTTAAAAGATTGGTAACATTTTATTATAAAAAAATTATATATTGTTCCTTCCGAGTATAAATGTTATTTAAAGGGGAACTACCACCTCACCAAAACTTTATCTGAATCCAGTCCCCATTTGGCGACTAGCTGCTTAGTAGCGCTAGTTGCCAGAATTATTACCTGGTTTCACACATTTTAAACTTGTTCCAAGGCTGACAGTAGCAGGAAGCACTGACATCTTGCCATAGTGACGTCCGTGCACCTGCAATGTCAGTCCCTTTTGGCACAATGTAGTAAAGCTGTTACTATTCTTTGGAGAACAGTAGTTGTGGCACAATCACCCATGAAATGCAAAATAATTACTTTGTGGACACGAAGTGACCTGTTGGGATAGCAGGTGGCACTGTTGCTAACAGTTTATTATACTAAAACAAAAACAACAGTTTGAACTGCAAGAACCTTTGAATAAAATATATTTCAGCAATGGGAGTACTTGTTTTACTCAGCAGGAAACTCCTATAATATTTGTTGCTTTTTTTATTTGTTTGTTAATTTCATAATAAAAGTGTACTGCTCTTTTAAAGTCATATGTGATAAGTCATACAAACTTTTTTTTTCTTTCGTGTGGGAGATTATATCACACTTTCAGGTGATTCATTATTTAATCTTTGGATGTTAGGGTTGTGTCAAATGTCAAAACATTGCTGTTATGGGAAAATTGCATATAAACCTTTGACCTTTCCTAGACACACAACTTTTTATATGTGACTCCTTCCAAACCACTGTCTGGTAGTCTCTTATACTACATAGAGGCAACGTCTGACTGTGATGCTTGTAGTCCAAGTGATTCTGACTCGGAAACAATGCTCATTTCATCTTAAAGGGATAGTAATACTTTGTTTTATCTTTATTTTAGTTTGTAGGCATTAAAAAAACATGAAGAACAATATAAGTCTTATGTCTCAAACCTTTATGGTTTGAGAGATATTCACAAGCAAAGTTTCCCCTCCTGCCCCTTTTACCTAGTGTAAGCCATCTCTTCTCAGATGTAGAATGCAGTCCATAGACCAGACAGATAACAGCAGGGGGGGCAATCTTCTTCCTATGAGAACAATGAAAACCCTGTCCCCTTGACAAGTTTTTCAGCTTTTTCCCTTATCTTAAAGGGGATCTCTTACCTAAATACATGTAATGCTCATTAGTTAGAGCATTTATCTAAAATACTGAAAATATTGTTCACTGTATTAAAAAAGTAGTTACATGAACAAAAATGAAAGTTTAAAGGGATAGTAATACTTAAAATGTAAAAAAAAATATGTTGTAGGGTTTATCCCCCTGAGTAAAACAAGAGTACTCCCACTGCTGAGAGGTCTTTCATTCAAAAGTTATTAATTTTCAAAGTTGAATTTTTTAGGTGCAATATCACAGTGGCCTGAAATTGTACAGTGGCGCTGTTGCTACACCATCCTATGGAGATTTATGGTCAACTGACCAGAGTTGTCCATAGGATCGTGTAGCAACAGCGCCACTGTACAATTTCAGGCCACTGTGATATTGCACCTAAAAAATTAAACTTTGAAAATTAATAACTTTTGAATAAAACACCTCTCAGCAGTGGGAGTACTCTTGTTTTACGCAGGGGGATAAACCCTACAACATATTTTTTTTTTACATTTTAAGTATTACTATCCCTTTAAAAAGTGTCCGGCAGCCTACTTCCAGCTTGCCGAACTTTGCCGACCAGAGGCAGCTCCGTCCCACTACCCATCATCGTTGCATGACGGAGGCTGTCTGTCACTAAAGTGGAGCGTCTGGTCGGCAAAGTTCGGCAAGCCGGAAGTAGGCTGCCGGACACTTTTTAAACTTTAATTTTTGCGCATGTAACTACTTTTTTAATACAGTGAACAATATTTTCAGTGTTTTAGATAAATGCTCTAATTAATGAGCATTACATGTATTTAGGTGAGAGATCCCCTTTAAATGAAGATTGTCCCTCCCTGCAATCTACTTGGGCACCTCCCTTCTGCTCTGGCTGAGCTGTGTTACATCAGTAAAAGGGGCGGGAGGGGGATACTTTGTCATTGAATTACTTTTGAAGTACAACTCTGACAGAATTGAAATAACACTCTCCAAAGTCTAAATACTATGATGATTAATTAGAGCTGCTTTTATTATGAAACATTACTATCCCTTTAAGCATTGTAATTACAACAAACTAATAATAGCTTTTGTACTGATTTTTAGGCTCTTCCCTGGGAATTTATTTGTGGTTATGTTTTTTTTGGGGGGAGGAGTCTAGTAGGGGGGTTGGAAGGGGTTTGAAAGACCTACCCCCATGTTAAGGTATGGTAAAACAATATATTCACCTGTGTAATTACACATCACACCCTGTTTATCTGTACATTATTAGATCTTTGTTCCATCATCTCTGTACAATTTTAAAATGTGCAACATTACATCTTATGATTCAATTAAATGTTCATTAAAAAACATTGCTAATATAATAATTCATATCAAGCTCATATGTCTCTTCTGGAAAGCATAGCTGAACAAATATATAGCAACATCTAGACTGTGTCCTTGCTTTCCCCAAAACAAATGGAGGGATCCAGACTGATGGCCTCTTTTTAGTTATACATTAAAGGGATATTAATAGTTAATTTAATGTTTATTTAATATTGTAGTCATTAAAAATATGAACAATGATGTAAGATTTATCTCTCAAACCTTTAAAGGGATAGTAATGTTTCATAATAAAAGCAGCTCTAATTAATCATCATAGTTTTTGGGCCATGGAGAGTGTTATTTCAGTACTGTCAGAGTTGTAGTTCAAGATTCATTGAATGATAAAGTATCCCCCTCCCACCCCTTTTACTGATATACACTGTTCACCTAAGAGCAGCAGGGAGTGTCCAGGTAGATTGCAGAGAGGGACAATCTTCAATTAAGATAAGGGGAAAAGCTGAAAAAACCTGTCAAAGGGGGCAGGGATTTCATTGTTCTTACAGTAAAATATTGACCCTTTATGTGAGCTGTCTGGTCTATGGACTGCATTCCACATCTGAGTAGTGGGGGCTTACACTAGGTAAAAAGGACGGGAGGGATAAACTTTATCATTCAATTACTCTTGAACTACAACTCTCACAGTATTGAAATAACACTCTCTATGGCTCAATTGCTATGAAGATTAATCGGAGCTGCTGTTTTTGTGAAACATTACTATCCCTTTAATGTTTTGAGAGATATATCTTGCTAAAGTTAACTCGTGAGAGACATCAGCGCTCTAGCTGATGCTGCAGAATCTGGTCATTTAACCAGACTAGGCTCTTCAGCAGAGCCGAAAATGTGCGATCTAAACATAAATATTTCATTGGAACAGTCTACAAAGTGTGCTTGCAAAACTGCTGAAGAGCCTCCATCTGGTGAAATGACTGGATTCTGCAGCTGTCAGCTAGAGAGCTGACTTCTCTCATGAGGTAACTTTAGCAAGGTTTGAGAGATAAGACTTACATCGATGTTCATATTTTTTTAATGCCTACAATATTAAATAAATATAAAAATAACTATTACTATCCCTTTAAATAGGGGTGAGAAGCATGCAGCTTCCTCATGATGTTGTTAGATTATAACTCTCATCTTCATTGGTTGACTATTGACTTCAAGTTGTTCACCCTTGTAGAGGGCAAACCAGGATTTCCAGAGATGGGTTTACAAAAAATCAAATAATTATCCAATTTAAATTCTTACATTTAACCCTTTGAGTGTCAGAGCAAATCCGATGCATTATTCAGAAATGTATTCAATACCTGTCTGGCACTCAGAGGTTTAATTTGTGTAATTCTGCATGCAAATGCTATTGTAATATTGTACATTTAATTTAATTGGGGACTATTAACCCCATGACTGCTATTGAGGTCTCCAAAACTTTGCTTTGAAATGATTTGGGAGTTTATGCACTAAGGCATGATAAAGAGGTGATAAAGCTGTGATAACTTCTCCAGTGATATCACTTCTTCAGTTCCTATGCTATTCTATAGAGCCTATTCACTAAGATCTCCAAGAGAAATCTTAGTGCATAGACTCCATAGAATAACATAGGAACTGGAGAAGTGATATCTCTGGAGAAGTCATCGCTGCTTTATCACATCTTTATCACACCTTAATGCATCTTCCCCATTGTGTTTAAAAATCCATTAAAATGATTGTTAATTTTTATTTGTAATTCTACATGCAAATGCCATTGCAGATCACTGGGGTTGATTTTACTACTGATACATGAGCAGAGCTGTCATATCGTTTTGTTTCTTGTGTCTTTTAAAGGAATAACTCTTTGGCTGTCACAGGGGTACCCACAGCATGTTGGATACCCCTCTGGCACGGATAATGTTGATTGTAAGTATCCTTATAAACTGCCACTTGTATGTTGTTCTTTTGTACAGCGCTACAGAATCTGTTAGAGCTCACCATCAAGAACAAATAAAACTCCCAAAATTCATATTGATTTAATTTGAGCTTTTAAAATCATGAATGCTCTGCAGTTCTCCAGCTCTTTACTTTGCAATACATTGGATACCTTTCTAGCATTCCATGGGTTTAAAAAGTCCATTTAGATTGAGGAGAATTTTTATGCCTACCCTATGAGTCAGTTGTCCTGCTCAGTAATTGCACCACTTTTTAATAGTACATCAGTCTCACTGAGAATAGATCAGGAGTGGTCCACCTGCGACACAGCAGATGTTGTTGGACTACAATTTCTATTATCCACAGATGGTCCAACAACTGGAGAAGGATCCATATGCACAACAGCAGCAAACATTTTTCATTATTGAGTGCTAAAGTAGTGTATTTCCCTAATCTGATTGGACAAAAGAGTAGAAAGGGGGAGGAGTTCTGGGCAGCTGGAAACCCCCCAGGTTAGTCCATGTCTGATTGTCAATGTATTGAATTATAGATATAAAGGAGGAGGTGGAACAATATTATGGATAACCAATTGCACTGTAGAGAACATATAAACATTCAAAGAATATGTCATTGATTTAAATAGGTGGATTTGACTCCTGGAATGCAACTCTCTAACACATTGAGATGGGTTAAATCCCCCATATAAATGAACAAGAGTGTTTACTTGTCCCCTATGGTGCAGTTGGTTTGCCCCAAAAGTGTTCCAGTTTTTCTATTTGCTTCTTAGCCATTCAGTATTTGCAGAGGTCTCCCTCAAGTACACAGGGATACATTTCATTTTCTACTTTTTCATTGTCAACAAATAATGTGTTTTCTGGTATTATTATTTTATTCTTATTGATTCATTTCCTCAGGAGGTATGGCCGTAACAATGTCTCTTTTCCCAGCTCTAACATTGCCTATGGTATGGCTTTCAAACAAAATAGCCTACTAATCCTCACACTTCTTTAACACCTATAGATGTAAGCAGTGCCACAGCAAGCTTTTAAAAGAGAAAACCTATGGGGTTTCACAAGTCAACAGCAGTCTGGCCCTGTCTTGTGGTGCCCAATCTAAATACAAGCCTCCCTCCCCACATAACTATTGCTAAAACATTCCAGTCAGTCACAGCTCACTTCCATAATAAATTATTGAGTTTTATAGTGATTATTTCCCTTTACATTAACACTAGATAATTGTTCTGTCCTATTACTATAGATCTTATAATTGTTTAAGAAGAGAACAATTATGTAATAATTCAGTCTGAGATTTACATAAAGTATCTCATATATTTTGTACTAGTGTAAAAGCCCCTGTACACAGGCCAAGGTCCGGGTGATGTTAAGAGGTCAGTCCTGCTCTGCGTCCTGCCGCCAACGCAGTCATGCACTGTAGAGACTGGCCGAAAGCATATAATGCTGCCAGCACATAACGCCCAGCATTCTGTGCTCCCAGCATTCTGTGCGTTCAGGCAGTCTCTACAGTGCATGACGGCTTCTGACAAACATCCCAGCGAATTATTATATAGAATGGTTCTGAATACACCCAATGTTAGGTCATTGTACCCCCCAACCCCATTAATAGCACCTGTATAAAGAACTGTCTCCTTTGAAAATGTTCTTCTTAACTTAACCCTTTGAGTGCCAAAGGGGTATGCAACACATTGCTTTGCAATGTGTTGCATACCCCTCTGGCACTCAAAGGGTTAACAGGGCGTGCATACCTACATTAAGCAGCGGTCAGTTATATCTATACACTATTTTAATTGTTTTTGCTCTCATTTGTCATCTACTGCTAGATGTTTCTGTTCACAATCTGATAACACCATAGGGGAGATGCACTAAAGCATGAATAAGCGAAGATGACTTCTCCATTGATATCACTTCCCCATTTCCTATGTTATGCTATGTAGCCTATGCAATAAGATCTCCAAAGCTGAAGAAATCTTAGTGCACTGTCTTCAAAGAATAACATATGAACTGGAGAAGCGATATCACCTCTTTATCACGCCTTTGAGTCACTTGGGAATCACTGAGGTTTGAAGACCATTGTTGTGAGAAGGTGTACAGTCTTCAATAGAGATCTCTATATACAGGACACTGCAGATATAATGCAAAGACCAGTTTTTTTGTTCATGTGATGAACTCACCTCACTTTGCCACAAGAAAAAAAAACTTTATTTATGGGAGTTCCCATAGATTTGGAACAAGCTGTTTTCTGATGATTATCTTTCAGTGTCAAACTGTTTCATCCTTCCCAATACCTTGCATACCCTTCTGGTGCTCAAAGGGTGTTATTTAACTCCTTAACTACCCTCACCATTTTTTCCCTTAACCCTTTGAGTGCCAGAGAAAGCAGATCCGATTAATCTTCATAGTATTTGGGCCATGGGTTATTTCAATACTGTCAGAGTTCTAGTCCAAGAGTAACTGAATAATAAAGTATCCCACTTCTGCCCCTTTTACCTAGTGTAAGCCGCCTCCCCTGAGATGTGGAATCTGGTCTTTTGACCAGACCAGCCACAGCAAGGGAAAATCTTCTAAATGTGAGCATAAGGAAAAACCTGCCTCATAGTGCAGACATCACTATGGAAAGACATCTGCGCTGTTTCCTGCCTGTCGGTCCGGGAACAGTGTACAGGTAATACTTCTGGTGACTAGCGCTATTGAGTAGCTAGTCGCTAGATCGGTATTTATTTGGGCCAGATTTGTTCATAGGTGGTAGTTCCGCTTTAATTGCAGTCAGAATGTTTTGGCTGCTTTTGCTTGTAAGGAGGGTTTGAAGGGCTGTCAGACTAGTGTGCCACAAGGTTATCTGGCAAATCAGAAAATAAAGACCTGACTGAAATAAGACGGAATTACATTGCAATACTGACTAAATTAACCGTTTGAGTGCCAGGAGGGTGAGCAGCGCGTTGCTTTGCAATGCATTGTTCACCCCTCTGGCACACACAAGGTTAAGCGTCTCTATGCTCACTCCTGCATTTGTTCAGATTCACCATCATATTATCAAACACTATCAACTGTTGTAAATTTGTTGAGAAGATGTTATAGCGATAGCAAACCTTTATTTACATAAGTGCGTAATATATAAAGTAATTGCCTATACTATATTGCCTACATGTATTCGTTTTTTCTTCTTTGCTCCCTGCATTTCCTTTACCAGAGAATTTTCTGGTCAGTCGATTATCAAAACAGCACAGTGATACAATGTAACAGTCTCCTTAACCCCTTCGCGTCCGGTGACGTACCCGGACCGTCACGCTGGTCCGGCAGTTAAGGACCAGTGACGGTCCTGGTATGTCACGTACTATTACTCACCACGCTCCTCCAGGAGCGCGGTGAGTAATACCGGGGACTGAATTTTATCGCTCCAAGACCAGAGCGATCTCTTTCAGTCCCTCAGTTCAGCGTGCTGCCCCACGTGATCAGTCACGTGGGGCGGCACACCGAAATTCCCTATCGGGTCCTTAAAGGACCACACACCCCACGACCGCTGGTCATTAAGGGGTTAAAGCAATAATTTCTTTGTATACTCTATGCAATCTTTTTTGCATTGTATCAATATTCCTTTTTCCACAGCCTTTGACAGAAAACTCACTGGAACTCAGTTTAAAAAAAAAAAAATAGGAGAAAATGGAAAACAATAATAATAATAAAGGTATACAAAATATGACTTTATATTATGCAGGTACAGAATATGTAAATTCAAAATAAAATGTTACTGTCACTTTAACCTCTTTAAATGAATAGTAATGTTTCACAAAAGAGCAGCTCCAATTAACCCTCTGAGTGCCAGAGGGGTACAGAACGCATTGCTTCTGTCAGAGGTGTAGTTCAAGAGTAATTCAATGACAAAGCGTCCCCCTCCCGCGCCTTTTACTGATGTAACACTGCTCAGCCAGATCAGAAGGGAGGTGCCCAGGTAGACTGCAGAGAAGGACAATCTTCAATTAAGATAAGGGAAAAACTTGTCAAGGGGGGCAGGGCTTTCATTGTTCTCATAGGAAGAAGATTGTCCCCTTTTGTTATCTGTCTGGTCTATGGACTGGATTCCACATCTGAGAAGAGATGGCTTACACTAGGTAAAAGGGTGGGAGGGGAAACTTTGCTTGGGAATATCTCTCAAACCATAAAGGTTTGAGAGATAAGACTTTTATCGTTCTTCATGTTTTTTAATGCCTACAAAATAAAATAAAGATACAATGAAGTATTACTATCCCTTTGACTGTCTTTGAATTCTGTATCTGTGATCGAAATGTATTATCTTTTCAGCATTAAACCTCCCATGCCCTTGTCTATTCCTTCAGTTTTCCTAATTTCTCACACATTCCATTTATCCCTCCTTGAGAGACGACCCTGTCACAAATTTTTATATTATCTGCAAAAAGGCAAACCTTACCTTGAGTACAGCTAGTAATGTCACTAATGAAGATCAACTACCCTTGAGTCCATAATAGTACACCCTTGTGTATCACTTGAGAAATAGTCCACCCTTGTGTATCACTTGAGATCTTCCTGTTGTAAAGTTATGCTGCCATGAATCTTATATGTCATTGGTTATGTGGTGACAAAGATTATAACAGCAAGATAATAGGCTGACCGTGTGTGAATGTGTGCATCAGAAATGTTCGAAACATGACTCAAAAACAGAAGAACCTTGCAAAGAAAAGTCAGAACTCAGCATGAGAACACTTCACCTGAATGTTTTCCACTGATCTATAACTTCAGGGGTTAAGGTTCTGTCTGCATTTCCTTCCCAGGGAAAGTTCCACAAAAAGACAAAATATAGCTCAATTTCCTGAGAAATAACTGTGAAATGCAAATGTTCTCACATCCTTACATGTAACCGTTGAAATGCTAGAAAGATCTCCAGATGATTGCAGTCCAGGGGAAAGCCCTCATTTAAAGGAGCAGTAAACTTTTTTTATGAAAAAATATATATTGTAGGGATTTTCCTATTGAGTAAAATAAGGGTACTCCCACTGCCAAGAGATTTATATTTCCAGTTATTACAGTTTAAACCCATGTTTGTTTGTTTTTTACATTAGCAGTGCGTGGTCAAATTCTAATTAGATTTCCTGTTAGTTTCTAATGCAGAGGAAAGTCAGAAAAGTCAGAGACATACAGCTCTCCATAGAATGTGATAGACACGGCCTGTCACTTCCTGTCAGTTAGAACTTCCAGGAAGTGAACACAGTAAAAACACTTCCTTGTTATTTAAACTGCTATAAATTTTGAATAAAACATCTGACAGTGATGGGAGTGACCTTGTTTTATTCAGCAGGAAATTATCTACAAAATATGTGTTTTCATAAAAAAAAGTTTACTGCTCCTTTAAGTCTATTGGAATTTGAGACTTTTTTTGTTTGTCCTCTGTGGGGCAGATGGTTTGCCCCAGAACTAACCCTTTCTACATATGGCCCAAAGTGGATGAAGATATCCAGCACCATGGGCGTCCGGAGGGAGGGGAAGGGGGGCACTTGCCCCACCCCTACAATTACCCCCCTCCATATAAATAAAGGGGCTAGATGGGCTGGCCTGGGGGCCACATTATGGCTTTGCACCCCCCTGGAAAAATGTCTACGGACACCACTGTCCAGCACTTTTCTTTATCGGAGGAACCTTCCTTCTGTATGAGAATGTATGAGTGAACAATTGATCCTCATGCTCATGGGTGGGCATTGTTATCCCCTACATCTACTGCTGTACTACTAATTCAGTCATACCCTGACATACAATGGATGGTGGGGAAATGATGGGACTTGTAGTCTTGCAGCAGCTGGAGGCCCACGCATTACCAATCCCTGTTTTCTTGCTCAGCACTGAAGACGGCTTTGTCTTTGTCCTGGTATTTATGCTGAGCTGCTGATGCTGCTGTAAAAGGTCAATTAGATTCACCTTAAAATTTTCACTCCTGGCTCATTATCCATTTACAAACTACATTAGAAGTGGCTCAGAGCTCCAGAGCTTGTGAGCAGTGTTAATACACACACTTCAGACTGTGAGACAGTTATGTGGGCAGGAAACGTTTCAGTGAAACAGTAAGTAGGGAAACTCAAAGATTGACCCGATTTGTTCCGTCTGTGGGAAAGACAACAGCAATAGCGAATGGATTACCTCAGAATTGCTGAGTTCCAAGAGGGCAGATAACACGACAGATAACTTCCCAGAATTCCTTTCAGAGTTTTCTTGTATAAAGGTGCTAGTAATGTTAGAAATAAACATGCAAACCATATGTGAAAGTCAGGGCAGATTCCCCAATAGGCAGACTAGGCACCTGCTTAAAGCTCCAAATGTTGAGGGGTGCCTGAGCTGTGCTGGCTGCACCCATTTTCTGAACTGTGGGTGGGGCCAGAGCAATCTCTGTATCCATGCAGTAGCTTATACACCCCTTTACAGACTATTATTTAACCCCTTGGATGTTAGTGAGATCTCCAAAGCATTGTGGAGCAATGCAATGGAGATCTTAATAGCAACCAAGGGGTTACATCTTTTATGTCCTTGCTTGTTGTAGTCCAATATTCTGTGCCAGGAAACAGTGGATGAGACTGGTGGAGTGGTCATGTGAGGAGTGGGGTGTGACCATGGGTGGAGCTAAGGGTGCCCAAAGTGCCTTGTCTAGGGGAGCCTGGAATGTAAATCCGGCTCTGGTGGAAGTTATAGTTTTAAAAGTCTGCAGAGCTTCAGCATCACGCTCATGATCAGCACCTTATGCTTTTTATATGAAATAAATAAATATTTCACAGTATTTCTTGGTTTTAAAGAGAAATTATACCCTAGGAAAAATTGGTACTTAACCCCTTAACATAGTAACATAACATAGATGATGAGGCTGAAAAAAGACAAGCGTCCATCAAGTTCAGCCTATGTCAAATCGCACCTGTTGATCCAGAGGAAGGGAAATTAAGACCTAAGTGAGTAAAGAAATTCCTTCCTGACTACAAATGGCAGTCGGATATTACCCTGGATCAACATCCTATCTGCTGTGAATCCAACTGTCATAATTCTCAATATTGTTCTGTGCTAAATAGGTATCCATTATTTTTTTGAAAGCAGTTACAGTATCTGCATCCGGAGGCAAAGAATTTCATAACTTTACAGCCCTTACTGTATAATATCCCTGCTTTTGTCTTGGTCAAAAGCACCTTTCCTCTAGTCTTAATGTATGACCTCTTGTCCTTCGCTTAGCTCTTTGAGTAAATAGTTCCTTGGAGAATTCTTTGTATTGACCTAGAATATATTTGTAAATGGTAATCAAATCACCCCTTAGATGTCTCTTCTCTAAGCAATTTGTTGCCAAACTCCTGCTGCTTAAAGGGTTAAAGGAGGAGTAACACCTTCTAATAAAAAAACACACATTACTTTTGCCAAAAAATCCTAATGACCCCTATGAATTTTGCCCTTATAACGTTGTTCAAAAGACAACATATTCAATCAGTCCTGTGTGAATAACTCCCGAATGTCCCACTTTAGCAGGGACAGACCCTCCTTAAAACCCAGATTCCTCTGTCCCTCTTTCCCACCCTGGTGTCCCTCTTTTTAGCAAATCAGATTGTGCGGTGTGTATATAAGTGTATTACATTGCTCCACAGCAATAAAACCCACATTAATGTGAGTTTAAGCTATGTGTGTAAATTAATCTGTGCAAATAAAATTATTTGGTCTTGTTCTAAATCATTTATTCATTTGTATAAAGAGGTTTTAGTAGGCCATGAAATAATCTAGAAATTCACATTAATGTCTCACCCACCAGTCATCCCTTCCGCAACACCACCTAAAGCTAAAGTGTCCCTCTCTGGCCATTTGAAATGTTGGGAGGGATGTTGCATTTCATGTCAGTAGATGCAAAGCAATGTGTTGTGTGTGCATTTGTTCCTTAACCCTTTAAGGGCCAGTAATGTATCAGTACCATCACTGCTGTCCTTGCATAAAGGATCAGTGGCAAACCTGGCACATCATGTATTTTTTACTCACATCACTCCCGCGGGAGCACTGTGAGTAGTAGCGGGGTCTGAAATTGACCATTCCAAGACTGGAGCAGTCACTATCAGACCCCTGTTCGGTGCACCAACAAACGTGATCAGTCACATGTGCTGGCATGCTGAACTTCCCTATCTGGTCCTTAAAGGGAAACCAACCCCAGGACCGCTGGTTCTTGAGGGGTTAAAGTGATAATTACCATATGGCTCCACGGACATGACATCCTGGATAGATTATTTTGAATGAAGGCAGAAAAGCTAAATTCATAAGGGCCATTGGTATTTTTTTGTCTATAGTAACTTAAGTGAGGGTGAGGGGATTATTAGGAGTTGGTACTTTTTAATTTATTTAACAGATTAATTTACCCAGGGGGGTCTAAAATAAAAGGTACCAGGTCACCTCATCCTGTGATAGTGCATTGCCTTGCTGTTGACATGTAATGATGCATTACACTGTTGGGCTCATGGAATATAAGATAAAAAAAGTACCAGATCATAAACCTAACATGACCTGGCTGGAAAACAGCTCTGTATCTACCAGGGCAGGCGTCCTTACACAGCAGTCAGGTATATCTTTTGATGTATATTTTTTATATTGTATCTTGATTATTGTTGTTTCTTGAATATAGTGATCTCTATTGAAATATGCCTCTAAGTCACACATCTTCAAAACAAGATAATGGGCTTCACAGACCTGAAAGACTTGTAAGGGGCACTAGTCTTTATCAGATAGTTAACAGTAACAGTTAGCAGCGGACTACAATAGATATCAAATGCACAAAGAAAACTATACAGATGTACCTAACTGCTGTGCAGACATTTAATTAGGTTAATCACTGCTAAACAAAGAGGCACTTATTCTAATGATATCGATCGAGTTTTAAGGGATAGTAATGTTTCAAAATAAAACTAGTTCCAATTAATCTCCATAGTATTTGGGTCATGGAGAGTGTCATTTCAGGGCTGTCGGAATTGTAGTTCAGGAGTAACTGAATGATAAAGTATCCCCTTTCCGCCCCTTTTACCTAGTGTAAGCCACCTCCCCTCAGATGTGGAATCTGGTCTTAAGACCAGACAGATCACAGCAAGGGACAATCTTCTTACTGTGAGAACAATGAAAACCCTGCCCCCCTTCACAGGTTTTTCCTTTATGCTAATTGAAAAAAATTAAACTTTGAAAATGATTAACTTTTGAATGAAACACCTTTCAGCAGTGGGAGTACTCTTGTTTTACTCAGAGGGATAAACCCTACAACATATTTTTTTTTACATTTTAAGTATTACTATCCCTTTAAAATGAGCTGCTTTTATTTTGAAACATTACTATTCCTTTAATTTGCCTGTTCCGAAAGATAGTATTCGTTATTGTAGATTTTGGGAGAAAATGCTCAAGATTGCAGGGTAAATATTCTAATGAAGAAAAACCTGTTGCGAGTTTTTTTTTTTTTTTAATGCTTTCGCTGGCAAAATTAGTCTCTTAAGGAGCTGTGACATGCCAGGACCGTCACCAGTAAACTTGCCTAAAGGTCCTGGCACATCATGTATTTTTGCTTTCAGCTCTCCTGTGGGAGCACTGTAAGCACCAATGAGGTCTGAAATTGAGCACTCCAAGAACTGAGCACTCTGTATCAGACCCCCTTTCGGCACGCTGCTACACATCGTCAGTCACATGTGCCGGGGCACCGAACAAGATCAAATTGGTCCTTAGGGGAAGTTCACTTCCCGGATCGCTCATCGTTAAAGTGGATGTATCACCCTATCACGGTGCCCGTGCTCCTGATCTGATGGCGACATTATTATTGTGCCTCATTTCAATGCCGTCTTCTTATTGGCCTGATATTCTTGCTCCACCCAGGGCTTGCCTTTATATACCCTGTTGTGTCTATACCAAGGCGCCCTTTCGTGGTGTGTCTGTTCCTGATGTTTGTTACTAAGTTGCTGTTATCATGTATGACCCGGCCTGTCTGACGACGTTCCTGTGCTTCCTGTGTTGCTGTTCCATTGCTGACTGATCTAGTTGAGGACCCGGTCCGTTACCGACTGATCTGGCTGAGAACCCGCTCCGTTGCTGACTGATCTGGCTGAGAACCCGCTCCGTTGCTGACTGATCTGGCTGAGAACCCGCTCCGTTACTGACTGATCTGGCTGAGAACCCGCTCCGTTACTGAACTGATCTGGCTGAGGACCCACTCCGTTGCTGACTGATCTGGCTGAAGACCCGATCTGTTACCGACTGGCCTGGCTGAGAACCCACTCCGTTGCTGACCTATCTGGCTGTTGAGCCTGTACCATTGCTACTGACCTGGCTGTGCTTCAGTTACGTTTGTAGCCATCCCTGGCTGAGCACCCGTTCCATTGCCATCCGTGCATGGCTGTATTCCTCAGTTGTCCTTGTCTGGCCAGTGTTACAAGCAGCGGATTCCCAGTTGCCTTGTCTGTTGTGCGCCTCGTGGTGCTATTCGTATCTTGTTGACCGTAGGTTTCGCATTCATGCTATAGCTACTTACTCTAACCGCTCTTGGCGGTGTGCAGACGCGAACTACCGGTACAGTGCTAATAAGTGCTGACTGAGTTACTCAGATCTGTGTTTTCCTCTGCACTATTGCTGGGCTCACTCCCTGTGGGATTTTCAGTACATCTCTGGGCATTTCCAGTTAACCCGTTCAGTGCCTAGACTGTCTAGGCTGGGCCAGTGCTCCTTCACTGTTGCAGTAGCTTGGGCTAGGGCCAGCGGTTGCGTTACGTCACACTCGTGTGAGGTGACACTTGTGGCCTTTCAGTTGTCTGCCCGCGATCCACCCCTAGTGTTCTAGGGTTTACCAATTGTAAGTGGTTGCCTCGATCTTCCTGGGACCCCTGTCCCTTGGTCAGTGTTGCCTCTTTGCCTACTGGGTTCTGTGCCACCCAGGCATCTGGGTTTCGTGCCAATTACCACCTCCAGGACTACCTGTCACCTTCAGTCCTGCTGTCAGCCCATACCATCCCCAGGACTACCTGTCACCTTCAGTCCTGCTGTCAACCCTGGGTTGAGTAGCCTGATTAACCCTAGTCCACTAGGGTGAGGTTGCCTGTCCTTAGGTGCCTCCAGTCCTCATTATCCTATCTCAGTACTACTGATACCAGTTGTTGCCTAATTGACTTGCTATATATTTATTGTTTCATATTGTGGGCCTGTAGCCTTATTCCTTGTATGCACTTTATTCTAATAAAGTAATTTTAACCTTAACGGTCTGGTCTGAGTGTTCATCAAAAACCGTGATACACCCATATAGAAGTTAGGCTAAATAGTTAGGTTATATAGCGAATATTATTAAAAGTGTCTTTAATTTTTTTTAAGTGTTATTTTGTCGAAATTCAAGTTATAAACTGTGCCCAGTACCTACTTCCTCATAGACTGTGGTTACCTGCTCTGTAACAGCAGTCCATCACTATCTCTCTGCTTCCTTCCCTCTATCCAGCCTCCTCCAATGATGGAGGCTTTCTGTCTGTAACCTGGAGCAGTCTCATTGGCAGAAATTGATATCTAGCCAATGAGATCGCTCCACCTTACAGAAAGAAAGCCTCCGTCATTGGAGGAGGCTGGATAGAGGGAAGGAAGCAGAGACATTGTGATGGACTGCGGTTACAGAGCAGGTAACCACAGTCCATGAGGAAGTAGGTACTGGACGCAGTTTATAACTTGAATTTCAACAAAATAACACTTAAAAAAACATTAAAGACACTTTTAATAATATTCATTTTATTGCCTAACTATTTAGCGTAACTTCTATATAAGTGATACATCCACTTTAAGGGGTTAATCTCTTGAATGCTAAAGACATCTCCAATGCATTGTTTTGCAATGCATTAGAGATGTATCTTTCAACCAAGGAATTAAAAGCACACAGAGACCTCCTGATAATAACAACCCACTTATCATATCCCTGGCAGAAGATTCTAATGGCCACTTTGAATCAATTGTGTTAGATTGGATTCCCCAAATTAATATTTAATTTATACTGGACATCATGTCCTCAGAGATGGACATGTTTTATTTGTTGTGAGAATCCAAGGGGAAGAGATTCAAAGCAAGATCTGTCTGGTAATGTCTGTCACAAATGTGCCTTCCTGGAATAGGTCTCATCTTGCCATATGCAATAAGGATTTTTGTATTCATGGGGGGGAATAAATATTGATCATTTTCATAAATTGTTGGCATAAATATTGCCTACAAAGCATTATCATATATCTGTGGTGAGGTTATAATACCAGGCTGTTAAATTATTCCATAGCAGTGTATTTCAATCTAGTATACTGCAGTATAATGGGAAACTTCACTTTAGATCGAATGGACCATGGAATAATTGAAACATGCTATCAAGTAATTGAAATACTCTGCTGCAGAATAATTGAAATATGCTGCTAATGAGTAATTGAAATACTCTGTTACAGAGTAATTGAAATATGCTGCTAATGAATAATTAAAACACTCTGCTACAGAGTAATTGAAATATGCTGCTACTGAGTAATTGAAATACTTTGCTATGGAGTAACTGAATTTGCTCTGCTGTAGAGTAGTTGAAATACTTTGCTATGGAGTAACTGAATTTGCTCTGCTGTGGAGTAATTGAAATACGCTGTTATAGACAATCTGATTATGATCCTCACTGATATAAACTGATAATTAAATATATGTCTATTTACTCCAGTAAACTAAAGTCTCATGTTCTGTATACTTGAATATGTGTAATCTGAATTGAATAGAAAGTGATGACAAAATCAAAATTTTGCCAGTCTCGGAGAGGAAAGATTGTTTCTATGATTATATGGCTATCTTGGTTCACTAAACAGTGTTGACCACACCCAGCTATCGGAACTTAGTGCAAACCATATTTTGGATAACACCTCTATCATTTTTATATGCCCACATGAATACAACCCCCCTTATTAAATAATATTAGTATATTTAAATAAGGCATTTGAAAGGTGCAATTATAGGGAGAACATGAGATAATTCATATGAAATTGTAGTTAAAGCAGAACTTTCAGGTAATACTAAGTGGCCATGCATTCATTAAACGCATGGTGACTAGCTTCAAAATAGATGTCTTACCGTTAAATAATAGCTCTGTCCAAAGTAATCCGTCCCGTTTGGAGAACGGAACCCAGGCTACAATGCAGACATCTTGTCTGTGTGCCTGCGCCATCAGTCCCGGTCTCCATTGAGTAGACTGCAGTGCACCATATGGTCACCGGAAGGGACTGACAGCACAGGCGCACAGACCGCACTAACCTGCCCGTCAGTCCTGAAACGGTACGGATTACTTTAGACAGAGCTATTATTTAACGGTAAGACATCTATTTTCAAGCTAATCGCCATGTGTTTAATGACTGCATGGTGACTTGGTATTACCTCAAAGTTCCGCTTTAAAAATAGGCAAGAAATGAATAATGCATTGGTTCTCAACCAGATGCCACTGAACTTGGGTAAGACATGGATATCTACTTAGATTGTCCATTTTTTCCATAGAATTTGACAACATTTGATGTTAACGTTAAAATATATATTTACAGAAACTGATATGCACAATATTTATTTTTCTGATCGTGAGAGCACAAAATAACTGGTTATATACTTGTAACCTTCATTGCACCCTTGATAAATGACATATAATACTTTAAGGGTCCCCCAAAAATGTAAGATTGCATATTGTGGGTTCCTTGATCAAAAAAACAAATAGAGAAAAGAGAATCGCTGGCTTATTGTATACAGTGAGGCAGTATATTGCCAAATTTGCAAAGTTATTTCTATGTAAGAGACTTATCAGACATTAGTGCATCTCCCCCAGAACCTCAAACTCTTCCTACCCATCTTAGGAAAACTTATATTTGAGGTTCTGAATTCCTTCAACAAAGAATCATGCCGGCTCTATGGACATGATATTATGGATAACCAGTTCACACAGAACTGATTCATTGTGGACTATATGACTTTTTGCCCTTATTAAGGTAAGTAAAGGTTTATTGATAGGAACTGTTAGTATTCCTTTAAAAAGGTCTGATTACAAAATGATTCACCCTATACCAAGCTACTTTACAATGTATCAAGGGTCTTCAAACATAAATAATACAAATACCATAACTTCTCCAGGCTTCTTTCATCAGAATTATTCACAGCTGAATATGAAATAAGTTAATTCAGAATATCTGTATCCTGAAGGTGTTTGACCACAGGCACAAAAAAGAGCTTTCTGTATCAAGCAGATTCTAGAAGAGCCTGAGTCACTAGCCAGTTTTCATAACTGTACCGGCTCTTGAGGCATTTAGATCAGTTGGAGATTAAGATAAGTTCTTATGGACCTTCACAAGAATTGTTGATAACAGTTAAACCACATGTATATGTCTCTTCTTCTTGATGTGTACTTTTAAAGGAGGAAAACATGTTTAATTCTAAAATGGTCTGCCTGTCAGATTAATAAATAGACATATACTGTAGACTAAGTAGTGTTAAGCCATAAGATCTCATATGCTTCATTCTTTTGAATCATCTATCATGGCTCAATGCTGCTTAGTGAACTCTGTGTCTATGTGATTCCAGTGGAACACTTTTAAAACCAAGATAGTTATAAAATGGATGTTATATTAAAACGTAACTCCTGCTGTCTGTAGCTAGTGGCTTCTAAACCCAACGGCAATGAACAAATAGTATTGTATATGCTTTTATGTATCCCCACCTTGATGTTTTATCCCTCCTTATGGGGCATAAAAGACCAAGTGAAGTTTACAAGAAATATTTATTTGCACAATCAAACCTGAGTTCTTTGTCTTATTATTTTTACTTTATCTTAATTGCTGTGGTTATGGTTACTTCTGGCTAGTATATCTATGTTATTATTTCTTATTTTGCCAGTTCAATAGTGCAGGGCTTTCTGTTTGGCGGCCTGCAACCTAAAAGTGGCCTTTAAAGGGATTGCGGTTGATCTTTGGCTTGTCTATCAATGCAATAGCTAGTTATTTTTTTTTCTAAAAGGCTCACCAACCATTGGGTGGAAAAAGTGATCCCCATAAAATATGATATCACAGCCTATTTCCATAATGAGGCTGCTGAACTGAGAAAGGCACAACTTTGGAATGCCCTCCCTATTACCATTCACCAAACATCCACACTCATCACTTTCAAGCATCTCCTAAATCTCACCTGCTCAAGGAGGCATCTCAGTAACAATATTGTCCTTGTGCACGCTGACGGTGACATCGGAATCATTCTGTACCTCCTTTACTGAAGCCTTGTACTTACACTTATGATCCTCCTCCTACTCTCTATGTATGTTGTCATGATTTCTAATTAGATTGTAATTCCCATTATATGATTCCATTTGCTACTCTTTTCCTCTGATAATAATGCACTGAGTGCATTTTAGCCTGATGTTCTTAACCCTGTATTTTTGTATTGTACTATTACTATTTCTGCAAAGCTCTGTGTACATATGTATGGTGCTATACAAATGAAGATACATACTTATGCATGTGGGGTATGTGAGGCATGTGAAGTTCTAGCAATGCATAGAGAAAAACAAGGGTCTTTCTGGTGTTTATGTCTTAATGAAGAAAGAGAGTGTCTGCTGGTATGCATTACAGAGCACCTATGCTGTAGTTCATACCCTGAAGCACATCCACTGGAGCTATAGTCTATTGCCATTGGGCCGGTATTGGTGGATTACTACATTCACCCCATAGGGAGGCTTATGTGCTAAGAAGAACTGAAGCAATTGTGGAGAAAACTAATTGCACCCTAGAGGAAAAAATGCACGTCATTTGTTTTGAATATGGCATTTATGACCTTGACTACTAAAGATGTCACCAGTGCATTGCTTTTGAAATGTGTTGGAGACTACTGTAGAATTTAACGGGTTAAATCCACAGGGCTTTGGGGCTTTTTTATTTGCCCACCTTGGTGCAATTGCTGACTCCAGAAAGATTCCAGTTCTACATTGCACATAAGTATCAGTAACTGTGTGCTGCCCTTAAAGGAACAGTAATATCCCATAAAAAATGATTATAGTTTTGTAGAGGTTAAAAAAATTAAATGATATGACACAAATCCTATCTTTTAAACCGCTATGGTTTGAGAGCTATCCTCCGCTAAAGTTCCCCTTCTCCTGATGTCAGCTGTAAAGCTGACAGAATGAGATATGTGTCGGCCGACATGAGGAGGCTCTTCAGCAGAGCCGCAATAGCCCAATATAAAATAATTACTTCTTTGGAACGGTCTAAAAAGTTTGCTTGCAAACCAGGCACACTTTGTAGACCGTTCCAAAGAAGTATTTATTTTTGAATTGTGCTATTGCGGCTCTGCTGAAGAGCCGCTTGTCGGTCCCCAGACCAGGAACTCCTGCTGTCAGCTTACAGCTGACGTCAGGAGAAGGGGAGGGATAAGGGAACTTTAATGGACGATATCTCTCAAACCATAGCGGTTTGAGAGATAGGATTTGTGTTATATAGTTTCTTTTTTTAACCTCTACAAAACGCTAAGCATTTTTATGGGACATTACTGTCCCTTTAAAGCAAAGATCTGCTAGGAAGCATGAGCGGCTTAGCATGTTATCACCTGACTGCTACAGATAAACAATATGCACATTTCTGCCGGCGGCATGGTGCAATTAAATGTAATTAAACAGGGATGTTATTCTTGTGCTGGTAGTTTATGAGTTTGTTTTGTGTATTGGATTATGTAATTGAACACTCTAAGGGTCATTAGCACCCAGTAATAGTCTTGTGTGGGCTTTTAAGTCTTTGAATGCTAGAGCGGTCTCTAAATCATTGTGAAGCAATGCAGGATACCTGTCGAGCATTCAAAGGATTATTAGCCCCATCTAAATCAATTAAAATCATAATTTGTCCCCTATGATACCGATGTTTTTCTCCAGAAGTCTACCATGAATACAGCCCAGTGTCTCTTTATCTTCATCATTTTTATTTTAAACAGTAGAATATGAGATATTGAGATATATTTTTCCATTTATGCAACTGATCTATTATTAGCCAACAGGAAGTGACAGTTGGTAATGTAGAACAATGTTAGTATTGGCTGGCATGCCTGCCAGACATGCATTAACTGCAAAATAAATAAATCTAAATATCTCATAATCTATTGTTTTAAATAACACATAAACGTAAATAGAGGTGCTTTCAAAATTTCAAACTTATGTGTCTGTTACAGGGTAACAAATTCCACTTTTTTTTAAGGATTTATAGTCTCCAACCTCTGGAGAGCCAATGGTTTCCTACCCCTGGTCTATAGACTTTAAACTCTTCAAATCTTGTGCATGGGAAGCTGACTGTCAGAGATTACTTCATGTAGATGACCTACATAGGTAGTATTATTTTAATAGTATTCAGTGAGTCACATTAAAGTGAATTTAGGCACAGCTGTTGTGCAAAAACACTATAAACAAGCTGTTTGCAGTGAGCATAAATAAATATGTTTTGAGTTTTTTCGTCCTTTTTTTTGTCATCTTTTTCCTTCACACATAACAATGCTTGAATGAGATTCATTAATTGAACCCTTTGAGTGCCAGAAGCAATGTGGTGGATACCCCTCTGGCATGCAAATGGTTAAAATATCTGCAGAAATTCTTGGGCAAACCAACCTCACCATAGTGGACAAATAAAACATTTACAATTATTTAAATAGGGGTTTTAACCCTCTGAGTGCCAGAGGGGTATGCAATGCATTGCTATGCAATGCATTGTGTACCTCTGTGACACTCAAAGGGTTAACCCCTGACTACTAGCAATGTCTCCAGGCATTGCTTTAAAATGTTTTGGAGACCTCTCACACATTTGAGGAGTTAAATGTCCCATTAAAAATAAACCCTTTCTCTTAAAAACAACATTGATGATTTTGAAGGGACTTTTAAAGGGATAGTATTGTCGGAAATTAATAAAACCAAATCTTGTAGCTATTAAAAATCTAATTTAAATGCCCCTAGTCCTATCTCTCAAATCTTTATGGTTTGAGAGATAATTGCAGCGAAGCACACCTGGTAGACCATTCCAGTGAAATAACTCTTTTTAGGTCTTTCGATCTCAGCTCTGCTGAAGAGCTTCCGACGGTCCCAGGACCAGATACCCCTGCTGTTAGCTAGACGCTGACGTCAGGGAAAGGGGAGGGAGGGGGAATCTTTTGCTGCGATTATCTCTCAAGCCATAAAGGTTTAAGAGATAGGTCCGGGGGCATTTAGATTAGTTTTTTAATAGCTACAATATTTGATGTCATTAATTTCTGACAATACTATCTAAAAAATACAACAAACAAAGAGGACTGTCTAATAGTGCAGTGTGTTTCACTGAAATTAAGAAAAACGTGAAACACAATTGTGAGTGTTCATATTCTGAATTTTGATAGTTTCAGTGAAACATTCTGCACTCTTTGCTGTTTTTTTAGTTATATATTTTTTATACCGCATTGAGAGGCGAGTCTGACAAGGATGCAGCCCTAAATATAGAAGATTTGAACAGATACATCTTTGATTAAAGCAGAACTTTCACTTAAATTGAAGTGCTGGGAGCACATAGCGATAAGCGTATCAATTTAGTGTTATCCTGAATAAATCCGGCGTTACTGAGTAATCCAACTTGTTACGAGATGCACAGGCAGGCATCAGTGCGGACATCTTGCCGAAGAGACATCTGTGCATCTGCGTTGTCCTCCCTGGGGCTGGATTCTATTGCAGGTGCTAATTTTATCACTGCTTTTATCTCCAGGTTTCCCCATAGACTGCAATAGGAAAATGTTTGATAAAATGGGTGTTAAAGGAGCAGTAAACCTTTTTTATGAAAAAATATATATTGTAGTGATTTTCCTATTGAGTAAAATAAGGGTACTCCCACTGCCAAGAGATTTATATTTCCAGAGTTATTACACTTTAAACCCATGTTTTTTTACATTAGCAGTGCCCTCTAGTGGTCAAATTCTAATTAGATTTCCTGTTAGATTCTAATGGAGAGGAACGCCAGAAAAGTCAGAGACATTCAGTTCTCCATAGAATGTAATAGATACTGTCTGTCACTTCCTGTCAGTTAGAACTATCAGGAAGTAAACACAGTAAATTCACTTCCTGGTTATTTTAACTGCTATAATATTTGAATAAAACATCTGACAGCGATGGGAGTGACTTTGTTTTATTCAGCAGGAAAAGCTCTATAAAATATGTGTTTTCATAAAAAAAGTTTACTGCTCCTTTAACATTTAGCACCTGCAATAGAATCCAGCCTTCGTCTCCTCTATTATTGGTGTGCAGATGCCTCTACAGCAAGATGTCTGCTGGTGAGTCTCTGAACAGGTTGGATTTCTCAATAATGCCAGACTTATTCAGGATAATACATGTATTGATATGCATATTGCTATGTGAATAATGATTTAACCCCTTAGGGACCCTTGACGTACCAGGACCGTCAAGGGTAAACTTTCTTGAAAGACCCTTGACGGTCCTGGTACGTCACGTACATTTTACTTACAGCGCTCTACCGGGAGCGCTGTAAGTAAAAATGGGGCATGAAATAGACCGCTCCAAGATCGGAGCGATCTATTTCAAGCCCCATAGTGACGCGCCGATACACGTGACAGGTCACGTGTACCGGCCCGTCAACGTGCCCCTATGCGGACGTTATGGGACGGAAATGTCCCATAATGTCCGGTCCTTAAGGGGTTAAGGCCACTTATGCAGACACAAGTTTAAAGTCACATAATCATTTCTTGTTTCTTAGCTGGTTAGGGACCTACTTAGCAAAATGATCTATGGTGAAAATGAAACTACTGTTTTTTTATAGGCATCCCTGATTTAAAGGGAATCTATCAGCCCCCTATACAAGTTATCCGTAATAGTTAGATTATATAGCGAATAAGTGTAAAACTGTATTAATTTTGCTTTTAAACTCTCTGTTTGGCCAAAATTGAAGTAATAAATGCTGCCCTGCACCTGTTTCTGGATAGACTGCTGTTACCAGCTCTGTAACCACAGTCTGTCACTCTGCCTTGGCTCCCCTCCCTCTATTCAGCCTCCTCCAATGATAGAGGCTTTCTGCCTGTAAGCTGGAGCAATCTCTAGCCAATTAAACAAACAGAAAGCCTCCGTCATCAGAGGGGGCTTAATACAGGGAGGGGAGCAGAGGCAGAGTGACAGACTGCGGTTACAGAGCTGGTAACTGCAGTCTGTCCAGAAATAGGTGCAGGGTAGCATTTAGTACTTCAATTTTGGCCAAATAGAGATTTTAAAAATAAAATTAATATAGTTTTACACTTATTTGCTGTGTAATCTAACTATTAAGGCTAACTTGTATAGGGGTGATAGATCCCCTTTAAAAGGGGTATGTGGTCAGGTTATTAGGGAGGTCTTTAACACATTCATATCTAACACATTCAGATACAATGCGTTTTTGATCATTCAAGGGGATGTTTATTGTCTTCTGATCTGCAGTTGTCTGTATGCATATGGCCCTAAAAGTGTGATTTAACCCTTTGAATGTCAGACAGGTATCCAACGTATTTCAATACAACCCCTCTGACACTTAAAAGGGTTAAAAAGAAGAACTGGCTCAATTCTGAGACAATAGAAATTAGCATTACTTTAAATGAACATTAACATTAATTCTTCAATGCTAGAAAGGTCTTAAGTCATTTAAACTTTTTAACCCTTTGAGTGCCAGAGGTACCCCTTTGGCACTCGAAGGGTTAAGTCTAATGATTGTTGTTAAGGGCATGACCTAATAGCACATCTCCTCTTTACGTACATGCAACTTCAAATACAATGCAAAAATATATAATTGGTGTTAGCAAACCGCTGTACGAAGGACATCTACTATGGCATTCAAGGGCTTAAAAGTCCAATTTAACGCAATGGGAAAAAGGGCACTGTTATTTTGTGGCAAGTCACACATTGAGAATATTAAAATTCAAAATGTTATTATCATAGAATATAAAAAGTGGCAACAGACTGAAAACCAGCAGTACTCCATGATTATCAGATAATCATCAGACGCGTTTCGCTCTCACATAGTGTTTAACCCACTAACGACCACCCGGCTGCCGTTAAGGACCACAAAGCTTCTTTTTTTTTGAGATTTGAATTCTGGGATGGCAGAGCAGTGTGCAACCGCACTGTTGTCCCAGAATTCCATGACATGCCAGGACCATCACTGGTCCTTAAAGGGATAGTAATACTTCATTTTAACTTTATTTTATTTTGTAGGTATTAAAAAAACATGAAGAATGATATAAGTCTTGTCTCTGAAACCTTTATGGTTTAAGAGATATTCACAAACAAAGTATCCCCCCCCTGTTCAACCAGATCAGAAGGGAGATGCCCAGGTAGACTGCAGAGAGGGACAATCTTCAATTAAGATAAGAGAAAAAGCTGAAAAAGTTGTCAAGGGGGGAAGGGCTTTCATTGTTTTCATACAAAGAAAATTGTCCCCTTCTGTTATCTGTCCTGTCATACAACCAGACTCACATCTGAGAAGAGATGGCTTACACTAGGAAAAAAGGGCGGGGAGGGGAACTTTGCTTGTGAATATCTCATAAACCATAAAGGTTTGAGAGATAAGACTTATATCATTCTTCATGTTTTTTTAATGCCTACAAAATAAAATAAAGTTAAAACGAAGTATTACTATCCCTTTAAGTGCTGGGACCAGTGTGACATCAAGGGATCAATCACTGCATTTGGTTTGCATTAGAATGAATCCAATTTGTTTTATTAAATCACTTTCTAAGGCATGGATTGGCAACTTGAGGCCCTCCAGACTAAGGCTGGCAGGAAATGAAGGGATATGTAGTCTGGCAGTAGCTGCAGGCCTCACATTGCCCACCACTGCTCTAAGGATCCTTTGTTCAAAAGGAAAGCAGATTAAATTTAGGGCATGCCAATAAAAAAAATGAAAATTATCATTCATTTAAATTGGGCTTTTAACCTCTTGAACACTAGAGACCTTTCTAGCATTCAAGGGGATACAAGTCCCATTTAAATTAATAGGATTTTTCTGATATTTTATTTATTCTAAGATTTACTTAAGTTGTTCTTTAAAATCATCCACTGTTTGCTGAGAGCAGAAGAATGCGTGCAGCCTTATCCTGAGAAAGGTTGGCTATGCAGACTATTTATATATTTTTGAATGCCATCCTCTTGCTTTAATGGTGGTTCAGCAGAACATCTTATCCGAGGCCGCATTGTCACCTTGTGCTGCTAGCTTTGGTTGTGGAGATATTTTTGTATACAGATCCTTTATAAAAAAAAAAAGCAGCTAGCCTCTTCGTGATAAATGATTTAGGACCAGCACATACCCTGGTGATGCTGTTAATGTGCAGGGTTGGTATAACAGAAACAAAGGCGGAAAATATGTATCTTATTTCTTGCTGAGCTCTGGGACTCCTGAACCCTGGGTAGAAAGATTGTAAACTAAGAACAAAATGTTCCATTTGTCTAAACATCTCCCCAGTAGAAACACACGCCGGATAGTTGGATATGCCTACTACTGCTGACAAAGGGCTTTGTGTGCAAGCAGAGCAAATTACCTTTGGGTGCTTAACCCGTCTATGCCTGAGGCTCCACAATATAATACAATTAGGAACTGAACTGCTGTGTGTGGTCAGTAATTAGAGAAGCTTTTAGTGTTCTATCATGGTTTGAAATGGGATAGTGCAATATGCATCTGGTGACCTTGAGCATGTCCTCCTTCGCCTCTGGCCTCAAACAAAGTGTTCGGTAGATGTTATGACATCATAATGCCCTGTGGGATTTTTTTTTGCATAGATCAAGCACTATTTATGGGATTTATGTGAAGCTGGTGAAATACAAATTCCCACCAATTTAAATATTTTTTTAACCCTTTTAGTCATAGAGAGGTCTCTAACATATTGCTTCTCAATGCATTGGAGATCTCTTTAGCAATCAAGGGGTTCAAGTCCACACTGGATCAGTTGGAAATTATGATACTTAGATTTGTCTCTTATGCTGTCTATGGTGCAAATGGCTTTTCCCTAAATCATTCAAGTTTTCTTTTGATCATAGAGACATAAGATTATAGGAAGTCCAAGTACAGGTCGACAGTGGTTGCATACCTCCCAACATTGCAAATGGCCAAAGAGGGACACTTTTGTTTTAGGTGGTGGGGTGTGGCTGGTGGGTGAGGCATAACCAAGAATTGTAAGGTTGTTTTATAACCATTGATACCTCTTTGCATAACTGAATAAATGATTTAGAGCAAGTACAAAGCAGTTTACTTGTACAGACTAATTTATAAACACATAGACTGAAGTAAACAAACATTAATGTGAGTTTCACTGCTGTGCAACAATGAAATACACAGACACCACATGGTCTTATCTCCTTAAAAGATGGATTCCAGGGTGGGAAAGAGGGATAGCGGGATTTGGGTCTCAAAGAGACACTGTCCCTCCTAAAAAGGGACACTTGGGAGATATGTGATTGAGTAACTTGCAGAGGCCATCACAAATTTCTTCAAGTTTAATTTTACCCAAGGAATGTGTTTCATATTTCGGACACACTTAGGTAGGTGTTCCTAATAGAGTAGGATGACCACATGTCCCTTATTGCCCAGGACAGTCCCTGATTTGAAATGTGTGTCCCATGTCCCTGGCAGACCCCTTAAGGGACAATACAAAGTCCCTGAATGAAGACTCCAGAGCACAGTGTTCTTATCATTAGAACTGCCCATTGCCTACTGTGACAGAAAGTGGTGTCTCTGCTGAGCTACAAGGAAATGGCTTCCAGACAGAGCTCTAAACACTAGAAAGAGACCCGAGCCTTGAACAGGAGCTACAGTGCAATTTTGTTGCAGTGTGATGCTAGTCTAAGGCTTTGGGCATGATGTAAATTTTATTGTAGCCTGCAACAGGCATCACTTTCTGTCACAGCAGTTAATGGGCAGTTCTCCCTCTAGTGTTTAGAACTCTCTGGTGCGCTGGAGAAAGAGAGGGTTGCTCACTGATGACCAGTGATGTGTAGTGACCCCTCTCACATAGCTGTGCTAGATCCGCAAACAAATTCTCTACTGTTCCCATCTCCACAGTGTCTCTGAATGGCAGAATGGAAATTTGATCACCTATAACAGAGCAGTCCAACATATCAATAAACTCTATGGGTGGCAATTGATCTCTGTTGTAGTTTATTTCTCTTGATCTAAATTTACAATCTGATAAAGACAATGGACCCTAAGAAGTTATTTAAACTATTTAAGTCTAGTGATTGTTGCTATGGGCATGACCAAATAGTAGATCTCAGCTTTATATAAGTGCAACTTAAAGGGATAGTAATGTTTCATAATAGAAGCAGCTCTAATTAATCATCATAGTATTTGGACCTTGGAGAGTATTATTTCAATTCTGTCAGAGTTGTAGTTCAAAAGTGTCATGATGATATAGGTCGCTGAAGATGATGCTTGAGGGCGACGCTTGAGTGCGGAACTCGGGATCAGAGATGGTTGCCACTAACCTGTGCTGCGGCCGAAGCCGAGTTAAAGTTGCTGGCCGCAAAGCCAGATGCCCGATCCCGGATGAGCCAGAACCCTGGCCTAGATGGGTATAGGTGCACACCATACGGCTTCACAACTTATAGGTCAGAAGGATCCAGGAGTGCAGATAGAGACTAGCCCACCATGGAGGTAGAAAAGACAGAAGAGACTGGGAAAGGGTAGCCACGGTCAGGAACCACAGTAGAAGAGAGAGTCACCAGAGAATCCTGAAGGTAGGGTAAAGGGAAACAGACCTGGAGACTAGAGAGGTGCGGCAAGCCAACCTACAGGACTGGCAGGACCCCCCAGGGAGGCAGGGAACCACCAACAGCTGCCTAGGTGACCTAGGGGTATCGGACTAAACTGTAACGCCCACAAAAGCCGCACTCCCAAGGAAAAGCCCAATTGCGGAGTAGGACTGCTATCAGAGATTCGGTGGGGAGAGAACGAACCACAAAAATATAGAGAGATGCCCCCTAGCTAGTTCCAGAAAGTCAGAATAGTCTGACAGCTCACTCCTGAAAGTAGCTGCAATACCAAAACTGGACAAAGCCAAAAGGGCCCAGCTAACAAGGCACTGACTGCAGAATGGATCCCGGGGAGAGAAGGGAGGAGCAAACTACCGAGGTCATCAGGTCGCAACAGATGCGGGTAAACAGGCAGTGGTAAAGCAAGCAGTGAGGAACGGACGGCACCTCTAGCGAGAGAGAGACGGACAATACAGAATGAATGAGCAAGGAGGAGAAGCGAACTGATAGGAAAGCAACAGAATCGAGGTCGTTCAAGCCGCGTCACCTGGGGCATCCGAAACACAGGGAGCCAGCTGGAAAAATAGTCAAGGAGCACGCCGAAGGTCACCAGGGGCAGATCGAGCAACGGAAAGACAGCAAGCCAACACTGGTCAGACAGAACCAGGTCAGGAGCACACGAAAACGGAACCCCCGGAACACAGTACAGCTCGAATAACCGGGCGACGGTTAGGCGCGAAATCCAGGTATAAAAAACCTAGAATAGCCAATGACAAGGCAGAGCCCGACCCAAAGCTAAACTGGGAAAATCAGAGCGGGGGAAGAGAGAATTGTGACAAAGAGTAATTCAATGATAAATATCCCTCTCCCTCCCCTTTTACTGATGTAACACTGATCAACCAGAGCAGAAGGGAGATGCCCAGGTAGATTGCAGAGAGGGACAATCTTCAATTAAGATAAGGGAAAAACCTGAAAAACTTGTCAAGGGGGGCAGGGCTTTCATTGTTCTCACAGTAAGAAGATTGTCCCTTGCTGTGACCTGTCTGGTCTTACAACCAGATTCCACATCTGAGAAGAGATGACTTACACTAGATGAAAGGGGTGGGAGGAGGAAACTTTATTCTTCAATTACTCTTGAACCACATCTCTAACAGTATTGCTATAACACGCTCTACGGCTCAAATACTATGAAGATTAATTGGAGCTGCTGTTCTTGTGAAACATTACTTTCCCTTTAAAATGCAGTGCAAAAATATATCACTAGTGTTAGCAGACTGCTATATGAAGGACAATGTACTAAGGGAAAACTTTCTGTAAAATATATTAAGGGCTACTTAGTCTTAGGTTGTAGTTCTCTTTTAACCCTTGGAATGCAAGAGGGGTGTAAATTGCTTTATAGGAAGACAAGAAAGAGAGAAGCAAAAGGCGCCCCATGTGTTGAGTCTTTCATAAAAAAACCTCTACCAAAGCACCACAGTGAGTCATACTCACAAGCGAAGATGCTGAATATACACTTATTTGTGTAAAACAGCTAAATAGCTGTAGGGGGAAATATAAAGCTGCCCCCAATAGCGGCTGGCCACT
Organism: Rhinophrynus dorsalis; assembly: GCA_037306005.1. NCBI lineage: Eukaryota > Metazoa > Chordata > Amphibia > Anura > Rhinophrynidae > Rhinophrynus > Rhinophrynus dorsalis. The sequence continues at coordinate 152,929,996 of CM074724.1, forward strand.
GATCAATGAAATGGATTAACATAGTAACATAGTAATTTAGGTTGAAAAAAGGCTTGCGTCCATCTAGTTCAACCCTTTTCCTATTCCTGTTTACCATCATTGACCCAAAAGAAGGCAAAAAACACCTCTCAATACAGCAATTTCAAATTCTGCCTTGAATGGGGGGTGGAATTCCTTCTTGATTCCAAGTGGCAATCAGATTTCTCCCTGGATCAACAAGCACTAAATAAATATTTATCCCAATACTAACGTACATAGCGCTCTATGTTCTGCTCTTTTAAATAAGTAATCACGTCCTTTTTAAAGGCATCTAATGTATTCGATAGCACCACCGCCTTAGGCAGTGAGTTCCATACCTTTATTGTCCTTACCATAAAGAAACCCTTCCGCTGTTGTAGATGAAATGATCACGGTTCCCGTGATTCCGCTGTCACTCACTGACAGGTGCCAGAGGCCCGGTATATGAAGGGACACCCTGGGTGGGCCAATCAACCTCTGCCAATGAGAGAGCACCACAGCAGAGAGTGACAGTGAAATCACGGGAACCGTAATAGAAATCTCCTTTCCTCAAGTGTAAGTGGGTGGCCCCTTTGTTACAGCTTACCTTAGTTTCAGTGTCATCTACAAGCACGAGGCTTCAAGCATGCAGCAGGCTTCTGTTTTATGTGTTTGCTTCCTGTAGTCTCCTCCTACCTACTTCCTCCCTCTGAGCTGCTCCTCCTACCAACTTCCTGTGGAGGGGTTTAAAAGGAAGACTGAGTCCTGACTCAGTTGCCCTTGCGTTGTTGTGCTTAGCAGTTCTCTTACCTTGGGCTCTGTGTATGACCTAGCTAGTCTTCCATCCAACCTGGTGCAGACCTGTGGCTCTGACTGACTACTCTTACGTTTGCTCCTTTACCTAGCAGACATCCAACCTAGTGCGGACCTGGGGCTCTGGTAGACCAGCTCTAACACTGACTGCAGGCTTGAGTCAGCTATCTACTTCCTCTCTGACTGCAGACTGAGTCAGAGTCCTCTCCTTACTGATGGCAGATGTGCATCGGTACATCTTCCACTTCAGATCAATATCCTGTGTTCCTGCTCCTGTTCTGTTCCTGGTTCCAATAGAGACTACCAGTGGCTGAGGCCTAGTCTTTAGCATTGTGGTCAAGCCTGGCAGCCTATTATTTCTGATAACTGTGCTCGCTGGCTTGTAACCCTCTGCTTGTTACTGCTGTATATATTTGCCTACCTACTACTATCAATAAATTGCATTTAACTATACCATACTGACTCCTGAACTTTTCTGAGAACTGTGACACCCTTGTCTTTGTGCTGTTCTGTTAATGAACAGGTCTTTGGAGAACCCTTTGTATGGACCCTGAACATATTTATATAGTGCTATCATATCCCCTCTAAGATGCTGTTTCTCTAATGTGTACAAGTTTAACTTTTCTAGCCTTTCTTCATAACTAAAACTTTCCATTCCCCTTACTAGTTTTGTAGCCCTCCTCTGCACTCTCTCTAGTTCCATAATGTCTTTTTTCAGAAAAAATGCCCAGAATTGAACAGCATATTCTAGGTGGCATCTTACTATGGACCTGTAAAGAGGCATAATAATATCTTCCTCCCTTGAGTCAGCACCCCTTTTAATACATGCCAATATCTTATTGGCCTTTGCAGCTGCAAGCTGGCACTGCACGCTACTGCTAAGTCTATTGTCTACCATTACTCCCAAATCCTTTTCATTAGTAGATTTCCCCAGAGAAACACCATTTAGATGTATATCAGGTTGCACCTCATAACATGTTCTCTACAAAATCACATATGAAACACTGCAAGTAGATGGTGCCCAATAGTGTACTATATCACATGTCTTTCATATGAATAATAAAAATATAGGTGGGTACTCAGAAGTATAGTGGTCAGCAACAGATTACACTGACTAATGTGCATACGGAGAATATAGACCATCTGTGTTTGGGTATCAAACAGAAAATCACCAACTCCTCCGGAATAGTATGGTAAAAATTAAGTAGATGAAGACAGTTTCAAAGTGATAAAACTTGAAATTTATTGATAAAAGAGATATTTTGTAAAATAATAAAAAGCAATTTCTTGCTATAAACAACAGATGACTATATCCTCTAACGCGTTTCACGGCTGTGCATGCCGCTTTATCAAAGAAAAATAAATGGTAGCATACAGATAATCAAACTGCATTACTTCTCTAAGGATTATTTCTAGAGTAATCATGGTCAGATAATAGTTTAGCTTACCCACGTCATTATTTACAGCGGCAATATACATTTTCTCCAGAATTAGCTATATGGCTCTCTTTGATACCAACAGGCAATTTACTTGACAACATTTCAAACACGTTTCCAGGGGCACTATACTCTGGATAATCACAAGACAAAGCACCTCTACTGTACAACAGACTTGAAGCAGCACTTTTAAAGCAGAGGAGACATTACCAAGAGCAAATAATGCTTTAATCAGTATAAATATACCTCTAAATAAATCACTAAACACACACAAACACACACACACACACACACACACACACACATACATACATTGGGAAGCTCATAGCCTTTTATCCTTTTAATGACATGTACATAAAACAGATAGAATATTAGGTTAAAATTCAATTACAAAATCAAGATCCTGGTACAGGGAGATAGAAGCAGGGATTGGAACTCTGGGACAGTTGGTAATTCTGAGACAATACTGTGAGGCTGATGTACCAAGAAGGCGACATGCAATTCTGGAGCACACCAACTGCATCACAGGGGCCAAATAAAAATTCTCAAATCCCCCGATTCTGTAAAAGGATCTTTTAACCCTTTGGATGATAAAGAATTCTTTCCACTACATTGCAGACAATGCTGCCATTCAAGGAGGGTAAAGCTCCATTTAAATTAATGGGGATTTTTTTATTAAATCTTAAAGGGTTAATCTCTTGTGGTTCCTTTGCCACATAATTGCTGCAGTTCCCAGGGCCATTTTGTGGGCACATGCCACGGTGCAGTGCACCCAGCCCTGCATATTTATTGGCCCCATGCTTATGGAGGCGGAGTTGTGACCTCTCCACTGTGTGCTCTGACTCCACTACATGTTATTTTGGGTATTGAGATGTGGGCGAGGATCTTGCCAGACTATCTTCATTGGTCCCACTTGCTGCCTGTTAACTCGGGACATGGGGACCCAGTCACTGCCAACTGCTATATCATCAGCCTCCCCCTCCAAAGAAACTATATATGAATGTGCTGACTCTCTAGTCAAGTGGCAGAGACAGCTTGAGCTGAAGAAACAAGCAATCGTGACTAGCAAGGTACTGCCGCCATTGCTGGAAGCTCTTGCCATGCTCTACAAAACTGAGAGAGACAGACTAAGGCCTGGATTCAAATTGTCCTGTCATGTGTTTTTAGTTCCCCAAACTCACACTAAATAGCATGAGTAATAGGAACATCAAAGGAAAATGACTAATGCTCAGTGCCTACCACACTGTCAAGCACCGAGCGTGAGTGCAACACACAGTCACCCTCCAAAACACTAACACTACACTACACCTAGAAGTAAAATGCAATAATTTTACCCCTAACACTAGCCTAACACCCAGAACTGTAAAACTTACCTGTCATCCACTGTCCATCTTCTTCTGTCATCTTCTATCTTCCTTCTTCTTCTTTCCCTTCATCTATTTCTTCTTCTCTTCTGATCTTCCTCTGTATTGAAAAGATTAAAAAAATAAAAAAATAAAAAAAAAAAATAAAGTCTAATTTGTGTTTAAAAGAAATCCTGGAGGGGTAAGCAACTCATTGCTCGGGCATATCCCACTGGCACTCATAGGGTCAATTCTACTAACATTTTACACATTTTTTTCATACTTTGGATGTATTGATATGGTGCTTAAGACCCCATCTTAATACATCCACTGGTCACTTAGGGTTTTTTTGGCTTTTTTCCCCTTCAATTCCTGTGTCAGCAGGTTAAAACATGTGTTAGGGGATTCTTCTCCAAAACAAGTGTGTCTAAATTTTGCCTAACAAATGGAATTGAATGGGAAAATGGAAGTTGTTTTCATGCTTTTTATGGGTTCAAATGGACTCTAATTTTAGCGCCCAGCATGTTTTTTTCTGCCAGTGTTTCTTCATAGCACAAGTAATTGAATGTCTTACCGTGCTTTAAAAAATGCTGGAGGTTTTTTTGGTTTGTTTTTTTTTTGCCAATGTGGTGATTTGAATCGAGGCCTTAGTGTGTAAACTATTTTATTTGAACTTCATTTTCTTCAACTTCTACATATATTAGTGCAATTTTCATGGAATCATTGTCTCATTTTGGATCAGAGCTGGCAGGCAACCTTTGGCTTGCTATCTGATGGGGACTATAAGAGAATGATGCAACTGTTAATTGCACAATAGAGCTTTTTCTTGAAGTTCTTCTACATATTATATATAGAAGAAGTTTAAGTAAAATGCTCTATGGTGCAATTAACAGTAGCAGCATTCTCTCTTTAAAGAACCCATCAAATAGCATGCCAAAGGTTGCCTGCCAGCTCTGAACCAATCCTTGTTAAATATAATGGTAGAAAGGACAGAAGGCTTGCTCAGCTTTGGGATCTTCTTCTTTTTTTTTTTTTTTTTTTTTTTTGCATTGACAAAGGAAAAGAGAAGGAAAAAATATATATATTGCATCTGGCCTCGCAAGCCCTAGAACCGGCCCTGTATCAGGCTCTGTGTTTGCTGTTCATAGCATACACATCATTGTCCTTAAAGGGATAGTAATACTTGAAAATAAGTTTATTGTATATTGTAGCAATTTAAAAAACATGAAAAATGATATAAGTCTTATCTTCCAAACCTTTATGGTTTGGAAGATATTCAGAAGTAAAGTTTCCCCTGGAGTGATGTCATTGCTCCACCCTTCAGATCTGGGATCCGGTCGCTTGACCAGCAGTGCCTCTCCAGAAGTGCTGAGATCACCATCTTTAAAAAGAATTTCTTAATTGGAATGGTCTACAAAGTGTGGTTTCCAGCCAGGCACATTTTGTAGATAGTTCCAATTAAGTAGTTCTTTTCAAAAGATTGTTATCTCGGCACTGCTAAAGAGCTGCCGGTTGCTCTGTGGACCGAATTCCAAATCTGTCCACTAGATGGCAGACTTGGCTGAAACAGCCAGGAAAACAGCATTTTACTATATTTTACATGTGAATATCTTCCAAACCATAAAGGTTTGGGAGATAAGACTTATATCATTTTTCATGTTTTTTAAAGGGCTACAATATAAAATAAACTTATTTTCAAGTATTACTATCCCTTTAAAAGGATAGTAATGTTTCACAATAAAAGCAGCTCTGATTCATTTTCAAAGTATTTGGGCCATGAAGAGTGTTATTTGAATACTATAAAAGTTGTAGTTGAAGAGTAATTGAATGATAAAGTATCCCCCTTTTGCCCCTTTTACTGATGTAACACTGCTCACTTCAGATCAGCATGACTGTCTGGATGGATTATAGAGAGGGACAATCTTCAGTGAGCATAAGGAAAAACCTGAAACCTGTCAAGGGGGCAGGGTTTTCCTTATGCTCACAATAAGAAGATTGTCCTTTGCTGTGATCTGTCCAGTCAACAGACCAGATTCCACATCTGAGGGGACGTGACACTAGGTAAAAGGGGCAGTAGGAGGATATTTTATCATTCAATTACTCTTGAACTACAGCTCTGACAGTATTGAAATAACATGCCCCAAGGCCCAAATACTATGAAGATTAGTTGGAACTGAATTTTTGTGAAACATTACTATCATTTTAACACTATGAGTGCCAGAGAAATATCCAAAGCATTGTAACACAACACATTGATTATCTCTCTGGCACTCAAAGGATTAAACAGACCCTTTCACTTATATAGGCATAGCCAGTTCTGTGGCAGATGTCACTGTGGTGTAGTGCAGAAGGACCAGTGGAGTAAGTCTCTAGGACCCTGTGCTTTCCAGCCTTGGACCAGATAAGAAGCTGAACACTACAAGGCAATTCTTCATGAAATAAAGGAAAGCAACCATTTTCAATTACAGGTTTGTTTTTAGCTACTTCAGGATATGTTCCATATTAATTCAGTTTTATTATGGACACAAAAGGAGCAATAAAACTCAAACAGTGCTCGCAGTCAGCGCGTAAGAGGAATTTATACTATGCTATAAAATGAGAAACTCCTTATAGTTTTTTTTTTTTAAATGATTCAGCGATGTCCCCCAGTTCATGTCAGTGGATGTCATGTGAATGTTATTACCAGCAGGTGGCAGTGCTTGAACACAATGCAATTTGGTACCACAGAACATTACAAGTCTTTAGTAATAATGCTATGCAAACACATACTTTACCTATTCTGATTCACTAGTATTTAGCGCATGATTTTCCTTACACTGTCAGCATTTACATGCAATGCATACATCATCAGCATCCAGGTGTAAACATGTCATGGTTCCTGAACTATTGCCAGGGAATGTGTCAACTGAGGTCAGGGGTAGTCAATTTTTAGCTCTCCAGCTGTATGGGACAATGACTCCCATAATCATCTCCACAAATGTATACTTTTATAGCTGTTATAATAAGGCTATAACCAATACATGCTTTTATTTGATTTATTTTAAGAGATTGTCTTCTTTTTTATTGCACTTCTCTGTCTGCTTTATCACAATATGTTGAGTCTGTATATTGAATAACTCCAGACAGTCATGGTAATTTCGTTTTGTAAATGATAATGCATTATTTTACTATTCTATTGGAGTAGAAAATTCACTGGAGTAGAAATGTTAGGACAAGAAGTTATAGTTTGAAAATAGAGGGACAGAGGCTTAGATGCAATGTAAGAAGCTTACACTTCACCGAGAGGGTAGGAGAGAAGTTGAATAGCCTACCAGCAGAAGTGGTATTTAAAGGGATAGTAATACTTAGTTTTATCTTTATTTTATTTTGTAGGCATTAAAAAAACATGAAGAATGATATAAGTCTTATGTCGCAAACCTTTATGGTTTGAGAGATATTCACAAGCAAAATTTCCGCTCCCTTCTGATCTGGCTGAGCAGTGTTACATCAGTAAAAGGGGTGGGAGGGGGATACTTTGTCATTGAATTACTCTTGAACTACAACTCTGACAGAACTGAAATAACACTCTCCAAAGTCCAAATACTATGATGATTAATTAGAGCTGCTTTTATTATGAAACATTACTATCCCTTTAAGAGGGAATCTGCACATGCATGAGATAGGCATTAGGCTATCCTGAACATAAAAAAAGACCAAGGATCAAATAGGGCATGTAGTTTTTACAGTAGGAAAAAGGGCAGACTAGATGGGCTGAATGATTCTTATGTGCCATCACATCCTATGTTTCTATTTAGTGTGTGCTTAGAGAGTGTGTGTGTGTGTGTGTGTGTGTGTGTGTGTGTGTGTATGAACCTTCTGATCCTGCTGTCCCAATTCCCTTAATTTACCTCTTGTGATTGTACTCTTAATCGGGATGGGATTTTGGTAGCCGCTGTGAACTTGGATTGCATTATATAGAAAACAAATCACTTTCTAATTTATGATTGATGCAATTTACACAATATAGGATTCTTTAATGCACTGATACAATTTCCACTAATATCATTGGTGATTTTGGGAAGACTGTCAGCTGATTTCAAGTTTATAATTGTCACTTTTATATATATTATGCACCATTACTTTTTATATATACCTTAGAACACATTATTGCCTCTTTGGCTATTCACAATGGCCATTTTACCACAGATAAATACAGCATAACACAGCATAATGCTACTCAACTGTATTCATAAGATGAGCAAAGTAATGTTGAGCAAAGCTGTTCTGCATGGAAACTTATGGGCAGTGGTACAAATTACATACACTGGAGAGCTGAATGTTGCAATGCACATCTCAAAGTCCTTGTAATGGGCAACCTGCATGAACATTGTTAAGTGGTACACAGTTTGTGCAGACAAAAGCCACCCACATATCACACACACATCCACCCCGCACACACACACACACAAATGATGAGATCACTCTCAGAGAGCAGGCATATTGAAGGAACAAAACAGGTAGCTTTAACTGAGCTATTTTAAAGCTCAGTTTAAATCAAAAATGCAAATCCAGCTTAAATCCCAACTTGCTGAAAATACCTGCTGTATATTTGACCTCTGTATGGGCCTCTTTCGAACTTGGATTGCATTTTAATGGGAAATATACCCTGGGGGTAAGTGGCTTTTATTTTGTTTAAAATAGTGATTTACCAACCCCCTACCCTCTGCTGTCTCAAACCTTTTTCACTTTCCACCCCCTACCTATGGAAGTCTATACCTTCCTCCCTATGTCTAGAACAACCCCCCTTGTCTTCAAGTCTACACTGAAAATCCTACCTTTTGGCAAACTCAGCACTTGTAATGTCAGCACTTGACACCCTCATACCTTGTTGCCTGTCTCCTATTAGCCATTTAGACTGTAAGCTCCTTGGGGCAGGGACCTCTCTTCTAATGTTACTATGGCTGGGACACTTATTTTATCTCAATTAATTTATTGTAACATACTACTGCTGTAAAGTGCTGCGTATACTGTGCGGCACCTTTTAAATAAAGATTTAGATTCATAAATACATGTAGTAGAAGCCCATTGTTTCTTGTCAGGCAGAGATAGACTATAGTTGAAAAGAACTCACTGTAGATAGAAAACTACAGATATAAAGATTTATCTCACTGCTACATGAAGGACATCTACTTAAGTAAACACATTTAGAGCCAACTATTCATAGGGTAAAGTTCCCTTTTAACCCTGACCTGTTAGGTGTTCTTAAGGACTGATAGAGTTAAAGCCAAGCAATGGTCACAGGAGAAACAATTCATACAGAACCCAAGAAAATCCATGAACAGGGTAAATATATGCCACACAGATTCCTTGTTGAGTAAAATGCAAACAAGATCATGGCAGGCATAGTTCAAACACAATCCACAAAATGTAAAAGGTGAGACAAGGTCCGGACAACCACAGGCCAAGTCCATGCATAGTCTACATGGAGTAAATTACATCTTAGGTCAGATAAAGTTATAGTCCAAGGGAATCCATAGTCTGGGAGCACAAGGTAATCAAAGGTCACGTCAGGCAAAGTTCAACAGTCAAACTAAGACACACCAAGAGCAACAACAGTGGACCAAAAAGGAGGCAAACCCAGAAGTTGTAATACCACCATGCTTGGGCAATACCCACTGTGAATGGAAGGGTCTTTAAAGTGATAGTAATACTTAAAATGGAAAAAAAATATATGTTGTAGGGTTTATTCCCCTGAGTAAAACAAGGGTACTCCCACTGCTGAGAGATATTGTATAAAAAATTATAACAGTTCAAACTTTAATTATTTAGGTACTATATCACAGTGGCCGGAAAATTTAAAGTGAGACAAAAAGAGTTGTGAGGAGCACACACCAAGCACAAACAAGATTAAGTGTCTTGTTCTAAGGCATGGTAGCCTCTCAATGGTGCTACAACTCACGTTTTTCACTCCCATGTGCCATTGCAGAGAGGAAATCTCCATGTCCATATCAGACTGGTCCCGCCCACAGACAGTCCAGCTCCGAAATGTCAGGCAAATCCTCTCCGCACGAGAGAAACGGCAAAACCACAGACTTACGTTTCGGCCTACGTGAGCCTCGTCAGTGTGGTGCAGCCGAATCCCTCTAGGCACATGGAAGCAAGGGCCCATGCCTGGGATGCCCTTAAACTTAGGGAGACAAAAAGAGTTGTGAGGAGCACACACCAAGCACGAACAAGAGTAAGTGTCTTGTTCTAAGGCATGGTAGCCTCTCAATGGTGCTACAACTCACGTTTTTCACTCCCATGTGCCATTGCAGAGAGGAAATCTCCATGTCCATATCAGACTGGTCCCGCCCACAGACAGTCCAGCTCCAAAATGTCAGGCAAATCCTCTCCGCACGAGAGAAACGGCAAAACCACAGACGTACGTTTCGGCCTATGTGAGCCTCATCAGTGTGGTGCAGCCGAATCCCTCTAGGCACATGGAAGCAAGGGCCCATGCCTGGGATGCCCTTAAACTTAGGGAGACAAAAAGAGTTGTGAGGAACACACAGCAAGCACAAACAAGATTAAGTGTCTTGTTCTAAGGCATGGTAGCCTCTCAGTTGTGCTACAACTCATGTTTTTCAGTCCCATGCGCCATTGCAGAGAGGAAATCTCCATGTCCATATCAGACTGGTCCCGCCAACAGACAGTCCAGCTCCGAAATGTCAGGCAAATCCTCTCCGCACAAGAGAAACGGCAAAACAACAGATGTACGTTTCGGCCTATGTGAGCCTCATCAGTGTGGTGCAGCCAAATCCCTCTAGGCACATGGAAGCAAGGGCCCATGCCTGGGATGCCCTTAAACTTAGGGAGACAAAAAGAGTTGCGAGGAGCACACACCAAGCACGAACAAGATTAAGTGTCTTGTTCTAAGGCATGGTAGACTCTCAATGGTGCTACAACTCACGTTTTTCACATGGGGCACATGGGAGTGAAAAACGTGAGTTGTAGCACCATTGAGAGGCTACCATGCCTTAGAACAAGACACTTAATCTTGTTTGTGCTTGATGTGTGCTCCTCACAACTCTTTTTGTCTCCCTAAGTTTAAGGGCATCCGAGACATGGGCCCTTGCTTCCATGTGCCTAGAGGGATTCGGCTGCACCATACTGACGAGGCTCACATAGGCCAAAAAGTATGTCTGTGGTTTTGCCGTTTCTCTCGTGCGGCGATGATTTGCCTGACATTTTGGAGCTGGATTGTCTGTGGGTGGGACCAGTCTGATATGGACATGGAGATTTCCTCTCTGCATTGGCACAAGGGAGTGAAAAACGTGAGTTGTAGCACCATTGAGAGGCTACCATGCCTTAGAACAATACACTTAATCTTGTTTGTGCTTGATGTGTGCTCCTCACAACTCTTTTTGTCTCCCTAAGTTTAAGGGCATCTCAGGCATGGGCCCTTGCTTCCATGTGCCTAGAGGGATTCGGCTGCACCACACTGACGAGGCTCACATAGGCCGAAACGTACGTCTGTGGTTTTGCCGTTTCTCTCGTGCGGAGAGGATTTGCCTGACATTTTGGAGCTGGACTGTCTGTGGGCGGGACCAGTCTGATATGGACATGGAGATTTCCTCTCTGCAATGGCACATGGGAGTGAAAAATGTGAGTTGTAGCACCATTGAGAGGCTACCATGCCTTAGAACAAGACGCTTAATCTTGTTCGTGCTTGATGTGTGCTCCTCACAACTCTTTTTGTCTCCCTAAGTTTAAGGGCATCCCAGGCATGGGCCCTTGCTTCCATGTGCCTAGAGGGATTCGGCTGCACCACACTGACGAGGCTCACATAGGCCGAAACGTACGCATGTGGTTTTGCCGTTTCTCTCGTGCGGAGAGAATTTGCCTGACATTTTGGAGCTGGACTGTCTGTGGGCGGGACCAGCCTGATATGGACATGGAGATTTCCTCTCTGCAATGGCACATGGGAGTGAAAAACGTGAGTTGTAGCACCATTGAGAGGCTACCATGCCTTAGAACAAGACACTTAATCTTGTTCGTGCTTGATGTGTGCTCCTCACAACTCTTTTTGTCTCCGGAAAATTTAAAGTGGCGCTGTTGCTACACCATCTTATGGACAGCTCTCGTCCGTAGACCATAAATCTCCATAGGATGGTGCAGCAACAGCTCCACTGTAAATTTTCAGGCCACTGTGATATTGCACCTAAAAAATTCAAGTTTGATCGGTTATAATTTTTTAATAAAATATCTCTCAGTAGTGGAAGTACCCTTGTTTTATTCAGGGACATATAACCTATAACATATTTTTTTTACATCTTAAGTATTACTATCCCTTTAAGAACACCAAACAGATGCTCATTGTAGAACTAAATAGAGCAGCATGAAGCATGTCCAGAGACAACCTCAGACGTTTGATAACATCTAATTAGAGGAGAAAGAGTACTTGCAGAGAAATTCACTAACCAGAGACCAGTTTTCAGTGGCTACAGTTGCAGATATTTTTATTTATTCTTAAACTATGCTATTTCTTTAACAAGCAACATTCTTTTAACACCAAAGTCATATATCTTATGTTAAAGCAACCTATTATAACAGTGCAGCTACTACATACATATATGATTGCCATCAGTTATGCAGCACTCTAATTATGTGATAAATGTGTACCCATAATGGCACAGTGAGTTATATGTAGGATCACATTGAATAATCACATTGAATACGGTAGTGTTTAAGTCACATGATAGGATTGCTACAGCTCATGTTCATCTGTGGCATTCAAAATCAAAATTTATTCATGATTTCTGGTGCATAAACACAGTTTTGCTAATCCCCATGATACATTTGGGAATTTGCTAATGGTTTACTATTTAAGTGAAATGTTTGTGTGAGATAAGTAATCCTGCTATATTTTTGTAAGATTGCATGTTTACTAGAAATTAAATATGATGAACAGTCCCAACAAAAATCTAATTTACATAACATAATAATCTTAAAGCTATATATGTTATTTATCTAGAAATGTGATGCTTTCCAATGCATGAAAATTATGTTTGTATCCGGGGATTAAACCACTAAATAGAAAAGCCATCAATAAACATTTATCTATGGAAATGAAAGACAGATCACCCATCCATCAAAAGAAGACAATTAGAATCTGGAAAGTGAAAGACTAAGAAAGGAATGAGGGAAAATGTTACATTAGGAACAGGATGATGGATACATGGAATATCCTCCCAGTGGTAATGGTAAGGGCTAAAAGGGCAGTAGGAGCTAGAAAATTTCAAAACTTCTGTTGATTTAAATGGTGATTTTAATACCTTGAATGCAAAGAGTTGGATTCCTCTCTAATATTTAAGGGATTAAAAGCCTCATTTAAATGAGCACACCTTTTTATTTATCCACTATTGTGTAGTTGTTATTTTTCAGAATTTCTCCAGTACTTCTAAGAGTATCTGCTCAATGCTCTTCACTGTGTACATTGTGGTTTAACTAGACATCAACAGATAAGATGTGGTAAGGATAAAAGGGAAAATATTTACATGTAAGGGCCATTTCAGACCAGCATTGCTGGATCTGAGGTGTCACCTATTGTAAAAGGTACAATGCTGGACCATTGTTACTTTTGAATGGCTGGCTATGACATGGAATGATGCAACAAAACCCAGCATTTATCTTTACTGCATTAAAGGGATAGTAATGTTTCATAATAAAAGCAGCTCAAATTAATCATCATAGTATTTGGACTTTGGAGAGTGTTATTTCAATTCTGTAAGAGTTGTAGTTCAAGAGTAATTCAATGACAAAGTATCCCCCTCCCTCCCCTTTTACTGATGTAACACTGTTCAGCCAGATCAGATGGGAGGTGCCCAGGCAGACTTATCAAGATAAGGGAAAAACCTGAAAAGCTTGTCAAGGGGGGCAGGGCTTTCATTGTTCTCCTAGGAAGAAGATTGTCCCCGGCTGTTATCTGTCTGGTCTATGGACTGCATTCCACATCTGAGAAGAGATGGCTTACACTAGGTAAAAGGGGCGGGAGGGGAAACTTTGCTTGTGAATATCTCTCAAACCATAAAGGTTTGAGAAATAAGACTTATATCGTTCTTCATGTTTTTTAATGCCTACAAAATAAAACAAAGTTAAAACAAAGTATTACTATCCCTTTAACACAGGAAACAGTAAAGATGCAGCAGGGCAGATCTTCAACATAAGTGATGTTTTAGGTAGTGATGCTTGTTGTAACCTCCAACAAATGTCCAACCCACACTGGACTCAGTCAATAAAATTTAGCTGGTTCTCATGTGGGACAGCCTTCACCCCCCGTCCACCCACAACAAGACTGCCAGTGGAACACAGGAAGTGAGTGAAAAACATTCTATTGTGTATGTGAAAGAATACTTGTCTGCAGTTAATACACTAGTGATTGCTTGGCATACAATGGATGCTGCCACAACTTCATTCCATTTTAGTGACATATTGTCATCTACCAATAAAATAGAAAAATCCTGACATTAATAAAGGATGTCATGTTCAGAATGTCTGTAATAAACATAACTGAAGCTTAAATATTTAACCGGTTGTCGATATTAGAAATCACCATTACATTTTCCTCAAAAGGTGGTGTATCATGGCAAACAACAGTTTTATTTTTCTGGATTGACAGTCCAGCATTTGGTAATTATTTCAAACTGTACCTTATTCTTCATGCATATCGTTAGTGTCTGAACAAGAGGTGTCTCAGATTCCACTAGCTAATGAGTAACTAGTTTTGAATGCTTGCGCTGGGAAGAATCTGATTAGAAATCAAACTGCAGAGTCAATTATTCAAGAGAAATACATGACAAAACATTGGGAGCATGCATTTTTAAAAGTGTGCATGTTATATTACATTCTTAATGGGAAACAATTCGTAGACAGTTACCTGCAGATATTGTTTATTGTTTTTCTTTTCTCAACCGAAATCACATCCACATCTTATTCAGATTACATTGTATATCAGATACGTACAAAATAATGCTATTTAGAATGTTCCGTAAGGCATAAAAGTACAAATTGTATTGGTTTGTCTTAGATCAGTAGCCTTACACTGGGTCAGTGGTACCCAGCCCTCTACTCATGGATGTCTAACATGCCAGGTCTTTGGGAATTCCATGCTTGTACACAGGTGAGTTGATTAAATGACTGAGCTTCTGATTAACTCACCAGACACAAGCAGAGAAATCCTAAAGACGTGGCCTGCTTGCATCCTTGAGTAGAGGGTTGGGAGCCATTGCTCTGGGGTATGTATGAATCTTGCTGCGCAACCAATTTTTGGCATTGATAAATAGGTTTGAAAATCCTGAGACTGCACCCAGTCTTAGGTGCAAACACCTTTTAGTGCATACTCGTGCACACAGCTCCATCAGCACAAGACCTTATAGTGGATAACACCACTCCTATTGCATGCACAAGAAAATGTAACCATTTAAGCTAGTATTCAGTAAGCTCAAGAGATGCATCTCCAGAGCAAAGCAACTGTTCCATAGGGGAAAAAGCAATATTCATGTTTATGTAAATGGGGGTTTTAACCCATTAGGGGAGATTCACTAAACAATGATAAAGAGGTGATAATGTAGAGATGACTTCTCCAGTTTATCACTTCTCCAATTCCTATGGTGTTCTATTGAGTCTATGCACCAAGATTTCTTGAACTTTGGAGATCTTAGTGAATAGGCTCCATAAAATAACTGGAGAAGTGATATCACTGGAGAAGTAATCTCCACTTTATCACCTCTTTATCACCACTTAGTGAATCTCCCCCCTGGAATGCTGGAAACGTCTCTAGCATTCGAGGGGGGTAAAAACCCCATTTAAAGGGATAGTAATACTTGAAAATAATTTTATTTTAGATTGTTGCCCTTAAAAAAACATGAAAAATGATACAAGTCTTATTCACAAGCAAAGTTCCCCCTGAGTGACGTCACCGTTCTAGCTCTCAGATTTGGAATCCGGTCCCGGGACTGGCTGTGGCTCTCCAGAAGTGCCGAGATCACGATCTTTAAAAAGAATTTCTTCATTGGAATGGTCTACAAAGTGTGCTTGCAAGCCAGGCACACTTTGTATACAGTTCCAATTAAGTAGTCCTTTTTAAAGATCGTGAACTCGGTACTGCTAAAGAGCTGCTTGCTGATCTGTGGACCAGATTCCAAATCTGTCCACTAGATGGCAGGAAAAGGGAAATTTACTTTATTTTACTTGTGAATATCTCCCAAACCATAAAGGTTTGGGAGATAAGGTTTATATAATTTTTCATGTTTTTTAAGGGCTGCAATCTAAAATAAAATTATTTTCAAGTATTACTATCACTTTAAGTAAACATGAATTATCCTTATTTAGCTTATTGAATATGGCTCTTTGTGCTGATCTACTTCATGTTGTGTATGGTATAAAACAAGGCACAGAGGAATGCCACACCCTAAAACAATCATACATTCCCACACTGCCCACCACTTAGCACAAATACACAAAGCAGCCATATTTTTTAAAACATTATGTACAGTAACATACGGTAGGCTTTAGACAAGAGCAATACACAAGAACAGATCTCTTGCAACTATATTAGCACTGAATCACATTTGTATCTATCGTACTGTCTCAGTAATGAGCCAGAGAAAAGTAGAGCCATGGCAGAATGGTTTCTGTCTGTAATATTGTGGGGAGTGCTACTGCAGGAGCCGATAGGGTGCTGAGACAGGATTGAGGTGTAGCAGCTGAGCCGTGAATAGGTTAGTACGGCCTTCCAGGATTCAGCCCCAGAGCAGACAGATTTACAGCCGCTTGTAAAAGAGAACAGGTTACTGCTTCAGCAATTTCTCAGTGCATTTTATGAGCAGCTTCATAAAGAAAGTTTGTGCACTGCAGGTTTTTATTGTCTGAACAGCTGGAGCTGAAACATTAACATCTCATGTCTGACCCCAAAGAGAAGAGTGCAGGGGCTAGGGGGTCACAAGGAATACATGTCCCAAACTATGTGTCGTCTCCAACAGCTCGCCTTATGTGATGTTAGTCAATTATTGGACCTACAATTGTTAGAACTACAACTCCCATCTACCACAAACAACCACTGGCAAAGATGAAAGTTGCAGTGCCCAATTGCTGGAGGCCCAATAATTGACTATTCTTGCACTAAACCATCACAAAAGAGGCTAGAGAGGCAAGTGTTAACAGATAGGTTAGAAAAATTGTACCTGATAGCAAACAAATGTTCTGTTTACCAAACTGTATTTCAGATAACTTTAACCCATTCAAAGCCAAAGGGGTATGCAACAAGTTGCTTCACAATGCGTTGTGCACCCCTGTGACCCTCAAGCAGTTCGTTAGAAAGGAATATAATAGCACAAACTTAGCCTTGGAACAATAGGACCAGTGTAAGACTGGCTCCTGATCAGCCAATAACAATTATCAGAAAAAGTTGGGAGACTCCAGGGGCAATGCTTTACATAGATACAGATGCCACTCTCATATCGATGCACACAGGCCCAAGGGACTGGCCTGGGGAGGGATGGACTCATCTGTACTGGGAGCCCATCTACTAACAACATTCCCAAGGGCCTTAGTAGCCATGTGTTTTGCTATTCCATGTATCCTTAGACAGGCGGTTTTGAATCTCACAAGCTGTCATTTGGCTCAACAAAGACACTCTGAAATAGATGGACTGTTGTCTTTTATTCAACCTCATCAATAATGTAACTGTCTATGGAACAAGTCTACAAATAACTATAAAAATAAAACAAGCACTGGGAGGATATTTCTATAAAAGCACTGACCATGGATGTGGGATGCCAATACACTGAGCCAATCGACTTTTTTTTTTTATTATGAATGCATTATGGGTAAATCACATCTTAGCATTATTTCTGTATTATTATAATTGATCAAATGCTTCTTGAGTAAGGTCAATGTCCATTTTGTTTGTTTAGTGTGGTACCTTGTTAGCCAGGTCCCACTTTAACCCTATGAGTGCTGGAGGGGTGTGCACTCCATTGCTCTCCAATGCTTTGCTCAACAGGTCTATTGTAAGGCGCTGCGTACACTGTGTGGCGCCATATAAATAAAGATATACATACATACATACATAGCATTTTAGATTGGAGAGATTTTTAGGTTAAGTCACTTGTACATCAAAGACAATGAAGAAGATTTTGTACCTGATGCAAAGCCTCTTGACATTCAGACAGAGATGTCAATTGCTGTTGTGCTTTTGTAATTTGTTTCTCAGGGGGTTCTACACAACCTGCCATTATATCTAGTATTAAGATTACATTTCTTCCTTATCCTCCCACAATTAGTCTTTGAGCACCAGAGGGATGTACAACTCATTGGCCAGAGACAGCTCCAGCTTACATGCATAAAGCCTCCGTCATCAGAGGAAGCTGTATCGAGGGAGGGGTGCAGAGGCAGAGTGACATACTGCGGTAACCACAGTTTGTCCCGAAGTAGGGCACAGGGCAATATTTACACATTTAAATTCAGCAAAATAATGATTTTATTAAAAAAATGAAAACCTTGTAACATCTAGTCGCTAAATAAACTAACTATTTAGACCAACATGTATAGGGATGATAGATCCCGTTTAAGGAATAAAAATATCTGTAAAAATCTCAGGTGGGCCGCACCCTAGGATCGGGAGGGTCGCATTTGGCCCACGGGCTACAGTTTGGACACCTATGATCTGTGAGGACTGCACTACCCATAACAATAGATTGAACTGTGAGACGTCTATCTTGCAGTCCAATTTGTTCTACAGGGCCATGAGGTAACAGTATGGGTCTCCTTTCAGACTTATGTTCTGCTCGCCTATTGGTTCACCGGGGCTCATAATGCAGGAGAGGGAACAAATCTGCTGATGGGTAACTATCCTTGTCACAATTTCCCTTTAAGGGTATTTCTAAAAATGTATAGGGAACATTTCTAGAAAAAGAAATAATATTATTAAAATGTGTAAGAATGTGACACTTCTTATGCCCTAGAAATCCAACACTTGAGCTTTCCTATTTCTTCCTTGTGCATTAGATCAATGATTGCACCTAGGGATTCGAAGCATCCTGCATTTGCATGTATGTATGTATGAGTAAGAACCTCATGTTGATTTGCCTAGGGCCTCTCCTATTTAAATGGGGCCCCATTGTGTGTGTGTGTCAGGCGAATCACCTGCAACGTGCCTTTCTTAGTCAAAGCAGTGTATTCAGCAGCATGTCACATCCACACAGAGGCAATGACAGGATCAGGACAGAGGGAGAATGAGAGTGAGAGGGAAAAACAGTGCAAGTTTGAAAGAGACAAGGGGAGAAAAGACAGATGATGGGGAGAGACAGACAATGTCTAACACAAAGCAAGAGACAGGATGTTAGTGAGGAACAAATGAAGAACCTGCCTATTGTAGTACTTGGATGTCTGTACTTTTTTTTCTTTTTTAACATAGCCATGTTAACCCTTTAGCTGCTAGAGTTGCTAGATATACTATAATGTAAAATGATACCAAAAGGGGCACATTAGAACTTAAATTTGATTAACCCCTTTAAGAAATCAACCCACGTATTTCAAAGCAATGCGATGGATACCCATACCTGGGAACTTTCTTTTGTGGAGTCCTCTGATGCTGCTGGAGACGTATAATTGCTGCGAATCATGGCTAAAAGGGGGTGGGGTTTATCCATGAGTGGGGCGGGGCTTTCTGGGGCATCACACAAGTGGGCGGGAAGTGGGAGGAACTGGGTGGGGAAGGAAGAAAAGTGGGAGGAAGTGGGTAGGAAGGAGCAGAAGTGGGCAGAGTTTTAAAGAAAACTTCCCACATCTGGAGAATCTGCCTTTGCATTGGAGACCTGGTAATGCACTCTCAAAACTAGAGTCTCCCGGGCAAATCCAGAGAATTCCCAGGTATATGGATACTGCTCTGGCACTCAGAGGGTTAACTAACTCTGTTGTAATGAAGATCATGTAAATTCTAAATCAAAACTGACACCTAAAATAAAGTAGGGTTATATACCAGGAGGGTACCCAATGTATTGATTTGCAATGCGTTAGCTACCCCCTCTGGCACTCAAAGAGTTAAAGTGAGCCTGTCACCATTATATAGAATTAGTTCCTTTTACAAAGAAGTAAACAACACCTACACCTTATACCAGCCATTTGTGTGTAATAGAAATATTATTTGAGAAATTAATCATTATATGTTTGTGGTACAGTGTGGCACTTTATGCTAATTTGTTACTGTGCTGGGTCGAGATTGCCCCACACACACACACACACAGTGTGCTATGAATAAATCTAGGCCACACCCACACATTGATGGAACATCTAAAAGCAAAGCAAGTACTTACCTAATTAGCATAATATATATTACATTTGCATAAATTACCACACTGTACCTCCAAAACATAAAGATTTATTATTCAAAAGTGGTTTTAAAGAATAATGCCTAGTATAACAAATTAACTTTGTCTTATGTTGACATAAACATCTAAAACTTAATTACGGTTATATACACTTAACCCTTTGAGTGCCAGAGGTTTTGCACACAACTCTGGCACTCAAAGGGTTAAAGCGGACCTATCACCAAGGCAAGCTATTTTTTTTTTTTTCGGAGAATAAATAAAATCTGCTTATATGTTGTGCTTACCATATTTTTTATATAAAATACATAGTCTTGAGGAATAACCTTGATATTTTGATTATGCAGTGCGACACTCTATACTAATTCCCTACAATCAGGGCCGGATTTACATCCCAGGCTCCCCTAGGCAATGCATTCTAGGTGGCCTTAGCCCCACCCATGTCCACAACCCACTCCTCACATGGCTCAACCCCCAGACCCATCCACTCTTTCCTAGCACAGAAAATACCCTTGGCTTACAAAAAGCAAAGCCAAAAATAGGGTTTAAGCCCTTGTTTGTTAGAGAGATCTCCAACACGTTGGAGATCTCTCTAGCATCCAAGGGTTTAAATAATAGCTTGTAAGGAGTATAAAAATGGCACAATGACACTGAGATTGCTCTGGCCACACCCAAAATTCAGAATGTGGGTGTGGCCAGAACAGCTGTCTCCCCTCAAAATTTGGAGCTCTAAGCAGTTGCCTATTCTGCCTATTGGGAAATCCGGCTATGCCTGCAGTTTCTGCTCAAATACAATATTTGAGGTTAAACTTGCCACTTACTGTATGGGATCTCTCTATATATACATTAGTAGCATTGTGTGTGGCAATATTAATCAGCATAATTTGCCATTCTGTGCTGCCAAAATATACATTTCTTAAAAGCTGTTTATATTAATAAAAAATGGCTAGTAAAACGTATAGGCAGTTTTTAATTCTCCTTAAAATTAATTAAACTTTAAGGTGACAGGTCCACTTTAAATACCCTGTACTTCACGCCTACACCTGAGGCCTATAATCTAGTCTTTAATGTACTCTGTGAAGGTATTCTTTTACGCTTTGTGCAGGGCTCTCTGACTCTGTTAGCATAAAGTAAATGTCATAAAAAAGTGCTCAAAAAGTATTCAATCAAAAGGTCATGTTGCCCTGAATGCAGCAATGTAAGTTTTAAAGATTAAAATGTCATATTTACTGATTAACTCACTAGATCCCTTTTAGACTTTTGAAGGGTTGGGTGAAGCCTCTTATTGTCTTGCAGTAGTATTACTGGTTTGAGCAAGGCGAAAGCCTGAAATTTGTTACCGACTCCTCTACCGTTCATCAACTCCAAAGATCCCTTTTAAAGTCCAAAGCCTGTTTTATTTGTCCCCTATGATGCAATTACTCTACTTTTCATTCTGCATCTTTTCCTTAAGGTCTCAGATCTCATAACAATGCTATAGGCCTATCCTGCCATTGGGTTTCCCTCATTAGATTCATTCATAGTGGCCACCACTGGGGCTGAATGCAAATGCTTGTGCCTAGTGTTTCAAGGCTTAAAGAGAATGGAGAGGTCATCTCTCAGTTGAAAGGGACCTCCACTACAAACAGGTATACGGATGGTTGTTTTTGTCTTCAGTGTGGCATTCTACAAAAGAAGAACATATAAAGAACCGTCAGACAAAAGCAACATTGTGATACATAGTTGCTAGCAATGAAGCTTGAGCGGTGATTGGCACAGCAGCTACCAAGCACTGAACTATAGATACCAGAAAGCATCACACTTGTGTGGTAGTCATCATATCCATCTGCTTCAGATACTAAAATGATCTGCAAACTCATTTTAGACCATTTGGAGTTTTTATATGCAAACGGTTGATTAAAAGACATGAACTATGGGACACATTTATCATTTATTTATGACAGCTAAGCACCCATTACTTTCAGTGGCTTTTTGATAAATATACATATATATTTACTAGCAAAAGGGACACGGCATCCTTTGAGTGCTTCAGGATTTCTAACACACATGCTGAATAAGGGGAGAGAGAAAGAGAGACATGATGGAGAAGGGGGGAAATAGAGAGAGAGAGAAAGAGAGACATGATGAATAAGGGGACGGAGAGAGAGAGACACGCACATGATGGAGAAGGGGAGAGAGAGAAAGATACACATGATGAAGAAGGGGAGAGAGAGAGACGTGTGATGGAGAAGGGGAGAGAGAGAGACACACACACATGATGGAAAAGGGGAGAGAGACACATGATGGAGAAGGTGAGCGAGAGAGAGACACACGTGATAGAAAGGGGAACAGAGAGTGAGAGAGATACATGATGGAAAAGGGGACAGAGAGAGACATGTTGGAGAAGGGGACAGAGAAAGAGGGAGAGAGAGCGAGAGAGACACATGATGGAGAAGGGGGAGAGAGACACACATGATGGAGAAGGGGAGAGAGACACATGATGGAGAAGGGAACAGAGAGAAAGAGACATGATGGAGAAGTGGACAGAGAGAGAGAGAGACACATGATGGAGAAGGGGACAGAGAGAGAGAGAGAGACATGATGGAGAAGGGGACAGAGACAGAGAGAGAGACACATGATGGAGAAGGGGATAGAGAGAGAGACTCTTGATGGAGAAGGGGACAGAGAGAGAGAGACACATGATGAAGAAGGGGACAGGGAGAGAGACACATGATGAAGAAGGGGGAGATAGAGACACACACACATGATAGAAAAGGGGACAGAGAGAGACAAACACATGATGTAGAAGGGGACAGAGAGAGACACACACATAATGGAGAAGGGGACAGAGAGAGACACATGATGAAGAAGGGTACAGAGAGAGACACACATGATGGAAAAGGG
The DNA here is from genome assembly GCA_037306005.1 of Rhinophrynus dorsalis. Lineage (NCBI taxonomy): Eukaryota > Metazoa > Chordata > Amphibia > Anura > Rhinophrynidae > Rhinophrynus > Rhinophrynus dorsalis. Next base: position 152,952,814 of record CM074724.1, read on the forward strand.
AATAGAGAGAGACACACATGATTGAAAAGGGGACAGAGAGAGACACATGATGTAGAAGGGGACAGAGAGAGAGACACATGATGGAAAAGGGAACAGAGAGAGACACACATGATGGAGTAGGGGACAGAGAGAGACACACATGATGGAGAAGGGGACAGAGAGAGAGACACATGATGGAGAAGGGGACAGAGAGAGAAAGATATGATGTAGAAGGGGACAGAAAGAGAGACACATGATGGAGATGGGGAGAGAGACACACATGATAGAGAATGAGACAGAGAGAGATAATTTATTGAAACATAGTGTATTACAATCAAAGGTTTACAGAGGCAAATATATGGATTAACAAATTGCTGCATAGGTAAATTGCAAACAGAGTCATATTGTAACAATTACTGATCCAGATTGTACAATATAATATATGGACTCAGGGCTCAAAATTTCCACTCTCCACTAACCAATGGCGAGTGAAAATTTAGCCGTGGCGAGTAGAAATTCAGCCCTGGTGGGTATGGTTTGGCTTGCATTGGCGATTAACTTTTCAGGTCTGGCTAGTAGCAAAGGACTTAAAATTATAAGCCCTGAATGGACAACAGCAGACACGAGCAGAGGAGGACAGACAAGTTTGATCACAAAATGTTTAGGGTATTCCTACTGTAAGACCTATAAGAAAACACAGGGGCTATGTGGTCAGGGAGAAAATGGTAGTGAGGAGCAAAACAGGTAGTTCAAAGTGAAGACAGCAGAGTAAGAGGGTGAAAGGAGGAGGGAGGGAAAAAAAGGGAGGGGAGAATGAGGAAGTTGTGCCAGAGCCCATTAGTCCAAAATCCCAGTCACGGACAGCAAAACCAGTGATGCACTACCGCTTGACGAAAGGGTTCCCACACTGTTGTAAAGGAGAACATGACAGCAATATCCACCCAAAGGTTTTGATTTATGGCTTTTTTGATAAATATAGAGCAGTGAACTTGCTGCAGAATTTTTACAGATTATTTGATGAGTATGACCCTATATAAGATAAAGATAGCTATTTAAGCAATCTATTATTTATTAAATGTTTTAATTTCAGAAGGTTATCCCTCTCAGCTCTAATCTGCATAGAAATATCCCAGAGGCCCTCAATTCTTTGCAATAAGTGGTGTAGGATTATTTTGCTAAATTCTCTATACTACTACTATATTAGGTGCATTGTCTAGGGAGTTGAACCTCATTACACGATAACTCCTGCAGAAGCTCCCTTACTCCCCATACAACCAGTTAATAAATCTGCATGTGATATAGCTGTCACTGTCATCTGACAGAGACACATGTTCCCTTCATGTACCTGTTTTTATGTTTTCAGAGCATCTGCAGCTCGGAATGCTAAAATGAGATGTTTATCCTAAAATATCATTTGGAACGGATGGAAAAGAGGAGAGAATGAGAGATAAACGTCTCTCTCTCTACTCTATCTCAAGTCGTCTCTCTTTCCTTCATTACTCACACTTTATTTCTTGACATCTTCTTTGAGGTCTGTCCTTCTTTTCAATTTTTTATATTCATACCTAGTTTACATGGGCAAATTATAATAAAAAAACACAATAAACAGACCAATATTAGCTGCCGTGCAAAAGGAAAGATAAGAGGGAAAAAAAGACAATTCTGACAGTTTTTATGAACCTTTCTGTTACTTTCAGCTTAACAATTTTCCTTGACATTTCCTGTTGGCATTTAAAAATATATCTGTATTTATATATATATTTTACCACTCACCCTGTGTGAAGGGTTTTTTTTTTCAGTTGTTCTAAACCACTTGGAATATGAATGTATGCTCACGATGAAGACTGTTGCCATGTGTGCGGAAAAGTCTGCATTTGAATTGTGTGTATAATAATTTATTATGCATTCTTATTGTCAAAAATGGAGTTAGTGTTGCGGTTATTGGGCCTCATGCAGATAGAAAAGATGAGCAATTCTAGAGCATAACTGCTACATTATATAGGGCTGGTCGGGGTTTAACCCTTTGGGTGCCAGAGGGGTACGGGGTGAATTGCAGAGCAAAGTGTCATGAACCTCTCTGACACTTAAACAGTTAAAAATTCACATGGATTTAAATGGGGCTTTTATACCTTGAATGCTTGAGAAGTTTCCAAGAGTCCGCTAGCATTCAAGAGGTTAACCCTTCCCACCATTCAAATCCATGAGGCTTTTGGGAATGTACACTGTCCACTATGGTGCAGTTGGTTTTCTCCAGAATTGCTAACTTTTTGCGTCTTCATAAGGAACATTATGAGAAACATGGAGAAAACAATACCATAAAACTTGAAGGTCATTTAAAGAGGAACTACCATGCTTATATAAGTTATCCCCAATTAATTATTAGTACCTTGTTAATCATGGAAATAGTGTAAAAACATTTATTAAAGAAATAGAAATACTTAATATGTAAAATATATATATATTGTAGAGTTTATCCCCCTGAGTAAAACAAGGGTACTCCCACTGCTGAAAGGTGTTTTATTCAAAAGTTATTACAGCTGAAGCTTGAATTTTTTAGGTACAGTATCACCACAGCCTGAAATTGTACAGTGGCACTGTTGATACACGATCCTATGGAGATTTATGGTCAACTGACCAGAGCTGTCCTTAGGATGGTGTAGTAACAGCGTCAACTCATGCTGGCACTTAAGATGGTGTAGCAACAAAGTCATCTCATGCCAGCACTTAAGAAACTTTCCTTCATTACTCACACTTTATTTCTTGACATCTTCTTTGAGGTTTGCCCTTCTTTTCAATTTTATATATTCATACCTAGTTTATTCATTTGAGGTCTGTCCTTCTTTTCAATACTGCACCTAAAAATTACAAGTTTGTGCTGCAATAACTTTTGCATAAAACACCTTCAGCAGTGGGAGTGCCCTTGTTTTACTCAGGGAGATAAAGCCTACAATATATATTTTTTTACATTTTAAGTATTACTGTCCCTTTAAGTGCCAGCATGATTTGGAATCATAACATTGTATGAAACTTAGGACCGTAGGACACCGCAGACATCTTGGCGAAGATGGATCTGAGCACTTGCACTATCCGTCCCTATCTCATCACTTACAGGTTGTTTGGCAAAGGGGCATTCCCTTGTACCTTGAGGTACAGGCAGGGACAGACAGTGCAGGCACACTGATCCCTCTTTGCCAAGATGTCTGCTCCTGTCCTAACATTCATACAGTGTTATGATTCCAACTCATGTCGGCACTTAAGAAACTTTATTACACTATTTCCATGAATAACAATGCTTTGGAATGCACTGAATAACTCTCTAGCATTCAATAGGGTTAAAAAAATCCCATTTAAATCAAAGTCAGTCAAAGGGATTTTTATCTGTCCCTTTAGTGAAGTTGGTTTACCTCAGAAGTACACTTGTCCACTTTAATGCATAAGGCTCATCACAAAAGAGGACCAACTTTTGAACAATCCATCTGCACCTGGGGGGAAGGGGAATACAAATCATGTTGTAGAGATCTCTAACACATTCCAAAGCCAATGGCTGCCAGAGTATGATCATCTAGTTTTCATCTGGTAACAGCTGGGGGGGCTCACATTACTCACCCATAATCTACTTATAAGTGCCTCTGGATTGGGTAGGAGGGCTAGAGATAAGGGGAAGGGGTGGGGTAAGATAATTAATAAAATAGGTACTTGCTGTTTTCACTTCCTCTTGGGATCTAATGCAAATCTTGAGCTGCATAGACCAGCTAACGGGGTGTGGTGGGGTTGTATATATATGGGGTGAGCTGTTGGCTTAATGGGGTGGGGCGTACGTGGTATGCCTTGTTAGTTGGCAAGGGCTTTTTAAGTGGGGTAGTTGTAAGATGTTAATTCATTTCTAAAGCTGTGGCCTGATTTCATCCATATAAAGTTTGTGTGTATTTATTGATCAATACAGGATGCCCATGGCATGTTTATTGTGTCATATATATGTTTTATGGGCAAATAATGGTTACTAACAGGAAGAATTAGTGAATTTACACCAATCTATTCTGCCGCCAGATGGCAATAAAACATGTAAACAAGTGATGTCAAGGTGGACATAATCATATGCGTATGTAAATGTACATTTATCAACAAAAATGTGAATTAATATAAAAAATATGAATAATAATAGATCATGCAAGAAAATAGATTACCTTATACATATGCCATTATGTAAAATTACATAAACTGAATAAATCACAATATAACATGCCAGCCTTGATCCAAGAATATTTGAGGTATCCTAAATAATAATTCGCTAGGATGTTTGTCAGAAGCCATCATGCGCAGTAGAGACTGTGTGCGTTGGGCAGTCTCTAATGTGTGTGATTGTATCACGTGAGTGAGGCGACGCAAGGCTGCATCGCATGGAGCAGTGAGGTAGCAGCCGCTTAACCCTTTGAGTGCCAGAGAGGTACTCAACCAGGGCTGGATTTACATCTCAGGAGCCTGTAGGCACAGATATCTGAAGCACCCCCCCTCCATCTCCACAATGCTCCAAATCTCCATATTGCCTTCACATTGCCCCCCATCACCTTCACATTGACCCCATCACCTCCACATTGACCCCATCACCATCAGCTCCACATTGACCCCCCATCAGCTCCACATCGACCCCCATCAGCTCCACACTGACCCCATCACCATCAGCTCCACATTGACCCCCATCTGCTCCACATTGACCCCATCACCATCAGCTCCACATTGCCCCCCCATCAGCTCCACATCGCTTACCCCCCATCATCCCCATATTGACCTCACATTGCTCCCATTATCTCCAAATTAACCCTTTGAGTGTCAGAGTGGTACACAACGCATTGCGTTGTGTACCACTCTGGCACTCAAAGGGTTAAGCCTCATTCTCTCTCCCCCCACATCCGTTTCCTACCTCCCTGGTGGTCCTGCGGCCGGAGAGATCTGTGCTTGTGCACAGGCATGGAGCTGCTGGAGCTCCCGCGCGGCCTTCCCTTTAGTAATGCAGAGCACTGGGAGATTTTATCTCCCAGTGCTCTGCATTGCTGAAGAGCCGGGAGAGCTCACAGCTTACAAGGCGGCGGCTGGCGGCGCTGCGCGGCATTGCAAGCTGCGCCAAGTCAAAAATAAAAAAATCAATTGCACTGGCAGGCGCCCCTCTGTAGGGTGCACCTGTAGGCAGATGCCTACTCTGCCTTACGGGAAATCCAGCCCTGTACGCAACGCATTGCAAAGCGATGCGTTGCGTACCCCTCTGGCACTCAAAGAGCTAACATTACCCTGACCTTGGCGCGTGTACACAAGCTTTTACAGTAGTATATAGATATATAGATATATATATTTGATGGGTATCAAATGTGTATATGTGTGTGTGTTTGTATGTATGTGTGTCTGTGTGTGTTTGTGTATCTATTTATATATTCTGCAAGTGCATAACATGTAAGTGCAAATTGCCTAGAATTGATATTCTATTTTTAATTTTACATCTTCACCCTTTTTTAAAAAACAATTGTATGCCCCTAACAAGGAGCTCACTGATATCTGTTTCCAGAGAGTTTTTGTTAAAAGACTGTGAAAGGCGGGGACAGTGATGCAATCTTACACTATCCCTGTAGCACTGAGTGAGTATGCAATTGTAAAGGCAAGCATTTTTCTGTTGTAGGGACAGTACAGCATTGTACATCTTTTCCTGCTTTCATAGTCCCTGACAGAAAGCTCTCTGGAAACAAAAATAAATTTAGCTCACTGTCAGGCACATACAAGTGTAAATACAGAAGTGAAGTGGGAAACACAATAGGCAATTTGACTTTACATATTATGGACTTGAGAATATGTAAAGTAAAAACAGAGATTGACTGTCACCGTAAACCATTAAGGAGCAGCAGTACCAGGATGTTAGCGTCCCCTAAGAACCGTTTTGATCTATGCTGACGCGCCAGCACACATGATCTGTGACATGTAACTACGTGGAGAACAGGGGGTCTGAGAGACACCACTCTGGTCTTGGAACCGGCAATGTCAGACCCCGTTTTTACTTACAGCGCTCAGACAGAAGCTCTGTTAGTAAAAAGTATGTGACGTACCAGGACCATCACCAGTTCTTAGCCTTTTAAGGACCCATGACATGCAGGACCATGAGGGTCCAGGCACGTCATGGATTTCAGGGCTCCCCATGCGGCTGCACGCCATTCCTGGAGCCCTGAACTGGATCAGCTCCATGGTCCTTAAAGGGGAACATTAACATCACACAAACTTGTTTTTAATTAGTAAAACTTGATTAGAGTTGTTGTTTTTTTTTTTGTTTTGTTTTTTTTAAATCTTACTTACGTAGTACTGAAGATATGCAGAGTTAAAATCTGGAACTTCCACAACTTGCTTTACATAGTATGTGTGACACAACGCCTCAGGACTTCCCATCTCCCTCCCAGCAGCCCCAAGGAGCATGTTCACGCTTCCCTTCGGCAGCTGGGAGGTGGGAAGTCCTGAGGCGTTGTGCCACACATACTATGTAAAGCACGTTGTGGAAGTGCCAGATTTTAACTCTGCATATCTTCAGTACTAAGTAAATACGATTTAAAAAAAAAACAATGTTAATTTAGTTTTACTAATTAAAGACAATGGGCACAAGTTTGTGTGATGTAAATGTTCCCCTTTAAGGGGTTAAGGGAAAAAAACGGCGACGTGGCACGTCTCAGGGTCTTAAGGGTTAAAGTTGCTCCTGGCACAGGAACACACTACAAGAAATAATAATAATAATAATTTTATATATATATATATATATATATATATATATATATAAAATACTAATATGGCGTTAAATTAACTGAACAGATTTCAACTATGAAAGCCACAGCACATCTGCTTATCCTATAACATAAAGTGGTAGAATGCGTCTCTCACTGTCAGCCGTAACCGCACATGCGCAGTACAGAGTCTCTACTGTGCATGTGTGATTTTGCACACAGGGAGCTTCGCTGTGATCCGTATGGAACTCCTCGCTGAGTATCAGTGCGTTCAGCAAGTCTCTACTGCGCATGACTACAGTCATGCTCAGTAGAGACTCGACAAACGTGCTGCCCCGCTCCGGACGGCTCACATCATGTCCCTGCTCCCGGCTCCGGGGCAGCAGCCGGGGCAGCTGGGAAGCCCGTGTATACGGGCTTCCATACTAGTGAAAATAATAAAGAAACAGAAAAAAGCGTATCTACAGTATTCAGAACTCAAAATCCAAAAGTGACAAAGAAGTGTTCTCATATCATCAAAAGATACTAAAATAAATTACACACTAATCAACTCAGTCACTCTCCCCAATGTACTAGGATGTTTCTGCTTAGTGGGGCATTGTCATTCAGTCCTTAACCCTTTAAAGCGGAACTTTAAGTCACCCTGCAATAATTAAGCATATGGAGACTAGCTTCATAATACTTCTATTACCTCTCAGAAGTGCCAGTTTCTAAAGTAATCCTTAATCTTTGGAGACTAGAAACCAAGCATCAGCACAAACATTTTGTCTGCGCTCGTGCGCTGTCAGTCCAAGTCTTCTCTAAAAAACATTGCACTGTGCCACAAGGTAACCGGAAGGGACTGACAGCGCAGGCTCACAGACTGCACTAACCTGGCCGTCAGTCTCCGAGGATTAAGGATTATTTTCTAATCTGCCACTTCTGAAAGGTAATAGAAGTATTATGCAGCTAGTCACTATTGGCGCGATGCAGGAAACGTGTGCAATCGCTATTTCCTGTTTGAAAACCACTAGGGAATAGGTTTTCGCGTGATTTTGTTGAATTGCGCATGAAAATTCAAGATTAGCCAACGTCTGCGTATATTTATTTTTTTTGTGGGCGTGGTTAAGATTACTGAATCTGTTTGAGTGGAATAGTAAATGCGCCTAATGCAGGAACTGCTATTGCAAATGAATTTATACGTCTGTGTACTGTTGTCGTAAAATGGAATTTTTTAGGCACAATTCAAGAAGCGTTCGGTATTTAGCTTCCTGGATTAGAACATGCGCAAAATCTATCTGCGCACAAAGATGCCTTTATCCGATGTGAAAGTTTCTTGCATCGCGCCACATGTGTTTCATTATTGCAGGGCGACTTTTTACAAAGTGAAAGTTTCGCTTTAAGTGTCAGAAGGGTGTCTATCGTATTGGTAAGCAATGCGATGAATGCCACACTGGCACTCAGTGGGTTAAAGGCGTTCTTAAAGGGTGTCAAAGTTAAGTTCTTATTTTGTTGAACAGAATGATTTACCTTGGTAATGTTCCTTCACACAGCAGTCAGGTACATCTATATAGTTTATTTTTAAGAATCTGATCTCACTTGTAGTGAACTGCTAGCCGTTGCTATTTACAATCTGATAAAGACTGATAACTTGTGTTCCTTACGATCTGTTTCTTTTGAAGCCTGTTGTTTGTGGTAAGGAGTGTGATCGAAAGGCAAAATTAAAGGGATATCACTATAAATAGGAAACTACAGATATAATGCAATCACTACCCCTGACTGCTGTACACACTATACTTACCTAGGAAAATCATTCATCATCTTTAAACATATTAAGACACACTATGTTTAATGGAACAACTTGCCTAGGTAGATGTGCTTCAAACATATTGCAGTTATATCTAGCTATACTATTTCTTTTGCTGTTTTTGGTCTCCCTTGTAGTCCATTTCCAATTGTTTACAATTTGTGTTCCTTACAGGGGCATAACTACATACACATATACATACAGACCCGGGGGTTTATGCACTAAGGCAGCGGTTCTCAACCTTTCTAGTGCCGCGACCCTTTGATAAAATTTCCCAAGTTGTGGCGACCCCTAACAGTAAAATTAGTTTTGTTGCTCCTTCATCGCTGTAATTTTGCTACTGTTATAAATCGAAATATAAATATCTGATGGTTTTAGGCAACCCCTGGCAAATCGTCATTCGACCCCCAAAGGGGTCCCGACCCACAGGTTGAGAACCACTGCACTAAGGTGTAATAAAGAGGTGATAAATTGGAGATAACTTCTCCAGTGATATCCCTTCTCCAATTCCTGTGTTATTCTATACAGCCTATGCACTTAAATCTCCAAAGTTGGAGAAATCTTAGTGCATAAGCTCTATAGAGTAAAATAGGAACTGGAAAAGGGATATCATTGGAGAAGTCATCTCCTCATTATAACCTCTTTATCATGCCTTAGTGCATAACCCCCTTTAGTCTTCAGAAAGTTTGAATAACACATTCAAACACAAGGTTATTCTTATCTTTGTGTCTGGCAGCAGTGGTATGTGTTGATGTTAGAGACTGAAATCAAGATAAGAAATTGTTCAGTCTGTAAGGGGCATGCACGATAGTTCAGAGCCAAAGGGCCCCCTTGGACCAGAGCTGGCCCAACACATTGTATTGCCTGGGTCCAAGGATGAAATGCTGCCCCCCCAAACTACACCCACCAAAACACTCCCATATGGCTGCTCTAAGCAAATTTAACCCTTTGAGTGCAGGGGTATGCAGTGCATTACAATGCACTGCATACCCCTCTGGTACACTAAGGGTTAAGCTCCAGGTCTTTCAAAGCCAACCAACTCCCCTGGTTACATTCCCTGTGCAGTTAGTATAATGTGAAGACAAATGGAAGAACTGCACATTTTTGATGATATTTTAAAACTGTCCATTTTTGTTTTTACAATTGCAGCAGTATTAGATAGCAATCTTTCACATAGGACACCACTTTAACCCTTGCATAACCAGGGATGTCTGCTCCTCTACTCAAAGGGTTAGAATTTTCTGCTCCTGTACTCAAAGGGTTATAAAATCTAACCGTACAGGAGCAGAAATCCCTGCTTATGAAATTGTTTAAGTGGTGTCCAGTGTGAGAGATTGCTATCTAACTCTGCTGCAGATGTAAAAAAATGGACAGTTATAAAATAGCATCTCTCTCCCTCCATGCCACCCATGTCTCTCTCTCCCTCCCTCCATGCCACCCATGTCTCTCTCTCTCTCCCTCCATGCTACCCATGTCTCTCTCTCCCTCCATGCCACCCATGTCTCTCTCTCTCCCTCCATGCCACCCATGTCTCTCTCTCCATGCCACCCATGTCTCTCTCTCCATGCCACCCATGTCTCTCTCTTTCCATGCCACCCATGTCTCTCTCTCTCCATGCTACCCATGTCTCTTTCTCTCTCCCTCCCTCCATGCCACCCATGTCTCTCTCTCTCTCTCCCTCCCTCCATGCCACCCATGTCTCTCTCTCTCTCTCCCTCCATGCCACCCATGCCTCACTCTCTCTCCCTCCATGGCACCCATGTCTCTCTCTCTCTCTCCCTCCATGCCACCCATGTCTCTCTCTCTCTCTCCCTCCATGCCACCCATGTCTCTCTCTCTCTCCCTCCATGGCACCCATGTCTCTCTCTCCCTCCATGCCACCCATGTCTCTCTCTCTCCATGCCACCCATGTCTCTCTCTCTCTCCATGCCACCCATGTCTCTCTCTCCCTCCCTCCATGCCACCCATGTCTCTCTCTCTCTCCCTCCATGCCACCCATGTCTCTCTCTCTCTCCCTCCATGCTACCCATGTCTCTCTCTCCCTCCATGCCACCCATGTCTCTCTCTCTCCCTCCATGCCACCCATGTCTCTCTCTCCATGCCACCCATGTCTCTCTCTCCATGCCACCCATGTCTCTCTCTTTCCATGCCACCCATGTCTCTCTCTCTCCATGCTACCCATGTCTCTTTCTCTCTCCCTCCCTCCATGCCACCCATGTCTCTCTCTCTCTCTCCCTCCCTCCATGCCACCCATGTCTCTCTCTCTCTCTCCCTCCATGCCACCCATGCCTCACTCTCTCTCCCTCCATGGCACCCATGTCTCTCTCTCTCTCTCCCTCCATGCCACCCATGTCTCTCTCTCCCTCCATGCCACCCATGTCTCTCTCTCTCCATGCCACCCATGTCTCTCTCTCCCTCCATGCCACCCATGTCTCTCTCTCCCTCCCTCCATGCCACCCATGTCTCTCTCTCTCTCCCTCCATGCCACCCATGTCTCTCTCTCTCTCCCTCCATGCTACCCATGTCTCTCTCTCCCTCCATGCCACCCATGTCTCTCTCTCTCCCTCCATGCCACCCATGTCTCTCTCTCCATGCCACCCATGTCTCTCTCTCCATGCCACCCATGTCTCTCTCTTTCCATGCCACCCATGTCTCTCTCTCTCCATGCTACCCATGTCTCTTTCTCTCTCCCTCCCTCCATGCCACCCATGTCTCTCTCTCTCTCTCCCTCCCTCCATGCCACCCATGTCTCTCTCTCTCTCTCCCTCCATGCCACCCATGCCTCACTCTCTCTCCCTCCATGGCACCCATGTCTCTCTCTCTCTCTCCCTCCATGCCACCCATGTCTCTCTCTCTCTCTCCCTCCATGCCACCCATGTCTCTCTCTCTCTCCCTCCATGGCACCCATGTCTCTCTCTCCCTCCATGCCACCCATGTCTCTCTCTCTCCATGCCACCCATGTCTCTCTCTCTCTCCATGCCACCCATGTCTCTCTCTCTCTCCCTCCCTCCATGCCACCCATGTCTCTCTCTCTCTCTCCGTCCCTCCATGCCACCCATGTCTCTCTCTCTCCCTCCATGCCACCCATGTCTCTCTCTCTCTCCCTCCATGGCACCCATGTCTCTATCTCCCTCCATGCCACCCTTGTCTCTCTCTCTCCCCCTCCATGGCACCCATGTCTCTATCTCCCTCCATGCCACCCATGTCTCTCTCTCTCGCCATGCCACCCATGTCTCTCTCTCTCCATGCCACCCATGTCTGCCTCTCTCTCTCCCTCCATGCCACCCATGTCTGTCTCTCTCTCTCTGTCCATGCCACCCATGTCTGTATCTTTCTCTCCCTCCATGCCACCCGTCTGTCTCTCTCCTCACCATGTCATACATGTGTCTCTCCTCTCCCCATGTGTCTCTTTGACACTTATCTTCTCCTCCTCTTTTGTCTCTCTCTCCTCCAGCTCCCTGGTGTCTAGTGGCAGGCAGCTTGATCCTCCCAAGCTGCCTCTCGCACTCCCCACATGGTCTGATGTCTGAGCGCTGGCAGGTCACGTGAGTCCTGGTGCTCTGACCTCAGTACAGCGCGGGGAGTGAGAGAGGCAACATGGGAGGATGTCTGTGCGCAAGCTGACAGCCGCCCACCCGCAGAGTGGCTGTTAGGTGAGCGCCTCTGCCGGCAAGTTTTTTTTTTTTTTTCCCAGGAGACACCCAGCCAAGCGCGCTTGCTGTCACAGTGATTAGTGTGGCTCAGTCTCAGTCAGACTGACAGACTGAGGCTGAGCCACACTAATTACTGTCACAGCAGGCGCGCCGCTCTTTGTCCTGTGCCGTGTTGACACAGACCAGGAGGCTGGCTGACATACAGTGGGCGGCAAATTGCCGCCCCAGTCAAAGTGCCGCCTGGGTCCATTGACCCACTGGGACCCATGTTAGGGCCGGCCCTGCCTTGGACAATAGGCCCTGTCACAATGGCACCCTCAGTACTCCCTGCATTTACTCCTCCTGTCCCTTAGAAGTCATTTTGGTTTATTAAGATTGAGGGGCATTGCAGAGGGGGTCAGTGTGGTCGAGGGGGGGCAATGTGGTGGTGGTGGGGGCCTGTGGCACTTCTTGCACCAGGGCCCAGAGGCTTCTAGTTACACCTCTGTCAGTGGCTAAACTCTTAAAGAAGAGAAAACGGATATGTTATTCTGTGAGTGAAAACAAGGTGTATGATCTGATGTGGCAGAGGGAAATTATCTCTTTTTCCCAATGTACCAGAGAACAGACTGGGTCAACAGTTGAAGTTCTGACTGGCTAATGTGGCCTCAGAGCCAACTGTTGTGAGCAAATTTACAAATCCTCCTCCTGTGACATCATGTGGCTTAATTTGCATAGATTAAAAATTTGACGTTCTGCCATAATGTACAGCATATTGAATTTGGAACAGAGCTGTGAGTGGATTAACATGGTGTCGAGGGAACACTGCATCCATCTCAATCTGCTGGGTGATTTGGGGAAATACAGATTTAGCTTTTTGTCTGCTCCATGAATCATTCTTTCAGATCTGTTTTTGACTGATGCGCACATCTGTAGATAATAGCTGCATTTATTGAAGTTGCAATGCATAAAATTTGTAGAACGAAAACAATAAATTATGGTCCAAAGAGTTATACAATGCAGGTTTTAATACACCGTGATGTAGTGTTCCCTCTAAGGCAGTGTTTCCTAATTCCTACCCATGCCCTCAGGGCCCAGTAACAGGCCATGATTTAATATTTCCTTGCTAGAACACAGGAGAGTTAATTAGAGGCTACATGAGTTTGATTAACGTGCATGTGATCTTCAAAGGAAATCCTCAAATCCTGGCCTGTTAGTGGGCCCTGAGGGCATGGGTTGGGAACCACTGCTCTTAAGTGAGCAGCATACCAGGGAACTTTCGCCTGTAGTGCCGGTGAGGGAGATAAATTACAAGATTTGTATTTAAAAAGGGGCGTGGCTTAATCACAACTGGGGGCGGGACTTACAAAACATAAAAAAATTGAGTAATATGCTTGGGAAGGAGGAGAAGAGGCTGGGGAGTGGGAGGAACACACTGGAACGAGCAAATGTGGGTAGCGTTTAATTACAAACTCCCCACATCTGGAGAATCAGCCTCTGCTCTGGATACCTTGTAATTAGCTGCAAAAACCAGAGTCTCTGGGGAAAATCCAGAGAGTTCCCAGCTATGGTGAGCAGGAGGGAGGCACCCAGCACTGAAAGAATTAAAAGAGAAGTTAAAACTGGCCAGGGCTGTATGGTGCATCTTTTATTCCAAAGCAGCCCTGCAGAATCAGTCCTCTTTAACTCATGGCTGGGTTGCTCATCTGTGCACTCATTAGAAGAAACATTTGTTATATGGATTTTAGAACTGTAATCCTTATTATTGTTTACCCAATATCACCCACTGAAGAAAAACAGAAATATCTGGGGCATTACAATCAGTGTGGAGTAATCATGGGACAAATCATGTGCACTATAGGAGACGCATAAAAATATATAAAAAAAAAAGGGATTAATAGCACATCAAATATTGTTTGAAATAAAATGGCTAACATAAATATTGGCAATTTGGAAAGATGGTTCAAAATCACCTAAGTTATTAGTTACACTAGTATATAGCATAGTCCACCAGTGTTCAACGTGTATCCTTCAGTCTGTTGTTGGGCTACAATTATCATCATTATCCTCACATGGCTATTAACTGTCTGAGGATGACTGGAGTTGTTGTTCAACAAATCTGGCGGGCTGTTGGATTGGATTGAATTTGATTTACATCCCAGGCTCCCCTAGGAAAGGCGCTCGAGGAGCCCTTAGCTCCATGCATGGCCACACCTCCACTATTAACATGACCTCACCCCTTGGCCTATAACAAGCAAGGGATAAAAGCTTTAACCCTTTGGTTGTTAGGGAGATCTCCAACGCATTTCTCCACAATGCATTGGAGATCTCTCTAGCATCCAAGGGGTTAAATAATAGTATGTAAAAAAGGAGTATAAAACTGGTGCAGAGACACTGACATTACTCTGGCCACACCCACAATTCAGAATGTGGGTGTGTCCAGCACAGCTGATGTGCCTCTCAAAATTTGGAGCTCTAGGCAGCTGCCTGCTCTGCCTATTGAGAAATCTGTCCCTGCCACTGCTCATATAAAACCTAGTATTTCAATCTTTGGTTCTTCTACCCCCAAAGAAACATGAGAGAGGAGGTACTTACATACATGCTTAATAAAAAGGTTTCCCACAGCTTCCAATTGACAGATTTAAAGGAGAACTAATAACTCCTAATAATAACCCCCACTTACTTACTATGGCCAGAAATCCTAATGGCCCTTATATTTTTTTTCCTCTCTTGCCCCTTGCTTCCAAAGATAATGCCTTCAGCCAGCCCTGAATGTCAAGTCTATGGAGGCAGACATGACAGTTTCTAGCAGGCCCAAAGGACCTCAAACTCTGCTCCTTGCACATGTTAATAGTAAGAATGTTCATGTACTCGGCCAGCTCCAGTTTTTAAAGAACTGCTGGCAAATGAAGATGTTATCTCTTGAAAAACAGCACAAAGAAAACGTTCATCCTAATGAATTTCTCTAGCATTTAAGGGGTTAAAATACCCATTTCAATCAATGTTTGTTTTTTTATTTTATTTCTCCCTATGATGCAGTTAGTTTGCTCCAAATTGTTCCTCATTAGGCTCTTAGTTCCTCATTCCCTTTGAATTGCTTCCTTCAGGAAATGATTTTCCAACATATAATGTTTAAGGGATCCTCCTTCTGTACACACATAGTGAATAACACTCTTTGGGGCTATGATATGAGATTGTAGCCAGAGGCCAATTGGTGGGATGTGGATACAGCAGATCCCAATGCTGGTTGTCCCTCTGCTCATCAGTAATGCTCTTAGAGCTGATGAAACAGTCTACCTCCCCCCCCCCGCCCTCCGTTTGGGACTATGCAAAACCCAGAAATGAAATATAGAATCTGCGTCTCCTTTTAAATCTTCCCCGAGCTCAATTTTTCTTCCTTTTAGCTCTTACAGAATAAATGGAATGTGTAATCAGAGACGTAAAGTTCTGATTTATATCCTGCTCTTGAAGATATTTAATAACCCACATATACTTTATTGCACTTTTCTTTAATGCTGTGTAGTGGGATCACAGTTCTAGGGTTTTCATTTAGTATATCATGCTCTTCTTCTATCAGCAGTGCTAGGGACTTTCTGTGTTAGAACTATCTGTCCCTAAGGATTTGTGGATGGGCAGAATACAAAGCTGTCCAATTCACTGTCAGTTCAAGGAATCTACTGAATAAGTGTTATCGGTATCTCGAAGGTGATACATAGGCAGGAAATGGCCTCTTTGTCCTCCCTGGAAGGTTGATTCTGTTGTGTCTTCCTGTGTCAATGACAGGGCAGTGCATGCAAGCACATACATCGTTCATGTATGTTTGTTCTCATGAATGCTTGTGTGATGACGTATGCATGATTAATGATGTGTGCGTGAATGCGAGCATGCATACGATGAAGTTAAATCCATTAAAATCAATAGGCTTAACCTTCTGGCACATCAACATCTGCATTTTTGCTGGCATTTTATTTGCTTACTGCAAGAACTTCAGCAGAATGAGAAACATCTCTTCTGTCTTGCAAAGCAATGTGTTGGAGATCTGTCACTATTCAAGTGGGTAAAACTATTAAACCACAATAGAAAGGAAAGAAAAAGAGTTGGGACTCAGTGGGTTAAAATTCACCTTAAAGTATCGGAGAATATTGCACCAGCATCTCCAATTCACATAGGTCATCAGGTGTGGGTAGCCAGCCTGTTTCATTTGGAGATGTATACTATTAAACTTCAGCTAGTAAACCTAAAGTGACCCCATCTCCCCTTTAATGCAGAATACATCCAGCTTCCCCATGGATTTCATTTTCATAAGTGTCTTGCATTAAAGGGAATGTCTTATCACCTTATGTAAGCCTATTACGTAGATGTGAGGGTCTTAATTTGGACGTATTTATAGTTATTAACACCTTGCATACTAGACAGGTATCCAATATATTGATAAGCAACGCACTGAAAACCTCTAACATTCAATGGCTAAATAAAGACCCTTTTGAAAGGTTTATTTGTCATCTAATTATGAAACCCCCAAATCACTCTGGGGATAAGGGGCACAAATAAGTATGATATAACAATATGTAGCATTTGTTTAAGTAATTCTACATGCACATTGCACTGCAGAACACTGGGAACAGACCAGGTCTGGGAAATGTGCAATGTTCCAGCTTTTGGTGGAATGCAATTTCTGTTGTCTTCAGATGGCAAAATTAGTCAATGGCTGTTGAAGAATGATGACAGTTATATCTACACAGACCAGAATTCAGTGGGGGGAATCTAAAAATGTGTTAGTACAAATTTCCTGGTGTTACTCTCTAACTTCAGTGATTGTAATTAATGGTTTGCATTACAGATTATGATCCCTGTAGCGCATAATTATCCCTGTAGTTCATAATGATCTGTATAGTGCATAATGGTGGACACACTCCACCATCAAAGGACTCTAATGTCAACAATCCTTGCACAACCAGTCCCATAGCATACACTAAGCCATTTTGTCTAAGCTTTGAGTAATGCAATGACAAAATCAGTGTGTAGAAGAAAGGAACACCCTGAAACACCAAAAGGCTGCCCATTATCCTCCATGTGGCATAATTGGTGTTAGGGGGAGGATTTGGGGAGTACATAGCTTAGTACAATTATATTAGGCAGGAGTAGGGACTAAAAATTGAGTCTTGCACTTGATTTAGCACAGATCTGGTTTTGTACTTCACTCCAGTGTGAATAGTTTTACCATGTGTTTATTTTGCCATAAGACACACAATGAAAGAACAAATTTGGATTTCTGGACAAACAGAAGCTTGGGACAGTGCTGGGACAGTGTCCAATCAGGGGGAGCCCCTGGGGACCAATCAGAGACTATATTGTAGTCTCCAATCAGAGCCCCCTTTCCAGTCCAGGAAAAAGTTCTTGAAACTTTGGAGTTACTCCACAGAAGTCTTCATGTCCCAAGCCCTAACAGTAACTGACAGGATTCTGAAGTCTAAAACTATGCACACAGAATGCACAGCAAAATATACAAAAGAGTTACATAACACAGGAAAACACAAAAGATTCACCAAATTATAACCTAGTAGACACATAAAACAGAGGACAACAATTATTAGCAACTAGTTGAAGAGCCCGTGTACATGGGCCACAGTGACAGCCAGTCGCGGTGCAGTCATGCACAGTAGAGACTGCCCGCGCCACGACTGATACGGAGCAGGGCGCTTTGAATTCAAACCGGGGTCCTCTCTGCACATCTGAAAGTGCGCAGAGAGGACTCCGGTCTGACTTTGGAGCACCCCGCTCTATATCAGCCATGTCACGGGCAGTCTGTACTGCACATAACTGTGCAGTGACAAACTTTTTAGTGAATTATAATATAGGATAGGGGGTACAAAATGTCCACTTCCTATTTCTCCACAACATACTTTGCTCACTAGGTAATCTACTCTTGTATATATCTACAAAAATATACTCACACACACAGCAATTTTAATTTGCCATCCATGTAGCATACTAAGGGGCAATATTTCCTATCTCTATTCATCCTAGGGCTTTGCTGAGGCTGCCATGTCAGGACCAAGACCATATCAGCTTACATCCTGTCAGGCTTGAGTCAGGATTATATCCAAACATGACCATCAGACCAAGCTCCTGAAGACCTAATGGTCATAACAGTCCAAGATCCCTCCCAGCACTTAATATTAATTGGTATTAGTGAAAATTTGAGAGTGTGGGGGTTATGATAAGGATATAATAATCTTATACTCGTCTGGAACTGGTATTACATCATTAGCATCCCTGTCAATGCTTTTGCGCTTAATGATTAACCCTTCAGTTGCAAAGGGTATCAGCTATGCTTTGCAATGCATTGAAGAGCTCCCTAGCACCCATGGGGTTAAATTACAGATGGACTCATGTACTCATGTTTTTCATATTTTTTTTAACCCATGGTTTCCTTAGTGAGGAAAAAGTGAACATTATTTTAATTACTGGATGTAAGGACATATTCTATCTAAAGAAATCCCTCATTTATTTTAATCTCAGAGTTTTAAGCACAAAGAAAAAGTGGAGTAATTTTAAGTTAACCAACTTGACAACACGGGAAACATAAAAAGGTCCAAAGCACCCACTGATTCTGACATCAGCTGTAAGCTGACAGCAGGAGTTCTTGGTCCCAGGACTGACAAGCAGCTCTCCAACAGAGCCACAATAGCGTAATTTAAAAAGAATTACTTTTTGGAATGGTCTAAAAAGTATGCTTGCAAACCAGGCACACTTTGTAGACTATTCCAAAGAAGTATTTATTTTTAAATCTCGCTATTGCGGCTTTGCTGGAGAGCCGCTTGTCAGTACCCGGACCAAGAACTCCTGCTGTCAGCTAACAGCTTACGTCAGGAGAAGAAGAGGGAGAGGGGAACTTTAACAGAGGAAACCTTTCAAACCATAGCAGTCTGAGAGATAGGATTTGTGGCATATAGCTTATTTTTTTAATCTCTACAAAACTCTAAACATTTTTTACGGGACATTACTGTCCCTTTAAACAGTTAGTGATAAGAGGGTGGTTGTTAAAGGGTTAAATACAAATTCTTAATTGAAGCTCTTTATTGCCCATTAAAAAAAAAAAACTTTTGCTAAGTTAAGACATTGAAGATCATTTTAATAGCTTATATAGTCCAGTATATGATCTGAATTATGCATTTTCACAGTTTCATTTGTTGGGAAGATCTACAGCAGTGGTTCTCAACCTGTGGGTCGGGACCCCTTTGGGGGTCGAATGACGATTTGCCGGGGGTCACCTAAAACCATCAGATATTTATATTTCGATTCATAACAGTAGCAAAATTACAGCGATGAAGGAGCAACGAAAATAATTTTACTGTTAGGGGGCTCCACAACTTGGGAAATTTTATCAAAGGGTCACTGCACTAGAAAGGTTGAGAACCGCTGATCTACAGTATAAGCAAAACAAGTGGCTACTTAGGGCCCGCACTTGGACAAAGGGCCCTCACAATGCTGATACAACACATCTGGTGCAGACTAACATCTTTTTTAATGGTAGGCAAATCACTACTCCACATAACAGACCGGTAGTAAGCAAGGTGAGGCTCTCCAGCTGTTGAAAGACTGCAATGCCCTTCATTCCCCAATCCCCACCAGTCAACGGGAAGATGGGGTTAGTTAATCCAGATGCAGTTGGAAGGCCTCACCTTCCCACCCTGTATTAGAACAACAAGCTCCCACTGTATGCACGTTTGCAGTGATAGAACCCTCATTGGTTCATTCAGCCAGGATAACTTGCCAGCCAGAGAAACCTAGGCTGCTGCACAGCCTCTTTTATAAAATAAAACTGTCCATTATCACAGATCTTCTGCCTCAACAAAGCATACAATTACCTCATGCCAAAGAATTGTGATTGACTGATATTCATTGTAAGCATTCTCCAATGGCTTTCCTGCATCAAGCTATGTGATTGACAAGTGACCTTCCTTGCCCTACCCCTATATTGTATATAGAGTCAAGTAGTGTAGTATTGTAAAAATGTTTTTCACCTTTTCTCTCTATTTTCTTATTTGGGTAAGGTTATGCTGTGTGTTGACCAAGTTACCCCCCCCCCTCCAAAATAGGATGGCTTGCCCCCTATGGAGCAAGTTACCTGGGAAATGGTCAATACTAACACTAGTATGCAGATGCAACTAGCTGCAACATTTGAGACCGGCAATAGTAATGAGAAGATGCAGCAAAGCATGCCTTCACTCTGCCCGTGGCATGGTGCTAATGTCTGGGGGTAGAATGGGACACTGTGCATTCAGCAGCTAACATTAATCATGTAGGACCAAAGGAGTGAGAAATGCATTGCACAGAAAAGGGTTGCACACCTCTCTGGTCGTTAAAGGGTTAACTGTACCCCCCAACTCTGTGGTCATTCATAAAAATATTGCATTTTTTGTAGGAGCTGCAATAGTTGTTATATCCTATGGGCAAGGTCTCTATATAACTCAGGTATTTCTATGCTTCACTACAAGGGTGATTTGTCACAGTGACAAGTTACAAGAAATACGCATTATTAGACCTTCTTTATTAGAAACTGTTACTTAGTGCTTAGCTAACATTTAGCATAGATAACATACAAGTGATTAACAGGCTGCTATTGGGTACCTAAAATCTGAACATCCACAATTTGCTGTTTTGAGAGTTTAAAATAGCATCTAACATGAAAAAGCATTCAAAACCAATTTGTGCATGCGTTTGAGTATGCGCATGTGTTAACATTTAGTTTTATCAATCCAAGCTTCTTCCACCACCTCTTGCAAGAGCTGAGACTACTAGTGACAGACACATTCCTATTGGCTGTGAAGGTAGTTATAACAAACACCACAGAAGCCTATGTGTATCATTCAGTTGCCTCCCTACAGCTCACAGACCTGGCTGTAGGATTGAAAAGCCCATGTGGAACCTTGCACTGAGGGTTATATATTTTTATTGCTGTTGTTTCAGTTGTGGAAGTAGGTGAAATAAAATGTTAAAGTTCAGTATTTTATTATTTTTTTTCCACACTAAAAGCCTTTTAAATAACATTTAACCCTTTGAATGCCACAGAGGCAGCCAACACACTGTAATGCAATGCATTTGATACTTACAGAAGTCATCTCCACTTTATCATCAATTTATCACACCTTAGTGAATCTCTCCCATAGTGTTGTAGTAGTAGTAGTAGAAGAATACCATATGGTAGTGTTTATTGGATTCAGTTTAATGCCACTGAGAGAATAGCTGAAATATTGAAGTGTCTGTCTTTCTGGTTTTGTAGATGCAATCTATAATGTCATTTGTGAATGTCATCAGAATGTCCTTGATCCTGTCATTTGTGATATGTGTCTTATGTCATCCGCAAAGCACATGTGGCGCGATGCAGGAAATGTGCACAATCGCTATTTCCTGTGTGAAAATCACTAGGGAATAGGTTTGCACATGATTTTGTTGAATTGCACATGAAAATTCAAGATTAGCCAACGGCTGCGTATATTTATTTTTTGTGGGCGTGGCCAAGATTAACGAATCTGTGTGAGTGGAATAGTGAATGCGCCTAATGCAGGAACTGCTATTGCAAATTAATTTATACGTCTGTGTACTGTTGTCGTAAAATGGATTTTTTTATGCGCAATTAAAGAAGCATTCGGTATTTAGCTTCCTGGATTAGAACATGTGCAAAATCTATCTGCGCACAAAAATTCCTTTATCCGATGCGAACGTTTCTTGCATCGCACCAATGGTGGCTTGGAGTTAAAACATTTTTTAAAAATGTATAACAGTTCAATTAATTAGGAAGTGAATTTATAGTGTGTTTGTTTTCTGAAACTTCTAATTGACAGCATGTCATATTCTCTGGAGATCTGTTTGTCCTAGAGACTGTACAGAATAATTAGTTGGAATCTTAGCACTAGAGGGCACTATTAATATAAAAAAATGCAATAATTATGGAAATATGAATCTCTCGGCAGTAGGTGTACCCTTGTTTTAGTCAACAGGAAAAGCCCTACAATATATATTTTCTTCATAACAAAAGTTTACAGCTCCTTTACATTGGAAGAACATAACCTGTGTTTCCCCAGCTTTCGTGCTTTTAAATGAGAACTTAACTGTGACCTTTAAGAAAAGTTGTTTTGCTATTGAATTTCCATATTTGTTTTTAATTTTCAAATGTTCAAATTGGTGCAGCTGGTACGCTCCAGAATTGCACCACTTTTCTTAAATGGTGAAGTTCTGGAGCAAACTAGCTATATCACATGGAACAAATAAAAGTATTGGTGCTTGAAATGGGGATTTTAACCCACTGAATATTAGAGAGGTCCAGGGCCGGTGCAAGGATTTTTGTCTACACAGGCGAATGTTCATTTTGATGACCCCCACCCCACCCACGAAACCCCGAAAAAAAATGTAACAGCTACCCCTGTTTCGGCGCTGCGCTGCGGCTGCCTAAACAGCCTTATGCTAGCACCAGCCCTGGAGAGGTCTTACAGTAGGACAGTATATGTTGAGGTCAGTGACTACCAATGAGCAGCAGAGCTAGGCTGGGATTGCAGCAGTGTATGTTGGAATCTTTAAGAACATCTCTAAATGAAGCAGACAGTAAGGGATGTGATCCATCAATTGTCAGTAGATGCAACCCTACCATAACCCACTCTCTACTGCCCATGTGCAATTATGTTATAGGAATATATGAAATTCTATTTTTTAATGAAAATGCTAATAGCTTCAGTTTTAATGACCCAATTTATTAGAGTTAAAAAAAAAAACACAACTTACTTATCAGCACCCTTCTCTCTGCCAATGTTGGTGAGAATCCAGAAGTTAATTTGGAGAGTAGGTGTAAGTAAAGTATCTATATTGGTATTTGGAAACTTGCAGGGTTTGAAGGGATTCACGGTCTGACTTGGAATCCAAAATGTCATGTCATTTCACTGCTGCAGTCAAAAGTTATGACCAAAATAAACAGTTAGAAACATAAAAACAGAATCTGACAGCAGATAAAACCATTCAGCCCATCTAGTCTGCCCATTTTCCTTCTGTAAAAACCTTAAACCTTACTTGGTTCTTGGTTTTGTCTTATATTCAGGACAGCCTTATGTCTATCCTATGCATGCTTAAATTCTGTCACTGTATTAACATCTACCTTTTCTGCTGGTAGGCTATTCCACTTATCTACTACCCTCTCAATGAAGTAAAACTTTCTTACATTATGCCCAAGCCTTTGCTGCTCTAGTTTTAGACTGTGATGTCTTGTACTTCCCTCATGTACTTTGTTGACCCCCTTTGTGTATATGAATGTTTCTATCACATCTTCTCTCTCTTTTCTCTCCTCCAAGCTATACATGTTCAGATACTCTAGTCTAGCCTGATAATTTTTATGCAGTACACCAATCACCATTTTAGTAGCTCTTATCTGAATTATCTCTAGAGTATCTATATCCTTCTGGAAATAGGGTCTCCAGTACTGTACACAAAACTGTAGGGGAGTTCTAACCAGAGATCTGTAGAGTGGCATGACTACTTCCCTTTTTTCTGCTACTAATGCCAGTAGCTATACAATCCAGCTCCCTGCTTGCATTCCATGCCACTTTGTTACATTGCCTGCCTACAATGTCATCAGAAATAATTAATCCCCAAGGCCCTTTCCTCTGTTGTCACCGATAGCACAGTATTGTTAATACTATATTCTGCCTTTGGATTTTTATGTCCCAAGTGCATTTTTTTTACATTTATTAAATAATAATATTGAACATTTGTTTAAACATAATTATAAAGGCCCTATCGGACTTCTATAATATTAGAACTATATAAGAAATGTAAGCAGTTTCATTTAAAGGAGCATTAAACTTCTTTAATAAAAAAATGAAAAACAAACAATCAAAAAACTATATATTGAAGGACATTTCATTCTGAGTAAGACAAGGGTAATCCCACTACTAGGATATGTGTGATACAGAGGTGGTAACTTCACCAGTGATATAAACGCTCCAAGTCCTATGGAGCATATGCACTAAGATCTCTTATGTTGGAGTAATTTTAGTGCATTGGCTGCACAGTATAACATAGGAATTGGAGAGTTTATCACACTGAAGAAGTCATCTCCACTTTCTCACCTCTTTAACACACCTGGGGCGGGATGTTCAAAATGTTGTGGTAACTGACATTTTCTTTATTCAGAATCAAAAAGTTCTTACGCCAGTCTGTCAGTTCTCAGACATATTAATGTCATTATTTGATTCCAATATCTCCATCTCCATCCAAGTTTCATGAGCATTCTTAAAGTATGGTTTAATCTACCATGACACTGTAAGGTATTTTCAGAAAAAAATCTTTTAGGTGTCACTTTTTTGTTGGATTAACATGATTTTTTCCAACAAAATAAAAATGGTCTGAATTTGGAGAAGACAAATTAGCGTCTTCATTATTTGAAAATGTTTAATTAATGACAAAAAAGTACCTTGCTTCTTTTAAAATTATCATTTTAAAGACAAAAGTAAAGACATTTGTAAAGTCAGAATTTTCAAGGGCAATACTTATCATCTTACCACCATTTTTAATTCTTTACAATACATTTCCGAATGTGACAGAATTACTTCTGAAAATTCTGCCCTGCTTTTACACTAGCTCACGATCATTATGACAACTTTTTGAACATTGCATCCCTGCAGCCAGTTATTGCTTTCTATGGGAGAGGCGAGTCGCTGACAATAGTTCTCCATGGAATGTTATAGTAACGACTTCATCACTTCCTGTAAGTTTGAACTATTATAAAATTTGAATAAACCAACTGCCAGCTGGGGGAGTACCCTTGTTTCACACAGCAGGAAAAGTCCTATAACATATAGAATGGCATTAAAATATTTACTGCTCCTTTAACCCCTTAAAGGGTTAGTAATGTCTTGTATTAATAAAAAGTAATATTGTAGACATTCAAAAAATAACTCAATTGATACCAGTCCAATCTCTCAAGCTTTTAAGTTCTTCCCTCCATCCCCTCCTTTCACTGACGTCAGCCTCTAGCTGACAGAGAAAGATCCAGGTCTCAGGACCGGCTGGCAGCTCTTCAGCAGTGCTGAAATAGCACTAACTAAATACTTCATTGGAACAGTCTACAAAGTGTGCTTGCAAACCAGGCACACTTTGTAGACTGTTCCAGTGAAGTATTTCTTTTTTAGATAGCGCTATTTCAGCTCTGCTGCAGATCCGCCTCGAGTGTCACAGTTAGAATCTCCTTCTATTGGCTTTACAGCTGACATCAGTGAAAGGGGAGGGATAGGTGACCTTTATCATCGTATATCTCTCAAACTGTAAAGGTCTGAGAGATCAGACTGGCATCAATTGATTTATTATTTGAATATCTACAATATTACTTTAAATTAATACAAGACATTACTAACCCTTTAACGAGAGGCCATGCCACAGTTAAGGACCACAAATCATTTTCTTTTGCTACAATGGATTCAGGCTGCATGCTGTTTGGGGATCCCTGAATTCCATGACATCCAGAAAAGTCATGGGTCCTTAACAGACATTTTCCCATGACGGTTCTGGCATGTCATGGGTCCTTATGGTATTAAAAAAAATAGTTTAATGGCATTGAAGTTAGAGATATTTATCTCCACAGCATATTATTTTTTTTACAATGCGGTAAAAATATGCCTGGCATTCAAGGGGTTTATGAACATATTTATTTCCTACTCTAGTATAACCCCATTTATTGCCTGGTGGAAGCTATAACTAAATATCCATTTGTTGTCTGTAAAGATTATATGGGTTGTTTTACCCTATAATTATCAGCTTCACAATCCAAGGCATCCATTTGATAGGCATGAGTCATTTAATTATGTGGGTTTCAAGTGAGTATTTTTGCATTTATATTTATGGTAAGTTTAACCCTAGACCTGATAGCTTCACTTGTCATTGAAGCTGATGTACTTGAAAAACTAATACAATTCTGGAACAAATCATCTGCACTCTAGGGCACAAATACACATTTTAAAGGGATAGTAATGTTTCACAATAAAAGCAGTTCCAATTAATTTTCATAGTATTTGGGCAACTGAGAGTGTTATTTCAATACTGTCAGAGTTCTAGTTCAAGAGTAATTGAATGATAAAGTATTCTATCTCCTACCCCTCTTACTGATGTAACAGTGCTCACCTCAGAGCAGCAAGTCTGTCCGGATGGATCGCATAGAGGGACAATCTTCAGTGAGGGAAAAACCTGTCAAGGGGGGCAGGGTTTTCCTTATTCTCACAGTAAGAAGATTGTTCCTTGCTGTTATCTGTCCAGTCAAGAGATCAGATTCCACATCTGAGGGGAGGCAGTTTACACTAGGTAAAAGGGGCGGGAGGGGGATACTTTATCATTCAATTACTCTTGAACTACAACTCTGACATTACTGAAAAAAACACTCTTCATGGCTCAGATACTATGAAGATTAATTGGAGCTAGCTGATTTTATTGTGAAAAATTAAAATCCCTTTAAATGGGAATTTTAAACCTTTGAGTGCAAAGCAATGAACTGGGCACACCTCTGGCACTCAAAGGGTTAATTTAAGCCACGAATTCTAGAAAAGTCTCCAAAGCATTGCCTTGCAAATCACTGGACACCTCTTTGGAATTCAACGGGTTAAATTCATCCTTTAAATCCATGGGACATTTCAGACATGTTATGTGCTGTTGATTTGCCCCAAATTGACCCAGTCAATCTTAGTGCATCAGCATCACTAATGCTGATATATTATGAGACAATGGAGCAATTCTGGAGCAAGCCAACTGCACCATAGGGGGCAAATAAAAAAATCTCTATTGGTTTAAATGAGGCTTTTAATGCCTTGAAAACTATAGAAGTTTTCAGTGCAATGCTTTGTGATTCATTGGAGCTCTTTGTAGGAGTTAAAAAAACACAACTAAATCAATTGGAAGTTTGCTCTAGTCCTTTTTAGTACATCTGTCTCACTGTGTCATGCATTACCTGCATTCCACCAAGCATCTGTATGTATTTCTACCTTCTAGATCTCAGATACGGGTGCAGTGTGTTTACAATTGCTTTCTGTCTTTCCATCAACCTTCTCACCACGTTAGTTTAATGCAGACGAGAAAGGCATAGAACAGTTGGTATGCTGCAGGCAGCAATCATTAACCCCTTCAAAGTCAATTGTGTAACAGCAAATGTTCTAGAACAGTTGTTCACAACACTAGTTCTGAAGGGCTGCCAACAATCCATGTCAAGCAAGCTACTAAGGAATTGCGTTCTGAGTCTCTCAATCACAGGTCATTGAGTGAAAGCCAATGGGGTAAATGTGTGAAAACGATTCTGGGCAGAAACAGGTGCTGGAATCGATTTCATAGCCCTATGCCAGCCTAATGGTAATGTACTGAGCTACGTATGTTGAATATTCTCCACTTAATGCCACTTGGACAAAGGGGAAACAATTGGTTCATGTGCTATAGGCCAGGTATAAGCTAGATACTGATAAGTCATAATGAGAGCAGAATGCGTCGGCCAGTATGCGCAAAAGCAATCACACCCTCTAGTGCAGAGGAGGACAAAGTACGGACCACAGGTCCATTTCATGTGGCTCTCGGGGCCCAGCTGTCTGTATACAAACTGCAGTTCTGCTGTACTGAGAAAATATCACTTCCGGTGTTTTCTGCAGAGGTTAGAATGATACATTTTTCCACAAAGCATACATTTTATTCAATGTATCATTCTAACAGTGTAGAGAGAGCCAAGACTGATATTTTGTGTGTGCAGCTGCATGATCTGAAACATTAGGAAAGTCAGTCTTAATCCTATGTTATTTTCACAATTCAGGAAGTGGAGTTGTTAATGGATCCCGTGTTAGGCAGAGATTGTTACACACACACACACACACACACACACACACACACACATGAGTGCACAATGCCTGTACACCCATCTTCATTAATTTTGATCAGACATGTGACTCTCAATCTAAAATTATTTCCTACCTCAGCTCTAGTGCATACCCTGACCTGTAGCTACTGGAGCTGGATACTAACTCTAGTGATGCTGAGCTGGTGTAGTCATACATTCACCCCAGTTTGTGCTCTAGAGCAAGAACTTAGAACAGCAATCCTCAGGGACCTCTAACAGGTGACTCTCCTGCAGCTGTTATTGGACTACAATTGGTGATGGACTGTAGATGGACTTGTAGATTATCAACAGCTGGAAGTTGGCTGAGAATGACTGTAGTTGTAGTCCAAAAAGAACTGAAGGAGGACTATCTGGAGGTGGCCCACCACTAGTAGTATATAGCATTTCTCTTTATTAGATGTGCTAACGCTTTCACTCTCTTAGATCTGATGGAACCACAAGAGAGCAAGAGTAAAAAAAGAAAAAAAACCTTCTCTTGATTTGCCATTCTGGGCAGCACAGGTATCAGTTCAACTCTGCTGTGTGTTCATAAACATCCTGCATAAGCCCTTTTAAGTGCCAGAGGTGTGCCCAATGCATTGCTTCACACACCTCTCTGCAGAGCCGACCCAAGACATTTTGCTGCCTGGGTCCATGGATGAAAAGGTGCCCCCACCCCCCAAAAAAAAACACACCCACCAAAACATGTAAAAAAAACAAAAAGCATCTTGGTCAGGGCTGAGCAATCATAGTCTCATATCTGCACTAACTAATGTTAGTGCAGAGATTACATTTTCATGATGCCCAAGCCTGACCATGTTTTTTGTCCTTTTTACTAATACAAAAATAAGCGTAACAGGATAATCTTATCAAAACCACTTCAAAGTCAGGAGTAAGGTTTAAATATATGCCCACTGCATTTTTCAAACCTTAACCCTGACTTTGAACCAGTTTTACTAAGTAAACTAGACTACAGGATTTCCTTCTTGTAAAAAAACATTTTTTTTAATTCTGGAGATCTACTCTATGTGCCTCGTCTCCAGTCCGGCTCAGTAAGGCAGGCACAGGCAGGCAGCAACAGACAGAGAAAATCCCCAACAGAGGCAGGAAAATCACACCAGCTACACAGACAAATGTGTGCAGCTGGTGAGTGGTGCCTTCAGAGTTTCAGGCTGCTCTACTTCCCATCACCCTGCCTCTGTTCAGCAGAGCATGAGCAGACGCAAGATCAGCTCTGCCTCTCTCTTTCACTTTTGAGCCGGCACTGCAGCCGGCAGGGGCAAAATGTATTGGGGCTTTTTTTTAACATAAAATGTTTGTGAGCATGCCTCTGCTTCGGGTGGCAGATTGCCGTCCCTGTCAAAGTGCCGTCTGTGTCCCATGCACCCACCGGGACCCATGTAAGGGCCGGCTCTGCCCCTCTGGCACTCAAAGGTTTAACCCCTTAAGGACCCATGATGGTCCAGGACCGTCATGGAATTCCGGGCTCCCCACGCAGCTGCATGCCGTTCGGGGAGTCCAGAATCGGATTATGAAAAAAAAAAATGGTCCCTGGTCCTTAAGTCACAGCACCGTGCGTGCGCGGCCGGTCCTTAAGGGGTTAAAGGGGACATCTGTTCACATTAGAAAAGAACAATATGGGTGTCTGTTGTCTACCTATGTAACTCAAGAAATCGGATTTGGATTAGCAGCCATGTCGTGTCAAAGCAACATGGGAGGAAGATCTGGCTTCTGATTAGAGATCAGCAAAACTTATATATTCAGCTTCTGTAATCCTACATTGCACAAAGTAGTAACCTACTCAAGCAGTTCTCTTACTGTACCTTGTAGTGACTCAGACCAGAGCCTGTTTTGTATTTTTTTCTGGAGATCGAGTGCTTGCTTTTCATAACATCTGATTGGTTCAATTGACAAATGAAAAGTGAAAAAGAAATACCTATTTCACAAATGTACTGATTGTTCAGAAATGTTTCACTCATCCCTATGACTAACTCCCACCCACGTTTTATGGGCTGTCCTTTCAGACAAGCTGTGCGATTGTTATTTGGGAGTATGAACTTCGGAGCCCAAATCCTTGCAGTTACCATCTCTGGTGCTCAGTTTGCCTCAGCAGAGGCGTATCTTCACTGCAACATTAGACAGATGCTGGAAAACGTGCCCAGGTGCACCTGGAAAAGAGTAGTACTGGGGAAACAAGGGGCAAGTTTCTCTGGCCAATGAGAGTGCTTCAGCTTACATGCAGAAATCCTTTGTCATCGGAGGAGGCTTGATAGAGGGAGGGGAGCAGAGGAAGAGTGACAGACTGTTGTACAGAGCCGTACCCGCAGTTTGTTTGGAAGGAAGACACGTGATCAACTTAACACGCTTAATTTCGGCCAAAGAATTAAACAAAAAAATGTATACCAGCTAGTCGTTCTAAAAACTTCCATTTTAGACAAACTTGTATAGGGGTGATAGATCTCCTTTAATGTGCCATTGTCGTATTCCTGTGGATGTGTTTATGTGTTCATGTGGCCATTTATCACATGTACCAAGCTCCAGAAGCTGCTTATGCTATCGGATTACACAATCCCAATTTTGTCTAAATTGGCTAAATTGGGATCTTCCAATAGTTTTCTATGGAGCCACAGAGGACAGTTTGCAGTCTCTACTGAAGAGCAGAGACAGCAGCAGTCTTCCCTTTACCCTTTTAGTGCTATATGGATATGTAGTGCATTCCTCTGAATCAGCTGATTAGTGTATAATCCACTATGGGCTTCAAACAGCCTGTTTACGTATGATAGAACCAGCAGAGTAGCTGTTACATGTAACAACCCCTCTGTTAGTTATCTGTGTATTTGAATGAAATGTGACATGGGTCTAGGGATTCTTTATGTTATAACCATTGCAGAGCAATGGATTGCACATCTCTGTGGCACCCAGAAAAGTTATGGTAGGGACTGTAGTGTTCTTGTTGCTGAAACAACCCTCTCAACTTCCCTGCTTGCCCTTCATAAAACATTGCCAACATAATGCCAACCATATATGCTAATAATTAAAGGATATCTCCCCTTCCCATGCATAGATAATTGTTAGTTCTTATGGTGAAGTCCTACGAGCATCAGCTATATATTATTGGTTGATGCCCACATGGGTCGGCCAGTAACTGCAAAATGTAAGCAGCACGGCATCCTCAAAATCACCTGTGAGCTACAATACATCATGCTGAAACCTGGATGTTCCGAAAACATGAGTTCATCCAAGTCACAGCCATGCTGCATCAGGATGCGTTCTGTGTGGTGGACATTGCCCATGTGAACAGAACCGTTGTATGCAAGCTGTTATACAAGGGAGTGTTTAGTGCAGCTTTTAAGTGCAAACTATAAACAGGGCTTGAACATTTAGGGGGAAGAAAAAGAAGCTGCTATACTAAGAAATTCAGTACTTCTGAAGCAAATAAATGTCCCCACAAGGTACATACTAAAAGTCTCTGATTTAAAAGGGGACCTTTAATCCAGTGCATTCCAAAGCAAAGCATTTAAGACTTCTCTATCATTCAAGGGGTTAAAAGCACCCATTTTACAACAACAGGAACTTAAGGAATTTTATATGTCCCCTGTGGTGCAGTTAATTTGCTCCAGAATTGATCCAGTTCCACCTACTGCATCTACCTCAAACATAAGTATGATTGTTACACACACACAATGTTAAAACTAAAATGCTTTAACTCATTTATAGACTACTAGTTACAAAGCCAGTATACACGGGCTGATCCAGAACGGGGAGCTCCGGATGGCTCACAGCCTGTCTGTACTCCCGGCTCTGGGGCAGCAGCTGAGACGCTGGGTGACAGTTTGTCACCCAGCCGCCTCCGATGGTGCCCCGGAGCCGGGAGCACAGACAGACTGTCAGCCTTCCAGAGCTCTCCACTCCGGATCAGCCCATTCTGCGAGTCCCTACTGCGCATGTGCGGTTATGCACACAGTGCGCAACGCATTCTAGGACTTTATGTTATAAGATGAGCAAAAACAGATGTACTGGCAGAGGGAAGGTTAACCTAGTCTTTGCTAGACTTGTCTAGCATCCAGTGAGTTAAAAACATTAAAGCGACATTTAATTAACCCTTTGAGTGCCAGAGGGGTATGCATTGTGTACCCCTCCGGCACTCAAAGGGTTAAGAATTATTAAAACAGTTATGGCATGGCAAAATACCTCACAGACCAAGAGTGTGTGCAAAGCATTCCTTCACAATGCATTGTACACCCATCTGGTCCTTTCAGGGTTAAAGAACATTAACAAGGAGTATTAGTGGCATGATAAGCAGCACTGCAGTGTATTCATGTGAACTGCAGCACTGTTTATCCCCCATTAATAAGCTTTCAATAATCCAACGCTATTTATGTTCCATAAATAAGCTCTTATATTTTCTCTCTGCTAATTTATTTCCCATGCTGTCATTTTGGCAAGGGGACGGTTTTCATCTCTTTAAAGTGATACAGCTGTAATTATATTCTAAATGCTTGCTCAGGATCTGCAAGAATGACTTGAGCTAGATTGGAGCAGTAACCACTTAAAGGGACATTATCACATAAAATGAATCGTGTTCATTCCATTTTAAATATCATGTGCTCCTAACCAGCCAGGGAAGGGCTGGTCTGGGGGGCAGGGGGGGCATTTGCCACCTGGGTCAGTCATATATCTGGACTGGTGGGCTACTGCCTCACTCAGTTTCCTGCTTGCTGCTGTAAATAGAGCTACACTAGTGATACCACAGAGCTTACAATTGATACCACGAACCTACAATACAAATGGACCTACA
The DNA here is from genome assembly GCA_037306005.1 of Rhinophrynus dorsalis. Classification (NCBI taxonomy): domain Eukaryota; kingdom Metazoa; phylum Chordata; class Amphibia; order Anura; family Rhinophrynidae; genus Rhinophrynus; species Rhinophrynus dorsalis. The sequence goes on from CM074724.1 coordinate 152,985,644, forward strand.
CTACCATCATAACCCCTTTCCCTTGTAAGCTCTATGGTATCACTAATGTAGCTTTACTTAAATTGTACACTCTGTAGTATCACTAATGTAGCTCCATTTCAGTAGGCGGTGGACTGGGATAGTGGGCTGGAACCATTGTAGAAATGGGCCACTTGATTGTGTTTACCCCCCCCCAGGCTACAATTTGACAGCCCTCCCCTGTACCCAGCATTTATAAAAAATAATTCCTTAGGTGTGTAATCTCCCCAAAATATATTATACATTGGTGTAACAATAGGGGTCACAGGGGTCGCACCTGCTACTTGGCCCCTCGCCCCAGGGGCCGGCCGCCCCTTGCGACCCCCTCGCCCAGCACCTGCAGCAAGTAAGTCTGTACCTTCTTCGGCTCTAACAGCTGATCTCCCTCTCCGGCGCTCTAGTAATGCAGAGCACTGGGAGATGACATGGGAAATTGGGGGGCCAATGTGGAGATGTGGTGGCAATGTGGAGATTGGGGGGCAATGTGGTGGCAATGTGGAGATGGGGGGCAATGTGGAGATTGGGGGCAATGTGGAGGCAATGTGGAAATGGGGGGGTATCAATTTGAGGGCAGGCTCGTTCCTAGTTGAGCATCTCTGACTAGCTCTTTGCAAATGTGGAGACTGGGGGCAATGTGGTTGGGGGGGCCCATGGTAGTTTCTGCACCAGGGCCAGTGGCTTCTAGTTACACGCCTGTGATATTTTAAATATGCTTTTCCTACTCATCAAGGAGTACCTGTGCATGATCATTTGCCCCCTCTTAGTACAGTTGATAAGGGCAATGAATGGCATGATTTAGGAAAACAAGAGATATGTGTTTCAGTGAATTGTACTGGGTGGGTTCTTATCTTAAAACAATTGATGATGATTGTTTTATCACTTTTTTAACATGCACAAATGGCCACTTTCACCTTTATTGTGAGAGATTTTAGGACATTATTGCCAATTAAATGTTTTAAAAAAAATGTTGTCTACAAGTACATCATATTTTAACCCTCTGAGTGCCAGAGAGGTATCCAATACATTGGGTACCTGTCTGGTACTCAAAGAGATAATGGGTGGATTTGCACCTTTTAAATGCTTTGGTGATAATGTCCCTTTAATAGTAATGGCAGCACAGGTGGATATTTTAGTGAGTGAGAGGGGTCCAATCAAGGTCCAGTCTACATTTCTTGGATACAACCTTTGTATCTTCCTGTATTTCAGACATGTGGTGGTGTGCAAGAAAATTGCACATGTACTAAAGGCATTTTTCCAGTTGAGACAGACATTGCACACGTTCTAATCCAGGAAGTCGTATACCAAAAGCTTTTTGAATTGTGCATGAAAAACTAGCTTTTATGACAACACTACATATAAAATCATGTGCAATAGAACTTCCTGCATTAGGCGCATTTGCTATTCCACTTATACAGATTTGTTAAACCCGATCACAAATAAATATGCTCATCTATTCATTAATCATAATTTTTCATGCGCAATTCAACAAATACATGTGCAGACTTATTCTCTAGTGGTTTTCACACTGGAACTAGCGATTGTGCATGTTTCCTGCTTCCCACCAATCGGTTCTTATTTATAAAAGCAAACTGGAGTTATTCTGGAGTAAACCAACTGCACCATAGGGAACAACATAAAAATTCCTAAATTCCCATGCACTTGAACAGAGCTTTTTAACCCCTGGAATTATAGAGAGGTTTCCAATGCATTGCATTACAATGCATTGGAGACCTATCAAGCATTCAAGGGGTTAAATGCCCAATTTAATTTAACAGGACGTTTTATTTGTTCCCTGTGGTGTATCTGGTTTTCTCCAGAATAACTCCAGTTTTTCTAAATATGGGTCATGTGACATTGTGCACAGAGCTTAAGAAGAACAATTCCAAGGCCTGATCAAATAACCAGGGGACAGCCCTTGAGTTAGAGGAAAGGAGGTTTCAACTTCAGCAGAGGAAGGGGTGTTTTACAGTTAGGTCTGTTAAATTATGGGATTCCTTGCCCAAGGCTGTGGTTAGGGCAGATACAATGGATACATTTAAAGGAATAGTAATGTTTCATAATAAAGACAGCTCTAATTAATTATCATCAGGCCCGGATTTCTGAATAGGCAGACAAGGCACTTGCCTAGGGCGCCCGATCTTCAGGGGTGCCTTGCAATGCCATTGTCACGCCCACAATTTCAGGTGCCTCACACTGCCATTTGAATAAATATTTTTCCTGTAACCATGCGCCTAGGTTATGCCCTCAACTCGAGGGCGCAGGCGCTGTTACCTGGTTCTTGTTTAGAAGTCTATGCCGCCGGGGCTGCCCCATATGACCCACTGCTGCGTCTGATGTCACAAGACATCCCAAGGTGACCAATGAGAACAGAGGTAGAGGCTCTCTGTTCTCATTGGTCACCGCTCTCTGTTCTCATTGGCCACCGTGCTGCCGAAGAACAGTTATACACCCGCAAGGAGGTATTGGGAGCAGCTCTGAGCCAAACTAAATAAATGCTCCTGTAAGCGCCCTACACTCCACATTTGGAGACTGTTGGCTGAGTGAAGAGGGAGCATTTTGTTGCAGCTCAGAGGCGGGTTGCCAGCGCTATAGTGGCAGTTGTGGACTTGTGGTTTGGCTCAGAGGCAGCAGTGGGTTACCAGGGTTACAGTGGCAGTTGTGGACTGGAATTGTGGTTCAGCTCAGAGGTGCTACAGACAGCAGGCTGGCCAGTTGTTGCTGATAGGTGGCAGTGGTATGCAGTAGCCTGGTATGTGTGCTGCTCACAATTATATTTATTTCTTAGGCAGATGTACTGTTGGTTGCTACATCACACACTTCTAAATGGGTGTGGTCAATGGAGGGGTGTGGCCAAGTGAGAGGTGTGGTTAGGGGTGGGGCAAAGGCAGGGCTAGGGGCGCCAGGCTTTGTTGTGCCTAGGGGTGCCTGAGATGTAAATCTGGCCCTGATCATCATAGTATTTGGACTTTGGAGAGTGTTATTTCAATTCTGTCAGAGTTGCAGTTCAAGAGTAATTCAATGACAAAGTATCCCCCTCCCGCCCCTTTTACTGATATAACACTGCTCACCCAGATCAGAAGGGAGGTGCCCAGGTAGACTGCAGAGAGGGACAATCTTCAATTAAGATAATTAAGATAAGGAAAAAACCTGAAAAACTTGTCAAGGGGGGCAGGGCTTTCATTGTTCTCATAGAAAGAAGATTGTCCCCTTCTGTTATCTGTCTGGTCTTACAACCAGATTCCACATCTGAGAAGAGATGGCTTACACTAGGTAAAAGGGGCAGGAGGGGAAACTTTGCTTGTGAATATCTCTCAAACCATAAAGGTTTGAGAGATAAGACTTATATCGTTCTTCATGTTTTTTAATGCCTTCAAAATAAAATAAAGTTAAAATGAAGTATTACTATCCCTTTAAGAGAAGAGTAGATACATTTCTGTTAAAAAGGGAACATACAGGGTTATACTGTGTATTAGTAGGCAACTCGGGAAGGTCTGATCTGGTAGCAGAAAAGCTATACAGTTCTCATGTCACTGAGTTATGAGGCAAAGATTGAACTTGATGGACTTGCGTCTTTTGTAGACCTAATTTATACTATGTTACTATGTATGAAATTCTGGAACAAACCAACTGCACTTTGGTAAAAGGCTAGAGATACATATTCCCATAACTTTCATTGATTTACGTGGTACTTTTAACTAATTGAATACTATGTACAAGTATATGAGATGACAATACAAGGATCTCTCTGGTGAGCTATTCATTCCAAGGCCTGATCAAATAACTAGGGGACACCCCTTGAGATTAGAGGAAAGGAGGTTTCAGCTTCAGCAAAGGAAGGGTTTTTTTACAGTAAGGTCTGTTAAATTATGGAATTCCTTGCCCAAGGAGGTGGTTATGGCTGATACATTTAAGAGAAGATTAGATACATTTCTTTCAAAAGGGAACATACAGGGTTATACCGTGTATTAGTAGACATAGAAGGAAGGTCTGATAAGGAGGAAAGCTATATAATTGTCATTTCTCTGGGTTATGATGCAAGGGGTGAACTTGATAAATGGACTTTGTGTCTTTTTCAGCTTAATTTACAATGTTAGAGTGGTCTTCAGAACATTCCAGGAATTGTCCTTTGTCCCCTATGACCTATATATTTTTTACTTAAATCCCAGTTGATATAAATGGGCCTTTTAATCCTTTGAATGTTAGTGAAGTCTGCAATGCATTGAAAAGCAAATCAATGAATTGGAGACCTCTTTAGTATTCAAGGGGTTAAAATCCCTTTTACATCAATGGGGATTCTCCTTCCTCCCCTCTGGTGAAGTTGATGCAGTAGTGCAACACTCTTTGTTAGCAAATACATCTTATAGGACAATGTGGATATCTAAAGGTGAACTCTTCTGGGGCAAACCAACTGCAACATGGAAAAGGGGTACCCTTGAATCTCCATGTCAAGGACATAAAAGTGTAAAATAAACTAAAAAAAAAACTGACTTTATTTAACCTCTTAAGGACCCATGACATGCCAGGACCGTCATGGGCAAACTTGCATTAGGGACCCATGATGATCCTGGTAAGTCATGGAATTTAGGGGTCACCACTTGTGGACCCCTGAATCCATTTAGCGAAAAAAAAAAAAAAGCTCTGTGGTCCTTAACTGCCGGCCGCTGTTAACCCTTTGAGAGCCAGAGGGGTATGCATGCATTGCGTACCCCTCTGGCACTCAAAGGGTTACTACAGTTTCAGAATATGTAGATTCTAAATAAACTGTTGCTATCACTTTAACTGCTTGAATGTCAGAGTGGTCTCAAAGGGATAGCAATGCTTCAAAACAAAAGCAGCTCCAATTAATCTTCATAGTATTTGGACCATGGAGAATGTTATTTCAATACTGTCAGAGTTGTAGTTCAAGAATAATAGCATTATAAAATATCCCCTCCCGCCCCTTTTACTGATGTAACACTGCTCACCTCAGAGTAGCAAGACTTTCCAGATGGATCGCAAAGAGGGACAATCTTCAGTGAGCATAAGGGAAAAACCTGAATAAGCTGTCAAGGAGGACAGGGTTTTCATTGTTCTCACAGTAAGAAGATTGTCCCTTGCTGTGAGCTGTCTGCTCTGTGGACCAGATTCCACATCTGAGGGGAGGTGGCTTACACTAGGTAAATGGGGTGAGGGGGGATACTTTATCATTAAATTACTCTTGAACTACAACTCTGACAGATTAATTGGAGCTGCTTTTGTTTTGAAACATTACCATACCTTTAAAGTATTGCTTCTCAATGCACTGGAGGCTTTTCTAGCACACAAGGAGTTAATAAGTCAACCATGGTCTTTCATCCCTACAAGTTTCAGGTTATTTAACTACATAACCAGCTAATGTAGTACTTTCTTCAGGGACACAGTTAACCAATGAAGGACTAGATGGGAGTGCAACACATTGATTCTCAATGCACTGCACACCTCCCTGGGACTTAAAGTGGATCTATCACATATAGAAACGTAATGCTCATTAGTTAGAGCATTTAGCGAAAAAGTTTAACATGTTAGTCTTTTTTGAAAAAACACATTATCTGCGCAAAAATTCAAGTTTAAAAGGTGCCCAGCTGCCTACTTCCTGCTTGCAGCGCTGCCTCTGCTCCCGTCCCACTACCCAGTATCCTTCGATGACGGAGGCTTTCTTTCTCTAAGCTGGAGCAATCTCATTGGCAGAGATCGATATCTAGCCAATGAGATCGCTCCAGCTTAGAGACAGACATCCTCCATCATCGGAGGATACTGGGTAGTGGGACGGGAGCAGCCTCTATGTGGCAAGCACAAATAATGTGTTTTTGTTTTTTTTAAATGACTAAAATATTTAACTTTTTCGCTAAATGTCTAACTAATGAGCATTACTTTCCTATATGTGATAGATCCACTTTAAAGGGTTAAGGTTACGTTATATGACAGACAGACATGCACACAAAGGAGGGTGATGGACTAAGAAGATCTGGGAGGAGATGCACTAAGGAGTGATAAAGAGGTGATAAAGCGGAGATGACTTCTCCAGTGATATCACTTCTCTAGTTCTTATATTATTCTATAGATCAAATGCACTAAGATCCATAAACTTGGAGAACTCTTAGTGCATTGGCTCCATAGAATAACAAAGGAACTGGAGAAGTGATATCACTGGAGAAGTAATCTACACTTTATCACGTCTTTATCACACCTTACTGCATCTCCCCCAAGGTGCTATTCCATATAAACATTCCCATTGATTTAAATAGGGCCTTTAATCGCTTGAATGCTGGAGAGGTCTACAATGCATGCAAAGCAATGCATTGTAGACCTCTCTAGCATTCAAGAGGTTAAACCCCCATGAATATAAATAGGAATGTTTACTGACCTCCTTTATGGTGCAGTTGGTTTGCCCTGGAATTGTTTCAGTTCTTAGTACACCTGTTCCTAGAGGTGACAATGTGATGACACAATCCTGGCCATCTAGTTGTGGGACAGTCATATACATTCACTACATCATGCCAAATTAATATGAACTATAGCAACTCTGAGGGAAACCAGTTGCACCAAATGGAACAAAAAAATCCAAACCGTCCATGTTCTCTTTGATTAGATTGGCACCTTTAACTTAAAGGGATAGTATTGGATTAATTTACAAAACTCAATCTTGTAGAAAATAAAAAAATAAATCAAATGATGGCAGTCTGATCTCTCAGACATTTATAGTTTGAGCGATATAAAGTCTGAAAGTACCCCCTCCCTCCCCTTTCACTGACGTCAGCCTCTAGCTAACAGAAGGAGATCCTGGTCCCGGGACCGACCAGAGGCATAACTAGAAGCCTCCGGGCCCTGGTGCAAGAATTGCCACGCTCCCCCATCACATTGACCCCCCTCAACCACATTGACCCCCTCCACAATTCCCCTCAATCTTCACAATGCCCCCATCTCCTACTTCCTACCTGTAGCTCCTGTGCGGTCCTCTTAGTAATGCAGAGCGCTGGGAGATGATGTCATCTCCCAGCGCTCTGCATTACTAGAGCACTGGAGGGAGATTGTGGGTGCCAGGTGGAGGGGTTGCAGGGGGCGGCCTGGCCCCTGGATTGCACGGGCCCGGTCGCAGGCTATAGTTATGCCACTGCCAGCGGCTCTTCAGCAGAGCCGAAATAGTGCTATCTAAAAATAAATACTTTAATGGAATGGTCTACAAAGTGTGCCTGGTTTGCAAGCACACTTTGTAGACCATTCCAATGAATTAGTTCTTTTTAAATATCTCTATTTCGGCTCTGCTGAAGAGCCACCGGACGTTCCCAGGACCAGAATCTCCTGTTAGTAGAGTGCTGACGTCAGTGCAAGGGGAGGGAGGGGAAACTTTAGTGGCGAATATCGCTCAAACTATAAAGGTTAGAGAGAACAGACTGGCAGCATTTTTTTTTTTTTTAAGTTCTCCAAGGTTAAATGTTGTTAAAATAATCCAATACAATCCCTTTAAGGTGGGAGATTCACTAAGCAGTGATAAAGAGGAGATGGCTTCTACAATTTATCAATGCTCCAAATCCTATGTTATTTTTGGAGCCTATGCACTAAGCTTTCTTCAACTTATAGAGATCTTAGTGAATAGGCTTCATAGAATAACATAGGAACTGGAGAAGGGATAAACGGGAGCAGCTATGTCCACTTTGTCACCTTATTATCACTGCTTAGTGAATCTCCCCCCAAAGCACTTCAAAATGTTGTGGACCTCTAGCATTTAAGGGGTTAAAAGCTCCATTAGGTGTGTAGAGAATTAGTAATTGTCCACCTGAGTTGTAGTTGGTTTGATCCAGGATTGCAGCAGTTCTTGGTACTAAGACTTCTGCAGCAACTCTTGGGCAAATCAACTGGATCCTGGGGGAGAAAAATCCCCTTTGATTTCAAAAGTACTTTTTTTCCCATGAATGCCAGACAGGTCTTCACGCATTGCTACATATGGCATTGGAGACCTCTTTAGCATTCAAGGGTTAAAATACCAATTTCCTGTATGGGAATTGTTGATATTTTTATTTTTCAGTGTGTTTGATTCAGAAGTACTAAAGGTCTTCTTAAACCCTTGAAGACCACAGAGATATGCAGTGCATCTCTCTGGACCTCAAAGGGTTAATACATCAGCTTCAACATTGCTAAAAACTGACAACGATTATGTGATACTGTGGAGAGCGTTACATGTAGTACAGTGATCCCACATGGTACACTCCAGCGTAGTGGTCCTAGTGGTCCATTCACATATTTCACGTGTAGCTATGGAGAAGGGTTTAGAGTACAGAGGGTTAATGAGAGGAAAGTAACGGAATGAGACGTGTTGGTCACTTGTCAGCAGAACAAAGAAGAGAGAGAGAAATAAAGAGAGATCGGGAAAGAAGAAATATATAGACAGAGGGAGGGGAGTGAAGGAGAGAAGAGAGGAGTGTCAGAGGGAGGCAGGCAAGAAGAGACAGCGCATAGACAGGCAGTGGCGTGCGGATCCCGGGGAGCTCCGGTGTGCCCGGTCTGAATCTCTTTGGATCCTCCCGGATCGGATCTCTGGCGAGGAATAAGGTTTCTTAGATCTCTGCCTGGTCCGGGAGAAGCCGCCCGTGTTCGGGGGACATGTAGCAGAGCCCCAGGGGAAAGTGTTCATTGGAAGCTCAGACTGTGTGTTGGGGGCAGGATGGGGATCGCCCCCTGGAGGTGGCTGTTCGCCTTGTGTCTCAGACTGCTCTTCCTTGTACCCGCAGGAGTGCCGGTGCGCAGCGGGGATGCCGGTTTCCCTAAAGCCATGGACAACGTGACGGTTCGACAAGGGGACAGCGCCATCCTCAGGTAAGAGCGACTGTTCTTTGGTGTTCGTGATATGTGTCTTAATATATGAGGGTATGGATAGCCTAGGGAGTTTATATATTACTCATTGGGGTTCATTTGCTATGTAATGGGCTGTGTATGATTGTGTTCGGGTTTTCTATGTGTGTTATGGGGTACTGTTTTAGGGTTTACGTATATAACGGACTTCTATGTAAGATAATTTAACCGTTTGCACACTAGAGGGGCGTGCAGCGCATTGCAAAGAGCTGGACATCCCTCTGGCGCTCAAATGGTTAATCACATGGTTATATGTGTGTTTGTTTATGGGTTAGAGGAGAGGATAGTTATTCACGGGGTCGTCGTGGGATGATATGTTATGTAATCGTCTGTGGGCCGTTTTCCGTAAGCCAAAGATATGAAGTTCTGGAGGAAACCAGGTACACCATAGGAGACAAATAAAAATGTAAACATTCAATTGACTTAACCATTTGAGTGCCAGAGAGGCATCCAATTCATTGAGTAGCAATGCGTTTTTGGATACCTCTCTGACGGTCAAAGGGTTAAATGGTTCCAGAGAGGTCTTCAAGGTATTGTAGCTCTGTAGTAATCAAAGAGTTAAAAATATCGCTTAGATCATTGGAAGTTTTCATTTCTCCCCTGTGGAGCAGTTGATATACTCCAGAATTGCATTTCTTTATTGACTACTGCCATTAATTCCAGAGCAGTCGTTTGTCTAGTGGTGCTGTGGTCCTCTGTTGCAGTCTACTTAATATGGTTGGTCTCTGTTATGGGTCTCTATAAATCAGGGGTGGGCAACATGAGGCTATTCAACATCCCAAGACTACAGTTCCATCATCCCCAGCCATCTGGGGATGATGGGACTTGTAGTCCTGAACAGCTGAAGCACCTCACTGCTCTAAATATACAAGATGTTTGAGTTCTGAGAAATCACTGTAGAGAGGGGGGTTAGCAATGTTGATGTGAGGAGGTGAAAGGGGGTATATACGTGATTTGGAGGGTCTTGTGCTGGAGATGAAATGAGGTCTATATGTGTGTGTACACTGAATGCTCCTCAATATCTGTACATCCAGCAACAGAATCATATGGGTCACTCACCGACCATATTTTCATTACGCATCCAATCCAACACTCACCAAAGGGTCAATAAATGTCTGGATTATAACTACCGTGTACATTTCATAGCCTGAGGAGGCATCAACATATTGGACTGTAATTGTTGCTGCACCTTTTAGCAGAGCAGTTCAAATCAGAATTACCCTATTACACTCATTAATTACCCCAGCACTTGAATGAGATCACCTTCTCATAATTGGATCAATAGTTGAAATAATCAATACTAGCCATAGATCTGCAACTCTTTGGGTTCCTGTGGTGTATGTCAGCTGCATGTAATGAGGGGAATTAATTTCTGTTGGGGAGAAAATATAATTATTGGCTAACCTTTTCACACCGTTATTTAGTGTATGAACTGCTTGTACCATTTCCATATGAATTCATTTCTGAATGTATCTTCTTCACATTAGTACCAGTTTATGGACATTGTCTGCATTATATTCATATAAATATACTGGGCCTTATTTATCAAGCTCAAGAAATGTAGCTCTGGAGCAAACCATCGGCAGCGTGGCTGGAGATGAAAATTCCCATTGACGTTAATAGGGATTTTAACCCATTGAATGCTAGAGAGGACTACAGTGCAATGAATTACAGTGTGTGGAGACCTCATGCATTCAAGGGGTTAAAGGGACAATTTAAGTCAATGGGGATTATGTGTTTTTTGTACAGACCTACACGTCTTTAGTCTGATAAATAAAGTCCTGTATTGTATATACCACCCCGTGGCATACATTGCTGAATGCTACTGTTAACATACACGGATGCACTACATACACCTCCATTCGCTGCTGTAAGCTGGGAAGTTCAGTGTTACCTCTGATGGGAACACATAGAAGTACAACACTACCCACGGTTTCTGTGCTGCATGCAATGAATCTGCTGTAAACACAAGCACTCAGCTACCCCATACTATGCTACTGCAGTAACACCACATTAGAGCTGTACAATATACAGCAGTAAATGCATAGAGGGAAATAATGAAGGCTTGGGGAGTTTTTTCCTTCCCCCAAATAAACACCCACATCAACAGATTTTAGTGGTGGCAATATGCCAGTATATTATTATTATTATTATTAGTAATAATAATAATAAACATAAAACTCAACCTACACTTATGGTTATATGTACAAAGATAAGCTGAACAATACCAGGGCAAGTCTACCACATCATAAAAGAAATAGGAACATTTTTAAATCATTTATTTAAAAGGGACTTTTAAGTTCTTCAGTGCTGCTGCCAGAATCAATGAATCAATGAACTGGGCACATGCTTATACAAATGAACCACTTGCTGGGTGTCAGTCATATGCAGTGATATGTAGAAAATCCAGAAGAAGACAGCACTCAAAGGACTTTATTGAAGATAAATATAGTTTTTTAAATCAAAAAAATTCCAGCCCTCACTGGGATGTTTGTCTTGACAAGGGCTGTCAAGACTAACATCCCAGTGAGGGCCGAAATACTGATTTAATAAACTAGCACCTATAATGATCTTCAATCAGTACTGTGAGTGCTGTCTTTTTCTGGATTTATGAATATATATATATATATATATATATATATACACACACACACAGATGATTCAAGTGGAACCTTTAATCCTTTGAATGCTAGAGAGCCCCAGGTAAATAACTGGATATTTTAACTTATCCCCTGTGATACAGTTGTTTTGCCCCATAAGTGATTCACTTCTTTGTGCATACGACCTTAACATCAGGAATAAATGACAGGGACGTAATTAAAAATCCTCCCATAAACCTAATACATCCTACAGCCTCAGCGCTGGATAGGCACGAAAACTGCATGACACAATTGCAATTATTCTGCAAACAGATACGGGAGCCACGATTATGAAACACACACACTAATTGGGATTTATGCACACTGCACTATAAATATACAAAGCAATATGAAATACATTAAAGCACTGCTGTGTTAGACTGTCAACACTTAAAGCATTCCCAGATTCTATGGCTGTGGACCGGTTGCTCTAGGCTCTGTATTATTTGCTGAAGCTTATTAAGAATGTGACAGCTTAAGCATGCAACACGTAGAGTTTCCTCCGATTATGTCCAAGGAGGGGCAGGGCAAGAAGCTCTATTAATGAGACATATGGTGTAGAGACTTGGTACCTCAATCTCTGTAAATAATGAGATGTGGAGGGTCATCTGGGGCAATATCACAAGTCAGGTGCTCAGCAGGTGTGTTGATATCATAATAATATATCAGCAGTTTTGTGGGCCACATGGGTTTACGCTCTGTGCTTGCGTTGATACAAATGTGTTCTATTTAAAGTCACAACTCCTAAAATTAAACCACTGCTTACCATAAAGTGGTCTTATCACCATTCTGTAAGATATTAAAAAATTACAATTTGCATATATGTTGTTTAGCCTTTTTTTGCAAAATCATTTGGTTTTGTGACAATGACCTTTATCTTTTGATGGCACATTGTGATATTTTATGTTAATTGTCTGCTCAGTATGTTAATTACTTATGTGTAAGGTTAAACATATGACACCCTGTGCTAATAGATATGCTTCCAGTATGTATGTTTTGTCTAGGATCTCTAAATTCACTTGATATCACAATGTATGGTAATACTAAGCCACCACAGAAACTAATTAGCATAACATGTCCCACTGCGCCACCGACAAATAAAGTCTAATGCCTTATATTGCAAACAAATGGTTAGCCTAATACAGACATTTTTAACCCTTTGAACGCAAGAAAGGTATGTCACGTATTGCTTTGCAATGAGTGACATACCCGTCTGGTACTCAAAGGGGGGGTACATTTTCTTAAAAATAAAAGGGGAAATAACACCTCCTAATAACATCCCCCAGTTACTTTTACTACGGTCAAAAAAAAATCTTAATGGCCCTTATGTATTTGCCCATGTGCCTTTATTCAAGAGATAACATCTTCATTCAGCCCTGAATGCCACATCCGTGGAAGCGGACATAACAGTTGCTGGCAGTTTTTTTTCAAAATAAATCAGAGTACATAAATATTTTGAACCCTTTAAGTACCAGAAGTTTGCCGTGCATATTTAAGCAATGTGTAGCAACACCCCTCTGGTCCTTTATAGAATTACTAGAATTCCTGTCATGGCTTCTCCCGTGCTGCGATTTCTGTTTTTAACATCAGACCACGTGGTGGGGCATCAAGACCCCTCCTGATTCCCTCTAGGTAATGATCTCCCAGCTGATTCGGCTGTGAGATCAATAGAGGCAATGCAGAGGAGTAAAAGGGCTCCCCTGCTTCCATCCTACCCGAACTACAAGGTAGGAGTAGGGGTGCACTGAAATTTCGGTGGGCCAAAAATGGCATTTTCGGTAAAAAGCCGAAATAAAAAAATGGTCGAAACGGGGCGCCGAAATGAGGGAAATAAAATCTTCAGCACAGCATACAGAGGCGCTCCAGCTGCAGCACACAGAGGCACTAAACAACTTTAAAGTAGCAGTCACATCGGTGACATACAGTGTGCAGCTTAAATAATTACACTATATCCATATTTTTTATGCACATGACTCGGCAGGGAGGGGAATGAGCAGATCAGGACAGAAGCACCTAAGACGCAACCTTAGAATGGAATCCACCAAAAACATGGCTGCACTCTGCATTCCTTTAACATTGTACATATCCCGCAGAGCTGTTGCTGCAGGTTCGCCCTATACATCACCTGGCCAGAAGTGAGCTGTCAGTGTGATCGGATTCGTGGCTGACCAGGAAGTGTTGTGTTACTGGTAGACATGGCGGTATCGGATGCTGGTTCTGGAACTTTGGAGACAAGATGAGAGCTGAAGCAGTCGAAGGAGGGTATAAGGGAATCTTTGATCCCTCCAGGGAGGGTAGCCGGGGACTGTAAATGAGGACAGGATGGCCAGTGGTTATAATGAATAGTAGAAGGGGGTGCTAGTGGATCCAATGGGTAAGTGAATGGAAAAGTGAGTGGAGTAAAGTGATGGGAGGTGGTTTGAAGGATACATATAGAGAGGGAAGGATGGTACGGATACAGTGAGGGGAGCTGTTGTTGTGCGATCCATGGAGTAAGAGGGCGGTTGCTTGGAGATACTATGAGTGAGAGAAAGGATGCTATTTAATTTAGTAATCGAGTGGTGGAATGCTGAGGGCTTTACAGTTGGTGATAAAAGGAGTGAAAGTTTACATAGGGATGGAGTGCTTAGGGCTACAGTTGGTGATAGAAGGGCCAAAGGTTTGTATAATGATTGAGGAATGGGGTGCTTAAACTTGGTGAGAGAAGGTGGGTGATATTTTATATAGCGATTGAGGATGTTGTTGATGGTTACAGTTGGTGATAGAAGAGGTGATGGTTTAAACAGTGACTGAGGGAATGCTGAGGGCTACAGTGAGTGATAGAAGGGGCAAAGGTTTATATAGCGATTGAGGGATGGATTGTTGAAGGTTCAGTTTGTGAGGGAAGGGGGTGATGGTTTATATAGTGAATGAGGGATGGAGTGCTGTCCTGTCCCGGCCCACACAGAACTGCAACAGCAGTAATATAAAGTCAAGTTAGTAGTGTGTACAATGTACCTCTCCTTGTGTACTTTGTCCATAGGGTGATGGTGTACAGGGACAGATGGTAATGTGCTAAGGTCATGTTTTAGACTGCAGGCATTTACTATGCATCAGAAACCTGCTGACACATTTCAGTGGGGTGCATTTCTTTATAGAAAAGCAGGGAGGGGAAAACTGCTTTGATTGGTGGCAACCCTAGACTCGGGTCCAAGGCAGCAAGAACCACACGGTAGCTAAAACAGGATGTAGCAGGTCTCCATACTACCAAGTAAACCACTTCCTACTTCCTTCTTTGTTCTGCACATGCGCATTGTGAAGCAATGTGCACCGCATCCCCTCCGCTCTGCGTCCAGTGATGTGGCTGTGCTGGTGATGTCTCCGTGACGCAGAGTGGGCTTGTCCGCGTTAGGAGGAGGAGGCTGCTGTCATCTAGCCATGGAGGCTCATTACAACCAGAAGAGGTAAGAGGGAGAAGGCAAGTTGGGGGTGCCATTAGGGGAAGATATTCCAGTGACATAACTGAGTGGTTGACCTAATAAAGTTATACAAATAGCAGGGCTTAAAACTTGAAGTCCTTTGCTACTAGCCAGACCTGAAAAGTTACTCGCCACTGCAAGCCAAAACATACCCATCAGGGCTGAATTTCTACTCTCCAGGGCTAAATTTTCACTCGCCATTGGCGAGTGGAAATTTTGAGCCCTGCAAATAGCTTGCATGACTGATGCATACTGTATAGGTAGCTGAGACTTGTATGATTGTCAATTGTAAATTATATCTTATCATCAGGTTTTTCTTGAATGGTATTTTAAGTATAGTCTAGACCCTCAATGTCACAAAAGGGAACTATTCAGCATGTAAGGATGAATCACATAGATCTTAGTATTAATTTTCTAACTGCTAAAACTTAGCTGAAATGGTTGATCAAGACAGGGGGGTTGAAAGAGGTAGAAGGGGGGATTAAGGGTCAAGAGGGGAGAAAGAGGTAAAAGGGTGGAATCAAGAGGGAATTGGGTGAGAAAGAGACAAAATAGGGGGAACATTACAACAAGTAGGTTGTGATCTGAAGCATATTGCTACCATCAGATTGCAAATCTCCTGTGACACTGCAGTGGTTAATAGTTTAATTTTGACTGCGTCATGTGCACTTGCTCTACTATATTTTTTGTGTATTTTGTTAGGCATCTCCCTATAAATTAAAAAAAGTAATTTTCAGTTTTCGGCCAAGTGCATCCTGAAGTTTCGGTTCAGAATTTTCATTTCGGTACACCCCTAGGTAGGAGTGGGCGGGACTGGGAAACCCTTTCACTTAAGGCTTTTCAGTCATTGAAGCGAGAGGGTCTTCTAATCCTGCCCACTCCTACCTGCTAGTTTGGGTAGGATGGAAGAAGGGGAGGCCTCTTGCTCCTCTGTCTTGCCTCTGTTGAGGGATTCTGATGCCCACCATGAGTTCTGATATATTTAATTTTTATTTCCTTTCACCACAGCGAAGAGGAGGGGCAATGGCTAAGGGGAGTGGTGATCCTGTTCCATTTGTGAAGGGGAGGGTCCACCATATCCCCTCCACCACAGCAAAGGTAAATATGCATCTGTGTGGCAAATAGGATAGCCCCTCCCCTTCACCACAGCGAACAGGGTGGCCCCTCCCCTTCACTGTGGTGGAGGTATTTGAGTGAATATTTTAGTTGGTTGAGAAAGCAGGGTGCGTAGCCCCTGTCTTCTCTTAAGCCAAACACTGTTCCAAGTGGCTGCATGGTTGGTTGAGGGGGCTTCACCCCCTGCTTCCTCCTACACAAGCATGTGCAATGTGTGCTTTTTATTGAGGATGCTCCACTTCCTCCACCAGTCATCCCAATGAGAGCAATCCAGAAACACTTAAATATAATTAAAATGTACAGTGGTCAGAGTTGGTGTGATTCTACTAGCAACTGTCATGGCCACTTCCTGGAGATTAGTCCATGACTGATTGACAATGTTCTCTCTAGGAAAACAATCAGAGCAGCAGCAGATTTTTTGACCATAGTAAGGCAAGTGGGAGGTTACCATTAGGAGGTGTAACTTCCCATTAACTAAACTTCTCTTAAGATGACTGATCCGCTTCAATCTGGACAGAGAATCCCAATGTCCACTGAATCAATTGCTTATGAATTGTTTCTTCAAGAT
Source organism: Rhinophrynus dorsalis (assembly GCA_037306005.1). Classification (NCBI taxonomy): domain Eukaryota; kingdom Metazoa; phylum Chordata; class Amphibia; order Anura; family Rhinophrynidae; genus Rhinophrynus; species Rhinophrynus dorsalis. Next base: position 153,002,308 of record CM074724.1, read on the forward strand.
TAACATTTAATTGGTCTTAAATATCTTGGCCACAGAGATAAATATGATTCTTTTGCAGGATTCCAGTGGGGGGTTTACACTAAGGTGTGGTAAAGAGGTGATAAAGTGGAAATGACTTCCACAGTTATATCACTTCTCTAGTTCTTGTGTTATTCTGTTGAGCCAGTGCGCTAAGATCTCCAAAGCTGAGAGATCTGATATACTGTAATACCAGATAAAAAAGTTTGCAGGTCATAAACCTGGCTGAGAATTAGCTCTGTCAAAAATTAGGGTATAGTTAGACTAATGTAACTTGGCAATTTTGCAGAATAACAGACACTGGAATGAGCGATCTATCTCTACACCTGTGAAACATCTATGTACTAATCTACTTATACCTCAAATCCTTCAGTGGGAGTTTTGGTGGGCTCCTTTCTGCTACATCTTAGGTAAGCGTGCAGTAGTAAATGTTTTTTATGAAAACACATATTTTACAGAGCTTTTCCTGCTGAATAAAACAAGGTCACTCCCATCGCTGCCAGATGTTGTATTCAAATATTATAGCAGTTTAAATAATCAGGAAGTGAATTTACTGTGTTTACTTCCTGATAGTTCTAACTGACAGGAAGTGACTAGGGTTGCCACCTTTTCTTCCAAAAAAAAACCGGCCATGGCATTCCGTCCATAGACTTAACATTGGACAGAAGCCAATTTTTTACCGGCCTGCCGGTAAAATACCGGCTGGGTGGTAACCCTAGAAGTGACAGGCAGTTTCTATCACATTCTATGGAGAACTGTTATGTCTCTGACTTTTCTGACTTTCCTCTCCATTAGAATCTAACAGGAAATCTACTTAGAATTTGACTAGTGTTGAGCGAGCATGCTCGGCCGATGCTCGGATCGGCTCGAGCATCGCTGTGCTCGGCACATGGCGGTACTCGTCGAGTACCGCCATGTGCTCGCCCGCCATGTTCGGGTGGCGGGGATCTGTGCCGAAGGAGGCACAGATCTGAAGACGCTCCGCTGGACCACCAGGGACTGGAGGTACGGGGGCATTGCGGAGATGAAGGGGGAATTGCGGAGATGAAGGGGGACAGTGTGGAGATGAAGGGGGACATTGTGGAAGGGGGACATTGCGGAGATGAAGGGGGCATTGCGGAGATGAAGGGGGACAGTGTGGAGATGAAGGGGGACATTGTGGAAGGGGGACATTGCGGAGATGAAGGGGGCATTGCGGAGATGAAGGGGGCATTGCGGAGATGAAGGGGGCATTGCGGAGATGAAGGGGGACAGTGTGGAGATGAAGGGGGACATTGTGGAAGGGGGACATTGCGGAGATGAAGGGGGCATTGCGGAGATGAAGGGGGACAGTGTGGAGATGAAGGGGGACATTGTGGAAGGGGGACATTGCGGAGATGAAGGGGGCATTGCGGAGATGAAGGGGGACATTGCGGAGATGAAGGGGGACATTGTGGAGATGAAGGGGGCATTGACCAGGCACCCTCCCCTCATCAGAGCAGGGGGTGCCTGGTGTAATGCTCGTGTCGCCCCATTGAAGTCAATGGGGCTCGGGTGCTCGGCCGAGCACTCGAGCCTCCAGCGGTGCTCGGTCAGAGCACCCGAGCACCCGAGCATCGGGGTGCTCGCTCAACACTAAATTTGACCACTAGAGGACACTGCTAATATAAAATTAACATGGGTTTAAACTGTAATAACTCTGGAAATATAAATCTCTCCGCAGTGGGAGTACCCTTATTTTGCTCAGTAGGAAAATCCCTTCAATATATATTTTTTCATAAAAAAAAGTTTACTGCTTCTTTAAGTTTATGCCATTTCCTTGCACAGTCTAAGGGGCTGACAGTGCAGGGCTTGATGGGATGTAATTCCAATGCTGATGGAGTATGTCTTCCAGTATGTACTACAAATGCTGTAGTGTACACCCTGAGGTGCAGTCACAAGCATTAGAGTTTAATCCAGTATAGCTGCACAGGAAAATTCATACATTTCTTCCAATAAATTATATAGTACGATACATTGGCAGTCTGAGCAGCGATACTTACATACTTTATTACAATTCAGGGCTGTCCAAATATGGCAGAGTTCTGATTATGGTGCAGTTGGGTTGCTTCAGTATTGCATCTCTCTATCTTACTGAATATGGCCCCTAGCGTTTTTTTTTTTGTTTTTTTTTCTTCTTCATTATTTTACACATTTCTCAGTCAGGAGCTTATAAAAACAACATTAACACTTTATAGAACAAACAGTTGGCAACACACTACACACGCCACTGATCCTTAAAGGGTTAAAGAGAATTAGAAAAATCAGTCTCGGCATGGTTGGGTTCTTTATACATAAGAAGAAACCATTTGCACACAAGGCCATATGTATCAAGGTAAGCTGTTAACCCCTTAAGAACTCTGCGGTATGAGGATGTGGTGCTCTAGAGGATGAAGGCACTTTTACTGTTGCATTCTGGGAATTGCAGAGCAGTGTGCAGCTGCTATGCAATTTCAGAATTCCATGAAGTTCCAGGACTGTCACTGTCCTGGCACGTCACTCATTGTTAATGGGTTAAAGCAGTGGTTCTCAATCCTTTCCTTAGGGACTACTAGCTGGCCAAGACTTGAAGATTTCCCTTCTTGAGTACATGACTGAATATTAATGAATGGGCCTCAAATTATATCACCTGTATCCAAGCAGCATAGGCGTGCGCACGGGGTGTGCCGGGTGTGCCCAGGCACACCCTAATCGACCCCGTGCGCACCGGCCAGGAAGCTGGGGATTTTTTTTTTTTTTTTTAATATATCTGCCGCAAGGGAGCGCTGATTTAAACTACCAAGCGCTCCCTCGCGGCATCTATGTGACAAGCCGCAGAGAGACCCAGGCTCTGTAGTAATACAGAGCGCTGGGAGATGACATCATCCCCCAGCGCTCTGCATTACTGAGAGCAGTGCGCGGGAGCTTCAGCTCTGTGCCGAAGGAGGCACAGAGCTCCCTTATGGCACACCTGTAGACCACCAGGGACTGAAGGTAGGAGACGGAGAGGGTATTGTGGAGATGAATGGGCCATTGTGGAGATGAAGGGGCATTATGGAAGGGGGCAATGTGGAGCTGATGTCAATGTGAGGGCAAGTTGGAGTTGATGGGGCAAGCTGGAGCTGATGGGGGCAATGTGAGGGCAAGTTGGAGCTGATGGGGGCAAGTTGGAGGTGATGAGGGCAATTTGGAGCTGATGGGGATAAGATGGAGGTGATGGGGGAAGTCGGAGCTGAGGGCAATGTGGAGATTATGGGGGCAATGTTAGGGCAAGTTGGAGCTGATGGGGGCAAGTTGGAGCTGAGGGCAAGTTAGAGCTGATGGGGGCAATGTGAGGGCAAGTTGGAGCTGATGGGGGCAATGTTAGGGCAAGTTGGAGCTGATGGGGGCAAGTTGGAGCTGATGAGGGCAATGTGAGGGCAAGTTGGAGCTGATGGGGCAAGTTGGAGCTGAGGGCAAGTTGGAGCTGATGGGGGCAGTGTTAGGGCAAGTTGGAGCTGAGGGCAAGTTAGAGCTGATGGGGGCAATGTTAGGGCAAGTTGGAGCTGATGGGGGCAAGTTGGAGCTGAGGGCAAGTTAGAGCTGATGGGGGCAATGTGAGGGCAAGTTGGAGCTGATGGGGATAAGATGGAGGTGATGGGGCAAGTCGGAGCTGAGGGCAATGTGGAGATTATGGGGGCAATGTTAGGGCAAGTTGGAGCTGATGGGGGCAAGTTGGAGCTGAGGGCAAGTTAGAGCTGATGGGGGCAATGTGAGGGCAAGTTGGAGCTGATGGGGGCAAGTTGGAGCTGATGGGGGCAATGTTAGGGCAAGTTGGAGCTGATGGGGCAAGTTGGAGCTGAGGGCAAGTTGGAGCTGATGGGGGCAGTGTTAGGGCAAGTTGGAGCTGAGGGCAAGTTAGAGCTGATGGGGGCAATGTTAGGGCAAGTTGGAGCTGATGGGGGCAATGTGAGGGCAAGTTGGAGCTGATGGGGGCAAGTTGGAGCTGATGAGGGCAATGTGAGGGCAAGTTGGAGGTGATGGGGGCAAGTCAGAGCTGAGGGCAATGTGGAGATTATGGGGGCAATGTTAGGGCAAGTTGGAGCTGATGGAGGCAAGTTGGAGCTGATGAGGGCAATGTGAGGGCAAGTTGGAGCTGATGGGGGCAAGTCAGAGCTGAGGGCAATGTGGAGATTATGGGGGCAATGTTAGGGCAAGTTGGAGCTGATGGGGGCAATATGGAGCAGATGGGGGGCAATAATTTATTTAGCTAGCACACACACATATATATTACATACGCGCACGCACGTGTGTGTTTGTGCTTTTGGGTGCACACCCTAATGCAATTGGCTGCGCACGCCTATGCCAAGCAGCGATATCATCACATCTTGGCCAGCTACTGGTATCTGAGATACAATCATCACTATATTAGTAAATCTTGAGTAAATCAATTACACCTGATGCATGAAAGGAAAATTCCTACTGGAATCAATGGGATTTATTTCATTGTTGCATCAGGTACTGTCATTTCACACAAGATTTATTAAAGTGGCTCTATCACCACGTGACAAGTTTTTATCAATATGTAGAAGAGTTATCTAAACTGCTCTTGCCATGTTCTGTTAGTAAGCTGGAGCGATCTCATTGGCTAATATCGATCTCTGCCAATGAGATCACTCCAGCTTACTAACAGAATGCCTCCGTCAGCGGAGGATGCTGGGGAGAGTGAGGGGAGCAGAGGCTGTGTGGCAAACTGTGGCAAGAGCAGTTTAGCCAGAAGTAGGCTGTTGGCATACTTTAAAATGTAATTTTCTCGAAAATAAGGTTTTTTAAAAAAAAAAAAAATAAAATAAAAAAATGTTTTATTATTATTCGCTAACTCTTCTACATATTGATAAAAACTTGTCAAGTGGTGATAGATGCACTTTAAACATTTCCCTTACATATGCCCCACTGTTGGTCCCACTTTCAGTTTTCTAAAATATGTCTTCCAATGTGAAACTGAAAAAATTCACCACAACCATATAGTATAAACCTTCAGGATTAAAAAAAAAAAAAAAAAAAAAAAAAAAATTGTACAACCACATAAAACAGGACATGGAGCATGTATATAATGCATCACCCCACCATCCGACTAACACCTCCATGATAAAGAAAACATTTTTTTTTCATTGTGTAACCATGTAAGACAGGACCTAGAGCATGTATGCAATTGTATCTAATAGATCTTTGCATATTTATATGAGAACATCAGAGAATGAATCAATTAAACAATTAGCACAGAACATAAGAGCATTACATGAGACCAACAGAACTGTATATCAGTACATGATAAAGCAGAGCATTGCATATTTCTATATTACATGAGAGATAAAGGAAAATAAAAAATATAAGTAATATCAGATAGTGGAACAAGGCTGGGGTGAAAGACAGTGTGTTTGTTTAGTGCTGTGACTACCAGGGGGTAGTGAACAAGCCTGGGGTGTCAGATACTATATTTGTGTTGTTCAATGACCACAAGAGGGACAGTGGAACAAGGCGAAGGCATCAGACCATGTATGTGTGTGGTTCTGTCTGTGCTTGTGTTTGTATGTGTGATCTCTGAGACTAACAGTGTGTGTGCTTGTGTTTGTATGAATGTGATCACTGAGATTAACAGTGTGCGCATGCTTGTATTTTGCTTGTGTGTGTGTTTACTAAGATTATGTGTCTGTTTCAGACTAAGGAGAATAGAGGGACAGGGGCAGTACAAACATAGAGTTGACACATGCACGCACACATATACGCACAAACACATACACGCGCACACACATACACACACATAGCGTATACAAGTTATATCACAGCATTCATAGTCCATACCATAACACATACAGTTCAGATGATAATACACACACATATAATATACACATACCCGGGAACTTTTTCTTCTGGCCTAGCTGGAGGGGGAGGCCTGTGGTGCCGTTGAGGGAGACAAATGACACAATTTGCATCAAAATGGGAGGGGGTTTAATAGCGACTGGGGGATGGGCTTCAGAAACTTGTAAAAATATAGGCGAATAGGCTGGGGAAGGAGGAGAAGTGGGCGGCGAGTGGGTGGAACAGATAGGGAAGGAGCAAAAATGGGCAGAGTTTCATTAGAAACTGTCCACACCCCGGAGAATCAGCCTCTGCTCCGGAGACCCGGTAATGCAGAGTCAAAATGGAGTCTCCGAGGCAAATCCGGAGAATTCCCAGCTATGAATATGCAGTACAGTGGACACTTACAATCATAGTACACATATCAGAGGTCCAGCACAATTCAGATCACAACAGGCTATGAGGCAAACACACCTTTATATACACAGTGGGGAGTATGTATCAAATGAGACTGGAGCAAATCTTGAGCAACTCCACTGCACCATATTTATATATATATATATATATATATATATATATATATATATATATATATATATATAAAAAAATAATTGCTGTTCACGTCTACCTCCATGGACATAACATCCAGCATCCAGGACTGATTGAAGATGTTATCTCTTGAGCAAAGGCACAAGGGCAAATTTTGTATAGTATTAGGGTGTTCTGGCCACATAAAGGGATAGTAATACTTGGTTTCAAGAAGGTTTAATATTATACCTATTAAAAAAGGAAGCAAAGGATGTACGTCTTGTTGATATAATTTTTATAGTTTTCCTGTAATATCCTTCTAAACTTTCCCCCTCCCGCCCCTTTAAGTCATTTCAGCACTCTAGCTGACAGATTTGTATTCTGGTCACAGGACCGGACGACATACAAAAGAATCTTCATGTGAACGGTCTACAAAGTGTGTCTGCCTCAAACCAGGCACAGTTTGTAGAGCATTCTCCTGAAGATTCTTTTTGTATGCCATGCTATTTCGGCTCTGCAGACGAGTTATCCGGTTCCGGGACTAGAACAGAAGTCTGTCAGCTAGAGAGCTGACATGATTAAAAGGGGCGGGAGGGGGAAACTTTAGAAGGATATTATAGGAAAACTATAAAAGTTATGACAACAAGACATAGATCTTTTGCTTTATTTTTTAATTATAATATTAATCCTTCTAGAAACAAAGTATTACTATCTCTTTTAGGCGACAAGAACTTCTCGTAGATGACAGGATTCTCAGTTGAGAACAAAAGCAAAATCTACACTAAAGAGATCCCAGATTAGCAAGACTGAACACCAAGGCAGGCAGCTACCCACACTAAAGCAAAGACCAGGCTTCTATGGCTCCACTCTTGGTCTTCATACTTGCACCCTTACCACTTAATTGAAACTGATATCAGATGCAGACTGTGGGATTTGTTATATGTTTCCATCATGCAAAACAATCATTATCAACTTTGGCTGCAAATAAACATTTACTCTTCAGTTATATAGATTCCATATTAACCATTTGGTGTAATGAAGACACTCTCACAGTGACATTATTCATTTACCCTATTGGAGCCTGTTCGTTAACCCTTTGAGCGCCAGAGGGGTACGGAAAGTATTGCTTTGCAATGCGTTCTGTAACCCTTTGGCACTCAAAGGGTTAAAGAACTTTATACATTGATATAACCCATTGGAGTCTGTGACTAATGAACTTGATTGATATATATTCAATCCATTGGAGTCTGCTTATGAATAAACAACATTATTTCTTTCATGTCATTCCTCAGTTTATCCACATCAATCAAATCTTTTATAGTATGTTTACTAATGGATTTTAGAACATCATCACTATTCATTAACTCATTCAAAACCCATTTGGCTGAACATTTATATATTTTTTTCATTTTATTATATTATGCACATATTATTTTTCTTTCCAAACAGCCTAAAATCTCCAGTTAAATTTTTATTTATTTTGTATTTATTTTTATTTATTTATTTTTTTCAAAGCAGATCTATGGGGAGATAGAACTCATCTAAAATATGGAGTAGGTATTAAAAAAAAAATAAAGAGACACGGGGCACCAACAGTGCCTTATCATTCAACAACAATATGAAAATAGAATTAAAAAAAAATCTACTCACATATAGATATAGCTGCTAAAAACAAATCAAGCATGCAGAAAAATACCCCCCCCCCCCCAACTGGGCTCTCCAGATCTCCATTCTATGGACTTCACTAGTAGTAAATATGCTGTTAGTACATATTAAAATGTACTTCAGTTAAAAGTTAAAAACATTACCATTACTACACGATTCACAGCAATCCAGACTGATTTATCAAGTAAATTTGCATAGCAAATTAACTTGGGTTAAAAATGCATTATTGAACTGCAATAAGTGCAGAGTCATGCAACAAAACTGTTATAGGGTCTGAGTTAAAAAGAGAGATTAGCCAAACTGTGTTTGTTTCCATTGCCTAAGGGGTGATATGATTACTATTTGCAAATATATTCAAGGTAAAGAAAGAGCTGTCTGAGGAACTAGATACTCAAAAGTGTTTAAACTATTTTAAAAAAGGCAGGGACTTTTAACAGTAAGGGCGGTAAGGTTGTAGGATTCTTTGTCTCAGGATGCTGTGTTTACAGTGTTAGTTTCTTTCAAAAATATACTGAATAGATTTCTAGATCAGAACAATATTGAGAATAATGGCATCTGTTTTCCCAGAAGAAAAGAAATATCCACATGCTTTTTTGGAATCAGGAAGATTATGTTTTACCCACTCGAGGCTTAATTAGAAATGGCTTCAATAAGGTTTTTTTGTTTGTTTTTATGTTTTTTTTTTGCATTCCTCTCGATCAACAAGAGTTATATGGCATGGGCTGAATTTGATGAACGTATGTCTTTTTTTCAGCCTCATCAACTATGTTATTTTCGTTATGAGATTATACAGTATTCTGCTGTTTTAATGCATTTAATATGTTTATTGCTGTTAGTATGTGTGTGTTATGCTTCTAATTATCATCATCTGAGGCTACTCTTCTTCAGTTTACATTGAGCCTGTACATACTAATCATTTTGCAGGTGTTAAATTGTTTAGTTTTAGATCAGCAGATGCTGCAGTTATGTTGCTCCAGAACTATTCACCTTTTGCCTTCTGCATAAAGCCCATTGCCTCAAAGGAAAAGAGGAACAATTCTGATGCACAACACCTTAAATACAAATAAAAAGAACGTATTACAGTTGGGATTTTTATGTGAAGTGTAAGTTGTTAATATTTTGCCCCAGAATTTCTCCACTTTTGTGTTTATGCATAGTTTGCACTTTTTTTTATCCTGGTTTTGCCCCTTAAGTTGCAGATACATGCACAATGGGGGTTATGTACTAAGTAGTGATAATGAGGCGATACAGAGTAGATAACGTTGCCAGTTCCTGTCTATAGAGCCAGTGCACTATCTCTTCCAGATGAGAAATCTTAGTGCATTGACCCCACAGAATAACATAGGAACTGGGGAAGTGATGTCCAGGGGTCAAGTCCTGATAAAAAGTGTCGGAACACACCCAAGATTTCCCCCCTGCCCAAAATAAATATGTATGGCTCACGTCAAGTGTATGTGTGTCTCTCTCTCTCTATACGTGTGTGTTTGTATCATTGCATGTATGAATGTGTCTATCTCACTCTGTGTATGTCATTGCATGTGTGTGGGAGTTTCCGTGTCTATATGTGTATGTCTGTTGCATGTGTCTTTGTCTCTATCACTGTTGCATGCATGTACACACATTGCCCCCATCATCTCCATATTGCCCCCCATCATCTAAACATTGCCCTCCATCATCTCCACATTACCCTCACATTGCCCCCCATCATTTCCCCTACCAGCTCCATATTGCCTCCATCATCTCCACATTTCCCCCATCAGCTCCAACTTGCCCCCCCATCATCTCAACATTGCCCCCATCAGCTCCACATTGCCCCCATCATTTCCATATTGCTCTCACATTTCTCCCCATCAGCTCCATTTTGCCCCCATCAGCTCCATATTGCCCCATCATCTCCACATTGCCCCTCACCAGCCCCAACTTGCCCCCCATCAGCTCCATATTGCCCTCACTTCCCCCCATCAGCTCCATATTGCCTCCATCAACTCCAACTTGACCCCATTATCTCCACATTGCCCCCATCATCTCCATATTGCCCTCACATTTCCCCCATCAGCTCCATATTGCCCTCACTTTGCCCCATCATCTTCACATTGCCCCCCATCAGCTCCAACTTGCTCCCCATCAGCTCCATATTGCCCCCATCATTTCCACATTGCCCCCATCATTTCCATATTGCTCTCACATTTCTCCCCATCAGCTCCATTTTGCCCCCATCAACTCCACATTGCCCCCATCATTTCCATATTGCTCTCACATTTCTCCCCATCAGCTCAATTTTGCCCCCATCATCTCCACATTGCCCCTCATCAGCTCCAACTTGCCCCCCATCAGTTCCATATTGCCCTCACTTCCCCCCCATCAGCTCCATATTGCCTCCATCAACTCCAACTTGACCCCATCATCTCCACATTGCCCCCATCATCTCCATATTGCCCTCACATTTCCCCCATCAGCTCCATATTACTCTCACATTGACCCATCATCTCCACATTGTCCCCCCATCAGCTCCAACTTGCTCCCCATCAGCTCCATATTGCCTCCATCATCTCCACATTTCCCCCATCATCTCTACATTGCCCTCACATTTCTACCCATCTGCTCCAACTTGCCCCCATCATCTCCACATTGCCCTCACATTACCACCATCATCTCCACATGGCCCCCCATCATCTCCACATTGCCCTCACATTACCCCATCATCTCCACATTGCCCCCATCATCTCCACATTTCCCCCATCAGCTCCATATTGCCCTCACTTTGCCCCATCATCTCCACATTGCCCCCCATCAGCTCCAACTTGCTCCCCATCAGCTCCATATTGCCCCCATCATCTCCACATTGCCCCCATCATTTCCATATTGCTCTCACATTTCTCCCCATCAGCTCCATTTTGCCCCCATCAGCTCCATATTGCCCCCATCATCTCCACATTGCCCTCTCATCAGCTCCAACTTGCCCCCCATCAGTTCCATATTGCCTTCACTTCCCCCCATCAGCTCCATATTGCCTCCATCAACTCCAACTTGACCCCATCATCTCCACATTGCCCCCATCATCTCCATATTGCCCTCACATTTCCCCCATCAGCTCCATATTGCTCTCATATTGCCCCATCATCTCCACATTGCCCCACATCAACTCCAACTTGCATCCCATCAGCTCCAACTTGCCCCCATCAGCTCCATATTGCCTCCATCAGCTCCAACATGCCCCCCATCATCTCCACATTGCCCCATCATCTCCATATTGCACTCGCATTGCCCTCCCATCAGCTCCATATTGCTTTCTCCCCCATCAGCACCATGTTGCTTCCCTGGTGGTACAGCGACGTGGCAGGAGAGGTCTGTGCCTCCTTTGGCACAGTCTTGTAGCTGCTGGAGCTCCCACGCGGTCTTCTCTTCAGTAATGCAGAGCGCTGGGAGATGATGTAATCTCCCAGTGCTCTGCATTACTAAAGAGCTGACGAGGGAGCACAGCAGCTACTGGTCTGAGAACTCCTGCTAGCGGGAATAGTGTTCCTGCTGTGGAGAAGGTACAGGAACGCTGTTCCCATGCATTCCTGCAGGACTTGAGCCCTGGTGATATCACTGGAGAAGTTATCTCCTCTTTTTTTTTTTACCTCCGTATCACACCTTAGTGCATCTCCCTCAATGTCTCAGTAATCAGCTGCTTTCTGCTCTTTTGGGGATATATGTTTTAAAAGCGTCAGTCTAGAGAAACGTGTTAGATTTGACCACTGCACCACCAGCATCAGATATCGTCATACATAGTAGAATACTCGCTGGGTTAACTCTTTGAGTGCCAGACTGATGAGCACCGCATTGCAGAGGAATGTTTTGCTCTGTACTCTGTCAGACAGAGAGTTCATTTGTAGTACAAGAAGAAACTAGTAACAACTTGGTGGACTCAGTTGTCAATTGAAATTGCAAGTCTGCCTTTGTCTGCACAAACCCTTGCTTTAATATTCCAAAATTCACTTGTATACTCCATTCAATCAGCCATTCATTTATTATTAAATATGTGATTAATCACTTTCACTTGACGGTTCAACATTGTACAATATAGTTGAAGCTTTTCCCTGGTGACAGAAAGTATGTTGATTATTTTTAATGCCAAGTCACATTGTATCGTTTGACCAATCATATTGCCTGCTGTCTAAGGTACATATTTTAAAAGCAACATTTTCACGAAGCATTTCTTTCTACATAATGTAAGTAACTTATCTTTGAAAAAACACAAACTTCACTTGCTGTGTTTTACTTTTAGATCTAACACTATTATTTTATTTGTGTCTCTTTTAATAATATGTTCATGAGTGATAAAGAATGGTTGGAGGATTTACCTTGCTTTTCTAGTGATTATGTTAAATGTATTCACAGTGATAGCAGGTTTTCAGTAGCGCCCTCTAGGCATCAGTGTAAGGACAGCTGATCCAAGTGACCAGTAATCAGGTCTTATAAACATACCTCAGAACTTGAAATTAGCTCACCTTCAGATCTTTGAAGTATTAATCCTTAACACTCACATGAAAGTAGATTCTAGGTGCTATGTCAGTGTTTACTGTAACCCTGAGATGATCCAATCAGTCCTCAATGAACATTTAACACGATACAGTTCTCCATCTACCTTTCTGTTAGAAATTTAACTAACTGAGACATTAAATGAGCAGTAATTTTGTGTAAATCACCCTCAAAATTTGGACTGTCTCCCTGAAGCCTTGGCTCAAAATGCTGAGTTTCTGGGTCAAACCCTGATGGGAAGTTAGAAGCAAAAAGGGTTGGGGGTGGAGCCATAGAAGGAAATGGTTTAGAGCAGTGGTCCCCGCTTAGACTGGAATTTTGAGCATACACCTAACATTTTACTGTAGGCTATTTGTCTAGGACTAATAGAAAGCACAGCTACATTAATATATCTAGTTATTTTTAGGTTTCAGAAAACAAAACCCCACACACTCACTGAGTTCCTTCTCACCAGTCATCGAGGACGAAGTTTTCCTTCTCCTCACTTGCTCAAACCTAACCACATGCCCTCTTGACCCAATCCTATCTCAACTTACTCAAGAATTTTCATCTCTATTAACGCTACCCCTTACTCACTTATTCAACCTTTCTCTATCAACTGGCACCTTCCCATCCTCTTTCAAACGTGCACTAATCACACCCATTCTAAATAAACCCTCCCTGGACCCAAACTCACTGTCAAACTACCGTCCCACTTCCCTACTCTCTTTCGCCTCCAAACCCCTTGAGCATCTCACATATAACCAGCTCACTAAATTCCTCTGCTCCCATTCCCTGTTTGATCCCTTGCGATATGGATTCCGTCCCCATCACTCCATCGAGACTGCCCTCACTAAAGTGGCCAATGACTTACTCTCTGCCAAGTCAAAAGGCTGCTACTCCCTACTCATTCACCTGGACCTGTCAGTCTCCTTTGACACAGTAGCTCACCCACTCCTCCTCCAAGCCCTCCACTGTCTAGGTCTCTGTGACACTGCCCTCTCTTGGTTTTCATCATGTCTCTGCAACCGCTCTTTCAGTGCGTCCTACTCTGGCTTCACTTCCCCACCCCTCCCATTGTCTGTTGGAGTGCCTCAGGGCTCAGTCCTGGGCCCCTTGCTCTTCTCAATTTACACTGCATCCCTTGAAAAACTAATAATCTCCTTTGGGTTTCACCATCATCTTTATGCTGATGACACTCAAATATATCTTTCCTCCCCAGACCTCTCCCCTTCCCTCCTGTCCCAGGTATCTGACTGTCTGTCTGCTGTGTCTTCCTGGATGTCCTCCCATCAACTCAAACTTAACCTTGGCAAAACTGAACTAATTATCTTCCCTCCCTCTCCCAACAGCCCTACCCCAGATATTACCCTCACTGTCAACAACACTACTATCACACCAACTCCTACAGCACTTTGCCTGGTGGTCACATTTGACTCCACCCTATCCTTTATTCCTCACATCCAGTCAATCTCCAAATCATGCCGCCTCCACCTCCGCAACATCTCTAGAATCCGACCCTTCCTCACCCAAGACACTACTAAAATACTAATCCAAACACTCATCCTGTCCCGTCTTGACTACTGTAACTCACTACTAACTGGCCTTCCTCTCACCCGACTAACCCCACTACAGTCCATAATGAAATCTGCAGCACCACTAATCTAACTCACCAACCACTTCTCCAACACCAGTCCCCTCTGCCAATCCCTACACTGGCTCCCATTGGCACATAGAATTAAATTCAAAATTCTGGTGCTAACTTATAGAGCCCTTACTAACACCCCCCCCCCATATCTCATCTCTCATTTCCAAATACACTCCCACTCGCCATCTTCGTTCTGCACATGACCTTCTCCTCTCCACAGCTCTTATTACATCCTCCCACTCCCTCCTACAGGACTTCTCCCATGATGCATCCGAGCTCTGGAATTCCCTCCCCTGCCCCATCAGACTCTCCCCTAGCCTTCAAATCTTCAGACACTACCTGAAAACTCACCTCTTCAGGGAAGCATATCAACTACCTCCATAAATACTATCACCAAGGACCAACCATTCCCTGGACCACTGCACTCAATAGCACTTCTCTCTCCCACCCATTGGCCGGCAGCTTATGTGGCAAGAGAAACTTACAGCCAACAGCACTTAACCTTCTGTATCCAACCCACCTTCCTCTAGACTGTAAGCTTTCACGAGGAGGGACCTCTGATCATTCTGCTCTCCACATATGATTTGTACTATTTCATATCTCTATATGTCTATCCCCTATTGCAAAGTGCTGCGGAATAAGTTGGCGCTATATAAATAAAGATTAATAATAATAATAACAATTTCAATTTCCATTAAACCCCTTAAGAAAAAGCGGTCACGGGGTTGGGTTTCCTTTAAAGGGACAGTAATGTCCCATAAAAATCTTCTACTTTTGTAGCTGTTAAAAAAATAAACTATGTGTTGCAAATCCCATCTCTCAAACCACTACAGTTTGAGAGATATTCGCACTGAAGGTCCCCCACTCCCCTTTACCTGAGTCAGCTGTAAAGCTGACAGCAGGAGATTTCAAGTCAGACGACTAGAGGAGGCTCTTCTGCAGAGCCGAAATCACATTATTTAATAAGAATTACTTAATTGGAATGTGCTTGCACACCAGGCACACTTTGTAGACCTTTCCAATGAAGTAATACTTTTGAAATAACATGATTTCGGCTCTGCTGCAGAGCAGCCGGCTGGTCCCTGGACCGGGATCTCCTGCTGTCAGTAGAGTGCTGACGTCAGGAGAAGGGGAGGGAGGGGGAAACTTTCAGAGCAAATATCTCTCAAACCATAGCAGGCATTTGTGGCACATATTTTATATTTTTAACATCTACAAACGTAGAAGATTTTTTATGGAACATTAGTGTCCCTTTAAAGGGATAGTAATACTTCGTTTTAACTTTATTTTATTTTGTAGGCATTAAAAAAACATGAAGAATGATATAAGTCTTATCTCTCAAACCTTTATGGTTTAAGAGATATTCACAAGCAAAGTTTCCCCTCCCGCCCCTTTTTCCTAGTGTAAGCCATCTCTTCTCAGATGTGAATCTGGTTGTAAGACCAGACAGATAACAGCAGGGGACAATCTTCTTTGTATGAAAAGAATGAAAGCCCTTCCCCCCTTGACAAGTTTTTCAGCTTTTTCCCTTATCTTAATTGAAGATTGTCCCTCTCTGCAATCTACCTGGGCACCTCCCTTCTGATCTGCCTGAACAGGGCGGGGGGATACTTTGCTTGTGAATATCTCTTAAAAAATAAAGGTTTGAGAGATAAGACTTATATCGTTCATCATGTTTTTTTAATGCCTACAAAATAAAATAAAGATAAAACGAAGTATTACTATCCCTTTAAGGACTAGATAGTTTGGCACACCAGCACACGTGCCTGATAACATATGACGGCGCACTGAACGGGGGTCTGATAGCGACCTCTGCAGCCTTGTAGCGGTCAATTTTAGACCTCACTACTACTCACAGTTCTCCCACAGAAGCCCTGTTTGTAAAAAAATATGTGATATGCCAGGAGAGTCACTAGTCTGTTAGGAAAGGACAGCAGTGACGGAACCGACACAAAAGCACCGGTTCTTAAGGGGTTAATATACATATGGAATAATATACATATGAAAGGTTACCCTAAGTGGATTTTCATGGTACTCTAAAGTGCTAAGGTTCCCTGGTTGAGAACTACTGGGACAGAGGAAGTGAAGATATTTCAGTGTTACTGAGTGTGAACAAGTGGCAACTTGCTTTAACTCCATGCTATGCCAAGTATACGATTATCATAAGTAGAAATCTGGGTTTGGCTACAGCATATATACACTAGTTTAGCTGTGTACTGCTTAGTTCAGGAGATCAGACTATTATACAGGCTACTTAAATGAGCAGTAAACTTTTTTATGAAAAAATATTTATTGTAGGGATTTTCCTATTGAGTAAAATAAGGGTACTCCCACTGCCGAGAGATTTATATTTCCAGAGTTATTACAGTTTAAACCCATGTTTTTTTTACATTAGCCGTGCCCTCTAGTGGTCAAATTCTAATTAGATTTCCTGTTAGATTCTAATGGAGAGGAAAGTCAGAAAAGTCAGAGACATACAGTTCTCCATAGAATGTGATAGAAACTGCCTGTCACTTCCTGTCAGAACTTCTAGGAAGTAAAAGCAGTAAATTAACTTCATGATTATTTAAACTGCTATAAATTTTGAATAAAACATCTGACAGTGATGGGAGTGACCTTGTTTTATTCAGCAGGAAATGGTCTATAAAATATGTGTTTTCATAAAAAAAAGTTTACTGCTCCTTTAAAGTTATGGTGATTTATACTGTGAATTAAAATGTGGCTGTGGTGATAACAAAATATAAGTTATAAAAGGATATTGGGATTTTTACTGTGGTATATACCTGCTGATTTTGGTGTTTTATTCTGTGTGAAATGTCTTCTATTATGTGGGTTTAATCCTGTGTTAAAGGGATAGTAATGTCCCAAAATATATTTCATATTTTGTAGATCTAAAAATAATAAACTAAGTGCAATAAACCCTATCTGTTAAACCATATGGTTTGAGAGATATAGGTATTCAAAGTTCCCCCCTCCCTCCCCTTCTCCTGATGTCAGCTGTAAAGCTGACAGCAGGAGATTCAAGTTGTACGACTCGAGGAGGCTCTGCAGCAGAGCCGAAATTGCGTTATTTAAAATTAATTAATTGGAAAGGTCTACAAAGTGTGCCTGGTTTGCAAGCACACTTTGTAGACTTTTCCAGTGAAGTAATTATTTTTAAGTAAAGTGATTTCGGCTCTGCTGCAGAGCTTCCTGCTGGTCCCCGGACCGGGATCTCCTGCTGTCAGCTAGCCGCTGACGTCAGGAGAAGGGGAGGGAGGGGGGAACTTTGAATACCTATATCTCTCAAACCATAGCGGTTTGAGAGATAGGGTTTGTTGCATTTAATTTATTATTTTCAGCTCTACAAAACTAGAAATCATTTTTTTGGGATGTTAGTGTCCCTTTAAATGTCTGAGATTTGGTGTTATTCTGTGATAAATGTGTGCATATACTGGGATGTACTTTGTGATATTACTCTGCTAATGTGATGTATTGTAAGTGAATTTCTTGTTAATATAAAGTTTATTCTGTTGTACATAGATGCGGATATTTGGTTATATTGAGAATCGGGCTGTGATTATTGTCTGGTTGCAATGAGATTTATGCTGTGGTGCTTATCTAGTGTTATTGTGCTGTATAGCTCACTGATAAGAGCACTTGCAAGTGCAGCACTGAATGGTTTGCAGTGAGATTTGCTGACTACCTGTCTCTGTAGTTTAATCAGTCTGTAATTAAGACAGACATGGAGGTAAAAGACTTTCAGAAATCTGTCCAGCTATTGTAAAGGGAATCCAATACTGTGTTGCCACTGATGCATATCACAGCACATCAGCAGACATATCATTATTTCTTGAAACGATATTTACATATGTATGTTTTCGTACACAGTGTGCATATATTTCAGTATAGCTGCACCTTGCAGTGTATGTGTTTGTGGAACCGAAGAATGGAGTGTGTGGTTTCCAAGGGAAGACTTTGTACTGCAGCATCAGAGTCTTAAAGGGATAGTAATATTTCAAAATAAAATCAGCTCAAATTAATCTTCATAGCATTTGGGCCATGGGGAGTGTTATTTAAATACTGTCAGAGTTGTAGTTCAAGAGTAATTGAATGATAAAGTATCCCCTCCAGCCCCTTTTACTTAGTGTAAGCCACCTCTCCTCAGATGTGGAATCTGGTCACTTGACCAGACAGATCACAGCAAGAGACAGTCTTTTTACTGTGAGCATAAGGAAAGCCCTGCAACCCTTGACAGGTTTTTCAGTTTTTTCCCTTATGCTAACTGAAGATTGTCCCTCTCTGCAAGCCATCTGGACACCACCTTTCTGATCTGAGGTGAGCAGTGTTACATCAGTGAAAGGGGCAGGAGGAGGATACTTTATCATTCAATTACTCTTAATCTACAACTCTGACAGTATTGAAATAACACTCCCCATAGCTAGAATTTTGTAAATTGTTCACCCCTACTCTAAACTGTGTACAAGAGCTAAGCAGTGTTATTTGGCCTCTGATTGCATGTGCATTAAAGGTTTATCATAAGAGGTCTGCTGGATAAGAAAATGATAATTTATGAGACTAGGTCACTCCTAAAAGGAAGGTCTTAAGTAAGACAAGAGGTTGCACTGAACAAAATTGTGGCAGAACACCATCAAACTGCTAGCAATTAAGGGCCTTGCCTTAACGCTGATCTAGATCACATTCAAGCCAAATTGGAAGGACATTCCCATATAAAACACCCTTTGGGTGTATTGTTTCTACTGAATCCATCACATTCCAGCAGTTCACAGTGTGGCTGATCCAATTAAATAACCCATAGTACATCATGAGAAACTATCAGTTTACCAATTACAGTGCACCAATTGTACTTTCCCATAACACTTCAAGGGATAGTAAGGTTTCATAATAAAAGCAGCTCTAATTAATCATCATAGTATTTCATCATTGGAGAGTGTTATTTCAGTTCTGTCAGAGTTGTAGTTCAAAAGCAATTGATAAAGTATCCTCCTCCCGTCCCTTTGCTGATATAACACTGCTCAGCTCAGAGCAGCAGGGTGTGTCCAGGTAGACTGCAGAGAGGGACAATCTTCAATTAAGATAAGGGAAAAAGCTGAAAAACCTGTCAAGGGGGGGTCAGGGTTTTCATTGTTCTCACAGTAAGAAGATTGTTCCTTGCTGTGAGCTGTTGGTCTATGGACCAGATCCCACATCTGAGGTGACCAGTGTTACACTAGGTAAAAGGGGCGGGAGGAGGATTATCATTCAATTACTCTTGAACTACAACTCTGACAGTACTGAAATAACAGTCTCTATGGCTCAAATAGTATGAAGATTAATTGGAGCTGCTGTCTTTGTGAAACATTACTATCCCTTTAAGTTCGTGAAGCAGCTTAACTTCACTAATTGCAAGACAGATTTTAGCTTTTGCTATCTGTAAATCATGTGTCAAATTAACTAACATATATACAGGAGTCTTGATTACAACATCAGCCAAGCCCTAAATTGAACCTGTCTTAATTTTTAATCTATTGTGACCCCTTCAGTGGAATGTTCATTAGTATACAGTAATGTGGTAATGTACTGACCTTTTGTGTGTCAAGACTGATAGCAAAAATGTGCATGACAGACATCACCTATGTTTATCTGTGGGGTGGTCAAGTAATAATTATATATACATTAGCTGCATCATATTTTGAAACCTATATTTTGCATATTTAACTTACAGTGGTGTACAAAGGGTTACAGCACACAGCAAATTACTGATTCACCTCAGTCAGGTTGAGGTTTCCATAACAACTGCCAAATTTGCAGATTCAGGCCAATCAGAGATTCAATCTCAGGATTTTATTGAGAACTGGTTTGCACACTAGATGTTTATCCAGATGTTTTGATGGCATTACTTCAGCAGGAAAATTAAGGTAATTCAGGAGTCTAACTTACGGTGTAAGTGGTAATGTAACTGCTTAAAGTTGTATTTAAAAAACTCTACTGAACTTAAAATTTCTGCACTGGCAGACAAACTCCAGCCATCCCGTATAACGGAATATTGCATTTGATTTTCTTCAGTAGTATTACCAGTCCAAAAGTGTTGTTGCTATGGTTAAAACCAGAAGCATTAGGTCCATTAAAATATTTGGGAAAAGGGTTCACTGTCAAAATGTTGCACGGTTTTGTATTCGGAAGTAAAGGGCAAATTAAGCATGTCACGGGGATGAAAAGGGTGACATGAGAATCTCATCCACATCAAAAGGGTGAGATTCTCATGTTGCCCGCATTTGAGTGCCTGCATCACTCTCATAACTGCTCCTGATTACTGCTGTGGTTTTATCTGTCGGCTCAATGTGCAGTGCACCATGGCACAAGATTTGTATTACTATATGCTATGTATCAATGAGCCTCCCTTCTCTCCATCCTGCTTTTGATTGGCTGTATATGCAAAGACAGAGGCGCGCAATTCACCCCTACAGTTCGTGCACATATTGAAGCAGTAAAGTTAAGTACTGTAGGGGTGAATTGTGTGCTTGCGTCTTTGCATATACAGGCGATCAAAGCAGGTTGTAGAGAAGGGAGGCTCATTGATAAATAGTATACCGTAATACAAAGCTTGTACCAAGGTGCATTGCACATTGAGCGACAGATAAAGCCACAGCACTAATCAGGAACAGTTAAGAGAATGATGCGGGCACAGGTGCTCAAATGCGGGCTCGATATGAGAATCTCGCCCTTTTGATGCAGGTGAGATTCTCATGTTGCCATTTTCATCCAGCGACATGTGCCCTTTACTTCTGCGCAAAAAAACTGTGCAACATTTCAAAAGGATACCTGGGATAAGCAGCCATTTTGGTGTGTGTAACACTCAGGACACACTCTGTCCTTTCTCATCATAAGATTAAATTGTTTTCTTGTAGAAAATCATTTGGGAACTCAAGGTGAGGCTCCCTGAAATTGAATATCACTGATGAGCTCCATACATCCATCCATTAAAATGCCACTGTTTAATAAATATTCTATAATATGCTAAAGAGATGGATGCACAACTCCTGATACCTTCTCAGACAAATTAATTATTATTATTTAAGTATTATCAAATTTATTGAAAGCCTCACCGAGGTTAATTTGATGAAGCTTCCTATCTAAATATTAACTAAGCAGTCTACCTTGAAGCCTTTTCATTTTAACTTCTATAAAATAAAACATTTCACTTCGTTTCCTGCTCTTTTTTTAGTGTAGATAATTGTCTTAACCACTGTTGTCTGAGGTTGCCATGGTAACCTGGACTGTACTGGGCTCTGGAGAGATATCGTTTTTAACTTACCAGACATACAGTGTATGAATTCCCAAACCAAGTTTTTAGACTAGCAAAATAAAAATGTGCTGAAAGGTCAACAGCAGATCTTTTAAACTGAACATAACAAAAACAACTTTTAATTAAATATATATGTCTGCTCAAAGTATCTCAGGTTTGTTTGCACTAAGTCACCTTTTCATTTCTTAGCATGTGCTGGAAGTATGAGTTAATTGCTGTTATCTTTGTACCGTGGCTAAGGAATATGATTTTGCTTTAGCATGGGGGGGGGCAGAAATTAAAGATAACTGTAGGGGGTGTAGATGGCGCAGTTGTGATGAGGAATAGCCCCAGGTTCTAGTTATGCCCCAGGGAAAATATTTTTGTGTTGGGGACCCCAAACAATGTTTGCCCCGAGGCCCTCCCATGACCATACTTGGGAACCTTTTCCATGGCCTCCAGAGAAGTCCAAATGATGCAATTTGAGGGACTGTGGGAGGGGCTTAATCCAGGTAATATGGGAGTCTCATGCTATTTGTGTCATTACATGGGAGCTGCTTAACCAGGGTGACACACAATTGGAGGGCTGGGAGGTGGAATTTTTACTTAATGGGGTGGGAATTGTCAGTAAAAGGGAGGAGAACACAGAACAAGTAGGTAAGTTACCAATGGACTCACAAAGCAGGAAAATGAGCCTCTCTCCCCAGAGACCCACTAACTCATTTTAATTGGAATCCAGGGACAGATCCGGAGAGTTCCCAAGTATGCCCATGACTATCTGTGCCACTGGCAGCAGTCAGGCTTAGGGCCTTATGCACTAAAACCTAATTTTGGAGCAATACAGTTGCACCTCAGGTGAAATATAAAACTTTACAATTAAGTAAACTGGGCTTTTACTCCTTTGACCTCTAGAAAAGTTTAACGTTGGAGACCTCTCTAGTATTCAAGTAGTTATACGCCCTAGTTAATTAAACGGGAGTTTGGTTAAAATTTCCATCTCCCATGTGGGAGATGTCCCTGTAGGCCTACCCCTTTTAGAAGTTTATGTGTTTGTGATCTGCTTTCCTGATTTAAAGGTGACTATGTAGAAAATGTTGTTCTTCCTTATCAGCCTACCTGGAAACTCTCAGGTTTTGACCCTGAGACTCAGGGTTTTGACCCAGATCTCAGGATCTCAGGTTGAACGGTCAAATTCTCAGGGTGAGAGAGCTCAGTGTTACCCACTACAAGAGCTACACCAATTAATTGCTTCTTTTGTCGCTAAACTAGTAAACTGTATACTAGAAAGGCAAAAGGAGAAGTCCTGTTTGTCTTCTGTATATTCATGCAACATGTTGGAGGTTCCTTGAGGACTATATGGTGCACGTCTTGGCTAGATCAAATGGCAAGATATCAACCACAATCTATGTTCTTGGGAGATTTAAAGGCATACTAATGTCCAATAATAATTTTATGTGGTATTGTAGATAAAAAAAAAAATTATGTGCAGAAAATCCCATCTCTCAAACCTTTATGGTTTGAGAGATATTTGCATCTAAAGTCCCCCCCTTCTGATGTCAGCGCTGTACTGACAGCAGGAGATCCTGGTCCTGGGACTAGCCGGTGGCTCTTCAGCAGTGCTGAAATAGTGTTATTTAAAAAATAATTACTTCATTGGAACGGTCTACGAAGTGTGCCTGGTTTGCAAGTACACTATTGACTGTTCCAGTGAAGTAGTTCTTTTTAAATAACGCTATTTTGGTTCTGCTGAATAGCCTCCTCAAGTCGTCCGACTCGGATCTCCTGCTAACAGTTTACAGCATGAAAAGGGGAAAGAGGGGGGAACTTTAGTGGCGAATATCTCTTAAACCATAAAGGTTTGAGAGATGGGATTTGGTGAACATAATTTATTTTTTTAAATCTACAATACAAAATAAAAGTATTATTGGCCATTACTATCCCTTTAAGGTTCTTATTCCAAAGATCTCAGAATCATTTTAGAAGTTCCTGGCTACTTATCTGTTTATGATTGTGTTTTGACACCAACTATGTGCCATTGACCCCCTCTCTTCTACTCTTTTGGCTGCTCTTCTTTAAGTAAGTAGCAATTTTTACCATTTCTTCTCTATTCTTCCCAACCTCTGTGTTTAGTTCAGAGTCTAGCAATAGCAAAACTATTACTAGACCTTTTACACTACAGATAATGTAAAAGTATTTTCTCTTATAAAAACTTTAGGGCACACACATAAAGGCAATTTTATCCTTTTGAATTGTCGCCAAGTAATGGGCGACGAACAAAATGACGCAATAACTATGTCACCTGGTTGAAAAAGGTGACATTCTGAAGTCGAGACTTCAGAATGTGGAGTAACCAGGTGACATACTTGCATGTAATGTGGCAGAGAGGTGAAGAGGTTACGAGAAAAAAATTGGCATTTTGTTGCATATAAATATGTCCCAATTAACCTGGCGGTGAACATGACAGGTGCTAGCTTCAATCTCTGCTCAATGCACATAATCAGTTTAAGATCCAGAGGGGTGTATGTAACACATTGCTTCACAATGCATTGTGTACCCATTTGTTCCTTACTCTTTGAGTGCCAGATGGGTGCCCATCACATTGTGAAACTGCCAGAGGAGTAAAAAAAATGTTGTTTTGCATGCCCCTCTAGCACTTGGCATTCTTCAGTTTAAAAAAAGTGCCTGCGCAAAAGCAGTCGTCCCTACTCTTTGGAAGACTACGACTACCCCTACCCCTTCGGTACAGGTTTGGTTATCGAGAGTGACCCAACTCATACAAATGGAAAAATGCCATGCCATCTCTTCAGGCACTTATGGGGAGTTTGATTCTATTTGGAGTCAATGGTTGTCCTCTCCATGATCAGGTATCACTTACTGTTACATTCACCCTCCTGTCCGAATTTCTTTGAATTGTGTCTCCTGCTTACCCCTTTTAGCTCATATCACTTGGCTAATGGTACTGTCATGCCCTTGGTATTGAAACTGTTCTGGTTCTCTGCACTGCTTATGAGTTCGTCCATCCTATGGAAAAGGGATGGATGCGTGATTTGGTCGCTCTTGTTCCCCAGGATACCCCCCTTATCCTCGTCCCTGCGCCCTCTATTTCTCTCTCACCTATATTCTGATCTTTTTTTTCTTTTTTTTTTTTGTCTTTTTTTTTTTCTTTCTTTTTTCTTCACCCATTTGTTTAATATATCCCATACTCTTACTAGAGGCAACTCACTCACATGTCCTGATATCTGCATTTATAGCAGGAAGTTTTACGAAGAGCCAATCCTTTTCACTCTTCTTAACTGTTATTCTGCTGCCAACTCTCTTTCTTTCCTCTCTTTCTTTTTTTTCTCACGTTCAGGAGTACCTATTTTCTTTACTACTGAGAGATAATGAATACCCCTGTTAGGTATGATTTAGCATAATCACGTTATTTCTTGTCTCATTACACGTTCACGTTTTTTTTTTTTTCTGTTGCATTCTCATGATTATGTAATATCGTTTATATGTTATATTACTAAGGTCTGGTTTTTGGGCTCGTTACCTTGGTATGGGATTGTTTACATATTTTTTTTGTACTGTTGACAAATGTTTTTTTTTTTCTCTTCTGTATTGTCTTTTCATTCAATAAAGGATTTTGAATAAAAAAAAAAAAAATTGCCTGCAACTGTCATGTCTGTCTCCATGAACATGACATCCAGGACTTACTGAATATGTTAAAGTTCTTGAACAAAGGGACAAGGGCAAATTTCGTAAGGTCCATTAGGATTTTATGGACATAGTAAAGTAAATGAGGGTTGTTATTAGATGTTATTTCTCCTTTAAAAATCTACTATTGTGGAGAACATTTTTTAAGACAAAATGTAAAACACATTTGAGCGCACTGCATTTGTACTATGATTGCCATTTATATGAGTGAAATGTACTAAGTCCGTGTAAAAAGCAGCTAGAATGAGGATAAAATATTTATTGGAAATGGAGACAAACTTGCAGGGCTGTCACCATTAAACAAGGAATGGAAAAAGCTTATAAGCTAATACTCCAAAACACAGCTAAGCTAGGGTAAACGAATTGAATCATACAAGACAAATAACATTTCCCATAATCCATACCTCCCAAGTGTCCCGCTTTAGGAGGGACAGGCCTTTCTTGAGACCCAAATTCCTTTGTCTCTCTTTTGCACCCTGGTGTCCCTCTTGTTAGGAGATCAGACTGTGTGGTGTGTATAACATTGCTCCACAGCATTAAAACTCACATTAATGTCTGTATAGATTTCAGTATCTGTGTTTATAAATTAGTTTGTGCAAATAAAATACCTTGTTCTTGCTCTAAATCATTTATTTAGTTACACAAAGAGGTGTCAGTAGGTCGTGAAATAACCTGAAAATTATTTTTAATGCCCCACCCGCCAGCCACACCCACTTCAACACTCCCCATAAAACACAAGTGTCCCTCTTTGTCCATTTGAAATGTTGGGATGTATGATATTTCCTTCAATATAGATGAGTCATTTAATGAACTCAATGATAGACAGGTCTCCAACTCCTTGCTTTGCAATATGTTGGAGAGCATTCAAATATTTAACTTGTGGAGTGCCAGAGTGGTGTTCAACACTTTGCAAAGCATTGGATACCACTCTGGTACTCAAAGGTTAAAAGCCCCATTCACATCAGTGGTATTGTTCATTTGTCCCCAATGGTGCACTTGGTTTGTGTTCCGTGTATCTATTTGTAAGTTTTGTGTAGTGTGTTGGCAGTGGAGAACCAGTGGCCAGTAAATAAAGGTTAAACCAGCACTCTGCTCCTTGCCATCATGTCCTTCTTACAATATACCCTGTGTTATAGGTCCCTTGGCTTACAATTTGGGCACTCCCACCTCTGCCAGTTTTCTTCTCCCAAATGTTTTAACAGTTTATATTATCAGAAAGTGAATTACAGTGTGATTACTTCCTGAAAGTTCTAACTTACAACAAGATTCACAGTTCCTATTGCATTCTGTTAAAAAATATTTGTCAGTGTCTCACCTCTCCCACAGAATGTGACAGAAAGAAAGACCACTAGAGGGCACTGCTAAGTCAGCCGGAAGAGCCCTGCACTACATGTTTTTTCATAAAATTATTTACTGTGCAGTAAATTATGGATCATATTTAGAAAGTTAAAAAGAAGCAGTTCTGCTGCAAATCAAATGATCATTAGGGGACAAAAAATTATTAAAGTCTCATTTATTTAAATTGGACCTTCTACATCTTGAATGCCGTAAAGGTCTGCAACGTGTTACTTCACAAAAGAAACAAATAATTTGATGGCAGATGAGAACCATTCGGCCCATCTAGTCTGCCCATTTTCCTACTGTAAAACCTCAAGCCTTAATTGTGCTTAAAGTCCGTCACTGTATTATCTTCTACCACTTCTGCTGGTTGGCTATTCCATTTATCTATAACCTCTCAGTGAAGTAAAACATTCTTACATGACATCTAAACCTGTTCCTCTCTAGTTTTGGACTATGGCCTCTTGTCCTAACATTTTTATTCCTTTGAAGTGTACTTTCCCATTCAAGAGGCTACAATCCCTATTAAAGGGTTAGTAATGTGAAAAAATATTTTTTTTTTGCATTTAGAAGAGCTTAAAAAGTTGAGATAAATGCCTGGTTTGCAAGCACACGTTTTAGACCATTCCAATGAAGGGATTCGTTGTCAATAACGGGATTCCAGTTCTGCTGCAGAGCCTCTGTGTCGACCGACACGGATCTCCTGCTGACAGCTTTACAGATGTCAGCAGGAGACATCGAACTTTAAATGCTTGTATCTCTCAAACCATAGCGGTCTGAGGGATACGTTTTTTTACATTTAGCTCAACTTTTTAAGCTCTTCTAAATACAAAAAAAACCTTTTTTTTGACATTACTAACCTTTTAAATTAATGAAAGTGTTTATTTGTCCCCTATAGCAAAATTAGTATTCTCCAAAACTGATCCTCTTTAGCTTCCTGAATATGACCGTGGGGGTCTAAAATCCTCATCGGCACAAGAGCTGAACTTGCAACAATAAACTTTTTTTTTTATAAAAACATTTATTATTGGGTTGTGTGTCGGGAACAGAATGTTACAATATTTTGTGTGTATTTAAATGTAAATAAATTTTTTGTGGTCTTGTACAGAGGGATAGGCAAGGGCAGATATACAGAGAGGTATTGGACATGGGATATTTGAAAAAAGAGTAAGCCCTAGTAGTAGGGGTATATTAAAACATGGGCTTATCCAGCTTCTACTGTGGACCCCTCTTTCACAGCACCTCACTTTGGGCTCCCGAAGGTCCCAGATTTTCAGCAAGGAACACATTTAATCCAATTATTAGAAAGAATAGTGCCTGTTCTTAGTGCAGAAGACACCAGTATGGCTGCTTTTCTCAAAATATTAATGGGTTCAAATCCGTAAACCTATATCCGTATTCCTATATCTGGCTGCCTCCACTCACAATGCTACCAGTGCCTCAGAGGTTCAAAAAGGGGAAACTGTGCCCTACAGAAGTGTCTTTCAAACAGCAACCGGTTAGGCTTTGCGAATCATTCTGGAACTCAGAGAGTTACGTTTTTTGGTTTGCATCTGATCGCTATTTTAGTCCAGTTCCAGCTTCAGGTTAACCCTTTGAGTGCCAGAAATGTATTTAATGCATTACCTCTCTGTGGCACTCTATTTCAACCAGATAGCAATTTGTAAAATTATTTAGGTCTATTTTTTGTGACCTGCAGTCAGGCTTCATTAGAGATCACTGTATACTGGAAACTGCAGATGTAATGAAAAAAAAAAAAAAAAAAAAAAAAAAAATATATATATATATATATATATATATATATATATATATAGGTATATATAACCAAACACTGTATAAAGGACACCTTTCCTACCTAAAAAAGTCAATGTGTTTAGGGCCACTTTTTTCAGTTGTACAATTCTCTTGTAAAACACCCCTGTCTAGTACTATTTTTATAACATTACATCACTGTATAGAACCACACAATTTACACAGTGCAGCACTTTATAGAAGAATTATACCATAATAAAATGTGAAGTACAGTAAGTGCTGAGATTAAGGGAAAAAACAAACTAAGTAAAAACATCCCTGTCCCATAGATCTTAAAATCTAACAATAAAAACTTAAAATTATATTTGCTGTATATGGAAAACTGAAAGTTCTAACAGCATGACTCAGCAGTTTCTATCACATTCTATGAAGGATTGTTTGTCAGTGACTCACCTCTCCCAGAAATTGCAACAGAATAACTAATAGAAATCTGAGCACTGGAGGGCACTCTAAACATAAAAAAATGAGCTTAAACTTTAATATGCATCTCTCAGCAGTGACAGTACCTTTATTTTACTCAAAAGGAAACTACCTGCAATAAATATTATTTTATGAAAAATAGTTTACTTCTCCTTTAAGGGTGACAGCACGTTATGGGTGCCTGTGACTGGCAGGAGTTTATATAATATTGGAACAAATAAAAACATGATGTTTTGCAATCTAATTATAAAATACCATGGAACAATGTGTCAGAATGAGATAGCTTGGAGTGACATTGTAATAGAGACTGAAGGGGCCTATGGGCCATCACATCTATCAGTTCAATCACACAGTGACATGGTAATACAAAAATAGAAGGAATTCAGTCCCATGAAATCAGTTGGGGAACTCTGGAACAATTGTTAAACAGAAACTGGATAGAACTGCAATTCTTTTCCTGTTACTTTGTAACCGAGAATGAAGTGCAAAAGAGGCGTGTTTCATGGTAAATGGGTCACATATATGTGAATAAATGAGCAATGGGGGCATGCACTATGCTTTTTGGTGGATTGCAGGAGGATTTGCCTGCACATAGAAGCAAAGTGGGCTGCACTCACTTTGCAATTATGTACCAAGGCAATTCTTTGGCAGTCTGCTGGAGAGAAATATCTCTGCACTTGCCTCATGCCAGTGTCAAACAGGTTGGCATGCTGAACTAAGCTGTGTCTGCATTCAGGTGCAATGCTGATGGTACATAGGTGTAGAGAAAATAGCCTATCTATATGCCTATTTCCATATACCTTGTTCAGGCAAGTGCAACGGAAAGGGGACAGGACCCTTCCCTTTGCCCTGCCTGAACCTTGTGACTCCCAGGGACCCAAAACTCATCCCCCCACAGAAATGCCCTCTTTAACCCCTTAAGAACCTCTTGGTCTGGGGGTGGGGCACTCTAGATGAGCAGGGCACTTTTTTTTTTTACGGAATCTTGATCTGTGATCACAGCGCAGCATGCAGCCACACTGAGATCACAAACTTCAATGACGTACCAGGACGTTCACCACTCCTTAACATCCGGACAGTCATGATGGTCCTGGCATGTCACTGGCAAAGAAATGCACTGGAATTGAATTTTAGCATACAAATGGTAGAGACCTTACACTATGATTATGTGTGGTGGTGCACTTTACATGTTTAAATGGATAGTAATGCTTGGAAAAATATATATTACAAGGTTTATACTAATGGTGGCGCTGTTGCTGCAGTAGTCTATGGACAGATTTGGTCAGTTGAACATAAACCTCCATAAAATGATGTAGCAAGAGCATCACTGCAAAATTTCAAGTGTTGCATCGAAAAAAATACTTGTCTGAGCAAATAGTTTTTTTTTTAACCTCTACCAAACTCTAAACATTTTTTATGGGACATTACTGACCCTTTAAATCATTTAAGCCCTTATACATAGTAACACAGTTGATGAGCCTGAAAAAAGGCCTGCATCCATCAAGTTCAGCCCATGCCATGTTTATCCAGAGGAAGGGAAAAATCCCATTGAAGACATTCCCCTATGGGTAAAAAAATTCCTTCCTGACTTCAAATGACAGTCGGACAGTTCCCTGGATCAACATCTTATCTGCTTTGAAACCAAATGTCAGAATTCTGTTCTGTTCTAGTTAGGTAATTGTTACTTTTTCCTTTTAAAGCAGTTAAAGTATCAGCAAGCGTAGCATCCCGAGGCACATAATTCCATAACTTTACTGCCCTTTCTGTTAAAAACCTCTGCCTTTGTTTTAGTCAAAAATATTTTCCTCTAGTCTTGATGGATTAACTCTTGTTCTTTGCTCAACTCTTAGAGTAAATAGTTCCTTGGAGAGTTCTTTGTATTGACCTCAAATATATTTGTAAATAGTAATCGTATGACCCTTGGATGTTGCTTCTCTAATGTAAATAAACCCAGTCTCTCTTTATAACTCAGATCCTCCAGTCCTTATACTAGTTTTGTTGAAGTATCAAGTGCTTTGCTTTAGTTCTAGGAGTTAAAAAACAAATCACTGACAGTTTTCATGTGTCCCCTATGGTGCAGTTGGTTTGCCCTGGAATATCTGTTCAGCAGCCTGAGTTTATTTATGTGATACATTTGTATGTACTTTAACTCATAACCACTAGCCAGGGCCAGATTTCCCAACAGGCAATGTAGGCAATTGCCTAGAGCTCCAAATTATGAGGGGCACCTCAGCTATGCTGGTTACATCCATATTCTGAAATGTGTTTATAGCCATAGCAATCTCAATGTCACTGCACCAGTTTTATACACACTATGAATTAACCCTCTGGATGCTAGAGAGATCACTAACACATTATGGTATAACGTGTTAGAGATCTCTCTAGAAACCAAGGTGTTAAAGCTTGTTATAGGCCAAGAGAATTTTCTCTGTCAGGAAACTGTGGATGGGATTGAAGGCAGGGACATGTGTGCAGTAGGGGTGTGGCCATGGGGAGGAGCTAAAGTCACCTAGAGTGCCTTGGGCACCTGGGTGATTTAGCCCAGTGTGTCTCAATCTTTTTTTGCTTACGGCACCCCTAACATGCAATCTAAGATTTTTGGGGTACAGCAAACATGTTAGATATTATTTGTCAAGGGTGTAATGAGGGGAAAATAGATTAATATATAATCATTCTTCGTTTTCACAATCAGAATAACAAAAATAAACATTTTGTGCCTAACTTCTGAAATAAATATGCATCTGAAACTCAACTTTCACCATTCTGTAAAAGTGCCTAAGTGCCACAGCACCCTCTGTGAGAACCACTTCTCAAGCCTTTTTATATACTAAATTCTGAAAATAATTGCATTGCTCAGAAACAGGGGCAGACTGACAGAACCGAGAGTCAGAAATTCAAGTCTTCTTCCTTGGCTGGTTGTGTACTTGTCTTCCATTTCACTGTCTGTCTCTGCTTCTGCTAACAACATATGCTCCTTATTGCCCGGATGGACCAAAATATGTCACTGTATATGTGTGAGAAAGCCATTTAAAATATAATACAGCTTATGTTAACCCTTTGAGTGCCTGAAAGTTATCCAATGCATTGCAGCGCAACACACTGGATGCTTTTCTGGCACTCAAAGTGTTAAGACTTTTGCTGCTAGGGAATTTTAGAAATTGAATATCTTCTTACATTTTTGTTTGTGTCTTTATTGATTGGCTAGTCATTAGCGTTGTAAGCTTTTTATATGGATTACACGTGATTGGATATTGTGACAAACATGCCTCTTTCTGGTGCTTAGATAGATTTGAGAAGAGGGATGCAGGAGGGAAAGACAAAAATTAGAGGGTGAGATTTGTGCATTGGACTCTCTCCTGTGGGCCTGTTTCCAACTCTTATTTATGCTATTTGGGGGTCAGGAATCTGTGCACTTATATAGACTGTTATAGACTACTGTTTCGCACATCTGTATCTCCCTAGGGGCTGGATGAGAATGATTGGACTTGCAGTGTAAAAGCCACAGGTTGCTCACCAGGGCAGTACAGTAACTTTGCCTAAGGCTGGGCTAAGACTATTCACTAAGTCAAATTGGCTGTACTCTGTTTTACTGCATGCCGAGCCGTCGGTACTTACCTCTGATCTCCTGTGTCCACACGCCCCAGTGATTATCGCGCAGGGGAACATGGCAGAACTGTATTACGAGGCTAGCGCACATGGGTGTCAGCCATATATTATTGGACAATGCCAGCATATGTTCGCCAGTGTATGGAGGATGAGAACACTCCAAAGTCACCTGTGTGAACAATCTGTGTTACAGCCTATAAGCCATCGGTAAGATCGACCATGCTAAACCCTGAATGTGGCCAATGCATGAGTTCATCTGGTATGCAACAAACTGCATTAGGTGTGTTGTGCAAGGTAGGAATTGACTTTAAGACAAGCACCACTGGGAGAAAGCTAATTCACAAAGGTGCATGTATCTCAGCATTAATAACTTTGTGTTCAAGTTGCCTCTATGTACATAACCTAAGTCTATACCTGCTTACTACACCCAAGTGTCTTAGTTATGATCTAGAAATCAAAATAAATTGAAATGATTAATCTCTGTTACTTCTGGTTACTAACTAGTCCCATAAAAACACCATAACCACCTGTCCATGCCCCCTGTTCTTTATCCCTCCCACCTCTTCCACTTCCCAGACCTCTTCCTCTAGCCTCGTCCTCTGAGGATAACCTGTAAATTCTCAGTGTGGAACAGATGGAATCAGACAAATATAGTTTGGGGAAATCAGCTTTTGCTTGCAATAACCAATGATCTGTATTAAGTGCATGTGCGATCCGAGCATGCTGCGGCCATTCCTCACTGCACAATCATTTTCCGGGGAAGAGATTGATTGTATATCAGGGGACGGAGACAGGATACTGGAGGAGAGGAAAAAAAGATAATTACAGAAATCTAGATGAGAAAGAGGTGTGCACTGATATTAAACATACAACGGCTTATTTATAATGAACAAGTAGAACAATTATGGGGGAAATCAACTGCAGCATAGGAGACAAACATCCCCATTGATTTAGATTGATCTTTTAACCACTTGAATGCTAGAGAGGTCTCCAATGCATTGCGTTGCAATGCATTGGAGACCTCTTTAGAATTCAAGGGGATAAAAGCCCAATTTAACTCAATGGTCCTTTTTATTTATTATGCTACAGATATCTTACCCCAGAATGGCTTCACTTTGCTATTATGCAGAGGCAGAAGGACAGGTTTTCAGGATTTATTAACACTTACAGGCTTAACATGATAGCTAATTTGAAGGAGTGGTAAAGTATTTTTTTATGAAAACATAGACAAATCCAACTATAGGGAGATTTTTTTCAAATTCTGTTTGTATTACTCAAATTATTATTATTATTATTTAATCTGTAGCTTGCTATTCTGTTCATTGGGTGGTGCCATTCCTATTACTGTGGGTATACTCTGTGGGGAGCAATAGTCGGTGACTCAGACTGTCCCACAGAGTGCATTAAAGAAAAAAAAAAATGCCTTTTGCACACTAGTTGGCTCTGTTGAAAGAAAATAAATTTGTGCTGTAATAACATTTGCATTAAAAATTTTCCCCGCAGGGGCCAACACTGGTGGCGCTGCAGTCATGCGCAGTACAGACTGCCCGCGCCACGGAACTCTCCAAATTCAGACTGTAGTCCTCTCTATCTCCTATCAGCTGCGGCGCGGGCAGTCTGTACTGCATATAACTGCAGCGCGCGCAGCCGTCTCAACTGCGTATGACGGCTTCTGACAAACATCCTTAGCGAATTATAATATAGGATATATATTATAGGGCCATATATATATATATATGGGCCTCTGATACTCAAGCGGTTAAAATATATTGGACATGCTGTAAACAGGTCTCACACTCTGCAGATTTAACATGCAGTCAGTTAATGTTAGTGATGTAAATTGAACTTATTCAGCACCTCGGACAGCACTCCTGCTTTATCACTGGCTCCTAAAGAATGTCTGATTGTTCTACATACACATGCAGGAAACAGGGAGAAGAATGATTGTTCCTGTGGATACACAGGAGGGATATTTACTTAAGCTTCTGAGTGGTGAAAATATGGCAAAATCAATGCAAGGAAATTGCCCCATCTTTATCACAGGAGACAATCCAATGATTTCCAGTAACTTTTCTGTTAGAAGTTAGTCCACAAAATTATTCTCTTATATGCGTTCTTTACTTTGTAGATGCACCATTTCTATATAACCCATTCATGATACCAGTGGCCATATGCACAGAAGACAAGTGGAACAATTGGTAAATGAACTGCCCCATAGGAAATAAAGAAGCATTCCCAAAATTACCATTCATTTGAATGTAGTTTTAACCCCTTTGATGGCAGAGAGTTCTCCAATAAATTGCTTTGCAATGCGAAGCTCACCCATTTAACCCTTTGAGCGCCAGAGGGGGTACGGAACGCATTGCAAGACAATGCGTTCCGTACCTCTCTGGCACTCAAAGGGTTAAAGGACAAGTAAACTTTTTTTAAAGAAAAAGTACAGTTTAGTTTTTTTTCCTGCTGAGTACAACACGTGTATAAAATACTGCTGGGACATTTTTCATTAAAAAGTTATTACAGATAATATATATTTTTTTTTAAATTAAACTGCAATACTGTGCTGTGGTCACCAGGTGGTTCTATTCTTATAACTTATTATCTCTATAATTCAGGCACTTTCGTGAAGTGCAGTGTAAAAAAAAAAAAAAAAATGTTGGACCCCAGTTGGTGCTGTGGAAAGCACTTTTTTTTTTTAAATGAAAAGTCTCCCAGCCGTGGGTAGCTCTCTCTAGCATTCAGGTGGTTGAAAGGCTCATTTAAATCAAATGGAATTTTGAGAACTTTTATTTGTTCCTTATGTTGCAGTTAATATGCCCCAGAATTGCTTTACTTTTCTTATACATATGTCTACATACACCTCCTAATAATAACCCCCACTTACTATGGAAGGATGTCATATACGTGGAGGCAGACATGACAGCTGCCAGCAGTTTTCAACCTGAAGTAGGCAGGATTCATGAACTTACTTCCTTTTAAAGGGATAGTATTACTTCAAAATTACTATCCCTCATATTGTAGCCCTTAATAAACTGAGTTAAATGACACCAGCGGCATCTCTCAAGCCTTTATGGTTTAAGAGATAGCCACTTTCAAAGTTTCCTCTCCCCTGCTGTCAGCGTTCTGCTGCCAGCAGGGGAATCCGGTCCCGGGACAGGCAGAGGCTCTTAAACAGAGCCGATATCTTGTTATGGAAGGAAAAATTATTCAATGAAACAGTCTTCTACGTGTGCTTGGTTACCAAGCACACGTAGAAGACTGTTTCAATGAATCATTTTTCCTTCCATAATGAGGTATTGGCTCTGCTGAAGAGCCTCCGCTTGATTCAGAGACCGGATTCTCCTGCTGGCAGCAGAACGGTGACAGCAGGGGAGAGGAAACTTTGAAAGCGGCTTTCTCTTAAACCATAAAGGCTTGAGAGATGCCGCTGGTGTCATTTAACTCAGTTTATTAAGGGCTACAATATGAGGGAGTGTAATTTTGAAGTAATACTATCCCTTTAAAGACCTATCCCTCTGCAGAGAGTACAGTTTGTGTCCTGTGGTCAGGGTAGCGACTATCATGTCCACTTCCACGGACATGACATCCAGGACTGATTGAACATATTCCTGAACAAAGTCACAAGTGAAATTCTTAGGGGCCATAAGGATTTTTTGGCTATAATAAATCATGTGGAGAGTTATTATTTGGAGGTGTTACTTCTCCTTTAAGTCCTTCAATGCTGATGCACCTTTCATATTTTTCAGCACATTTTATACATATTTAATTGGTTTTCCGATACTATAAGTATGCAGCAAAAGTGTTTGATAAATAGATGCATCTTTCAAATGACACAGCCAGTTCCTGTTTTTGAGATAATTTTAACCTTAATGATAACTAGAAACGATTCCTCCTGAATATGTACTTAGCACTTATCATGTGCAGACACTGATAAAGCTTCTTGAATGGGGACGTGTAGCTGTGCCTGGATTGCATACAGATGCCTCTTACTGTTGTCTTTCAAAGTCAAAGCTGAGCGCCTTGATCAGGGTCTGGTAACCTTTTAGTTTTCCAATTGCTGGAGTCCACAAATCCTATAATTCCCAAACATGGTTGATCAGGGATGTTGGGTATTGTAGTCTCCAACAGTCAGAAAGCCAAAGGTTGCCTGCCCCTGGTCTAGCTACATGATTAGGATTTGAATGCACAAAGACAAAAGGGGAACTGTTTTGGAACAAACTAATTCATCGCATTCCTATTAAGCCCATGAATGCTAGACCTGTCCCCAATGTATTGGTTTGCATTGCAATGGAACACTCTCTAATAATTTAGCTTTCGAGGGGTTAAAAATATCCATTTAAATTAATGTGACTTGTTTTTTGTTATATGTGGTGCACTTTGTTTATCTTACAATTGCACCTCTTTTGTTTTGTACCTATGACCCAAGGTGTTATTTAGCTGGGCAGGGCTCAAAATTTCCACTCGCCACTGGCCAATGGCGAGTGAAAATTTAGCCCTGGCGAGTAGAAATTCAGCCCCACTGCGAGTAACTTTTCAGGTCTGACTAGTAGCAAAGGACTTCAAATTTTAAGCCCTGTAGCTGGGTATTACCGTTTTACATTGTCTTTAGTGGGAACATACAGAACGTCCCAATATTTAAAGGAAAACGGGGCCTATGTGTGAGAAGGCACTTTCCTCCAGTCTATAACAAAAGTGAGTGTCTGAGTACATGCCTGCATGTGTGTATAATGTGTGCGATGGTGTATGCATGTGTTCATGATGATGTGTGCAGAAATAGCAGGCCCAAAGCAGGAACATGACACAGTAACATTCCACAGATTGAAATTAACAGCCTTAACCATCCACTGGTGAATTGTGTTTGAATTTCCTCTCCTTGTGATAACAAGAAACCACTCCCTATCGGCAGATCTGCTTCTCTATGACCGGACCTGCCTATTAAGCCAGGGCTGAATTTTGAGCTTCAAGTACAAACACATACCACCCAGCATTTCAAATGGCCAAAGAGCGACACTTGTGTTTTAGGGGGGTGTTGCTGGGGGCGTGGCTGGTGGGAGGGACATTACTAAGAATTTTTAGGTTACTTCATGACCTACTGACACCTCTTTGGGTAACTGAATAAATTATTTTTCATAAGACCAAAGTATTTTATTTACACAGTATGATTTATAAACACATAAATTGATGTTTAAACAAGCATTAATGTGAGTTTTATTGCTGTGGAGCAATGTAATACACAGTCCACTGGCTGACTGCCTAAAAAGAGGGACACCAGGGTGGGAAAGAGGGACAGGGGGATTTGAGTCTCAAAGAGGGACTGTCCCTCCTAAAGAGGAACACTTGGGAGGTATGCAAACAGGTGTGAGGGACCTGGGCCTGAAAGTACACAGCCGATGATTCTTGGAGTATCTGTACTGCATCATCCAGAACTGTTTCCTTTCCTGTGCAACACAGTTCCCCATAGACCCACTGTTAAGCCCAACACCGCGGGTCTGTGTGGAATGCAAGCACAAACCAGAAGATTGTATTCTGGCCGAGGAGGCGAGTTCCCCCACCCTCAATCCAGATGGCTTATAGGATCTGTTTTGGGGCTACACAAACCAGACCCTGTTTTTTTTTGTTTGTTTGTTTGTTTGTTTTTTTTTTACGTATGCTTCTATTGGAGGAAACTTGAAAAAAAATTGATAATTGCCCTTTAAGTGTTGCTCTGTGCTATAATACTAACAATATAACAATACAGTTTTATTAAGACTGCAACTGGTTGATGGCATCATATCTCCTGGAGCAGTGCAGATTCTCATGCCACTTTTAAGCAGCCAATAAGAAAGCCATGCCAGGGTTCTGCATGAATAGTTTGTGACAGGCAGTGCCTGCAGTGTGCCAGTAACTGCCTGTCTCCTCAAGTGTCTTTCCAACCAATAGGTAATGAGTACAAGTGATGGGTCAGCAGATGGTAAAGACTGGCACTTCCCTGACCCCAACCTAGCAGCAGTCAGTTCTAACATATTGGAGTCTAATTAAATAATAAAGGATTGGGTTATGGAATCTGTTTTGTGTCTGTGAAATGGGATTGCTTTTGCTCTTCAGCAGCATTTCCCTGTGTGTGTGATTCTATGGATGTATGGTCTGAATACACTGACTTACAGACTTCTCAATTAACCATCTATCTGCCACCTTAATTGAAAAGGAACATTGGCCCAGATTTATAAAAGAAAACTGGAGTTATTCTGGATTAAACCAACTGCACCATAGGGGACAAATACACATTGTTAAATTTCCATGCCTTGAACAGAGCTTTTAAATCCCTAGAATGCCAAAGAGGTATCTAGTGCATTGCTTCACAGTGCACTGGAGACCTCTCTGGTATTTAAGGAGTTTAAAACCCAATTTAATTTAAAGGGTTAGTAATGTCGGATTATAAAAACATGTTATATTGTAGATATTAAAAAAAAGAAATTAACTGGAGCAAGTCTGGTCTCTCAAACATTTATGGTTTGAGAGATATAAGGTTTTAACCCTTTGAGCGCCAGAGCGGTATGGAATGCATTGCTTTGCAATGCATTCCATACCGCTCTGGCACTCAAAGGGTTAAAGTTCCCTCCTCCCTCCCCTTTCACTGACGTCAGTGCTCTAGCTGACAGAAGAAAATCCTAGACCCGGGACTGGCTGGCGGCTTTTCAGCAGAGACAAAATCGCATTATCTAAAAAGAAATAATTAATTGGAACGGTCTACAAAGTGAGCTTGTAAACCAGGCACACTTTGTAGACCATTCTATTTCGGCTATGCTGAAGAGCCGCCGTTGAGTTGCACAACTCAAATCTCCTTCTGTCAGCTTTACAGCTGATGTCTGTGAAAGGGGATGGAGGGGGGACTTTGGAATCATATATCTCTCAAACTATAAAGGTTTGAGAGACGGGAGTTGTTTCAGTTAATTTTTTTTTAATATCTACAATATTACATGTTTTTATAATCAGACATTACTAACCCTTTTACAGACGTTTTTATGTTGTCCCCTGTGGTGCAGTTGGTTTACCCCAGAATAATCCAGTTTGAATTTATAAATAAGGGCCTATGTCTCTTACACATGTTATTCATTGTCTGTCTTTGTTCCCTCTCATCACTTATACTTTTTTATTTTTAGTATATAATTAGCACTAGCTTACTAAGGTTGATGTATTAAGAAGAACTGGGGGGCATATGCACTAGGTGAGATGATGTAAGGTGTGATAAAGAGGTAATGAATAGGAGATAACTCTTCTGCTTGCACCATCGCTCCAGATGAGTGCTGTGCGTGATGTCATCGGGGTGGGGACAGATCAGGGAACAGGGGATGTATCCTCAGCGATGTAGAAGGTTGTGTCAGAGGTTGGGAAATTAAGCTTCATCATCTACAGGAAGCTGTCAGATACAGAACGCAACTTTTAAAAGTCAGCACTGCTTGCTGTCAGACAAACATAGTATTAAAGCAAAAGGTGTGTGCTGTAGTATTGTGGGGGTGCGGATGTCCCTCTTTTTACCCCTTGAATGTGAGAAAGGTCCCCAACACAATGTCACAGTGAGGCTTATATATTATGATGAATTACAGAAATTCTGGAACAAATCAGCTGCACTGTAAGGGACAAATAAAATTTTCCATGAGTTAAAGGAGATTTTAACCTATTGCATGCTCTCTAGCATTCAAGTAATTAACCCCTTAATGACCGGCCATCTGTCAGCAGTTAAGGACCATGGAGCTTTTTTATTGCTCCAATGGATTCAGGAGTCCGTAAATGGCGTGCAGCCGCGTGGGGACACCTGAATTCCATGAAACTATAGCATACAGTGTATATATCCTCTTGTCTAATTTAGCCCTTTTATTGTGATTGACATGTATTTATTAGTCCTTCATTTTTATATAAACATTCTCATTACTTTAAAGCGGAACTACCACCTCCACTAAAGTCGCACTGCAATACTAATGCAGGTGGAGACTAGTTTACTAATCATTATTTTACCTCTCAAAAGTGCCCACAGATAAAGTTATCCTTAAGCTTCCGAGACTGAAGGCCAGGTTACTGCAGCCTTTGCGCCTGCGCCGTCAGTCTCTTCCAGAGCCATCCGGGCCAGTACAATGCCTGTGAAGGGTGAAGAGGACTGACAGCGTAAGCGTGCATTCAAGATGTCCATGGTCATGTCTGGTTTCCGGTCTTGGAAACTTAAAGGATAACTTGTATCCTTCTTTTGCTGAGGAGGATAAACCTTACAATATAAATTTTAACATATATTAAGTGTGATTATCATAACACTTACTGCTGGCAGGAACACAGGGCCACAACTCTGCTCATTGTACATTGTAATCTAAACCCTTTATTGACCAGAATGGTGTGCAACACATTGCTTTACAATGTATTGCACATACTTTGATCCTTAAAGGATAGAATAGGCTTATGTGATTTGCCTGATTTATTTAAAAAAACAAAACAAAAAAAACCTGCCACAGCTATCATGTCTGCCCCCATGAACTTGACATTCAGGACGGATTGAAGATGTTATCTGTTGACAAAGAAAGAAAGGCAAAATTCATAGGGGCCATTAGGATTTTATGCCCATAGTAAGGTATGTGGTCACTTGTTACTAGGAGGTATTAGTTCTCCTTTAACCCATTAAGGACCGTTGACATGCCAGGACCATCTCCAGGGTCCGGGCATTAAAGGAGCAGTAAACTTTTTTTTTATGAAAACATATTTTATAGAGCATTTCCTGCTAAATAAAACAAGGTCACTCCCATCACTGTCAGATGTTTTATTCAAAATTTATAGCAGTTTAAATAATCAGGAAGTGAATTTACTGTGTTTACTTCCTGATAGTTCTAACTGACAGGAAGTGACAGGCAGTTTCTATCACATTCTGTGGAGAACTGTATGTGTCTGACTTTCCTGCCTTTCCTCTCCATTAGAATCTAGCAGAAAAACTAATTAGAATTTGACCAATAGAGGGCACTGCTAATGCAAAAAAACATGGGTTTAAACTGTAATAACTCTGAAAATATAAATCTCTCAGCTGTAGGAGTTCTCTTATTTTACTCAATAGTAAAATCCCTACAAAATATATTTTTTCATAAAAAAAAGTTTACTGCTCCTTTAAGGACCAGTTACAGTCTTGGCATGTCATGACGTTTGTGATCGCAGCTCTCCTGCGGATGTGATGTGATCACTACGGGAGAATGAAACTGACTACTCCAAGACCGGAGAGGTCAGTTTCAGCCTCTCTTTTGGCAAGCTGGTACACATTATCGTTCACGTGTGCCGGCTCTCCAAATAATGTCTATGCAGCCCTTAAAGTTGAACTATAACAAATAAAGTGCCCACCAAATAAATATTCTTATACCGATATGCATAGAAATACTAATATCAAACAGAATAAGTTCAGCGTTATTAAGAAATCCTACTTGCTGTGAGACAAACAGGCAGGCATCAGCGCAGACATCTTGCCTTAGAGACATCTGTGTGTTTGCACTGTCCATCCCCTCTCCTCTAGGAGAAGTTGTACTGT
Source organism: Rhinophrynus dorsalis (assembly GCA_037306005.1). Classification (NCBI taxonomy): domain Eukaryota; kingdom Metazoa; phylum Chordata; class Amphibia; order Anura; family Rhinophrynidae; genus Rhinophrynus; species Rhinophrynus dorsalis. Next base: position 153,044,170 of record CM074724.1, read on the forward strand.
ATGAAGTGACTGACTGAGCAGGCGCACAGATGCCTCTAAAGCAAGAAGCCTGCGCATCAGTCTCGGATCAAGTAGGATTTCTTAATAACGCTGGACTTATTCTGTATTATACTAATATTTCTATGCTTATCACTATATGAATAATTATTTGGGGTGGTACTTTATTTGGGGTGATAGTTCCGCTTTAAGGGTAAGCCTACCCCAGGACCACTGGTTGTTAAGGGGTTAAAGTCCAGGTTGGAATATTGCATCAACCAATTAGCACATGTAGATGGTTTCAGAGTATTGCATGAGATATGAAGATTAGCTGATCATGTTCATTTGACCTCCTACATAACTCACTTACACAGACAACTCTACACTTCTTCCTCTAATTTATATTATATTTAAGATCCTAAGCTATAAAACCAACTAAGCAGGTAGCCAATGCGACTCTCCTTTTTCCTGGCTTTCATGAACAAGAAGCATCCGGAGAACAGCCCTGTGTTTCGTGGGGCGGTGAATTCCCAGAACCATTTCATTATTTTATGTTTTTTGCCCATTTTACATCCCATTAAATCTTGGCAGAGAAATCTGAACTGTTATATCGTTCATCCACAGCCAAAAAATCCCAACGTACACTCATTCCCCTCGGCATCGTAAACATGTTCTTTTTAGCTTGGCGCACTTGCTGGCCAGAATTGAAGGGACACTTCCTCCTAAGCCAAAAAAGCCAAGAAGCATTGAACTGTGCCTTTTTGTTTCAGCATGCATTATCAAGAGATGCCCATTAAAGATATTCTTTTTTGCTTCTGATAATGCATTAAACTGACTGCAGTCAACCTTGGCCTGGCAATAAACTTAAAATGAACAAAGAATAAGCCTAACAGATGAGCAGTGAGATGCCAGATGATCAGTTGATAATCCGCTTTATGGAGAGCAAGAGCCCTGGGGTGGGGGGGATTAGTATGTTGCGATAGGTACCCAGCCCCTGCCACACCTTAGTAGAGCAACTGAACCTATTCAACCTGTTAATACAGGGGCCCTCAAATCTGTACTTAGTGCCCCCCCCCACACACACACACACATACACACACACTGGTGCTGGAATTCCAGATCTTCTCACTTTAGTAATAAGTCAGTTTTCCTGAAGGATCTGCCTGAGTTAATGGCATTCTCTTATGTATCATTTCGAAGATCTTGAAAACATGCACTGTTGGTGGGTAGCAGGAGGACAGTATTGAATGCCCCTGGACTAAGACAAACTGCGGCAAACCAGCTATACAATAGGTGATACATAATATTTTCTAGTGATTTATAATGAAATTTTAAATCCATGCATGATAGAGAGGTCTTGCAATGAGTTGGATATATCTCCACCATTGAAGACATTGTAAGGCCCATTTAAATTGATGGGATGCTTCAGTTATCCAGTATGGTGCAAATAGTTTACCCAAGAATGACTCCACTAGGGTGACCACGTGTCCCGGATTGCCTGCGACAGTCCTGGATTTTAAGTGTGTGTCCCTTGCAGCCCCTTCTGGCATAATACAAAGTCCCGGAATGAAGACTACAGAACACAGAGTTCTAACCAGTAGAAGTAGAACTGCCCATTGTCTACTGTGACAAGAAGTGATGCCTCTGTTGGGCTACAAGAAAATGGCTTACAGGCAGAGCTCTAAACACTAGAGAACTGTGCCTTGATTCTGACATTAATTGGGAGTTGTAGTACAATTTTGTGTTATGGTGTAATGCTAGTCTAAGGCTTTGAGCGCGATATACATTTTCTTGTAGCCTGCCACAGGCATCACTTTCTGTCACAGCACTCAATGTGCAGTTCTTCCTCTAGTCTTTAGAACTCTAGGGTGCGCTCTTCTCTCTGCAGTGTCCCTGAATAGCAGAACTGAAATGTGGTCACCCTAGACTCCACGTCTTCAAAACACATAAACCTCAGTGAGGCTGATGTACCAAAACTCTGACTCTGGAACAAACTAACTGTGCCTTGGGGGGTACAAATAAGCACTTCCATTGATTTAAACACATGTTTAACTCCTTGAATGCTAGAGGTGTCCAATGCATTGTTCAGCAGTGTGCTGGAGACCTCTTAAAGGGATAGTAATACTTCGTTTTAACTTTATTTTATTTTGTTGGCATTAAAAAAAAACATGAAGAATGATATAAGTCTTATCTCTAAAACCTTTATGGTTTATGAGATATTCACAAGCAAAGTTTCCCCCTCCCATCCCTTTTACCTAGTGTAGCCATCTCTTCTCAGATGTGGAATACAGTCCATAGACCAGACAGATAACAGAAGGGGACACTCTTCTTCCTATGAAAACAATGAAATCCCTGCCCCCCTTGACAAGTTTTTCAGGTTTTTCCCTTATCTTAATTGAAGATTGTCCCTCTCTGCAGTCTACCTGGGCACCTCCCTTCTGCTCTGGCTGAGCAGTGTTACATCAGTAAAAGGGGCGGGAGGGGGATACTTTGTCATAGAATTACTCTAGAACTATAACTCTGACAGAATTGAAATAACAATCTCCAAAGTCCAAATACTATGATGATTAATTAGAGCTGCTTTTATTATGAAACATTACTATCCCTTTAAGCAAGCAAAGAGTTAAAAGTCCCTTTTAATTGAATAAGAATTTGTAAGCATTTTTACTTGTCCCCTAGGATGCAGTTAGTCTTCTCCTGAATAGCTTCCCTTCTTCCTAGTAAATCAACATCTGTATCTCTAGCAAAGCTGCATTTGCGAAATGTTACAATTTAATGATCCATATTTATAAAAAACCAAACTCATAGCTGGCAACTGTACTGATTTATGTGGGACAGTCCCGTTTTGAGGGCCCAAACCCGCTGTCCTGCCACATTTGCACTATGTCCCACTTCCCAGTTATGCATGGCTGGCGTAGGCAGCCTTTAATTTATTCACCCTCTCTGCGGCACTGAGAGGAGAGACGCTGAAATGACACTGCGCATGTGCATTGCCCTTCCTATATGTACAAGCATGCAGCGTACACCATGCTTCACTCATGGCTGTGTCAGTAGATGCCTAAGCAGCGCCAACAGCACCAGACATCATCTACAGTCTCCATGAGCAGGTACTGGCTGAGTGAGTTGCAATGAGCAACCTGAGCAGTTACTGGCTGAGTGAGCGGCCTGACCAGGTACTGGCTGAGTTGCAGGGAGGGGAGACAGGTTGGGGGATGTCCATCCCTCTTTGGCGATTTCAAATGTTGGGAGGTATACAAACTGCAGTTCTTCTGGAGTAAACTAACTGCACCATAAGGGAGAAAATAAAAATGTCTAAATTAGCATGCACTTGAATGGGTTTTTTGTACCCCTTGAATGTCAGAGAAGTCTCTAGTGCATTGCTTTGCAATGCATTGAAGACCTCTTTTGCATTCGAGGGGTTAAAAGCCCGCTTTGATTTAACCAGCATGTATATTTGTCCCCTATGTTGCATTTGGTTTACTCCATAATAACTCCAGTTTTCTTTTATAAATCTGGGTCAGTGTTCTTTTTCCATTAAGGCAGCAGATACCGTAGATAGTTAATTGAGAAGTCTGTAAGTCTGTGTATTCAGCCAAACCACTTTAATTACCTGACTAACTCTATTCAGCGATCTGATTATCTCACAACTGCTTGTGGAGAGGTTCCCCTGAAGGCATCTTCGATAACAGTAGCAACTGCTGGGTAGAAATATTTATCTGTATTACATAGACAGGTAAGGGCCACTGCTTATAAAAAGAAAGGAAATATACAAACCAGAGGGCCTTATGTATAAAGCCAGAGTGGTGAAATTATGGGGCAATTGTACCAACATGGGAAAATAAAAATTCCTAAATAGTCTCATTGATATAAATGGAACTTTTAACACCCTGAATGTTTGAGAGGTCTCTAATGCATTACACAGCAATACATTGTAGACCTTTTAGCATTCAAGGGGTTAAAACATATCTGAGAACTCACTGGTATTTTGTGCCAGAGACTCTTTTTTTCTGTAGAGTTAATGGCTGGGTCTCCTCAGACAGAGGAAGATTCACCAGGTTTGATGAATTTCCCAGCTAACTCCGCCCACTTTTAATCTGCTTGGTCTACTTCCTGTCCTGTTCTGCCTACTTCCCCGCCCATTCTACATTCAAACCTCACCTTTTCTTTCCTCAGTCCCACCCACTCAGTGAAGCCCCTCCCTTCTTATAATGTTATATATGATATTTGGACACACCCATTAACAGCCCATGAACCCTGTCCAGTGACTCCAAAGAAGAAAGTTCCCCAGTACAGTTAAAGCAGAACATTCACCATATATAAAGTTGCCCTCCAATAATTAGACATATGGTGACTAGCTTCTTAATAGTGCTATTACCTCGCACAAGTGCCCAGTTCTGAAGTAATCCTTATTCTTTGGAGACTGGAAGCCAGGCTTGCACGCAGTCATCTTGGCTTAGAGACGTCTGTGCTCCTGTGCTGTCCGTCCTTGTCTCTTCTAGGAGGCATTGCATGGTGCCTTAAGGCACTGGAAGGGACTGATGGCGCAGGCGCGCAGATGGCGCTAAAGCAAGAAGCCTGGCCGTCAGTGTCTGAAAAATAAGGATTACTTCAAAACCTGGTACTTGTGTGAGATAATAGCACTATTAAGAAGTTAGTTGCCATATGTCTAATTATTGGAGGGCAACTTTATATATGGTGAATGTTCTGCTTGAAAGAACACGTTTAAATCAAAAGAAATGTAATTTGTCCCTTATGGTGCCGTTTATCTGCCTCAGAATTACTCCACTATGGATTATACATAAGGCCCAGTGTGTTTTGCATATATATCCATAGCTGTGAACTCTCCGGATTTGCCCCAGATACTCTGGTTTTGACTCTGCATTACCGGGTCTCCGGGGCAGAGGCTTATTCTCCGGATGTGGGGAGTTTCTAATGAAACCCTGCCCACTTCTGCGTCTTCCCAGTCTGTTCCTCCCATTCCCCTCCCTCTTCTCCTCCTTCCCCAGCCTATTCATTATACTTTTTCTTCATTTTATAAGCTCTGTCCCTTTTTGATGCAAATCACGTCATTTTTTTTTTCCCAGCAGCACCACAGGACTCCCACAACAAAATGTTCCCAGGTCTGTATATATGCACTTAAAGGGATAGTATTGTATCATTTTTAAAAAATTTAATCTTGAAGCCATAAAAAAAAAACTCAAACGATGCCAGTGCTACCTCTCAAACCTTTATGGTTTGAGAGATATTCTCAGTTAAATTCCCCCTCCATCCCTCCCTTTTCCTGACATCAGAGCAGGAGAACCTGGTCCCGGGACCTGCAGAGGCTCTGCAGCAGAGCCAGAATAGCGATATTTAAAAAGAAATACTTCACTGGAACGGTCTACCAAGTATGCTTCTCCTGCAGTCAGCTAAAGAGATGGCGTTAGGGAAAGGGGATGGAAGGGGGAGCTTTAAAGGAGCAGTAAACTTTTTTTATGAAAACACATATTTTACAGAGCATTTCCTGCTGAATAAAACAAGGCCACTCCCATCACTTTCAGATGTTTTATTCAAAATTTATAGCAGTTTAAATAATCAGGAAGTGAATTTACTGTGTTTTACTTCCTGATAGTTCTAACTGACAGGAAGTTTCTATCACATTCTATTGACAACTGTATGTCTCTGACTTTTCTGACTTTCCTCTCCATTAGAATCTAACAGAAAATCAAATTAGAATTTGACCACTAGAGGGCACTGCTAATGTAAAAAAACATGGGTTTAAACTTTAATAACTCTGGAAATATAAATCTCTCTGCAGTGGGAGAACCCTTATTTTACTCAATAGGAAAATCCCTATAATATATATTTTTTTCATAAAAAAAGTTTACTGCTCCTTTAACTGTGAATATCTCTCAAACCATAAAGGCTTGAGAGATGGCACTGAGTTATTTTTTTAATGGCTATACAATTCAATTTTTTTTAAAAAATGATACAATACTATCCCTATAAGTGTAAGTCTGTATAGTGACAAAGGGTATATAGTTCTCTGCACAATTTAACATTTTAATGACAAGAGTGATGTTCAAAATATTGCTTTTCAACGTGCTTCACACCCCCTCTGGTCCTGAACCCATTGGAAGAAATGCATTGATGATGTCTCTAGCTTCTGTGGGGGTTAAAGGGTTAACAAATGTAAAATAAAGGCAGTAAGTGCAACCATGAAGAGCTTACAGTCTATGGATAGCAAACATATGTAATGTATGTACATCTCACTGTAGTCCTGGTTACCCACAGTGCTAGGTGGGTGATTTAGAGGCATGATGGAATGCAATTCACATCAAATGCAATATGGCTGGAAATCTAAGGTGGTCTGGTTGGTTCAGTTCTCAGAGGGTTTCATGTCATTTCTACTGACAAATCGCATAGCTGTTCCTCAGGAGAATAGGTCTCAGCAGAAGTGTCATGTACTGACACAAGATTGTATTTTATCTTGAGAATGAGGCTATTTGCTATTAATAACATGTTAAGGCTGTGTGGAATCTGCCATTGATATGCAGATAACACAAAACTTTGAGGCTGAGGAGAACCGGAGCAATTATGGGGCAAACCATCTGCAATGTAGGAGACAAATATAAAAGCCCCATTGATTAATGTGGGGCTTTTAATCCATTAAATGATAGAGAGGTCTCCAATGCATTGCTTCACAATGCATTCAGACCTCTCTAGCATTCAAAGGGGGTTATGCACTGACTAAGGCATGATAAAGAGGTGATAAAGCGGAGGTGACTTCTCCAGTGATATCACTTCTCCAGTTCCTATGTAATTCTATAGAGCCTATGCACTATGATTTCCAGAGCTGGAGAAATCTAAGTGCCTTGGCTCCATAGAATAGTATAGGAATTGGAGAAGTGATATCACTGGAGAAGTCATCTCCTCTTTATCACCTCTTCATCATGCCTTAGTGAATCTCCCCCAAGGGGTTGCAAGCCCCTTGTAAATCAATGGAAATTTCTATTGTTCCCCCTATTGCATAATACTCCAGGATTAATGCAGCTCTGTTCAATAATCAGCCTCTTTCCTTGTTATTTTTTTATATAGAGTGGTGAATGCATTATAGCAATTCTGTTCTAAATCAAGCGTTGAATTGATTTTTAGTCACTTTACTAAGCTACAAACACCCAGACTCCTCCCATTAATGCAGCCTGGGCCAAGGGTAAGGCAATGGGACAGTATATGGACGTTTTAGGCTATTACTTTCTCCATGCCTTGTTTAACCCCTTAAGGACCACCTGTTTTTGTGATCATAGTGCGGTTTGCATCTACTCTGTGGTCACAAACTTCCGTGGCTTGCTGGTTCTTGACACCCGGACAGGAGTGATGTTCCTGGCACTTCATTGGTCGTTAAGTGGTTAAAGGGATAGTAATACTTCATATTTAAATATCTGCATCTTGTAGGCATTAAAAAATAAACTAAATGCCCCTAGTGCCATCTCTCAAACCTTTATGGTTTGAGAGATAATCATATTTAAAATTCCCCCTTCCCTCCCCTTTCCCTGATGTCAGCGCTCAGGGGAATCTGGTTCCCGGGACCAGCCGGTGTCTCTGCAGCAGAGCCGAGATTGCGTTACTTCACTGGAACGGTCTTCTAAGTGTGCTTGCAAACCAAGCCCACTTAGAAGACCATTCCAGTGAAGGATTTATTTTCCAATAATGCAATCTCGGCTCTGCTGAAGAGCCTCCGCCTGTCCTGGGACCGGATTCCCCTGCAGTCAGTTAGATCGCTGACGTTAGGGAAAGGGGAGGGAAGGGGGACCTTTAAATACGATTATCTCTCAAACCATAAAGGTTTGAGAGATGGCACTGGGGGCATTTCGTTTATTTTTTTTATGTCTACAAGATGCATATATTTAAATTTGAAGTATTACTATCCATTTAATGCTACATTCCTGATAAATTATATTTGACTTTTAACCCCTTAAATTCTAGAGAGATATCCAATGCATGACAAAGCAATGTATTAGAGACCTCTCAGGCCGTGGATAGACTAATTTTCAGGCCATGCATAGACTGAAAACAAAAAAGTGCAAATTTGAGCTGCAGTAACTTTTGGTTACAAAATGTGTTAGGTGTGAGTGTAACCATGTTAGACTCAGCTGGATAAACCCTGCAATATATATTTTGTACATATTAAGCATTACTATGCCTGTAAACTCATTAACTCGTGTCAGGACCACCTGGACTTTTTATGTCTTTTCAGTTTGTATTATTCCTTATTTATGAATTATGTTTACTAATTGACACAGTTAGGAAATGTTGTTAGTTCCTGACAGTGTCTTTTGATTTAAATTAAGATCATAATCAGATTTTAAATTTAATGATTAAAGCTGTACTTCAATCAAAATCCTAAAATTTGACATTTCGTTTACAAAAATCAAATAATGTGGCAAGAGGCATAATCATTCTATGCACAAATTCTCCTGCCATCACTAAATGAAAAGTGATACTATGACTTTTATTTACACTCAGCCGAGGAATAAAATGTTCCTATTTGCTAAAATGTAATAAGAAAAGTTTATGTGTGTATTGGTGCACAGAAAATGGTGGTGTGAATGGAAATAATGTTTAAAAGAGCAGTAAATGTTTCTATGATGAAAGTGTATGTCATGGTTCGTCTCCCGTTGAATAAAACAAGGATGCTCCCTAATGGGAGATTTTACATTCACAAGTAATTACAGCTCAAACTTTTCCTTTTTTTTTTTACAAATTTGGTTTTATAATGCACATTTATGGGTGGGATTCAGTCATTGACTATGGTTTTCCATAATAACTGATAGTGATAGTACCATCTAGTGATCGCAATAAAATATTGCAGTTTTATTTTTTTTCTTAACCCTTTGAATGCCAAAGGGGTGCTCAATGCATTGCAAAACAATGCGTTGTGCACCCTTTGACACTCAAAGCCTTAGATTAAAAGTTTACCATTCCTTTAAAATTAATCATTTAGTACTAACTGGGACTTCTGTTTAAAGGAATAGTATTGTCATTTTTATAAAAAAAATAATCTTGCAGTGATTAAAAACTTCAACTAAATGCCCCCAGTCCCATGTCTCAAACCATTATGGTTTGAGAGATAATCGTAGTTAAAGTTCCCCCTCCCTCCCCTTTCCCCGACGTCAGTGCTCTAGTTGACTGCAGGGGAATCTGGTCTGGGACTGTCAGAGACTCTTCAGCAAAGCCGAGATCGCATTACTGAGAAAGAAATCCTTCACTGGAATTGCCTACAAAGTGTGCCTGGTTTGCAAACACACTTTGTAGACCGTTCCAGTGAAGGATTTCTTTCTCAATAACACAATATCGGCTCTGCTGAAGAGCCTCCTCTTGTCCAGGGACCGTCGGGGACATCGGGGAAAGGGGAGGCAGGAGGGAATTTTAAATACGATTACCTCTCAAACCATAAAGATTTGAGAGATGGGACTGGGGGCATTTAGCTTTTTAAATGGCTGGAAGATTATTTTTTTCATAAAAATGACAATACTATTCCTTTAAAAACAAACCTACCATAACTCTTTGTTTATTAGTAAAAAGTATAATAATGGCATTTAGAAAGCTGCATACCTCCCAAGTGTCCATCTTTTTGGATGGACAGTCCCTCTTTGAGACCCAAATTCCTCTGTCCCTCTTTCTCACCCTGGTTTTCCTCTTTTTAGGAGATCAGACTGTGTGTATTTAAGTGTGTCACCTTTTTCCCACACAATAAAACTCACATTAATGTTTGTTTAAACTTCACTATAGGTATTTACTAATCAGTCTGTGTAAATAAAATATGTTGGTCTTGCTCTAAATCATTTATTCATTTACACAAAGATTGTGTCAGTAGGTCGTGTCAGTAGGTCATGAAATAACCTAAAAATTATCGGTAATGCCTCACCCATCAGCCACACCCCCAGCAACACCAACGAAAACAAAATTGTCCGTCTTTGGCCATTTGAAATGTTGGGAGGCATGAGAAAGGATTATCTCATACAGATTCATTTTACTGTAGAGGCAAGCATACAAATAAGCCATGTTAACAATTAAAAAAAAAAAAATGAGACTACTTTTTTCAGTAAAGATACTGATCAAAACTTAATTTTACATGGCGGAGCTTCTATCTATACATCCATAATGCCTTTAGAACCAGATGGGTATGCAAAACATTGCTTTGCAATGCGTTCCACATCCCTCTATTCATCGATGGTTCAAGAAAGGGCTAAGTAAGGGTTTATGAGATGTCGGGTTACAAAGGTGGATTTGAAATAACTGACCCATTGAAGTGCCTGTAGCAACTAGAGGATACTAGGGATCATTTCCTTCAGAGAGGGTACAATATAATTTTGGTTAGGGCTGTGTTCGATAAGTTCAGGTATGATATACAAGTCTCCTGGACCACAAATAAAAGCATACCTCCCAATTGTCCCTCTTTAGGAGGGACAGTCGCTCTTTCAGGCCCAAATCCCTCTGTCCCTGGCAAATCAAGTTGTCTGATTTGCCCCATCTGAACACCATGCAGCAGGAACTTCCTGTATCCTCATTCAGGGAAGCAGTATAAGATCAGCATTTAAGCTGCAGCTCTGCTGATGTGATCTATATTACTGTTTGGCCTTGAGGATTGTATTAGGTGGCAGTGATGGTCTGTGAATTTAAAGAATGCATGTCAAATCATCATCAATCTAAAAGGTACACAGTGAACAAAATACTTCCTAGTTTTTGGTAGCCCAAAACTTCCTGGAGTGCAGCTATCTCGTTACAGCTCTATCTCCCTACAGATCTATGGAATATTTGCCGCCTTTACAGAAGTGGATGCTCACTGCAGATATGTAATGCAGCTTGAGGTATGCAGGATATATATAAGATTCAATCTCTTCTAATTGATTGGACATATCACAGAGCTATACCTGCTAACTATTAGGGCAGGTGTATAATTTACCAACGTGTTCTAATAATTATTTTGATGGACTGTAATTAGTAGTACTATATTGGTGTTGCTAAGTGTTATGAGAAAATGCAGGCAACATTTTATGTCTTTCTGCAAGTTCTGACATTCCTGCACCACATTTCTAACATTGCCATAATTAAATCACATTGTTTGCATATGTCATATGTTTGAGATACTAGGTGAAAAAGCTCTAATTTTTGATACATTGTGGAGGTAATATTCCAGTACTGAATGAGACTTAGTTCACATAGTCAGCATTAGTACCTGAAAAGATATCTATTCGATAATACCTAAATCAGAATCTGTTTGTTGTTCACATTGGTGGTTAGCACCGCTGGTGAACACAGCCAAATAAAGCTTGATTTAACTTGCCTGAATTCACTTGTTTGCATTCAATACAGAAGGCAGGGAAGCTTCAGTAGGGCTTTTATACACTATAGCTTACAGGGCATCCATGCAGATCGTTTACACAAATGATATTGCATGCTGGGATATTCAATGCAACCTGCAATAAATGGCTGACTCATGCATGTCAGCCAGTGCAAAATGAGTGTTGATGGTATGGCTTGTCATCAGTCACTCAATGCAGTGAGAGACTCACTGCGGGAACATAGTGTTTCATAATGCATTGAAATCTTCTGTTGCATGCAAGGTGTTAAGCTAGAAATCGTGTATGCACAGGAAATACTTTGGGTCATACCTGCAAAGAAGAATGGTAGCAATTCTGAGGCAAACCAACTCAACCATTGGAAACATAAAAAATGCCTTTGGTTACTAGAAAGATCAACACATTGTTTTTACAATGCGTCTTAGACCCCTCTAGTACGTATTGAGTTAAAACATTAATTCAAATAAATGAGAATTTAGGGAATTCTAATTGGTTTTGTGTGTTCCAGAACAATATACATTCCAATAAACCCTTGGCGTTCATGGCATTCATTGGCCTTGTCAGCACCATTCACTTTTCCATGAACCCACCACCAATTCGGGTCACTATGACCTGGTTATAGAATACACATATCCCACTATCATATACAAAGAAAAAAGTTCTTAAATTAACTGAGCAGTACAGAAGTTTGTAAACTGACCAAAAAATATTATCTAAACTGGACAATGTAGCAACATATAAACAGGTAAATAAACCAGCAACCCCATCGTGTTAGCCACTCCCATACTCAGCACAATGTTTGAGGTAAGAATATGGCACCCTGCCTAGTACACGGGTGGTAACACTTTTAAGACAAAGCCCCCTTCTGTGTGTGTACATATATAGATAGATATATTAGGGTGAAAATGGGCACTCCAAAACAATGAAAGCAGGAAAAAGAGAAAATTGCCTAGGTTCTCCAAAACCAGAATATATGTCTTTTTTTGCCACTGTGTACACTTTCAATGAAGTAATAGAACTTTGCTGATGAATCCATGCACACATTTTTTGGTCTCTTTTTTTGTTATGTTTATAATTTGCAGCTCCATACTTCTCTGTGTAACCTTATGTTTTTGTATGGATTTGGCATTCAATATCCATGTTTCACAGTCATACGTAAGGACTGGGTGAACACATTGGTCAAAAGCCTTTCTGTTGAGGCAGAGTGGTAAATTTGTGTTAAATGCAATACTTCTACGTTTTACAAATGCTTGCCATCTCAATTTGTCACCCAGTTTCCATCATGGTGTGTCTGTTGACATTTACTGTCCAAGGTAAACATACCTGTCCACTTCTAGTTCTTGTCCATCTACTGTGATATGTATGTGTGTGTGTGTGTGTGTGTGTGTGTGCATCATACACCATGCTCAGTCTTCACAGGACAGTCTGTACACCCTTTCATATTATACTTCCTTGCCCCCCTGCCACCATCTTGTGGGGCCTTCTTGGAAGGGATGGCCAGCCACACCCTTGACCTGAGCTGATTCTTTAATGAGAAATCTGGTCCTGTATATGCTGCAACTGATTGGCCCCAAGAGGTTTGTTTTGCACGTACGGTCTACTGAGGTTGAAGTACTACAAACAACTGAATCAATTCTAGAGCACAGGTGACAAATGAAAAGTCCCTTTATTTTAAATGCATTCCATTGGAGACCTCTCTGGCATTTAATGTGTTAAAAAAACAATTTAAAACAATAGGAAATTTAGGATTTATTTAAGTCCCTCTATGGTGTAGAATTGCTCATTTTTTCTCAGTACATCACCCTCAGTGAATCATATGTACAAAATATAAAGGACTTTATCTTCACAATTATATTTATTAGCACATAGAAGCAAACCCTAGCATTTCGTTGGAGGCATCAGTTGTTTGCCTTGCATCTAAACATATCTAGTAGATGTTCACGTATTAGTGAGCTGAGGGATTTTTTCCACCCCGGGCAGTTTTTGTGTAATTTCTTCATGGCAAAGATTACAGTGAGTGCTTTATTTCATTTCCCTTTCTCCTGCAAAATGAAGCAAATGCAATCAAGTGTTCTCTGACAGAAAGATGTGGGAAATTACAGCACTCACTATATTGGGTAAACTTTATCGCTGCTGCTCGTCGGAATCATATTGAGCTGTCCTCTCTCTGCTCATCAGTGGCTGTTCACAAGGATTAAAAGCGAGATGAGCTCAAGCGTCCATGACCACTCATATTCCTATTGTAATCATTCCATTACAGTGACAACATAAACATTTAAGCCTAGAAACATTTAGAATGGTTAATGCAGCTTCCCTTTGTAAGTCTATAGTAAGATGATGCATAGTGTTCTGGTATGTGTGTTTCATACAATGAAATGATTCATGTTTTTACATGTATTATGCATTCCATTAGCCAACAGGGCCTGATACACAAAAAAAACAATACAAAATGGAAGCAATTTTGAGGCAAACCATCTGGAAATAAATGTTCTTCAAATTACCGTTGGTTTAAATGGAATTTAACACCTCACGGACCAGATGACGTGCTATGTCCTTATACTCTTAAAGGGACAGTAATGTCTCATAAAAATTATTCTTGTTTTGTAGACATTTAAAAAATAAATTATTTGGCACCAATCCTTTCTCTCAAATATGAGACATATTAGCCGCTAAAGTTCCCTCACTCCTGCTGTGAGCTGTAAAGCTGACAGCAGGAGATTCAAATTGTGCGACTCGAGGAGGCTCTTCAGCAGAGCCGAAATCGAGTTATTTAAAAAGAACCACTTCATGGGAACAGTCTACAGAGTGTGCTTGCAAACCAGGCACACTTTGTAGACCTTTCCAAAGAAGTAATTCTTTTTAAATAACTCGATTTCGGCTCTGCAGGCTGGTCCCCAGACTGGGATCTCCTTCTGTCAGATAGATGCTGACGTCAGGAGAAGGGGAGGGAGGGGGTAACTTTAGAAGTGAATATCTCTCAAATCATAAAAGTTTGAGAGATAGGATTGGTGCCAAATAATTTATTTTTTAAATGTCTACAAAAGAAGTATAATTTTTTATGGGACATTATTGTCCCTTTAAGGACCTATGACTGTAATAGCACGTCACATACATTCTACTTACAGCACTCCTCCAGGATTGCTGCAAGTAAAAACAGCATCTAAAATTCACTGCTGAAAGATTGGAGCAGTCTCTCTTAGACTTCAACACGGCACGCCGGTACGAGTCACAGGTACCAGCACTTTGGAAAGGATCAAAGCAGTCCTTAAAGGGATAGTAATGTCTCATAGTAAAAGCAGCTCTAATTAATCATCATAGTATTTGGACTTTGGAGAGTGTTATTTCAATTCTGTCAGAGTTGTAGTTCCAGAGTAATTCAATGACAAAGTATCCCCCTCCCGTCCCTTTTGCTGATGTCACACTGTTCAGCCAGATCAGAAGGGAGGTGCCCAGGTAGACTGCAGAGAGGGACAATCTTCAATTAAGATAAGGGAAAAACCTGAAAAACTTGTCAAGGGGGGCAGGGATTTCATTGTTTTCATAGGAATAAGAGTGTCCCCTTCTGTTATCTGTCTGGTCTATGGACTGGATTCCACATCTGAGAAGAGATTGTTTACACTAGGTAAAAGGGGCGGGAGGGGGAAACTTTGCTTGTGAATATCTCTTAAACCATAAAGGTTTGAGAGATAAGACTTATATCATTCTTCATGTTTTTTAATGTCTACAAAATAAAGTAACAAAGTATTACTATCCCTTTAAGGGAAGGTAACTTCCCTGGACCGCTGTTCCTTAAAGGTTTAAATGAAATGGAAATGTAACTCCTTGAATGCTAGCACTGAATGGGGGAAACATTCCAATTTTAATCCATTTGGTGCCATAGGGATAAACATTGCATTGCTTTGTAATGTGTTGGGTATTCCTATGGCACTCCCCCACCATGATGCATTTGGTTTGCCCCAATATTGCACCTCTTTAGCTTGATGAGCCTATTGCACAAAATGGAAGAGGAGCAATTATGAGGCAGTCCAAGCTCATCATAAGGGAAATATAAAAACGCCCATTGATTTCAATAGGGGTTTTAACTCCTTGAATGCTGGAGAGGTCTTCAACGAACAATGCGTGGGATACCTTTCTAGCATTTGTACAGTTTAACCCTTTGAGTGTCAGAGGGGGTACGTACCCCTCTGGCACTCAAAGGCTTAACCCTTTGAGTGCCAGAGGGGTATGGAACGCATTGCTTTGCAATGCGTTCCGTACCCTTCAGGCACTCAAAGGCTTAAAGCCCCAATAAATGAATAGAACTTTTGAGATTTTTATATTTCTACCTATGGGGCAGTTGGTTTGCTCCAGAACTGCTCTCTTTTGGAGATTAAAGAGATAGAAATGTTTCAAAATAAAAGCAGTTCCAATTAATCTTCATAGTATTTGGGCCATGGAGAGTGTTATTTCAGTACTCACAGAATTGTAGTTCAAGAGTAATTGAATGATAAAGTATCCCCCTCCCTCCCCTTTCACTGATGTAAAGGGTGGTGTCCAGACGGCTTGCAGAGAGAGACAGTCTTCAATTAGCATAAAAGGGAAAAACCTGTTAATGGGGGCAGGGTTTTCATTCTTCTCACAGTAAGAAGATTGTCCCTTGCTGTGATCTGTCTGGTCTTACGACCAGATTCCAAGGGGCGGGAGGGGGATACTTTATCATTCAATTACTCTTGAACTACATCTCTGACAGTATTGAAATAACACTCTCCATGGCCCAAATATTATGAAGATTAATTGGAGCTGCTTTCATTTTGAAACATTACTATTCCTTTAACACTGGACCAAGCACTTAGAAACAAGCTTGGTGCTGGAATTCTCCTTGGCAATGCAAACCTATTACCTTCAGTAACAATTGAGGTTAAAGTACAAAAGCAGTGGAATATCATTAGTTTTTTCAGCTAATAAAATATAAATAGATACCTGGAAGAAGCATTGTAGAGGCAAGGTGTTATTGGGAAATAATAAAGATATCTTATGTGAGATCTAGAAGACATGTATTTATAGGGCAGCTTACTATCTGTGAATGGTGGGGAAATGTTCTTGGACAATAAGTAGCCTGTTAAACACTGATAAGTGCATTTCCTGTAAAAAAAACACATTTCACCAAACTCATTTAGTATTTATTGCACATTTGAACCCTCAGAAATGGTCATTTTGTATGCAATTTGATCCTGTCTCTGCAATTACATGATATCAGTTAGTAGCTTTCCAATGCTAATTCAGTAAATTACAAATTCATTTTTTTTAACAGTGAATTTGCAGGTTGGACAAAATTCTCTGGCAAAAATCTCACCTCTCTTGGGTATGTAATTTGTAGATGAATTAATGAATAAATGAATATGTTTAATTATATAGCTCCATAAGTGTACATAGCACTTGCCAGTTTTAACCTTTTGAGTGCCAGAAAGGTACCCAATGTTTTGCGTTGCCCTGCATTAAATATTGCTCTGGTCCTGAGAAGTTTTGAAACAGGTTGACCCAGAGATGTTTTAACTATTTGAGTGCTAGAGAAGTATCTAATGCATTGCATTGCAATGCATTGGATTCCCCCCGGCACTGAAAGGGTCAGTTTTAACCAAGAAAGCAATAGCGGGTCCAGATGGCACTGGTGTGTGCTTTGGTGCACATATCTCCGATCTATATATGTGGATATACAGAGACTGATTTGGTACGGGGGAACAAGCCAGGATTACCTCCAGCCCTCCACTCACTGCTGCTTCTCCCGCTCCTCGTGCGGCTGCCCTGTGACGCCAATGTCCTCACGTTGTTGTTGTTGCTCTTCCTCGCAGCAATGCCAACAAAAATTGGCTGGCTTGCGTTGTCACTCAGTCGGGTAGTGGGGTGACAGGGTGAGGGCGATACATGTTGGCAACAGCAGTGTATGGGAGATTTTTGGGCAGTGCACTATGAGGGCAAGCCGCAAGGACATCCGGTCATGCAGTACGCTATTAAGTATTATAAGTGTTGCAAAAGCGGAGAATGCTGCATGAATTAACTGATCTTAGCAAATGTTGGGTCTACTCGGAGATTTGAAGGTTTCATCCGGAGACACTACTCTAATTCCGGAGTCTCCAGTTGAAACCTGGCAAGTTCCCAGCTATGGTTAAGGTTCAGACAATACAGGCTAATGCAAGTGCTTTACAGGGTGAAGTGATGGGAGTGGTATTCCTTCTGTAGGTATTATGATGCAATCTAAAGTGAATAAGGGAGATATACAGAATGCATAATTGTGAAGTACATAATACAAGGTAGGAGGTCAGGTTAGTGTTTAATATAAATTGTAAGTGCCTTGGTGCACAAACGTCTTTCAAAAGTATTAGCATATTAGCCAGAACATGAGGTTTAATGTAGAAGATAGTCATAGTTTGAAAAGGGAAAATCTCTCTCAGTGTGGTAAGATATGCTAATTAAAGTCTGCACTGAGCTGAGAGCTCCAATAGCTTATTAGCATATTATATAGTACTCAGAGAGCTCATCATACCGTATCAGTCTCGCTTAAACTATGTATCTTATGACCTTTTGGTTGACATTATACACAATCAGATTTAATGACATTTCCAAATGTCCAGGCTTGAATTTAAAATAACAGTTTTTGATTTAAAGAGTCATTGAGGAGATTGCAGCTCCAAGCGCGACTTGAAGATGTTACGAATATTTAGTGTTGTGTAATCGTACATGGAAAATCCATTGCAGATTCCTAATCATAGACAAAAAATGGACATCCTGCTTCTCCATGTGTTGGAATACAATCCTTATAATTCTCAAATGGCAGACATCTGAGCTTGATAGGAATTGTAATTTAATAACCATACCTGGGAATTTTGATGTTTGGTCTCCCCGGTGGGGAGTCCTGTTGTGCCACTGGGGTGAGAAAAATGATGTGATTCACTTAAAAGGGGTGGGACTTAAAAGAGAATGGGGGTGGGGCTTAACAGGCATGACATAAGTTTTCAAAATAGGCTGGGGAAGGAGGAGAATTTGGTGAGGAGTGGGAGGAACACAGTGGGAAAGAGCAGAAGTGGACAGAGTTTCAGTAGAAACTCCCCACATCCGGAGACTCAGCCTCTGCCCCGGAGACCCCAGTAATGAAGTGTCAAAACTGGACTCTCCGAGGCAAATCCAGAGAGTTCCCAGCTATGCTAATAATGTCAGGAGCAGACCCATTATGCATAGCAGTAGCAAACACTTCCCCAGTATTGGGGTGCCAAAGCATTGTCTTTCCCTAATCTGATAGAGCAAAAGAGTCAAAAAGAAGTTGTTTGGCAACTAGAGACCTACTCTTGGTGTGCTTTTGGTTGGCGTAGTCAGCATTTATTTATTTGAGGAGTCTGTAAGGGCAAACCAAGTATTTGCGGATATTCAGTTTATGCAGTCTATAGGACTGAACAGTGGCCCAACAACTAGAGAGGTACTGTTGGTTTGCTCTTTGATCTATTTCTATTGGAGTCTGTAAGGGCAAACCAAGTATTTACAGATATGCAGTTTATATGCAGTAAAAAAAAAAACAACAACAACAAACAAACAAACTAATCCTAGATCTTGCTTTGTGTCTGCATCCCAAACCAAAAGCATTTTCCTCTACAAAGACCAGGGTTGGCCAGCAGCCAGATCCTATGGTTTTGTTTAGGGGGCATACTCATCACACTCTTATTTATCTGCTTTATTATAAATTGCTTGGGAATCAGTCTTTAGGATAACTTATCTTTTTTCTAATCTGAACGTTGGCCCAACAACACACATAATATATACCTACAGCCCTGTCTTCTGTTGATTGGTTGTGATTGGATCCAGACCAAGGTTCGAGGCATGATTTACGAGGCCAAGCATCAGAAAGATATTTGAGATTGTCTAAGTCTCCTCATACCCCAAAAAGGAAGAATTTGGTTTATCCCATATATACAATTTTATGTTGGAATATTCTACTTTAGATTGTGTGGACTGGATGAATGTGATAATACAATGGGGGCTACGTATAAACTGTGCCGTATCTATGCAGCAGAGTCTTATTGCATCAAGAGGGGGCAGGGAGTTAATTAATGCAGGTCTGCCACTTCTATGCTTCAGTTGAGTACATTTGGTAGTGATGGAGTATGTTAAGCATTTTAAATGCATCAAGATGATAATGATAATTTAATGCTGCATTTCCCATATGATATATAGTGTGAATTCATTAAATATTGTCAGAGAACGGTGTTATTTCTGGCAAAGTGCAGAGTATATAATTTGTGACTTACTGTAGTGGAAAATCAGTATAAATATTTTTTGCACGTACAAAGTCTGCACTTAGGGGATGTAAATATTCAGCTACATATTGGTTGGATCCTTATATTAGCGACATTATGTATTAATTGTTTTAGCGTATTTTGAAAAATGAACAAAAGAGGCTTGTATGAACCCTTAGTTAGATGGAACAATAATTATGTACAATATTGTACAGTAGTATGAGGCAGGAGCAAATTCAAGCAACAATATCTTTTTTTATAATAGTGTAGCCTGTTCTTCTCCTGTTGCTGTTGGACTACAAATCCCATCATCATCAGTAAGCCATTGTTAAACATGGCAAAAATAGGAAATAAGTGATGATATATTCTCTCTCATCTAGAAATGCATATTGGTGAATACCCCCTTAGTGTTGCTTTTGATTTTACTTGTATGCTTTCATTTTTTAAGGTAGTAAACCGGTTATTCATTAACCCATTAACATCAATTGCACTTCATATAAGTCCCATGAAGAAAGTTTACTTATATAAACTTGGTAGAGCTTTAAACCTACAGGTGCCCCTGTCAGCCCCCTACAGACTGTTCCGTGCTGTCTTTGACAACCTTTGTTCCATCTTAATGCTGGAAACCAATGAAATCAGCTTCCAGCAGTATGTGTTGTATATTTAAATCATTGAGAACACCAACAGTGATTGTAATGAAGACCATACTGGGAGATGTGTCAGTTGTGACACTGAACTCTTACATGCACAGGCAGTGAGGACAGCAGGATGTCAGAGGCAGCTTACTTCTTCTCTTACTGCTGGAACCAAATGAATGGGTTCCTAAAAGTAAAAGCTGTTTTGATTGTTTAAATGTGATTATCAAGACCTGGAGTCACAGGGATCACAAATAAGAGAGTTTCACAGGTTGAGGAGTCAGGTTAAAACTGACTGCTTGTATCTCTCAAACAAATTGCAGAAATATATGTAAAAATAATAAATTATAGTGTGTCTGCATAAATGGGAGAAGTAGTCAGATTAATTTTTTTGTATTTTACACAATAGTTTTCAGCAATCAATAGCAGAAACAGATATATGTGCCATGAGATTAGGGTTGCCACCTTTTCTTAAAATAAATACCGGCCATAGTTCTGGGTCGGTGAGGGCGGGGCCACAGAAGGAAGGAGCCACAAAAGCTTCAGGCTCCTCATTACAGGTACCAGGTGCCAGGAGCTCAGTTCTCATAAAGCACTGTGTCTGGTGAAACTCTGCTCACTTCTCCTTTCCACCCTGTTCCTCCCACTTCGCACCCACTTCTCCTCCTTTCCACCCTATTCCTTCTACTACTTCTCCTTTCCACCCTGTTCCTCCCACTTCACAAGCACAATACAGATAAGCCCTGCACACTCGCCCAATTAAGCCCCCCCCATATGATACTAATTGTGTCATTTATATCCCCCCGGTCATAGCACATGAGCCTCTACAGGGGCTCAAGACAAGAAGATGAAATTCACAGGTATGAAAGTGTGGGGTTGCATGGCATTAGCCTCTTACACCAAAAGCTGCACTCTAAGGGTATGCACTGCAGGGTATGATCACTGTAGTGTATACCAGTGGACACACTTTCTCAGCATTAGATTTTAATGCCAGCAAGCCCAGTGTGCCTGCCCCATAGCATGTGCAAGGAAGTTGACAGTGATGGCAACCAAGCTGTCTACACCATAGTCCTTCATTCGCACACTGTCTCAGCACATAGTGTACTTAGAGTACGTTGCCACACAATGCCACCAACAAATAAAGGTTAATGTCTCAATGACTATATGACAAACAAATGGCTAATACAACATATAGGCAGTTTTTTTTTTTTATTCCTTTAAATATAACTAAACTTACCTTAGGGTGACAGGTACACTTCCAATATAAACATTAAAAATGTTGATTTCTTTAAAGGGATAGTAATACTTAAAATGTAAAAAAAAATATGTTGTAGGGTTTATCCCCCTGAGTAAAACAAGAGTACTCCCACTGCTGAAAGGTGTTTCATCCAAAAGTTATTAATTTTCAAAGTTGAATTTTTTAGGTGCAATATCACAGTGACCTGAAATTGTACAGTGGCGCTGTTGCTACACCAACCTATGGACAGCTCTGGTCCCGGGACCATAAATCTCCATAGGATGGTGTAGCAACAGCGCCACTGTACAATTTCAGGCCACTGTGATATTGCACCTAAAAAAATCAATTTTGAAAATTAATAACTTTTGAATGAAACACCTTTCAGCAGTGGGAGTACCCTTGTTTTACTCTGGGGGGATAAACCCTACAACATATTTTTTTTTTACATTTTAAGTATTACTATCCCTTTAAAAAGACATGTACATGATATACACACAGCGCACACACATATACACATAAGCACAAACACATATGCCCACTTACACATGTACACATACAGATACTCACAAACACATATGCACACACACTTAAACACACACACACAGACATAAACGCACCAAAAAATCTCAAAAATCGAAAGAAGTGGCGCTACTACCCACTAACATATAAATGAACCCTCCGATATAGATCACCTATTGTCTATACCAGCAGATATAATGCGATCCAAACCTCTTATATGTAATACCACCAATAGAATACTATGGTTCTATGTCGAATTCACTGTCCTCTATGTATCAACTACAGAGTCCACAAATTCATCATACCACAGCTCCAAAAGGTGAAATACCACACATAAATATAATAATGATGATAATAATACAAAAGATGGACACATAAAAATAAAACTCATACAGACAATAACATCAATT
The DNA here is from genome assembly GCA_037306005.1 of Rhinophrynus dorsalis. Classification (NCBI taxonomy): domain Eukaryota; kingdom Metazoa; phylum Chordata; class Amphibia; order Anura; family Rhinophrynidae; genus Rhinophrynus; species Rhinophrynus dorsalis. The sequence continues at coordinate 153,066,550 of CM074724.1, forward strand.
AAGAAGAAGGGAAGAAAATAAATAACTAAATAAAAAATAATAAAAATGAAAAAATAATAAAATAAAGGAAAATATAGTGATGGTCACCAGAGTTAGTTACAAATGGGATGGATATATGACAATGAAGTTAGTTCCATCAACTATTCTCCACCGTTTATCACAGATATTCCACACTCTTCAGTCTCTTGTATATGCAGCTTCTTCTATGGCCTTTCTCCATACATTCCACAAATTGGCAATCTACAACACAGAAGCGCAAGCCAGAGATCTAAACGTAGTGTTTATTCTTTTACATGAAATCACGCACATAAACTCATTGTGCTTACAAGATAAAAAATGTATGCTCACTTATCTGATCTCCATTTCCATCGTACAGGCTCCCAGCTCCCTTCTCAGGAAGTACCGTTAAAGGGGAACTACCACCCCGCAATAACTTAACCTGAAATGAGTCTTCATCTGGCGACTAGCTGCTTAGTAGCACTAGTAGCCAGCAATATTACCCGGTTCCAAAGATTTTTGCGTTTTTCCGACGGTCACAGGAGCAGGAAGCACGGACATCTCGTCACAGTGACGTCCGTGCGCCTGCGCTGTCAGTCCCTTTTGGAGCCAAGTGGCTAGTCGCCAGATGAAGACTCATTTCAGGTTAAGTTATTGCGGGGTGGTAGTTCCCCTTTAATATAATGGATTCAATCCTTAGATCGCTTTCGATCTCTCCCGTGATCTCTCTCCACTCCCCCCTCCGATACCTCAGGTACCAATAGGTATTCCGGTACGGTCACCAGAGCAGATCAGCTATGCAATACTTCACACAATACTATACACCACTGCTGACGTGAATCGCAGATGTCACTGTCTGTGCACATACAAGCACACACAAACTCACGTACATGTATGTACAGACAACACACACACACACACAAATATACAATATACACATATACACACAGGCATACACATAGACACACTCACAAAAAGACACACACCCGCACATAACATGTACATAGACACACACGTACAGACAAACACATACACACAGACACACACATATAGGCACACACATACGCACAGTCTCAAACACACATATCGATGCACACACACACACACACACACATATACTGACACACACACACACACACACATATACGTCCAGACATATACACATCCAGACATATACACAAACACACACGTATACACAAACAATACATACAGACACACACACACACAGGCATACACGCACACACAGATATACACACACACAGTCAGACATATACACACACACACACTCTGGTATACTTCAGAATTGCACCTCTTTTCTCTTTTCGTATGATGAATACGACCCATGCTCAAAAGTAGAGTAATTTTGGGGCAAACCAGAAAGGAAAAAACTGCATGGGGTTTATCCTCTCGACACTAGAGATCGCCAATGCGCTTAGTTCCAATTAGCTGGCTTCCTCTCTAGCGCAAAAAAGAGTTAAAATACTGATTTAAATCAAATGGGAATTCTTTTTTTTAGCTATGGTTTGCCTCTGAATTGCTCATTTTTTTTGTTTTATGCATATCATGTGTACAGAAAAAGTAAATAGCAATAATTCATCTATTCCTTACTGAGGGGGCAGTGATCAACAAGGCAGTGGTATTAAATGCCCTCTGTTAATCATCAGTACTGTAAGTATTAAGAACTCTAATAATCTGCTTTTCCTAAACTTAGATGGTAGCTCCCACCTGCTACACAGGTAACACGATCCGATCAACTTGTCCTCAAACCCTACTTGCAGTGGAGATAGTCTGACTACCCCCATTGTTAAGAACAGGGGGGAGAAAATAGGCCCCCTCAGCCCTCAGTAAGAAAAGAGAACTCGCATACAGGGCCGGATTTACATCTCAGGAGCCTGTAGGCACAGAAATCTGAAGCGCCCCCCCCCATTAACCATCTCCACTGGACACCTCCGCAATGCTCCTAATCTCCACATTGCCCCCCATCATCTCCACATTGCCCCAATTATCTCCATATACCATATTGCCCTCACATTGCCCCCCATCATCTCCACGTTGCCCCCATCATCTACATATACCATATTACCCTCACATTGCCCTCCATCAACCCAATATTGTCCCCATCATCTCCATATTACCCTCACATTGCCCCCCATCAGCTCCAAATTGCCTCAATTAGCTCCATCTTGCCCCCATCAGCTCTGTATTGCACGTTGTTCCCCCCAATGTCCATCTTCTACCTCTTCCCTGGTGGTCCAACGGTAGAAATGGTCTGTGCCTTCTCCTTCTGCACAGACCTGTAGCTGCTGGTGCTCCCACGCGGTCTAATCTTCAGTAATGTAGAGTATTACTAAAGACCCAACGAAGGAGCTCAGCAGCTACAGACCTGTCTTCACCATGTTGTGGTGAAGGGCGACGGGGGAGGTGTATTAAAAAAAAACAAAAAAAACCACAACATGATCCCAATGACAGGCGCCCCTCTGTGGGGTGTGCCTGTAGGCAGATGCCTACTCTGCCTAATTATAAATCCGGCCCTGCTCGCATACCTGAGTCCAGCAGATTGGAGAATACATCATGGCTTGGCTTGGCTTGCAGCTATCACCAGAAGAGCATCCAAGGGACGAAATTTCACCTATTCATTGTATATAGTCATCTGAACGGACATGTGAACACAGCCCCGCAGCAGGGAGCACTGACGACTTTATACCTCTCTTTTTGTGATCCTAGCCTCCTGCCTGCACTGCTCTGGCCCGGCTTAGCCTATTCCTCTATCAGGCTCTTAAGGTGGCACAGTCTGCAGATAAGCACTATTATGTGCCTGCCTCCCCCGCTGTCCTGGGCAGCGCTGCTCAGCTGTGCCCTAGCTCCTGTGATTCAGCGGAAAGCGGTCCTGTCCTGCAAACCTTCGAGGCTGCGATAAAGGCTCATGTCAGCTGCCTGGCTTCCACTAGCTTATGGTATTCATCTGCCGTTTATATTGAATCAATAATAAAATGACTGATAGGATGATGTACCGTATCTCCCAAAAAGCATGCCCTGCAATGCTGCAGCTCATAAACCAGCTCTCACTCCCTTCTCTCTGGACCCCGGACGCACACAAATACCGGCTTTTCAATTGCCGGTATAGTAGTTATACCTGCACCGGCTTCAGTCCGCTAATTACCGGCTGTGCCGGTAAAATACCGGCCTGGTGGCAACCCTACTTAAGATTGCTCTGACCACACCCACAATTTAGAATGTGGTTGTAGCCAAGACAGCTGAGACATCCCTCGAAATATGGAGCTGTAGGCATTGCGTACTGAGCCTATTGGGAAATCTGTTTCTTGTTATACCAGCTTCAAATGTGTCCTTATTTGAGAAAATGTCTTCACATTGTATAGTATTTTTAAGGGCTCATAAATAATCCCTGTGCTTGATAAATTGTCACAGCAGGATAAACTATGATTTATAGTGATTTCCCTATTACTTTGAAACAAAGTGAATGCTAATAACATTATTCGACCAAACACCTCTTTTATCCCAGTATACAGTTTTTTATTATTTGGGCATGTGACTTTTGCAAAGAACTGCACCAAAGGAGACAGAAATTCCCAAAATTCCCTTTTGGTTCACATGAGGATTTAACCCCTTGATTGCTGAGAGGTCTCTAACACATTGCAAAACAACGTGTTGGAAACCTATCTAGATCCAAGGGTATACAAACCACATTTAAATAAATAGTAATTTTTATTTTATCCTTGTTGTGCAGTTAATTTGTCCCAAAATAGCTTTTATTTTTAAATATTATATTGTATATGGTGTGAATGGGATGTGAAATTGAAGGCTGTCATTCAAGTTGGTTACTTCCAGTAACCACAGCAGTAACACGTACTGCTAGATCTCTGGTAATTCAGGTATTGAGGATGATGGGTGAAGCCTCACAGCAGTTTGATTGAGGCAGGTTATCCACCCCTGCTGTGTAGAGATTGTGCATGCCATTGATATTATTTGTCTTTATCAAATGGTAACTCATGTAGTCATGTTGATAGTAACTGAAGATTCATGATAATGGATGTTGAGCTCAAGTCGCGCAGAAGGTTAGAATAACAGTCATTGTGCAGTGTTTCATCAAAGTTCTAAATGTACACATAAATAATAGAAAACTAGAATATAATACTTCCATTCACATTTTTCTATTTGTTTCTATTCTCTGTAGAAGGTCTCCAAATAAAAAGTATGTGCGTGTGTGTGTGGCCAGATGTATGTTTCATGACCCCCAAGAAACACAAAAGGTGTCCTTATCCATGTTCACAGCCTTACTTGTCATAGATGATTCCACCACACCTCCAACCCCCATATACAGAAATACTCTTATCCTATAAAATACAAGGTCAAAATGCTTTTAACTCAATGGCTGATTTGGTGATCTCCTTCATACTAGACTCTACAGAGGCAAATCAGAATGTTAGTGTGGCCAGCACACCTGAGGAACCTCTCCAAACTTGGTGGTCTGAGCAACTTCCTACTCTGCCTAATAGAAAGTCCATCCTTGCGTGTGTGTGTGAGGCCAGTACATTTAAAATAAATTAATACTTAATATTATTTTTAATCCACTTAGCTGAATACTCTTTTTTATGAAGATCCCTCAGTGAACCAAAACACTGAGTAAGGCCTCTTTCACACAGACATACAAACCTCTTGAAGCCCCCAGCAACAGTTCTGTAACCAGTGTAACTTCACCCACCTTTTCCTGCATTGTACTGCTGATATGGATACACGAGAAACATATCTGATGCATGGCCCACTTGAGCACCAGGTAATATTACTGGCTGTCAGCCATTCATTGGAGATTATGATGAGCTGCTAGTGTGACAGCTCTGAGCAGCCCTACAGGCTGCTGTGTAGACCTGCCTTATTGTGACTTTACTGTGTTCCTAAAAGAATATGGTAAAAATGCAGCATGATAGACTTTGGTGTTATCGCATGAGGAGGTAGCCATTTTGGCCTAGCATGTTTCCTTTTACCACAGCACAACATATTCAACACTAAATTGTTGCATAGGTGTTGTCCATGTTAAAGGAGCCTTATACAACTACTGTATTGTTGGTGTTGTTTATATCTATTCTTATGTCCAGTGGTTCTCAACCCATGCCCTAAGGGCCCACTAACAGACCAGGACTTGATGAACTCCAAGTTTTAGCACACATGAATTAATCAAAGGCTCAACTTTTTTTACTTGACCAAATAAAATATGAGCCCCTCTGGAGTTTGTAACCCTTTAATTATTAGAGGGATGTGAATCTATTGTGAAGTCAGGTAAGCGTTCATATACAGAAAAAATGTATTATGTATGAATATAAAAGGCAAAGTGTTCCTGTGTGGCTTCCCTTGGCAGGGAGTGATGATTTGGCCAGAATTAGGTGGGTGGGGCTTCTCCCCCTACCCAATATTGACGAAATCACTGGAGGAATATCCCTACTAGGGTGTGATTTGGATAGGACTGGACATGGGAGAAGAAGCCCCACAAATCATGGCCAAATCTCTGCAGGAACATCCTATACAAGGCTGTAATTTTTACAGGATTAACAGGAAGGCTTCTTGTCCAAATTACGGCCACTCTTCAACTTGTGCTCCCACCCCACTTTCCGCCAGTTTACCACTTCTGCTTTCTTGCACACCATGCCATCCTCCCTTTCATTGTACGTACTATGTTTTCCTGTCCTCCCTTTCATCTCTCCTCACCTGATCTCCCTTTCTCCACTCTCCTGTTTGCCTCACCCAGCCTTCCTTTTGCCTCACCTGTTCTCCTCCCTGGCCCTCCCATTTGTCACTTACGCTCTGCTATTTCACCCTCACTTTTTGCTTCTGCTCTCCTCTCTCTCCCTCCCCTCCCATCCTACCAAACAAGTCCAAAAAATTAGGAGCAACATTAGATTTAAATACATTATTTAACCATATAATTTCCCCAACTGTAGGCTGCTTGATTCCAATATTGCACTTTTTTTTTTGGGGGGGGGTTCACCTTCCTTTTTCCAGTGTAATGTGGTGGTAGGAGTGATTAACGTTGCAGCACTACTCGATGAGAAATTATAATTTTATAGGGCCATAAAAAAAAATCAATACTTTACATTTTAGCATGTACTTGTCTGAATAAATCGTGTTGCAATCACAGAATTACCCTATCCCCATCCTGGTAGTGACAAGATGCTTGGATTTGTTTCTCAATGATTACAGGATGTGGGTTGTAATTGCAGGAAGGCATATCAAAGACTTTATTCTTGATCATGCATGGGAAAGTTAGATTTTAGTTTGGTTCTTAGGGGTCTTATATTCATAACATAACTACAGTTTTCTTTTAAATATAATGACCTATTGAGTTCATTTTCTGATTACTCTTTTGTTCCAATTATTTTCTTTTTAATTTTTGATTTACCAATGTATGTATGTATATGTTTAGTTATATGGCATCAAAAGGTATACTTAGCACTTTACAGGAAGTACAGTTTTTGACAGTTCTGAAGACAATTTTGAATGCAATACATTGCCATAGGGGAAACCATGGCAATGATTTTAAAAGTACAGGAGTAAATACTGTTCTGGAGGAGAGGAACAGTATTCTGGTGGCCAAATTAAAAACTGGTTGGAGAGGAGTGATATGGCTAGCAGGCAGATCAATAAGAATTTAGTTGCAGTAATCCAGGCGGGGAAGGATAAGAGTGTGCATGAGAGTTTCTGTTGCAGACAGAGAAAGAAATGGGGCATTTTTGCTATATTTTGAAGAAAGAAGCGACAGGTAATCGTTACTTCATTAATGTGGGTAGTGAATGAAAGAGAAGAGTCCAAAGTTACCCCAAGGCAGTTATAAAACATGGAGATATTGTGCAGGATTTAGGAGGAAAGATAAATACCTCAGTCTCAGATATATAAAGTTTTAAGCGACGATGAGATATTCAGGAAAAGATAGCAGTGAGACATTCTGAGACTCACTTATGTATTTCAGGTGAAAGAGAAGGTGCGGAGAAATAGATTAGTGTATCATCTGCATAGAAATGGTAGTTAAATTGGAACTACCACCCGTTTTAAAGTGTAGGTCATCTAGTTCCCCATCTGGCGACTAGCTGCTTAGTAGTGTTGATCACCAAAATAATTACCTGGTTAAATAGAACGAGACCCTGCTCCGGGTCTGACAGGCAGTAGAGCTCTCAGACATCTTGCCATAGTGACGTCTTCGCACCTGTGCTGTCAGTCCCAGCCGACTCTAGGAGGCGTTTCTAGGAGCTGTTCGGCTCCAGAAGGGACTGACAGTGCAGCCACGGTGCAATAGCGAGAATTTGTAGGTTAATTTCTTGACTTATTGACACCATTTTATTAATTAATCAATCACCTGATTTAGAACAAAAACAAAATATTTTATTTACGCAGACTAATATATAAATATATATACTGAAGTTTAAACAACATTACTGTGAGTTATTTTGCTGTGGAGAATTGTGATTTTCACATATTTACACAATATAAAAAATGAACACCAGGGTAGGAAAGAGGCACAGAGTGATTTGGGTTTCGAAGAGGGACTGTCCCTCCCAAAGCGAGACACTTGGGAGGTATACAGGTTTGCAGTGGATCAATAAGGTTGAGGTATGCTATCTTTTTTCCCCTCTAAATATTATTTATTTAACACTTTTTTTTATTATAAACAAATCCACGGTTGGATAATGGAAATCATGTCATCTCTTATGGTATCTTCTTGACTGAACAGAAAGACCCATGGGGAATAGTGAGAGATTAATCATTTAACTACTAGAGGGATGTGCAACACATTATGAAGCAATGAATTGCATTGCCCTCTGGTCCTTAAAGGGGTGTGCATCATGTTTCTTCTCTATGCTTGGCATACCCTTCTGGTGCTTAAAGGGATAGTAACACTTGTATTAAAGTTGAGTTCTGAATACATAGTGCTATATTTCAGTACTTACAGGTTTGTAGTTTAATTGATATTCAATCGGAAAGGATCCCCCTCCTGCCCATTTCCACTAATCACTCTGCCTCAATCTGGTCCAGATGGAGTGCGGCGAGGGACTGTCTTCAATGAGTAAAAGGAAAATCCTGTTCTTCTTTGTCAAGGGGGTAGGGTTTTCCTTATACTTATTGACTGAAGATTGTCCCTTGCTGCATCCGTCCGGCCTCGCTACCGGATCACAGATCTAATGGGAGGTGGCCAGAAGGGGCAGGAGGGGGATCTTTTCCGATTGAATAGCACCTGAACTACAAAACCGTAAGTATTGAAATATAGCGCTATGTGTTAAAAAAAAGTATAAAGAAGACTTGAACCTCAACTATAATACAAGCATTACTATCCCTTTAAAGGGGTAACAGGCGTCGTCTCTTTACAGAAGCCTCTGGAACACAGCGATTGGATACTTAATCCATTAACTGATAAAATGTGTTTTAACCCTTTCAGTGTCTGAGTGGTAGCCAGTGCATTGCAGCATAATCCGTAGGATACCGGTCTGGCACTCAAAGGGTTAAACATTGCATCAATAATTTGAATCACATTATAGAATTAGAATATATAATTCCTGTCAATAATGAAGTATTTTTGAATTGCATTATTTTATTATATTGATTTATTTACTCCAACATATTGTGCAGCGCAGTACAAAAACAGTAACAACAGTAACAATTATGGTGACAGAATAAAACAAGAGGAAGTGAGGTCCATGCCCAGAAGAGATTACAGGCTCAAAGTAGAAGGGTATATACAAACATATGAACCCAAGATAAAGATATGAACACAAGAGGAATATTGAAGCAGAGCTATCATCAAACTTAAATTGCCCCCCAAATCCTTATAAACATAGGGATAGGCATATACATACTTTCACTATGATAAGTCCGGCATTATTGAGAAAAACAACTTTTTCGGCAGGCATCAGCTGGCTACAGCACAGACATCTTGGAGAAAAGGCACCTGTGAGTGCGCTGTCTGTCCCGTTCACCACAAGGATTGGGGAGTGAAGTTCCTTGCTACGTTAAGGTATGGGAAAGGACTGACGGCGCAGGCACACAGATGTCTTGCAAGATGTCTGCCTCTGATGCCTGCCAAAGAAGTTGTTTTTCGCAATAATGCAGGACTTATTCAGCATAATAAAAGTATGTATATGGGTATCGCTATGTTACTAAGGATTTGGGGATCCATTTCCTTTAACCCTTTAGGAATGGGGGGGTGTTCTTAGCAATGCTCCTCTAGAGTCAACCATGTAAACATGACCTTATTCAGAGACTGAACACCTAATACAGTGGTGGGCAGCTTGTGTCTCTCCAGTGGTTGACGGACTACAATTTCCATCACCCTCAGATGGAGTTTGTCTATTTGAATAAATTGTAGTCTAATAGCTGGAGAGCTACATGTTCCCCCCGACCTAATTACACATATTTCTTATAGCATAGTATACTTGTTGTATATACTTTTGGTTGTAATGTGAACAATCAATATGTGCAATTTAAAGTGCATTATACTTTTAAATTAAAAATACATGTTATAGGGCTTATCATTCTGAGTAAAATTGTGAGAGCGCACACACACAACACTACACAAACACTCACACCACACACATATACAATGTTTTCCCCATTAAAGTGGATTCCGTTCTCTTGTCATTGAACATCTCTGAGGCAACATGCTACTTTGGCACTGAAAAAAAGCCACACTTGATTCAAAAGTCTAGTAAGAACAGGGAAATTTGAGAGCAGTCAACAATTGATAGTTGTAGTAGCTTTTGGGTGCTGAAATTATTGCAGGTCATAGCCTGCACTTTAAGGTGTCCATTTTAAGAACCCCGTTGAGTGCTAGAGTTGGGATACTTTTATTTGAAATGCATAAAGGCTATCCAAAGTACTCGGCTAGATAAATGGCACTCAAGGTAAATGGCAGTGCTGTCTTAAACTGTTCATTGCTTGAAGTGCCTTCAATGTATTGCCTCAGCACTGAGAAAGGTTATGTCAGAGCACTATTTAAGGGAGAAATGCCTCAGATATGTCCGGACACTTCTTACATTTGGGTCGTTTTCTTGATGAACTCTTGAAACACACTGAAGAAAAGAAACATATAAAATCTTTGGATGTGATGTGCCTTGGTATTTACAGAAGTCAAAAACGGGTGTAATTTGTAGCAAACCGCGATTATGAAATATACATTTATTTTGTTAGAAACTTAACCCTTTTAGTGCCAGAGAGGTAGCCCTTTGTTTTTTAAATTTCAAATTATTAGTTTTTAGATGGGCCACATTATCAAAAGAACAAAATCTAAATGGCAAGGGTATTGTTATGAATGATGAGAGATATTCATTGTGTCCTTTGATTGCTCCGCTATTGGCTGAAAGATCCAGGGTGACCAATCAGGCACTTTTCAGTGGGGCATGTATGTATATTTATGCTGGGGCAGTGGGGCATATGTATAAAAGAAAAGTGGAGCAATTCTGGTGCAAACCAGCTGTGTCAGGGGACTAACTACAAGGGGTACCAATGGTGTAGTTGTATCAGGTCCCCGCACTCAAGCGGGCACCCTCTGCCACAGGGTCCAATAGGCTTTTTTTAATGTGTCTGTGAAAAGATCTTTGTGTTTCTGGGCCCAACAAATATTTGCACCACGGCCTTCCAATGACTAGTTGCACCAATGAACACTGCCGTAGGGAGTGAATAAAAAACATATTGAGCAGCATTGGTAACCTCTCTAGTATTCAATGGGTTTAAAAACCTGCTTTAATTTAGTATGTGTTTGGAGAACATTATTTTTTTCCCCTAAGGTGCGCTTGGTTTGCTGCAGAATTGCACATTTTTCTTACGGGCACCATAGGAGGAAAGCATACCTCCCAACATTTCCAATGCCCAAAGAGGGACACTTGTTCCAGGTGGTGTTAATGGGAGTGTGGCTGGTGGGCGGAGCATTACTGAAATTTTTTAAAAATATTTCATGACTCCTTTGTATAACGGAATAAATGATATACAAAAATACCAAAGTATTTTATTTGCACAATCTAATTTATAATCATATATACAAGGATTAACATGCTCTTTATTACTTTGGAGCTATGTGATACATTAATATACACACAACGCAATCTGATCTCCTAAATAGTGGGACACCAGGGTGGGAAAGAGGGACAGGGGGATTTGTGCCTCAAAGTGGGTCTGTCCCTCCTAAACAGGGACACTTGGGAGGTATGGGAAAGTAAAAATGATCATTGATCAAACAAATTTTAACCCCATGAGTTCATACCTCCAAAGTATCCCTCTTTAGGAGGGAAAGTCCCTCTTTGAGATCAAGATCCCTCTGTCCCTCTTTCCCACCCTAGTGTCCCTCTTTTTAGGAGATCAGACTGCGTGATATGTATATAAGTGTATCACATTGCTCCACAGCAATAAAACTCACATTCATGTTTGTATAAACTTCAGTATGTGTGTTTATAAATTAGTCAGTGTAAATAAAATACTGGTGTTGTTCTAAATCATTTATTCATTTATACGAAGAGGTGTCAATAAGTCATGAAATAACCTAAAAGTACTCGGTAATGCCCCACCCACCATCCACGCCCCCAGCAACACCACCCCCCTTCAACAAACCTAAAACATATGTTTTATTAAGCCTTTAACCCTTTCAGAGCCAAGGGGCATACAGCACATTGTGAAGTAATGTGTTGGATACCCATTTTGTTACTCTAAGGGTTAAGGATCACAGGGGCATGCAATGCATTGTGAACCAATGCATTTTATACTCCACTGATCCTTAATGGGTTAAGGAACTTATAACCCTAACAAGGCCCCCAGCCTCTCCTCCAGAGGCCTGTCTACTGCTCTTTCATTATTGCCATCTCCTTTTCCTGGCACTATATCATCTGACATTTTCCGGACTGTCTGTTTAAATCTGTGTATCACAGTGATTACCTGACCTAACTTTGCATAAGGATGTTTATGTTGGAGGCTATGATTTTACTCTGCATTCGTAAGTTTTTATTTCTGTTATTTGATGATGAAAATATATGCATATTTCTGTCACATTAAGCCCTCCATTCTTAATTAATATAAAGGGCAACTAACTTGAAAAAAGCTCAGTGGTTTACTAATTAATATCTGTCACTTTTTTCTTCTGGAAGTAGCAGTATTATATTGTATTTGTTTGAATATAAGGAAAGGCTTTTTTGGGCATTTTAGCCTGTAAAAGTGACCTTGTCTTTTAGTCAGGGTCAGCCTTTATTCAGGTTGCCTGCCGAAAGGAAAAGAAAATCCTATCCAATTGGCAGTCTAGTAGATCTCCCTTCAACAGTGTTCTCTCTCTCCCTCCCTCAGACTCTACCTATTAGCATCAGTAATGAAGCCAGCGGTCTCGCTGGAGTGAGGAGGTGAAAATCCCTATTTAACTCAGTTGGCATGTTTATTTGTCCTATCTGGTGCAGTTAGTTTGTTCCAAGATCTGTCCCTGAGACTCTGCTTTTCAATGGGAACAGATGATGTTTCTCTGGCTTGATGAGTTCACTGGTAGTCTTCCCACCTTCCCACCTTCCCACCTTGTTCTGTCTACATCACTCCTACGGTTTCCCTGACCTTAGATTCATATCCCTCCTTCCATAATGATTATCCATCTAATTAAACCCCACCTACATTATGATGCAGATCATGTCATTTGGACACACCCACCCCAACCCTATTCAGTACTCAGGGAACTGGGTATATGTATGGTTCCCAGGTATAGTTATAGGATTTGGTTTAATTCAAACTAAAAAGGCTTCACAGCGAATGGAAGACTTCTCTGACATTCAAGGAGTTAAAAATACAATTTAAATCAATGGGCATTTTTATTTGTTCCCCATGATGCAGTAGGTTTGCCCCAGAATTGCTCGAAGCTCTTATTGCATCAGAATTCAGTATATTTATCCAGGGATTGCCTAGTGGCTGTCATATAACAATACAGATAAACTATGGAGCAACCAAAATACCAACTCCCCATGTACACAAAAGCTTGCTACACAAATCGTTATGATAAAATGGCAGTGTCTGGTAGACAATCACACCCTTCCTGATGCTAACCAGACAACACATCAAAACTTAAACTACATGATATGATCCAAAAACATACCCATTAAACTTAGACTGTGGCAGCCCCCAAGCCCAGAGACACTTTGGGATGCATAGATCACACCAGTCAGGGGAAATGCAGTAAGGTATGACACAGAAGTAATAAAGTGGAGATAACGTCCATACCTGGAAACTCTCCGGATTTGCCCCAGAGACTGGTTTTGAGAGTGCATTCCCGGGTCTCCGGGGCAGAGGATGAGTCTCCAAATGAGGGGAGTTTAATTTAAAAATCCACCCACTTTCCATCCTTCCACACCCAGTTCCTCCCACTTTCTGCCCACTTGTATGATGCCCTGGCAAGCCATTCCCCCACTTGTGGGTAAACAGCAATTTGTGACAATTATATTCCCCAGCAGCATCAGAGGGGACTCCATAAATGAAAGTTCCCAAGTATGATAAAGTCTCATGTTTGATAAACTATCCAGTTCCTGTGCTATGCTATGCTGTGGAGCCCATGCACTAAGATCCCTCAAGTTTGAGAGATCTTAGTGCATAGGCTCAATAGAATCATACATGAAACGGAGAGTTTTTCCTACTTTACAAGCTATCTGTGTTTATCATACCTTTATTACATCTGATAGCATAACCCCCTTCATTCAGTGAGCTTGTCCAACTTTACACATTACCACGCCCCAAAACGGCTCCGCATTTCTCAAATCTGTCCAGGAGGTGGGAAGAGGTGATGATGACCTATCTGCCAGACATGTCATTCTTTATTAAAAGAAAAAAGAAATGCAGTCATTACAATGAATACAAGTAGACATACCTATCTAACTAACTAACAAAGATATGACTAATATAAACTTCATAACCCTTCTCTGTATATAACAGATCACATTAATGAAAATATTCCAGCAGTAGAAAGAATAAAAACAGATGAAAATTCAGCTGGAAAAAAATGAATGGGATATTGCTCCAGCTCTGTGGTCCCCTAAAAAGGAAGTGCTAGGTCACCAATGTATAAGCTCTACATACTCCCACCCACTAACCAATGGTCATGAAGAAGACTCCAACAACTAAGCTCTCAAATAGCTATATGGGAAAGTTCCTTTCCAGTCAAGACGGCCCTCCTCATGACTGTTGTGCAGGCCATTGTTTCTTTGTGCAGTTAGAATATAAATTTGACACTGGTTTGATACTGGGCTACAAAGTGTGGCTCTAACATGATTAATTAGATTGCACAGCCATATATAGGTTTTGTTTTTCCTGCACTATTGCAAGCTGCAATTTGCTTTTTTATTCTTTATTGAAAAACATTTTTCCCAGTGCTGGGAATTTTATCACCCAAGGGGTTAACCCCTTAATGAAATTGTATGTGTTCAGTTTTAGCTGTCAAGGGAAATTGTGCTGTGGGACTCAGAGGGAGAGGGGGGAGCCTGTTGTCAAGCAGAGGCGGTGGGGAGACTGGGAGCCCCATGCCTGATTGCTCCTGTGATAGGTACGAGTGCATTAGAGATAGTCTGTTTGATTTAAAGAGCTTGCGGAAAGCCAGAGCTGTCTTTGTTTGTTTTGCTTCCTTTAGCAGAAGACTTGTAAAATTTTTATGAAGTATTAATGGATCAGTGATTTCCTCAAGTACCTCTTACAAGAGAAGCCACAGCCTGTGTTCTCAACTGTAGAGACCTCAGGGACCAAAGGCAGCCCTTGCCACCTCTGAGCCTGGACAGTAAATGGGATATGGAGTCTGTGTTGAATTTAGTAGCATAATAAAATGGATCATAATCTTTAGCACTAAAGGCCTAATTCAGCAAACTTAAGTGGAGCAATTCTGGGGGGACAAATTAAAATTGATTGTGATTGAAATGGGGCTTTGAATGCTAGAGCGATATCTAATGCATTGCTTTTCAGTGCGTTGATTACATCTCTAGCATCCAAGGGGTTAAATCACCACTTAAATTAATGGGATTCTGGGCAATTTTCATTAGTCCCTACGGTGCAGTTGAAATTATCCAAAATTGTTCCACTTTATCTTGCTGAGATGGGTCCAAAGTGATTAAAGGGTTAGTAATGTTGATGTCTTA
Organism: Rhinophrynus dorsalis; assembly: GCA_037306005.1. Taxonomy (NCBI): domain Eukaryota; kingdom Metazoa; phylum Chordata; class Amphibia; order Anura; family Rhinophrynidae; genus Rhinophrynus; species Rhinophrynus dorsalis. The sequence goes on from CM074724.1 coordinate 153,081,675, forward strand.
AAAGAGGTAATATTGCAGCATTTAGAAATTGAAACTAAACAACCCCAGTCCCGTCTCTCAAACCATTATGGTTTGAGAGATACAGAAGTCTAAAGTTCCCCCCTCCCTCCGCTTTCCCTGATGTCAGCTGTAGAGCTGACAGCAGGAGACTCGAGGTGGCTCTTCAGCAGAGCTGAAACAGTGCTATGTAAAAAGAAATACTTCATTGGAACGGTCTACAAAGTGTGCCTGGTTAGCAGGCACACTTTGTAGACCGTACCAATTAAGTATTTCTTTTTACATTGCGCTATTTCGGCTCTGCTGAAGATCTGCTTTCTTGTCCCGGGACTAGGATATCCTGCCGTCAGCTTACAGCTGATGTCAGGGAAAGCGGAGGGAGGGTGGAACTTTAGCATTCTATATCTCTCAAACCATAAAAGTTTGAGAGATAAGGGACTGGGGTTGTTTAGTTTCATTTTCTAACAGCTGCAATATTACCTTTTTTAAGATATCAACATTACTGACACTTTAAGATGGATTTTGATGTTTTTTAATGTCAGTCAGGGTTAGTGAAATGTTGGACCCACAGCTGTTGGATACTACAATTCCCATCATCCCTAACCAGCCTTTGCTGATTGAGCATTATGTGAGTTGTAGTCTCCAACAGCTGGTGTTCCAGCATTTGATTTTCTGCAGGGTAGGTAAATGTGTCCCAGTACAGACAACTTACTGCCTTGGCCAACAGGATCTTTGAAGATCTTTACTTTACTACAGCACTTCCCAAAATTAGTCCTCAGGAACATGGGGAAATGTATAAAACTGGAGTAATAAAGTGTCTGTAAAAGGCCATATGTTCATACCTGGGAACTTTTTCTTGTGGACTCCCCAGAGAGGGGAGTCCTGTGCCGCCACAGGGAGTGGAAGGAACAGATTGGAAAGGAGCAGAAGTGAGCAGAATTTCATTATAATGCTCAGGAGTATCTGCCTCTGCCCCGGAGACCCGGTAATTAGCAGCAAAAACAGGTGTCTCCTGGACAATTCCGGAGAGTTCCCAGCTATGTGTATGTTCAAAAGAAAACAAGGAAATCTGGGGCAAACCACCTGCTCTCCAGGGGTGGACTAAAAATTCCCCAAACTTCAATTAAGTGAGGATGGGGATTGTAACCCCTTAAATGCTAGAGAGGTCTCACATGCACTGTGAAATAACGTGTGGGAGACATCTCTAGCTTCAAGTGGTTAAAATCCCAATTCAAATCAATGAGAGTTTTTAGTTCTCCCCTATATTTCAACTGTTTACCCCAGAATTCCTCCACTTTCTTTTGAACATACGGCCCTTAAAGTAACACATGGATATATATCAATGTTTAGTGACATTTTTGCTAAGTGCTAACTCCAGTCAGTTGACTTTTTTTGAAAAGTAGAGTAGAAATGGTCTTGTCTAAATATGAATTGTGTCACACGTACGTATAAAGAAATATGTTAATGGCTCCAAAAATAAAGACAGTTTTAGTGATTAAAGGGATAGTAATGTTTCATAATAAAAGCAGCTCTAATTAATCATCATAGTATTTGGACTTTGGAGAGTGTTATATCAATTCTGTCAGAGTTGTAGTTCAAGAGTAATTCAATGACAAAGTATCCCCTCCCGCCCCTTTTACTGATGTAACACTGTTCAGCCAGATCAGAAGGGAGGTGCCCAGGTAGACTGCAGAGAGGGACAATCTTCAATTAAGATAAGGGAAAAACCTGAAAAACTTGTCAAGGGAGGCAGGGCTTTCATTGTTCTCATAGGAAGAAGGTTGTCCCCTTCTGTTATCTGTCTGGTCTATGGACTGCATTCCACATCTGAGAAGAGATGGCTTACACTAGGTAAAAGGGGCGGGAGGGGAAACTTTGCTTGTGAATATCTCTCAAACCATAAAGGTTTGAGAGATAAGACTTATATCGTTCTTCACGTATTTTTAATGCCTACAAAATAAAATAAAGATAAAACGAAGTATTACTATCCCTTTAAGCCAATATGTGCTCAGCACCATGTAGAGATGGCTATATTTCCTCTCGTTGAGCAATGGTGGTATATACCAAGGTCAGGGCCGAGTTCCCATTAGGCAAAGTAGGCAACCTTCTGTAGGTATAACAGTTTAAGATATTCTTCAGCCATGCTGGTGGCCATGCCAACATTCTCTCTTTACTGCCCATTTTAACCCTTTGGATGCTAATGAGGTATCCAAGACATTCCCTTTTAATCTGTTGGAGATCTCTTTAGTTTCCAAAGGGTTAAAAGCATTTTTCGTACATCGATCTTATAGGCTAAGGATACTTTCAGGTAACAATGGATGCAGTTGGGGGTGTGGTTAGGTGATAGTTATGAACATTGCCATTGGCAGGGCTAAGGGTACCTAGGTTTGCCTTAACTAGAGGAATTAACCCTTTAAATGCCAGAGAGTTATCCAGCACATTGCATCACAATGCCTTGGATACCTTGTTGGTACTCAAAAGGTTAAAGAAGATTTGGGGAAATTGTAATTGTTCCCTGTGATGCAGCTGGCTTGCTCCAGAATTCTCTATGTAAGCCTGTTTAATGAATAACCTCACTTACTATTAATTTTATTTTTTTAAATTAGCTCCATAACATTAGCTGACATAATGAGCTGAAGAAATACAAAAAAAGGAATTTGGGATTATAAAGAGGTGTATATTGGATTAAAGAGAGAGAGAGAGAGAGAGAGAACTCAATATATTTTATGTATGGAAAAAGATGAGAAGGGGAGGGAGGGATGGGTGAAGCCGAGAGCCAGATTCCGTCAGTAAATGAAGTGCTTCCCGCAGAATGTAATTGTGCTTTGATCAGTCTGTTATTGGTTGCTAACTCAATATCAAATAATCAGTTAATGAGCAATTATTAAGGTTTATTAAGAGATAAGCTAGGTTGCAGTGTAATCAGAATCTGGCAAGAAGGAAAGGCTGTCGTTACTGGAATAATATCTTAATTGTGTCAGAAGTTTTTTAGTTGCTTAATTAATATCAACACAGCCCTCAGCACAAGCAGCAAGAGACAATGCATCCCTCCCAGATCCGCTGACATGTCGACTGCTTCCTAATGGATGGAAGACCCCAGAGAGCTTCTTTATTAAATGCCAATTAGTTGGTGTACCAGTGCTGCAGAATGAGGTTGCAAGCCCCTTTCCTGCTAGCCGGAGGGTGTAGGCAGGAGGAGGTGTGGCGTATCAATCTGTAACCATTTCAGTGCCGAAAAACATGGTCCCGGTTGATATGTATAGTTACACAAGACAAAAGTTGTTAACTCTTCAATGACTTGCACATGCCAATCTAAGAGTAATCATGACTATGACTTATGAGAGGATAATAAAAGGGGGAGGTGCTACACAGATTATCAATTTTATTGAAAGTGTGGTTGATGCATACAATAATCTCCCATTAGAAGTGATAGGGGATAAAATAGTTAATTAAAGCAAATCAAAAGGATATCCCAAAAGCATGATTTTCCTCTAAGGCTCTATGTTGGAGCGCTTGAGTCGCTGACTAGGGCTCTGCATAGTAAGTGATAAGAATAGCTTTACATGGTGACCATGGGATGATGGGAACTGTAGTGAAACAACAACTGGAGAGATACAGGTTTGCCCATTCTTGACATAGACTTATGCCTAACAGCAGAAAAAAAATTCATAATTGGGGAACTAAAGCCTTGTGTGTCACTCTGGTCTTATAAGGGCAATATATGTACCTAGCAACTCTCTGAATGTGCCCAGGAGACTCCAGTTTTGTGACATAATTTACTGGGTCTTTGGAAACAGAGCTGGATTTTCTGGGTTGCTGCCATCTGTTGAAACACCACCCCCTTTTCTGCCCCATCACTCCCCATCCTCTTTTGCCCATTTTTGAGACACACCTCACCTCATCCCAACTCCACATTCTCCTAGTAAGCTCCATCCTTATTGTTATGCAAATTATGTTATTTGGACACTCCCACTGACAGTCCTTCATGTTACTTCTGCGGCTGTTGCCAACAAAGTCCACGGGTATAACAATATAGTGCAAGTGGAGGTTATGGTCACCTGGAAACCCCTTCATGCTTTTCCCTTGTGGTGGGATGCATTGTAAATCTTTGAGGACACAAGAAAGCTCTCACAAATTAGTCTGGAAAGGAAGATGAATTGGAAAGTTGTATCTGATCAACTGGGGTGAGAACAGTCAACCTGACACCCTTCAGGTATTGGCTGGCAGGATAAGATGGAAGGTGTAGTCCAGCAACTGCTGGTGGGCTTCACGTTGCCATTCCCAGTAGCATAATTAGTAATTGGAGGACCCTGGTACAAATATTTTATTTTGGGCTCCTAACACAACAATATTTTCAAAGAGGCATGACTTGATCCTATATCCTGGGCATGAGGGGGTTTGGATTCTGGGCCCCAGCATAATTGTACCATCTGCACCCCCTGTAGTTACACACACCTGTGCTAGAGAATGGGGAATATTTCAGTTGTAGTCCAAGCATCTGTCCAAAGATTGATTTCCCCTGGGTTAATATGTTTTTCTGCACCTCCTGCCTCCTATACTGTTGATGTTTTTGGATGTGCTAAGTAAGCGGAATAGTGTGTTATAACAGGCTGTCTAGCAGCACAGTAATAATTCAATAAGCAGGAGTGCACTGCCAGCCTTCCTGGCCAGGAAGAGGTTAAATGGGAGCAGTGCTGCGTAATTGCAGTTTTCCCTGGCGGAGGTGTAGTAATTGCTGAGATAAGAGAAGATACAGTACTTTGGTTTTCACGGCTCCGTTGCTTCCCAGCACGCAAAAAGGACACGAAAAGATACATTTTACTCAAATGCAGTAGAAACTGTGAGCAATTTTTTTTTCATTCATTACCAGCAGAGACAGCTCTGCCAGCTGCTTCCCAGCCCGTCAAAGACTGCAAGAGGAAGTAAATGCACTGAGGAGGGAGGGGAAGAGTGTGCAGGCCATGTCAGAGGTAAAGGGTATGATAAAATAACATACCATACTATAGAATCAAAGAGAACAGGTCACAGCCTCTTTATTAAAACATTTTAAATAACTTAAAGGGATAGCAATGTTTCAAAAAGCAATTCCAATTAATCTTCATAGTATTTGGGCCATGGAGAGTGTTATTTCAATACGGTCAGAGTTGTAGTTCAAGAGTAATTGAATGATAAAGTATCCTTCTACCACCCCTTTTACCTAGTGTAAGCCACCTACCCTCAGATGTGGAATCTGGTCTTAAGACCAGACAGGTTGCAGCAAGGGACAATCTTCTTCCTGTGAGAACAATGAAAACCCTGTACCCCTTGACAGGTTTTCCATTATGCTAACTGAAGATTGTCCCTCTGTGAGATTCATCCGGCAGTCTTGCTGCTCTTAGGTGAGCAGTGTTACAGCAGTAAAAGGAGTGGGAGAGGAATACTTTATCATTCAATTACTCTTGAACTACAACTCTGAAATTATTGATATAACACTCTCCGTGGCCCAAATAGTATGAAGATTAACTGGATCTGCTTTTATTTTGAAACATTACTATCCCTTTAACAGAGAAAAAAACACCATTTATGATTTAATAAAGATCCTTTGCCCCATAAAATACTTTCAAACATAGCATGACAAAAAAATATACTAATAAACGCTGGATGAAGTAGGATCTTATCTAGTCTGTGAAGCTGTGGGTCCAGGGCTGCCCCCAACAGTTTTCACAAAACTTCAGTAAACAAAAAAACACAGGAAAGGAGCTCTCAACGGAACCACCATATGAACTTGCCAGTCGGTTAATTCAAAATCATTTATTTTCTTCAAATTAAAAACAACACATGGTGCATCATGGAAGTACGGAGTAGAGAAACAAACAAACGAAAACATCACAATTCTCCTTATGCGTTTTTTGAGAGTATCACTTAATCATAGGCCAAGCATATAATTAAAGGGATATTTCCCAAAAAAAGCAACGCCGATTAATCTTCACAGTATTTGGGCCATGGAAAGTGTAATTTCAATACTGTTAGAGTTTCGAGTAATTGAATGATAAAGTATCCCCCTCCCGCCCCTTTTACCTAGTGTAAGCCCCTCCCCTCAGATGTGGAATCTGGCCCTGGAACCAGACAGCTCATAGCAAAGGACAATCTTCTTACTGTGAGCAGAAGGAAAACCCTGCCCCCTTGACAGGTTTTTCCTTTTGCTCACTGAAGATTATCCCTCTGTGTGATCAGGGCCAGATTTACATCTCAGGAGCCTGTAGGCACAGATATCTGAAGCGCCCCCCACTTAACATGTCGCATAACAATCTCGCGCTGCATGACAGCGCAAGATTGTCATGTCGCATATTGAAAGGATGCATATGCTTCAAGCCTGACTGTACCCAGTGCAAGTGGTGTTAAACAAGAGTGACTGCTGTTTAATATTTCCCACTACCTCTCTGGGGACTTTACATAATTTAACACTGGGACAAATTTAGATTGACTAGGCATTTAATACTTCCACCCTCTGAAGTGAACAGATTTATACATAAGGCCCGCAGGCAGGCTCCTAGCCGTGTATCTCCCCTTGGCCCCATCTCCCCTTCCCAGTGACCTGTCCCTCCACTCTCACCAGCCTGCGGAGTGCAGGGAAGTGGTAGAATGCATTGTGTGTGTGTCAGTGTGTGATAGCCGAGCAGTCCCACCCACAAGTTCCTGTTCACCAGCCTGGGCCCCGGGGGGTAGCAGTACCTGGGCCTCATCTGGTAACAAACCCAGGGTTTGAATGCCATGTCCCAATGTAGAATTCAGACCACATTTTAAGTGGCTCATTTGGTTGCGCGCTCTTTTGCATGCGAGCATTTAAAAGGATACCCTCATGATTTACTTTACTCAAGGATACCCTTATACCCGGCAGTGGCGGTGCAGGCTTACCTCAATCAAGGCGGGCCACGGGGTTAAATAAATCGTGGGTCTGTGCAGCTTGAACTTCTAGTACACAGAGGCAGCTCCTCTGTGTGTGTGTGGCTGTGTTGATGAGTCTTGATGACGTTGTTCGTCCGTGGGCTGCAGCAGTGGCTTCCTGCAGACTGCACTGAGTGTCTGGAAGGAGGCGAGGCAGTACTGTTCTGGGCTGGCAAGTGGTAGGGAAGTGAGGAGTAATACGCAGCCTCCGTGACACTGACTCCAGCTCTTGTCTTTCTTCAAGTTCTGTGTCACAGACACATCCGGCCGGCGCAGCATCCCCCTCCCCTCTACCCCCCCTGCAGTCCACCAGATATGATGCATCTAAAGAAAAGGCTGGCTCATTTTTTTAAAATAAAAAAATAAATAAAACGCAATCACAATGACAGGCGCCCCTCTGTGGGGTGTGCCTGTTGGCAGATGCCTACTCTGCCATATTGTAAATCCAGCCCTTTCTGTATTCCATCTGGACAGTCTTGCTGCTCTGAGATGAGCAGTGTTATATCAGTAAAAGGGGCCGGAGGGGGATATTTTATCATTCAATTACTCTGGAATTACATCTCGGACAGTATTGAAATAACGCCCTCCGTGGCCCACATACTATCGGAGCCTCTTTTTTTGTGAAACATTACTATCCACTTAAGTTATACTATCACGAAATGTGTAAAGCTGATTGTGATCATTTTTCTGTTTCTCTACTCCTTCCATATTTCACGTCCTCTCTAAATGTGTTGGTTTTAACTTGAAGAAAATGCACTTTTTTATTTGAATTAACTGACTGGAAAGGTGGGAAGGATGTTCTACTCCAACTGAGAATAAGGAACTTCCGCTAATGTGCAACATAGCCTACCTCTCTAAAACCCTCCTTCCAACAAATGTTTTGCTATAACCCTCCTATTTACATGTGATAATATGTGGCTGCATAGCCCTTGGCTACTTATTAAGCCTGCACCCAAAGTAGAAGAAAAAACATAATTATTGCTACTTAAAGGGATAGTAATGTTTCATAATAAAAGCAGCTCTAATTAATCATCATAGTATTTGGACTTTGGAGAATGTTACTTCAATTCTGTCCGAGTTGTAGTTCAAGAGTAATTCAATGACAAAGTTTCCCCCTCCAGCGCCTTTTACTGATGTAACACTGTTCAGCCAGATCAGAAGGGAGGTGCCCAGGTAGACTGCAGAGAGGGACAATCTTCAATTAAGATAAGGGAAAAACTTGTCAAGGGGGGCAGGGCTTTCATTGTTCTCATAGGAAGAAGATTGTCCCCATCTGTTATCTGTCTGGTCTATAGACTGGATTCCACATCTGAGAAGAGATGGCTTACACTAGATAAAAGGGGCAGGAGGGGAAACTTTGCTTGTGAATATCTCTCAAACCATAAAGGTTTGAGAGATAAGACTTATATCGTTCTTCATGTTTTTTTATTGCCTACAAAATAAAATAAAGATAAAACGAAGTATTACTATCCCTTTAAGAAATTCAAATTCTTACCATCTTGATTTTACCTGATTTGGGGGCTCTCAAAAAGCACCAGTGTAGCACGTTTGATGCTGGAGCTGGGACAATGAATCTTACGGGGCCTTTTAATGCATGCACATACCCAGGCATTTGCTGGGGGCCTCTGGTCTCAGAAGGCCTCTCTTTGTGTTCCTAACAGTCCCATTTTTACAGAAAGGAACCAATGTAATCCTTTGGTCAGATGCTCAGTAAGAAGGGAGATAGATCTGGGTGCAAATGTAAATGTGGATGCTTTTCCCACAGATAGGAAGAAAGGAAAATAAAGGCTACAAGTAAACGTAAGGATCATTTGAACTTATATTTTGGGGATGTCCATTCACTATTCTTCCTCAGGGTTTCTTAAAACTGTCTTGATGGATCTACTCTGAAAGTGGACCTAGCCAACTGGATCACCTGTCCCTTTACATCAAGGACACTTACAGAACATACACACACACTGCAGTATTGCATACATCATGTGCAGTCCTGCTAGGTTACATTTTCATAGCTTCTCTTATTTAAAGGGGTATTTGATCACTGTGGTCACATTAACTGGAGCACTGTTTTCTGTAGTCATCAGTGATAAAGGCAGAAGAGAAGTTTAGGCATGTGAAAAATAGAATTGTTCCTATGATTTTGTTTAGAGTGGATAATAGACTACTTTTCATAATCCTGTCCCACAAAAGTACGAGTAGTAAATTGTCGGACTTTCAGTTGTGGGGACTACAACTTCTATCATCTTGCATTGGCTGGTTGGGGATGATAAAAGTTGTAGTCCCCACAGCTGGAGGTCCAGCAATTGACTGCTCAGGCAGTCGATTGTAGAGAGCAGGGAGCAATCTGTAACCTGGATTCCATTGCAGTTGATAAGTTTGTCAAGGGTTTTTTTTTTTTTTTTTTAATTGTCCCCATATACTTCAGTGGGAACCTGTCTTAAACATATTGATGACACTTATCACAATTAGTGTAAGCTAGGCTTGTGTTAGAATTCAGAGGAGCTGCATGAAAGCTTGTCTGTGTATTGCTAATATTTTGTTGTGGTGCATTTTCTTTTATTTAATATCTATCTTTTCCTCTGTCCACCTGCAAAATGGGCTAAATAATTAATGTTACCTCAAATGGGAGGACAGTTAAGTAAAATCAAATGTGATGTTTTTTTTTAAACCGGTGCAATATGTGTTCATAAGTATTCCCTTTTTTAGGGTTGGTATGGCAACCGTACCAAAGATGTCAAAAAAAGTAAAGGCACCCTGTGGTAGGGCACATTAGAGACTGAGCAGTAGAGCTAGAGAAATGTAAAGTGCTTATATGAGAGGTTTATTATTACAGTGGACGTGACCAGCTGGGCAAACACACAAAGTAAAGTGGAGCATTTATTGGAGAAACCAACTGCACTGTATAGAACAATAAACATTCTTCAAATTCCCATTAACTTTTAAGATGCAATGCCTTGGCGACATCTCTAGCATCTAAGAAGTTGAATAGGACTTTTAAAGAGTAATTGAATGATAAAGTATTCCCCTTCTCACCCAATTTACTGATATAACAATGCTCACCTCAGAGCAGCAAGACTGTCCGGATGGATCGCAGAGAGGGACAATCTTCAGCGAGCATAAGGAAAAACCTGAAAAACCTGCCATGGGAGGCAGGGTTTTCATTGTTCTCACAGGAAGAAGATTGACCCTTGCTACAACCTGTCTGGTCTTAAGACCAGATTCCACATCTGAGGGGAGGTGGCTTACACTAGGTAAAAGTGGCGGTAGAATGATACTTTATCATTCAATTACGCTTGAACTACAACTCTGACAGTATTGAAATACCACTCTCCATGGCCCAAATACTATGAAGATTAATTGGAGCTGCTTTTTTGTGAAACATTACTATCCAATATGCATTCCCAGGAACTGTGAAGATCTTCCCTGGAGATTCCTGTTTTCAGACAGAACTAACGAATGCTGCTCAATTTTGAGCATTCGATTGGGCTCTTCATGCACTTTAGAGACCCAGAGGACATCAGTGAGTCCAGATTCAATGCTGGACATTGATGGCTGTGAGTCTTGCTGCAGAGATCTTCACAAGAGTAATCAGGGGGGCTTTGCCTGGCAAAATCACTTTCTCGTAGCTGTTCTCTGGGTGTGAATGATTTCAACCCCCCCTGCCACGCGGGCAGTTCCATTCAGCCCACTCCTTTCCCATTTTTCTCACTTTTCTTTTACCTACCAACACCAATCTGGTTAAACCCCTCCCACAATACAACACAAAATGCATAATTTGGGCACTCCCATCTTCAGCTCTGTTTGTGTTTGTCCAAGGACTTAGGACAAGAAGGTACCCAGGTATGTACAATGGCCCAATATGCATAATAGACATCTGAATGTTCTCTAGATCTACTGTACAGGTGATACATTCTGACCACTATGTGCCTTTATGTTTATTAAAGGAGTACTAACAATGAATAATAATAATATGTCTCCACCCTCCATCTAAATTAATAAAGGGACTCTAACCTAATAATAAACTTCCATTTACGTTTATCTGGGCAGAACATCTTTCTGGGCACTATGAAGCAATTCTGTGTGGACAGGTGCTCCAAAATGAAGATTTCATTCTTAATGGGGATCATGTCTATGGAGGCATGAAGAAATCCCAACACTTCAGTGGGAGGAGTTTGGGGTCCTTGTGTCCTACAATACAAAATCATGCCTTCATGGACAAGTTATCTCTAGCATTCGAGAGATTAATGCAATGTTAGGGCCTAGTGCCCTAATGCAGGTCTACACTGATAGCCATACCTGGGAACTTTTCAATACAGGCTTCCCAGAGAGGGAAGTCCTATGCTGCTGCTGGGTAAGATAAATGACACAATGCATGTCAAAAGGGGTGGGGCTTAATCACAAGTGGGGCGGGATTTAAAATAACATGAAACTATTGGAGGAATATGCTGGGGAAGGAGGTGAAGAGGGTGGAGAGTGGGCGGAACATGCTGTGAAGGAGGAGAAGTGGGCAGAGTTTTATAAAATCTCAGAATCAGACACTACCCAGGAGACCCCGTAATTAACAGCTAATTCCGGAGTCTCTGGGGCAAAACCGGAGAGTTCCCAGCTATTCTGATAGCGAACGTATTCTGTAGACATGAGGGAGGAATTGGATTACCAGGCAATTAGCTCTATATTCAAAAAGTTGAGCAATTCTGGAGTAAACCAACTCAAAGATGGAAGGTGGAGACTAAATTCTCATTGATTTAAATAGGTCTTTTAACTCTTTGAATACTAAAGAGAGATTCATTGCTTCACAAGGAGTTGGAGGTTCCTCTAGCAATTGACGGATTAAGATGCCCCATTTAACCCTTTGAGTGCCAGAGATGTATCCATTGCAATGCATTGAATACCACTTTGGCACACAGACGGTTAAACCAATGGGTATTTTGAATTGTTATTCCCCCCCACACACACACGGGGGTGCATTTGGTATGCTCTAGAATTGCTAATCTTCTGCTTTCTTCATTTGGATCTTGGTTTAACCCTTTAAGGGCCAACAGCACATTCAATGCATTGCTTCACAATACATTACACACACCCTCTGGTGTTAATTTAGAATCAGTTTTCACAGTGTTAGTTTTCAAAATGAGGCTTGAAAACACAGAAAACTAGGTATCAAGGTTAATGAAAACAAATCATCAGCTTTTTTCAGTCCGTTTGCAGATTAACACTGGTAAAGGCTGCCATGGCTTAGTAAGGTTGTAACCTTGCTCTCAAATGTCCAATTCTCTCAAGCCTTTTAAATAGTGAGTGCCCCATCTAGCTTTTTATGTCTTCACTTCTGGTCATAGCAACATCTGATGTGTTGAGTGCTGGGCTGTGACACTGATATATTCCCTGTGCTGTAATGAATTTGTTAGCTTTTTAATGAGTCCGCTAGTAAATATTGTCGCTAAACACTTATTGAACCAGGCTGTGCTCACAGGCCTGCAATTAGTATAAATAATGTTTACATTTCTCTGGGTGAGTGGATTGAAATGTTCTGATAATGACATCACGTGTCATAAAGGCTTGTCACTGGGGCCTGTACTAAAAGTACACATAGCGCACACATATTAAAGCAGTATACATAGCTAAAAATGAAATGGAGTTATCTACACCAAAATGTTCTGTGCTCAAAGCTAGCATTTTTAAAAGTTCTCGATTTTCAACAATAGAGTTAAAATATAATCTAAAATATATCCTGTGGAGATATCCAGTAATGGTTTGTACTACATTAGCATAAGTAATCCTGATGACTGTCTCAGAAGGGATAATGCATTATTGTCTGTAAACCGTTGGAGATGAAAGACAAGCCTTTGCATAATGACTTTGTTTATCCACTCTACTTCCCTCTTCATGATTTGTTCAGAGACAACCTTCCAGTATGGGAACTTATGGTAATGCTTTCATTCCCTATTTTCCTTCTAGTCAACATCCATCTCTTCCCTCTCAGGAGGAGGAATTTTTTTTTTTATTATTTCTTGATCACTGTTTCAAATGCAAACCAAGCTGACTCACCCAACTAGGGTTGCCACCTTTTCTTCAAAAAAATACCGGCCATGGCATTCCCTCCATAGACTTAACATTGGACAGAAGCCAATGTTTTACCGGCCTGCTGGTAAAATACTGGCTGGGTGGCAACCCTACACCCAACAGAGGGAGGATTCAACATATGTCACCTCAGGCACCCCAGCCAGACCTGCTGTAGGCAGGACTGATCCTGGTGACGCACCCCTGGTCACAGATGGCAACTGAGATTCTGAAGCCACCCCAGACACCCTACAACCATACCAATGCCAGACTGACTGAGATGACCCCTCCCATCCCCGGTGCCACCCCACTATTGCTAGACACACCCTGTGCATACATTATAACTGCTAAAAAATAGCACAGTAGAGCTCCTGAAGAAAAACGGGGAATCTTCCCAGTTTTGGAGGAACAACTAACCTTACCCCTCCCTGAGAACTCCCAGGCCTAAGGGAACCCAAAAGAGCGGCAGAGGAACCCGCCATTCTCTCTGCCATAGAGAAGGAAGGACTAGAGTCCCTTTTTAACACATTGATGAAAAGGGGCTCTCCAGAACCAGCAGTCACTGGCATAACGCCACAGGGCATGCGCTGAAAGCACAAGCACAAACACTATTTTCATAATATGCCACAGATTTGTTAAAAAGTTACTCTGAGAATAGCATTGATAACTAGAGATAATCAAAACTATTCTGTGAGTTGAATATTTGTATGAAACAGGCTTTCAGAAGACCCACAATAAACATTGCAAGATATGTGTTTTATTTTGTATTTCTTTTGACACTTATACCGATAGTAACCATTTACTTTTACTGTACACCTCCTGTCTCTATCTCTCCCACTCTTTCATGTCTATGAGCTTCTTTCCAAATTGAGTCCTGAGGGGGAGATGCACTGAGGTTCAGTGCTATGGTGGAATGTGTCTGCTGATGTGTGGAGATCACTTTTCCATGTATAGTATGATACACTTCTACATATACAATAAAATGTATCTATGCAAGGGGAAAGAGAGAGACTTTGGTTATTAGCACATGGAGTTGGCATAATGCTAGAAGTGTTTTGGAGGCTAAATGGGGGAGCAGTGAGGATACTCTCACCCCCACACATCAGTACTAAAAACATCAGCAGTCCTCACTTAACCTGCTGAGTTCCATAGGGATATACAACACTCGCACACTCCTGAGCTACTGAAACAGGAGTGATTCATACACAGTTCCTTGCCTCGCATATCAGCTGATTCAGATACGCATAGTACCAATAGATCAGATAATACATGTAACAGTCAATCTCCCAATTCTGTGTTTATCTGAACCTGCAGATCGGCTGTTACATGCACACAGTGGACTATCCACTGATCTTCTAACTCACGTAAACATAAACTTCTGCTACATTCCGCAAGGAAAATTCAGATTGTAACACAGTCTTATGTTTACATAAATCAGGTAATTGGCAGATACCCCACTGTGCACATGAAACAACTGATCTGCAGGTTCAGGCATACACATGAAACAGCTGATCTGCTGGTTGTGTGTATCTGAATCAGCTGTTAAGTGGGGCAGAGGACTGTGGTATGATATAATCCTTTGAATGCTACAGAGATGTGCAATGTATTGCACATCCCTGTGGCACTCAAAGGGTTAAGGAAGGGCAGCTGATATATCTGGTCTACAGTGGAGACAGCAAACTGTTCTCTGTGGCCGCATAGAAAGCTAATGGAAGATCCCATATAAAACTACTCACAGGAATACGACACTGACTCAATAAGCTGTATTGCAGTATACAAATGAGCCTTTGTCAAAAACCTGGCAAAGACTTGGCTAAAGCATGGGGATGAGACTGAGGCATATTTGAAGTGCAGTTGCATGAATGAGCTGACAAAAACACCTTATAGCATATCACGAGATTCTGATTAACTTTGCCACCATATTGACAGACTGACCATTAGTGCATCTCTTCCCTGGGTTTCATTGCCATTAACAAATTTGTCAGGGGTTTTAGCTAAACATTTCTTCATACTCTTAAATGGGAATCTGATAGCTAAAACTGGAGCTCACAATTATCAACTGCAAAGTAATCTAGGCGTGATTCAGCTGTATCCAGAATTTTCTAATGTCAAACAAATGAGTCCACAAACTAAATCTCGAATGTGTACTATTGGTTAGTCTACTTATCACAAGTTATACAGTTCATATAAGAAGCAACAGTGCAGGCCCTTGCTATTTTACAGCATGGATAGTTATCGATCCGTTTATCCAGTAGCTGGAACAATTATCTTTGGAACAGTGGAGGGTACAGGTATAACTCAGCCTGAGTTACGTCTGTACCCGCCACTGTCATACCACTTATTGTTTCAGCTACTGGAGGAATGGGTCAATAAATATCCAAGTTTAAAGGAGCAGTAAACTTTTTTTTATGAAAACACATATTTTATAGAGCATTTCCTGCTGAATAAAACAAGGCCACTCCCACTGCTGTCTGTTGTTTTATTCAAAATTTATAGCAGTTTAAATGATCAGGAAGTGAACTTACTGTGTTTTCTTCCTGATAGTTCTAACTGACAGGAAGTGACAGGCAGTTTTTATCACATTCTGTGGAGAACTGTGTGTCTCTGACTTTCCTCTCCATTAGAATCTAACAGGAAATGTAATTAGAATTTGACCACTAGAGGGCACTGCTAATGTAAAAAAACATGGATTTAAACTGTAATAACTCTGGAAATATAAATCTCTTGGCAGTGGGAGTACCCTTATTTTACTCAATAGGGAAATCCGTACAATATATATTTTTTCATAAAAAAAAGTTTACTGCTCCTTTAAAAATGGGGAGTGCCCATATTGCTGTGAACTGTTACTTCTTAGTCTATTTCTTTGGATCATGTGGCACAGGAACAGGTATAACTGCAGTTCTAACCAGTGGGTATGCCAAAAAGAAAAGAGATTGGATCAATGCTCTCCAGGGATAGTTTTGAACTGTGACAACTTGAATGTGGATTCTTTCTTCTTGAGGCTGTGTAAATATGAATTAATAATAACACAACGCACAGCCTATTCTAAATTCTAAATATGATATACTACCATATGATTAACCCTTTGAATGCCAAAAAGTTATCCAGTGCATTGTGTTGCAGTGCATTGGATACCTCTCTGGCACCCAAATGGTTAAGCGGCTATCAGTGTGTTTAAAGGGATCGTAATACTTAAAATGTAAAAACAATATGTTGTAGGGTTTATCCCCCTGAGTAAAACAAGGGTACTCCCACTGCTGAAAGGTGTTTTATTCAAATGTTATTACAGCGCAAAGTTGAATTTTGTAGGTACAGTATCATAGTGGCCTGAAATTGAACAGTGGCGCTGTTGCTACACCATCCTATGGAGATTTATGGTCCATGGACCAGAGCTGTCCATAGGATGGTGTAACAACAGCGCCACTGTACAATTTCAGGCCACTGTGATATTGCACCTAAAAAATTCAACTTTGAACTGTAATAACTTTTGAAGAAAACACCTTTCAGCAGTGAGAGTACCCTTTTTTTTACTCAGGGGGATAAACACTACAATATATATATATAAATATATATATATATATATATATATATTTTATATATTAAGTATTACTATCCCTTTAACAGAAGGAACTAACTAGACAGGTGTTCTTCAAATAGTAGTCAGTTATATCTATATATTAGTTTAGTTGTTTTTGAATCCTCCTGTAGTCTACTACTGTTGTTTAACTTTAGAATGTGATAACAGCTTTTTTGTCTTAAGAGTTATTCAGGTCAACTGAAGGCCACTGTTGTGAGAATGTGTGATTCAGAGCAGATATCAATAGAACCTGCAAGTATAGTACATAAAATAAAGTTATACTTAACCGGTGTATGAAGGACACCAACCTAGATAATTAATATCTTAAGCAAATCAAACAATGTTTTTTCCTAGAGTAAATTTCCCTTTAAAATCTATTAGTTGGTGCAGAGCGATATGGTGACAGGTCCACTTTGAATGCATGTAGAGAGAGTACATTTGCATTGTGGGTAGAAGGTGTAAACTACTGAATATACTGAAGCCATACAAGAATGACAGCATACACAGCACACGTTAGAAATGCAGACAGATATTATAGCACGCCTGTAATTTCAGCAGGCACAGTAAGGAACAACATTGTACACCTCACTATATATCTTGACACAGCTCAGCAGCAACAAAACCGATAAATAGTTGTCTTCCATTTGTTTATGTTTTACTAAGAATGATTGTTTAGGATGTGGATTGTATCTGCCTGTGAAATACTCTGCCGGGTGTTAAGTTAATTATTTCTTATATAAAGATGCCTGAGTTTTAAAACCACTTTGAGAGGAATAATGTATGTTTTATTTCATTTTGTTAAACCCTTTGTATAGAAGGTTTACTTTGCATAGTTTTGCAATGCATTACATACTTCTCTAACATTCAAGCTTTTATTAACTCCTTTAGGAAGCATATCTGGACGTTAAGGACCGTTGACGGTCCTGGCACAGCACAGTGATCCCAGAATGCAATGAGAAAAAAAATGTGCTGTGGTCCTTAAAGTGATAGTAATGTTCCACAAAAACAACAGCTCCAAGTAATCTTCATAGTATTTGGGCCATTGAGAGTGCTATTTCATTACTGTCAGAGTTGTAGTTCAAGAGTAATTGAATAATAAAATATCTTCCTCCTGCCCCTTTTACCTAGTGTGAGCCTCCTCCCCTCAGATGTGGAATCTGGTCCTGGGATGAGACAGCTCACAGTAAGGGACAATCTTCTTCGTGTGAGTATAAGGAGAACCCTGCCCCCCTGGACAGGTTTTTCAGGTTTTTCCCTTATGCTCACTGAAGATTGTCCCTCTCTGTTATCTATCCAGACAGTCTTGATGCTCTGAGGTGAGCAGTGTTGCATCAGTAAAAAGATTAATTGGAGCTGCTTTTATTTTGAAACATTACTATCCCTTTAACGTCCACCTCTTGCCAGACCAAGTGGTCATGAAGGGGTTAAAAGGGAAAGGTATGTGTATTTGTTTATCAGAAACTCTTGCTGTTGTGTATTTAAGAGCCTTAAAGGAATAGTAATACTTTGTTTTATATTTATTTTATTTTGTAGACATTAAAAAAACATGAAGAACGATATGTCTTATCTCTCAAACCTTTATAGTTTGAGTGATATTCACAAGCAAAGTTTCCCCCTCCCGCCCCTTTTACCTAGTGTAAGCCATCTCTTCTCAGATGTGGAATGCAGTCCATTATCTTAATTGAAGATTGTCCCTCTCTGCAATCTACCTGGGCACCACCCTTCTGATCTGGCTGAACAGTGTTACATCAGTAAAAGGGGTGGGAAGGGGATACTTTGTGATTGAATTACTCTTGAACTAGAACTCTGACAGAATTGAAATAACACTCTCCAAAGTCTAAATACTATGATGATTAATTACAGCTGCTTTTATTATGAAACATTACTATCCCTTTAACCCTTTGAGTGCCAGAGGGTGCGCAATGCATTGCAAAGCAATGTGTTGCACACCCCTTTTGCACTCAAAGGGTTAATTCAGTTCTGTTAAAAACCATCTGTACCACTGAAGACAAAAAAAAATCCCATTGAGTTAACATCTTGACTGCTGGAAAAGTCTTCAACACACTGCAAACCATTCATACAATGCATTGCATTATGATTTGGGAGATTTGTATTTGTCCCCTATAATAAATCTGGTTTGCTTCAGAATTATTCCACTTTTTTATTGCCATTACACTGTATCTTCCAGTACACCGCTAGAGTATTTTCAGTACAAGCTGTAGGCTTCCACAGACTGATACAAACCATTGAATATCTGGACCCAAAACAGAGTGTTATGCACTAAGGTCTGGTAAGGAGGTGATAAAGTGGAGATGACTTCTCCAGTGATATCGATTCTCCAATTTCTGTGTAATTGTTTGAAGCCAATGCACTATGATCTCTGCCACGTGAGAAATCTCAGTGCATAGGCTCCGTAGAATAACATAGATACTGGGGAAGTGATCTCACTGGAGAAGTCATCTTCACATTATGACCTCTTTATCACACCTTAGTGCATCCGAGTTTGATTCTCAAGGGCCACCAACAGGCGATTCGAAGACCTCTGATTTCATTTAAAAAAAAATGCTATATGGTCCTTAAGTGCTGGCCGTATGGCTGGTCCTTAAAGGGTTAAAAAATCTGGTGGGCCACACCCTGGGGTCATGGGGGCTGCATTTGGCTACAGGCATCATGTTGGGCACCTATTCCCTAGATGTACTGTGGTCCATATATCAAAACAAAAGTGGGGCAGTTGTGGATAGGGTTGCCACCCAGCCGGTATTTTACCGGCAGGCCGGTAAAAAATTGGCTTCTCTCCAATGTTAAGTCTAAGGAGGGAATGCCATGGCCGGTATTTTTTTGAAGAAAAGGTGGCAACCCTAGTTGTGGATCAAACTATCTGCACAACAGGAAACAAATAGAAATACACTTTGACTTAAAACGAGATTTTCACCCCTTGATTGTGCAATGTGCTGCAGACATCTCTCGCATTGAAGGAGATGAAAATCCAATCTGCATGATTGGGAATTTGGGAATGTTTGTTACCTCTGGTGTGGTTGGTTTGTCACATAATTGTACCACTTTTCATTAGTATATTTGTTTCACTGAGCATCCTCATGTCCTATATATTATAAATATCCACAGGATGCTTATTGTAGGGGCGGGGATGGAGTTGGCTATTGCAATAGGGGTTACCAAGGCTCAGCGCTGAACGTAATGTGCCATATCAAATTAGGAATCAGGTTTGTTTTTGGTCTCTGGCTTGGATTGACGTTCCCCTTTCCATAGCTATTTTCCGCTCCCTCGCTCTGCTTGGAAAGTCTGTTGTTGGATCTCCCTGAGGGAATACGTGCACAGAGTGAGGAGGAGAAGGCGATGAGTGACGTTACCGTTTATCAGAAACGTTAAATGCCGTGTGAAGGATATCACAACTGTGACACTGATGTACCAAGATGTACTGTGGCAGTTCTGGAGCATGCCAACTGCTTCCTGGGGGATAGGGAAAAATTCCACTAATTCCCATGGATTTAAATGGGGGTTTTAACACTTTGAATGTAAGACAGCATCTCAGAACCATGCATTAGATACCTCTCTAGTAGTCAAAGGATTAGCAACGCCATTTAAATCTGTGTGGGTTTTATTTTTCTCCCATAATGCAGTTGGATTTCTCCAGAATTCCTCCTCTTTACATTTCTGAATACGATTAAGGGCAGCTCGCACAAAAGAAAATTCCCATGGATTTAAAATTGTATTTTAACCCCTTGAAAGCAATAGAAATTTCAAGTGCATTGCTTTGCAATACTTCGGAGCCACATGTTGCAGTCAAGGGGTTAAAAGCCCATTTAAATTAGTAGGAATTTGTAAGGGGACCACATACCCATTTAACCCTTTGAATGCCAAAGGGGTATGCAACGCATTGCAAAGCAATGCGATGCATACCCCTCTGACACTTTAAAGGGTTAAATCAGGGACGCTTATAAAAAGCACATAGTGCAGGGTTGCCCTGAATTTTGTACTGACCTGTAGCATGACATTTTGATAAGTGTCCTTGATTTGAAAGGATATTTGGTCACATTTGCATCCCCCCTGTGGTGTCGTTGTTTTACTCCAGAATTGCTCCAGTTCTCCGTAATATGGACACAGCGGCTAGGGTTAATTGCATCCCAGTTTGTCTTTTACCTATATCCAAAGTGGGCAATGAGAAGCCCTGCAGCTGTTGCTACACTACAACTCCCATCATCCCTAGCCAGCTATGGCGATGATAAGAATTGTTGTCTAGCAGCAGCCATAGGGCCTCATATTCCCTACTACTGAACTATACAGTATGCAGAACCTGTTCCTCCTAGTATCATACAGTACAGACTAATGAAGTATGATCACAATAAGTGCACACAATGTAAAACAATATAACATCTCTTTAAGTATCCTTTATTGCTGTATTTGAGTTAATATAATCAGTCTGTTTAATAGGTCTATTAAGAAATTAAAATACAATGCACCATATATACAGAGAGAAAAGTAGAACAATTGTGGGCTAGGACATTCTCACTGATTGTAACTGGTCTTTTAACCCTTTAAATGCTTGTGAAGGCTTTAGGTCTTTGCTTCACATTAACACCCAAGGGGTTCATGCTATAAATATTGCCATGCATTTTGCCTGATGTTTTTCTGACTGATTAACACTTGGAGTCCCAGAGGGAATATGCTCAGTGTTACTTCAAAATGAGTTGCGTACCCCCCTGGCACTCAAAGGGCTAATAAAAGGCATTCACAGACATCAGTGTTATCAGCACTTGAATCATTAACCCGTTGGATGCAAACACATTGCAAAACACATTGCAAAACTATCCTGTACTGGTTATGGTGTTGGCTCACTGGGCTGGAATTACATCCCAGTCACCCCTAGGCAACACTCTAAGCACCCTTAGCTTCACCCATGGCCATACATGGGAACTCTCCGGATTTGCCCCGGGGACTCTGGTTCTGACAGAGATTTACCGGGTCTCCGGGGCAGAGGCTGATTCCTCCGGACGTGGGGAGTTTCTATTGAAACTCTACCCACTTACACTCTTTCTCCCGCTGTTCCTCCGTCCCCAGCCTTCTGTGTGACATTTTTAACCCTTTGAGTGCCAGAGTGGTACAGAATGCATTGCTTTGCAAAGCATTCCGTACCACTCTGGAAACTCAAAGGGTTAAGCACCCCCCCGCCCGTGTCAAGCCCCTCCCCTTTTTGACGCGATTAGCGTCATTTTTGTCACCCCCTTCTGAAAAGAGGACTCCCCTCCGGGTAGCCCTCATCTGGAAGTTCCCAGGTATGCCCATGGCCACCCCCACTCCTTACATGACTCCACCCACAGTCCCAACAACTTTTTCCTGGCACAAAACAACAAAATGTTTTAACCCAATTGTTGCTAGAGAGATCTCTAATGTGAAGCAATCTCTGGAGATCTCTCTAGCATCCAAGTGGGTTAAGTAATAGCCTGTGAAGGGGTATAAAATTGGTACAGGGAATTGAGATTGCTCTGGCCACACCCTCAATTCAGAATGTGGGTGTGGCCAATACAGTTGAGGCTCCCCTTAAAATTTAGAGTTCTAGGCAGTTGCCTACTCTGCCTATTGGGAAATCCAGCCCTAGTGCATTGCAAGAGCCATAGGCAAATCTGCACCAATATAAAAATCCCCACATTTCTGTTTAATTAAATGAGACTTTTAACACCTTCATTTTCAAATATATGAGTGACACATGGATGACCAGTATACATAGAGGGCCCAATGCATAATGCAAAGAGCAGCAATTCCAGAACAACCCAACATTATAGAGGAACAAATAAATATTCCCTAAATAGTCACTGATTTAAATTGGGATTTTAACTCATTGAATGGTAGAAGGGTCCCACTGCATTGCTTAGCCTCTAGAGTCTGTATTTACCTATATCAAAGTAGACTGGGATGTGCTATGTGTCCTGAGAGGTTCTTCACCCTCTTATTTTTATTTATTTATTTTTTAAGCTATTTAATCCTTTGGGTACCAGAGGGGTATCCAACGCAATTAAGGACACATTTTATATGTCCCCTACAGTAGTGTTGGTTTGGTCTAAAATTAGTCATCTCTGCTTTGTGTATATCTCTTTAAGTGTCTAGGCTGTGAACTTGTGATGAACCAAACATCTAGTGACTTGACATTTGGGAAATAAACTGTACATGTTAGCTTTTATTACTAGAGAAACTAGAGCATTACAAGCTTAAATTACACTGATGGTAATGAGGAAGAATATGTTAAAGGGATAGTATTGTGTTATTTAAAAAAAAAAATATTTATATATATATCTTGTAGCTATTAAAAAATAAATCTAATGATGCCATTCCCATCCCTCAAACCTTTATGGTTTGAGAGATAGAACATTTTACAATTTCCCCCTTCCTCCCCTTTCCCTGACGGCAGATTCTCCTGCAGTCACTTAGAGCGCTGATGTCAGGGAAAGGGGAGGGATCTGGGAACTTTAGCTGTGAATATCTCTCAAACCATAACGGTTTGAGAGATGGAACTGGCATCATTAGATTTATTTTTTTATAGCTAAAAGATATTTTTTTTAAATGACACAATACTATCCCTTTAAGGGTGTGCAACTCATTAGTTGCACATGCTTTTGGTCCTTCAAGGGTTAGACCCATTACTCTGCACAATACATTTGTATACCATTGAGGTGGGTCAGCTAAATCAGATGAGAATGGAGAGGTCTGTGGTTCATGGAATATCAACATCGGGCATGCATCCAGCCAGTTGATTTATGTGTTTATTTAGTGAATGTTGTATACAGACATCAATGTAGTCGAAATTGACCTTTAATAGATTAGTCACAGTTGTACACATTAGCATGTTGGGTTTATTAAAGCAAGTTTTGCCAAATGCCTGTTTTACCTCAAACTAATTGTTACTTTATTGGTGTAGAAACAAACATTGACACACTTGGTGCAAAAGTTGGATATTGTTAAGCATTTTAGGACATAAAGTAAAACGTGAAGCAATTCTGTGGTAAATCATCCTCACTGTAGGGGACAAAATCATTATAAATTTAACTCTGTGAATGCCAGAGGGGTGTACAACATATTGAAGAGCCATGTGTTGTATGTAACACATTGTGGAGCAATGTGTTATGCACACATTTGGAACTTAAAGGGGGACTTTCTCACCTAAAAACATCTGATAGATATTTCCTAATCAGCTATATGTGTGATATTTGCCATTTTTATTTTGAAAGCTTGTTTTTAAATTATTTAGATTTGTTGCTGAAGCTAATTAAAGGGGATGCAATATCACAGTGGCCTGAAAATTTACAGTGGCACTGTTGTTACACCATCCTATGGACAGCTGTGGTCCGTAGACCATAAATCTCCATAGGATGGTGTAGCAACAGCGCCACTGCAAATTTTCAGGCCACTGTAATAGTGCACCTAAAAAATTCAAGTTTGAGCTTTTTATAATTTTTGTAATAAAATATCTCTCAGCAGTGGCAGTACCCTTGTTTTATTTGGGGACATAAACCCTGCAACATATATTATTTTACATCTTAAGTATTACTATCCCTTTAAAGGGGATGTATCACCTCTGTATATAACATAGCCTAAATAGTAGGTTAAATATCGAATATGACTAAAAGTGTCTTCATTTTTTTTTAGGGTTTATTTTGTCTAAATTGAAGTTATAAAGTCTGCCCTGCAGCTACTTCCGCATAGACTGCATTTACTTGCTCTGTAACCGCAGTCCATCGCCCTGCTTCTGCTTTTAACCACTCAAATGCTAAAGTAGGCACACTTTGTAGACCGTTATAATGAAGTATTTCTTGCTAGATAGCACTATATTCGGCTCTGCTGAAGAGCCGCCTGCTGGTCCTGGGACCAGGATCTCATGCTGCCAGCTAGAGGCTGACGGCAGTGAAAGGGGAGTGGGGGGGGGGGACTTTAGAAGCGCTACATGTATGAGAGACCGGACTTACATCAATTAATTTATTTTTTTAATATCTACAATATTAAACTTTGTTAAAAACAGCCATTACTATCCCTTTAAAAGCATTTTTAATTAGTAAGAATTTTGAGAATTTGTATTTGTTTCCTGAGATGCACTTGGTTTTCTCTAGAATTTATCCAGTTCTTTTTAATAATCACTGTCTCTGACTTTGACTCATATCTCCCACTTCAAAGACATGCCTTCAAGGGACAGTAATAGCCCATAAAAAATATTTAGATTTAGGTAGATATTGAAAAAATAAACTATTTGCAACAAACCCTGTCTCTCAAACCACTATGGTTTGAGAGATATATGGCTTCAAAGTTCCCCCCTCACTCCCCTTCTCCTGATGTCAGCTGTAAAGCTGATATCAGGAGAATCAAGTTTTACAACTCAAGTAGGCTCTACAGCAGAGCCGAAATTGCGGTACTTAAAAAGAATTAATTGCTTTGGAACTGTATACAAACTGTGCCTGGTTTGCAAGCACACTTTGTAGACATTTCCAGTGAATGAATTCTTTTTATGTACCGCAATTTCTGCTCTGCTGCAGAGCCTCCTGCTTGTCCCCGGACCGGGATCTCCTGCTGTGAGCTAGACGCTGACGTCAGGAGAGGGAGGGGGGAACCTTGAATCCCTATATATCAAACCATAGTGGTTTGAGAGATAGGGTTGGTTGCAAATAGTTTATTTTTCGAGTATCTACCTAAATCTAAATATTTTTTTGGGGGGCATTACTGACCCTTTAATATGTGCTTCTGCTTAGGCCCATACAAAATATGTCATTGGAGCTCTTGTCTATGGTAATGGTCATCATTAGTATTTAGTGAGTCAGTTGATCTTAATCAAAGGCACTAGGTATGTCAGTGTCATGAAGGTTGAACCAGCCACTTATACAAGGCTAGATTTCCCAATAGGAAGAGAAGGCAACTGCCTAGAGCAGTGTTTCACAACCAGGGTGCTGTGGAACTTTGGCGTGTGCTGCGGACATCCACTTAGGGTGCCCCTTATTTTCAATAAAGAAGTTTATTAAAATGTGACTGTTGTGTTTCATCTGAATATTTATGAAAATGTTTATGCCCAATAAGTTTACTTTAGTCTTTCTGATTGTGAGACCTAAGAATAACCATAGATGTATATATTTTGCCCTTAAGTCCTTGACAAATGACATAAAATTGTAGGAGTATCCTGAAAATACTATACTGCATGTTAGGGGTGCCTTGACCATAAAAAGATTAAGAACCACTGGCCTAGAGCTACAGATTTTGAGAGGTTCCTCAGATACCAACACCCACATTCTAAATTGTAGGTGTGGTTAAAAAAATCCCAATATACCCCTTTATACTCTTTTATAGGCTTGTATGCTAGAGAGGTCTCCAAAGCAAAGCCTTAAAGATATTTCTAGCAAGAAAGGGTTTAACCCTTTAAGGTCCAGTGGTCCTGGGGTTGGATAACCCTTAAAGACCACATAAATGTCACTCGGTGAGCCACCACACGTGACTGGCTTCCCGGATGGGAGTCTGAAAGCTTCTATCTTGGAGCAGTCAGTTTCACACTCCCGTAGTGTTCACAGAATTCCAGCAGGAGCACTGTGAACACAAAACCCATGACATGCCAGGACCATCACTGGTCCTTAAGGCACAGACACCGGCGACATGTCAAGACGGTCACCGGTCATTAAGGAGCTAAATCTTTTTTTTTTTCATTTTTGCTTGTTATAGGCCAACGTTTTTTCACCACTTATTATCTTGATGAAGGTTACCAAGTGCTAACCGAAACGTTGATTTGAAGAAATAAAAACGTATTTTGTCACAACTTACAAAGACCTGAGAGTGCTTCTTCCATTACTGGATGTTTTTATATATATATATATATATATATATATATATATATATATATATATATATATATATATATATACACAGCATAACATTTCTGCATGTAGAATTAGTCATAATATGTATTATTTTTAACCCATTAATCCATACCTAGTGCCTTATCAACAAGTGGGCCTTTAACCAATAGAGATTTCTCCATAGCATTGATAAGCAATGCCATGTAGATCTATCTAGCATACAAAGGGTTAAAAGCACCATTTAAATAAATAGAAATATGGTGAATTTGTATTTCTCCTCTATGGTGCAGTTGGTTTGCTTCACTATTATTCTTGTTTTGTAGGAATTCCTTAGCCGTTTAGGCAAGCCATGAAAACATTTAATTTCCATATTGTTTACCTAGTCTCTGCTGATCTATAGAATGTTTCTTTTTGACCTTCATATGATCCCCCAAGGTTAAGAGACATGAACAAATGACATGGGGAAACACAGTCAAGGAATGAGGGGTCAGTCATTGTTTTGAACATTGGTGTGGCTTTGCCCCTGGGTTAAGCACTTATTCTGTCTGACTCTTAAAGCAGCTCTGGGAAGCTTCTGAGCTTTAAAGGGTTGTAAAACTCGGGCACGAGTCATAAAGCCCTCCGCAGGCTGACGCCCTGCAGTCTATTTTAGCTGCCCAGGAGTTTTCATTTTGCGGCTTTTTATGTGACCTCGTAAAAACGCCGTCAGCGCTGCGTACTGATTGGCTCTGTGGGACGGCTGCAGTTAGAGTTACAGCCTCTGACAAATTGTTCCGGTCTGAAGTCGATAGTAATTCGGCATGCGGCTGCGTTTGTATCACCCCCTCCTCCTCTCTGCCTTTCTGCATTTCTCCTTCAGTCCTTTCTCTGTCTAGTTCCTTTATTTCCATCTATCTCACATTTTCTTGCTGTAACTACCTTTTCCATTAGTATTTATGCTGTTATTTTCTTAATATTTACAATATATGTCTTCCTACCTCTCTTATGTATCAGTGCAGTTTCCTCTGTAAATGCTCTCTGAATCTCTTTCAATAGCTCTTTCTTTATTTCCATATTGACTGCCGGATACACAGGCCAAATCCCATCAGTCCTAGGACAATCCATCGTTACCACAATGAACAATGAATAAATAAACACTCTCATTGATTTAAATGGAACATTTAACCCTTTAAATGCTTAAGTGGTCTCCAAAGTTGGAGACTGGCATTCAAGGGGATTTAAAACCCCATTTAACTCAGTGGACACTTTTGGGAAACTGTGTTTCTCCCTTATGGTGCAGTTGATTGGCCCCAGAATTGCTCAGCTTTTCTTTTGTGCACAAGGCTCTTACGCATTTGGGACCTCTTTAACATTGAAGAGGTTAAAAACTCAATTTAAATCAATGCTATGTATTCCCTATGTTGTGGTTAGGTTTAACCATTATTGACCCACTTCTGCATATGACACTTATTGTCTCCACCTCCCACCCTCTTTCTTTCTTATTTTTTCTCATCCTCTTTCATCTCTCACTCTTGATCTTTCTCTTGCTGTCTCGCTGTTACTCTCTCTTGCCCTCTGTTACTCTCTTATGCTCTATCAGTGTCTTTGTCAGTCTTGCTCTGCTGCTGTCATTCTCTTGCTCTCTCACTCTCTCTCTCTCGCGTATGATATTACTACTCATTGCTCTCTCGCTCTTTTGTTCTTTATCTTACTTGGTCTCTTGCTCACTTGTTCTTTATCTTACTCTTCTTTGCTCTCTTTTTCTCACTTGTTCTTTATCTTACTCTTCCTTGCTCTCTCATATACTTATTCTTTACCTTACTCTTCCTTGATTTCTTGCTCTCCTGATCTTTACCTTATTCTTCCTTGATCTTTCACTCTTTTGACCTTTACCTTACTCTTCCTTGTTC
The DNA here is from genome assembly GCA_037306005.1 of Rhinophrynus dorsalis. Taxonomy (NCBI): domain Eukaryota; kingdom Metazoa; phylum Chordata; class Amphibia; order Anura; family Rhinophrynidae; genus Rhinophrynus; species Rhinophrynus dorsalis. Next base: position 153,109,949 of record CM074724.1, read on the forward strand.
TCTCTTGCTCACTTGTTCTGTATCTTACTCTTCCCTGATCTCTTGCTCTCTTGGTCTTTACCTTATTCTTCCTTGCTCTCTCCCACTCTCTTGATTTTTACCTTACTCTTCCTTGCTCTCTCGCTCTTAATCTTTATTGTACTCTTCCTTGATCTCTCACATTCTTATTCTTTACCTTGCTCTTCCTTGCTCTCACTCTCTTGATCTTTATCTTACTCTTCCTTGCTCTCTCTTGCTCACTTGTTCTTTATCTTACTCTTCCTTGATCTCTTGCTCTCTTGGTCTTTACCTTACTCTTCCTTGCTCTCTCCTGCTCTCTTGATCTTTACCTTACTCTTCCTTGCTCTCTCTTGCTCTCTCGATCTTTACCTTACTCTTCCTTGCTCTCTCCCACTCTCTTGATCTTTACCTTACTCTTCCTTGCTCTCTCCCACTCTCTTGATCTTTACCTTACTCTTCCTTGCTCTCTCTTGCTCACTTGTTCTTTATCTTGCTGTTCCTTGATCGTTCACTCTCTTGATCATTACTTTTCCTTGCTCTCTCACTCCTTTTTTCTCTCACCCTCTTATTCTCTCTTGCTCTCTGTCTTTCTTACTCTTCTCACTCATGCACTCTCACTCTTTCTGTCTCTCACTCTGACTCTCTTGTGCTCTCTCACTCACTTGAGCTCTCTCTCACTCACTTGAGCCCTCTCTCACTCACTTGAGCCCTCTCTGTCTCTGTTTCTTGCGGTCTCACACGCTTTCTTGGAATCTCTTGCACTGCTCTATTTTTTGCACTTTGTTACATTCTATCTTGTTCTCTTTGTCTTGTTCCCTCTCTCTTCCTCCCTCCCTCTCTCTTGTTCCTTAACTCCTTCCCATCTTGTTCTGTCTCCTTTCCTCGTTTATACATTTGTTTTTCATTGCACATATTGTGTCTTTATTTTTCTTCTTCATCTAATTACCCCATTTATTAGATCAGTTTTAGCCATCTCAAGTTCATTTATCTGAACAAATATATCTTTTCAAAATATAGCATGGAAAAAATAAGACAGCATTAAAAATAAAAATAAAAAATAACAGAAAAAAGTGAGAGCTGAGCTGATGTGTGTCCATGCTCAGATCACCAAGCAGCAAGAGAGAGAGCGAGAGAGAGAGAGTAGAACTGGAAATTAAACGTCACCATTAACTACCATGCAACAGAAAATGTTGAGCCATACAGTGTTTTGGCTCATTATTAAATTGGAACTAACACTTTATGTCAAGCTAGGTGATTTCACCCATACTCATTAGCCATTCTTTAATAAAAACTATACTTTACAAGGTAGTCAGCTTTCTTTATTTGTCAGTTTATGCAAATTAGCCAGTAATAGTTCCCACAGCCTGGTGTTAGATACCAACATTCCATTCTTCCTCCCAACTGCCACTTCCTGTCAGAAAGTACTGGCAAATTTGCATAAACAGGCAAATAAATAAAGCCAAATGTCTCATAAGCTATAGTTTTGAATAACAAAGTACTAACATAAATATAGTTGATTTTGGAAATTCTTTCAAAATCACACAAGTCATTATAAAGTGAGTTCCATTTTAAGTATCCAGCTTTTTATTGTCTGATACAAAGCATACCTAGTACACACCATTCCATATCTGATCCCATATATAGAATATACACATATAAATTAAACAGACCATTGCAAAGATACTTAACAGTAAGTGGAGAAAGCACAATCACAACAATTTATTAATTAACAACCTGAAATATAAACCTCCAAAGATTATTATGTTTGCAACACCCCACTCTTGATTTAAAAGGAATTTTAACCCCTTGAATATTAGAGAGGTCTCCAATGCATTGTTTTGCAGTGCATTGGAGATTAACTAGTATTCTAGGAATTAAGCATTTGAGTGCCAGAGGCACTCAAAGGGTTTAAAAAGGTATGATTAAAGGGATAGTAATGTTTAATAATAAAAGCAGCTCCAATTAATCTTCATAGTATTTGGGCCATGGAGAGTGGTATTTCACTACTGTCAGAGTTGTAGCTCAAGAGTAATTGAATGATAAAGTATCCCCCTCCCGCCCCTTTTACTGAAATAACACTGCTCAGAGCAGCAAGGTGGTGTCCAGGTGGATTGTAGAGAGGGACAATCTTCATTTAGCATAATGGAAAAACCTGAAAACCTGTCAAGGGGATCAGGGTTTTCATTGTTCTTACAGTAGGAAGATTGTCCCTTGCTGTGAGCTGTCTGGTCTGTGGACTAGATTCCACATCTGAGGGAAGGTGGCTTACACTAGGTAAAAGGGGCAGGAGGGGGAAACTTTATCATTCAATTACTCTTGAACCACAACTCTGACAGTACTGAAATAACACTCTCTATGGCTCAAATACTATGAAGATTAATTGAAGTTGCTGTTTTTGTGAAACATTACTATCCCTTTAAATCAGTAGACATTTTTATTTGTTCTTTATAGTGTAGTTTTTTTCCCCAGAATAGCTTGTCATTTCTTTGTGGAAATGGGCCTGTATGTCCTCTAATCTCCTATTAGTATTAATGAGAGATAACTTATGATTTCTTATAATCAGTTAAAGCAAGAGTTAGTGTAAACAGGGGTTTCACATGCACATGAACGCAACTATATAAAATAGAAAAAATACACAGGACCTTGTGGAGACATCTGGGAACCACTGTGAGACATTTATTTTAAACAAAATTCTTTTAAATTGTCCTCTTGACAAATGTTATGGTGTGTTATATAAAATGGCTGCCAAAGTCATATATCATTCATAGTGACACTTCCTCTTGATACCTTAGATAATTACAGCCATACACCCTTGGACAAAAATACATGTATGAATCTGTCAGGATCTCAATAATCTTCAAGTATAAGAATGGCATCATTTAGTTTTGGAGTATGCCCTTGCTAGCTCATTTCTGAATTCAAATAATTATAGTCTTGTGTCTGCTTTTTATACAGATACATTATTCTCATGAATAGCTCTGACCACACATGATAGAGTAAAGACTACAAAACATCTACTCATTGAAACAGATGTATTGAGAACAGGATGCATTTTAGGGCAAAACAAGTGCACCATAGGCATATCTGGGAATAAGGTTTGGCCATGAGACTCTGGATTTTACACCAAAGTGCAGGGGAAAATTCTCAGGCTGAGAAAGTCTGATGTTACCTACTCCATGATCTGGACCAATTCGATGCCTCTTTGGTCTCTAAATTGGTGTCATTTCTACGCAATAAGCAAACGGAAAAGTCCTGTGTGATCAAGCAGTCCCATCTCTAAGTTGTAGCTGTAGCACATTAAGATATCACTGAGAACTGAATGAGGAACCTTTGGATTACAGCAAGCAGTTACGTATCACCTAGAATCTACATTATGGAGAAATTTAAAGGTTAATATTTCAAAGATCTCAGAATCAGTTCCAGAGGTGTAACTAGAAGCCACCAGGCCCTAGTGCAGAAATTACCATGGGCCCCCCTGACCACATTGCCCCCAATCTCCACATTGACCCCCCATTTCCCCCAAGCTCCACATTACTCCCCCAATGCCCCATTCTCCACATTTCTTCCCCCATTGCCCCAATCTTCACATTGTCCCCCACTATTGCCTCAAAACTCCACATTACTTACCCATTTTCCCCAATCTCCACATTGTTCCCCCATTGCCCCCAATGCCCCAATCTCCACATTGCTTCCCCCATTGCCCCAGTATCCACATTGCCCCCAAACTCCACATTACTTCCCCATTGCCCCCGCTTTCCACATTGATCCCCCATTTCCCTGATGCCCCAATCTCCACATTGACCCCCATTGCCCCTAAACTCCACATTACTCCCCCATTGCCCCCAATCTCTACATTGCTCCCCCAATGCCCCAATCTCCACATTGCTTCCCCCACTGCCTCCAATCTCCACATTGCCTCCAAGCTCCTACCTCCCTGGTGATCCAGCTTTGGGGCAGGAGAGGTCTGTGCCTCCTTCGGCACAGACCTCTCTACAGCTTGAGCTCCCACACGTCGTCTTTTCAGTAATGCAGAGCGCTGGGAGATGATGTCATCTCCCAGCACTCTGCATCACTAGAGTGTGGAAGAGGTCTCTGCATCTAGAGGTCTGTGCCGAAGAAGGCACAGAGCTCACCTTGTTGCTAGATGCGGGCAGTGGAGGGTTGCAGGGGGCGGCCAAGCCCCTGGAGTGACAGACTCGGTCGCAGGTGTGACCACTGAGACCCCCATTGTTACACCACTAATCAGCTCATTATGTGTTCCAGGTATGACCATAGGGATCAAATAAAACTTATCTTTGATTTCAATAAATATTTTTGTCATATGAAGTTTCTTGAATTAAGCAAGTCAGCAATTAATTAAGTTGCTTCATTTTTGTAGTATGAAGCATACTGAATGTATCAATTAATCAATGTATTAGAGACCTTTCGAACATTCAAGGAGTTAAAAAGCCTGCTTAAATCGTCCTCTCTGGTGTAGTCAGTTTGCCCCAGAAATGTGCCAATTATTCTTAATACATCGTCCTCACTATGTATGTGTAAATCACACTGCTTTTGACTATATACATCCTTAAAGGAGCAGTAAACCATTTTGTAATGAAAAACTGTGTTATATATAGCTCTGTGTTGTAGAGCTTTTCCTGTTGAATAAAACAACGGTAATCCCATCCCTGTTTGTACAGTTTAATTTGTCAGGAAGTGAATTACAGTGTGATTACTTCCTGGAAGTTCAAACTGACAGCATAACTCGACAGTTTTGATCATATTCTGTGGATAACTGTTTTTCAGAGACTCGCCTCTCTTAGAAGATGCAACAGAATAAACACTGTAAAATCTCATGTATAATACTCACAATTTTGCCCCTTTTCACCTTATGCATATTATATATATATATATATATATATATATATATTATAAAACCACATGTCTGCTTCCCTTCCTCCACCCACTTCAATATGCTGCCACAATCCCCTCGCTCTACTCACTCTCTCCGGAGGCGTATGGGATGTCTGCACATAAAGCAGTGTGCTTGCATTTGCAGCCCTCTTCCTGTAACCCCCTGTGAGGACCTGTGTTAAGGGTTACAGAGCACTACTGTAGTTTCAGTGCATTGGATCTACTAATGGTGTTTTTTTGGTGGGTAGAGGGAGGGAAAACAAGGGTGCGTATTATCATACCTGGGAACTCTCTGGTTTTGCTACGGAGACTCCGAATTTCACAGTGAAATACCGGGTCACCAGGGCAGTTTCTCAATCTCCAAGTGGGCAGGGTTCAGTAGAAACTCTGCCCACTTGTTCTCAATCCCGCCCCGGTTCCTCCCACTTCCCACCCTCTTACCTTCATTCAACATATATTCTGCCCTTTTTTAATTTTTTTTGTCCCGCCCTCCTCCCCTCGTGACTAAGCCCCACCCCTTTTATGACCACGAATCGCGTCATTTCCCTCCCCGATTGGCGCTGGCAGGGCTACCCTCTGGGTAGCCTTGCCTGTCAAGTTCCCAGGTATGCGTATTATACCTGAGATTTTATGGTAATTGGAATCTGAACACTAGAGGGAACTATTCATTGATAAGTAGTGGGAGTATCATTGTTTTACTCAGCAGGAAAAGCTTTTAAAAAGCTTTAAAAAAGTTTACTGCTCATTTAACTGGTGACTTTCGGAGACAGGCCATCTTTATCTAATAAGCAATTTCCATTGGTTTGTATGAGGATCATTATTTACTTAAGACAGAATGTTACAGATAAAAAAGAAAAATCGTGGACAATAAGCATCGATTCATCTGTAGGTCTTTTGCCATATTTGGAAACAGTTGGCCTTATGTATCAAAGTGAAGTCTAGCAGTTCTGGGCCAAACTGCAAATATTCAAGGAAGATCTTGAGGATTTGTAGACCAGGACAGCTGCATGGAACAAATAAAAATTCCCCAGTTTCACATTGATTTGAATGGGGATGGGATAATAGGGCATTCTCCAATGCATTGCATTTTTAAAAGGTTAAAAGTTGATCAATGCGTTGGATACCCATACCTCCCAACACTTCAAATGGCCAAAGAGGGACATTTATGTTTTGGGTGGTGTTGGGAGTGTGGCTGGTGGGTGGGGCATTACCGAGTACTTTTAGGTTATTTCATGACTTATTGACACCTCTTTGTATAAATGAATAAATGATTTAGAACAAGACAAGTATTTTATTTACACAGACTAATTTATAAACACTTATAAATATTAATGTGAGTTTTATTGCTGTGGAGCAATGTGATACACTTATATAACACACCACACAGTCTGATCTGCTAAAAAAAGGGACATCAGAGTGGGAAAGAGGGACAGAGGTATTTGGGTCTCAAAGAGAGGCTGTCACTCCTAAAGAGGGACACTTGGGAGGTATGGATACTCCTCTGGAACTCAAAGGGTTAAATCAATGAACACTTGTATTAAAGTGGAACTATCACCTAAAACCAAAGTTTTACTATGCGTTTTAATGTTTAACCCGACATTAGTGCTGTGTGTGTGTTCTTCAAGTCGCCTGGTAGTGGAGATATTTGACCTGCAAAATTGGGTACTTCCGCGTTCTGCGGGCCTCCATGACGTCTCAGGACTTCCCAGCTGCCACAGGGAGCACGTTCACACTGCCCTTCGAAGCTGGATTTCTGTGCTGTAGCGTTATAGCAAACTCCGTTTACAATGCTACTGAGGTTGCAACCTCAGTAGCATTGTAAACGGAGTTTGCTGTAATGCTACATCACAGAAATCCAGCTTCGAAGGGCAGTGTGAACGTGCTCCCTGTGGCAGCTGGGAAGTCCTGAGACGTCATGGAGGCCCGCAGAACGCGGAAGTACCCAATTTTGCAGGTCAAATATCTCCACTACCAGGCGACTTGAAGAACACACACACAGCACTAATGTCGGGTTAAACATTAAAACGCATAGTAAAACTTTGGTTTTAGGTGATAGTTCCGTTTTAATCTGCCTCAGTTTATGAAACCTTCTGTTATTGTGCATTAACTGAGAATAATTCATAATATTAAGATTTTTTTCATGTAAGGGCTTAAAATGAAGGTGGGGAATGGGTACATTTGATTTGTAGTTTTAGCAATGCAGGCAAGCTTTTTCTTTTTTTTTCTTTTTTTACATGCTCCGTCTAGTTTCTAAAGTAAAAGGAGAAAAGAAAATGACAAGCCAAATAACACAGATAACTTAAGTCCTTTATATATGGAAACTGCCAAGCAGAAGGAGAGAGACAGACAGATTGTAATTTAAATGAACATTACTACTTGCCTTATACAAGGACAGGAAAAACTGCAACTCCATCAACTTCCAAAGTGAAAATAAATCACCACAGACTTAACAACTTTTATCTGTTGTTATAATCCTCTTACGGGTGAGATGATTGAGAGATATCTGATTTTTCGACTTTATTTTCAAAATAGTAAAGTATACAAAAGTATTTTTTTTCAAGTATGAAAGATGTGTAATCATAGAGGAGCTATTGAACCATCACAAAGATAATTGTCAAACTCAAAAGCCACATGACTTTGTTATTTATTTTGAAATGCTCATTTTTTATTTTTGCAGTGAATCGGACAATACTACAAGCCAACTGTACAACATAAAAGCAGGGATATTTATAAAATGCACATTGATTTAACCTTTTTAGTGCCAGGAGGTGTCTAATGCCTTGTGAATTAATTTGCATGCCAAATTAACAGCTGTTTTGTTTGATTCATTATGCTTTATGAGCACAAACTACACTCCTTCCCCCTTTCTTTTTTTCCCACAATCAACATTTCTTAATTTGTAAAATACTTTGTTTGATCAAATACACTTTGCTCACAAGAGTGGAAATTTTAAAGGGATAGTAATACTTCGTTTAATCTTTATTTTATTTTGTAGGCATTAAAAAAAACATGAAGAACGATATAAGTCTTATCTCTCAAACCTTTATGGTTTGAGAGATATTCACAAGCAAAGTTTCCCCTCCCTCCCCTTTTACCTAGTGTAAGCCATCTCTTCTCAAGTGTGGGGAGTCCATAGACCAGACAGGTAACAGAAGGGGACAATCTTCTTCCTATGAGAACAATGAAAACCCTGCCCTCCTTGACACGTTTTTCAGGTTTTTCCCTTATCTTAATTGAAGATTGTCCCTCTCTGCAATCTACCTTGGCACCTCCCTTCTGCTCTGGCTGAGCAGTGTTACATCAGTAAAAGGGGCAGGAGGGGGATACTTTGTCATTGAATTACTCTTGAACTGACAGAATTGAAATAACACTCTCCAAAGTCCAAATACTATGATGATTAATTAGAGCTGCTTTTATTATGAAACATTACTATCTCTTTAAAAGATAATGTTTTGTTCAATTGAAAGCACTTAGCATGCACAATCAAGTAGAGTATACATGGTCTTTTTCGAATAAGAATTGTCTCATCTTATATATATAGAAATTAGCTAATTGCACCAAAAAAAATAACAGTTTTCGTGATTAAATATTAGCGTCAGGTATAATTTATTCTTAATGGAGTAAATAGCGACAGCTATGTGTGCAAAAAATATTCTCATTAGTGTATATTCTGAAAATGCTCTCAGAATATTCTCAGACATATTTATAAGCTTGAGTTTACTTCTTAACAAATGACTCCTCACTGCATATTTTAGTGACAAGTTGTAAACACACACTAAGAATGGTTTTTATACATCTCCCCCATAGAAACATAGAATTTGACAGCAGATAAGAGCCCATCTAGAGCTAGATTCTATTACAGGTGCTAATTTTATCTCTGCTTTTATCTCCAGTTTTCTCCATAGACTTCATATGACCAGTTGCTGTAGAAGAAGGTTGGAGATAAATAAAACTGACAGCAGCATTTTTAAATATTGTGTTTTATACATTTAGAAAGTGTTCCCAGTCAGTGACTGGCCTTATTATGTCTATAGACACACTGGGCCTTATGCACAAAATGAAGCCTGACACATTCTGGATCAAACAAATTGCATCATGGTGGACAAATAAAACATCACTTTGATTTCTTCTGTGCATTTTTCTTGACACCGCCCATTAGTGATCAAAGGCATGTTTGCTGATGGAAAAGTGAAGAAGCAGCATGAGCTGAGAGGCCAGGCTGCTGTTCAAGCACTTACCATCCTCAGTCATAAGACTCTATGGTAATCAATGCGTACAGTAAACACAGTAAAATCACTAGTGTGAGTGACGAAGAGAGGAAGTTCCGATTTACTTCAGGGGCAGGATTTGTGGCCAGAGAGAGAGAAAACACTGCTAGTAAGAGACGGAGCAAATGCGTTCTTGCTGCTTGCAGCTTACTACGATCAGACTCGGAGTGACGGAGTCCATCTGTCCCACACCCTGTCACGTTTTTGTCTCAAGGAAATATAGTCAGCCTATTTCATGACAACATATAATGGGGGAAATTACTAATTTTTTTCCTGCTGAATAGATATGGACCAAATATGCAGGGTTTGTGGAGACTCACACTGACTCTCTAACTTTCAGGAGCCAGCTTAATTTCTCATATAGTGCAAAAGTTATAATAATTGCTATAAGCAAGGTATCAGTAATTGAAAATCAGCATTTAGCTCTCTGAGCTCCTGAGAGTTGCAGAAAGCATTGTTGTGCAATGTGTTGCATTCTGACTGAGACAGAACCCATGATTGAACTATAACTATATATGCTGTAACAGTAACAAAAACAATTTAGTTTGCTACTTCTGGTTTAAAATATTCAATTTATCCCAAACATTGGACGTCTATAATTTTCATGATCGAATTAAAGGAACAAAGGGGTGAATGTACTACAGCAGTTCAAAGCAGTAGCAGGTACTAGAATCTGCTTTCTGCCCCTACTCTTGTCGACAAGTTACTAAGCTTCATGCTCCCCAAATCCTCCCCGAAACACCACTTGTGCCAAGGGTAGAAGAGTAGGTGGTTTAGGGTGGTTCTTCTCATTACGCCATGTGTAGATCAATGTGCTAGCATTAGCGTATGCCATTACCCTGCATATGCATTGGGGATGGCTTGGATTTGCTGATATGAAAGGGATAGTAATACTTGAAAATTATTTTATTTGATATTGTAGCCCTTAAAAAAACATTAAAAATGATATAAGTCTTATCTACCAAACCTTTATGGTTTGGGATATATTCACAAGCAAAGTTTCCCCCTGAGTGACGTCACTGTTCTAGCTCTCAGATTTGTAATCCAGTCCTGGGACCGGCTGCGGCTCTCCAGAAGCGCCAAGATCACAATCTTTAAAAAGAATTTCTTCATTGGAATGGTCTACAAAGTGTGCTTGCAAGCCAAGCACACTTTTTACACAGTTCCAATTAAGTAGTTCTTTTTAAACATTGTGAACTCGGCACTGCTAAAGAGCTGCTGGTTGATCTGTGGACCGGATTCCAAATCTGTCCACTAGATGGCAGACCTGGCTGAAACAGCCAGGAAAAGGGAAATTTACTTTATTTTACTTGTGAATATCTCCCAAACCATAAAGGTTTGGGAGATAAGACTTATATCATTTTTAATGTTTTTTTAAGGGCTACAATATCAAGTAAAACTATTTTCAAGTATTACTATCCCTTTAAAGCCCAATACTGGCAGAGTGTGTCTGTATGCATAATAATGATCATTTACTCTAGTGTTTACACTGAAGTGCTGCTGCTGGAATTATAGGTCATCACCAGTGAGGCTGCACTGGTGAGTTTGTGCATTTGCCCCTTCACCTCCTAATAATATGTTAATATGACTATACACTGTATGTGCTAAGATGTGGTAGCAAGCGATAGTGTCAGAGTTCAAAGAAACATTATCTAAGCTTTCAATGCAAGTCACGCATGAGACTTTAGTATATTGTCATAAACGTCTTATTTGCAATTGTTGTCTTTCAAAGTTCTCCACTCATAGCTGAATATTTCAGAGTTCTTCATATAGAAGCGTGTTTAAACTTTTCTATAGCGATCTAATGTGAAACCTCATTTAAGGATGAAAGGGTGAAGTTTAACATTAGATTGCTATGGATACCTTTGAAATACACTGCTGTTGAGTAATTTTCTATTCACTGCTATGGCAACTTTTAAATACACTGCTGTTAAAGCAGATGTTTCACGTATAAGCATTAACCCCTCTGTCGCTCAATCCTCCCCTAAGCACGTATGAAATATATTTGAAATAGTTATATAACTGATAATTCTTCAAAAACTTACTATATAAGTTATATTCCCTCACGAAGAAGAGCGGTGCCATATTGCTTACGTTATTCCCAAGATTCATTGCTTTACCGGATGCTGGATGTGACATCACTGGTTTGGCCAGCCATTGACTATCTCCTACTCAAGCACAATCATGGGTGTGAAGAATTTAAGGGTATGTGTTGTTTTAATCTATCTGACCACTCCAAGTCTATGCATGATCATATCCAGGGATTACACAACATAGTTAGAGATATAAAACAGGATATTGATGGTGGCTGGTGGGATTTGTTGTGGTCATAGCTTCCTAATTTTGCCTGGCTTAAACAATTAGTCGTGGGTTTCCTCGTCTGTCTTGTGAGTCTTATTTTCATTTGTTGTTTTGACCAGTGCTGTCCATTCCTCCTCAGTTGTGCTCGTACTGCCCTACCTAAATTTGGAAAAGTTCATTTTTCTGTTGACCCTGTCCCCACAAGCTGGTACCTGAAGGGTAGTTATGAGGATATCCCCCTCCATAAACTGGATCCCACCTATGACCTCCCTCTCCGAGTTATGAATAATCTATATGATAAATTGCGCTTTCCTCCTCCTGTACCAGTTTACCCACAAGATAAGGCAATCACTAAGCAGCCCTAGAGGGCTCGGGTCCCCTAATGCCATCATGATGCTCTCGAGGTGGGGTCCTGTTTGCGGTTAGGATCATTGACCTCTCTGTGTATGGCTAGGGGCTGGTGCTGTGATTGTTCTTGTAAGAACAAAAGAAGGGATTGAAAGGAAGAAGATATTTAGTTTTTTTTCTAGACGTACACATATACTTGCTATAACCAGTTATATTCTGCTTTAAACACATAAGTTTGTTAAGTGTTAATTAGAAAGAAAATGATTTAAACACAGAAAATTAGAAGTGTTAGATTAAATTGTTTAGAATAAGTTGTACTTTCCCCTTATCAGTAGAACAGTCTTTTTTTATAAACTATTATCTTGTTTTGTTTCTGTGAAGGACTTTCTGTTAAGTAATGTGTTGATTTCAGATGTAGTTTGCCTAATTAGCAGCATGTCCGAAGCTCTGACCTTTTCATCAGGTAGTGGTAGTCACCCACCTCTTTCATTCTATTGGTGAAATAACCGATAATGTCTATGTATGTTAATGTACCTGGGGAGGTAAAACATCCCCCTCCCTTATTATTATGCTTACCACCCATTTTTCAATATTATATAAACTCTTGCATTGGGATAATAAATTGAAGGGAGATTATTGCACAAGACTATTGTGTCTACGTGTGTTCATTTCCTTTCCCGGACGTCTGAGGCCCAGCAGATTCTGAGGAACGGTGTGAAGTCTGAGGTCCCCGGGGAGTAAAGGTGTTAGACCAGAGATAAAGAAATCCAGTATTCTTATCACCCAGTATACTGACATTATGCTTGTAATCTCAGTAACTCCAGATCTAAAGGGAAAGTCGGAGTGCAATTGGGTGTGCACTTGCCAGGAGATAGGGATGGTTTCAGTTTCAATGTAGTACACCTTGTACTGTACCATGGATGGAGGTTACATCACCAGGTACATTTTCTAAAGCGCATATACAGAAAACCACATTTTTTCTTTAAAGGGATAGTAATACTTAAAATGTTAAAAAAAACTTGTAGGCTTTATCCCCCTGAGTAAAACAAGAGTACTCCCACTGCTGAAAGGTGTTTCATTCAAAAGTTATTAATTTTCAAAGTTGAATTTTTTAGGTGCAATATCACAGTGGCCTGAAATTGTACATTGGCGCTGTTGCTATACCATCCTATGGAGATATATGGTCCCGGGACCAGAGCTGTCCATAGGATCATGTAGCAACAGCGCCATTGTACAATTTCAGGCCACTGTGATATTGCACCTAAAAATTTCAACTTTGAAAATTAATAACTTTTGAATGAAACACCTTTCAGCAGTAGGAGTACTCTTGTTTTACTCAGGGGGATAAACCCTACAACATATTTTTTTTTACATTTTAAGTATTACTATCCCTTTAACACGACTGGAGGGTATATGTTCCACTACATATTAAATATAATTCATATTTTGATTAAACTTCCCCTTTAAGTAGTTTGATATTAGCATGGTTACTGACATGTCTGCAGACTTATACAATTACTATTACAATTACTGCACGTAGGAGATATTTACTCCAAAGTATTATGCTAATGACCAATGTCTCTCTTCCTCCCCTTGAATACAAAATTCTTAGTGTATATGGTAAAGTATATCTTATTCCCCAAAGTGAAGTGCTCACTTCACATAGTCAAGAAATATTCGCCAGCAAATCCAGCCTTAGTGCATTTCCCCCATGTTTATAAGGCAGAAGCAATAGAATAAAGTTGGTCACACTCAATGATCAACATGATGAACATAACTAGGATAATTTACACTCCCCAAACATTAGGCTTCTTTAGGAAGTTACTTACTTTGCCTAAAGCTATCATCAGGCACGTGATATTAACACAGTTTTTTAATGCTGCGCTAATTGCCATTCTCTGGAAGAAGGGATTGCTTATTAGGCGATTTTCCTATGAGTGAATTCAGCTTGTTGGAAAACGCACAAACATACCTGCATTCACGCATTTGAACTCAAATAAGTTCAGCAGAGCGTATCTGCATATTGTACTATGGGCCACTGTTTAGGTCATTCACATGGCAGGTTGAATCACAGTGATGCTCATCACAATAATCTAATCAATTGTAGCCAACGTGGGAGTTAGCCAGTCTTGTTTGGTTGATATCACCCTAGTTTTCCATCTTCCCTGGCACACATCCTGTGGAATGATTGCTACTGGAGTGCAATGCATTGGATGTAAGTAAACAAAAGTGGCTCAAGCAGAGCAGATCAGTTTGTCCTTGTGAACCTACCATAACCCATTAAGGATAAAAGGGGTGTGTAACCTTATCCTCTCCAATGCTTTGTGTACCCTGCAGACCCTTGAAAGGTTAAATAGAAATCTAGCCCTGCATGCAGATTTTGCATCCTTTCTTAAATTTGGTATTAATATGACCAGTTGCTGTAGACGAATGTTGGAGATAAATAAAACTGACAGCAGCATTTTTAAACATTTTTTTTATACATTTAGAAAGTGTTCCCAGTCAGTGACTGGCCTTATTATGTCTATAGACACACTGGGCCTTATGTACACAATGAAGCCGGACACATTCTGGATCAAACAAATTGCATCATGGTGGTGTCGGACTATTTATATGAAGGTATCCAAATGGTTAAAACAAAAGAACCACTCATTTGGATTTCTTCACTTAAATAGGCAAATGACAATATAAAATAATTTGAGAACTTTATACTTTAATATGTATTGACACGCTACTTCACAGTAACGAATTGATCAGAGTAATCAATCTTTCATATTTGTGCAATATATCTATATTATTAAATACAATATAATATATAGATAACAAGTATCAACAACAATGAAATATATCAGTGATTAGCAATTATAATAGGTACATAGAAAAACAAACCACACGTATTACCATGAGGATTATCAGCGGTGAAAGGGTTAACCACACATAGGTATATTCAGAGGTATAATAACAATAATTGCACTCAGTAGCATAGAACAGGTTAATTGATCCTTACAATTAATTATAATACAGTTGGCAGTCTATGAATACCTCTGCCCCAGAAACTGTACAGACTATGCTAATTATGATGTAAGGGGTATTGTGAAATGAATTAAATACTTCCTCTAACAATTCCTTGTATCATATATCAATAATAAAATAGGGAATAACTGGAATAGAATCCCAGATTTAAATCACTATAATTCAAGTATATACTGAATTTGAATATTGCTTACCTCTGAATAAAATATATAAATTGCAATTAATATAGTCAATCAAAGATTATACAATTAATCTGCCTAGAATTAATCCAATAACATATGTCTACTAAGTATACCAACTTCATGCAACATATATCATAGTTTTGACTACAGCAACATATATAAAACCTATAGGCACTCCAAGGGTTAATCCACTCGTTTAAAATAGGTGCCACACCCAAAAGTTTATTTTGTCTATGGGAAGTGCACACTTCCAATTTACAAAAGATAAGCCTGGTACCTTCACAAAGGACTTTAGAATGCACACCACAAATAAATAGACAAACAGCAGTTAGAGAGTTAATAAATGAATTCCAAGAATGCCCTTGATTAAATATTAGCTATTATAATTTTACCAGAAACACAATATTCTAGACATAACAAAAATTATATTAACCAATATACACAAGGATAAATATATATCACTGCTATCTCTATTTTATGATCTCTCTGACAATTGATAATAAATTAATTAATTAATTCTTCGTAATTTCTTAATTACTGTGCTAAATATAGCTGATTATAATATTTTCCATAAAACTGGCCAGGCTTCTATGGGCAAATATATATATATAATTTTCCTCGAATATCGAGGAAATATACTTATTTTGAAATTAGGCAGAATTAGAATAAATAAAATATAATTACCAGGTCAATCAGTGTGGATTCTTGAAGTTATTAGGGATAGAACCATGAACCAAGGGCCTTCTTTTTCCAGGAAACCAAGAGCTGTTAGGGGTTTTCCTCAGGAAGTCAAGAGGGTTGAAATCATCCTATTTTGGCATTATATTAGGCAATTTTGCCTTATCAGTAATCCCCACTTCTTCCTAATGATTGGACAAAGATCCATCTATTAGACTATGACATCATCTGTCAGACCTGATTGGATACTTATATCTTATGCTAATCAAACAAAAATATAACAATTATGAGTATTTGACAATATAAATGCTGCAGATGGCGCCATTACGCTATATTAGAATTTTACATGTGACACATAACATGGCCTATGTCAAAGTGAAGAGCGGTAATGGAGTTTATCAGAAACCCCATAAACTAGTCATTTTGCTAGTCTTTCTCATAAGGGAGTCTGTCTCTCACAAACTTGATGTCTACAATTTAACATCAATCGGCCATTACTGTCTCCCTCATAGAGGCCCATTATTTTAACATGAGGTAATTTGAACATATTTTAAACACAGGTTTTTCAGTTAATTTCTACTATTAGAGTTATCCCACTATGCTCCACCAGGACAACGTCTCTGACAGTGGACAAATAAAACATCACTTTGATTTCTTCTGTGCATTTTTCTTGACACTGCCCATTAGTGATCAAAGGCATGCTTGCTGATGGAAAAGTGAAGAAGCAGCATGAGCTGAGAGGCTGGGCTGCTATTCAAGCACTTACCATCCTCAGAGTAGAGTAAGGACTATCGCCACTGCCATAGCAACGCAATAAGTTTGTAAACGTTTTTTTTTTTTTACTATGTTGTATATGAATAGACTAATTGAAAAGCCCGTTTACACAGGCCACAGTGCCACCCAGCAACCGGCTGGATCCTGTCTTGTCAGTGGCCGCTCTGCAGTCATGCGCAGTACTGACTGGCCGAACGTGCCGTGGCTGATATGGAGTGGGGGGCTCCGAATTCCGACCGGAGTCCTTTCTGCACACAGGTGCGCAGAGAGGATGCCGGTTTGAATTCAGAGCACCATGCTCCGTATCAGCCGCAGCGCGGGCAGTCTTTACTGAGCATGACTGCAGTGCGCGCAACCGTCTCTACTGCACATGACGGTTTCTGACAAACATCCTTAGCGAATCATTATATAGGATGATATGAGAAAAACTTGAAAACACAGACAATTTAATATCTTCTCTTAACCCCTTGATGACCATAGCTGGGAACTCTCCAGGTTTGCCCCGGAGACTACAGTTTTCACTCTGCATTACCGGGTCTCTGGAGCAGAGTATGATTCTCCAGGGTGTGGGCAGTTTCTTAAGAAATTCTGCCCATTTGTGCTCCTTCCCTATCAGTTCCACTCACTCCCTATCCATTTCTCCTCCTTCCCCAGCCTATTGCCTTTAGTTTTACAACTTTCTGGAGCCCCGCACCCTGACAAGATTAAGCCTCACCCCCTTTTGATGCAACTCACGTAATTTGTCTCCCTGATTGGCAACACAGAAGAAAATGTTCCCAGGTATGTTGATGACGCTAGCCTTCAAGGGGCTTAAATGCTTCCATATTTTTTTCAGTGTTAACCAAGAAGCCTCTGTCCCTTTAAATATTATGCTGGTAAGTTCCCCAGAGCTTGATAAAGAACCTGCTCTATTTGTTCCTTTTAGAAATCATAAAATGAGTATTTATTCTCACACTTGATGCCATTACCTTTAGAGGCAGAATCAGCATCCATTGTTTCTCTGCCAAAGCAGAAATCTCCAGACTGCAGTTTGAAAAGAAAGAGCGATAACGATCATTGTTGGAGCATAAAAAGACGTGTAGTCCCACTTAACTGGTCCAGAAAGCGTTTCTTCCCCCCACAACAAATTGCATTCACTTTCACACCTTCACTGTGCAATTCTACAATAATTTTCCATTGTAAATACACTTTGGTCAACATGTATAAAAGCAGAAGTGGAGGATTATTCAGGCAATCCGAATGCTCCATAGAAAATAAATAAAAAATGTACACAATTGAAGATGCAGTACTTTTTTTTATTTGTTTTACTAAGCATTAACTATAAGACTTTACCTGCTGAGTAATCCAGTGGTACTGCAGCTGCTGAGTGAATTTTCATTCAAAAGTTATACAACTCAAACTCTTAGCAACAGTACCAATAGACATTTTATTTTATAATGCACTCTAAGGGGAGAGTTTAGGTCATTGACTCTGCATCTTCATAATAAGTGAAAAGAACAGTACCACCTTTTAGCCACAACAGACAATTTCAGGTTAAAGTACAATTATAATAATACAGTTTGAACTGTAATAATTTCTGAATAGAACTTCTAAGTGAGAAATATCTTCACAGCGGGGGTACCTTTGTTTTACTCAGCAGTAAAAGCCCTACAATATTATAATTTTTCACAAAAAAAGTTTACTGCTTCTTTAAATGGGTTTTTCAGCCATTAGAGCACTGGAGAAATTTGCAGCCTATTGCTTCACAATACATTGGAGATGTCTCTAGGGTTCAAAAGAGAGATTTTAAAGGGATAGTAATGGTTAATTTTAAGTTGATTTAATATTGTAGACATTAAAAAAAAGATTAACATCAATGTAAGTCTTATCTCTCAAACTTTTATGGTTTGAGAGATATAACTTGCTAAAGTTACCTTTTCCTGGCTGTTTTACTCAAGTCTGCCATCTAGCTGACAACTTCAGTGTCCAGTCATTTGACCAGACAGAGGCTCTTCAGAAGAGCTGAAATCACACTATTTAGAAAAACATACTTCATTAGAACGGTCTACAAAGTGTGCTTGCAAGCCAGGCAAACCTTGTAGACTGTTCCAGATAAAGTATTTATCTTTAGATATCGTTATATCGGCGATGCTGAAGAGCCGCATCTGGTCAAGTGACCAGAATCTGCTTCTGACAGCTTTACAGCTCGTCAAGCAGAAAGGGGAGGGACCAGAGAACTTCATTTTCCTATATCTCTCAAACCATAACGGTTTGAGCGGTATGAATAAGTGCAAGTACTCTCTTTTAACTGTATATACCATATAGTTACTACTTTTTTTCTGACATTACTATCCCTTTAACCCTTTGAGTGCCAGAAGAGTACACAACGTATTGCTCTGGCACTCAAAGCGTTAACGAATGGGAATTTTTTTTTTTCCCGTTGGTGCCCTTGATTTACCCGCAAATTTCTCCACTTTTGACTTTATACATATTCCCTTTCAAATTTCTGTAGATTATTCTGGAAGAAATCTCTAAAATGGTTACCGTTCTAAGACCTGCATTAGAAATGGTCCATATTTACAAAAGCAAACTGGAAGTATTCTTGAGGGGATACATAAAAAATCCTAAATTCCTATCCACCTGAATAGAGCTTTTAACCCCTTAAATGCTAGAGAGGTCCCCAATGCATTTCTTCACAGTGCACTAGAGATCTTTCTAGTATTTAAGGAGTTAAACACCCAATTTAATTTAACAGGAATTTGTATTTCTAACCTGTGGTGAAGTTGGTTTCTCCAGAATAACTCCAGTTTGCTTTTATAAATATGGGCCATAGAACATTTTGTATAAACGCAAACAAGAAGGATTCTGGGACAAACTCAATTCATCTCAGAGGAGAAATAAGCATTCCAATCCATGGAACCCTTTGCATTGCGTTACACACCCCTCTGGCAGTTAGAGGATTAAACTAGGCTTTTAACCCCTTGAATGCTAGGAATGTCTTCAATGCATTGTGGCACAACGTGCTCAAACCTCTGTAGAATTCAAGGGGTTAAAACAATATGATTTTCGGGAATGTTTATGTTTGCCTGTAGAGCAGTTGATTTACCTCAGAACTGCTCCTACCACAGGGCCTTCTTCATCGAGCTAAAAAGATGCATTTCCAGAGCAAACCAACTGTAACACATGGGTGGAAATGAAAATGCCACAAATGCATATTGATTTAAATTGGGCATTAACCCCTTGAACGCTAGAGCGGTCTCCACATTTGGTTTGCTCTAGAATTGTTCCTCTTTAGCTTGATGAATAAGGGTCCTAAATCCTAGATCAGTAAAGACAAAACCAGAATTAGAATGCAGAGAAATACTTGGCCAACCTTGTCTGTTTTTCTCATTTATCTGCTGTAAACTTTTGACCCTGTGTGATTTTGTCTATTACAAGCATTTCTCATTTTTCTTACCATATTAATTGTTGCTAACTGCTGAGACACTATTCCATGAATCCCCAGCCCTTTCTGTAATGTAATATTTGCTCACGTTTCCCTTCGGGCTGCCAGTATTCTAATTCAGACCATTGTGACTTGTGCTGTACTAGTATGAATCGGTGATGATTCAGTTCTCTGGATAATAGGAAAATTCTGCTTCTGACTGAATTGATTTGGTAGAATTACGCACAGACATACAGGCACAGACAGACAAGCACTCATGCAGACACACAGAAGGGGCACTCTGATGGACACATAGGCAGGCGCTCAGACGGATACACAGACAGGTACTCGGATGCATACCTCCCAACACTTCAAATGGCTAAAGTGGGACACTTTTTTGTAGGGGTGTGGCTAGTGGGCAGGACATTACAAAGAATTTTTAGGCTGTTTCATGACATATTGACATCTCTTTGTGTAACTGAATAAATGATTTAGAACAAGAATAATTTATAAACACATACGGATGTTTAAACAAACATTAACCCCTTAAGGACCATTGACGTGGCAGGACCATCACGCTGGTCCAGCACTTAAGGACCAGTGACGGTCCTGCCACGTCACATACTTTTACTCACCGCATTCCTGTAGGAGTGTGGTGAGTAATACCGGGCACTGAACTTGATCGCTCCAAGACCGGAGCGATCTCTTTCAGTCCCTCCATTCGGCGTGCCGCCCCACGTGATCAGTCACATGGGATGGCAAGTCAAAGTCTTTTATGTGGTCCTTAAGGGACAGTACACCCCAGGACCGCTGGTCCTTAAGGGGTTAAGGACCCATGACAGTCCAGGACCGTCATGGCTTGTTTTCCGTTAAGGGCCCATGACGGTCCTGGACTGTCATGGAACTCTGGGCTCCCTGCGCGGCTGAACGCTGTTCGGGGAGTCCGGAATCGGATCCTAGAAAAAAAAAATGGTCCGTGGTCCTTAAGTGACGGCCGCGTGTGTGAGCGGCCCATCCTTAAGGGGTTTATGCGAGGTGTGTGGATGGATACACACACAGGCACTCGAATAGACACTCAAGCAGGCTCTCTGACAGACAAATAGACAGGTACTCAGATGAATACAGAGATACATTTGGACAGACACACAAGCATACCCCCACCCTCCCATGACCCCAGCCCAGTTGACTGTTACCGGGCACAAAAATACATTTACCTTATAATATACATTAAAAAAATTAAATTAACAGGACAGTGCAGGGGTATATAGATAGGGACACTAAACAAGTAATCTTACTGCAATAAGTAAACGGGTGAATACAACAGCCACCATAAACAAAGAGAGGACTTTGCTGCAGTGGAAATTATATTGTGTTAGTCACAGTGGGTGTGGTCAACAAAGCTGTGGTGTCCCTCCAATGCAACACAGTAGGTGGTTGCTTGTCCTGCCTACCTCCAGTAGTCATGTCTTATACTTAAAGGGATAGTAATACTTAAAATGTAAAAAAAAAATATGTTGTAGAGTTTATCCCCCTGAGTAAAAAAAGGGTACTCTCACTGCTGAAAGGGGTTTTATTCAAAAGTTATTACAGCTCAAAGTTGAATTTTTTAGGTGCAATATCACAGTGGCCTGAAATTGTACAGTGGCGCTGTTGCTACACCATCCTATGGAGATTTATGGTCCCAGGACCAGAGCTGTCCATAGGATCGTGTAGCAACAGCACCACTGTAGAATTTCAGGCCACTGTGATATTGCACCTAAAAATTTCAACTTTGAAAATTAATAACTTTTGAATGAAACACCTTTGAGCAGTGGGAGTACCCTTGTTTTACTCAGGGGGATAAACCCTACAACATATTTTTTTACATTTTAAGTATTACTATCCCTTTAAGTTCATACCTGGTTACATTCCCCTTTTAAATAATGTTAATGGAGTAAGGCCCATATGTATAAAAAAAAAAAAAGTTCCTTATTCTGGAATAAACTAACTGCACCATAGGGGACAGAATTCCTAAATTCCAATGCACTTGTATAGAGCTTTTTAACCCCTTCAATACTAGAGAAGTCTCCAATACATTATGAAGCAAAACTGGAACATTTTTTTTTAGTCTAGTTTCACTGTTCCATTTTACATGACTTCATCTTTCATATATATTCTTTTTCTTCCAGTAGTAAAGAAGCATACAAATTAATTAAACTGCTTTAATCCCCATTGTCTGCTCACTGCAGCACTTCACTGCTGAGTTTAAAGAGATGTTTGTCAAGATGCCACAGTTTTCTTCTTGATGAGAATCTTGTCTTTAGTCCTTGCTCTGAGTTTCCAGAAATATAACAATCTAGAGACCCCTTTTCTGACAAATTAGAATGTGCACAATGAGGTCCTATGTTCAAAATAAAAGTGATTAATTCTGGATCAAACCAACTCTACTATAGGGGACAAGTAAAACAGCCTACTGATTCAAATGGCGCTTCACAGTACAGTATAGATCTCTAGCATTCTAGAGGTTAAAAGGCCCATTTAAATCAAAGGAACTTTGGGGTACATTTTTGATATGCCATTCCGATGTACAATATAATGTTCTCACTTGAAACTTGTGGCACCTATACACTCATACAGTATGCATCCATTGGGTGCACTGGTAATCTAAATACTATAAAGCACTAACCTGCAAAGCTCCCTGTGTGAGCAACCGCACATGCGCAGTAGAGACATCTGGAACTATGCAGTCATGCACAGTAGAGACTGGCCGAACGTGCTGATCCGGAGCGGGGAGATCTGAACGGCTCACCTCCTGTCTCTGCTCCCGGCTCTGTAAAACATACGGGGGTGGGGATTTTGACAGGAGTGGTCGGGGGGGGGGGGGTGATCCACTGGTCACTCCAGTCAAAGAACTCTTCAAAGACTTTCATGTCTGTTACACCTTAAAAAACAAACAAACATTGCCTGAAGGACTTTGACAACCTTCACACAGTGCCATTTTACCTCTACTCCTTCTGTCTGTTGTTCTCTCACTACCTCTGCCCTTTCTGTCTGTCTGTTCTCTTACTACCTCTACCCCTTCTGTCTGTTGTTCTTTAATTTCCTCAACCCCTTCTGTCTGTTCTCTCACTACCTCTACCCCTTCTGTCTGTTGTTCTTTAATTTCCTCAACCCCTTCTGTCTGTTGTTCTTGCACTACCTCTTCCTCTGCTGTCTGTTGTTACCTCTACCCCTACTGTCTGTTGTTCTCTCACTACCTCTACCCCTTATGTCTGTTGTTCTCTCTCTACCGCTACTTCAGCTGTCTGTTGTTCTTGCACTACCTCTTCCTCTGCTGTCTGTTGTTACCTCTACCCCTACTGTCTGTTGTTCTCTCACTACCTTTATCCTTTCTGTCTGTTGTTCTCTCACTACCTTTACCCCTTATGTCTGTTCTATCTCTCTACCGCTACTTCTACTGTCTGTTGTTCTCTCACTACCTCTACCCCTTATGTCTGTTGTTCTCTCTCTACTGCTACTTCAATTGTCTGTTGTTCTCTCACTACTTTTACCGCTTCTGTCTGTTGCCCTTTCACAGCATTCTACCTATTCCTCATGACACTGACTTTGCCTATTCCTTGGCATATTCAAACTTCACTTTGCCTTGTTTAAAAACATTGACTCCTGTAGCATTATGCACTCTCTGCCTTTCCTATCCAGGAGAGCGGAGCCAAAACATTGCCGCACACAGGAAGCTGGAGGGGAGCAGAAGCATGGCTCTGCCATGGATATTGATGGCCCAGGGCAGCAGGTTTCATCGGAGGTTGTCACTGAACACTTATCTGTGGGTGGACTCACTTGCAGTATACATGGTTGCAGGGAACTTGAAAACCTCCAGGGAAAGCATGAAGTCCTACAGAGGAGAAAACGTGCCAGATGTGCAGTAGATAAGACAGGGACAATAGGATAGGGCATAAAAAAATAAAATAAAAGAGGCTTGATATGACACTAAATAGGGGGGCATGGGGAACAAGAGAGGGTGGAAAAGTGAAATAAGAGCAAGAGGACAGGGAACAAGTGAGGGAGGAAAATAGAAACAACACAGTGATAATGGGACATCTCCTTACAAAGTTGAACACCAAACTATATCAGTGTGTGTGTGTTTCAATCTGTCCATGTGTTCATAAAGCATGGGCAACACTGTGCCAAGACTACTAGTCTAACACAAATATATAAAACATGGCCATTGCCATTAATACTCATTTGTCTTAGGTTGGACTGTCCCATCAATATGTCATTGCTATTAACAAGCTTTTGGATCCTAGAAAAGACTCAACAATAAACATGCCACTGCTGTTAGCACACTTTGGTCTTAGGAAGGACAGAAGCCTGAAGATGTCCTTGCCTTTAGTTTAGTTTGACCCTAGAAGGGGCTGACCTGTAACTGTGTCTCTGACATTAGTATACTTTGGTCTTAAGAAAGCCTTACCCATGAACATATCCCTACCATTAGTACTTTTTGGTCCTAAGAAGGTCTGACCTGTAATCGTGTTGCTGCCGTTAGTACACTTTTCTCTGCATTGCTAAAATATTTAATTTTAGACTTCATAACACAACTAAAATTCACTTTATCCAAATGTACCACCTTGTACAGCTTAAGGAGAATTATCCACATGCTACAAAGGCCTTTCTCAAGCATCCCTCACTAAATTGGCACATTGAAATTTTGTGAATAGGAAATAACCTTGATATTTATAGCAAGGACCATCTGGAACAAATGATTTTAAAATGTTTTGGTGCACAATGCTAATATGATAGAATTCTGAGGACTTGATTGAGTCCTTGGCTTTGACTATAGTAGAAGTGGTGTGTTCAACAGAACATTTTATAAAGTATTGCAAGTATTTTGTTTTTTGCACTTTGTATATTGAATATTTGTATTGCTTTTTAATGATTTATCTTGTCATGCTATTGAAGTTACAAATCTCATGCCTGTTTTCTATTAAAATTCATGCAACAAAGCATGTATTGTCAGTCATTTTAGGCTACATGCTAGGTTCCTTATGTTAGATGTGACCTCACTAATTCAGTACAATATTTGTTTTTGTTGACCCCCATATTTCTGTATTAATTTTTTGATGCGGTATCATAAAGTATCCTGACTTATGTAGGGAATCAGGTGAACTCAACTTTAATAAAATACAGAGGGAAACAGCCTTAAAAGCAAACTTACATTTTTTACTGTTTAACTCTTAGGGCCCTATATTCAAAATTAGATTTAAAATACATTTTTTAACACCCAAATTGTATTTTGTCTTTATCTCTTTGAAAATGTGTCACTCTAAAATTAAGATAATATCAAACAATTTTAGAGTCTTAATAGTGGGTGTTATCAAACAACATCAAAACTTTTCAAATAATTCCAGTATTAACCCAGTTTTAACACCAAAAATTACCTCCAAAAGACAAGCAGAATAATTCTGGGGCAAACCAGCTGTACCATGGGGACAAATAAAAATTACCATTGATTCCTGTCACTTTAAACCTTCAGGAAGTATTCACACTGTCACTCACTTCCTGACAGTTTCTTCTGTTATAATCCTGTATAATAATTCACTGACGATGTGTGTCAGATGAGAGTTGGTACCTTATTCTGGAATAAACTAACTGCACCATAGGGGACAGAATTCCTAAATTCCAATGCACTTGTATAGAGCTTTTTAACCCCTTCAATACTAGAGAAGTCTCCAATACATTATGAAGCAAAACTGGAACATTTTTTTTTAGTCTAGTTTCACTGTTCCATTTTACATGACTTCATCTTTCATATATATTCTTTTTCTTCCAGTAGTAAAGAAGCATACAAATTAATTAAACTGCTTTAATCCCCATTGTCTGCTCACTGCAGCACTTCACTGCTGAGTTTAAAGAGATGTTTGTCAAGATGCCACAGTTTTCTTCTTGATGAGAATCTTGTCTTTAGTCCTTGCTCTGAGTTTCCAGAAATATAACAATCTAGAGACCCCTTTTCTGACAAATTAGAATGTGCACAATGAGGTCCTATGTTCAAAATAAAAGTGATTAATTCTGGATCAAACCAACTCTACTATAGGGGACAAGTAAAACAGCCTACTGATTCAAATGGCGCTTCACAGTACAGTATAGATCTCTAGCATTCTAGAGGTTAAAAGGCCCATTTAAATCAAAGGAACTTTGGGGTACATTTTTGATATGCCATTCCGATGTACAATATAATGTTCTCACTTGAAACTTGTGGCACCTATACACTCATACAGTATGCATCCATTGGGTGCACTGGTAATCTAAATACTATAAAGCACTAACCTGCAAAGCTCCCTGTGTGAGCAACCGCACATGCGCAGTAGAGACATCTGGAACTATGCAGTCATGCACAGTAGAGACTGGCCGAACGTGCTGATCCGGAGCGGGGAGATCTGAACGGCTCACCTCCTGTCTCTGCTCCCGGCTCTGTAAAACATACGGGGGTGGGGATTTTGACAGGAGTGGTCGGGGGGGGGGGGGTGATCCACTGGTCACTCCAGTCAAAGAACTCTTCAAAGACTTTCATGTCTGTTACACCTTAAAAAACAAACAAACATTGCCTGAAGGACTTTGACAACCTTCACACAGTGCCATTTTACCTCTACTCCTTCTGTCTGTTGTTCTCTCACTACCTCTGCCCTTTCTGTCTGTCTGTTCTCTTACTACCTCTACCCCTTCTGTCTGTTGTTCTTTAATTTCCTCAACCCCTTCTGTCTGTTCTCTCACTACCTCTACCCCTTCTGTCTGTTGTTCTTTAATTTCCTCAACCCCTTCTGTCTGTTGTTCTTGCACTACCTCTTCCTCTGCTGTCTGTTGTTACCTCTACCCCTACTGTCTGTTGTTCTCTCACTACCTCTACCCCTTATGTCTGTTGTTCTCTCTCTACCGCTACTTCAGCTGTCTGTTGTTCTTGCACTACCTCTTCCTCTGCTGTCTGTTGTTACCTCTACCCCTACTGTCTGTTGTTCTCTCACTACCTTTATCCTTTCTGTCTGTTGTTCTCTCACTACCTTTACCCCTTATGTCTGTTCTATCTCTCTACCGCTACTTCTACTGTCTGTTGTTCTCTCACTACCTCTACCCCTTATGTCTGTTGTTCTCTCTCTACTGCTACTTCAATTGTCTGTTGTTCTCTCACTACTTTTACCGCTTCTGTCTGTTGCCCTTTCACAGCATTCTACCTATTCCTCATGACACTGACTTTGCCTATTCCTTGGCATATTCAAACTTCACTTTGCCTTGTTTAAAAACATTGACTCCTGTAGCATTATGCACTCTCTGCCTTTCCTATCCAGGAGAGCGGAGCCAAAACATTGCCGCACACAGGAAGCTGGAGGGGAGCAGAAGCATGGCTCTGCCATGGATATTGATGGCCCAGGGCAGCAGGTTTCATCGGAGGTTGTCACTGAACACTTATCTGTGGGTGGACTCACTTGCAGTATACATGGTTGCAGGGAACTTGAAAACCTCCAGGGAAAGCATGAAGTCCTACAGAGGAGAAAACGTGCCAGATGTGCAGTAGATAAGACAGGGACAATAGGATAGGGCATAAAAAAATAAAATAAAAGAGGCTTGATATGACACTAAATAGGGGGGCATGGGGAACAAGAGAGGGTGGAAAAGTGAAATAAGAGCAAGAGGACAGGGAACAAGTGAGGGAGGAAAATAGAAACAACACAGTGATAATGGGACATCTCCTTACAAAGTTGAACACCAAACTATATCAGTGTGTGTGTGTTTCAATCTGTCCATGTGTTCATAAAGCATGGGCAACACTGTGCCAAGACTACTAGTCTAACACAAATATATAAAACATGGCCATTGCCATTAATACTCATTTGTCTTAGGTTGGACTGTCCCATCAATATGTCATTGCTATTAACAAGCTTTTGGATCCTAGAAAAGACTCAACAATAAACATGCCACTGCTGTTAGCACACTTTGGTCTTAGGAAGGACAGAAGCCTGAAGATGTCCTTGCCTTTAGTTTAGTTTGACCCTAGAAGGGGCTGACCTGTAACTGTGTCTCTGACATTAGTATACTTTGGTCTTAAGAAAGCCTTACCCATGAACATATCCCTACCATTAGTACTTTTTGGTCCTAAGAAGGTCTGACCTGTAATCGTGTTGCTGCCGTTAGTACACTTTTCTCTGCATTGCTAAAATATTTAATTTTAGACTTCATAACACAACTAAAATTCACTTTATCCAAATGTACCACCTTGTACAGCTTAAGGAGAATTATCCACATGCTACAAAGGCCTTTCTCAAGCATCCCTCACTAAATTGGCACATTGAAATTTTGTGAATAGGAAATAACCTTGATATTTATAGCAAGGACCATCTGGAACAAATGATTTTAAAATGTTTTGGTGCACAATGCTAATATGATAGAATTCTGAGGACTTGATTGAGTCCTTGGCTTTGACTATAGTAGAAGTGGTGTGTTCAACAGAACATTTTATAAAGTATTGCAAGTATTTTGTTTTTTGCACTTTGTATATTGAATATTTGTATTGCTTTTTAATGATTTATCTTGTCATGCTATTGAAGTTACAAATCTCATGCCTGTTTTCTATTAAAATTCATGCAACAAAGCATGTATTGTCAGTCATTTTAGGCTACATGCTAGGTTCCTTATGTTAGATGTGACCTCACTAATTCAGTACAATATTTGTTTTTGTTGACCCCCATATTTCTGTATTAATTTTTTGATGCGGTATCATAAAGTATCCTGACTTATGTAGGGAATCAGGTGAACTCAACTTTAATAAAATACAGAGGGAAACAGCCTTAAAAGCAAACTTACATTTTTTACTGTTTAACTCTTAGGGCCCTATATTCAAAATTAGATTTAAAATACATTTTTTAACACCCAAATTGTATTTTGTCTTTATCTCTTTGAAAATGTGTCACTCTAAAATTAAGATAATATCAAACAATTTTAGAGTCTTAATAGTGGGTGTTATCAAACAACATCAAAACTTTTCAAATAATTCCAGTATTAACCCAGTTTTAACACCAAAAATTACCTCCAAAAGACAAGCAGAATAATTCTGGGGCAAACCAGCTGTACCATGGGGACAAATAAAAATTACCATTGATTCCTGTCACTTTAAACCTTCAGGAAGTATTCACACTGTCACTCACTTCCTGACAGTTTCTTCTGTTATAATCCTGTATAATAATTCACTGACGATGTGTGTCAGATGAGAGTTGGTACCGTGTTAGCCGTATAAATACAGGAGGCAAATATAGTTTTTGATACCTTTTATTGGCTAACTAAGCAGATTTAAATGCAAACTTTCAAGACCTTAGGTCTCTTCCTCAGGCATGTAAATATAGTTTTTGATACCTTTTATTGGCTAACTAAGCAGATTTAAATGCAAGCTTTCAAGACCTTAGGTCTCTTCCTCAGGCATGTTAACATAACATGCCTGAGGAAGAGACCTAAGGTCTTGAAAGCTTGCATTTAAATCTGCTTAGTTAGCCAATAAAAGGTATCAAAAACTATATTTGCCTCCGATGTTTGTCAGAAGCCTTCATGAGCAGTAGTTCGGGCAGTCAGTAATGCGCATGACTGCAGCTCTGACAGTGTTGGCCCGTGTACACGGGCTTTAAAACTAGTGTTTGAATAAAACAACTGACACAGTTGGTTTGCTCCACATCGTCATAGTACATCAGCCTCAGTGTGTTGGAGACATCTCTGTATTCATCAGGGGGTTAACATGTCACACATCCTCTCTTGCATTCTAGGCATTATTTCATCATCAAGAACTTCACTGATTAACAGGAAGCTTCTAAATGATGTGCAAGGTATACTACAGTACTGTATCATGAGACTCAAAAGTCTTCCATTGAACTGCATTAACTCCAAATCCTGCCCCTGTTTATACAGTCAAATAGAAAGCTGAATCCCATACAATGGAGTAGAACATTGGGCTGCCTCTGAGCGTGGAGTAGAGTTTATCCAAACTAATAATTCAAAGCAATCTGTTTTTTTCCCCAGCATTAATCGATCATAACATAGTTAGCTGGTAACTGAAAGTTTTCCTTCTTGTATGTAAGTCAAGTCATGACAGGTTGTCAGTTGTCATATTTTAGTGAATCATAAATGAGATCTTGCTTTACAATGAGATAAACAAACACAGAAATGTTGAAGGGGGTCATATATATTTAAATAACTTGATGTAAGCTCCCATGAGCAGGGCCCTCTGATCCATTTGTTATCTAAGTTCAGTCTGTGCTGTTTTATGTTCTGTTTGTCTATTCACAATTGTACATTGCAGTGGAACAATTTTTTGCTATATAAATAAAGCATAATAATAATAACATTAATCCTTAGCAGAGTACTGTTATATTGCTTCAACAGGTTGATTTTTTTTTCTAATTCTATGAAATAATTCTTTAAAGGCATAGTAACTTTCTAGTTCAACTTTATATATTCTGCAAGTGGATAATATGTAAAATCAAAGTGCCTATCCTATTATTTTTTTCAACTTTATATATATTTTGTAAATTTTTCATCCTTGATAATGAGCTCCATGATCTGTTTGCAGAGAGCTTTCTGCAAAGACTTTTAACCCTTTGAGTGACAGAGGGGTATACAACACATTTCAAAACAATGCATTGCACACCCCTCTGGCACTCAAAGACTGTTAAAGAGGAACTATCACCTTTATATATGTTGCTCCCATATGAAAATGGAAGCAAAGAGAATGATAAAAGTCATGTCATTTTTTTTTGGCTTTGTATTTATTAAAGATGTGCTTCGGTCATTCTGCTTACATCGTTGGCTTCTGCATGGTGGCACCAGTAGTGTGAATGTATGTCATCACACCACCTTCTCCTTTTCCTACAGCAGTTTGTGTAAACAGCTGCCTGCACGCAGCATTGATGTGAAGGAGAAAGCCGGACAAGGAATACACAGTAAACAGCAATGTCCTGCACTGTTAAGCACAGGAAGTTGCTTTTTTATGGTGTATTCATTGCCCGGCTTGCTCCTTTACGTTGATCTGCCTGCAGGCAGCTGTTTAGGCAGACTGCTGGAGAAGAAGGGTAAGGCAAATGACGGGAAGAGCGCAGCACGTCATCTTAGTAGGTATAGTAGGTAAAACTGGCCTCTTTATGACATTTAATAGATAAACAATTGATTCACGAGAGGTTTCTTATATGTTGTCAGTTTCGCTTTAAAGTAGGTATAGTGATACAATGTAGAAAAAATAGTACGCAGTATACAGAGCACTCAGTGCTGCAGGGATAAAGAATTCCCCACAAGCCCTAAGAAGGGGAATCATGTCAGGGCTGTGGGGGGGTCAAAGAAAGCTTGTAAGGGGTATCTGCCCCTTTAATGTTTAAGAAGGGGTGGGGCATGGGAAACAATATAAGGGGGACACTTGGAGCATCACTTCCTTTTCAGAAGTGAATACCAAAAGTATCGGATCGGCTTACTTGTGCTGTCTTCCATGGCGTCATCTGCTTTTCTGTTGGCTGCAGTCCGGTGGTGGTGATTGGCTGCGGTAGCAGCTTTCTTGGAGGATGGATTCTACTGGCGTGTCTTCGGCAGGGGTGGCCGCCTGGCTTACGGGGAGCTTCCAGACGCAGCCACCTGTTCGACTGAGCCTTGGGACGGACAGTGGAACATCCCTCAGCCTAGCCCAGCCGGCTTTTGGAAGCAGTGGGTCCCCTTTTCTGGCTCCAGTTTCCTGATGCAGGTGTCTGTTGCAGCTCTGCAGCCCTCCAGATGGACTGGGTTTCTGGGGTCCTTTCCTCCTTTCTGTCTCCCTGGGTCCTGTTGCCTCTTTACTGTTCTCCTATTTTGCCTGCCTCAGCTCCTGGTGGCTCTGTTGGGCTGCTTTTGTCTTCCTTGTTTGTTTGCTGGTTTCCCTGTTCTCTCTCTTGTTCTGCTGCCCCTCCCCCCTCACTTTCCTTTTGCCCCTGTTCCTGGCTGCTCTGTCTGCTTTTTCCTTCTTGGTAGGTCCTGTGGGCTTTCTTCTCTTACTGTTTGGGTCTGTTTGTCCTGCTGTGGGTGCTGGGTGCTGAGGGTGATACTCTGGGACCCTGTCCTGGTGATGTGTGGTTGCAGGGCTCTACCTGCTGTGTTGAGTATATATAAAAAAAAAAAAAAAAGGTCAAAACAAATGACTGACTAACTATGTATCTGTGTGTGTGTGTATATATCTGGAAACTATATATATATGTGTGTGTATATGTAGATGACAAAATGTATATTTGTGTGTGTTTATATTCTAGGTAAAAATATGTGTGTGTTGATATATGAGAACATGCATATGTGTGTGTGTATATATATGAGAACTTATATTTGTGTGTGTGTATATATATGAGAACATATGTGTGTGTGTATGTATATGAGAACATGTATGTATATGAGTATGTGTATATATCTGTGAACATATGTCTGTGTGTGTGTGTGTATGTATATGTGCACATATGTGTGTGTGTATTTATATGTGTACATGTATATGTGTGTGTGTGTATTTATATGTGTACATGTATGTGTGTGTGTGTGTATGTATATGTGAACATGTATATGTGTGTGTATGTATATGGGAACATGTATTTGTGTGTGTGTATGTCTATGTGGACGTATATATATTTGTGGGCATATATATGAGACAATATGTGGGTGTGCATATTTATATGACTAAATATGTATGTGTGTGTACATATGGTACGAAATATTTGGTGTGTGTATATATATGTATATGTGTGTATATATATGTATGTATGACCAATATGTGTATGTGTGTGTATATATATATATTTGGAACAATATATATGTGTTTGTGTATATCTCATGAAATTAGAAGGCATAATAACGGCAAACGGGCATTGATGGTGACGGTGGCCTGCACGGGCCTGGCTATAAAAAAAAAAAAAAAAAAAAAAAATTCAATAAAGGCATAAATACTTATTTTAAAAATAAAATAATATTTAGACCGGGTGTGGGGGCCTTGGGTGCCCCTGGTGGGTTTTTTGTTTTTCTTTTTCCTTTGTCCTAGGTGCTGTTTCCTGTTCGGTGGACTGTACTGGCGAGTGGGGTTTTTTGGAGCCCCTGGTTTTGGTTCCCCTTTTTCTTTTCCAGGGTTTACCTGTGTGTCGGATTTCTTCTGCTGGAGCTGATTCTGGTGTGGCATGGATGGGTGCCTCTGCTGAGCTGGCTGCTACGCAGTCTGTACCTCCCATTGTGTGGTGGCAGGTATGGGATTGCCTGGGGCAGTGATTCTCTACCTGGGGTGCCGTGGCACCTTGTGTTGGTTTCCCTTTTCTTTTCAGGGTTCACCTGGGTAGCGGAGTGCTTCAGCTGGTGAGGAGCCTGGTGTGGCACTGATGGGTGCCTCTGCGGACATGGAAGTTACGCAGTCCGTGCCTCCCGTTGCGATAACAGGTACGGGATTGCCTGGGGCCGTGATTCTCGGCCAGGGTGCATGGCACTGTGGAGTGCCGTGGGGATCAGCTTGGGGTGCCCCATGTTCTCTATGTCGATGTTGACACACTATGTGTATATTTACTTGTGTTTATGTTGTGCGCAACATGTTTAGTTTGTTTTTCTGGTTGTGCAATGTAAAAATACTGTATAATTATGTATTATTCCCTTCAGTATGCGTTTGTTATATTACATTAACAGTTTGGCTGCAGTCCCTGGTGTTGGGGGTCTGGGTTAGTCTAGGTTTGGCATGTTGGGAGCTCTCGGGGACCAGGGAGCGCAGGGGTGATCCCCCCCTCTTGCTCCTGGTGGTGGTGGTGGGTGTTTCTGGGGCTGGTCTTGTTTCTACTGGGGCGCCCGTTGCAGGGGCTGGTGTGGTTATTCCTTCGGCTGCTTCCCAGTTATTGGGGTTAGGGGCTGCGGCTGGGTGTTCACTCTTTTGGGGGGTTCCCATGGCGGCCGTTGGACTGCCTATTTTTGCTGGGCCAGTCCTTTGGGGCTACATTTGAGGGTTGAGGTTCGGGAGAAGTTTTGAAGGTTGTCATGGTTTGACTGATTTCGTCACACGCTATGCTGTTGATTACTGCTGCCTTTCCTTCCCTGGTGGGCTGAGTCGGCTGGAGTTGACCAGACTGCCTTGATCTCTCTGTTGACATGGTTGCGCACCTGCTTGTTTCTCAGCCAATCCCTTCCAGGCTGTTTCACGCAGCTGGCTCCCTTCCTCCTTGCCCTTATGTTTGCTTCGGTGCGAGGGCATTTTCCTGCGTCTGATTATCTGTGCATGACCTGCCTTCCTCTGACGTCCCTTCTGACTCCTGGCTTATTCTTGCTGTTGCTGATCTCTGTATTCCTGATCCTGGCTTGTCTGCGTACCTGCATAGGTTCCTGACCCCGGCTTGTCTTTTGGTCTATGCTCCTGGATTGCGGTTTTGCTTTGGTTGTTTCACTAAGGGTTTTTTTGCACTTTGCATTTGTCTGGTTCCTGGCCTTCCAGAGGAGCAAATTTGTGGATATTTATTCTTGGCTTTCCTTGGAAGAGGCTCCTCCGGACCGGGATATTCAGACTGCTGCTGGGACGAAGGCGGTGAACTTGTGGTGGTATTGGAGGATACCCAAAGTTTTTCAGGGATTGCTTTTGGGCGTTTTTTCAATTCTTGCTAGCGTGTTAGGTGGGCATTTTCTGCTGCGTGCTCCTCCTTGTTCTGTTACTAGGCCATGATTTGGCACGCCTGCTGGATTTCTGGGGCTCGAATAGGGTGTTGGATTTGTGTACAGTGGCGGCATGTTCTTTGCGGTTCGGGTCCTTGTTTGGGCTGGATTGGGTTGGCCTCTTTGGCCTGTGACTTGGGGTCTTCCGGTTTGATGAGGGACCTGGTTTTTCCTGGAAGTCTTTCCAATTGTCATCGCTTTTACTTTGTGGGTTGTCAGGATGCAGAATGTAAGGTTGTTTTTTGTACTCTGACGCTATGGGGGTGGTGCTGGCGGTTCATAACTTGTTTTCCTCTTCTGTCCCTGTTCTGTCTGCTTTGTTGTTCGGTGCCATCTGTCTGAGTCCTGATATATCTTTTTGGGAGCGGCGTGTGCCTGGGTTCTGTATGTGGCTGCTGATGTACTTTCTCGATTCCTGGTCGTGGAGTTTGGTAGGCATGTCTGGGGGCGAAGGCTGTGGGGTACGCCTTGTCCTGACCACTGGTGGGATCTTGGTGGTCTACAATTGTATCCGGGGGAGGTATTCATTGGCTCCAGCCTCTTTGGCAAGGTGTGCGGTTGCTTGGGATGAGTGGATCAGTTGGAGGCTGTGGTGGGGGATGCTGTGAGGATTGATGGGGTGTTGTGGTTGGTACTGGAATTGGTTTAGTCGGGGTGTATTCCCGGCGGCTATTGGGGGGCCGGGTGTCTGGGTTGGCTTTTGGGTTGTTGCGGGGGGACAGATTGTTCATAGGAATTTGGGATGCGCAAGTCTTTGCGGTCTTGACTGGTGGTGGTGCAGTCTGATACTCGGCGCCTGGTTTAGTTCTCACTCTTGCAACAGTTATCTTCCAGGTGTTTGCTCGGCTCATTATGGTCAGTGTTTGGGGTGGCTTTTTGTTTTGCTTTTTTGTGGCTCTGCGTCTGGGGGAGTTGTTTAGTTCTTTTCAATTCAGTCCCGGTGTGTGTTTCTGGATTTTGTGCGTTTGCTTCTGGTTCTCTCTCGTTTCGTATCCGCCGCTTCGAGAGGGATGTCTATGGTTCTGGGGTTTGGGTGACTGTTTTCGGTGGCGGGTTTGGATATCATTGGGGCTGCTATGAAGGCGGATATGACTGGTTTGGGTACTGAGTCTGTTTGCTGTATCGGTCGGTGGGAGTCCGCACGGCTTTCTCTTATGTTAGGCCGGACAGGATGGTTGGGTGTTGCGTTGTAGTTTCTGTTGCTATACTGTGTTTTTTGTTTTCTGTTCAGGTCACGGCCTTGTTGCTGCTGGATTGTTGGCCACTTTCGTTATTTGGGTGTGATGGAGAGCGGCGGATTGTGGTGGTGGGTGCTGCTGTCTTTCGACCCTTTGTTTTTTCGTTGGTGTCCTGGTTTGTCTATCTGGGTCCGCAGTGGTCTCGCTTTCTTCCTGAGGTTGGTTGGTACGTTTAGTGGTCCCCCTTGGGTTCTTGTGGTGCACTTGTGGGGGTAATGACCTTGGCTCTGGCCCAGCTTGGCTTTTGGTGCGGCCATTCATGGGAAATTTTTCTGTTCTCCTTTGCCATTTCCCTAGGCTGGTGTTCCGTGGCCAGTGATTATTCCACGCCAGCGCTGGGTTGGTGACAGGGATCGCAGGGCATTGGAAGTACGGGATTTGTCTGACTCAACGTGTGTTGAGTGTGTCATTCACAATTGGGGGTTGTCTGTGCAACATTCTGTTTTTGTGGATTCGTCTTTTCCTTGTTTAGGTCAGATGGGGTGGCTCACTGTGCGGTTGGGCTACATTTTCTTTTTTCTTTTCGTTTCACTTTGGACATTTTTTGGGGGGGTTTGGAGCAGGCCATAGCTTTCTATGGGGGGAAGGGCCTGGCTGCATAGGATGTACGCATCAGGCCCTGTGGCGCTTTTGGCCCTTGCCAATAGGAAAAATGGTACATCATGTTTGGAATGCATGGTTAACAGGTGGATGTCAGGCCAGCGGCCTTGGGCATTAAGCACCCGGACCACGGTCGCGGGTTGTGGTCACCGCCCCTCATTGAGCTGCACAGACCAGCTAATGGGGTGTGGTGGAATGGAGGAAAAGATGGGTTGAGCCTTTTGGGGCTCAGTAGGGTGGGCATAAGTTTATGCCTAGCATTTGGCAAGGGCTTAAAGTTGTGGTGGTTATTAAATTTTAAGTTAATAAAGCTGTGGCCTGGTTTTTACATCCAAACAAGTTGTGTGTGTCTTTATTTGATCTATACCACATGCCCTAGACAAGAATTCCCCACAAGCCCTAAGAAGGGGAATCATGTCAGGGCTGTGGGGGGGGTCAAAGAAAGCTTGTAAGGGGTATCTGCCCCTTTAATGTTTAAGAAGGGGTGGGGCATGGGAAACAATATAAGGGGGACACTTGGAGCATCACTTCCTTTTCAGAAGTGAATACCAAAAGTATCGGCCCTCCCTCCCTCCCTGTATTTGGGTTTTATTGTTAGTTTGGGGTTTGTTTTCTGGTGGGTTTTGGGTCATGAAAGTACCTGGGTTTACTTTATTTGTCACAGCTTTTGGCGCTTTTGGCCCTTGCCAATAGGAAAAATGGTACATCATGTTTGGAATGCATGGTTAACAGGTGGATGTCAGGCCAGCGGCCTTGGGCATTAAGCACCCGGACCACGGTCGCGGGTTGTGGTCACCGCCCCTCATTGAGCTGCACAGACCAGCTAATGGGGTGTGGTGGAATGGAGGAAAAGATGGGTTGAGCCTTTTGGGGCTCAGTAGGGTGGGCATAAGTTTATGCCTAGCATTTGGCAAGGGCTTAAAGTTGTGGTGGTTATTAAATTTTAAGTTAATAAAGCTGTGGCCTGGTTTTTACATCCAAACAAGTTGTGTATGTCTTTATTTGATCTATACCACATGCCCTAGACAAGAGACATTGGGGAAGATGTACTAAGGCATGATAAACAAGTGATAAAGTGGAGATGGCTTCTCTGGTTTCTATGTTATTATATAGAATCAATGCACTTAGATTTCTCTAGCTTTGGAGGTCTTAGTGCATAGGCTCTACAGAATAACATAGGAACTGGAGAAGTTATCTCCACTTTGTCACAGCTTTATCACATCTTAGTGCATAACCCCCATTGAGGGTTAAGCACTACGACATGATAAAGAGGTGATAACATGGAGATGACTTCTCCAGTGCATAGGTTCCATAGAATAACAGGCACTAGAGAAGTAATATCACTGGAGTAGTCATTTCTGTTTTATCACCTCTTTATCACCCCTTAGTGTATCTCCTCCCTTGTATTTCTGTCCTGCTTTGATGGTCTAGAGAGATTTTCTTCAGGGACCTAAAAGTGTAAAAAAACAAAATAAAAATATAAAAAATGAGGAAAAAAGTAAAAACAAACAAACAAACAAAAAAGCAAAGTACAGGCAATCTGATTTTATATGCTACGCAACTGCAAAATGTGTGAAATCAAACTAAAGGGTTACTATCCCTTTACCAGATTGCCAGCATTCTGCAGAACAGAATATTTAAATGTATAATAACCATTTTAGTTTGCAGTGTTCATTCCCTTTAATTTTATTGGATCCTAAACTGTAATCCATGGGTATAAAATGTAATTCCTTAGTGACTTAGCAAAACCAGGGACATCCCTAAAACCTGCACTAATTAGGCCTTTAGGAATGCAACGTGAGACCCCTGCTTTATTGCTTTGAGTGCTAAAGAGGTGTCAAATCAGAGGAGTAACTAGAAGCCACGGGGCCCTGGTGCAAGAATTGCCACGGGCCCCCCTCCGACCACATTGGCCTCCCCTCAACCACATTGGCCACCTCCACATTGCCCCTTCCACAATGCCCCCATCACAATGCCCCTCATTCTCCACATTTCCCCCCAATCTCCACAATGCCCCCATCACAATGCCCATCATGCTCCACAATGCCCCCATCACAATGCCCCTCATGCTCCACATTTCCCCCCAATCTCCACAATGCCCCTCATTCTCCACATTTCCCCCCAATCTCCACAATCTCCACAATGCCCCTCATTCTCCACATTTCCCCCCAATCTCCACAATGCCTCCATCGCCACATTGCTCCTACTGACCCCCGGCCTCCTACCTCCTGGTGGTCTAGCGGTGTGTGTGACATGCTCCCGCACGGTCCTTAGTAATGCAGAGCGCTGGGAGATTATGTCATCTCCCAGCGCTCTGCATTACTCGTGTGCTGGCCGCCGGGACATAATAAAAATATGTATATGCGTATCGCTATGTTAATAAGGATTTGGGAGTCAATTTCATTTTGATGATATTTCCGCTTTAAACCAGTTTCATGAAATACTTATATTAAGACCCTATAGCTAGAAATGAGCAGATTTATAAATAGATGATATAAACATTTCCATATTGCACATAGTTTAAAGGAAAGAAAATAACACAATGGCAATATTAATAAAAATAACAGCGTATCAAACTGGGAAATACAAAATTTATCACATTAATCCGAAAATCAAACTGAGCACATAAGACAGCCTAATTATTGCATATGCTAAAATTACTATTTTTGTGCATGAAAACTATGAAACATTTGAAATTATACTTTTTATTAAATTTTAGTACCGACTTTCAGAAAGTATAATAATAATATATTTTTGAAGTAATTCTTAAGGCGCACAAAGACTATTTTCTTTATTAGGATGTCGTTTAGAGCAAAATATTGATGTCTTTCCAGTTTGGAGATACAGGCAACTTTCAGATGCTGGGGTTGATTCATTGCAGGTCACTTTTTAGGTCATGCAGATATCAGACCACCAGGGAAATGTATCAACGTACTCTTATCAAAGTGACAATTTTTTCCTAATTTGTGTTTTCACCTTTTCATATGTATCACCACTTTATATATACAAAGGAAGCTTTGGACAAGCCAGGAAGAATCACAGCATTTCTTCCACCGTGTGCATGACTTACTGAGGATAAAGTCCACAAGGGAATGGAAAAGGTTACGGTTAATAAAGCACCAGGACCTGATGGCATATATTCAAGTGAGATCTAGACAAACTGGGTTTGTTCACATTAGAGAAGAGGTGTCTAAGGGGGTACTGATTTTAAATATATGTACACATCTTTTTTTTCAAGGCCAACTCAAAGCACTGTCTGTGGAATTCTTTATTTAAAGAGCTGTGGAAAAAAGCAAGGGGTGTCCTTTAAAGGGATAGTAATACTTTGTTTTATCTTTATTTTATTTTGTAGGCATTAAAAAAACATGAAGAATGATATAAGTCTTATCTCTCAAACCTTTATGGTTTGAGAGATATTCACAAGCAAAGTTTCCCCTCCTGCCCCTTTTACCTTCTCAGATGTGGAATACAGTCCATAGACCGGACAGATAACAGCAAGGGACAATATTCTTCCTATCAGAAAAATGAAAGCCCTGCCCCCCTTGACAAGCTTTTCAGCTTTTTCCCTTATCTTAATTGAAGATTGTCCTTCTCTTCAATCTACCTGGGCACCTCCCTTCTGATCTGGCTGAGCAGTGTTACATCAGTAAAAGGGGCGAGAAGGGGACACTTTGTTATTGAATTACTCTTGAACTATAACTCTGACAGTATTGAAATAACACTCTCCAATGTCCAAATACTATGATGATTAATTAGAGCTGCTTTTATTATGAAACATTACTATCCCTTTAAGACTAGCGGAAATGCACTTTGAATAAAGCAATGAGAGGATTTTTTTTACAGGATGGGCAGTAAGCATGACAAGTTTTTGCCTCTGGAGACTGTATTGGCAGATACACTTTAAAGGGATACTAATGTTTCATAATAAAAGCAGCTCTAATTCATCATCATAGTATTTGGGCCTCGGAAAGTGTTATTTCAGTTCTGTCAGAGTTGTAGTTCAAGAGTAATTGAATGATAAAGTATCCTCGTCCCGTCCCTTTTACTGATGTAACACTGCTCATTTCAGAGCAGCAGGGTGTGTCCAGGTAGACTGCAGAGAGGGATAATGTTCAATTAAGATAAGAGAAAAAGATGAAACACCTGTCAAGGAGGGCAGGGTTTTCATTGTTCTCACAGTAAGAAGAGTGTCCCTTGCTGTGAGCTGTCTGGTTTTTGGACCAGATTCCACATCTGAGGTGAGCAGTGTTACACTAGGTAAAAGGGGCGGGAGGGGGATACTTTGTCATTCAATTACTCTTGAACTACAACTCTGACAGTAATGAAGTAACACTCTCTAAGGCTCAAATACTATGAAGATTAATTGGAGCTGCTGTTTTTGTGAAACATTACTATCCCTTTAAAGGGATAGTAATACTTTGTTTTAACTTTATTTTATTTTGTAGGCATTAAAAAAGCATGAAGAATGATATAAGTCTTATCTGTCAAATCTTTATGGTTTAAGAGATATTCACATGCAAAGTTCCCCTCCCCGCCCCTTTTACCTAGTGTAAGCCATCTCTTCTCAGATGTGGAATGCAGTCCATAGACCAGACAGATAACAGAAGGGGACAATCTTCTTTACATGAAAACAATGAAAGCCCTGCCCCCCTTGACAAGCTTTTCAGGTTTTTCCCTTACCTTAATTGAAGATTGTCCCTCTGTGCAGTCTACCTGGGCACCTCCCTTCTGCTCTGGCTGAGCAGTGTTACATCAGTAAAAGGGGCGGGAGGGGGGCACTTTGTCACTGAATTACTCCTGAACTACAACTCTGACAGAACTGAAATAACACTCTCCAAAGTCCAAATACTATGATGATTAATTAGAGCTGTTTTTATTATGAAACATTACTATCCCTTTAAAAGATGTTTTGGATACCATACCTTCCAAGTGTCCCTCTTTGAGACCCCAATCCCTCTGTCCCTCTTTCCCACCCTGGGGTCCCTCTTTTTAGGAGATCAGACTATGTGGTGTGTATATCACATTGTTCCACAGCAATAAAGAGCACATTAATATTTGTTTAAACCTCAGTATATTTGCTTATAAATTAGTCTGTGTAAATAAAATACTATTGTCTTACTTTAAATAATTTATTAAGTTACACAAAGAAGTTTCAGTAAGTCATGATATAACCTAAAAAGTCTTGGTAATACCCCGCCCATAAACCATGTCCCCAGCAACATCACCTAAAAGAAAAGTATCCTCTTTGGCCATGTGAAATGTTGGGAGGTATGGGATACCCTTATAGCTCGAAACAAAATAGCTAATTATGACTGCTGGTTACAATGCAGATAGCATGTTGATCCACTGAGGTAGAACAATAATAATGATAACAACAGAACTTTATATAGCACTTCCCTCCCAAATGTGATTCAAAGTGTGTATAGCATTTATAAAAACAAATTAAGATTAGGAGAGGAGAAAATTATAATGCTAATGGGCAGGAGGGCTGTAAGAGCTATGACTTGTCAATAAAATGCTTGAATAAGCAGAAATATCTTTAGTATCTTTTTTTGAAAATGACTAAGGTGTGGGAGTCTCTGACTGTACATAGCAGAGAATTCCAGAATGTTGGTACTGTGTACATGGAAGCTCAGTCATTGCACAGTAGTATATAGGGAGATTCTGGGGACTGCTATCATTTTTTTACCCAGAAGATCTCAGTGGGCAAATTGGAAGATAGGGAATAAATCTTGGGTCCTGCTCCTGCAGCAATTTCTATATTAGCAAACCAAGCTTCCCTGATTGCTTTAGGAATCAGGAAGGAATTGTTTGCTCACTTCGGCCATAATTGGAGAAGGTTTCATTAGGTTTTGTTTGGGTGTTTTTGTTGTCTTTTTTTTTTTTTGCCTTCTTCTGGATAAAAAAATAAAACACGAGTGATATGGTTGAACTTGATGAATGCATGTGCCTTTTCAACCTCATCACTATTATGCTATGGTGGGTATGCACTAAGGTATGATAAATCATTGAGGTAGATAAGAACCATTCAGCACATGTAATCTGCCCATTTTCCTACTGTAAAAACCTCAAACCTTATTTGGTCCTTGGTCTTTTCTTATGTTAAGGACAGCCTTATGCCTATCCCATGCTAAAATTCTGTCACTGTATTAACTTCTACCACTTCTGCTGGTAGGCAGTGAAGTAAAACTTTCTTACATTACGTCTAAACCTGTGTCTCTCTAGTTGTAGAATATGGCCTCTTGTCCTAACATATTTATTCCTTTGAAATGTACTTCCTTCCTGGACTTTGTTGAATCCCTTCATGTATTTGAATGTTTCTATCATATCCGCTCTCTCTCTTCTCTCCAAGCTATACATGTTCAGATCCTTTAGTCTATCCTGATATTTCTTTTCCTGTAAACCAGTCACCATTTTAGAAGCCCTTCTCTGAATTTTCTCTAGAGTATCTATATCCTTCTGGAGATAGGCATAGCTGGGAACTCTCCGGTTTTGCCCCGGAGACTCCGGTTTTGACTCTGCATTACCGGGTCTCTGGGGCAGAGGCTGGTTCTCCGGATGTGGGGAGTTTATTCTGAAACTCTACCCACATCTGTTCCTTCCCCATCTGTTTATCCCATTTCTTTTATTACTCCAGGTGATTTTGCAGATCCGTGAACCCCACCCCCACTCGAGATTAAGCCTCACCCCCTTTTTTGATGCAAATCTCGCCATAGATTTCCCCCACCAGCACCAAAGGAGTCCCCCTCCAGGAAGAGAACATGTAAAGTTCCCAGGTATGGAGATGGGGTCTCCAGTACTGTACACAAATCGGTGATAAAGCAGAGAGATGACTTCTCCAGTGATATCACTTCTCCATTTCATATATTATGGTATAGAGTCTATGCACTTAGATCTTTAAAGCTGGACGAATGTTAGT
Organism: Rhinophrynus dorsalis; assembly: GCA_037306005.1. Taxonomy (NCBI): domain Eukaryota; kingdom Metazoa; phylum Chordata; class Amphibia; order Anura; family Rhinophrynidae; genus Rhinophrynus; species Rhinophrynus dorsalis. The sequence goes on from CM074724.1 coordinate 153,153,262, forward strand.
GCATAGACTCCATACAATAACATAGGACTTGGAGAAGTGATATCACTGGAGAAGTCATCTCTGCTTTATCACATCTTTATCTTAGTGCATCTCCCCCGATGTATGCTATTATTTATGTATATTGCTTCTTAAAGGTCACAGTTTGCTTGCTCCAAAAATATGCTGACAACCTAAATATTGCCTGGTATACGTATTCGGTCTGAAAAAGGGGAGAAAATATTGGGCAATATATATATAAAAGCAAAATGGACCACATCTGGGGCAATGCTACTGCACCACAGTGGACAAATAAAAATGTCAGTTGATTTAAATAGGGCTTTTAGCCCCTTGACAGCTAGAAAGGTTTCCAATGCATTGCATCACAATGCATTGGAGAGCTCTCTAGCATTCAGGCTTTTAAAAGCTTCATTTAAATCAGCGGAAATTTGTGGATTTTTTAGCCAAAAGCAGTTAAGAGCAATCCATTTTGACTGTTTCGGAAATTAAGACATGCCATTATGACAAGTATTTAAAATAATTAGCAAAAAGTGGCTTTTCATCACCAATGGAATTGGGCCTAGAATGTGTTAAATACGCACAATAGGAAGATCTGATTTTCTCCTCATGGCTATTGTGACCCTATCGCCAGAAATTTTATCGTATAGAAATAACTGCAAAACCTACTTCTGGAAGGTGTTCAGATGTTCCCATGATAACATCACGACTAGTGCATGTTATTGTGAATACATGAATTCAGTCACACCAAGTCACAGAATGGAAGATTTCAATGGAAATTGTCTTCTCAAGGGAATTCCTGTTGGAGGAGGAAGATCCTGTTTTCCCTGAATTCTTGCAGCTACTGAAAATTCCCGACATTCTTAGTGTTAACCTAGGAATAATCTATATATGTAAAACTCTAAGGGTTCGTTACTCGAGTCAGGGATGGCATTTTTCACAGGAGTGGGCAGGGAGCTTTGCCCCCCCTGCCCAGTCTTGTGGAGATATCTGCAGCAGTCCAGTGGGTCTGCAAACTGCATGGTGTGCCCAATCATATGGGCAGTGCCGTGCACCATCACTAGTGTGTAATAAAAATTGGTGTTGGAAACTTGTGTTCACGGTTTGGCTCCACACTTATAGGTTGTGTGTCCTGTTCTGCAATTTTGGATTGGGTTTTTAGACAAAGATTGGTCTAGTGTGTCATCCTGTCATGAAGTAGTGGTTTGGATAGCTGCCCAGGCTTCCTCAATCATTTATATTAATGTGATAAATGCAGCTAAGGAGCAGAGAGAACATCAGTGTGTAATATCATAGTTGTCAAGTCAGACTGTGGAATTGAATGATAGTCACATGATGACTTGCACCCACATTCTAAAAATCCTATATCTGTGATAACATAAGAATCCTTCATAGATCTTCTTTAACCCCTTGGATGATACTTCCCAATACAATGTTGTACTTTGCAGGGAAACTGTAAACACTGCTGATACCCAGGAAGGAGATACATGTTATATATGTCCAGTACTGAAATGGCCAAAAAAGGGGCAACTGGCAGGTTATATTTCAGTAGTCTATTTGTATTTGAAATGCACAAATATATATTTATATTACAGAGAGATACAAGTCTGTGAACATCAACATGGATGCTAAAGATATCTTCAATGCATTCCTTCACATTTAGCATCCAGGAGGTTAAAGGGGTTGTAAACCTTTAAATTAAATTAAATTCATTATATTGTAGGACTTTCTTAATCATTGGTACTTTTACAACTCTGAGATGCTTCAATCAAAAGTTATTACAGATTCCAGTGAGGTGGCTCAGTTGGTTGATGCACCAGCTATAGAATATGTTCAAATCGCAAGGTCTCAGGTTTTAGTCCTGGCAAGGTCAGCTCAGCCTTTCATCTCTCTGAGTAATATAACAATGAGTCCAGGACATACTTGAAAATGAGAGACAATCTCATTGTATTCTTCCTGGTAAAATCCTTTCACAAAAAACAAACAAACAAATGTGCATGTTTTCGATAGTTTCAATTCAAGCTTTCTTTTGCAGATTGATACCCGATGCAGCTGCTTTTATTTGTTGTGGAAAAACGGAGTATTGCAGATACAGGTTTTCTATAAATGGATGTAGAGAGAGTGTGGCATCTGGCAGCAAAATCATTTTGAATTCAAACTATCAGAAAAACAGCAAGTTATTGCTATAATGAATTTTGAAAGAAACATCTCCCAACACTGAGGGCAGCCTTGATTTGCTCAGTACTTAAGCATTGCAACATATGTTTTTTTTTATAATTAAGGCATATTCATGCATATTCTTATGGCTTAATCAGATCTGAAATCTGGTACTAGAAAGGAATTGACATCGGGAGGTGGGAGATAAGATGGGTTGTGTGTGACATGGAGGAAGAAAAGGAAGTGAATTGGGACTGAATGATGAAGCAATGTAGTGTACATGAGCTGGCATAAAGGGCAGGTGTAGGTATGAATTGAGGTTTAGTAGGAGACACCTTCGTGAAGGAAATAAACCGGGTAAAGGTTAGCATGACAAGCAAGGACTGGAGACCACAACAGCTGTGTTTTTAAATTGTAGTATTTTCCATACATATTATTAAAGATATACAATAGAAACTAAGCATACAGTGCCACCTCTTCTCTTATTAGATACATTGGTGTTCAAGCAAAATACAGATGCCATCAGAATGCCGGAGACATTAATACTTTGTTCTTGCACACTTGCTCATCTTGCCAAGTTAACATAAAAGTGCTGTGTAGTATGTTCCTTCTTCCTGTTGTCTTCTGTTAATGGGATAGACTCCAGTTAAATAATTGTATATAATAAACCTGCAGTGTACCACCCTCTGTACCATTAATATGAATGAGAAAAATCTAAGGTACACTTTCATTGCCCCAAGATGTGATGATAATGTTGTTATGATAACACAGGAGCTCCAGTAGCCTTAACATTTTGAGTATTAGAGAGATTAGTATTATGACCACCACTTGGGGGTAGTAAACAGCAAATGGAGAGGCCGAATTCAGCTCCTGCCTGTTGTTTAATACTTTGTAGTCTGTATTTGATGCTGTTTGTTTGAATGTTTTATATTCTCTGTGGTATGCGTATCTATAACGATTGGCCAATTGGGTACTGTTTGCTAATGATGCATTTAGCTGCCCAGCATGGCACTACATTTTGTTGTTTTGTTGTGTTTTTAGTTCTGCTAAAGCAAATGTTTTGTCTTCCTTCTCGTGACCAAGGCTCTTAGCAATTTTATTGCAGGCCTATTTTGTTTATTAAGGCATATTTTGTTTATTAAACAAAGTAATAAAATATTGTTGGCTATGAATTGCAGTATGGTAAATCCAGTTTTATGTTTTTGGTACTGTTCAATTGGCTTATCTCTTTTTAACAGGACACCCACAGGTATTCAACAATATACCTTTTTTTGTGACAAGATTTTAACTGGTATTAGGAACTAAATTTATGTTGGTATTAGGAACTAAACTTATGTTTGTGTTAATGTTGTATTTTTATTTTTTTCCCATTTTTCAGACAACACAATACTACATGCATGTGACCACTACAATGTTAGATATGTCTTCAGTGTGTTACAAAGCAATGTGTTGAAGGCCTCTAGCCTCATGTTCTTATATATAACTTGGTCAGACATGTTTATACTGTTGAGTATAAAGATAAACATCAATAAAAATGTAAACTAAAAGAATAAAACAAATCACACACACACACACACACACACACACATATATATATATATATATATATATATATATATATATATATATATATATAGGAAAAGTAAATGGAAAAGTACCATATACAAGAGCACTCGCAGGTCTTTTTGTGAAAATAAAAGGTGAAGTTTATTAGGCTATTTAAAAATCAACGTTTCGGCTCCATCATAGAGCCTTTCTCAAGTGCTCTTTTATATGGTATTTTTTCCATTTACTTTTCCTGCATATGTTAATTTGCAAGAAGCACCCAGGCGTGTTCCATTTCTACTTTTTTTGTTTTGGAGTCCCCACCCCCAGTGTTACATATATATAAATAAATATACACACACACACACACACACACACACACGTATATGTGTGTCATACCTCCCTACATTTCAAATGGCCAAAGATGGACATTGGTGTTTTAGGTGGTATTGCTGGGGGCATGGTTGTGGGCGGGGCATTACCACAAATTTTTAGGTTATTTCATGACCTATTGGCACCTGTTTGTGTAACGGAATAAATTATTTAGAACAACACTAAAGTATTTATTTACACAGACTAATTTTTAAACACATATAGTTAAGTTTACACAAACATTAAAGCGGAACCACCACCTGTTTTAAAGTTTATGTCATCTAATTCCCCATCTGGCGACTAGCTGCTCAGTAGTGCTAGTCGCCAGAATAATTACCTGGTTAAGCTCCAGGGCTGACAGAGCGTGCAGACATCTTGCCATAGTGACATCTTCGCGTCTGCGCTGTCAGTCCCTTTTGAAGCCAAACAGCTCCTAGCAACGCCTCCTAGAGCCGGCTGGAACTGAGAGCACAGGCGCAAAGACATCACTATGGCAAGATGTCTGCGCTCTCTACTGCCTGTCAGCCCCAGAGCAGGGTCTCGTTCTATTTAACCAGATAATTATTCTGGCAACTAGCACTACTGAGCAGCTAGTCTCCAGATGGGGAATTAAATGACATTCTTTAAAACAGGTGGTAGTTCCTCTTTAATGTGAGTTTTACTGCTGTGGAGCAGTGTGATACACTTATATACACAACACACAGTGTGATCTCCTGAAAAGAGGGACACCAGGGTGGGAAAGAGGGACAGAGGGATTTGGGTCTCAAAGATGGACTATCCCTCCTAAAGAGGGTCACTTGGGAAGTATGGGGTGTGTGTTAATATTAGAAAGAGGTGTAGTGAGTAACCTAGGGCAAGTTAATTGTCAGACCTCCAACTGTTGGAGACAACAATTCCCATCATGCCCAAAGGATAGACAGTTGATTAGTCCTGGAGTTAACCATATGGACCTGCCAATCATATACCTCATCCTATAATATAAAAGGCCAGATGTATGTTTGTCCGAAGCAGTCATGCACAGTAGAGACTGCCCGAATGCACTGAATGCTGGCCCATGTACATGGGCTTTTACACTAGTCTCCCAAATAAGGCCAATGGAGAGAATGCAGGTGGCTACCACCCTAGAGCCATGAAAAGGTAATAGGGAGTGTTTGTCATTGATCTTCTCCTGCCCCCCCCCCCCACACACACACACAAACACTCACATTCACACTAAATCAGCTAGTTGGTGCTGAACTTACTGGAAGCAGGCTTAGAAATCCCCTTCTCCCTTATCAGCAGTTCACTCCTATCTTGGCTGTCATACTTTAATTTATGTTTTTCTTTTATGTTAATTTAATGTATCTTAGAAGGACACTTTTACTTTGTCATTTTACTATGTGCACCATACACATCAAATGTGATTTAAAATAAGACATGAAAATATCTAGACCATGGGATAACTTCTGCCTGTGGGAAGATCTCTTATGGAATAGCAATGAGAAGCAAATACTGGCATCTATTTCTTTGCCCGTTCTGTGCCTCCTTTATATTCTACTGTACAATCTTACCAGGTCCACCCTGACACCAAAAATATTCATTTATTTTAATGTTTGCATGATGATATTGGCCTCAGGCTATGTCCTTGTTTCCAAACCCATTATTTATAGCAATGTCATACAGATATGCATCCCAGCAGCACACGCTGTTGAGATTACCTCTAATGATTGGTTGGCAAAATAGTTTATTGCAGCCATTTTTATTAATGTAAACCATTCAGAAACTGAAAAAGTGATATATTTTGGATGCCCACAACAGTCTTCTACTGAAGAATGATTTAGCTGGTTTAGGTTTAAAGGTGGAGAGAAAATAGAGTGAGCGATGTATATTCTTAACCTTTTGAAATTGGTAGACTCAGAGTTATTGCACTTCTCTTGGATAATTAAAGTCGCAGTGAACTTTTTGTTTATAAAAGAATTATGCCATAATGCCTGCTGAGAAAAACATGGTACCCACAGTTCTGGTATATTTTTCATTCAAAAATGAATACTGCTCATATTAGTTTATTTAGTTATTTATTTACCAAATTAATTAATTAATTCATTCATTTATTTAATGTTTTTCAATTAAAGTGCAGTTTTCTATTCCGTTCTCTAGGTGGTGCTGTTCCTATCAAACACTGTGAGTAGAGATCGTCAGTGGCTAAATTTCTCCCACAGAGTTTATTATAAAAATATTATTTAAGGCTCTGGATGATGTCATAAAAAAAGAAAGAAAAAAAAAAGGTTAAAGCCGCAATAACTTTTGAATGCAATATGTCCCAACAGTTGGAGTACTCTTGTTTTACTTAGCAGGAAAAAGCCCTATGCAATGTATTTTTCATAAGTTAGAGCCTTCTAAAGGTGAACCATACCTTTATGAATATGGGGATAATATATGTACATAGATGATGAGGGTGAAAAAAGACACGTCAAGTTCAGCCCATGCCAAATAAAAAAAACCCCTATTTGAAACCATTTCCAAATAAGGCCCATGTGCATTAAAAAAATCCTTCCAGACTCGAAATGGCAGTCAGATATTTCCGTGGATCAAAATCCAAAGACAAAAGGCTTCAACTGTCATACTTTAGAGTCCAGTAAGTATCTGAGTGCCAGAGAAGTAGCCAACGAATTGTGTTGCAATGTGTTGGATGCTTCTCTTCCACTCAAAGGGTTACGATTTGAGTGCCAGAGAGGTATCCAACAAATGTTGTTGCGATGTGTTTGATGTCTCTCTAGCACTCAAAGGTTTAGAGGAATATACTAGCAAACTTCTGTGCTAAAATAATCACAAAGAACTGTTTTTGCCCACTGTACCTGCACAACATCTATGTATTAAGCTATGTCTTATCTGTGGTAAAACTAGCTTTGTGCTTGAAGGGATAGGCAATGTGGGAGTGTTTGGCTATTTCTTCGCACCCTGCTCCATAATGTAGACAATATGCATAAGAGTGAGTGGGTCAATTGTGCAATCCATGTTTACACACATGGGCCTATAAATTAACCCTTTGAGTGCTAGAAGGGTAAGCAATGGGGTTACAGAGAGCAGAGGAGATCAGTGTAAACTTTTTTCCTTTCACAACCCTTGTTTTACTCAGCAGGAAAAGCCATGCAATACAATTATTTCCCACCCTTATGAGGACCTTGTTTTATAATTATACTGTACATCCACATACCTCCCAATATTTCAAGTGGCTAAAGAGGGACACTTTTGTTTTGAGGGGGTGACTAGGGGGTGGCTGGTGGGAGGGCCTCTCCCAACATTTTTAAGTTATTTCATGACCCACTGACACCTATTTCTGTAACTGAATACATTATTTAGAAGAAGACCAAAGTATTTTATTTACACAAACTAATTTATAAACACATATACTAAAATGTAATGTGATTTTTTTTTGCTATGGAGCAATGTGATACATTTATATACACACCACACAGTCTGACCTCCTAAAAATGAGGGACACCAGGGTGGGAAAGAGGGACATAGGGTTTTGGGTCTCAAAGAGGGACTGTCCCTCCTAAAGAGGGACACTTGGGAGGTATGCATCCAGGTAGAAAGGCATAGTTTCCCAATCTTTACACACTTATTAGATAAAAGTAGCAAATGCTGAAACATGATACATAGTAGTTTATGTTGAAAAAAAGACTTGTGTCCATCAAGTTCAACCCTTTTCCTTTTCTTGTTTACCACTGTTGATCCAAAAGAAGGCAACCCCCCCCCCCCTTATTTCAGCAATTCTGCCATGAATGGGGGAAAAAGTCCTTCTTGACTCCAAATAGCAAGCAGATTTCTGCTAGAATCAACAAGCCCAAAATAAATATTAATCCCAGTGCTAACATACATAGCCCTCTAAATTCTGCTCCTTTAAAAATATCCAGGCCCTTTTTGAAGGCATCTGATGTATTCAATAGCACCACCTCTTCAGGCAGTGAATTCCATACCCTTATTGTCCTTACTGTAACCCCTTAAGGACCAGCGGTCCTCGGACGTTTCCTTCCCATAAGAACCACTTTGATCCTTGCCAATGCACCGGTACACGTGACCTGTTGCGTGTATCGGCGTGCCGCTTTGTGGCCTGAAAGAGATCTCTCCAATCTTGGAGTGGTCAATTTTAGGCCCTATTACTTACAGCTCTCCTGGTGGAGTGCTGTAAGTAAAAAGTATGTGACGTGCTTTGACCGTCATCGGTCCTTAAGAGTATGAGGACCATAACGGTCATAGTACGTCATGTAGTCCTTAAGGGGTTAAAAAATCGCTTCTGCTGTTGTAGACAAAATCTCCTTTCCTCAAGTCTAAGCGGGTGACTCCTTGCCTTTTGTACCATTCTGTTAATGAACAGGACTTTGGAGAGCCCTGAACATATTTATATAATTTGATCATATTCCCTCTAAGACACCGTTTCACTAGTGTGTACAAGTCTCAGGGCAAAAGGCCAAATTCTCAGAGTCAGAGAGTCCAGTATTTCCTACTACCTGATGTGCAAATTAACTGCTTCTTTAGTATCTAAATTGCTGCCAATTCTGTGAGGAAGGCAGAGGGAGAATCCCTGCTTGTCTTATGTGTGTTCAAGCTGTAATATATCTAAGCTATAGCAAGTTATAGGTTAATTGAGGACTGACTGGAGAGCCTACCTTTTTACAGCAAGGCATATATCTCCTATAATCTATGCTGTGGTTAGATCTAAGGATTAATATTTTTTTAAATCTCAGGGCCAGCTCATTTTGAAAGTCCTAAGGTAATGTGCATATATACAATATATGGGTATGCATGTGCCTGCCCCATAATGCTCTGTGTGATCTACTGCTAGTTAGAATTTGGGGATAAATGGCAGTCACACTGTACTTTCTCAGTATAATTTGTGAATAAGAGTATTTTAGGGTTGCCACCCAACCGGTATTTTACCGGCAGGCCAGTAAAAAATTGGCTTCTGTCCAATGTTAAGTCTATGGAGGGAATGCCATGGCCGGTATTTTTTTGAAGAAAAGGTGGCAACCCTAGAGTATTTGAATGTGCATTCAGCCATTCATTGTTTTGATGAATTCTAGCATTAAGCGAAGGTCAAGAAAGAATGACCAAACCAGGAAGTATTTGTTATCTAATATAATGAGCTTGATTTTATGACTTTATGTATGTGTTCACAGAAAGGATAACCCTTTGAGTGCCAGAGATGTATGCGCCGGATACCTCTATGTCACTCAAAGAGTTAAAGGAGGATGTCAAATAATAATAATGTAAACACAAACACAAAGTTCAGAGGATGGGCTTTCGCTGGTTATTAATATATATCTGGAAATAATAATCTCATTCAGGTCTTCCACATAGTTCAATGTTGTATAAACTATTAAATCAATGTTTCAGCCCTAGCTTGGGCCATTATCAACATTTGGGGAACTTATACACGGACTCTCAAATTCTGCCTAGTACATCAGCGTTACTATCTGTTAGGTATATAAAGGCACATTTATGATACGTTTGTTGACCCATTCTGCAGTCCTTTATTATTTAGGGTCCATCTGACACTGAATGTTATGTTCACAGACAGATCTGAGAAACTCCACTCAGTGATCTGTGGAGAAGACACTGACATCTTTGAAGAACTGGTAACTCCCGGCTATGTAAGCATATTGTGAAATATCAATATCTTATAGCTGCTTTGATAAATATAAAACTGTAAAAATAATGCACTTTTGAGAGCTCCGTGCCTTCAAAATACATTTTTTTTATATATAATTGTGTCATGTTGTAATATTTTATTCCCAATGATCACAAATAAAAAAGTAATGCTCATTAGTTAGAGCATTTAGCGAAAAAGTTAAACATGTTACTCATTTTTGAAAAAAAAAAGTTATCTGCGCAAAAATTAATGTTCAAAAGGTGCTCAGCAGCCTAGTTCCGCTTGCCGCTGTGGCAAGCTGCTTGCCGCACAGAGGCTGCTCCCATCCACTACCCAGAATCCTCCGATGATGGAGGCTGTCTGTCTCTAAGCTGGAGCGATCTCAATGGCTAGATATTAATCTCTGCCAATGAGATTGCTCCAGGTTAGAGAAAGAAAGCCTCTGTCATTGGAGGATACTGGGTAGTGGGACGGGAGCAGAGGTAGTGCTGCAAGCAGGAAGTAGGCTGCTGGGCACGTTTTAAACTTGAATTTTTGCTCAGATAATGGTTTTAAAAAAAAAATGAGTAACATATTAAACTTTTTCACTAAATGCTCTATCTAATGATCATTACTTATCTATATGTGATAGATCCGCTTTAATGACAATGACTTAGTTAAGGAAGACCTATCACCGCTATACAAGTTTGCCTCTGTGTAACGTTCCTATAGCGATAACATGTAATCTGTGTTTTTTTTTTTTTATAATGTAGGATATGATGAAATGTACCATTTTAAAAATGAGACAGGGCCTTACTTCAGGACATACTGCATGTAGAGCTCTGTATCACAGCCTGTCAATCTTTGTCTGTCCCCCCCTCAAGTATTGTCTCTTTCCAACCTCCTTGCCGATGAGAGCGCTCCAGTTTGCATGGAGAAATCTCCGTCCTTGGAGGAGGTTGGAAAGTGGAAATACTTGGGGGGGGGGCAGACAAACATTGACAGGCTGCGGTACAGGTCTGTACCCGCAGTCTGTCTTACCGCTGCCTCTCCTGAAGTAAGGCCTCGGCTCATTTTTAAAACAGTACATTTTGCCATAGCCTGCATTATATTAAAAAAAACACACAGATTACATGTTATTGATATAGGAACATTACACAGAGGCAGACTTTTATAGAGGTGAGAGTTCCTGTTTAAGTTCTACCTCTAAAAAATGTGACAACACAATTGATACTACCCTTTTCATTTCTAAATTTATTGTAAATTTAATAGGTATTTGGCAGACTTGCTCTTGCTATGGAACAGCATTGAAGTGAATATTTCCAAATTTGGCGTCCAGCCCAGTCGAGGGCAGCTACCACAATAAATGCAGTCATGGGTGCAGCATGCCCAGTCACAGGTGGCCACTGGGTAATGGTGGCTGCGATGCTAAGCTTGGCAGTGGGGCTGGGAGGATTTCCCAATAGGCACAGTAGGCATTCTGAATTGTGGGTGTGGCCATAGCAATCGCATTGTCCATACATCAGTTTTATACCAATTTAAAGGCTATTATTTAACCACTTGGATGCAGAGATTTTGGATCTCTCTAGCAACAAGGAGTGAAAACTTTTTTTTCCCTTTGTTATAGGCCAGGGTTATTTTCTGTGCCATAAAATAATGGATGGGACTGGGGTGTCGGGCAGTGTAAGGAATGTGGGTGTGGTCATGGGTGGGTCTAAGGGTGCCTAGACAGTCTGCCGCTGGCACAAAGGTGAGATAAAGGGGTGATAAAGTGGGGATTACTTTTCCATTGTTTTAAATTCTCCAGGACATATTTTATTCTATGGAGCATATGCACTAATCTTAGTCCAGTGGCTCTATAGAAAAACATAGGACTTGGAGAGGTCATCTCCACTTTATCACTTCTTTATCACATCTTTATTACATCTCTTGTTCAGATTTAATTACCATATCTCCTGGAGCACAGGATGATTCTCCAGTATGATGAGTTCCCTAGAAACCCCACCCACTTCCTGCCTCATTCTGCCCAGTCTCTTCCCCATTCCATCCACTTTCCACCCATTTTCAGGGCAAACCACTTGCTTCATAGGGGACAAATAAAACATTTTACTGGATTATAAATAGGGATTGTTACAGAGGTAAAACAAGGGAGATTTCTGAAAGTATTGAATACCTCCTTAGTATTGAAGGGGTTTAATGCCTCCTTTAAATCCATGGGAGTTTGGGTAATATATATATTTGTTCCCTGTTGTACAGTTAGTTTACCCCAGAATTGCCCATCCTCTTTGTGAATATGACATGCACCGTAAGTTAGAGTGACTTGACCTCATCTTTATATGGAAATCACACCAGGGATCTTCCAATATTACCTGACCCAGAGATCTTTGAAATATTAACCATTAAAGTCCTCCAAAATGTAGATTCAATCTATATGTCTTCTGCTTGCTCTAACATGGAGGAGCTCCAATTCGTCCTCGTGGAACCCTCAACATACTACAACTTAGATATCCCTCTGCCTGAACACACACATCATGCAGGACTTCTCCCTCTATCTTTCTGGTAGAAGAATTTCCACCAATGTAGAGACTAAAGAAGCATTCCATTGTCACATATAATGTAATAGGTAATGCTGGACTGTCTCAACCTGACACTTTGGCCCTTTACCCTGAGACCATGAAAACGGGTCAAAACATTGAGAGTTCACAGTTATGCTGGGTGTATGAAACATTCATACAGCAGGCTGCTTTAATTTGAATGCAGCCCTGAATTATGCATATTACCTATGTGCCCCAGGTTAAAGCTGATCTAATCCGGGGGGGTCCTATTGTTTTAAGTGGGGCTTTTAACCTGATTGACAGAGAAGTATTCAATACAATGTCAAGCCCTCTGGCAAATGCATTGAAATACCTTTTGGGCATTCATAGAGTTAAAGGGGTTTAATTCCCAATTTAAATCAATAGAGGTGTTATTTGTTTTCTATGCTACAGTTGCCCCAGAGTTGCTCCACATTATTGTTATATTGTACATAAAGCCCATTGTATTTCTCGTACTAGCCGATGTTTAATTCAGGCCTAAGAAAAAAAAATAATAAATGGTAAAAATTCTGAGAGCCACAGCTGATAAAGGACTACACAAACACAATTTGTAGTTGAGCAGCTGTGAAATTAACCAGAGGACACACAGCTGGGGCCAGGGAGAATGAGCTGAGTGGTGCAAGCAGAGACAGGGACTCTTGAGGACAGCATACAGTAATCTAGACAAGAATGATTTTACTCTTTCACTGCTCGATTTCCAGAACGACTTTTCATTTCAAAGTTCATTCTTTATAAGTAGTTGTCCAGCTCAATTAAACATCAAGAAGAAAAAGACAATATAGAACTAGAAAAAGTACAGAGACATTCAACAAGACATGCAACAAGATTCTTGATATATGTTAGCCAAATCGGGTTTGTTTGTATTAGAAAAGGGGGGAACCATTACAAAAAGTATATATACAAGCCCAATACAAAGAACTCTCTGTACCACTCTGTATTCAAATGATTAACAAAAATTAAGCAGACATTCATTTAGACTAAAGGAAAGACGTTTGGGATTACAGCAAGACAAACCTGTTTTTACAGTAAGGGCAGAGAGGACTGAAATTCCTTGGCTTAGTTGGCTGTGGTAGTAGATACTTAAAGGGATAGTAATGTTTCATAATAAAAGCAGCTCTAATTAATCATCATAGTAATTGGACTTTGGAGAGTGTTATTTCAATTCGGTCAGAGTTGTAGTTCAAGAGTAATTCAATGACAAAGTATCCCCCTCCCGCCCCTTTTACTGATGTAACACTGTTCAGCCAGATCTGAAGGGAGGTGCCCAGGTAGACTGCAGAGAGGGACAATCTTCAATTAAGATACATAGTAACATAGTAATTTAGGTTGAAAAAAGACTTGCGTCCATCTAGTTCAACCCTTTTCCTATTCCCGTTTACCATCGCTGATCCAAAAGAAGAGATTTCTCCCTGGATCAACAAGCCCTAACAAAATATTAATCCCAATACTAACGTACATAGCCCTCTATGTTATGCTCTTTTAAATAAGTATCCAGGCCCCTTTTAAAGGCATCTAATGTATTTGATAGCACCACCTCCTCAGGAAGTGAATTCCATACCTTTATTGTCCTTATTGTAAAGAAACCCTTCCGCTGTTGTAGATTAAATCTCCTTTCCTCAAGTCTAAGCGGGTGGCCCCTTGTCCTGTGTACTGTTCTGTTAATGAACGGGTCTTTGGCGAGCCCTTTATATGGGCCTTGAACATACTTATATAGTGTTATCATATCCCCTCTAAGACGCCGTTTCTCTAGTGTGTACAAGTTGAATTTTTCTAGCCTCTCTTCATAACTAAAGCTTTCCATTCCCCTTACTAGTTTTGTAGCCCTCCTCTGCACTCTCTCTAGTTCCATAATGTCCTTTTTCAGAAAGGGCGCCCAGAATTGAACGTGAAAAACCTGAAAAACTTGTCAAACTTGTCATAGGAAGAAGATTGTCCCCTTCTGTTATCTGTCTGGTCTATGGACTGGATTCCACATCTGAGAAGAGATGGCTTACACAAGTTAAAAGGGGCGAGAGGGGAAACTTTGCTTGTGAATATCTCTCAAACCATAAAGGTTTGAGAGATAAGACTTATATCTTTCTTAATGTTTTTTTAATGCCTACAAAATAAAATAAAGATAAAACAAAGTATTACTATCACTTTAAAAAAAAACTCTGTTGCATGCCTTTTTAGCTAAGAACAATAGAAATGTATTTTGATTGGTCGGTTCGGTGTTGCTAAGATTTGATACAGGAGAAATCTGTTGGCCTTTTGGAGCTTGGAAGGGTTTTTTTTTACCCAACTGTGTGCATTTTTTGTTAATTTTCCTCTGCGTAATAAAGTCAGTATGGCAAAGGTTGAAGTTTATGGCTTTATTGAACCTCACCTATGCAACAACAACCCTATGGTTCATATGCACAAAAGCAATATTGGAGGCATTCTGGAGCAAAGAGCTGCATCATGAGGGACTAATATACATTGATATATATATATTGATTTAAATGGGACTTTTAAAACTTTGAATTCCAGAGAGGTCGCCAGCTTAGCTTTTATTATGAGAAAAAAATAAAAAAAATATGGATTTTCTTGCTGAGTAAAACAAGGGTACTCCATCTTCTGAGAGATTTTTTTCATTCAAAATTATTACAGATTAAAATATATATAAAGATTAAAAAATATATCTTTTTATAACACGAAAAAAACTCGAGTCACAGACTACAGCTCCCCATAGTAAGTGACAGGAACAGCACCACCTGGTACGTAGAATATAAAATCTTAGTTTAATTAACCCCTTGAGCACCATGAGGGGTGCACGAGACATTGTAAAGTCCCTCTGACTTCAAACGGTTACATTTGGGCTGTACTAACTTTTAAAGTAAAAATCTCCCAGCAGTGGGAGTGATCTTGTATCACATGGCAGGAAAAGCCATATTTCATGCATTTTCTATAAATAAATGTTTGCTACCACTTTAAATTAGTCAAAAGGTTTATTTCACTTTGATGTACTTGGTTTGCTCCAGAATTGCACTTTTTCTTGGTACACCAGCCTCATTGTACACCTGTTCAGTTGTCATAGCTTAAATGCATTACCAAAAAATTCCATCACAGAACTAATGGAAACGATCAGAACTGACTTAGTGAGCCTCAGGCAGGGCCGTCATCATTAAGTCGCTGGCAGGAGTCCAACACATTGGTTTTCTTAGTTTCTGTTCTGAATGTAATGGAATATTTTGATCACACCCTTCATTAAATTTTAGCCTTACATTGTGCCCAATGTACTGTCTGTACAATTCTCAATGTGTTGCTAACTTCTGTGACAGGAATAGTGCTACATTTATAAGTGATCTGACTGCTTTGATCCTTCAATCCGTGGAGTCCTGCAGAGCTTTATGTTTTATATTCCTGCACTATTAATAGGGACCAAAGCCAAAATCATGTAATTGGCTTGTTCTAAATATAAACTTTATTAGCAATGAACATCGGCATTACAATTTACTATCTTTCAGGCTTGGAATGTTTTCAGAGCTATTCCGCGATGTTGGAGAGCTAGCATTTCTAAAGAGAAACATTTGCTACCACTGAGTTATATTACAGCAGCAATATTCCCCCCCAAGGGAATTTAATCCAAAAAGTGATTTTTTTCCAATCAGAATGGGGATTGGAATTATGTTTTTATAGAGAGTAATTTCTTTAATTAGGTTTTGTGTTTTTGCTAACAGAAATCATACCCATTCTCTTTAAAAGTAACTCAAAATAGCTAATCAGAAAAAACACTAGTCAGTCAGTAGGCAGGCGCTTCAGATGTTGGAGTTGGTTTGAGATGTTGGGAGCTGTTGGTACCATTACATTTGGGGAGCCAGATTTTACCTAACCCTATAAAATAGGCTTCATATTGTTTCTCTGTAATTGATAGTGTTACAGTCATGAATGTCATTAGACTTCTGGTTCTTAAAGGGAACTCTCACCTCTAAACAAATTTGGTTTCATGAAAATGGAAATATGTGACTCAAGGGTCATGCCCATACCTGGGAACTTTCAAGATGAGCTGATCCTGAGATCTTTGAAATATTAACCCTTAAAGCTTCCCATAATGTAGATTTTATGCTACAGTTTGGATAACTCACTGCCTGAACACAAACAAGACAAGCAGGGCATCTCCCACTGAATTGCTGGTACTAATGGCACCAGTTTAGAGGCTAAGGAAATATTTAACTGGGGAAATTCATATAGTAGGTGACACAGACCTCCCTCACCCTGGGAATTTGTCCCTTCACCCTTCACCCTGAGATTTGGGTCAAAACCCTGAGTTCCCAGGTATGGTCATGCCTCCTTATCATCATACCTGGGAACTTTCAGTTGAGGGCTACCCGGAGGGTAGTCCTCTGTTCAGCAGGGGGTAACAAAATTGACGCTAATCGCGTCAAAAAGGGGCGGGGCTTAACTTGAGTGTTGGGGGGATTTAACCCTTTGAGTGCCAGAGTGGTACGGAATGCATTGCAAAGCAATGCATTCCGTACCACTCTGGCACTCAGAGGGTTAAATGTGTCACACAGAAGGCTGGGGACGGAGGCACAATGGGAGAAAAAACAGATGTGGCAGAGTTTCAATAGAAACTCTCCACATCCGGAGGAATCTGCCTCTGCCCCGGAGACCCGGTAAAACTCTGTCAGAACCGGAGTCTCCGGGGCAAATCCGGAGAGTTCCCAGGTATGCTTATCATCCCTCCGCAACTCAGTGAGGCTGATGTACTGAGAAAACTGGAGTGATCCAACTGCACTGTGGGGAACACAAAATTCCCATTTATTTAAATGGGTTGCTTAATACCTTGAATGCTAGAGAGATCTCTAACCAATTGACAAGCATTGCATTAGATGGCTCTGTAGTATCCAAGGGGTTAAAACATTATTTAAATCAATTGGGATTTTAATTTGTTCCCTAGTCTGCAGTTGGTTTGCCCGAGAGTTTCTTCTCACTTCTTAGTACATCAGTCTTAGTTTCCTGGTTAGAGTGAAAGGGGACTTCATGGAGTGATAAAGGACTTAAAGGGATAGTAATGCTTCATAATAAAAGCAGCTCTAATCAGTCATCATAGTATTTGGACTTTGGAGAGTGTTATTTCAATTCTGTCAAGAGTTGTAGTTCAAGAGTAATTCTATGACAAAGTATCCCCCTCCAGCCCCTTTTAGTGATGTAACACTTTTCAGCCAAAGCAGAAGGGAGGTGACCAGGTAGACTGCAGAGAGGGACAATCTTTAATTAAAGGGATAGTAATACTTTGTTTTAACTTTAATTTATTTTGTAGGCATTAAAAAAACATGAAGAATGATATAAGTCTTATCTCTCAAACCTTCACAAACAAAGTACCCCCCCCCCCTGTTCAACCAGATCAGAAGGGAGGTGCCCAGGTAGACTGCAGAGAGGGACAATCTTCAATTAAGATAAGGGAAAAAGCTGAAAAACTTGTCAAGGGGGGAAGGGCTTTCATTGTTTTCATACAAAGAAAATTGTCCCCTTCTGTTATCTGTCTGGTCATACAACCAGATTCACATCTGAGAAGAGATGGCTTACACTAGGTAAAAGGGGCGGGGAGGGGAAATTTTGCTTGTGAATATCTCATAAACCATAAACGTTTGAGGGATACGACTTATATCATTCTTCATGTTTTTTTAATGCCTACAAAATAAAATAAAGTTAAAACGAAGTATTACTATCCCTTTAAGATAAGGGAAAAACCTGAAAAGTTTGTCAAGGGGGGCAGGGCTTTCATTGTAAGAAGATTGTCCACTTCTGTTATCTGTCTGGTCTTACAACCAGATACCCCATCTGAGAAGAGGTGGCTTACACTAGGTAAAAGGGAAACTTTGCTTATGAATATCTCTTAAACCAGAAAGGTTTGAGAGATAAGACTTATATCGTTCTTCATATTTTTTGAATGCCTGCAAAATAAAATAAAGTTAAAACGAAGTATTACTATCCCTTTAAGGAGTACAGAGAGATAAGTGAGGCCAGTGTAGCAAAAATGCTGTCCTGGGTGCAGGCATGCTCTTCAACTGAGGCCATGCTGTGAGCTGCTATGCAGTAATGAGGGTACGGCATGGGGGTCTGAAAAGAGCCCCCTTAATGATTCCTTTGTGTATTTGTATTGCACTGTGCAGGACTATACAATGGAGTTCCCCATACACCTGCTGAGAGACACAGACTACCATTTTGAGTTACAGCTGTGGGTGGCAGATTTCTGACACCTTACCTGGCTAGTAAGAGATCTTTTGCGGCCATAGAGAACAGACCCAGGCTTATTTATTTTTATATAGTCTCCTGCCAAGAAGTAACATGTCTTCTTACGCCTAAAACTTATTGTAAAACTGGTAAACTGTAGTAACTCTGTCTCAAGACCCCTCCACATTGAAACTCATATTCTAACTGAATGAGAAACACCTACACAGTATCATAATGAATAACAAACCCAAACCACACCAACAGCCATTTTTGGAGGTCTAAAGGCCACAGCTTTTAACAAATTGATGCTCCTTGCTACAACCTTTATCGCTTAAACCTTCAACTTGCTCATTACAGCCAGCTACCAGCCCATAGGTTGGTATGTGCCAGAATGTGACATAACGTCAACCAATTTTTTGGCTGCCTACCCAAACAGGTACAACTGGCAAGGAGCATCAAGCCACTGGCCAGGTGCAACAACTTTATTAAAAAATAACACAGCATACATAAGGTCCATCTTATCTAACAAGCGAAATGAACATCATAGCTAACTAAGGCGCTAATTAACACAACCAATACATACAGTAACATAACAAATCCTAACTAATGCTACAAATAAACTATCTGTGCGGTAGCAAAAAGGTATTCAGATAAAGCAATGACAGAGAAAAAAATGCACAATTGCCACTGTGACTAAATTATGTTTAAAAAAAAAGAGCTACACAAGGGGGGAAAGCACTTCTCTGGTGATATCACTTCTCCAATTCCTATGTTATTCTATGGACCTAATGCAATAAGATTTCTTCACTTTGGAGATATTAGTGATAGGGTCTATAGAATAACTGGAGAAGTGATATCACTGGAGAAGTCATCTCCACTCTATTGCCTCTTTATCACTCCTTAGACAGAAGAAGGGATGCTCTTAGAAAGATACACAACTTCCATTCTCAGCCACCTATGTACTCTAGGTTAATTAGAGATACCCTTCCCCTAACTATATACCACCTAACCTAGCTACTTCCTCACTACCCCTATCCTGCTGGGGATTAGTCTCCTCAGTCCCTCCTGTTCCTTTCTAATCTATACGCCATCCCTTTTCCCATAGAAGATTTCCATGCATATTGCTGCTTATCACCTACCGTCTCTTGTGGCTCCCCTCTTACAAGCTGCCGTCTTGCATAACCCATGAATAAATCATCTGCACGTCTGGGCCAATGCATTCGTATGAGGTTTGAAAATTCTTTCGCTTGTTATTTGTTTAATTGAAACCCTTTTGTTAAAAGCACGTTTATTTATTAGACTTGTATTGTTCCACAAGGAGGCTGGTGAGTTCAGTCAATTGTTAACTCTTTCTTTCTTTTTCAATTGATTCTGGGGCTGATGTTCTAACTAGAACGGGAGCAGTTCTGGGGCAAACCATCTGTCCCATAGTGGATAAATTAACATTTCCATTGATTTAAGTGGGGCGTTTAACCCCTTGAATGATAGAGAGGTCATCAGTGCTGCTTCACAATGTACTGGAGACTTCCCTCGCATCTGAGGGATTTAAAACACTATTTAAATAAGTGGAAATTTTGGATTGATTAATTGTTCCCTATGGTGCAGTTCGTTTGTCACTGAATTGCTGCAGAATTTAATGAATGAAAGAATGAATGAATGTTTGTTTATATAGCGTGAAAAGTATAAGCAGGGTTTTACAATTTAATGGTTTGAACAAGACAAGTTACAGGTGCTTTGCGAAAGTGAAACACTGGAAATGGTATCCCTGCTTGAAAGCTTACAATCTATTGTGAATAAGGGGGACGTACAGAGTACATAAGGTTTAAAGGGATAGCAATGTTTCATAATAAAAGCATCTCTAATTAATCATCATAGTATTTGGACCCTGGAGAGTGTTATTTCAATTCTATCAGAGTTGTAGTTCAAGAGTAATTCAATGACAAAATATCCCCCTCCCGCCCCTTTTAATGATGTAACACTGTTCAGCCAGATCAGAAGGAATGTGCCTAGGTAGATTGCAGAGAGGGACAATCTTCAATTAACATAAGGGAAAAACCTGAAGAACTTGTCAAGGGGGGCAGGGCTTTTATTGTTCTCACAGGAAGAAGATTGTCCCCTTTTGTTATCTGTCGGTCTTACTACCAGATTCCACATCTGAGAAGAAATGGCTTACACTAGGTAAAAGGGGCGGGAGGGGAAACTTTGCTTGTGAATATCTCTCAAACCGTAAAGGTTTCAGAGATAAGACTTATATTGTTCTTCATGTTTTTTTAATGCCTACAAAATAAAATATAGATAGATAAAACAAAGTATTACTATCCCTTTATGTGCGGAATACAGTGCTGGAGATCTGGTCAACTTAGGGTAAACTTAAATAAATTATAAGTGACTTGGATGCATGAAGAAAGTTGTTGATACTTTGTTGAGTCTGTGTGATTTTAAGCAAGACTTGAAGACCACAAGTGAAGTGGAAAGGTGCAGGCTGGTAGGTAGAGTATTCCACAGGTAAGGAACAACTAGACAAAAGGGTTTGATATGAGAGTGGTGTATACGCAAAAGGAGCTGAGAAAAGAATGTAATTGGCTGAATGTAAGGGGGCGAGATAGGGTATAGCTGGAGATCAGTGTGGAAATGCAGGTGAGGTAGAAGAGAATGAAAAAAGCAGGATTTTGTATGATATTCAAAGTATGATAGGCAGCCACTGGAGAGATTGGGGGGGGGGGTTCAGATGTAGGTGAGGGTAAGGTAGCTTGTGCTGTAGCATACTATATGGATTGAAGTGTATGGAGCTGAGATGCTGGAAGACCAGAGAGAAGAATATGGTGAGTGCCTGTATAAGAATCTTAGTTGTGGATCAATACAGGAAGAGGCAGATTTTTTTATATATTACACAAGATGAAAAAGCAGGATTTGGTGGAGAATGAAAGAACAGCTTTAGATACCATGCTTCCTGGCCAGAATATATGGTAATGCCATTTACTGTCACCTGGAAAGCCACTACTGGGCCTGGTCTAGGTAAGATGAAGATTAGCTCAGTTTTAGATACGTTGAGTTTGAGGAGTCTATGAGCTACCTAGTCTGAGATAACTGGGAGGTAATCTGTGATTGTGGACTGAATATCAGTAGTCAGTTGAGGCATGAATAAATAAAATGTTATTGTGCATAGAAAGAACAGAAGTGGTCCTAGAACAAAATCTTGATGAATACCAACAGAGGTGGCGCTGGAGAAACTGAAGGGCAGCCAGTTCAGGGCTCATTTATGGATGCCTAAAGAGTGAAGAATTTGGAGGAGGAGAGCATGTCCCACAAAAGCAGCTGAGTGATCAAGCAGGATAAACATTGAGTAATAACATTTAGCTTTGGCTATGGGTAGATCACTGACCGCTCATGTAAGAGCAGTTTCTATGACATATGAATAGCAAAAAACAAATTGTAATGGGACTAGAAGGTTGTTTGTGTTTTAAGGAAATCAAACTGTTGATAGCTAGAGGGTGTGATACTGTTAGTGGTACTGTACTTGAGGATACGTTTTACAATGGCAAGCTAGTAGTCATTAGGAAAAGCAGCAGAGACAAAGGAGAAGTTAAAAATCTGTAATGAGGGGGAGGGACTGGGTTAGTTGAGAGGGAACAGGATCAAGTGTGCATGTAGTGGAAGGAAAGGAGGATAGCAGATTAGTAAATTTCTCCTCTGGATATATACATCTCTCAGCAGTGCAAGCACCCTTATTTTACTCAACAAGAAAAGTCCTATAATATATATTTTTTCATAAAAAAAGTTTACTGCTCCTTTAAATTAATAGTAGCATTCAGAGGCATAACTAGAAGCCACAGGGCCCTGGTGCAAGAATTGCCATGGGGCCCCCGACCACATTGGCCACCTCCACATTGCCCCTCAATCTCCACATTGCCCCTCAATCACCACATTGCCCCTTTCACAATGCCCCTCAATCTCCACATCGCCGCTTCCACAATGCCCCTCAATCTCCACATTGCCCCTTCCACAGTGCCCCCATCTCCACATTGCCCCTAAATCTCCTACCTCCCTGGTGGTCCAGTGGCAGAGGACAGGTCTGTGCCTCTTTCTGCACAGACCTCTTCTCCCGCGCGGTCCTCTTCAGTAATGTAGAGCGCGGGGAGATGATGTAATCTCCCAGTGCTCTGCATTACGAGAGTGCCGGTCTACCTGAGGGAATACTGATCTTCCTCTGGCAGACCGGCACTCTTGTAATGCAGAGCCCCAGTGCTCTGCATTATTTAATTGTGGTAGTAAGGAGAGGGGCTCGCAGGGGGAGGCCGGGACCCTGGAGTGACGGGCCCGGTCTCAGCTGCTACCCTTGCAGTTACTCCACTGGCAGCATTGCATAGTGATGAATACAAGACTTTTAAAAAGGTGTTGAATCACCTGACAGACAAGATAGTTGTTTCTATGGCCAGTACATAGTTCTTCCTTAGGTACAATAATTTCACTCTTTTGTGTTGTTCACTAAATACGTAAGCACATTAGTTGAGTAATAACTTGTTATACTCTGATATGTGGTCCTTATTGTAGAAAAAACGTTATTGGGGTGGTGTGCAGGGAATACAACTTAATTATTTTATTTACTGCTCTTGTAAGAAGGTAGCCTAGAAGGGAATGCAAAAATAAAAATAGGAATTTGCTTGGGATTAAAATGAGTGTAACCTCACTAGGTAAAAACAAAAAAAACGATTGGTTTGAAGGACATTTCCTCTGGTTACTTAACCCCCACTCTGTTTTGTTATTCCAGCACAACTAGACTGTCTAGAACGGGAGGTGTTTCAGAGGTTCAGACCAAATCACCTTCTGAATGTCAAAACTATGTGGGAACAAATATTGATAGTGCATCACAGTGTAAAATTTACCAGGCAAAGTACAGATATAAACAAAATGAAAGTATGTGCATTAAACCGTGACCTTTACCAATAAATAACTCAGAACTTAATATAGATAACAAAAAGTGAGGTTTACTTACTTTGTTTCTGGCCCAAACCGTGAGAAGTTTGCATGCCACATCACGCTACAGCAGATTTAGGTAAGTCTCTATCTGTCTGAAAACTAAGTGAACATGTATTTAGTATAATGCAATACCACCTTACCTCTACTGCTATCAAAACCCTTGTGAGGGGATTAAGGGAGGTATTTATACCTTCCCTAATTACAACAAGCACCTGAATATAGGAAGCCACAAACCTAGAGGTGAGGAGCCCAAACCTCCCAAAATACAACAGATTCCTGGAGAGCTCAGCCTAGCACTATCCATGGTATTTAAATATTGACATACTAGTTGAAAAGCCCACGTACACGGGCCACAGTGCCACCCAGCAACCTTGGCTGGTGGCTGGATCCTCACTGGTCACTCTGTAGTCATGCTCAGTACTGACTGCCCGAATACGCTGTGGCTGATATGGAGCGGGGTGCTACGAATTCAGACTGTAGTCCTCTCTGTGCACCTTCCTGTGACCAAGCGGTCCCAGGAAGGTGTGCAGAGAGGACTCCGGTCTGAATTTGGAGCACCCTGCTCCGTATCAGGCACGGCGCAGGCAGTCTGTACTGTGCATGACTGCAGCTCACACAGCCGTCTCTTCTGAGCATGACAGCTTCTGACACACATCCTTAGCGAATTATTATATAGGATGTGTGAAGTCAGGAAAGTAGCAAGAGTACAGATATATGCATAGAGTGTGAATGGGGAGGGGAGGTGATAACAGACCAGAGCATTGTGTGACACCGGGAGGGCATAACTCCTTCCTGCCTCAACCCCTGGGTGTGGTTGGCAGCAATGCAGTTAAAAATTTTAAAGGAACACTTCACTTTTTATGAAATATATTTTGCTCTCTGAATAAGGCGATTAATGTCAATACTCTGTTCCCATTTTCTAAGTTCACAACAGTGTCACCCTAATTGTACTGAAAGACATAAATCAAGAAGGGATGACAGCAGATATTTGGATTCTAGATATTCCTTGGAGTGGACAGTTATGCTAATGCATGAGACACATGCCAGAATCCACTCCTGGCTTGAAGTCTCAATAACAATGCAGTGTTTTGTCTAATGACTGAAAGTTAACCCCTTAACGACCGGTGCGGGACCTTTTTTTTTTTTTTTGTGGATCCGCTTCAGGGCTCCCCAAGCGGTGTGCAGCCATGCAGGAGCGTGGAATTCTATGACGTGCCAGGACCGTCACTGGTCCTTAAAGCGGAACTTTCAGATAATAGCCAGTTGCTATGCATTCATTAAATGCATGGCGACTAGCTTGAAAATATTTGTCTTACCAAGAAAAAATACTTGTGTCTAGAGGAATCTGTCCCGTTTCGGGACTGACGGGCAGGTTAGTGCAGTCTGTGAGTCTGCGCCATCAGTCCCTTCCGGTGACCATATGGTGCAAAGCAGTCTACTCTATGGAGACCGGGACTGACAGCACATGCACACAGACAAGATGTCTGCACTCTAGCCTCAGTTCCAGTCTCCAATCGGAACGGATTCCATTAGACACAAGTATTTTTTTTTTTGTAAGACATACATTTTCAAGCTAGTCGCCATGCATTTAATGAATGCATGGCGACTTGCTGTTATCTGAAAGTTCCACTTTAAGTGCCAGACAGCCGTGACCGTCCTGGCAAAGCATTGGACATTAAGGGGTTAACATGTCATAGTGGGCAAATACGGTATCCTTTTAAATGGGCACATTTTAAATATTTAACAGTGAACCGGCAAATACAATGAGCTTGTTGTTCAGTTCCAGGTTTAATCAAATGTGTGGATATATTGACTTGATTCATTATATGCACAATGCTGTGAGAGTACCCCACACACCTTATTTTGTATCAGACAAATGTTTCACTTCACCTTGCTCAAGAACAGAGCTCTAATCACTAGGTCTCACCATCTCCCTTATTGTGTATAGTAGATTGCATTCCACTATGCCTTAATAGTCGACTTTATTTTGCAATGTGTTTATAGCTCTTGGTAAAATGCTTTATTTTACATTGTAATGTGTGTTAATGCCTAAAATAGTTTACTTTACATTGCAATGTGCTAGAACACTGCATAAAATGGCTTACTTTACATTGTAATGCTTATTAACGCTTAGAGAATTTAAGTGGAAAGCCAAAGTTAAGTGAACATTTGTGTGCTGATCGGTTAGGTATTGTACTTGATTAGGGAATTCGACATTGGAAGTTCATGTGAATGATGATTGTAGTTCTATCTTAAAGTCCTTGCTGTAAAAGGAAAAATAAATATTTTTATTTGTTGAAGTGGAAGAGTGTGTTTTCAGTTGCTGAAATGGCTCATTTTAGGTTCCAGTATGTCCTAATGCTGGGAAAAGTGGCATACGTTACCACGCAATATGTTGTAGTACTAAATAGAACAGTTTATTTCAAGTTCCTTTTATATAGCTACGTACATTACAAAGGAATAAGTACAGCAGTGAATAGCTGTGCATCTAAAACTTAGAGAGGTTTTCTAGAGAGTGTTGTATATCTGATGGTATAACCCATATGTGCCACAATGGTCTCCATAACATTCTGTTGCAATTTGTTGAAGAGCACACAAGGTCCAATAAAATGGATGGGTGAAATGTTCCATTTTCTTCTCACATGAGTTTCCTCAGAATAGGAGACATGTTTCTCCTTTCCACTGAAGTTTCCATATTCTATAGCTGGAAGGTTAAGCCTATTGATTTCATAGGGTTAAGCCTCCCAGAATACACACATCTTTACACATTCATGCTTTGTCATACATACTAGAGCAGGGCTAGTAAATTGTTGGATCTACAGCTGTTTGCAAAAACAACTTCCATCATCATAAACCAGCTGTTGTCTAGTTGGGGATTATGGGAGTTGTAGTCCCCAGCAGCTGCAGGTCTTATTGTTGACTATCCCTGTACTTGAGGATACACACAAAGACGCACACACATATTCATTCACCTTACCTTGCTAAAGGAAAATTGACAAAATGACCAGGATTCCCGAAGGAAACAAAACAGGCCATTTTCCATCAAATTCTACCAGGGGCAAAAAAATATGCTGATCCCTAACAATACTATAAAGAGGGATATACTGTAACATCAATTTACCTTTCATAAAAAAACATAATTTCTTTAGGCTTGCAATGGTATCAGTTAACATTAGCACTGTATTCCATAAAATGCTTTTGTGTGAGAGTGTCATTTGCATGCATTGCCTAAAAAAAATGATATTTATTAGTAACAGAAAACTTTTATTATGATATGCAGTATCCATGGAGGCAGACATAAAAGTTTCTGGAAAGACCACATGCCATGCACTCATAGCTGGGAACTCTCTGGATTTGCCCTGAAGACTCCGTTTTTTTGCTGCTAATTACCAGGTCTCCAGGGCAGAGGCTGGTTCTCCGGATGTGGGGAGTTTTTAATCAAACTCTGCCCCCTTCTGTGTCATCCCAGTCTGTTCCTCCCACTCCCTACCCACTTCTCCTTCCCCAGCCTATTCCTTCTGTTTTGTTCACATATATTAAGCCATGCCCCACTCATGATTAAGCCCCACCCCTTTATGATGCAAATCACATCATTTTTCACCCCCCATCGGCACCACAGGACTCCCCTCTGGGGAATCCAAAAGTCACAGTTCCCAGGTATGAATGTACTTCATCTACTATATGACAGTCTTAATCAGTTAAGGTTCATAGGGGTGTACAAATCATTGGGGGTTATGCACTAAGATGTGACAAAGAGGTGATAAT
The DNA here is from genome assembly GCA_037306005.1 of Rhinophrynus dorsalis. Taxonomy (NCBI): domain Eukaryota; kingdom Metazoa; phylum Chordata; class Amphibia; order Anura; family Rhinophrynidae; genus Rhinophrynus; species Rhinophrynus dorsalis. The sequence continues at coordinate 153,180,472 of CM074724.1, forward strand.
GCAGAGGTTACTTCTCCAATGATACCACTTCTCCAGTTCCTATGCTATTCTATGGAGCCTATTTACTACAATCTCAACGATGTGGATAAGTGATGTCACTGGAGGAGTTATCTCCACTTTATCTCCTATTTATCATGACTTTGTGCATCTCTTCCATTATATCACAATGTATTTTACATCCCTCTGGTCCTTAAAGCGATAGTAATACTTGAAAATAATTTTATTTGATATTGTAGCCCTTAAAAAACATTAAAAATGATATAAGTCTTATCTCCCAAACCTTTATGGTTCGGTAGATATTCACAAGCAAAGTTTCCCCCTGAGTGACGTCACCGTTCTAGCTCTCAGATTTGGAATCCGGTCCCGGGACCAGCTTCAGCTCTCCAGAAGTGCTGAGATCACAATCTTTAAAGGGGAACTACCACCCCGCAATAACTTTACATGAATGCAGTCTTCATCTGGCGACTAGCTGCTTAGTAGCGCTAGTCGCCAGAAATATTACCTGGTTCCAAAGATTTTGCCGTTTTTCCGAGGCTCACAGGAGCAGGAAGCACGGACATCTCGTCACAGTGACAGAAAAACGGCAAAATCTTTGGAACCAGGTAATATTTCTGGCGACTGGCGCTACTAAGCAGCTAGTCGCCAGATGAAGACTGCATTCATGTAAAGTTATTGCGGGGTGGTAGTTCCCCTTTAAAAATAATTTCTTCATTGGAATGGTCTACAAAGTGTGCTTGCAAGCCAGGCACACTTTGTATACAATTCCAATTAAGTAGTTATTTTTAAAGATCGTGAACTCGCCACTGCTAAAGAGCTGCAGGTTGATCTGTGGACCAGATTCCAAATCTGTCCACTAGATGGCAGACTTGGCTGAAACAGCCAGGAAAAGGGAATTTTATTTTACTTGTGAATATCTCCCAAACCATAAAGGTTTGGGAGATAAGATTTATATCATTTTTAATGTTTTTTTAAGGGCTACAATATCAAATAGAATTATTTTCAATTATTACTATCCCTTTAAAGTATTCAGCAGGCTTGTGTACTGTGAAAGAACTGCCAGCAGCTATTACGTCCACCTTCGTAGACATGATATCCAGGACTGATGGTGTTCATGGGGCCATTAGGAAAAATAAATTGATGTTATTATTAAAAGGTATTACTACTCCTTTAACCCTTTGAGTGCCAGAGAGATATGCAATGAATTGGATAAGTCTCTGGCACCCAGAGGGTTAAAGGGATAGTAATGTTTCACAAAAACAGCAGCTCCAATACATCTTCATAGTATTTGGGCCATAGAGAGTGTTATGTCAGTACTATCCGAGTTGTAGTTCAAGAGTAATTGAATGATAAAGTTTCCCCCTCCTGCCCCTTTTACCTAGTATAAGTCACGTCCCCTCAGATGTGGGAACTGGTCCACAGACCAGACATCTCACAGTAAGGGACAATCTTCTTATTGTGAACATAAGGAAAAACCTGCCCCCCTTGACAGGTTTTTCCTTATGTTAACTGATGATTGTCCCTCTCTGTGATCCATCTGGACAGTCTTGCTTCTCTGAGGTAAGCCATGTTACATTAGTAAAAGGGGTGGGAGGGGGATACTTTATCATTCAATTACTCTTAAACTACAACTCTGACAGTATTGAAATAACACTCTCCATGGCCCAAATACTATAAAGATTAATTGGAGCTGCTTTTATTGTGAAACATTACTACCCCTTTAAACAAGATTAGAAACTACTGAATAGTTAGAGGATTTTATGTGGAAACAGTATAGTGTTTACAATACAAACTGCTTGTCTTTGTGTCTAAATGAGGTCAGAGGTAGCACAGAAATTAACCTTTTGAGTACCACAGGGGTATGCAAAGCATACCCCTCTGGCACTCAAAGGGTTACATTTAAAAAAGCTTGCACGTTACAAGGTACAATCTCTGCAGTCTCAAGCTGTTAGTTGTAAACTGCAACTGATTCCCATTGAAGAGCTATATACTTTATTTAGAAAGAAAACCAAATCATTTCTCTGCAACAAAGTTTCTTTTATGGACACTGATTGTTGTGCTGATTCCAACTCATGCCCCTGCCGATTGCTTCCTGGCCACGTCTGTCTTTGTTCTTCTGTGAGTCAGTGCCATACGCCTCTTTAAATTAGTGTTGAGCTGTCATTTTGTCTAAGATAGCCATTACCAAGCTTTTCTTGTTCTTTAGCTCCATAAACCAATCTGTGCCCTTTCCAGCCCACGATTACCACCCTCCATACTAAAGACATAGTACGCAGTTAGAGAAAACAAGTCTGCTTTCAATCTGAGCCTGAACCTATGTGTTGTGCCCCAGAATTACATTCATTTAGATTTTAGGTCATTTTTTAACCTGTGCCCTTCAGTGACTACTAGACATGTCTTCAGAGCATTGCTTGATAATGTGTTGGAAATGTCTCTAGAATTTGAACATTTAAAGGCCCTACTTTACCCTTTGAGTGCCAGTGGATACGTCAAAGCAATGCGTTGGCTACCCCTCTGGCACTCAAAGGGTTAAATTGACGGGGATTTGGGAAATTTTTATTTGTCCCTTGGGTTCCAGAACTGTGCCTTTATAGCTTACAGAATACAGACCCTAGTGTCAACTCAAATCTGCTACACTAAGAGTCGCACTTATTCAGTGTATACCTGTGCACTAACCTCTACTCAGTACTAGGGATGAGCGACACTATTATGGAAGTTCACTATGTGTATGAATCAATTTGTCTGTGTGAAAGATCTGAGGGCAGCCTTATAAAGTGCTGTGCAGACCTTCCTTACTGCAACTTTGCTGCTTTCCTGAGTGAATGTAAAGATGAGGTATGCTGCACTTTGATACATTCACTCAAGACAATAGTTGCCTGTCCTTACAGAGCCGGTCCTTACATGAGTCCCTGTGGGTCCATGGGACTCAGGCGGCATTTTGACAGGGGTGGCAATTTGCTAGCCGGCTAGCATAGTATTTTTCAAAGTAGGCATTGCTGCATTGTTGTCTCCCATGTGAAAGGGGTCTTATAGACCCCAATATATTTTCATCACCATTATGTGTATAGCATACAGATTTGATTGTCATCACATAACATCTTAAAATATGGTCTTCCTGTAGTAGTATCATGTATGGATGCTGTGTTAATATGTTGTGGCATCTTTTTACAGATAGATGTTGAAGAACAATAGTGTATTAACCGTGCACTCTGTCCAGTTTACATCACAAATCATCTTCTATACCAAGGGTGGGCAATATGAGGCCCTACAGCCATTTCCAGACTAAAAGTCCCATCATCCCCCCATCGAACACAGGTGGGGGATCATTCATCAAGGGAGTTGTAGTTCAGCAGCAGCATGGATGGCCTCACTTAACCCACTCCTCTTCTAGATGCACAATAATGTATCTAATTCGTCTCATGTTTTTCAAGAAGGTAAAGAGTGTCAACTCTGTGATTAGTCACAAATGACAAGAGGAACAATTCTGGAGCAAAACAATTGCACTACAAGGGAATAAAAACATGTTCCAAAATGGCAGATGAAAACACAGGAGGCTCCCCTCTGTAGGTCACACACAAAATTGTAGGACCACATACAATCACCCTTCAGATATCGGTATCCTTCTGAAAGGTCGCCCACTATTGGGCTACAAAGAAAACAGTGCATTAATCATGTCACTACAATGAAAAAGGCTATATCAGAATCTCACCCTCATCAAAAGTGAGAGATTCTGATATCGCAGGCTTAAACACTGCACATTTTAATAGTTCACTTTGAAAATGATAACCTACACGCTGCACACACGATTCAGTACAACAATCTTTTTAATGAAATGATCCAATACCACTCTTACACATAGTACGTGTATGAATGCTTCTATCCATGTATGTTAACCCTTTGAGTGCGAGAGGGGTACACTTGCTCCGGAACCACTCTCTCGCTCAAAGGGTTAACATACATGGATGTAAGCACTAGCAGTGGTTGGATGTGTGATTCCAACACGAGCTGTGTGTTTTGGATCATTTCATAAAAATGTACTGAATCGCGTGTGCAGCATGTAGGTTATCATTTTCAAAATGAACTATTAAAATGTGCAACGCTTAAGCACGCAAAATCAGAATCTTGCCCATTTGATGTGGGTGAGATTCTGATATTGCCCGTTTCATTGCGGTGACATGTTTAATGTGCTGTTTTCCTTTTGATAGTGAACCCAGATATGTACTGACATGGGGAGATGCTGAGAATTTACCTATATAAATCACAGAAAAGAAGCTTCTGGGATATTTAAACTGCCCCAGACACAGTAAACAGATGGATCCAAGAACGTTACAGGGGGGCTTCGCTAATCTCTCTCTTCAATGACAAGTGTCATGCAGACAGAAAAAAACCCAGAAGTGTAATACAGTAAGTGAATCACACAGTGTTAACAAATAAGTAACTACTCGCTTATCTTTGTGGTCAGTAGTAGAATACTCTCAGAATTGTGACAACAATGCACAAGGAGAAAAAGCCCCGTCTCTGTTCAGGGGATATCACCGATGTGGACAGAAGAGGAACCCAACAGGAATGATGACAGCCAATAAAATATATTTTATTTTAAGACAATAAATAAAACAATTTAAAAGGTCAATACTAAAGTGTTTCACAGCAGCCAGCCACTTCATCAAAGATAACAGCCACCTTCCCGAAATAAGCATTGAATCCAGTAAGACTTTTAACCCCTTTTAATGGCAGAAAGGTCACCAACACATCTGACTCACTACCATTCAAGGGGATCCCAGTTAAATAGGTCGTTTTATTTGACCCCTATTGTGCAGTTGATTTGCTCCACTGATTCTGAATGTTTCTTTCTGTGCATAAGGCTCCCTGTCTGCACTGGAATTTTTAACCCATTATGTGTCAAAGAGGTTGCACAGCCTCTGGCACTCAAAGGGTTAAAAACCTGCTTTCTTCGATGGGCACGACACATACAGTACAGTTTGGATAGAAGGAAGTAGATTAGCTCCACACAAATGTAATGTTAAATCTCTCGAGTTTCTAGATCCTTTGGAATCTGAGTATAATAAAGTATAAACCCCAGGGAATCTGTCCCTTTATATCTTTGCACTTGACTGTGCTAATCACTTTGAGCTCTGTCTCACAGTGAGGGGGTGCTGTGATGTGTGACTGACAGGCGTCTGGTTTGATGTGTGATTATGTTACTTATGGAGTGAGTGATCATGCAGGGGGCTCTCTTTCCTCTGAGCACAAAGCAACAAAGCTATTCTAAATCTTCCTTAGAACAATACAAGGCAGCCACCCAAAAAGCCTATGTTCATCTAGATGTGCGCTGAATCTATCCTGCAGCTTTGTCTGTGAACATACACTTTCCCTCAGCTCAGTATTTCTTTCAGACTTTATACTTGGGCACATGTATTGATATTATCTCAACTATTTTAACACTATATGATACTACATGGGTGTAAAAGTTCCTTTGTTTTAGTGCTGTGAGAGCCATTGTAAGGAGATACAAAGGGTAGTGCTGTGTTTGCTTAATGCAAATTTGCACGTCATAGGGAAGGTATTTGGTGCAGAATGTGTGCAGGGACTTATACATTCCTCCCTATAAACAATACCTATATGAGAAAGTGGATTTTTATTTTTTAAATGGACTTACTACTAGGTAGATCACCTTCATACAGCAATTAGGCATATTAATATAACTACAGTGTGTAACAAAATGACTTAACTAGGTAGGAGTCCATCACACAGCAGTCAGGAATATTGGTATAATTACTGTGTGTATCAGAATTAATTACCTAGGTAGGAGTCTATCATACATCAGTGAGGGATATCTATCTATATAATTACTGTATGTAACAGAAGGACTTAGCTAGGTAGGAGTCCATCCAGGGCCGGCGCTAGTATAAGGCGGCTTAGGCAGCCGCCTTAGGGCGCTGCAGCGGAGGGGAGACGAAATGGGAAGTTTTTTTTTTTCTTCATCTATTTAGTTACGTTGTGTCTCCCCACTGCCCGCAATGATGACAGCCGGCAGCCGCGTGGAGCATGCTGGTGTCTTCCTTCCTCTGTCCGGAGGCCAGTGCAGCTTTAAAACTGGCGCCCAGACTGAGAAAGAAAACCCCAGCATGCACCACGCAGCGTATCCGCGTGTGATGCGGTCCCGGCTGCCATTAGTGCGGGCAATGTTGAGAGGAAGAGAAAGGCATAAGGAGGTACATAGGGGGAAGACAGAGAGGTATAAGGGGGGGAAGCGGTACAGAGGAGAGAAAGATGCACAATGGGGGGAGGGGAGAAAGAAGTACATGGGGGAAGAAAGAGAGGTGCAAGGGGGAGGAAGAGGTACAAGGGGTGGGGGAGAGGTACAGAGGGTAGAAAGAGGTACAAGAGGGAGAAAGAGAGGTGCAAGGGGGTGAAAGAAGTACATGGGGCAAGAAAGAGGCACAAAGGAGTGAAAGAAGTTCAAGTGGGGTGAAAGAAGTACATGGGAAGAAAGAGGCACAAGGTGGGGTGAAAGAAGTACATGGGGGAGAAAGAGGCACAGAGGGGTGAAAGAGGCACAAGGCGGGGTGAAAGAAGTACATGGGGGATAAAGAGGCACAAGGCGGGGTGAATGAAGTACATGGGGGATAAAGAGGCACAAGGCGGGGTGAAAGAAGTACATGGGGGAGAAAGAGGCACAAGGTGGGGTGAAAAAAGTACATGGGGGAGAAAGAGAGGTGCAAGGGGAGAAAGAGGCACAAAGGGGTGAAAGAAGTACATGGGGAGAGAGGCACGAGGTGAGGTGAAAGAAGTACATGGGAAGAAAGAGGCACAGAGGGGTGAAAGAGGCACAAGGTTGGGTGAAAGAAGTACATGGGGGAGAAAGAGGCACAGGAGGGTGAAAGAAGTACATGGGGGGAAGAGGCACAGGGGGTGAAAGAGACACAAGGTGGGGTGAAAGAAGTACATGGGGGAGAAAGAGGCACAAGGTGGAGTGAAAGAAGTACATGGGGGAGAAAGAGAGGTGCAAGGGGGAGGAAGAGGTACAAGGGGGGAGAGGTACAAGTGGGAGAAAGAGGTGCAGAGAGTGAAAGAAGTACAAGGGGGGAGAAAGAGAGATACAAGGGGGAGAAGGCACAAGGGGGTGAAAGAAGTACATGGGATGGGAAAGATGTGCAAGGGAGTGAAAGAAGTAAAAGGGGGGAGAAAGAGGTGCAAGGGGGAGAAGGCAAAAGGGGGTGAAAGAAGTACATGGGGGATAAAGAGGCACAAGGCGGCGTGAAAGAAGTACATGGGGGATAAAGAGGCACAGGGTGGGGTGAAAGAAGTACATGGGGGATAAAGAGACACAAGGTGGGGTGAAAGAAGTACATGGGGGATAAAGAGGCACAAGGTGGGGTGAAAGAGGCACCAGGTGGGGTGAAAAAAGTACATGGGGGAGAAAGAGAGGTGCAAGGGGAGAAAGAGGCACAAAGGGGTGAAAGAAGTACATGGGGAGAGAGGCACGAGGTGAGGTGAAAGAAGTACATGGGAAGAAAGAGGCACAGAGGGGTGAAAGAGGCACAAGGTGGGGTGAAAGAAGTACATGGGAAGAAAGAGGCACAGAGGGGTGAAAGAGGCACAAGGTGGGGTGAAAGAAGTACATGGGGGAGAAAGAGGCACAGGAGGGTGAAAGAAGTACATGGGGGGAAGAGGCACAGGGGGGTGAAAGAAGTACATGGGGGGGAAGAGGCACAGGGGGGTGAAAGAGGCACAAGGTGGGGTGAAAGAAGTACATGGGGGAGAAAGAGGCACAAAGGGGTGAAAGAAGTACAAGGGAGGCAAAATGCAGAGAAATATATTATTTCTCCCCCTCTTGCCTCTTTATCCCACCACTTGCCTCTTTCTCTTTATTCCATTCTTACCTCTTCCTCCCTCTTTCCCCTTTATCTTTTTACCCCCTTGCCTCTTTATTCTAGTTGTTATCCCTTATTTTTCCTCCCTCTTTATCCCCCTATTGCCTTTGTCTCTCCTCTTGCATCCTTATCTCGCCTCTTTATCCCTCACCTTGCCCCTTTCTCTTTATCCCCCCTTCTTGCCTCTTTCCCCCTTGTGTCTTTACCCCCCTTCTTTCTCCCCCTTTTGCCTTTCTCTTTATCCCTTCTCTTGCATCCTCTTTATCCCCCCTATTGTCTCTTTATCCCTCATCTTGCATCCTCTCTATCCTCTTCTTGCTCCTTTATCCTTCCTCTTGCATCCTCTCTATCCCCTCTTGCTCCTTTATCCTTCCTCTTGCATCCTCTCTATCCCCTCTTGCTCCTTTATCCTTCCTCTTGCATCCCCTCTCTTTCTCCCCTTCTTGCCTCTCTCCGCTTCTTTCCTCTCTATTTCTCCCCTTCTTGCCTCTCTCCCCTTCTTTCCTCTCTATTTCTCTCCTTCTTTCCTATTTCTCTCCTTCTTGCGTCTCTCTTTCTCCTCTTCTTGCCTTTCTCTTTTCTCCCCCTCTTGTGTCAATGTGGAGGGTAATGAGGGAGAGAGCAGGTAGCAATGTGGAGGCCTGTGAGGGAGAGAAGAGGCAGCGAGAGGCGTCCAAGAGAAAATCCCCACACACCAATTGTGCTGTGACATCCCTGTGTCACCACGCTGGACTTGTTTGAATTTTCAGCAGCCATTAAGCACCTAGTGCTCAGTGCTCATGGAGGAGCTGTGCCAGGAAGAAGAGGAGCACAATATCAGCAGCAGGCAAGTCACAAGTCAGCACGTAGCTACTTTATTTGTGTGCATAGAGGGCAGATTATGACAGTGCTTAGCTTTGCGAGACACAATCTTTCAGTGATTGTCATGGTATTAATTGTAATATCTGGCAACCTGTAATTTGATTACATGTAATATTAGAATAAGAGTGATATGTTTTCATACTACATTGCATAAGGGGTAATCACCAATAATGTTTAAACCGATCAGTTGTGTAAAAGTTTGTCACAGGGCCATTTTTAGGGTAGGGCACAATGGGCACCATGAACAAGGGGGTATTATCATGCCTCCATCATTACCCATGCTGAGGGAAGGGACATTTAGTGTCAGAGAGGCAAACTGGCAGGCCTGGAGATCATTTTCTGTGAGAGGTGTTCTCACACAGATTAGAGATGCAGTACAAAGTCTGGAACCCAGATCACGAGAGGGTCCTGGATTGCCCCCTACTGCATACATTTGACCCAAAAAACTGTATGTGTTCCCAGGGTACCCAGGCTGCTACTGTTAGGCTGCTGAAGGCTCCAGGGCAGGAGTCTGCTCTCCTTGTGATGTGGCCTTCAGTGCGTCCATTGGAAAACCTGACCATGTGTGAATCCAAAAGGAATTATATATGAACTCACACACATTCAGTGGAGGGGACTGGGGGGGCATCAAAATGCACCTTCGCCTATGTAGACAAAAATCCTTGCACCGGCCCTGAGTCCATCACACAGTAGTCAGGAATGTCTGTATAATCATACCTCCCAAGTGTCCCTCTTTTAGATCCAAATCTCTCTATCCCTCTTTCCCACCCTGATGTCCCTCTTTTTATGATATCAGATTATGTGGTGTGTATATACTTCTCGACAGCAATAAAACTCACTTTATTTTTTGTGTAACGTCAGTATATGTGTTTATAAATTAGTCTGTGTAAATAAAATATGTTGGTCTTCTTATAAGTCATTTATTAGGTAACACAAAGGAGGTGTCAATAGGTCATGAAATAGCCTAAAAATTCTGGGTAATGCCCTACCTACCAAACACGCCAACCAGCCACACCCCCTAAACCACAAGTGTCCCTCTTTGGCAATTTGAGTTGTTGGGAGGTATAATTACTGTGTATCAGAATGAATTACCTAGGTAGGAGTCCATCATATAGCAGTCAGTTATAGCTTTATAGTTACTGTTTGTAACAGAAGTACTTACCTAAGTAGGAGTCCATCATACAGCAGTCAGGTACATGTAAATAGTTACTGTGTGTAACTGAAGGAATTACCCAGGTATGAGTCCATCATACAGCAGTCCAGCACAACAATATAATTACTAGATGTAACAGAAGGACTTACCTAGGTTGGATATGTATATTTTTTTTAGAAAGTACATGAAATATGTTGCCGAATAGCATACGGCCTTGACAAGTGAAGAGTGTACTGTGATAATTGCGGGGAGGCTGTAACTGCCTGCTAAGGGACTGGAGCAATCAGTTCCAGCCATTCCCTGCTGGCTCCGCACATGTGATTGCTGCTATAGCAATCACGTGTGTCAGTGGAGCCACATGAAAAAGGCAGTGTAAATAGACATTGCCTTTCTCACTGTACTGTGCCTTTCTTTTCTTACTGTGATTGTGAAGAACAGAGAAGCAGAGAGCAGAAATTCCATAAATTAAATTGGCCAGAGAAGAGGACACTTTTATTGCATATGGTGGTGCTGGGGGCAGGACTCGTGGGTAGAGCTTATTTGGTCACTTGATAAACAATTGTCACCACTTTGTGAAGCTGAATGAATGACTTAGAGGAAGAGAAAAGTATTTAATATATACAGAATAATTTATAAACACATATACTAAAGTTTAAGCAATGTGATACACTTATACACATGCACAACACAGTCTGATTTTCTATACTGAAGGACACTAGGTTAAGAAAGAGGGACATAGAGAGTTTCACCTCAGAGGTACAGTAAAAAAGGACATTTCTTCATATCTTTTATCCAGTCTCTATCAAAAATGCACTAACGGAGCATAAAACATCACAGGAACACATAACATGTTTTTATGTTATAATCAAACTAAATTATGGATTATACATATAAGTATGGCATCAAAAGAAAACCCTACTTAGCCTTAAAAATTTGTATATAAAATTTGGTGGGTGCACTAAAGGAATTAGAGGGAAAATATGGTTGAACAAGCACATAGTACATAGGCCAATATTGCTCTGGCCCTCTAGTGTAAATAAAAGCCCTGGTCACCAAGGCAATGAAAACATGATTTTGAAACAAGAACATATAGAATATAAACACATGTCAACATAGTCACACCATTACAAATATAAAGAGAGAAAAGTAGTAAAAGCATATGACCCTTTCTATAAAAGAGACAAAAAACTTAACAAGAAAGGTAAGAAGAAATATACAGCAACAACACAAAGAAAGCTATTTCAGGTAGGACAATCATGGGGATCAAATGTTATGTTCCTCCATAAGGCCCGCCAGTTTGCGTCTACCAAGGAACATCTTTCAAGATTCTGAACTTTCCCCACCTCACACAGAATATTGTTCACCACCACCTGACAGGGGATGACTTTTTGCATAACTGATACATAACACCATACTATCTAAATGTAGTAAAGTACCATAGATCTAATTACAAATATGGTGCTCAAGGCAAAACCCTGGTACACGCGACGATTTCCATAGACACACTCATTGTAACTACACATCAAGAGACAAGATCCTAAAGCATAACATACACCGTTTTATATTTCCGTTTTAAAAGGACATCGCAATAGGAAGTGGTACATAGACTCCTCTTCCTCAGAACACTCTTCCTGTGGAGAACCACAAACATCAGTGTGTCTGCAACTGAGATTCCCACTAAAGAGTTTTCCATTGAAAAAGTGCCAGACTGCAACCCTAAACGTTCGGGGAACCCTATCCAAAACCAAACTGGAAAGCCCTATTATAATATGGAGAATAGAAAGGAGATCCCAGAAGTCTCCAGTCAATATGTTTCCTAGAGTTTTGACCTCTTCCACAGATTATCTCTACTTTCTCAAATACAGGCTCAGGGCAACTTAAGCTGGGAGATAGCCATGCGACACCAGCCTACACTTCATGCTCATCTGTTTCTCAAGTGTCAAGAAAAAGAGAAATCCAATCTGAAAAAATACATGCCCACCTAGGCATCTTTTCCACAAAGAGGTTTCCACAGTAAAATGAAAAGTTTTCACAAAAAAGATGATTGGGTTAACCATAGCCAGCCCACCATCACACGTAAGAAGGTATGTAATATTCCTTGCAATGAAATTCAATATATTCCCACAACATTCAGAGAAACAGACTGTACATTTTCATAGAGAGAGATTCCAGCAAAAGGCAAACATAGCTGATGTACAAAAACAGGAAGCAGAAAGGTTTTGATCAGATCAACCCTTTCCTTTAAAGACAGTTTCCACCTTTTCCACTTCTCTACCTTGAAAGAGGCAATTTCCACTCTCAAATTGCAGTTCCTGAGACCATAATCTCCTGTTCCAAAATACATTCAGATTGGGGGGATCATGGAATACATACAGGAAGGGGAATTCTTCACCCTATTTACCCATACAGAAAACCACATTCTTGGCATGGTTGACTTTAGACCCGGACTCCAGTTGCCAAAGGTCTGCCTCCACCCACTTGACACAATCATTGTGACATAATTTGCATAGGCTACTCATCTTAAGGGCTGTACTGGAGATAGAGGAATTTCTGTCAAAATTCCATCCTCCACTCACCTCAAGAGGGGGTTGATCGCAAAATATGGGGTCTTAGTGAGCAACCCTGTCCTCACCCTTTACCAAATCTCAAGATGTTTGTCCAGCCAACCATTCATGAGAGGGAAGCTTACTGACCCTTTAAACAGTTTGGATAACTAATCTATAAATTTCGATGGTAGACCATATCTATCAAGAACTGTCCATAAGTACTTATATTTGACCCTATATAAATCCGTACTTACTCAAACCCTCAGCCGTCCTTAAACTGCTCTAAGATCTCCCAGATTTCAAGGACTGTAGAAAATATGCTACAGCCTTTAACAGTACAGAATTGGGAAGTGGAAAGTAACAAGTCTGCTACTGAGGACAAGCGTCTGAACAGGATTTTTGCCAAAATCTTCCTATCAGTGTTAAGAAGGGCATTTGGACGCTAGCTCTCTAATACTGTAGAATCTTTTCCTTTTGACAGCAGAATAAGAACTGATTTACACATGAAGGGAGGAAAAATCACTTGTCCAGGAACTCTCTAAAGACCTCTATGAGCCATGGAGGCAAGATGTCTTTAAACTCTTTATAACATTCAGCTGTTAGGTCATCTGGACCCGGAGACTTCTTTTTGCTTAAACAATCAATTGCTTCTGAAATCTCCAAGACTGTTATGTCTGATGTCAATTAATCAAAAGGAAGGTCAATTTTTGGGACTGGTGTTTCGCCTAGAAAAGTAGAAATCTTGACTTGGTTGAGAGACTGAGATTCCACAAAACTGACATCAAAGTCCAAAGCCCACACATGCAAAACCCATTGTCCCCTCCAGAAGACAAGTCATTGCCCATCTTTCAGGTAACACTTCTCAGCTAGTGTATCTAATACAGATCACATTTCTTCACTTAAATACTTCTGCCTGCAGCGGTCGTCCAATGTTTCTGGAAAAATTTAGGGTCTCCAAGAATCAGGTTTTGGCCCCTAACACTAGTATGCTGTTGTCTTGTTCTCCATATTTGGGGTACAGTTCCTGAGAAAATATATATATGTGGGTCTTATCATAAATTACAGTATTGACGTGAGTAGTCCCAGTCTCTATTCCTCTAGAATCAGTGCAAATTGTAGAAGAGATCAGAATTCAAACCGGGGGTGACAAAATTACAAAATTCAGGTTTATTTGGAGAAAGAATACCAGGCATGGTAGGAAATTAATTGCTGGATGTACTGTGAGCCTTGGGCCCTGGGGTTGCAGCTACAACACTTGTGGGCTCTCTCACAGCCATCCCACCACCCACCATCTCCAAAGAAAACACCTGTTCTGATTTGGCTGCTACATCAGATGCAGGGTAATAGAACTCAGAACATGAAATAGTGCCTCCCCTTGATGGTCTGTATCCTCCTGCATGTAGACTGTTGCTTAGTTCTGTAGAGGTGCCAGTAGCTATGTTAAATTAAACTTTAGCTACTGTAGTGCTAGAATGCAGTTTTGAACTGCAACTGTGCTTTCTTTCCTTGTTAGAGCTCTTCTGCCCACGTGTATTAATCATTTCACCATGGCACTTTCCCATCTTGGCACCTACAAGGGTTCAGTGCTGTAGAGAAAGATGCAGTCACTGGATGCAAGGTAGAATTAGCATTAATAATTCCAGCCTTCTCTAAATGTTGTATATGTTGTAACACAGTGTTAGCTGTTACAGATGAAGCTGATGATCCCGGGGAAACACACACTTGAGGTGAAAATACAGATGTCTGTGAGATGTTATTCTGATTATAATTGACAGATTATAACTTAGTACCTTCTTACTGTATCAGGTTCCAGTAATTGAACTAACATGCATATTTGGCATAGAAGGGGTCAAAAAGCTGTAAAGATGGCTGTTCTTGGGGGGCACTTATTTCTGTAGCTGTAGTTCGTTGGTGGAGCTTCAGCTGCACAATGTATGACCTCTGTGGGGGAAGGATTTACAGAGGGGCCAGTTACAGGCTGGGGGTACCATGCAGTTTTGGGCCAAAGCGCCCCCCTCTGGCCTGCTCCTTTTCCCACCTCTCCTACAGCCAAAACAACAGCTAACTGATATGTCTCCTCAGTCTCGCTTTTCCCTCTCACCACAGGTTTCCAAAACTTCAGTTTCACATTTCAGAGCTGACACTCTGGCCTCTGCAGGCCCAATACCATTTGCATTGTTTACCTTTTTTAACTCAGTTTCCAGTTTCTTTCTTTTTATATTCAGCATTTACAATAAACTGTATAAAGCCACTTTCTTAGAAGCCAGTAAATCTTGTGTGGTAGCTTCATCTTCTGTCTTTACATGTTTACTTGCCAATGGAACAGCACTGCTTGTTAGTGCAATGTTTGTGTCTGAAGAGGCCTCAGAGCCGGGTCCTAGATTCTGGAAGTTTTCCATTTCTACACCCTCCTCCCCTAGAGATTCCTCCATGGGGCAAACAGCCTGCTGACTGAGACAGATTGCACAGTCTATCTGTCTGTCATCAGTTACTGCTGGGACTACTGGGAAGGACCTAGGTAGGAATCCATCATACAGTAGTCTGGTATATCAATATGATTACTATGTGTAACAGAAGGACTTAGCTAGGTAGGAGTTCATCATACAGCAGTCAGGTATGGCTATATATTTGCTGTGTATAACAGGAGAAACCTAAGTAAAAGTCCATCATACAACAGTCCAATATAGCAATATAATTGCTGTATAAATGAGAAGAAATTAACAAGGTAGGAGTCCATCACAGAGCAGTCAGGTATATTCATATGATTTCTGTGGGGGGCAGAAAGATTTACCTATTTAGGAGCCCTTCATACATAAACAAGACATGTCTTATTTTCTTATTCCCTCACACACATGGGTCTACCCACTCCACACATTTCTCTTTATCCCCTGGAGTGGCCTCTCTACTCCAACCACTTAGCGCAACCCTTCCTCAGCTGGTCTTCCTGACCTTCTCTCCAGAGTTGAGAAACAGCTTCTTCTCAAGCCGCAGTGGGAGTATTCTTGTTTTACTCAACAGGAAGAGCCTTACGGTATATGAGTTTTAAACACATGCTTCCTGTTGTCTGTTGCATGGGCAAGCAACTTTGAATCTCTTAAGCTGATATTCTCACCTTACAAAGGTTAAAGTTACAGTCAACCTCCTCTTTTGCTTTATATATTCTTTAAGAGCATAATATGTAAAGTCAAATTGCCTTTTCTTTTTATAAGTATTTGTTTTCATCTTCACCTAGTGATACTTTAATATCCTAGACAGTGAGCTCACTTAAAGGCATAGTAATACTTCGTTTTAACTGTATTTTATTTTGTAGGCATTAAAAAAACATGAAGAATGATATAAGTCTTATCTCTCAAACCTTTATAGTTTATGAGATATTCACAAGCAAAGTTTCCCCCTCCTGCCCCTTTTACCTACTGTAAACAATCTCTTCTCAGATGTGGAATGCAGTCCATAGACCAGACAGATAACAGAAGGGGACACTCTTATTCCTATGAAAACAATGAAATCCCTGCCCCCCTTGACAAGCTTTTCAGGTTTTTCCCTTATCTTAATTGAAGATTGTCCCTCTCTGCAGTCTACCTGGGCACCTCCCTTCTGCTCTGGATAAACAGTGTGACATCAGTAAAAGGGGCGGGAGGGGGACACTTTGTCATTGAATTACTCTGGAACTACAACTCTGACAGAATTGAAATGACACTCTCCAAAGTCCAAATAATATGATGATTAATTAGAACTGCTTTTATTATGAAACATTACTATCCCTTTAAAGTGTTTCCAGAGAGCTTCCTGTCATGAACTATGAAAGTAGGTATATTGCTAGAGCAATACAACACTATCCCTGCAGCACGTGAGCGATCTATATGTTGTTAATAGACTGAAAGCATGAATTTCTACATCAGGGATTATATTATACTAGTATGAAGCCCTCTACACGGGCTAAAGTGCACCCAGTGGCCCTGGCTGCTGCCCTGGAGCAGAGACAGGCGGTGAGCCGTCTGGAGCTCCCCGGTCTGGATCAGCGCATTTGGCAAGTCTCTACTACGCATGACTGGAGTCATGCACAGTAGAGACTCGCCGAACACGCTGATCCTTAACCCTTTGAGTGCCAGAGTGGTACGGAACACATTGCTTTGCAATGTGTTCCGTACCACTCTGGCACTCAAAGGGTTAACAGGGAACTCCAGACGGCTCACAGCAAAGCTCCCTTGTGTGCGAAACCACACATGCACAGTAGAGACTGCTGGAACAGCAGTCTATACTGCGCATGTGTAGTTACGCTCACAGGGAGCAACGCATTCTATCACTTTATGTTATAGGATTGTATGACCATCCCTGCTTTCATAGCACCGGCTGAGAGATCTATAGGTGAGAATTATGACAGTTGGCTTCAAAGCAGGTAGGATGTTGATCCAGAGAAATATCCGACTGCCATTTGGAGTCAGGAAAGAATTTATTTACGCACTTGGGGTATAATTGGAAATGGTCCAATGTTTTTTTTTTCTCTTTCATCTGGATCAAAAGGGATGATATGGTATGGGTTGAACTTGGTGGACGAATTTCTACTTTACAGCCTTGTCAACTATGTTACCATGTTAGGAACTGAGATCCAGAGAGCTCAATGCCAGGCCATGAATTAAAGTATTTGGGATATATTATTGGAAGGTGTTAGTCTTTCAGTAAAGGACCAGTAAACTTTTTTATGAAACAAATATTTAAAGCGGAACCACCACCTCCACTAAAGTCACCCTGCGATACTTATGCAGGTGGCGACTAGCTTACTAATCATTATTTTACCTTTAAGAAGTGCCCACGAATAAAGTTATGCCTAAGTTTCCGAGACTGACGACCAGGTTACTGCAGCCTGTGTGCCTGCGCCGTCAGTCTCTTCCGGAGCCATCCGGGCCAGTGCAATGCCTGTGAAGAGTGAAGAAGACTGTCTGCGCAGGCGTGCATTCAAGATGTCCGCAGTGATGCTTGGCTTCCGGTCTCGGAAGATTAAGCATAACTTTATTCGTGGGCCCTTTTTTAAGGTAAAATAATGATTAGTAAGCTAGTCGCCACCTGCTTAAGTATTGCAGGGCGACTTTAGTGGAGGTGATAGTTCCGCTTTAAGAATTTTACGGCTGAGTAAAACAAGAGTTCCACCTCTGCTGGGAGATTTTTTATTTAACCCTTTGAGTGCCAGAGGTTTGACAAATGTATTGCAAAGCAATACGTTGGGCACCCTTCTGGTATTCAAAGGATTAATGTTATTGCAGTTCAAAATTGTTTTCGTTACAGTAAACTGCTATCTTCTGTTTTGTCCACCAGGTGGAGCTGCTCCTTTCATGTGGTAAGGAGATACTTAGTGATATAGAATGTATCATTTAAAAAATGCCTTTTGCACGCTAGCTGGCTATGTTGCTAGCAGTTTAATTTAAAAATACAGGTTTGGACTTCAATACATTTTGAATAATAAATGTAGCAGCAGTGCCAACACCAATATTTTATTTAACAAAAAAGCCCTATAAGGTATATTTTTCATGACAAAAAGTGTAATACTCCTTTAATGTGGTCAAACAAGGACCCATTCTTTCAAATCAGATGCCCCTGATGACCTTTGAAGCTTGCTCATTGCCCATGGGAGCACTTTTCTCACTATATGATTGATGCTCATGTATGACATGAACTGAATGAGGCATTAGGTAAACTGGTTTTATTTTTTTTTTTTTTAGAAAGATGGTAAGATCTGATGTAGACTACAGTACATTCATATCTAGTCAGGCTTGGCTGTTTAAGTGACACATAAAAAGAGTTGAAAATTGACAAAAATATGCACTAAATTGCAACATACCATTATCATAACTGCTCTCTCCCCACTCAACTGCTGCCCTTATCCTCGGCTGATACAGCAGGTCCTGGTACCTAGATAAATTGGCATTTAGAGACTCATATTCTGAATGCTTCTATTAATGTCATTTTAAAGCCAAAACACCCAGCCTTGGGGCATGATAAATGGACTCCAGAGTACGAACAGCAGAGTAGTAAGTCTCGTTGAAAGTGAAAGAAACAAGCTGAAAAGTCAAAGGAGACTTGAAACTGTTTTATGTCCTGTTCTAAAGTGCATCCCCAATGCAGAGATAGCTCCTTCAAAGCAGGAAAATTCACAATTCCCTATAGCTTCAGCATTTGCAACCTCTTCAAGAAATATAAACTTTTTATTCTGTTTATCTTTTGTGCTCTATATCAGTGATTCCCCTGGTATCTGTAACAGGGCAAGTTGTTAACATTGCATTTCATTAACATGGCTGGGTCAGTCATAATGACTTCCACTGATACACAGAGACTGATGAACACAAACGTGAAGTTAATCTGGAATAATTACAAATTACTATGGATGAGATGTATAAAAAGTCTTCTTAGTGTATGTTTAAAGCGGTAGTAATGTTTAGATAAGACTGCAAGCTTCATTCTGCAGTATAGTTTTTATAACTAAACGTGCCTTTCTAAATGTTCATAACATTGTGGTCTGCGTTTTATTTTAATTAAAAGTGTCCCCCTCTCGCCCTTTTTCCATACATAATGCTACCTCAGAGCAGCAAGCCCGTATGGATGGATCACATTGAGGGACAATCTTTTGTCAGCATAAGGAAAAACCTGCCCTCCTTCATTAAGGGGGGCAAGTTTTCCTTATACTGATAGAAAGAAGTTTGTCCCTAGTTGTGATCCATCTGAGAAGAGATGGCTTACACTAGGTAAAAGGGGCGGGAGGGGAAACTTTGCTTGTGAATAGCTCTCAAACCATAAAGGTTTGAGAGATAAGACATATCGTTCTTCATGTTTTTTTAATGCCAATAAAATAAATATAAAATGAAGTATTACTATCCCTTTAAATGATCAGTAAATTGGTGTACGGTAAATCAAAAAGTAGAAAACAGTAGACTTTCTTACCCTGAGAATTTGGCCCTTCACACTGAGATTTGGTTCAAAAAAGGTCAAAGCCTGAGAGTTCCCAGGGATGTCTTTTCCCCTCTTCTTGGTACAAGCAGAGTTAAGGAAATCATTTTCGGTGTAAGTAATTTAGTAAATTGGTGTTAGACAGACATAGTTCTGTAAAATAGATTCCAGTACCTGGTTTAATGCAAATCGTTTTCATACATCCCTCCTCAGTGTGTTTTTGGTATCTTCTGGATAGCAAGGTAAAGACCAGAGGAGTGAAGGTATAGTATAGAACAGTTCAGATGGCCTCAATGGGAGAACATTTAACGTTACATAGTAGTTTTGGTTGAAAAGAGACTTGCGTTCATCAAGTTCAACCCTTTAACTATTCTTGTTTACCGCTGTTGATCCAAAAGAAGGCAAAAGCCCCTTATTTCAGCAATTTCAAATTCTGCTTTGAACAGGGGAAACAATTCCTTCTTGACTCCAAATGGCATTCAGATTTCTCTTTGGATCAACAAGCACTAAATAAATATTAATCCCAGTGCTAACATACATAGCCCTCTATGTTCTGCTCTTTTAAAAAAGTATCCAGTGATGGCTTAGAGACTTCCTTGAGGTGAGTTCTTAGGAGCTTCTTTAAGTCTGAGACCATGAAATATAAATGATCTGTAGTTTTCACTGCAGCCATTCTGATGCCAGGCAGTTAACTAGGTATTGACCCTATTAGAACTGATAATTTTCAGATACGTATAAGTGGGTGTGTTCCCTTGGAAAAGCTTAACAGGACAATATTGTACAAGTCTGCCTTAATGAAGCTGTGCCTAGTGAGTAGAGCTTTGTGTGGTTTCCAGTGAGACGGTCATACGAAAGTGCTTGGCATTGAACGGGTTGATGCAGCTGCATTCCTTTTCTCTCTCTCTCTCTTTCCCTTCTTTTCTTCTTGTTTCCATGGAGACAGCAGAAGGCGAAAAAGAAGAAATAAAAAAAAGAAGCATGTGACAAAAATCTTCAGAATATAGAGTTGGCCATGAGGGCCTGTGCGTTGTGGGTGGGCCTGTGAATACATTAACCCCATTGATACTAGAACATTCTCCATTACATTGTTTAGCAATGTACTGTTTACTTTTCAGGCATCAATGGGTTAAGGTGAAAAAAAGTGATAGTCAAAGAGTAACCACACAGAACAAAGAAATGGCTGTTAATTATATTATCAGATGGCAAACAAATGCCAGCCTGCGCAACTTCAGAGGATCCTGCTGTATAAAAGCATGCAGTAACAGTGGCACACAAAGAACACTCGTTCCTCAGCTTAAAGGGAAAGTAACATGAAACATGGCAGATATCTATGTAAGTTTCAGAAGGTTTTCGTCATCTTTTAATTATTGTGAGTTTCAGGGATTATCCTGAGACCCTTTACTGCTCTGCAAAGAAGACAATATTTGTGTTTGTATGGAATATGCTCATCCCTTTCCCCTATATTGCATATGCCAAGTTCCAAAAAGGAAGCTTTATATATGGGAAGTAACAGTGGGTGGGTGCTGTGTTCCTGAGGGTTGCTTGATGAGTGTTGTATGCATGCCTTATGGGTGATGTTTTAGTGTTGTGTGGTTAACGGGTCCTGTATGGGTTATTATATTAGTGCTTTGTGGTTTTATGGATGCCGTGTGGATGATGTATGGGTGTCATGTGGTTTTATGGATTTTGTGTGGGTGAGATATGGGTAATGTCTTTTTATGGATGTTTTATAGTTGATATATGATCACTGGGTGGTGCTAGATGGGTTCAGTATCGTATAATATAAATTGCTAGGCTGCGAAGCTCCCTGTGTGCGTAACAGCACATGCGCAGTAGAGACTGTCGGAACACTGTAGTCATGCACAGTAGAGACTGGCCGAACGCGCTGATCCGGAGCGAAACGATCCGAAGGGCTCACCGCCTGTCTCTGCTCCTGGCTCCAGGGCAGCAGCCAGGGCTGCTGGGTGGCACTTTAGCCCGTGTACACGGGCTTTCATACTAGTATAAAATAAGTACTGCGTGATTAATACAATGGAGGTGTGTCATACTGTGAGGGTAAGTGACACTGTATGTATGTTATTGTAATTTGTACACTGTGTTCTCATGATCTGTCCTACAAATGTACACAAGGAGTCAAGGGGAGATTTTCCAGTGTGATACTGAATTTAAAGGGATAGTAATGTTTCATAATAAAAACAGCTGTAATTAATCATCATAGTATTTGGACTTTGGAGAGTGTTATTTCTGTTCTGTCAGAATTGTAGTTCAGGAGTAATTCAATGACAAAGTATCCCCCTCCCGCCCCTTTTACTGATATAACATTGCTCAGCCAGAGCAGAAGGGAGGTGCCCAGGTAGATTGCAGAGAGGGACAATCTTCAGTTAAGATAAGGGAAAAACCTGAAAAGCTTGTCAAGGGGGGCAGGGCTTTCATTGTTTTCATATAAAGAAGATTGTCCCCTTCTGTTATCTGTCTGGTCTTACAACCAGATTCACATCTGAGAAGAGGTGGCTTACACTAGGTAAAAGTGGCGGGGAGGGGAAACTTTGCTTGTGAATATCTCTTAAACCATAATGGTTATATCGTTCTTCATGTTTTTTAATGCCTACAAAATAAAATAAAGTTAAAATGAAGTATTACTATCCCTTTAAGTCCTGCGATAAAATGTAGACTTCATGGTCCAATTGGTTCTTAAAATAAGTCATTTTTTTCATGTATTGCATTGTAAATAATCTACAACAGTGATCCTCAGCTTAGTCCTTGGGACACTCAAACAGTCACTGTTTAAGGATTTCACTAATTAAGCACAGTTAAATTCATCAAAGTGACTGAGTCACTGATTACCCACCTGTGATCAACCTTGGATAGCCTGAAAACACAAACCATTGGAGTGTCCCGGGGACTAAAGTTGGAAATATTAATCTACAGGTATATTATATATCCAAGTGTCTTGAGGACATGCTCTTAAGAGCTTAATGTAGTGTATTAAAGTTATATGCCTATCAAATAGAACACAAACTGTGTGATATTTCTCCTTAATATGATGAGAATTTGCTAGAATTGGGCTCCAAGTGGTAGAATCCCTAAAGGTGTAGAACAGGGGTAGGCAGCCGTTGTTTCTCAAACCGTTGAAGACTACAACTCCCATCCTACCCTACCAGTCTTCAGTAGGTGAAGAGGCAAAGGTTGTGTACCACTGATCTAGAAGATAAGAAGAGGTTCATTGAAGCTGATGTACTAAGGCATGTTGGAGTCATGCAGCTGAATCATAGAAGACATGTTAACATCCCCAAGTTCCCATTGATTTAAATGGGGCCTTTAGCCCTTGAATGTGAGAGATGCCGTCAGTGCATTATGAGACCTCTCTAGCACTGAAGAGATCCCAATGTTAGCCCACCTTCATTTTAACATTATATATTCTTGTAGGGCAGAAAAATACAATCAAATTACTTATATTTTTTATAATGGAATGGAAATTAACGAGTGAGACAGTTTTTGTAGCCAGAAAAGTGGAGATAAAAAAGGCTTACATTTTGAAAACTTAATAAAAAGTAAAATAATTTGACTTAGTTTATTTTGTCCTTTTCAGAATAAATAAAATCACAATAAAGGGGGACTACCACCTTAATAGTCTGAATAAAATCAGTGAGAATTTGGGAGATGTTTTTCCCCCTGTGGTGTATTTGCTTAATTTCAGAATGTATCCAGCTCTACATCAGCTGCACAACTGGTATTTAAGAACAGCTATATTTGTTTCTTACATTCCATTAAAAATGAGAGTTGGTACCGTGTTAACAGTAGAAATACAGGAGGCAAATATAGTCAAGCCCTCGCAAGTCTTCATGTCTGAAGAAGAGACCTAAGAGGTGTTGAAAGCTTGCATCCTAAATCTACTTGGTTAGCAATAAAGGTATCAACTTGACTTTACTTGCCTCTTAGATTTCATTAGCAATAAAGCCATTTTAAACTGCTATGATTTTTTGTTTTGCTTACCACAGTAACATGTCAGTTGTGTTTGCAGCAATATATGCAAATGCATAGCATAATGAAGAATTATTAATTAGCAATTACTTGTTTGCATGTCATTTGCTAAATTCTTAAGTCAAAACTAGTTGGGTTAGTGTTGAATTGAATTTCACCGCTCTTAGCAAGTTGCTGTCAACTACTCTAAAGAGCAGAAACTGATTGACAGACTGACAGAGGAATAACAAACCTGATGACAGATAAAAACATAATAATTCCCTTTATTCTGTACATTTTCCTAATTGAGCTGAAGCTACAGATGAGCGTATTTATATTTTCAGTATACAATCACATCCAAAATGTGTCTGTCCTTGCCATTATGATGTGGCCTTGGATTTTTTATCTCAAGACAAAAATATTCAAACATGAAAACACATTCTTATTTGCATTTAATTATCTTCCCTTATTTTTATAATATTAATGGATTGGATTTTTGTTAAAACATGTTTTATAATTTAAGAATAAGCTGGTGTACTAAGAAGAACTGGGGGTTTATCCACTAAAGTATAATAATTAGCATGTAAAATCTACTCTGTGTTAAAGAGATAGTGGCAATGAAAATATATATATATATTTTAGGGTTTTTTCTTGTGGGTAAAACAAGGGCACTTCAACTGCTGAGAGATATTTTATTCAATTGTTATTGCAGCTCAAACCTGATTTTTAGGTGCCATATATCAATGGCCTGAAATATTACAGTGGTGCTGTTGTTAAACCCATGGGCTTCCGCAGATATATTTTCTTGGGGGACAAAGCCATAATATGCCCCCAGGCCAGCACCTATGTTTATCCAGGTGGGGTGCAAGTGTGTGTGTGTATATGCACTTGTAGCCCATGGCTACACCTTCCTATAAAGGTTTATTATGGTCAGTTGTCCTGAGCTGTCAATACATTTTTCTTTACATATTAAGTGTTGTCATCCCTTTAAATTCTCCATGCTTTCCATGCAGCCTATAAAATATGTCTTGAATTGGAGAGATATTAGAGGGATAGTAAAGTTTCACAATAAAAACAGATTCAATTAATCTTCATAGTATTTGGGCCATGGGGTGTGTTATTTCAATACTGTTACAGTTGTAGTTCAAGAGTAATTGAATGATAAAGTATCCCCCTCCTGCCCCTTTTACTGATGTAACACTGCTCACCTCAGAACAGAAAGGTAGTGTGCAAGTGGCTTTCATAGAGGGACAATCTTCAATTAGCTTAAGGGAAACACCTGACAAAACTGTCAAGGGAGGCATGGTTTTCATTGTTCACAAAGTAAGAAGATTGTCCCTTGCTGTGATCTGTCTGGTCTTTGGACCAGATTCCACATCTGAGGGGAGGTGGCTTACACTAGGTAAAAGGGGCAGGAAGGGTACTTTATGATTCAATTACTCTTGAACTACAACTCTGACATTATTGAAATAAAAATCTCTATGGCCCAAATACTATGAAGATTAATTGGACCTGCTGTTTTTGTGAAACATTACTATTTTTAGATAAACATAGACCCAGGAGACCTTATCACACTGGAGAAGTGATCTCCTCTTTATCACACTTTTATACAACGTGGTTCAGGTCTAGTCAATTGTTGGACCTCTAGATGTTGGGTACTAAAGCTTCCATCATCCCCAACCAGCTAGTGGGTGGTTGATGAGGATGGACATTGTAGTCCCCAACAGTAGGAGAACCAGCAATTGACTACCTCTGCTTTAGTGCAAAATCCCCTGGAGAAATTCTGGGGAAAACAACTGTATCATAGGGGACAAACAATAATGTCCATTGACTTACATGAGTATTTTAATGTATGTATGTATCTTTATTTATATAGCGCCATACATGTACACAGCGCTTAACAGAATTTGAAATAATATAATACAAAAATACAGAACAGGGTTAAGAGCATTAAGCTAAAGTGTAATCATTGCATTAGTTTTAGGGAAAGTGCAGCAAGGGAAACATACACTGGGAAAGGGCCCTGCCCCAAGGAGCTTACAATCTAATTAGAGTTCATGATGACATACAGAAACAGTAGGGGGATGATTATAAGTGCAAGTACAAGATGTGGTGAAGGAAGTGCAGAAAGATTCTGATGTCACTATCATTGTGCAGGGATGAGGATATTGCTATTGAGATGCCTCCTTGAGCAGGTGGGTTTTGAGGAGGTGCTTGAAAGTGATGATTGTGGATGATTGGCGAATGGTGACAGGGAGGGCATTCCAAAGTCGAGGGGCAGCCAGTGAAAAAGCTTGTAAACCAGAGATGGCTCGAGTTGTGTAGGGAGAGGACAGGAAGAAGCGACATGTTCTAGTGATAGCTTGGATATGGGGGGAGAAAGTTAATTTCGACTCCAAAACAGCATGCTTTGGGTACTGAGTGTATGGCATAGTTGTCTATTGTGATGGAGAAGGGGAATGGTGGATGGGATTTTGGAGGGAACAACACCAGCTCTGTCTTAGCCATATTGAGTTTAAGATGGCGGTGGGCCATCCATGATGAAATAGCTGACAGACAATGAGTGACTCGAAACTGCACAGCTGGACTGAGGTCAGGAAGAGAGAGATAGATTAGAGTGTCATCCGCATACAGATGGTAATTAAACCCAAGAGATGAGATGAAGTCACCAAGTGAGAGAGAGTGTAGAGGGAAAAGAGAAGTGGTCCCAGGACTGATCCCTGAGGAACACCTACTGTGAGGTCGTGGGGAGATGAGAAAGCATTAGCAAAAGAAACACTAATAGTGCATTTAGAGAGATAGGAGGAAAGCCATTTTAGATGTGTGTCACGGATGCCAAGGGTGTGCAGTGTGTCTAGTAGGAGTGCATGGTTAACAGTGTCAAAAGCAGCAGATAGATCTAGTAGGATTAGTATACTGAATTGTTCTTTGTCCCTTGCAGCGTATAGGTCATTAGTAATTCTTGTTAGGGCTGTCTCAGTGGAATAGTTAGAACGGAAACCTGACTGTAAAGGGTCAAGAAGGGAGTTTGAATTGAGAAAAGAGATTAAAGGGATAGTAATACTTCGTTTTATCTTTATTTTATTTTGTAGGCATTAAAAAAACATGAAGAACAATATAAGTCTTATCTCTCAAACCTTTATGGTTTAAGAGATATTCACAAGCAAAGTTTCCCCCTCCTGCCCCTTTTTCCTAGTGTAAGCCATCTCTTCTCAGATGTGAATCTGGTTGTAAGACCAGACAGATAACAGCAGGGGGCAATCTTCTTTGTATGAAAACAATGAAAGCCCTTCCCCCCTTGACAAGTTTTTCAGATTTTTCCCTTATCTTAATTGAAGATTGGCCGCCATAGGAGAGAGCAGCTTCAGCAAATGAGTCAGAGTGTGAGAGCCAGGTTTCAGTGATAGCGAATAGGTTTAAAGAGTTAGAGAGAAAAAGGTTGTAGGTAGTGGGAATACTAGATAGGATTTCATTGTGTTGCTTTGCAATGCATTGGAATGCTCTAGTATTAAAGGAGATTTAAAGCCACACTCAAACAATATAAAACAAGGATATTCCCACTGCTGGGAGATTTTTTATTTGAAACTTGAATTCTCTGTTGTGGTCACCAGGTGGTGATGTTTCTGTCATGCACAGGGAGAAGTGTTGTCAATGACTCTAGCTCCCCCATAGAGTGCATTATAAAAATGCCTTTTCAACACCATTTGGTGTTGCTGTTAAAAGTTTGAGCACCGTGAAGTCACGTCCGCCAGTTTGAGTGGATGTGAGAGGATGCCAATTGTGCTGCTCTTGTCATACACTGGACCTGCTGTCATCAAGAAATGACAGGAACCTGGATTTTTTAGACTAGATATCCTTTTTTACATTCCTCAAAGGTCCAGTGCTATTGTTTTCTCTATTTCTAGTAGCTATTGCTGCTTGTTTCTAGATTGCAGAAAAGGGATCTATTAAGGTCATCTCCTACTATACCTTATACAGGCTGTCATACATTATGTATTCTTATATGATATTTACTACCTACAGTAGCACTGCTCTGTAATTTTACTGAATGTGGCCTGTCTGAAAGACAGTGTTATTCTTTACACACTCTGCTGGACCCTCAAATCAACAAGCTGTTATTGGTCACATGAGTGCCTTTGTGGATGTTTACTGTTTGTTGGATCATTGTCATGTTTGTGCATGACCAATCTAGAAGGGCACTGGTGTCTGTAAACCACTTTCATTTATGGTGTTTACTATTATAACATATTCAATATTATTCCTCTGTATCTGTCTGCCTTCTTTACATAGCCTGGTATGGACATGTGATGCCGACTATGTGGATGAAGGTGGTGCACCTAATAAATATGGTGTTCTGCAATAATTACTTTGGGGCTAATGTTTCCATTGAAAAAATACATTTGGTTTCAGCCATAATCCTGTGAGTACAAAAGAGGTATCCAATGAATTGCAGTGCAATGTGTTGCTTTCTCTACTGGAGCTCAAATAGTTGAGTCGGGGCTGCTGTTCTTGGTGCGGATGTCTCTATACATCCTCTGCTCCATCCTTTCCCTGCCCAATACTTAGACACATTTCTGCTAGGGTGATATGTGTCTGTTCCCCTCCCCTTGCATTCCTAATACTCAGTGCATATGGAGATGTGTGTCTCTATCACCAAGGAAATGTGCACGGCACACATCAACAGATATAGTGTCATTTCATCAGACCTTTGTACCTCTCCCACCATCTCAACTGCGCTTCTGAGGATATACTTACTAATTTAATAATGATAATAATATTAATAGAGTAAATGTAAATCCACTTCATAAAATACATATGACTCCAAATTAATGATGAGCAAAATTATTTAAGTATAGACCAGCAATATACACTTGGGGGACTGTAAACTGCTGCCATGTACAGCAACAGATGTCTCACCAGTCGAATATAGGCTGCTCTCCCCTGGGAACCCTGTGCTCGAGGCCAAAAGATATGAAAGACAAAACACACAGAAGGGGGGGGGGCGCCAATAGTGCCTGATATAATTAAAAAACCACTGCGTAGTTCTCTCACTACGCAGTGTTTTTTTAATTATATGATTTTAATAAAGATATTTGAAGAAACGTTATAGCCTGCTTATAGTTGGATTACCGTTACATTGGGGATTGAAGGAAGGAGGAGGAGAAAGATGGGACTGACCGGTACTGAACAGAGACGGTAATATTTTCTCTGTATGCTAAACAGATGTGTGTAACATACATTTATTACACAGCAAATGTGAAATGTGAGTACTCATTTATTAGTAGAATTATTACATTACCATTCATAGTGATCTTTTGAAATAGGTGTTTCATCTTTCCAGAAAGTTGAAAAACACAACACATCCTGTTTGGGTGACTCATCTAAGCACATTAGAAGAACTTTTTTGGACATATCTGCTGAATGTCTCTCTCCCACCTTCTCACACCTGTTTTTCCCTTTCTCCCTCCTCTTTCTTGGGCTCTGGTCCCTCTCTCTGTCTCCTGTTTCATTGCCTTTCTCTGTCATATGCTCTGGTTCCTCTCTGTGTATAATGTTGTGGTCCATCATTGCACTGGCCCATCTATCTGTTCTGTGCTCCATCCGGCTCACTTGCACATGCTCCAGACCATCCAACTTTCCCACTCCCAGACCCAGCTCACTTTCCCATTTCCCAGCTCTCTCTCGCCCTCCCTTACTCACCCACTTTAACTCTCACTTAATCTTCAGGACTCCCAAGCTGCTCTGACCTTATCCCCTCTTTTTCCATTACCTCCAAGATTAATTCTGCTTTGATTCTGAAAAGCCTGGAATCTTTCCAATCCTTGAGAACAGATCCTGAGCCACAGATGTTTCTTGTCTACAATCCATATTACTATTATGTATCTTACTTTTCTCCTATTTAATGAATAAACTACCAAAACAAAACTTCCAAGAAAACATGTCAAAGTTAGAATAAAATAATTATTTGAAGCAGATTCAAAGAGACAAAATAATACACATAATCTCTTAAAAGGATAGTAATACTTCGTTTTATCTTTATTTTATTTTGTAGGCATTTAAAAAAAAAGGAAGAAAGATATAAGTCTTATCTCTCAAATCTTTATGGTTTGAGAGATATTCACAAGCAAAGTTTCCCCTCCCGCCCCTTTTACCTAGTGTAAGCCATCTCTTCTCAGATGTGGAATGCAGTCCATAGACCAGACAGATAACAGCAGGGGACAATCTTCTTCGTATGAGAACAATGAAAGCCCTGCCCCGCTTGACAAGTTTTTCAGGTTTTTCCCTTATCTTAATTGAAGATTGTCCCTCTCTGCAATCTACCTGGGCACCTCCCTTATGATCTGGCTGAACAGTGTTACATCAGTAAAAGGGGCTGGAGGGGGACACTTTGTCATTGAATTACTCTTGAACTACAGCTCTGACAGAATTGAAATAACACTCTCCAAAGTCCAAATACTATGATGATTAATTAGAGCTGCTTTTATTATGAAACATTACTATCCCTTTAACCCTTTGAGTGCCAGAGGGGTACGCAAAGCATTGCTTTACCTCGGCACTCAAAGGGTTACAACAGTCTTTCTGATACATACCCCCCACTGGATTAATGCACATCATCTCTTTCATATGATATAAACATGAACAGCTTCCTTTAAAAATTCTCCAGGAAGGCCAGCTTCAGGGGACCATCACTTCAGCTGCCTATGGGGAGCCAACTGTTGTAGGGCATGTTTTACTACTTTGCTGTCTCCAAGCCTGAAGAGCTTTCTCTTTCATATCTCAGCACTGTATGTGTGACAGCTTTTTTCTTTTCATGGTTTCATCTGGAGAACATTCCCCATGGGGGGGACTTTATATTGTTCCAATTAAATTATAAAAGCAATCTGAAGCTGGAATTGGCACATTTACATGCATTAACAATTAGAGCCGTTTGTTCCCCTATCTGGCTCTCTTGCTCATAAAAGAGAAGTACCAAACAGCAGTCGCTGGAGAGGAGACAGGGGATATCACGTTAGATGGTCACTAAAGATTAGTCGTAGGAAAAATAGACACATCAAAATGTCTGTGAATCTTCATAGACTGTGTCTGATATAATTATTCACTCTTATTTTGGAACATGCCAAGAATCCATTTTTCATTGCCTGTCCATTCTATTACTTGCAATAATTGATATATATCTGTTTGGCTTTCTCCTTGTCAGCACTTTTCTAATTTTAAATTTAACTGTACATTTTTCTTTTAATTGACACAGCCATTGACTAAAGAGTAACATGCGTTAGCTCGATCAGAGTGGTGTGTACTGCATTGCACAACCCTCAGGTCCTTAAAGCGGAACTATCACCATCATAATATTGCCCCCCAATCCTTTACTAATGTAGTGATAGGTAAAGCCATACTTAAATTATGCTGAAAAATCCTGCGTTATTAATCAACGTCTTCTATATACATCCAGGGCACAGAGCTTCCAAGAGAAGCTCTGTATGCCTGCTTTTTCAGCAGCTTCCGTTACCTTAAGGTAACCAATGAACGTCACAACCAATCCAGGCAGTGCA
Organism: Rhinophrynus dorsalis; assembly: GCA_037306005.1. NCBI lineage: Eukaryota > Metazoa > Chordata > Amphibia > Anura > Rhinophrynidae > Rhinophrynus > Rhinophrynus dorsalis. Next base: position 153,211,349 of record CM074724.1, read on the forward strand.
CGGGACAGACAGCGCAGACTCATAGGAAACTTTTCTCTAACATGTCTGTGATGTTGTCCGCTGGATGCCTGCAGAAGAAATTGCTTTACTTAACCCCTTAACGAGGCACATTGCGGTCACTAAAGGACTACGGAGCTTTTTTTTTTTTCTTTTTTGAGATTAGGATTCCAGACTCCCCGAACGGCGTGCAGCCACGGGGGGAGCCTGGAATTCCATGACGGTCATAGTACGTCATGGGTCGTTAATAGGGTTGCCACCTTTTCTTCAAAAAAATACCGGCCATGGCATTTCCTCCATAGACTTAACATTGGACAGAAGCCAATTTTTTAACGGCCTGCTGGTAAAATACCGGCTGGATGGCAACCCTAGTCGTTAAGGGTATAACAACCCATGATGTGCTATGATCGTCAAGGGTCGTTAAGGGGTTAATAACACGGACTTTTTCAGCATAGCAAAAGTATGGTTTTATTTATCGCTACATTAGTAATGGATTTAAGGGCAATATTATGATATGACATGTGATAGTTCCGCTTTAAAGTAGGGTGACCACACCTCACCTTTAACCGAGGACACATATGAAAAATACATACTGCAGGGCTGCTTTGATTTCAGTGCAGTCCTGAAATATGCCTATTTCCTATGTGTCCCTGGTTAAAGGTCAGGTCTGGTCACCCTACTTTAAAGGGTTAATTATGAACTACACCATATATTGGTGTTTGCACAGTAAACAGTTAACAACAGTGCCACCTTATGTGGAGACAGTTCACCTGTTATCAAGCAGTTATTCGATGAGGTACTGGCTATAGTTCTTCACAGAATTTTACAGGAGCTGCTGTTGCACTTTGGGATAGTTTGAAATGTTATAACTTTTGAATGAAACAGCTTACAGGATTGTGAATAGCCTTATTTTTAACTTAGCAGGCAGGTCCATACCATGTTTATTTTTTATTATTAAATTATACTGACCCTTTAAACACAAGCTAACCCCTTGGATTATATATAGTTCTCTAAAGTATTGCAATGCATTGAAGTCCTTGATAGCATTTATGGCTGGGTTTTAAAGGGATAGTAATACTTAAATTGTAAAAAAAAATATGTTGTAGGGTTTATCCCCCTGAGTAAAACAAGGGTACTCCCACTGCTGAAAGGTGTTTTAATCAAAAGTTATTGAAGCTCAAAGTTGTATTTTTTAGGTGCAATATCACAGTGGCCTGAAATTGTATAGTGGTGCTGTTGCTACACCATCCTATGAAGATTTATGGTCCTGGGACCAGTGCTGTCCATAGGATGGTGTAGCAACAGCGCCACTGTACAATTTCAGGCCACTGTGATATTTTACCTAAAAAATTTGAGCTGTAATAACTTTTGAATAAAAGACCTGTCAGCAGTGGGAGTACCCTTGTTTTACTCAAGGGGTTAAACCCTACAACATATTATTTTTTACATTTTAAGTATTACTATCCCTTTAACGCTCAGTCATCAAGGTATGCAAACAGGCCATGATTTAAGGACATCTCTTCCTAGACCAGCCAGTCAAATCAATTCTCCTGTATTTAATCAGGGATATCCTGAACACCTGACCTGAATTTGGCTTTTAATTCATTATGGGCCAGAGTACTGCTCAGAGCATTGCTTCACATTGTACTGCTGACCCCTCTGCTCCTTAAAGGGCTAAGGACTAAGGGCTGGATTCTAATGCAGGAGATAAATGTTACCTCCTATTTTATCAAAAAATGTTCCTATTGAATAAGCTGACCAGATCTCACCTTTAACTGAGGACACATAGGAAATAGGCATATTTCAGTACTTCACTGAAATCAAAGCAGTCTTGCAGTATGCATTTTTCCTGTGTGTCACCGGTTAAAGGTGAGGTCTGGTCAGTCTACTATAGAAGTCTGTGGGGATACTGGAGATAAAAGCAGAGATAAAATTAGCACTTTCATTTGAATCCAGTCCTAAATGTCAACAGTCCTGATTTATGCAGTTAATAAGTGTTCCAGCATTTTACAGGTAGTCTAAAACTGTGGATTCAGTCTGCATTCCTAAAAGCCTAAGACAGTGCAGCTGTCTAGGGTAAGCCTGATATTGTACTGGCATCACACTACAGAGGACATATGTCTGAAGATAAAAGGGCCAATTCTGAACTAAACCATCTGCACCAAACCATGAGTAGTTTTAACCCCTTGTATGGTAGAGAGGTCTTCACTACATTGCTTTGCTTCTTTAACATACACTTAAAGAATATATACATTCATAATAAAGGGTTACTATATCTTTAAAGGTGCAATTAAGAGTCACGCCAAGCTTAGATTCAAGCATATGGCTTACTTAACCCTTTCCGTGTTAGAGGGATATGGAACACATTCCATACTCCTCTGGCACTCAAAGGGTTAAACTTACTGTAGCACATTTAAACATCTATCTAAAAAATATGAAGATATTACTTTGACTAAAATATCCACTATATCTTAAGACCGGTGCAGTTTCCTGATAGTGGTGCATGGGCAGTGCTTCAGAATGCTCACTGGTTATCTACTGTGATCATATCTACATTGATATTGGTAGAATTTTTTGAATGCATATGTGTTGCAAAACCCTCTGGCACTCAGAGGATTAAACTCTTAGAGTTACAGAGAGGTATCCAATGCATTGCTTTGCAATGCTTGGAATACCTATCTGGCACTTAATTAACTACGGGTATTTTAAAGGGATAGTAATACTTAAATATTACTAATCCCCATATTGTAGCCATGTTAAAAAGAATTTAATTGTCTCCAGTGTCATCTCTCAAACCTTTATGGTTTGAGAGATAACCACACGCAAAGTTCCCCCTCCCTCCCCTTTCCCTGAAGTCAGCGTTGTACTGACTGCAGGGATATTCGGTCTTATTTGCATCAGCCGGCTCTGCAGCAGAGCCGAGATCGCGTTAGTAAAAAATAAATATTTCACTGTAACAGTCTTCTACGTGTGCTTGAAAACCAAGAACATGTAGAAGACCGCTTCAGTGAAATAATTATTTTTTACTAATGCGAGCCTTCAGAGCAGCGTGACTGTCGTACGACAGACTTCGCCTGCAGTCAGTACAACTCTGACTTCAGGGAAGGGGGAGGGAGGGGGGAGCTTTGCGTACAGTTATCTCTCAAACCATAAATGTTTGAGAGATGATCTTGTGGGCAATTCAATTCTTTTTAACTTGCCTACAATATGGGGATTAGTAATATTTAAGTATTACTATCCCTTTAACAATGTCTACATGGCATAATTGTGAATTTGGTGTACTTTTATTATTTAGTTCATGAAATGTATGTATATGTATGTATGTACATATACGCACGTCTTGTTGCACCATCCACAGGCTGATTCTCCGGATGTGGGGAGTTTCTAATAATAAATCTGCCCACTTGTGCTCCTTACCACCCTGTTTCTCCCACTCCCCACTCAATTCTCCTTCTTCCCCAGCCTATTTTTCAAACTTCTTAAGGTTTTGTAAGCCCCACTCGCGATTAAGACCAGCACCTTTTGACGCAAATCGCGTCATATCTCTGGGGAGTCCTCAAGAAAAAGCTCAGAAGTATGCCAATATGGCACTAATATGGTCAGTTAACTGTTGTGGACTTGAGATTCCTGTTTCTTGTAGTAGGCAGCTGCCTGTGCATGTCACCTTAGCCCAGAAAAGGCCAGTGTCTCTCCAGCTGTTGGACTATAAGCCCTATCATTCTCTAGTGGCAAATTGAGGATAATGGCAATAGTCACACTACAACAGCTGGAGGGGTCACAAATTGCCAACCATTATTTTTGAAACATCTAACTGGGCATGACTAAAAAGTTCAAATTTCCACATATTTTTCCTTCCAATAGAAATTCCCATGGGAAGGAAAATAAACCACAACCAATTTTGTTTATGGCCAAAAGGTTAAATCCGTTGATTTCAAGGAGCTTACCCTTCCAGCATGCATGCACACATATGTTATCATGCACATATGCACAAACACACACACATACACTCGAACACACATGCTAACACATATTCATACCCAGCAACTTCTTCCCTTGAGCCCCCAGAGAGGGCTCATGTTGTTACGGTTTTCTGACACTCAGACCAAGGTTAGAAATAAAACACAGTTTTATTAAAATAAAATAAGGAACAGTGCCCATGGGGGCCAGAAATGGTATTACAGTGATGTAAGTAATGAATAATGTACAGGCTCAAAATAGCAGGAGCAGGCAGAATATAGCATAAACACAGGTAAGAGTTAATGCTCAAACAGATAGTCAGTCTCTGTGGTGGTGATTAGCCAACGCCCAGTGCATAAACAGTCCCAGTAGCAGTAGTGCAGCTAGCAAGCTCAAGCAGTATGACTGAACTGAATCACAAGCAGATAACTGTATCGAATTGCCCAATAGTATAGCAATGATCAACTGGAGCTGGAGCCAATACTCCTACTGGGGTGTAGTAACGAAGGAGAGATACTGCCAGAGCCAATGGAGCCAGATAGAGAAGCACCCCTAGGTGCGGTAATGGAGGAACACTGCGTGTGCAAATGGGACCGGAGCCAAAGCACCCCTTAGGTGCTGTAACTGAGGAGACACTGCCCAAGCCAATATACTTTGAGCCAAATGCACTTCCAGGTGCGATTGATGGAACAACACAGTGATCGAAAGTGGACCAGAGCCAAGGCACCCATCCGGTGCCGAAACAGAGCACACACTGACAGAGTACTGGAATACCCTTAGCACCACGCGGTGCAACAGCTCCTGGGAAACGAGCACCTAACAATAGGTACAGCTCTGCAGTGGTAACAGATAGGCTCGGTGTAAGAGGCAACAGCTCAACTAGTGTTAATATGGCTCAGGATGGGAGGCAACAAGCTTGGCAGGTGTATACAGACAGGCTCAGTAACGGAGGCAACCGGCACAGCAAGTGTTCTCAAACAGACTCGGTAACAACGGTAATAGCTTGGCAGTACTCTCTGACAGGCTCGGTAACGGAGGCAACTAACGGGCTCAGTATCGTAGGCCACTGAACACGGGAGGAGTGATCAGTCAGTGCAAGCTGCGAGCAGGCTCAGAATATCACCAGGCAGGACCGGATGAATCACAGAGCGGGAACGTCAGCCAGAACCGGGTCAATCACGGAGCAGGAAGTCAGCCAGAGCCGGGTCAATCACGGAGCAGGAAGTCAGCCAGAGCCGGGTCAATCACGGAGCAGGAACGTCAGCCAGAATCGGGTCAATCACGGAGCAGAAACTTCAGCCAGAACTGGGTCAATCACGGAGCAGGAAGTCAGCCAGAGCCGGGTCAATCACGGAGCAGGAACGTCAGCCAGAACCGGGTCAATCACGGAACAGGAAAAGCAGAGTAGTCAGACGAGCCGAGTCGGTGCACAGGAATACAGGATCACAGCAACAAAAGCGCAGGAACACCACGAAAGGGCACCTGACAGGTTCCATAGGCCCAGAATATAAAGGGACACCCTGGGCGGGCCAATCAAGCTCCACCAAAGGAAGAGCACCACAACAAAGAGTGACAGGGAATCACGGGGGCCGTGCTGCCGACCAAGGGGATATAAATGAAGCAGTTTGCATTATAAGGTGGATAGGACTTAATTGGGAGGGTGAGGCTTACCGTCTATGTGTCATAAAGTGAGGAAGTGGGTGGGAAGCAGGCAGAACAGGGCGGGAAGGAGGATAATTGGGCATGAAGGTGGAAGAACGGGGAGAGGAGGAGAAGTGGGCAGTTTTTCAAAAGTAACCCACCACCAGAGAAACAGCCTCTGTCCCTAAACATCCGGTAATTAATTCTAAAAAAACGAAGTCTCCGAGTCAGATCCAGAGAGTTCCCAGGTATGCACATATTCACTTACCTCACTTCATAGCTGGAAGTTGTCAGCAGAAACTGCCTTCTTGCTGATGGTGTAATTAGTCATTGGGGGGCCCTGTTGCAAATAATTTATAAACCTCCTAACATAAAATTATTCGCATAGGAATGTTCCTGGAATGTATTAGTCCGTGGGGCAGATGGGTCTGATCACAACTGCATCAAGCGGCGTAACAATAGGGGTCGCAGGTGTCGCACCTGTGACCTGGCCTGTCACTCCAGGGGCCCGGCTGGCCCTTGTGGCCCCCCTGCCCGGCGCACGGACCTCTAGCAGCTGACCTCTCCCTCATATGCACTCTAGTAATGCAGAGCGCTGGGAGATGACATCATCTCCTAGTGCTCTGCATTACTGAAGAGGGACCATGCGGAAGCTTCAGCTCTTAATAGAGATCTGTGCCGAAGGAGGCACAGACCTCTCCTGCCACGCAGCTGGACCACCAGGGAGGTAGGAGACGGACACTGGGGGCAATGTGGAGAGTTGGGGGCAATGTGGAGAGGTGAACATTTGGGGCAATATGGAAAGTTGAGGGCAATGTGGAGAGGTGGATATTGGGGGCAATGTGGAGATACCCAATGGGGGCCATGTGATGGGGGGGTCCCATGGCAATTTTTGCATCAGGGCCCGGTGACTTCTAGTTACGCCTCTGTCTGCACCATCTATACCACCTGTAGTTTTCTCATTGCTTTGTGCAATAATTCATGTGGTAGGCCATTTCCTGGCTATTTTTTTAATGCAGCAAACATGTTATACCATCTCTAAGCCAGACTTCTGCAAGATCCACAAATCACGAGGCATTAGGAATCAATATCACTAACACATTTGCATTACACATGAAACCTGCCTGGAACATTTGACTTGGTCATAAACAGAAAATAATAAGGTTTACATGCGTCATTCTGTGCTCTTCAGGAGAGTAATTGCATAATATGATTGTACTGCAATCTGATTATGGTCCACGGTGAATAAGAAATACATGTGAGAGACATATGTTTGTATCAGCATGATCTGCTACAACATGAAACTATGAGAAATATGCACACGGGAGAAAGGAGAGTATCTAGGACAAACCATTAGACAATTACAAATTCACCAAGTTCACGTTGATTTAACTGGAGCTTTTACCCCTTTGAATACCACAGAGATCTCCAATGTGTTGCAAAGTAAGGGACCTCTCTAGCATTCAAGGGGTTAAAATACCAATTTATATAAATGTTTTTTCCCCTATGACGCAGTTGGTTTACCCCAGAATTAACCACAGTTTCTTTTGTACTTCCAGCTCTAACTAATCGGAATTTTGAGCAGTACGATAATATAAGTGGTATAGCTGTCACATTGTTGCAAAAAGATGATTTTGAAAAGTGTGTCCAAAATTACCCATATTTATGTTAGTCATTTTTTATTTCAAATTCTAGCTTCTGAGATTTGTAGCTTTATTTATGCAGCTGAGCTAGTACTTCCTGGTAGGAAGTGACTGTTGGTAATGCAGTGTTCTGTGGAATGCTTGAATGCTCCAGGCATGCCAGGAGGACTTGCACTAACTGACAAATAAATAACACTAAATATATTCTAAATTATTGCTTTAAATGAAAATGCCTAACATATATTTGTACTTTCAAAATCACCTCTTTGTTACAAAGTGACAATTCCACTTTAATGATTGGGACCCTGTAATGAATATGTTATTAATTTACAAAGGGGGCATATGGTGATAACATGGTCGGCATGATACAGATTTTTTTATGGTACAGTGTAATATGCTTTCTAGAATATTGCATGGGTTCTATACCTAGGGCTGTATGCGCAAATTAAATGACGAAATAAAAAATCCCACCGATTTAGCCCTTTGCATGCCAGAGGGGTATCGGATACCCCTCTGTCACTCAAAGGGCAGTAAGACATTTTTAATCCATTGAATGCTAACATTCAAAGGGGTAAAGGGATAATATCTCTTTATTCTCATATTCTGTTTTTATTATGATTTTACATATGAAGAAATAAAAAACCCCACTGATTTTACCCTTTCCGTGCCAGAGGGATATCGGATACCCCTCTGTCACTCAAAGGGCAATAAGACATTTTTAACCCCTTGAATGCTAACATTCAACGGGGTAAAGGGATAATATCTCTTTATTCTCATATTCTGTTTTTATTATGATTTTACATATTCTGCAAGTTTATATATGTAAAGTCAAATTCCCTACAGTTTTTTTGTTGGTTTTTTTGTTATACTTTTATATTCCTGACATTGAGCTCCCTGGATCTGTTTCCAGAGAGCTTTCTGTTTGGATTATGAAAACAGAAAAAGGGATACTGTGCAATACAAAGATGCAATGTAAAAAGTACACAGTAGACACAGCACTCATTGTACCGTGGTGATAAACTGACCAGAAAGTTCTCTGGAAACAGAGATCCAGGGAGAGTACTGTCAGGGACATAAAAGTAAAAAAAAAGATGAAAAAACAAACAAATAAATAGTATAGGCAATTCTACTGTACATATTATGCACTTGCAGATTATGCAGCCCAAATAAAGGGTTACTATCCCTTTAAAAATCCCTTTTAAATCCATGGGAAATGTTCATTTGTTCACCATGGAGCAGTGGTGGCTTGCCCTAGAATTGTTCCACATTATTTGTGCATATGGCTCCTAGATCACAAATTGCTCAGTCGTAAAAGACTGTTCTGTTTGTCTTAGACACATAGCAGTACAGTCGTGTTAATGGTCTTTAAAGTGGAACTAACACTTTACAATGACTTTACAAAGACTTTTCAAAATCACCTATATTTATGTTAGCTATTCTTTATTTCAAACTCTCGTTTATGAAATATTTAGCTTTATTTATTTGTCATTTTGAGCAGTTAGCCAGTACTTCCTGGTAGGAAGTGGCAGCTGGGAGGGAGAGTGGAATATTAGTATCTGACATACACCAGGCTGTGACAGACAGTACTGCTTAGCCCCTTGATGGTCATGGCAAGTCATGGGTTGTTTTGCATTAACTGGAAAAATAAATGTGGTCCTTAAGTGCTGCCCGTGTGTGAGTGCGGCTGGTACTTAAGGGGTTAATCTACATCAACTAAAAATAAATAATTCAATAAATAAACCTAAATTTCACATAAACTATCATTTGAAATAAACAATGGCTAACATAAATAAATACAATTTTGAAAGTTCGTTCAGAATCATCCGTCTTTATAAAATGTTAGTTCTACTTTAAGTTGACATCTATTATTTATTTAACCCACGGATGTCCATACAAAGGCCCTTAGGCCATTTGTGGCCCTCAGACATGATCAGTCAAGACAGAACATGATGGGATGTTGTAGTAGGTTGCACTGAGATTGCACAAACATAATACCACTTTTTAAGATAGTCCAGAATACGTTTTTGCAAGGTGACCTTGGTCTCTGTCTCACATTTTCACTTCAGAAAGGCTGATGTAGTATAATTCTGGTGAAAACCAAGTGTAGCATAGGGAACAAATAAAAAATCCCCACATTTCCTTTTATTTTAAATATGGTTTTAAATTCCTTGAATCCTAGAGAGGTCTCCATATTCGCTAGAATTCCAGGGATTAAACGCCCCATTTAAATCAATGGAATGTTTGTTTGTTCCCTATGATGTAGTTGGTTTGACCTCAGAAGTACACCATCCAAGACGGTGCACATATAAGTGACGGTGATCAAATTCCAAGATGTCACAATATAAAAATAACATACATTCACTGTAAAGTTTACTGCATCTTATTAAAAAAAAATAAAATAAATATATATATATATATATATATATATATATATATATATATATAAATATACTGTTGATTATAGCTATTTATTTTTCAGCATGGACTTACCCAGCTTTAGGCTTATTTTTAGATCTGGATGGTTTTATATAGATTGCTCGATTTAACCCCTTAACGACCCTTGACAGTCCTGGCACGTCATGGGTTGTTTTGCAGGTAGCCCGGAACAGATGCCACAAAAAAAAAAAAAGGCCCGTGGTCCTTAAGTGATGGCCACATGCGCGACTGGCCGTCCTTAAGGGGTTAAAGGGACAGTAAATGTTTTTTATAAAAAACTGTATGTTATAGAGCTTTTGCTACTGAGGACACTCCCGTCACTATCAGTTGTTTTATACAAATGTTATAACAGAAAATTTTCAGCAAGTGAATTACAGCGTGTTTACTTCCTGAAAGTTCTAACCGACTGCAGTTTTTATCACATTCTATGGAAAACTTTTGTTAGTGACTCATCTCTCCCAGAAAATGCAACAGAATAACTAATTGGAATATGACCACTAGAGGGCACTGTTATTGGAAAAAACAAAAGTTTCTACTGTAAGAACTCTGGAAATATGTATAACTCAACAAGAAAGACCCAGCAATATATAGATTTTCATTAAACAGTTTACTGTTTTCTAACTAATGATAAATACATAAATACATCACTTTGATTAACATGGTCACTATAGGACCCGAAGAACATCACCTGCAATGGATACTTAAATGGACTCTAACACCGTCTAACTAAGGTGTGTCAAATTATTACAGCTGTATCCTTGAGCTGTCTAACATTCTCTGGGTGGCTATATGTATCACTGGAACTCTGAAGCTTTTGCCTTGCTGAGAGATGAAGCAGCTATTGAAAATATTGCCTCTCTCTTTTATGAAAAAAACAACAACAAAAAATGTTGGCGTGATTCTGGATGTACAGTTTCATCCAGGGGCATATCCATAGGTTATTATAGGTCACACAGAAGACAGACATGTAATTGAGGAGCCCGAAAGCACATCAAATAAGGGAGACGGCTGCTGCTTTCGACAGCAGCGGGGTTCCAGCAGGAGATTCTATCTGGTGAATGAAAGCCCACAGAAAATGTTAGGCAGCTAGACGACACACTTATACTTATTTTCAGTGCCAGAGGGGTATGTGAAAGGGTAAAGGTAATAGGGGCATCATTATTAGAAGGTATTAGTGTCCCTTTAAATGAAACTGATGTCCTTTGTTGCACAATTCATCAACTGTAAAATCTCAGTATGCTTAATAGATTTATAAATTCTTCCAGGGGCCGACAGGCAGGACGGATCGCAGACATCTTGCCATAGTGACGTCCGCTTGCCTGCCCTATCAGTCCCAGCCGGCTCTAGGAGGCATTGCTAGGAGCCGTTCGGCTCCGGAATGGACTGACAGAGCAGGCACGCGGACGTCATTATGGCAAGATGTCTGCGATCCGTCCTGCCTGTCAGCCCCGGAAGAATTGATAAATCTATTAAACAAGGTAATAATTCTGGCGACTAGCGCTACTAAGAAGCTATTCGCCAGATGGGGAGTTATTGAATCTAAAGTTGATTAAAGGTGGTATTTCCTCTTTAACTATTTGGTTCAATCAATCTCCTTCTTACTTACTCGTTGGCATCCTGTATGTTAACCCTTTGAGTGCCAGAGAGTTATCCAACACATTGCAAAGTAACCTATCTAGCTAGCTAGCAAGCAAACCGTGCCTTGGGGCATTACAAAGGCAGAGTTACGCAAAACTCCCTTTTGTGTGTCCAGTGAGATGTAGCTGAGGGCATAATTTGTATGGCCATTGGCTGAGGAGTAGGCAGTGGGAGAAGCCCCCTGCCTCCTCAGCTAAACAGAATACACATGATGATTGGCTCAGGAGGCTCACCCTTCAAGCTGATTGGATCAAGAGGAGGCAAGGGGCTTAGCCAAACCCTTAGCTTCATTGCCTGCCTTCCTTTCTCATTATCGTCTGCCCTCCCCTTCGTCTCAATGCCTGCTCTCCTTTATGCCTCATCGCTTGCCATCCCCTTTGTCTGCCCTCCCCTTCACCTCATTGCCTGTCCTCTCTTTCACTTCATCACTTCCCCTCCCTTTTGTAGCATCTGCTGTTCATAAGTGTACATCAGGTGTACAATAGCCTATACAGGATGAAGGAACCACTGATAATGTACAACCCAACACTACCAAAATGGCTAAAGCCTAATGCTGAGTAGTCAGTCTGCACATGGTAATAATGAATTCAGCCATATGCATAAAACACGTGCAAAGCTACACCTTTGTTATTATGCATATAACATATTGTATAACAATATTTTTAAAAATGTTTTCCTTCTACATTACACACTGCCTTACTCTACCTTCCACCTCAATGCCTGTCCTTCCTTTCACCTCATCACCTGCCCTCTCCTTCACCTCACCTCCTGTCCTCCCTTTCACCTCATCACCTGCCCTCTCCTTCACCTCATCTCCTGCCCTCCCTTTCTGCTCATCACCTGCCCTCTCCTTCACCTCATCTTCTGTCCTCCCTTTCACCTCATCACCTGCCCTCTCCTTCACCTCATCTTCTGTCCTCCCTTTCACCTCATCACCTGCCCTCTCCTTCACCTCATCTCCTGCCCTCCCTTTCGCCTCATCACCTGCGCTCCCTTTCACTTCATCTGCTGCCCGTAAGTGCACATCTTAGAGGAATACAGGTATACAACATCCTAAGCAAGAGGAAGGATACATTGATACCGCCCAGCTCCTCTCTACCAACATGATTAGAGCCTGATGCAGCATATTCAGTTCACACATCATAATCATCTGTTCAACCGTATGCAAAAAACATGCATGCGCAAAACTCCACTTTTGTTATTATACATAATACATATTATATAACACCATTTTTTAAAAATTATTTTACACTGCACACTGCCTTCTATGTAGGGTTGCCACCTTTTCTTCAAAAAAATACCGGTCATGGCATTCCCTCCATAGACTTAACATTGGACAGAAGCCAATTTTTTACCGGCCTGCCGGTAAAATACCGGCTGGGTGGCAACCCTACTTCTGTGTGTGCCGTCCATGCACAATTACACTATGTTGAATTTTGCAGCAAGGTTGTAACACAAAATCTATGTACTTTTATTGTTATCACACACACCACATGTGCAATATCTACAGTAATAGGGCACCCAAAAGGAAGTGGTCAATAAACTTCTTCCCCTGCCTGCTAGCACACAAGCAGCACCCTGCTTATTTTGCTAGTATGTGTGTGTGTATATGTATGTGTATATATATATATATATATATATATATATATATATATATATATATATATATATACATAATCACACCCACATAATTTTTCATAGGTAAGTTTACTTCTCCTTTAATGCCTAAAGTGTCTAACTGTTCAAGACGTATTTCATAAAGCTCAATATCTGGTATAATTGTTTTTCCTGTCAAAACAGTAAACCAAAATAATTATATATTTACAAAGCACAAAAGATAGTTGATTAATATGCATATAAATTAGGTGGCAAAGTAAATTGCACAGTTCTAGCTTAAAATTAGAGTAACTCATAATTATCGTTAGCTTGTAAATTCAGCATACACACATCAAAACTCACCATCCTGCTCTGACAGAAACACCCACTTGTGTAAAATAATGCTGAATGGAGAAGAAAACTGATTTAAAGCACATTATTTGCTGGAACAAGTAAATGAAAGCAGAGCCAGATCATCCAGTATGTCACCTTAGCCTACAGCCTAGGGCCCAGGAAATATTAGGGGCCCTGCCTGCAGGTGAGAGATCACAGACAGAGGGTCTGCTGTTGCTGCTGCATCCTGTGTCAGACTCCCTTTTTGTTGAAAGAGACCAGCATCAACCAGTTACTCATACTTCCATTAAAAACACAATGCCTTTACCTGCTGGCAGCCCGCTGTGTCTGAAGCACAGGATCAAGAGATGTGGGGCCCCAAATTGGTACCTTGTCTAGGGCCCTATGGAGCCATAATATGTCTCTGAATGAAAGCAGAACAGTAGCTTATAAAATTAACCAGAAAAGCATACCTCCCAAGTGTCCCTCTTTAGGAGGGACAGTCCCTCTTTTAGACCCAAATCCCACTGTCCCTCTTTCCCACCCTAATGTCCCTCAGACATTGTGTGGTGTGTGTATAAGTGTATCAAGTTGCTCCACAGCAATAAAACTTACATTATTGTTTCTTTAAACATTAGTATATCTATATATATAAAAGAAGACTTTGTGCCTGCCAAAACACACCCAGGGGAGGCATAAAGCAGGAGTTACTACTCCTATTGGGTGATTCAGTCATGCAGGGAGTTGGCCCGCCCCCACTATGCAGCCCGCCCACCACTATCAAAGTCAGAAAAAAACAATATGGCTGCCACTTGCTCCTACACCACAGACAAACACACATGCCCCACTCACACACACAGACCACCACACACACATGCCCCACTCACACAGCACCACACACACATGCCCCACTTACACAGCACCAAACAGACATACCCCCACTCACACACACAGCACCACATACACACACAAAGCCAGAAATACATATGGCTGACACACACACACAGTCACTCACCCTGACTCCCAGAGGCCTCAGCAGGACCTGTACTGCAGCACCAGAGGAACAAAATTGCACTCAAAGGGTTAAGGTAGGTCCTCATTGCTCAATTACTTCTTCACTGTCATCATTTGCCATGCAAGACACAGGACAGACAGCCATTAGATTCACACTTAACCCACTGACTGCCACAGGGTTGTGTATCAAGTTTTACCCCTCAGGAAGTGTGTTCAAACCCCTCACACTGTAAACTTGCATTTCTCTCCCACTTCTCCTCCTTCCCCAGCCTATTACTAACACTTTTCCACATTTATGTTAAGCCCCGCCCCCTACTCGTGATTAAGCCCCGCCCCCTTTTAACCCAGATTGCCCCATTGCTCTCTCCACATCAGCACCACATGAGGGACTCCACAAGTAAAAGTTCACAGGTATTACACACTCATGCCCCACTCACACACCACCAAACACCCATACACACACACAAAGCCAGAAAGAAAGATGGCTGACACACAGTCACTCACCTTGACTCCCAGTGGCCTCAGCAGGACCTGTAGTAAAGCCACTGAACGGTGCTGCATCACCAGGGGAACAAAATGGCACTCAAAGGGTTAAGGTAGGCCCTCATTGCTGAATTACTTCTTCACTGTCACCATTTGCCATGCAAGACACCGGACAGACAGCCATCAGATTCACACTTAACCCACTGACTGCCACAGGGTTCTGTATCAAGTTTTAGCCCTCATGGAGTGTGTTAAAACCCCTCACACTGTAAACTTGCATTTCCCTCCCACTTCTCCTCCTTCCCCAGCCTATTACTAACACTTTTTCCACATTTATGTTAAGCCCCGCCCCCTACTCGCGATTAAGCCCCACCCACTTTTAACCCAGATTGCCCCATTTGTCTCTCCACATCAGCACCACATCAGTCCCCTCTAGGGACTTCACAAGTCACTGTTCCCAGGTATGAACACACTTCCCACTGCTATTTAACTCTGACATGCCTCTCTATACCTTAACCCTTTGAGTGCCAGAGGGGTACACAACTCATGAGCACATGTGTTTCTGCTCATATATGTTGCGTGTCTGTGTGTGTACATCTCTGTTACATATGTGTGTCCATGTGTGCATCTCCAGTGTGTCTGTGTGTACATGTGTTTTGCATGTCTCTGCCGCTCACTGTGTGTATGTGCATACCTCCCAACATTTCACAGGGCCAAAGAGGGACACGTTAGTTTTAGGTGATATTATTGGGGGTGTGGCTGGTGGGCAGGGCATTAGTAAGAATTTTTAGGTTATTTCATGACCTATTACTGGCTATTTATGTAACTGAATAAATGATTTAGTTCAAGACCAAAGTATTTAATTTGCACAGACTAATGTATAAACACATATACTGAAGTTTATTGCTTTATTGCTGTAGAGCAAAGTAATACACACCACACAGTCAGGGCTGGTGCAAGGATTTTTGCCACCCTAGGCAAAACCTAATTTTGCCGCCCATTTCGCTCCGCCCCTTGTGTCCCACCCCTTTATACCCTGCCTACTTATACCCAACCTCTTTTCATGATTGTCCTCTCTCTGCCCCCTGAGCCACTCTGCCCCTGTTCTGGAGATGCCTGTAAGAGATGCCCCCCACCAGCTCCAACTTGCCCCTTATCAGCTTCACTTTGGCCCATCAGTTCCACTTTGCCCCTATCAGCTCCAACGTGCCCCCACCAGCTCCACTTTGCCCCCTCAGCTCCAACTTACCCCCATCAGCTCCACTTTGCCCCCCATCCTCTCCAACTTACCCCCCATCCGCTCCACTTTGCCCCCCATCCGCTCCAACTTGCCCCCCATCCGCTCCACTATGCCCTCTCAGCTCCAACTTTCCACTATCAGCTCCACTATGCCCCCAGCAGCTCCAACTTGCCCCACCAGCTCCACTTTGCCCCCCCTCAGCTCCACTTGCCCCCCCTCAGCTCCACTTTGACCCTCATCAGCTCCACTTTGACCCCCATCATCTCCAACTTGCCCCCATCATCTCCAACTTGCCCCCACCAGCTCCACTATGCCCCCTCAGCTCCAGCTTTCCCCTAACAGCTCCAACTTGCCCCCATTGTCTCCACTTTGCCCCACATCTGCTCCAACTTGCCCCCTCAGCTCCAACTTGCCCCCCATCACATACCTGTATCTCCCGCGCAGTCTTCTCTTCAGTAATGCAGAGCGAGGCGGGAGATCATGACTCCCAGTGCGCTCTGCATTACTAAAGATCCGACCAGATGAGGGAGCGCTGTAGCAACATAGACCTGACTGTGTTGTGGTTACTGGCGTGGTGTGTGTGGGCGCAGCTCTTCTCCGCTGCATGCCCCCGCCCCCAGTACGTGTGCGCCCTAGGCCGGCGCCTACCTCGCCTATAGGTTGAGCCGGCCCTGCACACAGTCTGACCTCCTAAAAAGAGGGACAACAGGGTGGGAAAGAGGGACAGAGGGATTTGGCCCTCAAAGAGGGACTGTCCCTCCTAAAGAGGGACACTTGGGATGTATGGTATGTGTCTGCCTGTATGCTGCATATGTCTGTGTTTATCAGTGTGTCTGCATTTCACACACATGCGCCCAATGGTCATAACATGACGGGCAACGCCGTCCCATGTTGCTAGTGTGTTTATAAATTAGTCTGTTTAAATAAAATACTTTGTTCTTGTTATAAGCCATTTATTAGGTAACACAAGGAGGTGTCAATAGGTCATAAAATTGCATAAAAATTCTTGTTAATGCCCCGCACACCGGCCACACCCCCAGCAACACCCCCTAAAACACAATTGTCCCTCTTTGGCAATTTGAAATGTTGGGAGGTATGGAAAAGTGCTAGGAATGTAGGTTTTCAGATCTCTAGAAGACTCTCAGGTATAGACTGAGGGCAAGACTGATCCTCCTGTTCAGGGCTGGATTTACATCACTGACTTCCCTAGGCAAGGCACTCTAAGCCCATGGCCACACCCACTCTTTACATGAACCTGTCCTCAGTCCCATCCACTGTTTTCTGGCACAGAAAATACCCTTGGCTCCGCAATGCGTTGGAGATCTCTCTAGTATCCAAAGGGTTAAATAATATTCTGTAAAGGGGTATACATCTGGTGCAGTGACACTGATATTGCTTTGGTCACACCCACAATTTATAATGTGGGCGTCGCCAGCACAGTTGAAGCACCCCTCAAAATTTGGATCTCTAAGCAGTTGCCTACTTAGCATATTGGGAAATCAGACCCTGCTCCTGTTGTGAAAAAATGCTGGGGATTTTGGGCTTATTCTAGAAGCTGAGACAAGCATTTCTAGAACAAACCAACTGCACCACTGGGGCACAAAAAAAATCACCAAATGAACCTTCATTTAAATAGTTCTTTAGCCCTGTGTATGCTTTGCAATGTGTTGGTGATCTCTCAAGCATTCAGTGGGTTAAGAGCTGCATTTAAATCAATGGGAATTTCCATTTGTTCCCTACAATGCAGTTGGTTTTCTCCCAGAAATGCTTCTCTTTAGCGTCCTGAATGCAGCCATTTGTGTTGCAATATTGTACCATATAGACTCTGCGAGTTATGGCAACCATACCTGGAATTCTCAGGATTTTGGCCTAAATCTCAGGGTTTATGAGTGATAGACATAGGGTGCGTTGTGAGGCTTACTTCCACTCCCCCACCACTATGACATGAGTGTCCCCCCCCCCCAGGTGTTTCTTGGGTTGTTCTTTCCTTCAGTTTTATTTTTATTCAGATTTTAATGCGTTGGCCACCTTTACTCCATTGATTTCAATGGGAGAAACTTCTCTGGAACATATCTCTACAACTGTTTGAGCTACGCTGGTCAGAGTGGGCCCTATCTTCTTGTCTCTTCAGACTATGTCTCATGATCCACTTGGTGAGTGTTCTCAGAACACACTGCGGCCTACAGCTGCAGAGCCATGCATTGCTAAGCAACAAGCAAGGGAGAAGACTACAGTTCCTATAAATCCCCAGTTTCTGGGCTTTCTTCCAATTGGCTGGCATACTTACTGGTGCCATCTTACGTCTGTCTTGCGTATCCAGTGCAGAGGTTGACTCTCCTGCTCTCTTCTCCAGTTTAACCCTTTGCATACAGGATAAGTATTCGTTTAGGTCTCTCTGTTGGCTTCACTTTAAAACTAGTTTACATAATTTTAGACACTTTCGCCTGCACATGTCTGGCTCTAAAGGGCATGTGGGGAAATCCAAAGCAAAGGATACAGGAGCTGACCTTACTCCTGTCACCCACTGTTCCTCATGCCAAACTGGGTTTATAAGGTAATACCTGGGTCTCTATGCCATTCATGTTTTGTGACCCCTACCACTCCACCGGGGCCCTCCAGCACTGAACAAGACTCTTCCTTCTTTGGAGATCAATGAGGCTGACCTTGTCCCCGCTGTTGAGAGGCTCATCAAAATGGTGTTGGAGACCCTTCTGGATGTGGGGATCTTCCTCTCAAGATATCTTCCAGGGGCGCAAGAAAGACTTCCCTGTCTCTCCCCCCAATAACACTCTTGATCAGATATTTATGGATGAATGGAAAACTACAGATAAGAGGCTTTTCCCTTAATAAAAGTTTCTCTAAGCTATACCCTTTGACAGCTTAGGTGCTGGCACAGTTGGCTTCTCCCCACACTGTTGATCCCCACTGTTTCACACTTGGAGAAGAACTCTGCCCTTCTCCTTGCTGATGCCTTGGGTCTCAAGGACCTGGCCGACAAGCTGCTTCACTCCTTGCTTAACCCACTTGTGGACCACGGGGCTTTTTTTTTAAATTTCCGGTTCAAGGCTTCCGGAGTGGAGCCAGGAGCCCTGAACTCCCATGACGTGCAAGGACTGTCACTGGTCCTTAAGTGCCGGACTGCCATGACAGTCCTGGCACGTCATTGGTTGTTAAGGGGTTAAGGCTAACTTTGCAGCCTCTTAGGCAACACTGAGGTCTATTTTCACCTCGGCTTGGATAAATAGAGTTGCTGCCATATGGGAAGAATAACTATCTGAAGCTGGGAGTCTGGTGTCTTTAGGGAGGACATGCTGTTCTGGAAGCCAGCATCACTGAAGCTAATGCTTACACTACTGATGCCCTGTTTGATTCAGACAGATTTTCAGGGAAATCCTCAGTGACTCAAGATTTGGACAGTGTATCAATCTTATAAAAAATCACTGGTGTCCTTAACTTTTTAAGGCAATGCCCTGTTTGGGCCGTACTTGAAGGTAGATCATTAGCAATACTTCTGGTGGACAGAGCACCTTATTGTCACTGATTTCCACCTAATGGCCCTTTCTGGCAAGAATGACAAGTAGTTTTCATCCCCTCCATCGCAGTTCCCTCAGGTCTCCTAAAAGTAGTCTGCCACAAAGCCCAGACAGACTTAGCAGCACAAGTAATTATCTGCAAAGTGGAAGTCCAAGAAGCCAGCCTCGGCATGACTCCCAGAATCTTGGCCCTTCTGTAGCGAGTCATCTCTGCCTTTTTAGTGATTCCTGGATATCTGTACACTGAATAGTGAGTTTTGCAGGTATATCAGAAGTGTACCATATAGTTGTGTACTATGAGGGAGCAGACACATGCAGCGATTTGGACATGAATGCAGTGGGTGAGGGGACTGCACTCCCAATGAGCATTCATGTAAAAATCACCACTCAGAGCCAACAGTGTGCTGTGAGGCCCCTGCAGTCCTTTCTTCACCCCCTTGGCTACTACTGTCAAAATCACTTCCCATTACACAAACATAAGTACATATTTTCAAAGGTGAAGCCCCCATGCATTCATATAAAAATCAATGTCCTTATCTGAAAGAGTGGTGAGGTCCCTGCAGTGGGTTTTTTTTTTTTTTTTTACATAAATGCATACAGACACAAACATGCGTACATCTTTAAAAAAAAGTCCTATTTGGACCAAAACGTTTTTTCTACAACAATTTCAATAAACTACTTTTCTCCTTTTCAAGACCCATGCTTGCCCCATTAGCATTTGTTCACAATAAGTATATCTAATCTGATGAACAATGAAAATCTCACCAAACAGCTTTATCTGCCAAAAGCAGGCTGATCAGTGTCCCCAGATTATCTTTTATCAAATGCATTACTAAAATCGAAATGTACAGAGGCTGCTATATCAAGAATAAGATCAACCAACTGCTCCAAAGGAGACAAGTATGAGTCTACTGACTTGTGTTTTTAACATCTTTAATCTGCAACGTGTTTGAAACTTCTTTTATGTTAAAGGGTGTAATAGCAACTTAAAGCAAAAATAATTGTAGAAAATTGCAGTTGTATTGCTCCAGAATGTATCCAATTTCCTACTTAGTACTTTAACGTCACTGTAGCAGACACAAATCAAACTGTTTTTGAAGTTAACCTTGAATTCCTTCACCAATATGGGTTGTCCATGTTTACCTGTCATCAGTGGGGCACCTTGGAGAACCTTCACATAGTTTGCACACTACTACTGATGAATTCTAGGACCTGTGAAGTACTATGTTAAAAATATGTTCTTGTATGGAAGATATTTCAGTAAGAGGAGTTAATGCCACTGCTGAAACTGTCAGAAGGGATAGCTGTCAAATGAATGGTTATGTTCAGTAGAGGCCTCTTCAATTCATAGACAGCTTTTGTGAATAAGAATACTGCTATGCCCTTAACCCAAAGAACCTTACTTTCTCTGTATTTGCTTTTTGATAATGTGACTGATGACCCCTGTTTCTATTGCCACAGTAATACATACCGTTCCCTAACTACTCTATTAATGCACAAAATTAGAATAATATAAGGATGAAGGTTAGAAAAATATTTCATATAGAATGACCTCCCTACTTTACATTCAGTGCAGTATTAGAATGGTATCTTCTGCTTTTAGATTTAGGCAGTGGCATAATAATAGGGGTCGCAGCGGTTGCACCTGTGACCGGGCCTGTCACTCTTAGGCCCAGCCACCCCCTGTGACCCCCCCGCCACGCACCCGCAGCAACTTATTAAACAGGGCAGCATAGCTGATCTCCCGGCAGCCGGCGCTCTAGTAATGCAGCACTCTTCATTACTAAGAACCGCGCGGGAGCTTAAGTTCCAGTCAGAGGTCTGTGCCGAATGAGGTACAGATCTGTCATGTCACACACCGCTAGACCACCAGGGACTCGAGGTAGGAGGACGGGGGGGGGGGGGGTCAGTAGGGGCATTGTGGAATGGTAGCATAAAAATAAATGTGTAAAAATGAGCTCACATATCCTGTACACCTCCAAATATGCAGATGAAGGACACAACCCGATGTATACCAACTCTGGTGCATCTGATAATAAGCAGACAGGTAAACCTTGATGGTGTTAGATCTCCTCCTCTCCCATCCTTATCTCTGTATGAGCAGTGGTTACACTTAATGGCCCTAGGGACTGGTCTTAACAGGTGCCGGCAATCCTGGGCTCCTCAGTGGTTATATGCGGACAGAGGAATAGACCGTCAATATAGTATTACCTCCTGGTGTAGAGTATAGCGCTGAGATATAGCAGAAAATATCCTAAGTGTTTATATATATATATATATATATATATATATATATATATATATATATATATTTTTTTTTTTTTTTATATATAAGAAGACTTCTGTGTGGTGCACACACCCCTAGGAGTGGCAGTAAGGAGGAAATGTTCAAATCTCCTCCATTCTGCCTGTTCTGCAGATACAGTGGGGCTACTCCTGTCAAAATCTCTGAAAGGAGTTAGGCCCTCAACATCCGTATGAACAAAAAAACAAAACAAAAAAACATGGCCGACTAACACACCCATAGACACATACACACACACTCTTTCACTCACTGCAGTTATTTTAACCCTGGACCCTGGAATGTGCAACACCAAAGGTTAACACTGAGCTTTGGGGGGGGGGGGGGGCAAACCGTCTGACAGGAACAACCTGCTACTGAGATGTGCTCCATTTATCTCCTCCAGCCACAACATGATAAAGGGTACAGCTCCTCAAGCAGCCACCCAAGTGCCCCACACTGCAACATGTTAAAAGGTACAGCTCCTAAATCAGCCACACAAGTGCCCCACCAAAAATGGGCCATGAGAAGTAGGAGGGCTGAAAATGGTGCCTCTGCTGAAAATGGATCGTGAAGACGTAGACACCCTGAAAATGGGCTGCGAGACAAATGAGGGACCAAAATGCTCTGCTAGAGGTAGCCACCCAGAAAATAGCCTATAAGGGGTAAGCACTCACAAAATTGCCAGTGAAAGCTAGTTTGTCTTAAAATGTCCGAACACATGCAAAGAGCCCATAAATCGCATGAGAGAGGTGACTTGCCCAAAAATGGGCTGCGACATACTGGGCCAGAAATGGCCCTGGATAGGTTCAGGGGACAGCAAAAGCCTGTGAGACGTTACGCGGGCCAAAGATTGCAAACCAAACAGTTTGGAGTGGCAAAAAGCCAGAGTGTGGGCAAAGAATCCATGTAACAGGTGCGTTGAGTCAGAGATAACCTTAGAAGGTCACATACCCTCCAACATACCAATAAAACCAAGTGACAACAGACATGGCAAATGGGAACATTGTCCACTGTCCACACTGTTTGCCAGCCCAGTCCCACTGTCCTACTGCTAATCACTGACCCACACATGTACTATGTGACACCCCAGCTTTGATCCACTGTTCTACTGGTAATCACTGTCCTAATGGTAATCGCTGACCCACACATATACTGTGTGACACCACAGCCAGCTCCATTTGTAATCACTACACTGCCACAACAGCATTGTTCCACTATTATATTGATAATCACTGAGCCACACATACACTATATGACACCCCACTTTGTTCCACTGTTCTACTGATAATCACTGACGCACACATACACTGTGTGTCACACATTGCTGTGGTCTATCTCATTCAGGCTGTTGAAATCTATAATGAAGGGTCATAAACTGAATGCAGACCTAAAAATGGGATCACAATTTATAAAAAGACATACTGTATCTGACTGATGTATAAACCACTGTAACCTAAGTAAATTGTGCTGTTAAACAAATTTAGAACAACTTATTCCTATAGGGATAAATCCCTCTTTATCTCAGTGAATTGAGTCCAGAACTCTGTTCCTCTTGCATATGATTTATTGTTCAATATTCTGCAAAATAAAACACATTATTTTTAATCTTATCAGTCTCTACTTACTGTAGACCTTGCCACAATTTTAGTAAGTGTTATATGAACCAGTTTCCAGTCCATTAGGCATAAAGATGATTTTTCTATTTGCCAGTACCAGATAGACAAACTCAGCACATTGGCCATTGAATGTATCCACTGCTGGAGACTTGCATGATGTCATAAATTTTGGCAGCAATTTGCAGAAAAAAATGTTGCCCAGCTTAAACAATGTGTAAATTGCAGCTTCCTAAACCCATTAAGAGCTAGGAACATGAACGGTATTGTAGATGCACACAGAGCTTTGTACTATAATTTGATTTTGTACAACATTTACAAATAATGGTTTAATTCATAGATTTATTGCTATAAATATGCAGCACATTGTCCTGCTGTGGAACAATGACAGAGCTAAGTGAAATTGCTATCGCTGTTGATTTTAATGTAATAAAAAGTGGTAGGGCTGCCTGATTTTTATAAATGGATGCCAATGAAACTAACTACAATCAGTATTTCTGCATCTACAGTGCTGATAAAAACTAATGTTCACTCTAGTCCAGATTTTCTAATAGAGATGGGTGGAATATTTTCCAGCTGAAAGGAATAGGTGGAAAATAAACTGTTTGCCTCTCTCGGTAAGGACTCTTCCACCTACGTCTTCCTATAGCAGTTTTGGTGAGGGATGTGTGGGGGTGTGCATGCATGGTTGGGTGTGTTGTACACATGCATGTGGGATGAAGTGTACCTTCATTCATGGAAGAATGTATGTCGGAAGGTAAAGCTATTGAATGTGATGATCTTCTCCTTTCCAGAACATACATTTTAGGATCTTCTCTGGACTTTTCCTTCCCTCACTAACTTCCTTAAATTTGTGTCCCATCTCCTATTTTCTACATTCATATACTGCGTGTTATTTACAGATCCTTATTACCATGGTCAGATCTAGGCTGTAGGAAAAGAACCCTATTCCTGAACATTACAATGGGATTAGTAATACTTCGTTTCATCTTTATTTTATTATGTAGGCATATTTTATTATGTAGGAATGATATAAGTCTTATCTCTCAAACCTTTATGGTTTGAGAGATATTCACAAGCAAAGTTTCCCCTCCCTCCCCTTTTGCCTAGTGTAAGCCATCTCTTCTCAGATGTGGAATGCAGTCCATAGACCAGACAGATAACAGCAGGGGACAATCTTCCTTCTATGAGAACAATGAAAGCCCTGCCCCCCTTGACAAGTTTTTCAGGTTTTTCCCTTATTTTAAATGAAGATTGTCCCTCTCTGCAATCTGGTAAGCAAGTTTATATATGAAGATTACCTGCCTGAGTATTGTTGATTCCTGACACCGAGAGCTGGAGACTGGAGGTTGTATTTGGAAAAACATTACATGCTGATTTACTCAGAGGCTGGGATAGCCTCTAATTCTGTGAGTACCCACCCTGAGGGGATTCTCTCAATTTTATTCAATAAGGAACAGTCCCTTTATCTGAAGGATTGCTCTCAGATGCGCTTTTGTGCTGGGTCTTTTTTTCTTGTCTTTCCTTGTTCTGCAGTTGGAATTCTGTGGAGGTCACAAGACTGGGTGACCAGGACCCTAGCAGCATCACAGGATTAAGAACAGAAGGGACTTGGCCTAAAAAGAAGGGGTTTATGACCAATTGAGAACTGGTGACCTTTTAACTATTGTTTTTTAGCGCTCTTGGTAGGGTGAGGTGTATACCTGTTATTTAAATAGGGAACACCATCTACCTTATTTGTGATATTTTGTATTGTATTTGGTCTATTTTCCAGGAGCTGCTTATACAATTGTTTTATTGTTAACCAATATTAAGACTGTAAGATGGCTTGTGCTTCTATTATGTCACGTGGGGTACGTAAAAGTAGTATCCAAAGATTTTTCTCAAAAAATAATGGAATGGGGAACAATAAAGAGGATAATCTTTTGATGGATACAGTTAACAAAAATGGAGAAGTGGAGATGAGATCACTATTCAGGGACTTGGAAAAGTCGCTGAGTAATGAATTAAGAAATTGGTGGGATCTCCTTCTACTTCAAGAATATCAAAATAAACGTATTATACCACGTGGGCTTAGGACGTACAAAAAAAACATCGTTTTGGAAGAAGATTTTAGTAGAGATTGGTGAATGGCAGAATTTCCTTTCTCATGTATATCAATTACTTAGAACAAAGTCCAGAGGAGACAGGAAACATTTATAGTGAGTAAAGTACTTGTACTTGATGGCATACACCCGTGGGAATTTAAAGAGCTTAGTTCATTTGTAGTAAGGCCTTTATGCTGTATACTTATTCACTAACTAGTCAGGCATGATTGGAGGAAAGCAGAAGTTGAACCATTATTCAAATAGGGGGCAAGATCTAAACCAGGAAATTATAGACCTATGAGTTTGGGTTCTGTAGTGGGTAAGATATTAGAAGGATTACTAACTGATTTATTACTATATGTTGACTAACAATATTATTAGAAGGACCCAGCATGATTTTGTGAAGAATGGATCATGTCAAATTAATTTACTTGCAATCTATGAAAGGGTAAGTGGTAACTTATGCAAGGGTATTGATGTTTATGTAGTATAATTAATTTGTGCAAAAGCCTTTGATACTGTGCCTCACAACTAAGCACAATAAAAATAACTCTCTGGGAAACTATTTATTCAAAGAACTGAGCAAAAATATCCATTAAGACTAGAGGAAAGGTGCATTTGACTGAAACAAAGGCGGGATATTTTTTATAGAATGGGAAGTACGATTGGATTCTTTGCCTTAGGGTGCTATGTGTGAAGATAGTATAGATGATTACACAAACATATTGGATAACTTTCTAGCTAGGACATTATTGAGGATTATGACAGTCGGTTTCAATGCAGATAGGATGCTGATCCAGGGAGACATGTGAATGCCAACTGTGTTTGTTTGTTTTTGCCTTCCTCAGGATCCTCAGGGGTAGTTTTGTGGGGACTAGACTTGACTTGGACACACTTGATGGGGGGGTTGACATTTATAAAACTTGGGTAATAAAGAGTGTCTGTTAAGTAGTTTGTAAGTTTATATGATTCTAAGTGATAGAGTTTATACAATATTTGTAAAAAAAAAAAAAATATATATATATATATATATATATATATATATTTGTGGAGACAGCAAAATCAAAATACAGAACTGAATTTTCCAATAGTCAGAAAAATCAACCGCCTAGAGATCCAAATTTTGAGGGGTGTGGCCAGAGCAATTTGAATATCCCTACACCAGTTTTATACCCATTTTACAGGCTATTATTTAACCCCATGGATGCTATAGAGATCACCAATGTTTTGTGGAGCAATGCATAAAGATATCACTAGCAACCAAGGGGTTAAAGCTTTTTTTTTTTTTTTTTTTTCTTGCTTGTTATAGGCCGAAGGTATTTTCTGCCAGGAAACAGTGGAGGGGACTGGGGGAGGGGTCATGTGAGGGGTGTGGCCATGGGCAGAGTTAATGGCACCTAGAGTCTCTTTCCTAGGAGAGGGTGGAATGTAAATCTGGACCTGGTAACATTTATAAATGTAGCTTTACTTCTTTATAAATATGACACATCACTATCATCAACTGTACTGTTTAGCAACAATTCTTAAAGGGATAGTAATACTTAATTTTATCTTTATTTTATTTTGTAGACATTAAAAAAACATGAAGAACGATATAAGTCTTATCTCTCAAACCATTATGGTTTAAGAGATATTCACAAGCAAAGTTTCCCCCTCCCGACCCTTTTTCCTAGTGTAAGCCATCTCTTCTCAGATGTGAATCTAGTTGTAAGACCAGACAGATAACAGCAGGGGACAATCTTCTTTGTATGAAAACAATGAAAGCCCTTCCCCTCTTGACAAGTTTTTCAGCTTTTTCCCTTATCTTAATTGAAGATTGTCCCTCTCTGCAGTCTACGTGGGCACCTCCCTTCTGATCTGGTTGAACAGGGGGGGGATACTTTGCTTGTGAATATCTCTTAAACCATAAAGGTTTGAGAAATAAGACTTATATCGTTCTTCATGTTTTTTTAATGCCTACAAAATAAAATAAAGATAAAATGAAGTATTACTATCCCTTTAAATGTCCTGTAGTATTAAGAATGGTTTGTATACACATCCCACCATGTTCTTAACCCTTTGAGTGCCAGAGGGGTATGCAACGCAATGTGTTTCGTACCCCTCTGGCACTCAAAGGGTTAATACTAGTATGCTGTCTCAGAACCTCTGTCAGACTCTATACTCAACACATGCTTGTATTCCAGTGCCTAAGTGTACAGCAGATTTATCCTTTTCTCCCCTCACTGAGTTTTATAGCCTTGGTGCATTGCGGAAGGTGGGTGACCTCCTGATTACTTTGTACACTTCCTTATTGCAGTGATGAAACCACCCAAAAATAAAATATATATATAAAAAAAAAAGGTCCCAGAGAGTGTCCCCTGGGGGCGAAGGGGTTAAATACACATGCTGCCACAGCCAAGAGCTTCTTAAAATATTCCAGGAAGGTGTAAGCTGCGATTGGTATGCATTAGGCGCGTTTCAATGAAAATTAACATGTAATTGCTTCAAATGAAGTAAGTGAGAGGAGGTAATCTGTTCTTAAATTGGATTCACAGTGTTTTTGTGGGCACCATAATGTAGCTGGAACATGAAATATGTCTAAACCCTTTCACTGCCAAAGGTTCAACAATACCTCTGGTAATAATGAGCCTAACAAATAACAGTCAAGTGGAACAATTCTCTGGCACAGCAGCCATAGGGGACAAATAAAAATGCCTAACATTTCCTTTAATTTAAATTGAACTTTTTAACCCTTCGCAATGTGTTGGAGACCTATATACGGTTCAAGGGGAGGCTACAAGTACTATTTAAAATAATTGGGATTATTTGACTCTGTGGTGGAGTTGGTTTGCCTCAGGATTGCTCCATTTTACTGTTATATATAAGACATTAGGGGAGATGCACTAAGGTGTGATAAAGAGATGATAAAGTGGAGATAATTTCTCCATTGATATCACTTTTCCTGTTCCTATGTTATTCTATGGAGCCTATGCACTGAGATCTCTCATGCTTTAGGGATCTTAGGGCTGGATTCTATTACAGGAGATAAATGTTACCTCCTGTTTTATCAAAAATGGTCCTATTGAAGTCTAAGGGGATACCTGGAGATAAAAGCAGAGATAAAATTAGCACCTGCATTTGAATCCAGCCCTTAGTGAATAGGTTTAATAGAATAACATAGGAATGTTATATCACAGCATTATCATACCTTAGTGAATCTCCCCCATAATGTGCCAGTACAACCTGTAGAGCTCATTGAATGGACCAATCCTGGGGCAAACCATCTGTACCAAAGGGGACAAATGCAGATTCCCACTGATTTATGATGGGCTTTTAATCCCTTGAATACTAGAGAGTTATCCAAAGCACTGCAAAGCAATGTGATAGAGACCTCCTTAGCCTTCAAGGGTTAAAAGCCCCATTTAAATCAGCGGAAGTTTTGGGAAATCTTATTTATCTCCTATGGTGTTACTTGGCTTGGTTAATAATTGCAATGCTTTGCAATGCATTGTGTACCTCTCTGGCACTCAAAGGATTAATGGCGCGATGTAAAAAATGTTCGCATCTGATAAAGGCATTTTTGTGCACAGATAGATTTTGCGCATGTTCTAATCCAGGAAGCTGAATACCGAACGCTTCTTGAATTGCGCATAAAAATTCATTTTTATGACAACACTACACAGACGTAGAAATTCATTCGCAATACCACTTCCTGCATTAGGCGCATTCGCTGTTCCATTCACACAGATTCGTTAATCCTGGACAAGCCCACAAAAAATAAATATGCGCAGCTGTTCACTAATCTTGATTTTTCATGCTCAATTCAACAACATCATGCGCAAACCTATTCCCTAGTGGTTTTCACATGGGAAATAGCGATTGCACATATTTCTTGTAGACAGAGACTACTGTCATGCAGCTGCGCGGGGGCATTTGTGTATACTCTATACGGAAACGTCCCAGGACCGCTGGTCCTTAAGGGGTTAAGAATCCCAGAGATCCATGGCAGAATTGTTAATGGAGCGCCCCCCAAATATAAGTTAACATTTAGGATCCTTGAGTTTAGTTGTAACCTTCTTTTTCCTTTCTTCCTATTAGTGGAAAATGCGTTTACATGTTGTGCACTCAGATCCATGTGATGTCTCACTAGCCATCTGACTAAAGGAATCAATTGGTTTCTTTCTGTATAATGGGCATACCTGGGAACTTTTCATGCAGGGCTACCTGGAGGGTAACCCTGTCAGTGCCGAAAATGACGCGATTCACGTCATAAAAGGGGCGGGGCTTAGTCGCGAGGGGGGGCCGGACAAAAAAAAAACACCCTGCAAAATGACGGTAAGAGGGCGGGGAGTGGGAGGAACCGGGCAGGATGGAGCACAAGTGGGCAGAGTTTCTACTTAAACTCTGCCCACCCGGTGATTCACACACTGCCCCGGAGACCCGGTAATTCAGTTTGAAATCCGGAGTCTCCAGGGCAAAACCGGAGAGTTCCATGTATGATAATGGGACTGTTGGAAACCCGAGAGAACCTTGAGACTGGAGGCCCATGGTGAATGCCTGAGCATGGCCATACATTAACCCAGTGGTTCTCAATCTTTTTTTGTTCAGGGCACCCCTAACACATAATCTACAGCATTCAGGGCACCCCTAACATATTTAATATACTTTATCAAGGGCATAAGAAGGGTACAATACATAAATATACAGTTATTATTAGGTTTTATAAACATAATAACTAGAGATGCACCGATACCGATTTTTGAAGGCCGAGTACGAGTACCGATACTTTTTTCAAGTACTCACCGATACCAATTACCGATACTTTTTTTTACGGTCAATTGCCAGTTTTCCAAGTACCTATATGCTTTAGGTACTTGGAAAACTGGCAAATGACTGCAAAAAAAAGTATAGGTAATTGGTATCTGTGAGTACTTGAAATATATATATATATATATATATATATATATATATATATATATATAAATAAATATATATATATATATATATATACACACACACATAAACACACCACCTCTTGATTCTCCCCTTTTGCCTCTTTCTCCCCCACTTGATTCCCACCTTTTGCTTCATTCTCCCCCTCTTGAGCCCCCTCCTTTTGCCTTGGCTTTTTCTCTCTGTTTTGATCCCCCTTTCTCCCCCTCCTTGACTCTTGATTCTACCCTTTTGCCTCTCTCTCTCTCCTGATCCCCCCTCCTTTTGCCTCTTCTTGGCCCCCCTCCTTTTGTCTCCTGATCCTTCCTCCTTTTGCCTCTTTCTCCCTCTTGACCCCACTCTCTGCCTCTTTCAACACCCGCTGCCCCATCTTGCCTCCCTTACCCTCCTCTGCCGGGTGCTCGTTGTTCTCTCGAGAGCCCCGGCAGAGGTCAGCGTCGGACCGTTCCCATGGTAACCCGCGGCAACGCTCCGACGCTACAGGAGTGAGAGAGGTGACCGGGGAGCATTGTGAGCAGCTTGCCGGGCTCCCTCTCTGCAGCACCGACCCTGACACTGGGTATCGGTGCTGGCATCGGCATCAGTGCAACCCTAATAATAATAACACAGAATCTATGGTGCAGAACAATTTCTATAAATCTTTATTTAAAAGTCCATTTTTGTCAGTCTTCATAGAAAACAGGGGCACCCTAAGTTGATCTTCATGGCACACCGAAGTGCCACGGCACCCTGGTTGAGAATCACTGCATTTTAACCATTTGAGTGCCAGAAAGGTATCCAACGCATTGCAATGCAATGCGTTGCATACCTCTCTGGCACTCAAAGGGTTAAAATTAACGGGAATGTTTATTTGCCTGTCAGAAGTGCAGCTGATTTCCCCAGTGACTGCACCTCTTTGCCTTTCTACATACGACCAAATGTATGAGTCAGTCGGCTGCTCTGATTCTTTGCTTGTCTGCATAACAAAGGAGGTGATTAATTTTGTATCCATACTACTTACATGGAAGAGGTTAATGAACCATTGTTCCAAAGGCTTAGCCTAGGAGGTATTCTGAATGTTTTATTGAACGGGAGATGTGAACTAGTTAATAAAGCAGCAGTGGGTGTACCTGATGTGCGATATGGTGATGGAATGCAGAAATGCATTTTTATCTCCATTTCACGGTCATTAAAGGTTCTTGTAAGGGCCTTTTTGTCATTAAAAAACTTCATTCTCTTCTCTCTCACTCACTACCCATTATTTTTCAGTATCCATTATATTTCAGTATTATGTCCTATTATATTTCTCTCATTGTCATATATTCTTTAAAATTCTCTTCTATATTTTCCTGTTCTGTTAAAGGGAAATTATACCCTAAGAATAAGTGGCTGTTGGTTAATCAGGACTTATCAATTTAGGCATCCTTCATACAGCAGTCAGTTTCTTGTGGTTAAAGTTTTTTTTTAAGCTTTATTGAAAGTATTTCAATAATTACAGCTTTGCATTAACAATAATAGGTAGAATGCATACACAAGAATTGTAATGTGGTTAAAGATTTATTTGTATTTGATCTCTCTTTCAGTGTAGTGCTAATTGGGAATGGGAATGGACCTTCTAACTATATGTAGTTATCTCAGTGCTACAGGAACCACGTTTTAATAGCTTAACCCATTCCAATGCACTCCCTGATCACCATACCTGGGAACTCTCCAGATTTGCCCCGGAGTCTCCGGTTCTGACAGAGATTTACCGGGTCTCCGGGGCAGAGGCTGATTCCTACGGATGTGGAGAGTTTCTATTGAAACTCTACCCACTTACACTCTTTCTCCCGCTGTTCCTCCGTCCCCAGCCTTCTGTGTGACATTTTTAACCCTTTGAGTGACAGAGTAGCACGGAATTCCGTACCACTCTGAAACTCAAAGGGTTAAGCACACACCCCTGCTCACGTCAAGCCCCGGCCCTTTTTGACGCGATTAGCGTCATTTTTGTCACCCCCTGCTGAACAGAGGACTCCCCTCCGGGTAGCCCTCAGCTGGAAGTTCCCAGGTATGCTGATCACCCTGCAGATCTCGGTGATCTCCACGACTAGAAGACATCAATAATTCACTTGATGCATATGGTAGAGGAAACAATATTGCTATCACTTCCACTAAAGCCCCATGTCTCTGAATTCGCCAACAAAGGACTTGAACAGAGGGGATAGAAATCTCCAATAAGCACCGAGTGAATTGCTAACTATTGCAGGTCGGGATATTTGTAAGTGCTATGGGATTATGCTACTGGAGCTCAGTTGCCATAGCTATAAGGTACCTACCCATAGTTAGATCTCTTATCATGAGCCTTTATTATCCCTTACAATTCACAATCTGAGTCATTCAGGCCTATTGAAGCTCATTGTTTGTTGTGAGTATGCGTGACGTTAGAGGCAGGAATCAACAGAAATCATTATATACAGGGAATTATAGAAAAATATATATGTACACCTTGCTGCTGTATAAAGAACACATTCCTAGGGTCGTTGACATTTTAAATTAAGTTTCCCCCTTTTTTACATCTCCTGTTTATTAGTACTGCAGCCCATTTCCTAGTGAGGTCACTACTGGTATTTAGAACAATTCTACACTTACGCTTTGGCTATGACTTTGAGTAAACATCTCTGTGATTCATACAACCTACTGCTAATGAGGAGTGTATTTGTGTATTCCTTGGCAAATTGTGGGTTTAGAAATAGAGGCTGATGTATTAAAAATAATTAGAGCAATTATAGAGCAAGCCAACTATTGCTCCATAATAGACAACTAAAATTCCACAAATTCCCACTGATTTAATTAGGCTTTTCATTACTGAAAAATGTTAAGTTTAAAGTTGTGTTTAGTGTTTCAAATTGGAAAGCCATATTGGTGAAAAAAAAGTTGTGTTTCAAGAGTTGTTCTGTTTAACCAATCAAAGGGCACAAAGTGAGATGGCAATATATAAGGAGATTTGCTGTGCATCCTTCATCATTTGTTTAGTGTAGTAGAGGCAGGGAGATGCAGTTCTGCTTGTTAAAGGGGATGTATCACCTCTCTATAACCTAGGCTAAATAGTTAGGTTATATAGCGAATTTGACTAAAAGTGTGTTATTTTTATTTTTTAAAGCTTTATTTTGTCTAAATTTAAGTTATAAAGTCTTCCCTGCAGCTACTTCCGGACACACTGCGTTACCAGCTCTGTAACCGCAGTTCGTCACTCTGCCTCTGTTCCCCTCCCTCGATCCAGCCTCCTTCGATGACGGACGCTTTCTCTCTGTAAGCTGGAGTGGTCTCATTTGCTAGATATCGCTCTCTGCCAATGAGACCGCTCCATAACTCTCCATAGGATGGTGTAGCAATAGTGCCACTGTAACATTTCAGGCCACTGTGATACTGCACATAAAAGAATCAAGTTAAAGCTTTAATAACGTTTGAATAAAACACCTCTCAGGAGTGGTAGTACCCCTTGTTTTACTCAGGGAGTAAATGAATACATTAAAAATCAGTACATCTCTATTCATTCACATTGCCCTCCTGAAGAGGTGGTCAGAGACCCCTGACATTCATTGGGTCATTTATTTTACTACTTTCTTCCTCTATACGCATAGTTGTGCAGGTGCCTAGCTAGTTACACCCTGTGAGAATCTCTACCCACCCACTGCCTTCCTAGCATGTCTGGCTCCCGCAGTTATAGCTGTTGTTGGATGCCAGTAGTGGCAGGT
This sequence comes from Rhinophrynus dorsalis, assembly GCA_037306005.1. Taxonomy (NCBI): domain Eukaryota; kingdom Metazoa; phylum Chordata; class Amphibia; order Anura; family Rhinophrynidae; genus Rhinophrynus; species Rhinophrynus dorsalis. The sequence goes on from CM074724.1 coordinate 153,245,489, forward strand.
GAAGTACTAAAGGAAACATCTGCAAGTCAACAGACGAGCACTGATCACAGTTTCAGAGGACTGAACTGGTAAAGGAGGGGCACAGCATAACAGTAACTTAAAGGGATAGTAATACTTAAAATGTAAAAAAATATATGTTGTAAGGTTTATCCCCCTGAGTAAAACAAAGCTACTCCCAATGCTGAGAGATATTTTATTAAAAAATTATAACAGCTCAAACTTGAATTTTTTTATGTGCTATATCACAGTGGCCTGAAAACTTACAGTGGTACTGTTTCTACACCATCCTATGGATTGCTCTGGTCCATAGACCATAAATCTCCATAGGATGCTGTAGCAACAGGCCACTTTGATATCGCACCTAAAATTTCGGGGACATAAACCCTATAACATATATTTTTTAAGTATTAAGTATTACTATCCCTTTAAGGTAAGGACCTAAGAAGTGGGCAATGAGAATGTATAGAGATGTATTGTTTAACCTTTTCCTTAATAAATGCTACATGTAGATATTGTTTTCTCTCTCTTGTGCCATTGCCCTATCCATTATTCATCATGATTTGGTGGCTTTGGTTGTACAAGACTACTATTGGTAAGCATCCTCCTCAGGAGTAAGGCAGATGAGTTGAGCCATTTCCATATCATCTGGTCTCATCGTCCATCTTATTTAATTGCTGATCTCATTTATGATCCTCTCTTCATTGTTGTTTAATGGGAAGCAATAAGGTCATTGTAACTTCATGATAAACTGTTTTTTTTTCTTTATTTAGACTTGTAGATTGATCTCTATGTAGTTAACCTTTGTTGGACTTTCATGATAATTGATTACCTACCGTATGTTACTAGATTAGTCTAATATTATAATTTTAGAGTGGATGATTAAAGATGACTTTTCTAATTTTTTATATACAGAATAGAATTTTTGTGGTCTGATATTACTGATAGTTTGTAATCCCCAATGCTCCCTACATATGTATTGAAAGTAATGTCTCAATCTTTGCTGATGACAATAAGCAGTTTAAGGCAATACATATGGAGCAGGATGTTTTTTCTCTGCAGAAAAAATTGGATAAACTGAGTGAATGACTGGGAAAGTGGCAGATGAGGTTAATAGATAAATGCAAGGTTATGCATATGGGCTGCATAAACAAACATGCTAGATATATACTAAATAGGAAACTACTTAAAGGGATAGTAATACTTCGTTTTATCATTATTTGATGTTGTAGGCATTAAAAAAACATGAAGAACGATGTAAGTCTTATCCCTCAAACCTTTATGATTTGAGAGATATTCACAAGCAAAGTTTCCCCCTCCTGCCCCTTTTACCTAGTGTAAGCCATCTCTTCTCAGATGTGGAATCTGGTTGTAAGACCAGACAGATAACAGAAGGGGACAATCTTCTTCCTATCAGAACAATGAAAGCCATGCCCCCCTTGACAAGTTTTTCAGGTTTTTCCCTTATCTTAATTGAAGACTGTCCTCTCTGCAATCTACCTGGGCACCTCCCTTCTGTTCTGGCTGAGCAGTGTTACATCAGTAAAAGGGGCGGGAGGGGGATACTTTGTCATTGAATTACTCTTGAACTACAACTCTGACAGAATTGAAATAACACTCTCCAAAGTCCAAATACTATGATGATTAATTAGAGCTGCTTTTATTATGAAACATTACTATCCCTTTAAAGCGGAACTACCACCCATGAATAAATCTGACCCAAATAAATTCCCATCTGGGGACTAGCTGCTCAATACAGCGCCGACATCTTCCCATAGTGATGTGCAGGGGAGGGCTGGCCTGGGAGGCAGGGGGGCAATTGCCCCCTGGGCCAGTCATATGTCCGGGTTGGTGGGCCACTGCCTCACTCAATCTCTCACCTGCTGCTGTAAATGGAGCTACAGTAGTGATACCACAGAGCTTACAATTGAAATGGAGCTACACCAATGATACCATAGAGCTACAATCCAAGTGGATCTACACTAGTATCATAACCCATTTCCCATGTGAGCTCTATGGTATCACTAGTGTAGCTTTTACTTTAATTGTAATCTCTGTAGCTCCATTTCAACTGTAAGCTCTGTGGTATCATTTGCCTTACTTCACAGTATTAATGCCAATTTTAAAATTAACAAAAGAGGTGGGCTGAGACAGTGGGCTTGAACAATCGTAGAAATGGGCCACTTGATTGTATGTGCCCTCCAGGCCACATGTTACCAGCCCCCCCCTGGTGATGTGCAGGCACGCACACGTCACTATGGAAAGATGTTTGCGATGTTTCCTTCGTGTCAGTCCAGGAACAGTGTACATTTCTCAAACACCAGGTAATATTTCTGGTGACTAGCTCTCCTCTCACCAGTATTTATTTGGACCAGATTTATTCACTGTGGTAGTTTGCTTTAAATAATCCTTCTTAGAGAAAGATTTAGGAGTACTGATAGATAACAGACTTCCCAGCAGTGGTCAGTGTCTCTTAGCTTCTAAAAGAGCCAATAGGGTTCTATCCTGTATAAAAGAGATTTAGATGCACGAGATGGTGATGTAATTCTACCTCTATATAAATCCTTGGTAATATCCTGTATAAAAGGGGTTTAGCTGCACGAGATGTGGATGTGATTCTACCGCTATGTAAATCCTTGGTAAGGCCTCACCTAGAATATGGAGTACGGTTTTGGACACCAGTTCATGAAGAAGTCATTAGTGAACTGGAAACAATACAATAAAACTGGGTTCGTTTAAATTTGAAAAAAGATATCTAAGATGATTACAATTATATTGGAGGTCAGTACTAAGAACTCTCTAAGGAACTGTTTAGTCAAAGAGCTGATCAAAAAACAGTGGAGTTCATCCATTAAAACTAGAGGAAAGGTGCTTTCAACTCAAAGGATTTTTTTTATAGTAAGGGAAGTAAAGTTATGGAATTCTTTGCTTTGGTATGCTGTGCTTGCAGATATGTAAAAAAAAAACTGAGACTCATCTAGCTCAGAGCAATACTGAGAATTATGACAGTTGGTTTCAAAGCAGATAGGATGACGATCAAGTTAAGTATCTAAGTACTAGTGTAAAAGCCAGTTTACACCGGCCAAGGACCGGTTAATGTTAACCCTTTGAGTGCCAAAGGGGTATGCAGCCCATTGCTTTGCAATACATTGCGTACCCCTCTGGCACTCAAAGGGTTAAGAGGCCGGTCCTGATCTGCGTCCTGCTGCCAACACAGTCATGGACTGTAGAGAGTGGCTGAAAGCACAGAATGCTCCCAGCACAGAACTCCCAGCATTCTGTGCATTCGGGCAGTCTCTACTGCTCATGACGGCTTCTGACAAACATCTTAGTGAATTATTATATAGGATTGTTATGAGAAATAGGCTAGAACAGGCATATCGAAGGATGAGGATAAATCATAACTAATAAGTCTTGTGCTCTCTGGGGCTAAAACATATGACAACCACAAAAGAGGAACAACAGACTTTCCTCAACCAAGAAAGGCCCATCAATGAGGCACACAAACCTCATCCAGATATAATCAATTTATGTTTATTATGTATCAAAAATATCAAAAAAATACAGATATACAGTAGCTCAATAAAAACAAGAGCAATATTCCGAGAGATGTAAAAAATGCAGCGAAAATGCTTCATATGCTTCATGAAGCATTTGCACTGCATTATTTGGCATCTCTCAGACTATTGCTTTTAATTGTTTTATTGAGCTACTGTTTCTATGTATTTTTGATACATAATAAACATATATTGATTATATGTGGACTAGTTGAACAGCCCGTTACACAGGCCACAGTGCCTCTGGCAGCTGGTCGCGGGGCAGTCACACGAGGTGGAGACTGCCCACGCCTCGACTGATACAGAGCTGGACGCTCCTTTGGAGCGCCCAGCTCTGTATCAGCCGCAGAGCGGGCAGTCTCTACTGCTCATGACTGCCACACGAGCAGCAGTGTCTACTGCGCATGTCGGGCGTTACACACAACTTGGCGAATTATTATATAGGATGAGGTTTGTGTGCATCATTGATGGGTCTTTCTAGGTTGGGGAATGTCTGTTATTCCTCTTTTGTGGTCGAGGTAAATAGCTGACTGCATTTGGAGTCAGGATGGAATTTTTTTTTTTTTTACCCATTTGAGGCTTTATTAGAAATGTCTTTAAATTTGTATTTTTTTTTTGCTTTCCTCTGGATCATCAGGGTGATATGGCATTGGCTGAACTTGATGGACGTGTCTTTTTTCAGCCTCATCAGCTGTGTTATTATGCATGTATTGGAGATCTTGTTAATATTCTACAGGTTAAAGCCTAATTTAAATCAAAGGAAATTTGGGGATTTTTTTATTTTCTTCCTATGATGAAGTTGGTTTGCTCCAGCATTAATCTATTTCTGCTTAATACAGCAGCCTAAGAAAGTTGCATAGACCCCAGGCAGCAAGTGGTAGCCATGAATCTTGTGTTCAGGGCCAAATTAACATTTCAATGCACTTTGGGCGACTTTAGCACTGCCCTGGATACACCTCCACTTCTTACATGACCCCACTCACAAACGGTATCCATTTGAAGTGTCGCATGTAAAGTTTCATGTCATAAAATGTCACGTCTTTGGCCGCGTCATTTGAAGTGTCGCAATTAAAGGTTTGTGTCTTAAAGTGTAGCAAAGTCTACATTTTGCGTCGTTTCTAATGGCGCATTCACCATATCGTGCATTAACATGTTGCAGCAATATGGGTGCAATAATGACGCTATATGGGTGCAATAATGACGCTAAATGGGTGCATTCAGGACGCAATATGGGTGCATTAAGGACGCAGTATGGGTGCAATAATGACGCTAAATGGGTGCATTAAGGACGCAAAGTGGGTGCAATATGGACGCAATATGGGAGCAATATTGGTGCAATAAGGACACATTAAGGATGCAATATGAGTGCAATATGGGTTGGGTTTTGTTTTGGGCTGGGTTTTGTGGCTTTTGGGTTGGTTTCGGGATGGTTTTGGGTTGGTTTTTGTTGGTTTTGAGTTGGTTTTGAGTTGGGTTTAGTGGGTTTTGGGTTGGTTTTGCACCCATATTGCGTCCTTAATGCACCCATATTGCGTCCTTAATGCACCCATATAGCGTCATTATTGCACCCATATTGCTGCGACATATTAATGCACGATATGGCGAATGCGCCATTCGGAACGACTATAAATGTAGAATTTGCGACACTTTAAGACGCAAACCTTTAATTGTGACACTTCAAATAATGCGGCCAAAGACATGCGACATTTTATAATGCAAAACTTTACATGTGACACTTTGATAGTAAACCCTCACAAACTAGCCCACTGTTGCCTGGCATAGAAAATAACACCTGATGTGATGTCAGCGTACCTGCTCTGTCAGTCCCAGACGGCTCTAGTAGGCGCTGCTAGGCAAGGTGTTCATGATCCGTCCTGCCTGTCATCCGTGGAAAAAAGGATAAATCTGTTGAATAAGGTAATAATTCTGGCGACTAGTGCTTCTAAGCAACTAGTCGGCAGATGGGGAGTTATTTAAGCTAAAGTTGTTTTGCGGTGGTAGTTCTGCTTTAATAGAAACATTACTATCCCTTTAACCCCTTAGATGCTAGAGAGGTCACAACATGCTGCTTCACAGTAAACGGGTGTATAGTATGGCAAGTAAAGTAGCCACCATAAACCAAGCAGTGATTGTGCGGTCCAGGACCACTTTGATTGTTTTGGCTACACCTCAAATCAGAATGTGGGCGTGGCAAGCACAGCTGAGCACTCCTCAAAATGTAGCACCTACTCTGTCTAATCCAGACCCTCTTACCTAATATTAACCCGCTGAATTCGAGAAAAGTCTCCGCTGTATTGCTTCACATTAAGTTGGAGACATCTCTAGCATTCAAGGGGTTAAACATCATGGATAATAAGTAGACTTCATATATAGATGCTATTTAGTGGACAATTTCCCGTTCTCCTTGATTCACGTTCATTTATTGTTATTTATTCTTATCCTTAATGTTTCCAGATACTTACAAAGCTAATTTGATCATTCACAAGGTATGAGCTGTGCAGTTCTGTAGAGAATGGTTCTGACTGGAATTAAGTGATTGCCATAAGTTATCTTACACTCTACCATTTGCACACACAATAAATCCCATCCCTTCCTTTGAAATGGCCTTTTTTAGTTTACCTCACGTCGTATCTCCAGTCTAGTCCCCTGCCGAGTTGTTCCAAGCTTTTCTTAGTTACTTGTTCTATATTTCCCAAGCTGACCATTTCTTTCCAGTAAAGTCGTCTCACTAAGTTTATGGTGGTGGCAGCACAGAAAAGCACAGGAGCGCCGATAAGATTTCTACCAGAAGCTCTGCGGGGCTGTCATTCTCCTATTACTGATAGAGAAAAAATGCTGGCACAATATAGAAAAATCTGTTGCTAGCTATTTTGGGAGGGGGTATATTTTCCCCCAGCTGTATAAAAGCACAAAAAAATGTCTTAGTAATTTTAGGGGAGGTCACAGCCTCCGAATCTTGCCCTTTGTGTGTTTCTGTATGCTGTGTCTGTGAAAACATCACAGATGCAGACTCCTTTGATCAGCCATTGTTTCAGGGCTTAATAGTTATGCAAATGAGAATGAAAGAATCTGGCAGAAAACCGGGCAATAGGGACTCCATATTCCCTTTGCTTATTTTTTGTGACAAATACAAGCAGTGCCTGTTTTGTTTACTGACGTCTTTCCAGAAGGGGAGATTATCTGCAGCCTTCAGTCTGGATCTCGAGGGGGGCAGAAAGGAGATGATACCGGTATTTAGGATCTGGAAGGCATTAGCAGAGAAAAAGAAAAACATTTCTTTGATAATTATAAAGCAGGTCCAGGGGCCAGACAGAAAATTGAGAGAATGACATCTTGGAAGATCTACTGGAAAAAAAAAAACGAATTTATCCTAAGCAGCAGAATTGAATGGTGTTTGGATCCAGTAAAGGTCAAGTAGACATAATGGATATTTACTGTTGTCTAAATATCCTGTACTTTAGGCAGGAAAAGTGATTTCAAAGCCTGATGGGTATTAACTCTTTGAATGCCAGAGAAGTATTCAACACATTGTGTTTCAATGCTTTCAATACCCCTCTGGCACTCAAATGGTTCATTCTGTTCAAATTGATAGGGCTAAAACATTTTATGCTAAACAAGTGTAATGTCATCATAGCCCAGTGCTCTACTTACCTGGTGAAGCATCACGATTGATCAAGCCCAGATTTACATTCTAGGAGCACCTATACTAGGGACATCTTGGTTGTAGGCTGACCATACGTACCGTTTTAAACAGGATAGTACCGTTTTTTTCATATTTCCAGACTGTCCCATCTTTTTAATATAAATGTCAATTTTGTCCTGTTTTTTTTAATATAACATATATAGTTTTTAATCTTTTTGTAAAAAACTGAACGCGTCTTGTTTATTTCTCATAAGACAAAGTAAATCTGAACTTCCTTTCGTCACCCTAGTGGTTTTACTGTGGTTTTGCTGTACAAATTTATTACCATAGATTCTTATGACTCGAGTCACTCATAACTGTCTAAGACTCTTGAGTCTATGGTAGATTACCATAGAGTCTCTTAGATAGTGATATGACAACGAGTCATAAGACTCTATGGTAATCAATGCATACAGTAAACACAGTAAAACCACTAGTGTGTGTGACAAAGAGAGGAAGTTCCGATTTACTTCAGGGACAGGCTTTTTGGCCAGAGAGAGCAAACACTGCTAGTAAGAGACGGAGCAAACGCGTTCTCGCTGCTTGCAGCTTACTGCGGTCAGACTCAGAGTGACGGAGTCCCACTGTCCGTCTGTCCCACACTCCATCCTGTTTTTGTCTCAAGGAAATATGGACAGCCTACTTGGTTGCCCTTAGCCACGTCTATGATCACACACACCCATTCCTCTCATGACCACACCCCCAGCCCCATCCACTGTTTTCTTTCATGAAAAAGTTTTATTCTGCAACATGCAGACAAAAAAACAAAGCAAAAAATAAAAAAACACTGGAGCTAAAAAGGTTACCTGTGCATTGAAATGCATTAAAGAGCTCTCTAGCATCAAAGGATTAAATAAATGGAAATATGCACATTGCTATAAAGGAAAGCAAAAAAAAAAAAAAAAAAAAGGTAGTTATTGCACAATATTCACAATTTGCATCTGTTGCTATTTTACATTGTTTTTCTTTTATTTCTCCTCATAGGGTGTAGTGTGTATAAAATCAAAGGAAGTTTTTTAACCCCTTAACAACCCTTGACGGTCATAGTACGTCATGGGTAAATCTAACTGAACGACCCATGACGTACTATGACCGTCATGGAATTCCGGGCTCCCCTCGCGGCTGCACTCCGTTCGTGGAGTCTGGAAACAGAAGGAACAAAAAAAAAAGTCCTGTTGTCCTTAACTGACCTCGCCGCGCCGATCGGCCGGTCGTTACCGGGTTAAGGGCCAGATGACGTGCTATGGCCGTCACACGAATTTTGCCTTAAAGGGATAGTAACACTTCGTTTTAACTTTATTTTATTTTGTAGGCATTAAAAAAACATGAAGAATGATATAAGTCTTATCTCTCAAACCTTTATGGTTTATGAGATATTCACAAGCAAAGTTTCCCCCTCCTGCCCCTTTTTTCTAGTGTAAGCCATCTCTTCTCAGATGTGAGTCTGGTTGTATGACAGGACAATTTTCTTTGTATGAAAACAATGAAAGCCCTTCCCCCCTTGACAAGTTTTTCAGCTTTTTCCCTTATCTTAATTGAAGATTGTCCCTCTCTGCAGTCTACCTGGGCACCTCCCTTCTGATCTGGTTGAACAGGGGGGGATACTTTGTTTGTGAATATCTCTTAAACCATAAAGGTTTGAGAGATAAGACTTATATCATTCTTCATGTTTTTTTAATGCCTACAAAATAAAATAAAGTTAAAATGAAGTATTACTATCCCTTTAAGGACTGGTGATGGTCATAGCACGTCACATACATTTTACTCACAGCACTGTAAGAAAAAACGGTCTGAAATTGACCGATCCAAGACTGGAGCTATGTCTCTCAGAACCCAACGCGGCACGCATAACAGGTCATGTGTATTGGTGCATCGGAAAGCAGTCCTTAAAGGGATAGTAATACTTAAAATGCAAAAAAATATATGTTGTAGGGTTTATCCCCCTGAGTAAAACAAGAGTACTCCCACTGCTGAAAGGTGTTTCATTCAAAAGTTATTAATTTTCAAAGTTGAATTTTTTAGGTGCAATATCACAGTGGCCTGAAATTGTACAGTGGCGCTGTTGCTACACCATCCTATGGAGATTTATGGTCCCGGGACCAGAGCTGTCCATAGGATCATGTAGCAACAGCGCCACTGTACAATTTCAGGCCACTCTGATATTGCACCTAAAAAATTCAACTTTGAAAATGAATAACTTTTGAATGAAACACCTTTCAGCAGTGGGAGTATTCTTGTTTTACTCAGGGGGATAAACCCTACAACATATATTTTTTGCATTTTAAGTATTACTATCCCTTTAAGGTAAGTTAACTTCCCTGGACCTCTGGTCCTTAACCCTGGCATGGAGCTTTTTTTTTTGTGATCGTATTGAGGGCTCCCCGAATGACGTGCATCCGTGCAGGGAGCCACGAAATACATGATGTGCCAGGAATGTCTTGGGTCCTTATGGCATGTTCACCCATGACAGTCCTGGCACGTCATTGGTGTGTAAGGGTTTAAGGGGTTAAGAAGACAAAAAGAAGAATTTTTATTGTTTACTACACACTGTGCCTGTGCTTGTGCAATATCATTTTGATTTTATATACACTTGGGGCATATGTTGCAACGTGTCACTATAAGTTCAAAAAGTATTGGGATTAAAAGTTCCTTCTTAGTGACTGTGAGATGTTTAACCTTTTGAGTGCCAGAGGGGTATACAACTCAAAGGGTTAAAGGTATCATTCTTCTGGGAAATTAATTACTAACTAAAATATATTTGCAAATAAAATCCTATTTGATTTTGTGATACATACAAGGACGAATGTATCAGTGTGTCACTAAAAGTCACTATTCAGCAGATTATTGAGAATAAGACTGCCTCGGCTGGCTTTAAAGGGACGCTAATGTCCAATAATAACTTTATGTTGTTTTGTAGATTTAAAAAAAAAAAAAAATGATGTGGAGCAAATCCCATCTCTCAAACATTTATGGTTTGAGAGACATTCACATTTACCTTCCCCCTCTCCTCATGTCAGCTATAAAGCTGATAGAAGGAGATCCGTATCAGCCAACGCGAGGCGGCTCTTCAACAGAGCCGAAATAGCGTTATTTAAAAAGAACTACTTCATTGGAACGGTCTACAAAGTGTGCTTGCAAACCAGGAACACTTTGTAGACCACTCCAATGAAGTAATTCTTTTAAAATATCGCTATTTCAGCTCTGCTAGAGAGCCACCGGCTGGTCCAAGGACCAGGATCTCCTGCTGTCAGTAGAGTGATGATGTCAGGAGAAGGGGAGGGAGGGGGGAACTTTAGATGCAAATATCTCTCAAACCTTTATGTGATTTGCGCCACATAATTATTTTTTTTAAATCTACAAAAAAACATAAAGTTATTATTGGACATTAGTGTCCCTTTAATTTTTGGTGCTAAATCTTTTTCTGTATTCTATCTCTGTTTTTGGCACTCATTTTTAAACGTATGTCTCCAAGAGTCATTGTTACATGTTCTCGGAGTTTGCTTTTGATCTGTCTAATGAGTCACTAATTTTAGTTTTCATCATTTGTTTATTAGTACCTGAAGGACCCATGATGGTCCTGGTATGTCATGGGTTGGATGTGCGATAAGGACCCATGGCGTTCCAGGACCATCATGGATTTCAGGGCTCCTCGAGAGGTGGCACGCCATTCGGGAAGCCCTGCGTCGTATCGCCAAAAAAAAACCCCTCTGTGGTCCTTAAGTGCTGGCCACAAGTGTGTGTTGGGGAGGAATTTGCATATGTTTAGTGAGCAGGATAATCTATCTGAGTGGTAGAAGGAGCTGACTGTGTGTGAAGGAGCAACGAGAGAGTGAGGAAAGAAAGTGTGAGAGAGAGAGAGAGAGTGAGAACAGCTGTTTAATTGGTTGCTCATAGTCCAAATGGAGACCTGAGGGATATCCTCTATCTTTTAATAAATTGCCCATTACAATTAATATATTGTGCTCTTAAATACCAATTGGAAATGTAATGTGTGTGTTTTCTCATCTGTGAAAGTAATCACATGAACACACAGAACACTTTGCTAACTGAAGTAAATCACATTATACGTGACAACACTCTGTACATATCATTTTGTGATACTCTTATGTGACAAATTATTGCACAATAATGAACAGTAGCCTAGAGCTAGAACTTGCAGGAAAAGTATTAAAGCCTGAAAAGAGGGGCATTTTCAGAGCTGTATTTTGCAATATAGAAAGTGTATTGTTGTTTTCTTTGTAGAACAGTGATGGGCAGCCAAGGCCTTCCAGCTGTTGGGAACTACAGTACCATTCATCTGACGGCCAGCTGTTGGGACTACATGATCCCATGATCTCTGGCCAACAGCTGTCTGTGGGGAGGGGATGGAACGTTAGTCACCAACAGCTGGAGAGTCTCAGGTTGCCCATCTCTGCTATTGAAGGAAAAGTATTCTAGACTCTCTGGGATTTTTTGTGCTACTAGAATGTTCCCAAGATCATTTAACAGGGTTCTTTTTACATAAACTCTTGCACTAAGAAGTTTTAATCCTTTGAGTGCCAGAGAGATATCCAATGCATTGCATTACATTGCATGGTACTCAAAGGGTTACATTTCAAATATGCTCTCCTCTCTTGTTTGCTATCTATTTCCTCCCTTCATTTAACATTTGGGTTTTTTTGTATATATTTCCATCATTCCCTTTCTGTTTCTAATGTTTCACTAATGCTTCACTTACCTTCCTCTTCCTTTGTTGAGCGTAAAATGTATGTACCAGAGGTCTCACATGCCTGTCTCCCATTGGCTGGAAACACATCTGTGTTGATAAGGGTCTGAAGCTGCACAGAGAGGCCAACATTCTATTTTAAAATTCAGATATTTTAAAGAACACTGGGCTCAGAACTGAGATTCGGTGCCCGTGATTCTATATTAATTCTCTGGGTAACCAGACACACTTTTGGGAACATATGGATAAAAAAAAGATTGGTCCAGCACTTATAGTGACCCAAGAAGCAAACTCGAAATAATTATTTTATAAAAAAAATTGTGTTTTTTTTCTGCTCTGGCTATGAAGCATTGCCATGTTAAAACAAATATTGTTTTGTAAGAGATTTCAAAATTACCTATATTTATGTAACTTTTTTTCAAACAATAGGTCATTAGATTTGTCAGTTTATATAAATGAGCTAGTATTGGCCAGCGGGAAGTGGAAGTTGGTATGGAGAGCAGTGTGTAATTTTAGTATCTGGCAGGAAAGGAGAAAAAGCTTGCAGTCCTAAGAAACCTTGATATCAACATATACAAAGGAACCTCAATGAACAATGAGTGAAGTGCAACAAGGAATGAGGGGACCCACCACAAATACATTACATGAGAAACAAAGCAAACAGACTTTGTGCTACTTCATATAGTTTACTTAAATATGAACTTATACATAGCATATGTTACTGCCAATAACCTCAACATATGCTTGTTTCAAGCTGAGTTTTTTTGTTGCATAGTTTGAACAAAATATGTTTGTTTGCCTGCAATGCCAAGGACACCCATTTTAGGCAGGTTGTAGCTAATACATTTTACAATATCATATGGATTAAAGGGATAGTAATGTTTCATAATAAAAGCAGCTCCAATTAATTATCATAGTATTTGGGCCATGGAGAGTGTTATTTCAGTACTGTCAGAGTTGTAGTTCAAGAGTAATTGAATGATCAAGTATCCCCCTCCCGTCCTTTTTACTTAGTGTAAGTTACCTCCCCTCAGATGTGGAATCTGGTCTCTTGACAGGACAGGTAGCAGCAAGGGACAATCTTCTTGTGAGCACAAGGAAAACCCTGCCCCCCTTTCCTTATGCTCACTGAAGATTGTCCCTTGCTGAGATACATCCAGACAGTCTTGCTGCTATGAGGTGAGCAGTATTACATCAGTAAAAGGGGCGGGAGGGGGGATAATTTATCATTTAATTACTCTTGAACTACAACTCGGTGTTACGGTTTTCAGACACTCAGACTCGGATGGTTTAGTAAAACACAGTTTTATTAAACAAGAAATAAGTACGGTAGTACAGGAAATACAATAATACTGGTATGGCAATACAGGAAACAGATACAAGAATTCAATGTAGGCAAGCAGGTACTCCTGTGAACCCAGGATCTGGAATAGTGCAGCGGAAGATAAATTCAGGTTCAGGAACAGCAGACCCCACTGGGTGGTAGGAGCGACAGGAGGAGGCCCAGACTGAGCTACAGCAGAATCCCTAGTGCACTAGGGAAGTCAGCAGGACTGACCGGAACAAAGGCAACAGATTACCTGGCAACCAGGTGAGGAGTATAGATGACAGGAAGGTATGGCAACTCAACCGGACTCCTAGTACTCTAGGAGGTGTAACTGTACTGACAGCAGTAGGGTATGGCAACAGAACTCCTAGAACGCTAGGAGGAGCAGTAGTACTTGCAGCAATAGGCAAGGCAACCGAACCCCTAGTACACTAGGTGGTCTAGCAATGCTGGCAGTGACAAGGCAAGGCAACCAGACCCCTAGTACACTAGGTGGTATGGCAGTACTGGCAGTGACAAGGCAAGGCAACCGGACCCCTAGTACGGTAGGTGGTATGGCAGTACTGGTAGTGACAAGGCAAGGCAACCGGACCCCTAGTACGCTAGGTGGTATAGTAGTACTGGCAGCAGCAAGACAAGGCAACCGAACCAACCTGGGAACGAAGGCACAATCGAGTGACTGAGTCACTAAACCACACACCAGCACGCTGTCGGGCAAAGGACGCTCTAGACCTCTGACAGACCGAACAGCCATACAGGCTGAGTCTAACGAGGTGCAACGTGAGCGACAGCCAACCTCGTAGCTACGGGGCGAGAAGCTGCGCCTGGTCAAGCGTACTAGGTGCGGGCGTCTCAGGACAAGGAATACACCGTGCCAAACAGGCAATGATGGAGCAGGACAGGCAGCCAAGCCGGGCTGGTACATAGAGCAGGATAGTCAGCCAAGCTGGGTCGGTACACAGAGCAGGATAGTCAGCCAAGCCGGGTTGGTATACAGAGCAAGATAGTCAGTCAAGCCGGGTCGGTACACAGAGCAGAATAGTCAGCCAAGCCGGGTCGCAACGGAAGTCAGGAACATGCGATCTGCTCAGGAACGTAGTCAGTCGAGCAGGGTCATACACAGGATACCAGGAACCACAGGAACAAACGCTAGATACTGAAACACCAGGAAAGGTTGCCGCCATAATGACAGCGGTAGAATATAAAGGTAACCAGTAGGAGGAGTAATCACTGATCACCAATAAGAATGCTAGATGGAAATGAGCAGGAAGTAGTAATGTTGCAAATGGTGATACTCGGACAGTATTGATATAACTCTCATTACAGCCCGAATACTATGAAGAATAATTGGAGCTGCTTTTTTTGTGAACCATTACTATATTTTTAAATTTGGATTCCATGGGCAGGTTAATGCATGGGCATACCCAGTATTTTCCAGGGGCCTCTTATTTCTGGGGGTCTCACCTTCGGTTCCAAACATTTCCAGTTTTACAGAAAGGGACAGGTTTAATCTTGTGGCCTGTTAGTGAGCAGGCATGCTTGGTGCACAACATGTAAATGTGGCTTCTTTTCCCATAAAAATGAAGGAAACAAAAGGAAGGCTACAATTACATTTAAGATGATCTTTAATATTAATCTATATTTGGGTTCATGCACTCACAATTCCTCTGGGGGCCTCAGTTCTTAACCTGCCCTGATAGACTCATATTAAAAGGTATAGCAAATGCCTTTTTAGGCTTACACTGGCCTGCTCTTAGAGGGGAACATTGCAGTAAGTGGGCTGAGACTTCAATATCTTGGACATGTCCACCTTCATGAAACACAGTCCATTTCTATAGATGTCTTCTTGACATGTTTCTATTAATTGCATGGAGCTATAATAATACAACTTTCCAATATGGTTTGTGGTTTCTCATGTTGATTTTAGTCAAGTGACTTGGAGTGATTACATGCTAACCAGAACATGAAAAGTTAATTTAAATCATGACATACTGTGCTGTCATTACACAGAATGATGCAGCAAGAGTTACCTTGGTTTACCCCTGTTCCCCTTCTCCTCCAGTCTCTCCAATGGCTGCCTATCAAACTCTGTATATCTTACAAAATACTGCTTCTCTCATTCCATACCCTTCTTTCGTCTACCCCTTTCTACATTTCCACTCTGACCTCCCTCTATACCCCATCCCGCAACTTTCGATCAGTCAACAACAGTCTTCTCTTAGCTCCTTTTGTGTCTACAGCCCTCTCACATAGCAAACATTTTTCTCTCATTGCTCCATATTTGAGGAATATTGTACCTCCCAGTCTGCACCACTGCACCTCTCTGATGGTCTTAAAATCTCTTTTAACCTTTTAACAACTGCCCAATTTGCCATGTGGGCAGCCACCACTGATCTAACCTGTACAGTGTAAGCCCTTAAATTGTAAAGCGCTGCAAACACTTGAGGAACTATATAAATAAACATATTCATTAATTAAAAAACCTCTCCAATAGTTATCAGCAATTGTGCATATTTAAAACTATAATTTAGTTCACAACATTTGTAACAGTAACATTTACTAAAATATGCAAAAAAGCTGCTATAATGAGGAGAAAATATTTACATGAAAAAGAAAAACTCACAATATTAAGACACCGTAATACAAATATACATTACAGTGACCTAAGTTCACAATGTATGAAGCACAGCAAGGAATGAGGGGTATCCTATCAAAATGTTGTCATCAAGTTGGTGACCAACCCTGGGGTGCATTAAATATGTCACCTGGCAACATAAGAATCTCACATGTCTTTATATAGCCCGTGTGACAAGGGCGACATGCCTAACAAAGAGATGAAAAGACAATGGTGTGAATGAGATTAGCATGCACTTTTTCAGAGCAGCAAGCGTGACTGTGTTGCCCCATTGACGTGACAGCAGGAGCTGTGATGCAGCACTCAAAAGGTTAATGGAAGGAATGGCACTTTGTTAGTCATGTCGCTCTTGTCATGTGCTATATAAAGACATGCAAGATTCTTATTTCACCATCTTCAACCTGGCTACATATTTAATGTGCTCCAGGATTGGCTGCCAAATTGACGGCGACATTTTGATAGTGAACTAGACTGAGGATACACCCCACCAGTCGCCAGATGGAAAACATAGCAAACCTGGCAGATTTGCACTGGCAAATGAATTACATTAAATATCTTAAACTTGTGTTTTAAATTTAACAAAGTATAACATAACTAGAGATGCTTTTGAATGATCTTTCAAAATCACCTTCCACATTTATGTATGTGTAGTTCAGAGCTGAAGCCCGATATCTAAAATTTTGACAGTTTTGGGTAACACAATATGGGAGATAGTTTGACATAAATCAGGTTATTACATTTTACCACATTTAGTAAGAAAACTAAACTAGAAATGTATGGTTGAACTCATTGGGTTCCAGTAGTACCCCTATTCTGTGGAGACCTTTCAAGATATAGACGAAATGCACCGCTAAAACAAATTCATTTAGATTAAATAAAATGTGAAGCATTTTTATGTCATCATTATTTTTACAGTATTACAGTAGATCTCAGTTCACTTACCATCTTGCATGTTAGCAACATCTTCAGTGCATTGTGAAGCAATACATTGAACACAATTATAACATCCATGAGGATAAAACTGTTTACGTCTAAACATCCCATCAATCATCAGACTGCTATAACATCAACAAGAGAGAGAGAAAATATAACAAAGATCAGAGGCTGGAAATCTGAGGCCCTCAAACTGTTTTGGACCATACCTGGAAACTCTCTAAATCTGCACAGGAAACTAAGGGTATCTGAGGCCCTCTGTTTTGGACCATACCTGGAAACTCTCTAAATCTCCACAGGAAACTAAGGGTTTCACGGTTAATTACTAGGTCTGGTGGACAAAAGGTGATTCTCCGTGTGAGTGAGTTCCTTATTAACACCACCCACTTCCCTACTCATTCAGCCCACACCCCACATCATTCTCCCTCTTTTCAGTATACACCCTTCCGTTTCTCAGTTCAGTCCACCCCACTTCCTAAAGCCCCACACATATAATGATGTGAATCATATAATTTAGACACTCCCACCCCTGGCTTCAGTTGTTACTCTGGGAGCTGGACATCAAGGTTCCTAAGTATGTTTTGGAATTCAACTCTCATCATTCCGGTTTCAGATATCTCCTACTATTGCAATCAATGTAAAGATACCTTGCTGATGTGTCTGTATTAGCTGTTAGTAGTCCCATTCTCCTTCCCCTCACTGTCCACGGATCAAAATAATAAAAAAATAACTCCACAAAAAAGGCCACAGAATGAAGCAGATAGCTCACGTATGTATATACATCCGACCAGCTTGGGTATATTTAGCCTCTTCTTCATTCTTTGGGCCTTTTGAAAAGTTGCAGCATTCCCAGCCAGCCAGATCAGACGCTGACATCAGGAGAAGGGGAGGTAGGGGGATCTTTGAATCCCTATATCTCTCAAACCATAGTGGTTTGAGAGATAGAGTTTGGAGCGATTTGATTAATATTTTAAACCTCTTCATAACTGTAAAAAAATGTTTTGGGGACATTACTGTCCCTTTAACAACAGCTGAAAGCCCTCAGGTTGCCCACATCTAATAGAGTATACAGCATTCTGCAAGAAACTGTATGTTCCCTTTTTTTTTTTTTTTTTTTTTAAATCAAAATGGAATATTTCCATTCCAAATAATAACCAGAGCTGTCAAAGTAGAGAATGGACATTATTTATATGAAGTTACATAAGGGCATAATATATGTTTGTATATTTTCCATGTAATCTCTTAAATTCTATTGACGTTTCTAACAAAATGTTTCAGAAAGCATTGGAGACATTCTCTAGCATCCTAAGGGTAACAAAGGGTTACATTGAAGAAGGCTTTTTTTTGCTAAGGGAGGGAAATATCTGAAGGAATATGAAGTTAGTCATTCACTGGGGCTTTTACTAAACTGATCTTTTTCTCTTCTACCTGAGAGAGGAAAGATTCCAGAACATGCTTTTCTGTCCAATTTTTAAGCTTTAAGCTCTTTGAGGAGTAACTTTGTGAATTTGCCTACATTGCATTCAAGATTCTTCAAGAAGATGCTGATTGCACAGAATTCCACAGCCGAAACTAAATTGCATATGAGGCAGCCATTTTTTTTATCATGTTTGGATATGCGATAAGAGCTTATTTAGTGTCCTGAAAGCCAATGACTTCTTTTACCTGGAGATTAAATGTACTCACCTCTTTAGAGTTTATTGAAAAGGCCTGTGTGGACAGAAAAGCTTCATGTTCACACACTTATTTATTGTTAGAGAAGCAGTAAACTTTAATTATGAAAAACATTAAATAAATATATATATATATATATATATATATATATATATATATATATATATATATAATTATATATAATGATACATTACTTACCTGACTAAATAAAACAAAGGTTCTCACACTAACTGGAGATTTTTCATCCAAAACGTTTCATACCTCAAACTTATTTTTATCAACAGCTCCAACTAGTGTCCCAAAGCCATGTTTTGTAATGCACTACATGAGAGCGATTGAGTGAGTCAGCAGCTACTGCTCCCCATAGTGCTTGGAATAGAATCACCTGGGGTCCATATATATATATATATATATATATATTTATAGATAAAATAATTTCCCAACATTTGAAGTAACCCTACTCTACTCACAAGGAAAGTCTATACAGTAACATAAAAAGGTTTATTTTCCTTTAATATCCATAGATGGGAACTCTCCGGATATACCACTCCATGTCCTCTTCTCCTCCTGCCCCATCTTATTCATTATGATTAAGTCCCTCTCCCCTTTTGACAGAAATCACGTCATTTTTCTCCCCCTGTGACACCACAGGACTTCCCTCTCCGGGGAGTCTACAACAAAAAGTTCCCAGGTATATTAAAGCAGAACTACCACACAATATTTTTATTGGGTGGTAGTTCTGCTTTAATATCTGACTCACTAAGGATCAGAAGGGTGTGCAAGGCATTGCTTGACAATGCATTTTGTACCTTTCTGATCCTTAAAGGGATAGTAATGTTTCACAAAAACAGCAGCTCCAGTTAATCTTCATATTTATTTGAGCCATAGAGAGAGTTATTTCAGTAGTCAGAGTTATAGTTCATGAGTAATTGAATGATAAAGTATCCACCTGCCGCTCCTTTTACCTAGTTTAACACTGCTCTCCTCAGATGTGGAATCTGGTCCACAGACCAGACAGCTCACAGCAAGGGACAGTCTTCTTACTGTGAGAACAATGAAAACCCTGCCCCCATTGACAGGATTTTTCAGGTTTTTCCCTTATGTTAATTGAAGATTGTCCCTGTCTGCAGTCCACCTGGACACCACCCTGCTGCTCTGAGGTGAGCAGTGTTATATCGGTAAAAGGGGCGGGAGGGGATACTTTATCATTCAATGACTCTTGAACTACAACTCTGACAGTATTGAAATAACATTCTCCATGGCTATGAAGTTTAATTGGAGCTGCTTTTATTATGAAACATTACTATCTCTTTAAAGGTTTAAAATCCCCCTGACTCCATTGCTAAGAGGTTCATATCCCATGATGGCAATTTATATGCCACTCCCTTCTGTTTGCTTTTTCTCTCCACCTGTGCTGTCACAATGTTCCCACATTGACCCCTGCAGAAGATGTTTGCTATCTTCTCCTGTTCGAATTAATCTTTCATCTGCTGCTCATGTCAATCAGATAGGCAAGCAAAATACTCTGTGTTTTTGTCTGTCTCGATCTCTATCTGTCTTTTTCCTCCTGATTATTACTGAATCTTTCATTCTGAGTTTTAGTCTCTGTGATTTTCCATTTCATTCTATGTATGCCATGTGGCCATTCATTTGTTCATATAACAGTCTTTTTGCAGCCTGTCCTTGTGTCCATCCTTCTGCTTATCTGGCAGGCTGTCACTGTATCCATCTACTTCTGTTGACATTGGTTTCTATTTAATGCTGTTTGTCTTTTTTTTACCGTTTTTTTATTTAAAGTGACAGTCAACCTCTAGTTTGACTTCACATATTCTGTAAGTGTGTAATAAGTAAAATCAAGTTTTCTATACCTTTTAGTGTGTTTTAGATTTTAGTTTCCATTTTCACCTATGTTTTACACTATTATGTCTACAACATTGAGCTTGCTGAATTTGTGTACCTCGAGAGCTCTGTTAAAGCACTGTTAAAGTGAGGATAGTGAAACAAATTTGCATTATCCTGTAGCAAAGAAGCCTGCCTCCACTACAGCTTACAGAGCACTTGGGCTGCAAGTATAGTGTAACACTGCATCCCTGCCCCTGCTTTCATAGTCCTAGACAGAATGCTCTCTGGAAACACAAATTCAGGGAGCGTCCTGTCAGGGACATGCAAATAGGTTAGGATTTAAAATAGATAAATACAATAAAAAATAAAAATATTAACTCCCAATGTGTTGGCTACCCCACTGGCACTCAAAAGGATAAGAAGCATAGGTAGTTTGAGATTACATAAAATTCTCTACACTTCCATTGATTGAAAGTGGAACTTTATTTAAAGTGTCAGTTTGTAGCAAGTAAGTGATTTTAATGGGAATATGTATTTTCCCCCTTAATTCAACAGCTTTGCTCAATAATTCCTACAGGTTTATTTTCTACATACTGCCCTCTGTCTTTCTTTCCTCTACCTTCTCAGTTCTGCCACAGCCCTTGTTTCATATTTGGTAAGGTCTTTTTATCATGGTCTTGAACAATACTGGACAATTTTATTATGGATATGGCTGTATTTTCTGTAGAGCAACATTCCCATGAGCTGAATCTGGACCAGTCACCTTGACATATGTTTAGTTATACAGCATATTATGTTGTGTTAGTCATAGCACAGTGAGCAGTACGTTTCAGCTAGAATAATTAGAATAATGTGCAGATAATTAGCATAAAGTTCCAGACTGTGCAACCAAAATATAATGGTTAGTTTTTAAAAACCTGAGAAACACATAGACAGATTTTATCTTCTGTAAAACAAACTAAACTAGTTGTAGGACAGGGATTTCATACTCAAATATTGTTGCGGGGCATACACTCAACAATTTCTTATAAGGATGGCTGCAGGAATAGATGTCATTGTCTTCACTGTTATTTTCTTGGGGCGTCTGGATAGAGGAATGAATGCTGCTATGCTTTGGCTTTCTTATAATGAGCTTCTAGCTTACACTGAGAATAAGGTGTGTGCAACATTTGTCTCTCAAGGTCCTATCATCCCAAAACAACTATCAACTGGAGAGTCAGTGATGACCTACCTCTTCTCTAGAACATGATAGCAAACCAAGCTGATCTAAACTGGCCCAGAAGGTTCATCTGTTAATTAAAATGAGAGATCCTGGTAGGGGTTTCAGTTTGTTCTTTAGGGACCACAGGTTTGACATGCCTTTCTTAGTGTGATAGATCCTCTTTAAATGGACACTAATGTCCCATAAAAAATTCCTCTACTTTTTTAGATGTTAAAAAAATAAGATATGTACCACAAATCCTGTCTCTAAAACTACTATGGTGTGAGAAATATTTGCACTGAAAGTTCCCCCTTCCCTCCCCTTCTCTTGACATCAGCGTCTAGCTGAGAGCAGGAGATCCCGGTCCTGGGACCAGCCGGCAGCTCTGCAGCAGAGCCAAAATCTCGTTATTTCAAAAGAATTACTTCATTGGAAAGGTCTACCGTTCCAAAGAAGTAATTCTTTTTAAATATTGCAGTTTCGGGTCTGCTGAAGAGCCTCCTCGAGTCGGCCGACTTGAATCTCCTGCTGTCAGCTTTGCAGCTGACATCAGGAGAAGGGGAGGGAGGGGGGAGCTTTCAGTGTGACTATCTTTCTCACCATAGGAGTTTGAGAGATAGGATTTGTGGCACATAGTTTATTTTTTTAACATCTACTGTCCCTTTAAATGGATAATGCTACTTAAAATACAAACAAATTTATATTGTACGGTTTATCTTAAAGCAAGGGAACCCCCACTGCTGAGAGATGTTTGATTCAAAGGTCATCACAGCTCAAACTTGAATTTTTTTAGGTGTAATATCTCAGTGGCCTGAAATGTTACAGTGGCGCTGTTGTTACACCATCCTATGGTCATCTCTGGTCAGTTGATAATAATCCTTCATAGGATGGTGTAGCAACAGCGCCACTGTACAATTTCAGGCCATTGAGATATTACATCTAAAAAATTTAAACTTTGAGCTGTGATAACTTTTGAATAGAACATCTCTCAGTAGGGGGGCGCCATTGTTTTACTTAGGAGGATAAACCCTACAACACATATTTGTTTTCGTTTTAAGTATCATTATTCCTTTAACCATATTCAACAAACAGTGTAATGAATATAAAAATATTAAATCTTAGGTAGGTTGCAAGCCAAAAGCACCGTGTAACACCAGCTGGACAGTGTTGGTAGAAGATTTCTAGAGACATAATTATCAAAGCAAGATTGGAGTAGTTTTGGGGCAAAATAATTGCATAATTAATCAAATGTGTTGCATGCATTTTTCAGAATAATTGCTGAATTTTGGTCTAGATAAATAAGTTATTTAGCCCTTTGGATGCTAGAGATGTCTCCAATGCATTACTTCTCAATGCTTTGGAGATATTGGTAGCATCAAGGTTAATGTACATACATTTCTACCGAGCTACGCAGTTCTCTAGGACTGACACTGATCTCAGAGACATCCATAACACCATTTGACCCTGTATTCTATTTTTCTTAGTATTTGCTTCTTTCATTACAGGTGCACAGTGGACAGTAGAGTGACACGAGTGGCCTGGCTCAACCGCAGCACCATATTATACACAGGCAAAGACAAATGGTCTATAGACCCCCGTGTAGTCCTTCTGGCCAACACCAAGACTCAGTTCAGCATTGAGATTCAGAATGTGGATGTTTATGATGAAGGACCCTATACCTGCTCTGTGCAGACAGACAACCATCCCAAAACCTCTCGTGTACATCTCATTGTGCAAGGTAAGGGTGCTACCTACTAACCTATTATACAACAGAAACCCTTATCACTGCAGCAACTCAGAATGTGTTCAGGTGCATATAAATCTTACATGTGGAGCTAGATGGTACTCAGTGCTTGTCTGCATATTGCTCCTTGATGTAAAGGAGTGGAGCAACATGAAGATGCCTATTGTGGCATACTGTACATTTGTTACAGTGACTCATAGAACATGAAAAATACTTTAACCCCTTGAGGACCAGAGTGTGAACAAGACATTAGGAAGCAATGCGTTGTACTCACCTCTATTTAAAGAAGTTAAAACATTTAAAGCTTATAATTTCCCTTCAAGTAATTAGGCGGTACACTTTAATGTGTCATCTCTACAGCATTAAAATTCCTCACTGACTTCTCTGGATTCTGTTGAGCACCCAGACCCATGGGCGGATTGTCTTATCGGGGGATCGGGCATCCCCCAGTGGGCCACTAGATCATGGGCTGGTTGGGGAGATCAGAGGATCACCATTCCACAATATTTTGAAGGAGAGGTCTGTGACAGCCCTCGCGTTCCTTGTTAACGCAGAGCACCAGGATATGACATAATATCCTGGCGCCTGCACTCCCATGCCGCACAGGAACCACAAGGGGGCGTCCATAGGAACGTCGGTGCTGGAGGCTGCACGGACTTCTCATTCCCCACACTGGACCACCAGGGAATTCAAGAGAGGAGGAAGAGACACATAGCAAAGAGAGATGTTGAGAGGCAGAGGAAAAGAAGACAAAAAGACTAGATGGAGGGGAGGTGAGTAGGAGAAAGACAGGGGACTGAGGGTGTCTGACTGAACAATATTAGGAAAGAAGGGGAAAGAAATGGGAGAGAGTGGAGGGGGGACAGAGAAAAGAAGAGATAAATAGACTGGAGGAAAAAGGGAGAGAGGAAGCAGCAAAGGGGCCTGTAGGTAGAAAGTGAAAGGGAGTAATAGGCTGGGAATGAGAGTGTAGAAAAGGGCTGGGGAAGAGAGAGTGGGGGAAAGGGGGTGGGAGTTGCTAGGGTTATATTTAACCATATGAGTGCCAGAAATATATCCAAAATTATATATATAACACCAGCTAGTGGGCTGCTTTAAAAAAAATTACCCAGGCCGGTATTCCCCTACAATCTGCCCCTGCCCAGACCTACGCTCCTTTTTCTCTTCCTTAGACAGTTATACATTTTAAATTTTCCTTGATCAAGCACACTGCATGTGCTTCATCCAGCAATGACCCTTTTGTTATGAGGAAACCCATTATCAAGGGTTTAACCAAAATATTCAACCTTAAAAAAGGCTAATTTTATAATGCTAAAAGCAGTATTAGAGGGCATTCAATGGACTGTAATCTTAAATGATAGGTGGCAGAGTTGTAAATGGAAGTTCTCAAGTTGGTCTGAAGTTTTAAATGGATCGTCACAAGGTTCAGTCCTGGGCTCAATAATCCTATATAATAATTTGCTAAATTGTGTGTAAAGCCGCGACATGCGCAGTACACACTGCAGCATGTGCTGCAGTCATGCGCAGTAGAGACTGACCGATCCGCAGCTAATACAGAGCTGGGCTCTCCGAAGGATCGTCTCGCTCTGTATCAGTCGCGGCGCTGGCAGTCTCTACTGCGCGTGACTGCCCCGCGACCGGGTGGCAGTGGCACTGTGGCCCGTGTAACGGGCTGTTCAACTAGTAAACAATAATTTGTTTATTAAAAAATCTGTAGAGGCTATTGACATTTGTGTATCATTATTTGCTTTTGATGCTAAACTGTGTAAGGAAATACATACAGAGCAGGATGTTTTTCTCTGCAGAAAGATTTGGATAATGAATAGGTGGAAAAGTGGCAGACAAGGTTTACCTTCCATAGCTAAATAGAAGGTAATGCATTTGAGTTGCAGAAACAATCATACATCATATACACTAAATGGGAAACTACCTGAGGAATACTTGTTAGAGAAACATTTGAGTATTGATAGACAATAGACTTCACAACAGTCTGCAGTGTCTTTCAACTGCTACAAGAGGTGATAAGGTACT
This sequence comes from Rhinophrynus dorsalis, assembly GCA_037306005.1. NCBI lineage: Eukaryota > Metazoa > Chordata > Amphibia > Anura > Rhinophrynidae > Rhinophrynus > Rhinophrynus dorsalis. Next base: position 153,270,817 of record CM074724.1, read on the forward strand.
ATCCTGTATAAAAATGGGTATAGATGCACAGGAGTGGAATATAATTATACAGCTTTGGGTAGCAATTCTTAAGACATTATTGAACTGGCAAAAAAGAACAATTCTATGCCATAGGAGATAAATAATAGTTTCCCCTTAATTTAATCCCTTGACGTCTGTTGGTCCTAGGGTACAATTACCATTAAGGGCCGCATAGATGTCATTTGGAGAGCCAACACACGTGACTGATCATGTGTACTGACTTGACAAAAGAGAGTCTGAAACTGACCTCCCTGGTCTTGGAGCACTCAACTTAAGGGGATGTAAAAACATATATGTTGTAGGGTTTATGTCAAACTTAAATTTTTTAGGTACAGTATTACTGTGGCCTGAAAATTTACACTGGCGCTGTTGCTACACATCCTATGGAGATTTATGGTCTATGGACCAAAGCATTCCATAGGATTGTGTAGCAACAGCGCCAGTGTAAATTTTCAGGCCACAGTAATACTGTACCTAAAAGTTTGAGTTGTTATAATTTTTAATACAATATCTTTCAGCAGTGGGAGTACCCTTGTTTTTCTCAGTGGGATAAACCCTACAACATATATTTTTTACATTTTAAGTCTCTCCTAATGATCACAGCACCATACCTCGGAACTTTTTCTTCTGGCCTTCCTGGTGGGGGAGGCCTGTGGTGCCATTGAGGGATAAAAATGATGCAATCTGCATCAAAAGGAGGTGAGGTTAATCATGACTGGGGGGGGGGGTGTCTTCAGAAATGTGTTAAAAATATAGACAATAGGATAGGGAAGGAGGAGAAGTGGGCAGGGAGTGGGTGGAACTGACAGGGAAGGAGCACCAATGGGCAGAGTTTCTTAAGATATTGTCCACACCCCGGAGAATCAGACTCTGCCCCGGAGACCAGGTAATGCAGAGTCAAAACCGGAGTCTCCTGGGCAAGACCGGAGAGTTCCCAGCCATGCACAGCACTCCTGCAGGATCGATCAGAAAACCCATGATGTGTCAGGACCATTACAGGTCCTTAAAGGGATAGTAATACTTCATTTTAACTTTATTTTATTTTGTAGGCATTAAAAAAACATGAAGAATGATATAAGTCTTATCTCTGAAACATTTATGGTTTAAGAGGTATTCACAAACAAAGTATCCCCCCCCTCTTCAACCAGATCAGAAGGGAGATGCCCAGGTAGACTGCAGAGAGGGACAATCTTCAATTAAGGTAATGGAAAAAGCTGAAAAACTTGTCAAGGGGGGAAGGGCTTTCATTGTTTTCATACAAAGAAAATTGTCCCCTTCTGTTATCTGTACTGTCATACAACCAGACTCACATCTGAGAAGAGATGGCTTACACTAGGAAAAAGGGGAGGGGAACTTTGCTTGTGAATATCTCATAAACCATAAAGGTTTGAGAGATAAGACTTATATCATTCTTCATGTTTTTTTAATGCCTACAAAATAAAATAAAGTTAAAACGAAGTATTACTATCCCTTTAAGGCATGGACACCGTTGATGGCACTTTTTAACAACTTGAATGCTAATAGCTGTTTTTTGGGGGGTTTTTTGTATTTGTGTGTCATAAACTAAATAAACTAATGTTATTTGGATTAGTCTGTGGGTTCATGTAGGAATGGGGATATAGACATGCTCAGTGCTAATGACACTGTTATTCTAGATCTAAAACAAAATATGCTAGTAAAAAATTGTTTAACCCCTTAACGACGCTGATCCGGATGTTAAGGAATGTCATGTCATGTCATGGAATGCTGGGATCATAGCATGGCTATATGCTGCTCTATGATCCCAGAATGCATTTCTGTAAAACAAAAAGTCTCGTGGTTCTCTAGGGCTGCCCACCCCTGGATCGCACCATTGTTACAAACAATTATGTGAGCTTGATGTGCAGTGTATTCAGCTTCAAGTTTTGGGTAGGTCTCATACAAGCTTCTAGACAGCTGCCACAGAACCCCTTATCAGTCACTTTTGTAGTAAATTAAAGGGACCTGTCACATTAAAGGAAAATTAACCCTCCTAATAATAACCACCACTTACCTTACTGTGGCCAGAAAATTCTAATGTCCTCTAGGAATTGTTTCCTTGTGCCTTTGTTTAAGAGGTAACATCTTCAGTCAGTTCTAAATGTCCTGTCCGTGGAGGCAGACATGACAGTTGCTGGCAGTTTTTTTAAACTGAAGCATGCAGGGTGCACTAGTCTACTTAACCCTTTAAGGACCAGAGGGGTTTGAAATGCATTGGTCTTTCAAGGGTTAAGATCATGTGCAGTAGGCGGAGTTTGTGTCCTGTAGTCCTGCCAGCAGCTGAGCATGACATCCAGGACAGATTGAAGAGGTTATTGCTTGAATAAAAGTACAAGGGAAAAATTCATAAGGGTCATTAGGTTTTTTTGTAAACAGTAAGGTAAGGACTACAACTCCATCATCCCCAATCAACCAATGGAATTGTAGGAATCGAAAATCCCGATCTAAGGTAAAAGCAACATTTTCTTTTTTAATCTATTCAGTATATTAACCCTTTGAGTGCCAGAGGGGTATGCGTTGCATACCCCTCTGGCACTCAAAGGGTTAATAAATTAATGTGGTCGTCACCAGATTAAAATAAGAAATCTCCAGGGTAGTCATTCATGAACCTGTGCTCTACAGTAGTATGCGGTTAATGGATAATGTATAAACATAGAGATTGATTAAATTAGGACAAATTGACCTATTAAGTGTAGTCTGCACATTTTTCAACATGCGGTATCATTATAAACTCCAGTTTATCCTTTGTATCTTTCACATTTATTGTGATGTTCTGTATTCTAATTGTGTGTGTAGGGTCCTTAAAATGTTCCCTGTGCAATAGGGTTTATTTTTAATGTACAAGTAAGACATGATAGTAATGTTTCACAAATACAGCAGCTCCAATTAATCTTCATAGTATTTGAGCCATAGAGAGTGTTATTTCAGTACTGTCAGATTTTAGTTCAAGAGCAATTGAATGATAAAGTTTCCCCCTCCTACCAATTTTACCTAGTGTAAGCCACCTCCCCTCAGATGTGGAATCTGGCTCTTGACCGGACAGCTCACCTCAAGGGTCAATCAATCTCCTTACTGTGAGAACAATGAAAACCCTGCCCCTCTTGACAGGTTTTTCAGCTTTTTCCCTTATCTTAATTGAAAATTGTCCCTCTCTGCAATCTACCTGGACACACCCTGCTGCCCTGAGGTGAGCAGTGTTACATCAGTAAAAGGGACGGGAGGGGGATACTTTACCATTCAATTACTCTTGAACTACAACTCTAACAGAATTGAAATAACACTCTCCAAGGCCCAAATTCTATGATGATTAATTAGAGCTGCTTTTATTCTGAAACATTACTATCCCTTTAACACTTTAATGACAACCCCATCTGGGGTTGGGCTGCCCTAGAGGACCACAGCACTTTTTTATTTTAGCAGAATGCATTCTGGGATCACAGAGCAGCTTGCAGCTGACTGCGGACCCAGAATTCCATAATGTGTGAGGATCATCACCAGTCCTTAACGCACATCCTCTGATGACTGGCACGTCATTGTCATTAAGGGGTTAAACAATTAGTATCAGTGGACTGAGCGAATGAAGACGTTCTCAAGTTCAGAACAAGTCTACAGCATTGACAGTTTTAATTTAATTTTAATGTAATACTTTTTAATTAATTGCAAAGACATACATTTTAAAGTTAAGAAACAAAGTATATATAAGTCAAAGAAACAGTGAACTGTTGCGAAAAATTAACAACTATAACATCAATCAAATGAAAACAAAGAAATGAGTACTATGGGACCCAAACGTTATACATTTAATGATAAATGGAAAGATGACAAATAGCATTTCTAATTTAGAGATGTAAAGTAAGAATCAGTATGAGAAAAGAAAGATAAAATATAATTGCAGACTGAGTGTAGAAAGGAAGAGAAAGTAATATTAGAGAAATATATTATTCCATATTCTATAGGTTTAATTTCTATTTTCTTAATAGAACCTAAGACTTGGTGTACTATGCATGTTCAAGTTCTATCTATGAGTAAGCACCGTGTGGTGCGAAACGCGTTAGATGTGAGATAAGGTGTATTAGTTGTGTCTGTTTGCCGCATGAAGTTCAAGTAAATTGCTTTTGTTTCAAACTCAAAGTCTGTCAACGCGTGCCATTCCATCGTTTTGTACTATGCATGATCTTACATGCAATTGATTTGGAAATTTTGTTGTACGATAAATATACAGTAATATAGGATTGTTCATGTTGTGGAGAACTGAAATTAAGTCCAAAACTCTCTAATTGTTTTGGCTGTAATATTTTGTAAGGGACACTGTATAGCTAGACTGCTGGTGCCTAAAGCTAAAGTAAATTTAAAACTTTGCAATGCATTGGATACCCCTCTGGCACTCAAAGGGTTAATCTGACTAAAGACCAGAAATATTCACTTGACCGCTATGATGTAGTTAGCTCAAGAATTGCTCCTCCCTTGCCAGCTGCCAAGGAGCATAGAATGCTAGTATCTGGCACACGGCTGTGCCACCCATTGCTGTCTTACCTACATTACCGAACAAAAATAAATATAGCTGAATAGCTCATAATCTATTTTTTATCTAGAAAATGGCAAACTTAACCTATAGGGGATTTGAAAGCTCTTTTAATAAAGTGACAACTAAATGGTACATTAAACATGTCGCCAACATGAAAAGGGTGACATGACAATCTCACCCGCATCAAAAGGGCGAGATTGTCATGTCGCTGGCTTAATCTTCACTGATTTGCAAGCAATGTAAAGATACCTTGCTGATGTGTCTGTATTAGCTGTGTGCAGTCCCGTTCTCCTTCCCCTGTCTGCGGCTCAAAATAATAAAACAAATAATTGTGAGAAGCTGGTATAGAGCATATATATATATATATATATATATATATATATATATATATATATATATATGTATGTATATATGTATAAATATATATATATATATATATATATATATATATATGTGTATGTATATATATAAATATATATATATATATATATATATATATATATATATATATATATATATATATATATATATGAGCAGCTTGTGCGATATTTAACCTCTGCTTCACTCTTTGGGCCTTTTGCGGAGTTGCTCTGGTACATGTGCTTCTCCCAATGATTTTTATTATGGTGAGCAGTGGACAGTGAGGGGAAGGAGAATGGGACTACACACAGCTAATACAAACAAATCCACATAGTGTCTTTACATTGCTTGTAAATCAGCAACGTTTAAGCCCGCAACATGACAACCTTGCCCTTTTGATGCGGGGGAGATTGTCATGGCGCCCTTTTCATGTTGGCAACATGTTTAACCTCTTAAGGATCAGCGATCCCAGGGTGTGTTGTCCTTTAAGGATCAGATGGCAAAGTTTGACGTGCCAGCCCATGTGACTGATCACGTGTGCCAGAACGCCAAAGGGGGAATTGATAGTGATTGCTCCAGTTTTGGAGCAGTCAGTTTCAGTCCCCGCTACTACTGACAGTTCTCCCGCAAAAATACATGATGTGCCACGACCATCACTGGTAGTTAACGGAAAAATAGCAGTGCCAGTCCTGACACGTCAATGGATGTTAAGGGGTTAATGCACTGTTTAGTTGGTCGCCCAATAGTGGCCGACATATGAAAAGGATACCAACATCTATAAACTCTTGGTTGCTAGAGAAGTTTCCATTATATTGCTAAGTAAAGTGTTGGGGACCTTTCTAGCACGCAAAGAGTTACAGACATGATCTGCATAAAAGGGACATAGTTTCATGAAGTTTCTGAAGAACTGTCCTGCTTGTTTATCAGCCTGTCACCCCCCGTATTTGCCCTTCTGAATTGTGCTTGTTATTACAATCAGCCTCGGCTTTGTTAGCTGGAAATAACTTCCCACTTTATCGCGGGCTGAGTTAATCTCCCATTCCCTGTCCATTGTTTGCAGCTTAATTACCTGGTCACTGCAGTCTTGCATGCAAGCTGTGGAGGTGGCAGGGAGGGGGAGGAGGAGACAGACACAGGGAATTTTGGGAGGTAGAGAGAGCTGCATTGATCTTGGCTGCGGTGTGTCCCATGTAGATAAGGAAAGGTTCTGGGGGGATTTCTAAACTTCATGTCGTGCTAAGATTCTCAGAACATTACTGAGCTTTAATCTGCAATTTGCTTTTTGCAAACAGAGCAAATGGTTTAGGGAAAAGGAACAGACTCATACACAATCTAAGGCAGTGGTTCTCAATCTTTTTTCGCTCAGGGTACCCCTAACACAGAATTTGTCATTTCCAGGGCATCCATCTTTTTCAAAGACCTAATGAGAATGACAAAATGAGCATTGTGTTTCTAACAATTTCCACAGATATACATTGTAAACTCAACATTCCCATTTTTGCTAAAGTGTTCCTAGACAAACAGGGACACCCTAAACTGATGTCAAGGGCTCATCAAATTGCCCCGGCACCCTGAGCATGAACCACTGATCTAAAGACTGTATTCAAGAAGCTGAAGTTGTGCAGTTCTGGAGCCAGTGGCGTAACTAGCAGCCACCGGGCCCTGGTGCAGAAATTGCTGCCGGGCCTGGGCCCTCCCCCCAATCTTCACGTTGCCCCATGCACATCTCTTACCTCCATCTCTCGTGCGGTTCTCAGTTATGCAGAGCGCTGGGAGATGACATCTGCATTACTGCTTTACAGCTGACATCAGGAGAAGGGGAGGGAGGGGGGAACTTTGAATCCCCATATCTCTCAAACCATAGCAGTTTGAGAGATAGGGTTTGGAGCGATTTGATTAATATTTTAAACTCTGCATAAATGTAAAAAAAATTTTTGGGACATTTCTGTCCCTTTAACTCACGTGAGCTTAATCAGGAAAATCCGTAAATCCTGGCCAGTTGGTGGCCCTTGAGGATCGAACTTGGACAGTCCTGATCTGGGGTTATATACACTTAAGTGACTTGTATTCCATGCTGTCTTCTGAAAAAATAATCTCTGTTTTCTGGGGCTTAAAATCTAGTCTTCCGTATGCTCTGTGGGGGCTCTCGTTCATGTTTTTCCCAGGGCTCCAGAGCTTCCATTACCATAGCTATCTTGATAGAAGTGATAATGCTTTATTGTCTGTGAATGGCCTCATAAAATGTACCAGCCTTTTTGAGTAGAAGAACAGTGGGTGCTAATCTCAGTACATTAACGTTATTAGCTCTGCACAAACACAATTAACTAAATTGTGTGTATATAGGGTAGTTTACACATTTTAAAGGGGAACTCTCACCTCTATTAAAGTTGTCCTCATCTTAATGTTTCCTTTGAGTTAATCCTTTTTGTTTGTTTTTTGTTTTTTTTAAATGTAATGCAGTATAGCCTGAGATTTTACTTTATAAAGATAAGCTGGTGATGTTAGTTCTGGACAGGCTGCAGTACATCTCTGTACCGTAGCCTGTCAATCTTCGCCTCTTCCCCTCACCAGTAGTATCTCGTTCCCACCTTCTCCATGTAAACTGGAACGCCCTCATTGGCCATAGAGTGTTCCAGCTCACAGGAATCCTCTGTAATTGGAGGAGATGGGAATGAGGCAATTCTGGGTAGGGGAAAAGGCAAAGGTTGACAGGCTGCGGTACAGAGCTGTACCTCAGACTGTCCAGAAATGACATCAGTGGCTTATCTTTATAAGGTAAAATCTCGAGCTTTACAGCATTAAAAAAATGAATTAAAGGTAACATTAAGATAAGGACAACTTTAATAGAGGTGAGAGTTCCCCTTTAAGATTAGATTTTAGGGATCTAACATACAATTCCAACATTTTACAGATGCTACTGGAAGTACATGCTATTTAAAATGATTAACACAGTTATTTTTACCTGGTAGTGTTTCTTTAAATCAAAGGGAATTTGAGACATTTTTGTTCATCCCCCATGATCATACCTGGGAACTTTTGAAACAGGGCTACCCGGAGGGTAACCCTGTCAATACCGACCTGGGAGGAAAATTACGCAATTTGCGTCATAAAAGGGGCAGGGCTTAGTCGCGAAGGGGGGGCGGGACAAAAAAAAACCCTGCAAAATGTATCTTAGAGGGCGGGGAGTGGGAGGAACCAGGAGGGACGGAGCACAAGTGGGCAGAGTTTCTATTTAAACTCTGCCCACCCGGTGATCCACACATTGCCCCTGAGACCCGGTAATTCAGTCTGAAATCCGGAGTCTCCGGGGCAAAACCGGAGAGTTCCCAGGTATGCCCATGATGCATCTGGCTTATTCCAGAAGTGCAACAGTTTAGCTTACTGAACACGGGCCAAAAATGTAGCTAAGATCTTATTAATTGTAAACTCTGAGAAACAGGACCCTCTTTCCTTTCAGTTTCAAATGTGTATTAAGCCTTTCAGTGCCAGGATCTGCCCAAAGCATTGCGGGCCCTCAAAGGGATAATGTTGATTTATATAGCCTTATATATTACACCCCCCATTGTACATTGTTCTATTGTCTGGTAAACTGTTGTACAGAGCTGCAGAATCTGCTAGAGCTTTATAAATAAATGATAGTAATAATAATTAGATCCACCAGCCAAGATAATAAACTTGTTTGATTGTGAAGGGTTGGAGTATATCATAGCCAAGTGGCCCAATCACAACTGCAAACTCCCTGTAATTAAGCCACTGGTTGGTACATCATCCTCTCTGTCCATTTCAACACTCCGTGGCTGTTTATTTCTCATTTCTAGCCATCAGTGACATTCCCACCCGTATGTGACAGGATAACACATCTTTTTACTTACTGCTTTTATTTACTTTATATGGCATCGGTTGCATCCTCAGCTTTTCACTATAACAGTCAAACAATTTAAGATATCATTTTACTAGGTTTGCAGTATCGTATCATGAGCCATAATGTAATATAGAGATAAGATCAGGAGATGTATGCTACAGTCTAGATGCGAAATCCTTTCCCTGAACAGTTAGGGACCCAAAACGCAATTCAATCTGGAAATCTAATTGCAGGTTGACATCTTGATGTATTTGCAATATATCCACTTATACCTCCAACTCCAGCTTGTCATTGTGTTGCACAGAAAGCCGGAGCAGAATCTGGGAGTGAGGATGATGTACTGGGAAAAAAGTGGGTCAGTTCAGAAGCAAACCAATCTCACTATAGGAGATAGAACTTCCCTGAATTCCTATTAATTTAAATGGATCATGTAACCCCTTGAAAGCTAGAGAGGTCTCCAATGCATTTAAAGCAATGTGTTGGAGACCTCTCATGCATTCAAGGGCATAAAATCCCCATTTAAAGGGATAGTAAAACTTAATATATAAAAATATATATTGTAGTATTTATCCCTTTGATTAAAACAAGAGTACTCCCACTGCTGAAGGGTGTTTTATTCAAGAGTGATTATACAGTGGCGCTGTTGCTACACCATCCTATGGACAGCTCTGGTCAGTTGACCATAAATCTCCATAGGATGGTATAGCAACAATGCCACTGTACAATTTGAGGCCACTGTGATACTGCACCTAAACAATTCAAGTTTGAGCTATAATAACTTTTGAATAAAACACCTTTCAGCAGTGGGAGTACCCTTGTTTTACACAGGGGGGTAAACCCTACAACATATTTACTTTTACATTTTAAATATTACTGTCCTTTTAAGTCCATGTGATTTTTAAATTTGTTCTTTTTTGTTGTCTTTTTTTACTCCAGAATTGCACCACTGTCTTAGTACATCTGCATCAGTGTGTGCAACACAAAGGGCGAGATGTTCAGAAAGTGGTGGTAACTGAAATTGTCTGTAATCAGAATAAAAAGGTTCTTACACCATGATCCGTTAATTCATGAATTTTCAAACGTGACGGATTTACTTCTGAAAATATCGTCCTTCTTTTACCACCAACTCACGATCTGACAAGTTTTTCATTATGAAGACTCTTTGAACATCTCGCCCCAAGTGAATAAGGGCCAAAATAGTAACCAAGAACAACATGAACTCTTAAGACAAAGGGTCACATTTACAAAGACAAATGTGAGCCAATCCCAGGATAAACCAGTTGCACCATTAGGAAAAAAAATCCCATTCAATTAAAGGAGCAGTAAACTTTTTTCTATAAAAACCTAAATATTATAGGACTTTTCCTGCTGTGGAAAGTGGATCTCTCACATCTTTACAAGTAATGCTCATTAGTTAGAGCATTTAGCAAATAAGTTTAAAATGTTATTAATTTTATTAAGAAAACATTATTTGTGCAAAAATTAAGGTTTAAAGAGTGCCCAGCACCCTACTTCGGGCTTGCTGCAGCTTGCCACCCTGCCTCTGCTCCCTTCCCACTACATAGCATCCTCCAATGACGGAGGCTGTCTGTCTCTAAGCTGTAGTGCTCTCATTGGCTAGATATTGATCTCTGCCAATGAGATCACCCCAGCTTAGAGACAGAAAGCCTCCGTCATCGGAGGATGCTGGGTAGTGGGACAGGAGCAAAGGCAGAGCGGCAAGCCGGAAGTAGGGTGCTGGGCACTCTTTAAACCTTAATTTTGTGCAAATAATGTTTTCTTAAAAAAAATGAATAACATTTTAAACTTATTCGCTAAATGAGCATTACTTTTAAAGATGTGATAGATCCCCATTAAAAAATTGTAACCGTTTAAATAAACAGGAAGTGAATTTACTGTGCGTTTACAGCAAGATTCAGTAATTTCTATTACATTCTTTGGAGAACTATTTGTCACTGACTTTCCTCTCCATTACATTGTAACAGAATAACTCATTTGAATTTGACCACTAGAGGGCACTGCTAATGTACAACAAACCCACTGGTTTAAACTGTAATAACTCTGGAAATATCAACAGTGTGAATATTCAACAGGAAACACCCTACTATATATATATTTTCATAAGTTTATTGCTCCTTTAAATGTTGGTTCCATCCCTTCCTCTCAGTGGCGTCTGCTTAGTAAAATTCAGCTTTAAAAATACAGTACAAAACAAATAATGATTTTGAGTGTACTTGTGATAAGTCATTTTGTGCCTAAAAAAATAGTGTAATGGACTGTAAGCCGTTACTGTTGAACATTTTGGATGTATTGACTGCTGGCCTTATGCGTTGCCCTTGTTTTGAATTATTTTACGACTTTATATGTTGGAACTATAGACAGCTCTGCCCAAAGGCTTAACGGCCAGAGCTGAGTCACCACGGAACGGCGACAGCCCTGTGTCGGACTATGGGGCTAACCGTTTCGCCAACAACCTGTCGGATGTTTCTAGATAGGACTGGAATCATTGACATCAGGTCGCATGATTTGTAAGGAGGACTATGGGACTGCACAGGATTGGTCGACTAGCAGCCCAAACGTACAACACGATTGGCCAGGGTTGAAGCCAAAGATGCAAACTAGGTAACACTTTGCTTCAACCCCCGGCCATTGTCCCTGGATATGTATTCTAGCCTCTCTACTCCTTTGTCTTATTGTGTGCCTCACCCTAGCCCTTTCGTTAACTAAATTCAATCATGTCTGGCCCTTTGTATAATGTTGGTACTGTCTGTCACTGCCCTTTGTGTACCATGTCTTGTATTACATTTGAATATAGCTTGATGTGTATAAAAACCCAAGGTTTTGGTCAAAATAGTGTGTGTTCGTTTGGAGTAAGCAGTCTCCCGTTTCGTGCTTACCTGGATGATCTAAAGAGTCCGCTTTGACTCCCATCCCTAAAATGCATACCGAGCTATTCACTATTCCTCGCTAAGAGCTAAGACTACGACTTGGCGAACATCGAAGCCTCGCCAACTTCTGTTTGACTCCGCATCCAGAGACTCAGCGACGACTGCCTGATCCACTTAATTCGACCCGGAGTCGAATCCCTTGAGTCGCCGAATCTGCGACCACTCGACTCTCCCAGCCTTGCTTCGACCGACTCATCGACAGAGACCAGCCAGGAGAGAAGATTCCGCTACGACGGCCCAGGACTCCCCAGCGTCTTGGGTTCCCGTTACAAATAGCATTTCTTCTTTTAAAAACATTACACTGCTTATAGGAAAAAAATAGCTTTGCTAATAACTTTGGCATTGCTTTTTAAAAACAATAGCAATGCTAATACAAATTTGCATTGTATCTAAGAAAAGTCAATCCTTTGTGTGCCAGAGCAACGAGCCTGGCACTCAAAGGGTTAACAATGCAAATAAAATAACCACATTTGTAAAACAAATTAAAAACAACGCTAATTAAACTTTGCAGTTTTGTGACTAAAAATTTGCATTGCTTCTAAGACAAGTTAACAATGTTAGTAAAATGTTTTTTAGCATTGAATACAATTTTAGCTTATCTGCACAAGTACAGCTGTCCCTAAATGCACTAAAGTCATAGAAACACTTACAGCTGAACTTTCACTTAGTATAAAGTCATCCTCCAATAACTAATCATATGGCGACTAGCTTCATAATACTTCTATTACCTCTCAGAAGTGCCGGATTTAAAGTAATCCTTCATCTTCAGAGACCGGAAGCCAGGCATCAATGCAGACATCTTGTCTGCTTCCCTATAAAGAGTGAATTGTTGGATAAGATTTCCACACTACCCCTTCCTACTACAGAGCTGTATAATTTTTAGATTTTTACTTTTTTATATGTTTTTGATGTAGTGATTGCCCATTTGTGTTATATCAATAAATATGTATTCCCTTTATTTGTCCTATATTTCCTCTCATTACATTGAATTTTATGTACTCATTATACTTACTATACTACACTTAGACTACTTGTGCCCTGTCTCTTGTTCTTCTTGTCTTAGAGATGCCTGCGCTGTCAATCCCGGTCTTCTCTAGGAGGCATTGCATGTTACTCTTAAGGTAACCGGAAGGGACTGATGGCGCAGGCACGCATACGGCACTAACCTGGCCGTCAGTCTCTGAATATTAAAGGAGCAGTAAACTTTTTTTATGAAAAAATATATATTGTAGGGATTTTCCTATTGAGTAAAATAAGGGTACTCCCACTGCTGAGAGATTTATATTTCCAGAGTTATTACGGTTTAAACCCATGTTTTTTTATATTAGCAGTGCCCTCTAGTAGTCAAATTCTAATTAGTTTTCCTGTTAGATTCTAATGGAGAGGAAATTCAGAAAAGTCAGAGACATACAATTCTCCACAGAATGTGATAGAAACCGCCTGTGACTTCCTGTCAGTTAGAACCATCAGGAAGTAAACACAGTAAATTCACTTCCTGATTATTTGAACTGCTATCATTTTTGAATAAAACATCTGACAGCAGTGGGAGTGACCTTATTTTATTCAGCAGGAAAAGCTCTATAAAATATGTGTTTTCATAAATAAAAGTTTACTGCTCCTTTAAGGATTACTTTAGAATCTGGCACTTCTGAGAGGTAATAGAAGTATTATGAATCTAGTCGCTATTGGTTCGATGCAGGAAACGTGCACAATCGCTATTTCCCGTATGAAAACCACTAGGGAATAGGTTTGCACATGATTTTGTTGAATTGCGCATGAAAAGTCAAGATTAGCGAATGGCTGTGTATATTTATTTTTTTTGTGGGCGTGGCTAAGATTAACAAATCTGTGTGTGTGGAATAGTGAATGCACCTAATGCAGGAACTGCTATTGCGAATTAATTTATACATCTGTGTACTGTTGTCGTAAAATGGAATTTTTTACGCGCAATTCAAGAAGCGTTCAGTATTTAGCTTCCTGGATTAGAACATGAACAAAATCTATCTGCGCACAAAAATGACTTTATCCGATGCGAACGTTTCTTGCATCGCGCCATATATGTTTAATTATTGGAGGGCGACTTTATACTAAGCGAAAGTTCCTCTTTAATACTGAAATAAAATATATTGCAGAGTGTATCCTGCAAAGTAATACAAGGGTACTACCATTGCTAGGTGTTTTATTCAAATTTTATTCCAGCTCAAACTTGCATTTTTTTTTTTTTTTTTGCAGTACTTCTGTGGGCTGAAATATTTATGGTGATGCTGTGATGCTGTTGCCAAAGCGGGTTATAGACAACTCTGTCGAATTGAACATAACCTCTTTGGGATGCTATTGCAACAGTGCCACTGTAAAATATCAGGCCATGGAGGAACTGCACCTAAAAATGCAAGTATAAACTGCAATAACATTTGAATAAAATATTTCTCAACAGTGGGAGTACCTGTGTTTTACTCAGCAGGATAAACCCTGCAATATATATTATTTTCAGGATTAAGCATTACTGTCCTTTTCATAAGTCGAGTGACTTACCTATTTGGCCTGCGATTTTCAGGTGAAATTTTATTAATTAATCCCTGATATGCTTAAATCCAAATTTATAATTTAGCAAATCTGGGACGAATGATCTGCTAAAAAGGAACAAATAAAAATGGCAATGGATTTAAATGGAAATGTTAACCCCTGGAATGCTGGAAAGGGCCCCTACGCATTGCTTTGCAAGTCTTTGCAGACTTCTGGGTTACAATCTTAATTTAAATCTATGGGACAATTTTATTGGTTCACTTTGGCGGTTTGCTTCAGTTTTTAGTGCATATGGTGATATGTCGCCAGACATCGCTAGGTACACATTGCCATAAAATCACCCATTAGTGCATCTCCTAGGCATTTTGATGTATTGCCTATGATCCGGTTAGTTTGTCCCATAATTGTTCCACTTTGAGTCTTAAAGGAACAGGAAACCTCCTAATACATCCCCTCTTAATCTAGGCTAAAACCCCTTAATCAATTGAGTGAGGATTGGTCCTCCATAATTAAAGGAACACTTATGCCAAAAACTTAAATAGTTTGATATAACTGTTAATAACATTTATTAAAATATAATCTTACACTTGCCTATTCAGAGAACTTTTATTTTTTTTCTGCTGTCTGTAATGAGATATGTCAGTTAATTATTTGTGATTTATGCCTACTATTCCTGTATTCAGAAAGGCTGTTATCCTATAACATCCCAATTATAGACAATGCTATACAATCACTGGAATATTGCAATGTTAATTGGAGCACTGGAATAGTCAAGAAGGGCTGTTCAGTGTAAGACTACATTTTAGGCCTCATTTCATTTTAGATGTTAGTGTTCCTTTAATCTTGAATTATTTTTCCACAGAGGCATAATTCTTTGTTGCAGGTCCATAGGACCACAAACTCTTCACATTCAAGCTTCCTTATAAGATGTGGGTGGGAGGAGTCTGAAGTCTTGGAGTCCAGCAACAAAGAATCATGTCTGCCTCCAGTTCTAATTAAGATTGATTTTGGGGAACCAAATCCATGCAGCACTGAGTCATAATATCCATTATGATTTTCTGCCCAGTTTATCATAAATGGAAGTATTATTAGTGTTAATGTTTGTGTAAACCAGGAAGGGACAATTTGAGGGTCTCCAGCTATTTAACACTACAATTCCCATAATCCCCAGCCAACCAACATCTGGCTGGGGATAATGAAAATTGTAATCCTCAACAGCTGGAGACCCTCAAATTGCCCACCTCTGGTTTAATCCAACTAAACCTATCATAAACATACAGTAATTGCATCTGATAATTAATGTGCTGGCGTTGCCATGAGATTACATATCACGGTGCGTAAAACAACCCTCCCATTGCTTGGTTTTATTAGCCTAAACCTTGCTTTGCTTGAGCTGCACAGCATTCTTTAACTCCACAGGTGCCAGACAGGTCTTCAGTACATTACTGTGTAATTCACTTGCAACCTCCTTGGCTCCCAAGTTATGAACCAGTTCACGTTTGTTTTACAAATGTAAGAATTCAGATACCGTTGTGCTTTTATTTTTTCCCACTCCTGGCTTGAATTGCTTATTTTCTTTGCTTTTGTGTATCTGTTTTTTTCTCTCTCATTAGTTTTACTGACAAAGGATGAAGGGATGAGAAGGGAGGGGTGATGTTCTCAGAGCTGGGGCCACGTCTGCAAAGTGTGGAGCAGTATACAGCAAGCCTTGTTTTTAAAGGGATTGTCAGTATAAAGGCAGAATCTCTATGGGCAGCCCTGAGCTGATGTTCAGATTTCATCATTCTTTCTTAACTCCCCGTTCTTTTATGTTCCCCTGTCTGCCACTGTCCTTCATTCTTTGAGAGCTGAGCAAGACTCTGAAATCTGACATAGAGGCAGTGTGTAAAAGAAGTAATAGGGTCTTATTCATAAGACAAAAGAGGTGCAGGTCTTCACTTAACCAGCTGCGCCATAGGTGACAAACTTCCCCACAACTCCCATTGACCAAAATTAGACTTTTCACCCATTCAAGTGGTTATAGACCACATTTAAATCAATGGGAATTTTAATTTCCGCTTGTATTGCAATTGGTTTGTTCCTGCATTTACTGCAAATACTGGTTCTCATATACATAGGGTGACCACACGTCCCGGAATGCCCGGGATTGTCCTTTATTGGGCGTCTGTGTCCCGTGTCCCGGGTCACCCCCCACCAGGACAACAAAGAGTCTCGGAATTGAGCAACATGCGCCAGTCCAGCCAGTCAATGAAATGTATTTGCTATATGGTCCTCATTGGCTGGCTGAGCCAGCCAATGAAGACCAAATAGCAAATACATTTAACCTGCTGGCTGGACTGGTACGTGCGAGACAGCTGTATGCTGGTGCTGCAAGTGAGATCCGCGGCTGAGGCTCCCACCGGTGCTGACCATCTTTCTGAGGCTGACACAGAGTAAGAGTTCCCACTGGGAACTCTTAATATGTCAGCCTCAGAAAGATGGTCAGCGCCGGTGGGAGCCTCAGCCACGGGACCAGGGTGACCACATGTCCCGGAATGGTAGAATGGAAATGTGGTCACCCTACATATACATAAAAACAAACTATGTAATTCTGAGGCAAACCAAGCAAATAATTCACTGCAGACCTCTCTAGCATTCAGGGCATAACACTCCATTTAGATTATTGACATTGTTTGCCTTATGGAGCAGTCCATTTGCCCTAGAATTTCACTGTTCCTTCTTAGGCTAGGTTCCCACCTGTGGCTGGTAGGGTGACCACATTTCCGTTCTGCCATTCCGGGACATGTGGTCACCCTACAAGTCTCTTCATCTCCACATTGCCCCTTGATGCCCTACCTTGAGTCCCTGGTGGTCTAGCGGTGTGGAAAGTGCTCTGTGCCTCCTCCGGCACAGAGCTGAAGCTCCCGCGCGCAGTGCTCAGTAATGCAGAGCGCTGGGAGATGATGTCATCTCCCAGCGCTCTGTATTACTAGAGCGCCTGCCGCCCTGGATGTCAGCCTGCAAACCGTGTGTCACATCATGGACGCCGCGAGGGAGCGCTGATTTATGCTACCAAGCGCTCCCTCGCTGCGTCCATGATGTGACACACCGCTTGCAGGCTGACATCCAGGGCGGCATATTTAAAAAACAATCAAACACTGGGACACTGTGTGGGTGGCTTGGCTTCATTCCGGGACACTTCATTGTCCCGGTGGGAGATGACCCGGGACGCGGGACATAGGTTGCAAATAAGGGACAGTCCCGGACATTCCGGGACCCGTGGTCACCCTAGTGGCTGGGGTATAGCCTTGATTGAGGCCTAAAAATTCCCACATTGCAGTTGATGTGGCAGAGGCATGGCTAATGAGTGGCCTATAACCATACCTGGGAACTTTTCATTTTGCTCTCCCTGGAGGGGGACTCCTTTGGTGCCACTGTGGGAGATAGCTGATGCGATTTGTGTCAAAAAAGGGGCAGAGTTTAATCATGAGTGGGGGCGGGGCTTCACAAACCTGCAAGGAATATGCCTGTGAAGGAGAAGAAATGGGAGACAAGGAGGAGAAATGGGAGAAACAGACAGGGAAGGTGCAGATGTGGGCAGAAGAAACTCCCCACATCAGCCTCTGCCCCGAAAACCCGGTAATACAGAGGCAAAACCAGAGTCTCCTGGGCAAAACCGGAGAATTCCTAGCTATGCCTTTAACAGCAACAGTCATATATTATTGACTAGTGCCTACATGGGTTGCTCATTCATTAGTTGTTGTGATGCACATCACAACATTCAGCTCACTAGTGCGAACGATCCACACTGTGGCCCATAGTCTGCCATACATATCCCTTCAGCTCAATTTAAAGGGATAGTAATACTTTAATATTACTATTCCCCATAATGTAGATATTTGAAAAATAATTGAATTGCACCCAGGTTCATCTCTCAAACCTTTATGGTTTGAGAGATAACCGAATGCAAAGTTCACCCATCCCTCCCCCTTCCCTGACATCAGTGTTGTACTGACTGCAGGGGAAGTCTGTCATACGACAGGCGGATCTGCAGCTGAGCCGAGATCGCGTTACTAAAAAATAATTATTTCACTGAAAAGGTCTTCTACATGTGCTTGGTTTGCAAGCACACGTAGAAGACCATATCAGTGAAATAATTCATTTTTACTAACGCGATCTTGGCTCTGCTGCAGAGCCACCTGATGAAAATAAGACCAGATATCCCTGCAGTCAGTACAACACTGACTTCAGGGAAGGGGGAGGGAGGGGGGAACTTTGCGTTCGGTTATCTCTCAAACTATAAAGCTTTGAGAGATGAACCTGGGGGCAATTAAATTCTTTTTCAAATATCAATATCAATATGGGGAATAGTAATATTAAAGTATTACTATCCCTTTAAATAAAATCTGAGCATGAATGGAGTTGAGTTGCAACAATCTGCCTTCAGCTACATTCATCCTGCCAGTGTGAACAGCCTCATAGGCAGTAGGGCTCTCCAAACACTTATGATTAGATGCGCAAGTGTGAACCCAGCCTCGGTGCATCTGCCTCAGGATCTTCACTCTTTCTCCTCTGTTTTACTAATCCAAAAAGAATGATTTAACATTCAAGGGATTATTTAAAAACCTCCTTTAAATCAATGGGGAGTTTTAACTCCCTTCCCTGGTGCAAGTGATTTGCTGTACTTTTACTTCCAGAATACAGTTCTTAATCTTTATGCAGAGCAGTATATTTCAGGCCATGTCTTCAGTTTATAGAACACCTCATGGTTATACTAATGATTGTCATGTATTCATGAGATGCCAGTACATTCTGCTGAACATTATAATAGAGGTGAATGACAATAATCGAATCCACTGCTCCTCACGCTCACTGCTCAGGAGCAAACAACATGCCAGGTGTTCAGAGCAACATATACATAAGCACTATACAATAATAAAAAATGCATTGTAAGCTATAAAATATCTATTTAAAAAATCACCAAGTAAAAAAAAATGACTTTGCTAACAGTAAAGTTTATATGAGTATTTGTGTTTGAGCAATTAAAACATGTCTCTTGCACCTGTATAAAAGCATTTACATATAAATGTCATCATGCTGCAGCATTCATAGATAAATAAGGAAAAGATATAGCACACTTTTCAGGAAGCCAGAGAGGAGCAATACAGCTGCATCATAGGGGAGAAATGAATATTTCCTTTAATTTAAATGGCTTAAACCCTTGCATTCTAGAAAGATCATAAGCACACGAGGTGAGAGGCTTCTGAGGACGAATAACAGCACAATGGCCTGTTCTATGGCTAGTCACCGCTCAGAAGCATCACGTTCTAGCTCTCTAGTGTCAATACAAAGGAGAAATTTCCACATACATATTAGACTAATCCCGCCCAAAAGGGTGGTCCGGTTTCAAAATGACGGACAAGTCCCGCCTGCACTGTAACACCATCTAACCCTAGAAGTACATTTCGCTTTGTTTGGCCTCATCAGGAGGATACAACTGTATTCCCTAGGCATTGAGACCAAGAAAGGTCTGCAACACATTGCTTCACTGTGCCCCATTTAAATGCAAGGGAATTATGAGACTGTTTTATTTGTCCCCAGTTGGTATACTCCACAATTACTTCTCTTTAGACTTTTGAATAAAGACTTAGCTGATTGTAGAATCTATACATCTTACTTCTTGTTGTGTCTCTGACTCTGACTGGTTGACACTGATTAAGGGTTGGATTATGTTCCAGGTAATACATCTCATCACTGTTTTTATCACTCAAAATCCTATTGAAGCCTACAGGGAATTTTGCAGATAAAACTAGTGATAGTATTTTCATGGTCATGCTCAAACCTTGATAAAAAGTTTACTGATGGCAGCTCATTCTCTGATCCCATTAGCACAGAGATCGGCAGGCACCCCCTATATGGTGACACAAAGCTCAGTCCCTTTGTTGTATGGAGAGACTACACACTATCTCTACTGCTTCTCTCCCTAAATTCCTCTCTGGAACCCTTGGTTTGCTTGTGCTAGATCCTGTTGTGTGTCATACACCTCTTACCAGTGATTCACCAGTAATGAGAATTGCAGACATGGCCTTCTCTCACAGTGACTAACAACAGTTTGGGTTCTGTAGTCATTTTGCACCATCGGATACCAAACATCCCACCCCCACCTCCCCTGCACCTCCTATCCTCAAATCCCTTCTTTCCTTTTCCTGTCTCTTCCTCCCCTTGTTACTCTTCTCTCTGCAAGTGTACGTACTCTTTCTCTCTACTCTTCTCTATGTTTCTGACCTTGCCTTGTCCTCTTTGCGTATTGTAAGTTATACTCCAGTAGAACATCAATCTGTTCAGGCTATTTGTAATATTCTACTACCACGTTACTTATGTGCCAGTAAGGTTTTGTTTTTTTTGCTAAGGTTGCCCACTCATCTTTTTTAATACATGACATTATGCAGATGAATGGCTGGACAGCACTGCCTCTCAAGATGCTGTTTAACTGCAACTACCATAATCCTCACCCCAATAGCTGGTGATTTGTAGTTCAGTAACAGCTTGAGAACCAAAGGTTGTCCATCCCTGATCTAGAGTGTTTCCTAGGCAACTCTAAATAATACATATTTCATAAGCAGATTATAAGGATGAGGTGGCAGCTCTACCTGTCAGAGGATAGAATTATGTAGTCTAATGTGCCCAAACCACAGCAGGAAGAAAGGACTGAGAGGAAAATTGCTTTATCCAGCCTACTAAAAACAGCATGATCTATCAAGGTATGGAAACATTTACATATCTATATGGGAATATTGCCATTTGCTTTATCATGTAGGCAGCAATAAGTAAAATAAAAAAGTAGAGAAATGCAGATCTTCTAAGTCTAGCTTATTTTTCCTATGTAAAAGATATAATGCAGAACACTCACAGATGATGATGATTATCCATCTTCTAAGAGCAGATGGTATTGTAATGATCTCATGTAACCTCGTCCATTTGTATCTTTCCTCAACTTGTCTTTCTAATTACAAGCGAGTGTTGCTATGTGCAAGCTTAAGGAGCTGAAGCCCATGTCTCATGTTTAAAACTCCCAAGTACTGTTGCCAGCCTGGGCAATAATAATGCTTTAAGTGGTTCAAAACGCCATATCTTTTTGCAGGGGTATTTTAAAAACCTTTGAGGGTCCATTCAAAATTGTAAATTGAGGCCCCCAAATATAGGAAATATCATATCCTAAAGCACATCATACTGGTCCTTCCGGAATAACAGTTCAGCCATGAGGTGCCCGGCAATTCCCCTCTGAACAAGAGAAGCAGCCAACCTCAAATGTGTTTTTCAGCCTTGTTGGGCCTTGTCGGTGAGGTGTAACTGATCTTGCTAGGTATTGAGAGCAAAAGGTCCATGGCTGGATTCCCGTTACTCTTAGTGTGACCAACCCCAGAGATAATTTGCAGCCTTGAAGTGCCAGGCAATTCCCCTCTGAACAAGAGAAGGAAATTGCCTGGCACTTAGTGACTGGACTGCCATTATGGTGGGATCAGTATGCTGTTCTTTAGGATATTTCCTCTTTGTGTAAGGCACTAGTGAGCTAAAGAGACTGCACTCTTGTGAGGACACATTCCTATACAGTCTGCTCAATACTAGGGCAGGCTCATTCCTAGTTGAGCATCTCTGACCAGTTTGTTTACATTCTCTACTGCAGACAAGAAGCACAAGTGGGTACTCATAGGATAATATTGTCAGCAAATATATTATTCACTAAAGATGTACAAGTTCCTACTCACAATTATTGTTGGCTTCTATATGAATAGATTGAAGCTTGGATAGATTGGTATCTCTACCTAACACAAATCTCAGATGGTCACCAGATTTTCCTCTCCCTCTAAAAAGAGGAAGACAAACCTGAAATAAATGTTCTGTACGGGACACCTGAAAAGTTATAGTTGCTCTTTGGCTACACCATGCTATTAAAGTTTATGTTCAACAAAGCAAAGCTGCCCATATTATGGTGAGGCAACAGCACCACTGTAAAATTTTAGCCACTGAGATACTGAACATAGAAAATTCAAGTTTGAGCTGCAATGACTTTTGACCAAAGCACCTCAGCAATGGGATTGCTCTTATTTTACTCAGGAGTATAAACTTTACAAAATGTATAATTTTTACATATTAAGTATTACTGTCCTTTTAAAACTGGTACTTCAACATGTTATCTATTGGTTAAACACTTAATTTGACTTCATTACAGTCTATAGTTATCTTTGATAAAACATTGATTCACAAGATTTCCAGTTTTCTTCCATTGATAATTTGATTGCCAAGCCTAAATTTGCTAGATACTATTATTATTATTATTATTATTATTTTGTTTTAGATTTCGGTTCTTCTGTAGAATATCTTCAGAGTTCTAGGTATTTCTTCTTTTAAGTCAAGATTTTATAAATTATCTAAAATTTGGGTGATTTTTGTTTTGGATTCTAGTTTTCAAATTAGAAAACATCATTAAAAACTACACATGTGTCATGTTAGCCAAATGACAAGCAAATGTACCATTAAGGAGCTATTCATTGCTATAGGAAGCTAATATAGTCTAATTGTGGTACCCGCGTTGTACAAGTAATGTTTCAAATACTAATTAAGCTTTTTAGTGCTGCTTCATATGCTAATGAAGCATTTTCAGCAATGTTTCATATGCTAATGAAGCTTTTCAGTGACAATTCATATTCAGATTAAGCTTGGTGCTGTACCAGGATACTTTCACTTTCTCTTTCCCCAGATACTTTTGGATAATATGACACAGGCAGTTTTGAATAAAATTTTCAAACATGCAAACAAAATTCAAGATAACAGGTTCAATTTACATCTCATAGAACTCCCTTGACGCTGACATGCTGTGTTAGGAGTCTGAATTCTGAAGCTACAACCAATGTTTTTGTAATCCCAGATTAAGGACAGTCTAACTACAGTCTGTTGCCTAAGATTTTCATTGTATAACAGCCATGACTTTCCTACATACACCCTGTACACCTCCCATATAGAATACAAATAGCAGTAAAGACCAGAAAATGTTCCAGATTATTTTCCCTTATAACACTTATTGAGAAGGGAAAGGCCAGAAGCTAGTTACCAAAAGCTCTAATCATCAACCTAAGTCCGGAATCAATGTCTGTCTTTATCCTCCTTTTTACTTAATTCCGTATCAATTTCTCACTTGCCCAAATGCAACCTTTCAAGAGAAAGAATGGTAAAAATCTCTGTATATGTCCGCTTCCATATCCTTTGATTCACTTCTTACTTCAAATATGACCCTAATTATCACTAAACAGAGGTATTTATGTGCTTTATCTAAGTTTGAAATGGTAAATTTTGAGGTACTAATTATTGAGATGGAGATGTCTGCATAACTATCACAATGCATGAAGAAACTGGCATAGTATTAGATGTGTTTCTGTCACTGCAATCCCATTCACCCGTTGTCTCAGCTTTCTCAATACACTCCTACTACATTGCTACTTGCTGCTTATGTCAGTGTCCTTGACTGCAATTTCACCTTGTAGGAACCTATGCTGTCACCTTCAGTTGCGACCTAAAACTCCTCTTTATTTTCTCCCCTCTTAGTCAACACCTATGTCGGACCCTCCATAAATCTATGAAAACCTTACTCCCTTTTATAACCCCCCCATTAACTTGTAAATAAGGAGATAAAGAAGTATTGGCATATGGCAATGTCTGTGACTTCTCACAGTGAAAATGCACACACTTGTTGCCTTGTGTAACTGTAAATCCTGTGTCCTAGCTGGTCTTCAACCCTTAGGGTCACCCACTTGCTCTACATGGTCCATCCTATGCTCTGGAATTGATTCCATTGTCCCACTAAAACTACATCGGAGTCGTCAAGTCGATCCACAACCCTGGCTCATCTCCCATACCATCTTCCTACGTTCTTGCACTCACTCTGCTGAACGCCTTTGGAGTAAATCATTCTCACATGCAGATTTCATCCACTTTAAATTGCTGCTGTCCTGCTTACATTTTGTCTTATCAAAAGCTAAACAGGAATACTACACCACACTAATCCACAACAAGAAATCTAACCCTCGCCGTCTCTTTTCAGTCTTTGACTCCTTGCTCCATCCTTCCATAGCTTCCTTTCACCCCATATATTCGCCTCAATCTTTTGCAGAGCACTTCAAACACAAGGTGGAATCTATTTAAAAACAGATTCTTACTATTCCATCTGTCTCCGAATTCTCTCTCCCCAAACCGCCTTCATCATACTTTGATCATTTTACTCCTGTAACAGAGGAAGAAGTTTCTCAGCTTCTCCTATCTACCCACCTCACTACCTGCTTCTTGGACCCTTTGCCCTCCCACTTACTCAAACCACTTGCACCAGTCCTTACACAAATATTAACACACATTTTCAACACCTCTTTCTCTCCACAGGCACCTTCTTTCTTTGTTCAAACAGGCACAAATGAAACCCCTACTCAAGAAGACTAACATCGACCCCTTCTGTCTCTCTAATTATCGACCTGCCTCCTTTCTACCTCTTACCTCAAAACTCTTTGAATGCCTTGTCTTCTCTCAAACTAAATTCCTCAACTCTAACAACCTTTTGGACCCTTTTCAGTCTGGTTTCTGGTGTGGTCACTTAAATGAGACAGCTCTCTGTAGAGTGGCTAATGATCTCCAGAGTGCAAAAGCCAAAGGACAGTTTTCTATACATATACTTCTCGACTTATCCTGTGCCTTTGACACAGTTAACCATTCTCTTCTTGCTCAAATTCTCCACAATCTTGGTTTCTGAAATCAAGCTGCTTCAAGGCTCTCCTTCTATCTCTCACAACATTTCTCTTAGCTGAAGATAAAGATGTCCAAAACTGAACTGCTCATTTTTCCTCCAAGACCTTGCCCAACACCTAGCTTCACATTACAGTTGATGGAATTGACATTGATCCAGTCAGCTCAGCACGCTGCCTTGGGACCATATTTGATTCCTCTGTTTCCTTCTCCCCTCACATTTACCACACGCAAGAACATCTCGCTTCTTTCTCCACAACATTGCTAAAATCCGCCTGTTCCAAGCTACTAAAACTCTTATACATGCCCTCATTTTGTCCCACTTAGACTATTGCAATGTCCTACTAACTGGCCTCCCTGCAAATTATCTTTCACCTATGCTATCTGTTTTAACTTGGCTGCACTAATCACCACAGTCTCCCCAAAAACTGAACCTGCTCACATAATTCTTAGACATCTGTCATGGCGCCCTATTCAACAACGCATCACAAAGTCCTTCTTCTCACCTTTAATGCTCTCCACACTGCTACCCCTCCTTGCATCTCTTCCTTCATCTCCTCTTATGATCCTGGCCGCCTCTTTCTCTCAACACATAATGCACTTCTTGTTGCACTCTCTCTGCCCTCTCCCATCTCAAACCTTTCTCGGTTTCCACTCCATACCTGAATAGATGGACTAAGCGTTGGGTCTAAAAATCTTTAATACATATAAAGATAGCTCTAAAGAATCATCATATAATAAATATGTGTAGATGGTTCAAAGATAATATAAAAATATAATAATACAAATGTTTATTAATAAACAGTTCTATAGACTGAAAAACAATGTATACAATAACTAATATGATAAGTATTAAAAATCTAATTAAAAGTCCCACAATGCTCCTCAAAAAACTGAAGCTGTAGCCAGTATTTCAGAGGACAGACTTTTGATCTGGTTTCTTACACTTGGAGGTATGATACAAAATTCTGTACACTTGGCTTTTTATAATGTTGAAATAGGATTTTCAGGTTACCTATAATGAAATAATATTCATGATGTAGAATAATAAATATCATCCCTTTAAGATCCTTTAAAATCTAACAGTATAGAAATAAAAAGTTAATATATGTTAAAGTAAAGTTTTAGAGGACTACTAAATCTAGACTTAAGACAAATGGAATTTGATAAGACTATTATTTTAGTTTATAGTACTACACAGTTACACTTTTATTTTTTCAGATGTAGAATTCACATTTAATAATGTATTGTATGCATGCATATGTGTGAATTCTGTGTGCATGCATGTGTATATACACATTAGCACTTATTTTTGGTTGTATACTTATTGGTGACATATGAAAGCCATCTCTATCAAAGACTTATAACCTAAGGGTTAATATCAGTAACATCACACCTATACAGGTGCATTCACTAAACTAGCATAATGATAGGAGCATTTTAAGCTAAGAACTCTATATAAATCAACTAAAGGTTAA
Organism: Rhinophrynus dorsalis; assembly: GCA_037306005.1. Classification (NCBI taxonomy): domain Eukaryota; kingdom Metazoa; phylum Chordata; class Amphibia; order Anura; family Rhinophrynidae; genus Rhinophrynus; species Rhinophrynus dorsalis. The sequence goes on from CM074724.1 coordinate 153,297,316, forward strand.
TAGAAAACATTCTCTGATGAAGTTGTCACAGACACCAGAGTAAATAATACATACGACACAGGTACACTGAAGTTTAACCAGTTTATTAAGATAAGCAAGAGTAAGCACTTCCCCAACCTTAGTAGGAACAGGCGTGAGGACAGTGCCGAGTGCACTACCCAAGGATTCTACGGCTAACACGGTACCAACTCTCATCTATTACTGCCCAAGGATTGACACTGAACTGTAACCGGTTCTCAGCAGCCTATAGAGATAGATGGGAGAAGAACCAGACTTGGTTCTATACCTAGCAAATGGAAACCTGGAACGCCAGGAAACCTGATCACTGGAGCAACAGCTAAACTCCCAGATACATGACAGGCAGAGAGATGTCTCGAAGTAGTGACTCTACCACGGAGTGGTAGGAGGAGCGAGACAGAGAGTAACTAGTACTCTGAAAGAGTCAAGGAACCGGTCTACTAGGTAGGAAAATGGTGGAGGCAAGAGTGTGGAACGTAGCCAGCCGCAACACCAGTAAGTATATGAAGACAGTACTGTAAGTAGGCTACAGAGCGGAGGGTTACGCAACAGGCCCAGGAGGTAACGGATACAGTGGCACAGGATGGAGTCAACGGAGCGAGAGGCAACCAGCAACTCTAACACGGAGGTAGCAGTTGCAGTTGCACTACACCGATGGAGCGCGCCCACAACTAGCCCAGATAGGTGGTGGTCAGAATGGGGAGAAGGACAGCATAGGGCATAAGTCAGACAAGCCACAGTCGAGAGCCAAATCGGGTAATCAGCCACAGCCAAGGTCAAAACAGAGCGGGTAGTCGGACAAGCCAGGGTCATACACAGATCGGGTAGTCTGACAAAGCCACAGGATCAATCAGGAAAAAACACGGGAGCCAAGCAAGGGTCAAATGAGAGCAACACTGTAGAAACACACAGATACACCACGAAAGGGCAACAAGTCCTAGCCTCAATGAGGTTATAAAGCGAGGCAGGACCCAATTAGGCCCAACAGAATAGGCCCATAAACAGGCGTCCATGCCAGTGCCTGTAGCATGACTTTAGCAATGAGGAAGTGGCCGGAGGCCATGCAGGCCAGTGGCCATACAGAGGTAAGAGCACAGGATTGCTAGGCCTCACAGGGAGACTGTGATAGTAGTGCTGAGCCAACAGTACAAAACGTGTTAGAATATACATGCCTCATATGTTTGTTAATACTCTATTTACAACTGGAGCATAATGCGATCTAAAAAGCCAAGTGTACAGAATTTTGTATCATACCTCCAAGTGTAAGAAACTGTATCAAAAGCCTGTCTGTTCAATATAAGAGGTACTTTAAGTGTCAGCTGGTCGGGAGGAGAGAGACCTGCCCGCGTTTGCACACAAGGAGTTGGGAAGAGAAAAGAACCCTGCCCGCAAAATTTATATTGGAAGGAGTCGGGAGGACAAGTACCCTGCCCTCTAATATCTTCATAAAGAACCTCAAAAGACCAACTAAGGATTAATACTGGAGTACACACAAACGGAGGCAGATATATACTCTGAAACAAAGAGACTTGTTACAATAACATATGAGACGGGAGAAGGAAAACCCTGCCTGCGGAATTTGTTATAAGTTAACTGACTTTAAATAGAGGAGTTAACCTCTGAAATACTGGCTACAGCTTCAGTTTTTTGAGTAGCATTGTGGGACTTTTAATTAGATTTTTAATACTTATCATATTAGTTACTGTATACATTGTTTTTCAGTCTATAGAATTGTTTATTAATAAACATTTGTATTATTATTATTATATTTTTGTATTATATTTGAGCCATCTGCACATATTTATGATATGATGATGCTTTAGAGCTATCTTTATATATATTAAAGATTTTTAGACCCAGCGCTTAGTCCATCTGTTCTCCTATTTTTGTCTATATAACAGTGACCACCTACTCCTTGGTCACAGTGGACATTTAGCAGCAAGATCTATTTAGGGAACTATATAGTAAGCTCCACTATACTATTTTAGAACATATTGTTCCACTACATACCTATGGAAATCCATACCCCAATCCTTACATCTTGAACAATCCCCCTCTATCTTTAACTCTACCCTGAAATCTTATCTTCTGGAGCACGAGGACCATACATTACCTTTGGCAAACTCAGCACTTGTAATATCGGCACTTGACATCCTCATACCTGTCTGTCTCCATTTACCCATTTAGACTGTAAGCTCCTTGGGGCAGGTACCTGTCATTTTATCCTATCTTATTTACTGTAACATAAATCTATTTTAAGGTGCTGGGTACACTGTGTGGTGCCATATAAATTTATACATACAGACATTGCCCATCACCCAGTCATGTTCCTTCTTACCAGGCTGTCCAAAGCAGTTCCTGGGGAACTCATGGAAAGAGATGGCTAGAGATGCACTCCTTCCTGTAGCATTTATCAGGGATCACATAGGGCATTATCCATAGCAGTAGCATTGAGGCCACATTAAATCCAAGATTGATGACCCACCCCAAATGGGTAACTATTTTTGCAAGCCTGGGTTCTCCCTGCTCACATTAAACAGCATGGCCTACACAGCCAACAACACAAGGAGCCTTAATATGGTAAAAGGAAGTATCTTCTCTGTTCGCTGAGGTGGTGGCCTCCGACTCCACTCCTGGAGGATACCCAAATCACTGCATTCTTTAACCAGCATCTCAGGGCTGCATCACCACTCCCAGGTGGACAACAGCAAACAGGAGAGACAGGAACTGCTTTGGATGCTGCCCCCCCCCCCCCGCCATCTTACTACTCTCTGAGGAGATAGTGACTGGGTAGGATGATTCAAAAGGCTAGGATGCATCTTCCTACCCCTTAAGGGGGGAGAGAGGAGCCAAGCCTCTAAGGAGGCCTTGATCTTCTATGTCGAGAAGGTTGGGATGTTCTAGATGGCTCAGGCAGTCCTTGGAATTGCTGCCTGATCCACCCATCACCATGCTCCAAGACTTGTTGCTTGACAATAGCCAGCATGGATTCTAAGTTAAAGGAATCAATGTCAATCTGAAATCTATGACTCAGATAAAATGTATTTCTAAGGGAGAACATCTATCTAGTCTAACTATAGCCCCTTTTGAACCTTCATCTCACTAATCCTAACCCAATATTTATTTCAAATAATAATTGCATAACTTACCATAAATCCACCCCCACAAGCCTTATTATTAATAACTAGTCATTAAAATGTAAGACAGTAAACCTCTAGCCCAGAGCACTGTCAATCCCCACCCCTCACCTCACTCCTAAACCAATCTTTTAAAATCTGACTGACACCATCTAAATTAACCCCTACCTTGCTCTGCACCATTATTTTTAACAAAGTCATGTCTCCTCTCTGCTTATCTTGCTGACAGTTTCTAGGCTACCCATACTCCTTCACATTTAGTAACATGGTTCCAGGTATTTAAATACTCACAGGCATTAAATGAGCTTCCACATTTGTGAGCACTACTTGATTTAATTTTTACTTCTCTTTAGCAATTAAAAGAATCAATGTGTCTCTATTGGCTACAATATTATTTAAAGGGATTGTAAAGTCCCGAAAAAAGTCTAGGAGAAATGATAGGTACAATAAAAATATGTAATGCCCTTATTCCTATCTCTCAAACCTTTATGGTTTGAGACATATAAGAAAATAAAGTCCTCTGCTTCCTCTCCCTTCTCATGCGTCAGCTGTATAGCTGACAGCATGAGATTCTGTTTCTGGGATCAGACGGCGGCTCTTCAGGAGAGTTAACATCAAGATATCTAACTATAAATACTTCATCGGAATGGTCTACAACATGTGCCTAGTTTGCAAGCACATGTTGTAGGCCATTCCGATGAAGTATTTATAGTTAAATATCTCGATGTCAGTGCTCCTGAAGAGCCGTGCCTGGTCGTGTGACCAGATTCTACCTCTGACAGCTTTACAGCTCTTCAGGCAGAAAGGGGAGGGAGCAGAGGTCTTTAGTTTCTTATATCTCTCAAACCATAAAGATTTGAGAGATAGGAATAAGGGCATTACTTTTTTATAATACCTATCATTTTGACTAGACTTTTTTCGGGACTTTATTATCCCTTTAACTCCTTCACTGATAGATTAGTTTGAAAATCTATGATGTGGATATGTGTCTAGCAGCGCAGAGGTTTAGCATACCCTGGGAATTACATGGGGCAATGCCTCCTAGGTTAGAACTGAGATAAGAACAGAAGCACAAAGAAAATTTGTTTTGATTTTGCATATCATTTTGCATGTCATGTCTGTTATTCACAAAAAAAAATAATAGTTTAGAAAGTTTATTTTGTTGATTTAGTAGATGAGAGTGTGTCCTTTCAATCCCACCTCTGTTGAAGCCAGCTACTGAAGTTCCACTCAGACATCTCAAACAAGCAATTAAGCTAGCTAAAATTGAAAATAAGAGAAATATTGCAAATGAGAGCAAGAAAAATTCCTAAACAATTCTACAAGTATATTAATAACAAAAAGGTTAAGGTTGATATTGGACCTCTTAAGGCGGAGACAGGTGAATTATTAGTGAGGATAAGGCTGTGGCTGACACCCTAAATACATTCTTTGCTTCAGTATATACAAAAGAAGCAACAATGACAGGCTATGGTCAAATAGACAAAACCCCACAATTTCCATCATGTACATGGCTTACTGAGGACAAAGTCCAAAAAGAGACTGGAAAAAGGTGAATAAAGCACCTGGACCTAATGGTATACACCCAAGGGTACTTAAGGAACTTAGTTCAGTAATAGCAAGACCATTATACTTAATATTTATTGATTCACTTTCATCAGGCATAGCGCCTTGTGATTGGAAGAATGCTGATGTAGTTCCATTGTTCAAAAGGGGCAAGATCCAAACCAGGAAATTATAAACCTGTGAGCTTGGCTTCCATAGTGGGTAAGATATTAGAAGGGTTACTAACTGACAATATTCAGAACTATGTGAAGACAAACAATATTATTAGTAGGAGTCAGCATGGTTTTATGAAGAATAGATCATGTTAGACTTATATTTTACAAAAGGGTAAGTAGTAATTTGGACAAAGACTTGCTGTTGAAGTAATATACTTGGATTTTGCCATAGCCTTTAAAACAATGCCTCACAACAGGTTACTGCATAAATTAAATGGATTTGTTTTGGGCGGTGATATCTGTACATGGATTGATAACTGGTTATATGATACATGGCAGAGAGTTGTTGTAAATGGAACCTTTTCAAGTTGGTCTAAAGTTATAAGTGGGGTGCCGCAGGGTTCAGTCCTGGGCCCAATCCTTTTTAATTTGTTTATTAATGATCTAGAAGTGGGAATTGAAAGTGGCGTCTCAATCTTATCTGATGACACTAAGCTATGTAAGGAAATACAGAGCTAGATGTTTTTCTCTGCAGAATGATTTAGCTAAAGCGAGTGAATGGGCAGAAAAGTGGCAGATGACATGTAATGTAGATAAATATAAGGTTATGCATTTGGGCTGTTGAAACAAACATGCTACATATACTCTAAATGGGAAACAACTTGGGGAAAGAGAAAGATTTAGGAGTGCTGATAGACGATAGAGTCCACAGCAGTGTGCACAGTCATTAAGCTGCTGCAAGAGCAAATAGTGTACTAGCCTGCATAAAAATAGGCATAGATGCATGGGATGCTCATATTATTCTACAGCTATATAAATCCTTGGTAAGGCCTCATCTAGAATATGAAGTACAGTTTTGGGCACCAATTCTTAAAAAAACATTATTGAACTGAAAAAAGTGCAGAGATGTGCAACAAAACTGATAAAGGGATTGGAGGATTTGAGTTATAAAGAGAGACTAGCCAAACTGTTTTTTTTCCATTAGTGAAGAGATATCTAAGGGGTGATATGATTACCATTTTCAAATATTCTCAAGGTCAATACAAAGAACTATCCAATGAATTATTTATGCAAATAGCTGGGCTAAGAACGAAAGGTCATCCATTAAGACTAGAGGAAAGGTGTTTTTGACAAAGGAAGGGATTTTTTTACAGTAAGATCGTTAAAGCTATGGAATTCTTTGCTTCAGGATGTTGTGCTTGCAGATACTGTAAAGGCTTTCAAAAAAAGAACAATATTGAGGATTATGACAGATGGTTTCAATGCAGATAGGTTGTTGATTCAGGGAAATATCTGACTGCCATTTGGAATCAGGAAGGGATTTTTTACCCACTTGGGGCTTAATTGGAAATGGCTTCCGTGGGTTTTTTTCTTTTTTTGCCTTCCTCTGGATCAACAGTGGTATTTTGGCATAGACTGGACTTAATGGACGCATGTCTTTTTTTCAGCCTTGTTAACTATGTTATTATATTTCCTTATACTTTCACCAGATAGTTTGCCTATGATGTCAATAGAGGTTCAAAGGAAGTAAGGGGTAGGAGGAGATGGCAAGTTGATTTTACCAGACCCGTCGGAATTGAGTGAAATTTTAAGACCAAAAATCAGCTGCGTATTTTTTAAAGGGATAGTAATGCTTCAAAATTACTATCCCTTATATTGAAGACCTTAAAAATCTGAATTAAATGCCACCAGCAGCATCTCTCAAACCTTTATGGTTTGAGAGGTAGCCGCTTTCATTGAATCAAGCGGAGGCTCTTCAGCAGAGCCAGATCTTGTTATAGAAGATATGATCCTTCACTAAAACTGTCTTCTACGTGTGCTTGGTAACCACTAACCAAGCACACGTAGAAGACCATTTTAGTGAAGGATCTTGTCTTCCATAATGAGATCTCGGCTGTGCTGATGCTCCTCCGCCGGTCCCGGGACCGGATTTCCCTGCTGCAGCAAGAACGCTGACGTCAGGGGAGAGGCAGGGGAGAGCAAAGTTTAAAAGCGGCTATCTCTCAAACCATAAAGGTTTGAGAGATGCCGCTGGTGGCATTTCATTCTGTTTTTTTAAGGTCTTCAATTTTGAAGCATTACTATCCCTTTAAGGTTTGTGAGGCACTGGGGAGAGTTACATATAAGTGTCCCAGTGCTGTAGCTAAGTATTTTTTTTTTGAGGAGGCACTGTCCTTGTAAGGGAAACAGGAATTAATAGAACTGTTTTTATTACACACACACACACACACACACACACACACACACACACACACACACACACACACACACACACACACACACACACACATTTTATCACCTTCAGAATGGGGAAATGCCAATGTGAATTTACCAGGCTTCGAACCTGCAACCCTGAGGTTTGAACAGATTTTACAGCTAGTGCATTAACCCCTTGAGTGCCAGATTGCACTCTGGCACTCAAAGAGTTAATCAGTTGAGGTATCTCACCAATACTATGACATCTTTATTTTATTTACTATGAAATGTATAGATATTTCTCATTTCTTTCAGCACCCACTATCTACAGATCATTTCTATACCCCTCCTTTCCTTTCCATGTGTTTGTTAAATGTGAGTTCAACATTTGCTTGTTTAGTCTTTCATGATACTTGATTTTCTTGTTTTAAATAGAATAAACTTTCTTTTGATATTATACTTTTAATGTGGGTGCTATTTTTATATTGATAAACTAAACAAATATAGCAAATAAACATCCTCTGTTTGCTTACAGGTATTTTGTTTGGGTGTTTTAACCCCTTAAGGACCATTGCCGTACCAGGACTGTTACGCTGGTCCAGCACTTAAGGAACAGTGACGGTCCTGGTAGTTCATGGAGTTCTGAGGTCCCGGCGCGGCTGCACGCCGCTCCAGAAGCCCTGAACCAGAAGTCCAAAAAAAAAAAAAAAACCCGTTGTCCTCAAGTGCCGGCCGTGCGTGCGCGCGCCGGTCCTTAAGGGGTTAAAAAGCTCACGAAAAAAGTCTGCTGACAAATAGAAAATATCCATGTTTACAGAAACCCCCCAAAAGACACTGGATTCACCACTCTGTGATCTTCCCTTTTGTTGACTTACGGAGACTCTTTCTAGTCCTCCTTGTTGATGCCATTTCCAAGCTTTGATAGCTGCTCAGAAGTATAATGAAATCCGTAACATGCCATTCATACAATTGAAAGCTTTATTTTTCCACTTTAAAATTAAAAGAAGGTAGGGGAATAAAAATGATTTTAGTTATTCAAGGAAACCTTATGAGTTTCAGTCAAACATGATCTTATTTATAGGTTGATTAAGGGAGAGAGAATGTGAGAGCTGTCGCTGTTGACATTGCTCCTGTCCTATTAATTCCAGTGCTCTGTGTATCTCTCTCTCTCTCTCCCCTATATACAGGGATTAAAATTTGAAGTCCTTTGCTACTAGCCAGACCTGAAAAGTTACTCACCACTGCAAGCCATAGCATACCCACCAGGCCTGAATTTCTACTCGTCAGGGCTAAGTTTTCACTTGCCAGTGTCCAGTGGCGAGTGGAAATTTTGAGCCCTATATATATATATATATATATATATATATATATATATATATATATATATATTTAAGGGGTTAAAATCAGAGTTGGATCATCCATTATAGCAACCGAGGCTACTGCCTAGGGCCCATGGCAATATGATGGGCCCTGGCTGCAAGTGCATACCACCCAACATTTCAAATGTCCAAAGAGGCACACTTGTGTTTTAGGGGGTGTTGCTGGAGGCGCGGCTGGTGGGAGGGACATTACTAAGAATTTTTAGGTTACTTCATGACCTACTGACACCTCTTTGTGTAAATGAATAAATTATTTTTCATAAGACCAAAGTATTTTATTTACACAGTATGATTTATAAACACATATACTGACGTTTAAACAAGCATTAAGGTGAGTTTTATTGCTGTGGAGCAATGCAATACACAGCCCATTGGCTGACCGCCTAAAAAGAGGGACACCAGGGTGGGAAAGAGGGACAGGGGGATTTGAGTCTCAAAGAGGGACACTTGGGAGGTATCCAAGTGATGGGTCACAGACAGAGGCCCTGCTGTTGCTGCTACTAACATCTTTTGCCAGATGCCCTTTTTGCTGAAAGAGACCAACATCATCCAGTTGTTCCCACTTCCATTAAAGGGATAGTAATGGTTCATTATAAAAGCAGCTCTAATTAATCATCATAGTATTTGGACTTTGGAGAGTGTTATTTCAATTCTGTCAGAGTTGTAGTTCAAGAGTAATTCAATACTAAAGTATCCCCCTCTTGCCCCTTTTACTGATGTAACACTGTTCAGCCAGATCAGAAGGGAGGTGCCCAGGTAGACTGCAGAGAGGGACAATCTTCAATTAAGATAAGGGAAAAACCTGAAAAACGTGTCAAGGGGGGCAGGGCTTTCATTGTTCTCATAGGAAGAAAATTGTCCCCTGCTGTTATCTGTCTGGTCTATGGACTGGATTCCACATCTGAGAAGAGATGGCTTATACTAGGTAAAAGGGGCGGGAGGAGAAACTTTGCTTATGAATATCTCTTAAACCATAAAGGTTTGAGAGATAAGACATATCGCTCTTCATGTTTTTTAATACGTACAAAATAAAATAAAGATAAAACAAAGTATTACTATCCCTTTAAAACCATGACACTAGTACCTGCTAGCAGCACTCTGTGTCAGAAGCACCGGGTCAAGAGATGTGGGGCCCAAAACTGGTACCTTGCCTAGAGCCCTGTGGAACTTTAATCAGTCTCTGGTTAAAATGTATATCTTAACCACTTGAATGTTAAATAAATGTATTACTTTATTTTCCAATATGTTTGAGAGATAACTTGCACACAAGGGGTTAATTTCCTGTCTCCCCATCACCAATGCCATAACTCTATCTCCATCCATTCATAACACCTATTCCAAGCACCATCCATGTGCAGTCCACACAACCCCTACTGAACTGTACTCCACCTCTTTAGTCTGTGTATGTTCCAGCTGCAGGTACTCAGTTAACAGAATAGGACATGTGCCAAGTTACTGTTTTTTTCTTGATATATTATTTTTATTATAGTGCGACATGGCAGAAATTCACTTTCATTTGCGCCCTCACTCCCCACCCTGGGGTGTGTTTGGTAGTCAATAAGTAATGTGATCCTTTTATTTATGTGTTTATATGTATAGATAAGTTTATATATAAACTGGTTTGCTAATATCCTTATGCTCTTTGGAGTCGTTTAATTTTCAAAGATATGTTTTTTATTATATTTGAAATGTGGACTGATTTTCAGTTAATGATTGGTTTGGGGGATTCTCAAATTGTTGATAATTTACCTATCTTTAGTAGTTTGTAATACCTTTAATGGTGACACCTCCAATGCATTGAGAAGTAATGTGCTGGAGATATATCTAGCATCGAAGAGCATTATCATTTTTATATTCAGCTTTAGGACACCTACTTATGAATAAACAAGTTATTTGGCTGGCAGGGACTTAAAGGGTAATTTGTAGTGTTGAGCGAGCATGCTCGGCCGATGCTCGGATCGGCTCGAGCATCGCTCTGCTCGGCACATGGCGGTACTCGTACGAGTACCGCATGTGCTCGCCCGCCATGTTCGGGTCTCCTCCCCGCACGTTTCGCGGCTGCTGCGCAGCCAATAAACGTGCAGAGAGGCTCTGACATCAGTGTAATGCCAGCAGCCATGTTGGCTGCTGGCATTACACTGATTGGCTGGCCAGAACCCGTGGTCGGGTGCTGTATAGCACCTGACCAGCGAGTTCGGCTCAGTCTTAGCCAGGGAGAGATGAGGATAGGAAGGGAAAGTCAGTGTAGGGAGAAGAAAAGCAAAATTGTTAAAAAAAAGACCCAAAAGTCCTTTTTAGGACTACTGTGTGTGTGGGGGCAGCAGTTTATTTTGTGTGGGGGGAAAAAAAACAAAAAATTCATATATTCTGTTTAGTGTGCAAAGTTGCAGATTAGAGCACATTCTGTTTAGTGTGCAAAGTTGCAGATTAGAGCACATTCTGTTTAGTGTGCAAAGTTGCAGATTAGAGCACATTCAGTTTAGTGTGCAAAGTTGCAGATTAGAGCACATTCAGTTTAGTGTGCAAAGTTGCAGATTAGAGCACATTCTGTTAAGTGTTCAAACTGTAAAATATCAAAGTCACATATTCCATTCAGTGTGCGTCGCCGCAGTTTAGCAGCACATTCTGTGTACTGTGCACAGTTGCAGAATAGGAAGAAATACTGTTAAGTCTTCAAACTGTAAAATATCAAAGTCACATATTCCATTCAGTGTGCGTCGCCGCAGTTTAGCAGCACATTCTGTGTACTGTGCACAGTTGCAGAATAGGAAGAAATACTGTTAAGTCTTCAAACTGTAAAATATCAAAGTCACATATTCCATTCAGTGTGCGTCGCCGCAGTTTAGCAGCACATTCTGTGTACTGTGCACAGTTGCAGAATAGGAAGAAATACTGTTAAGTCTTCAAACTGTAAAATATCAAAGTCACATATTCCATTCAGTGTGCGTCACCGCAGTTTAGCAGCAAATTCTGTGTACTGTGCACAGTTGCAGAATAGGAAGAAATACTGTTAAGTCTTCAAACTGTAAAATATCAAAGTCACATATTCCATTCAGTGTGCGTCACCGCAGTTTAGCAGCACATTCTGTGTACTGTGCACAGTTGCAGAATAGGAAGAAATACTGTTAAGTCTTCAAACTGTAAAATATCAAAGTCACATATTCCATTCAGTGTGCGTCGCCCAGTTTAGCAGCACATTCTGTGTACTGTGCACAGTTGCAGAATAGGAAGAAATACTGTTAAGTCTTCAAACTGTAAAATATCAAAGTCACATATTCCATTCAGTGTGCGTCGCCGCAGTTTAGCAGCACATTCTGTGTACTGTGCACAGTTGCAGAATAGGAAGAAATACTGTTAAGTCTTCAAACTGTAAAATATCAAAGTCACATATTCCATTCAGTGTGCGTCGCCGCAGTTTAGCAGCACATTCTGTGTACTGTGCACAGTTGCAGAATAGGAAGAAATACTGTCAAGTCTTCAAACTGTAAAATATCAAAGTCACATATTCCATTCAGTGTGCGTCGCCCAGTTTAGCAGCACATTCTGTGTACTGTGCACAGTTGCAGAATAGGAAGAAATACTGTTAAGTCTTCAAACTGTAAAATATCAAAGTCACATATTCCATTCAGTGTGCGTCACCGCAGTTTAGCAGCACATTCTGTGTACTGTGCACAGTTGCAGAATAGGAAGAAATACTGTTAAGTCTTCAAACTGTAAAATATCAAAGTCACATATTCCATTCAGTGTGCGTCGCCCAGTTTAGCAGCACATTCTGTGTACTGTGCACAGTTGCAGAATAGGAAGAAATACTGTTAAGTCTTCAAACTGTAAAATATCAAAGTCACATATTCCATTCAGTGTGCGTCGCCGCAGTTTAGCAGCACATTCTGTGTACTGTGCACAGTTGCAGAATAGGAAGAAATACTGTTAAGTCTTCAAACTGTAAAATATCAAAGTCACATATTCCATTCAGTGTGCGTCGCCGCAGTTTAGCAGCACATTCTGTGTACTGTGCACAGTTGCAGAATAGGAAGAAATACTGTTAAGTGTTCAAACTGTAAAATATCAAAGTCACATATTCCATTCAGTGTGCGTCGCCCAGTTTAGCAGCACATTCTGTGTACTGTGCACAGTTGCAGAATAGGAAGAAATACTGTTAAGTGTTCAAACTGTAAAATATCAAAGTCACATATTCCATTCAGTGTGCGTCGCCCAGTTTAGCAGCACATTCTGTGTACTGTGCACAGTTGCAGAATAGGAAGAAATACTGTTAAGTCTTCAAACTGTAAAATATCAAAGTCACATATTCCATTCAGTGTGCGTCGCCGCAGTTTAGCAGCACATTCTGTGTACTGTGCACAGTTGCAGAATAGGAAGAAATACTGTTAAGTCTTCAAACTGTAAAATATCAAAGTCACATATTCCATTCAGTGTGCGTCACCGCAGTTTAGCAGCACATTCTGTGTACTGTGCACAGTTGCAGATTTGAAGCACATATTCCGTGTAATATGAAGATGGCGGGTAAAAAGGGACGGGGAAGTGGACGTGATCCTGATAGTTCAGGGCGCGGGTCAGGACGCGTAGAAACTGTGCCTGGTGCCAGAGCACAAGAAAGAAAGACATCCACCATACCTAGCTTCATGACTCATTTTACAGGGCGTCGCAGGACATCACTCTCGAGGTCCGACCACTGCGAACAGGTGGTCGGTTGGATGTCAGCTGATACTGCTTCCAGTCGGTTAAGCACCACCCTGTCTTCCACCAAGTCCACTCTCAGTAGCCAAGAGTCTGGTCAACATAATCCTCACTCTGATCATCCTTCCTCCCACCATAGACGGTCTGGTCAAAGAAGTGATCCCACACTAGGATATAGTGAGGAGCTCGTCTCATCACCAATCCTTCATTTGACCCTCTCTCCAAGCACGCTTGCAGAGGAACATGACATCTTGTGCCCTGATTCACAACCTCTGGAGGGTACCCAATCACAAGAAGATGACAGATGTGAACGGCATTTAAGGTCAAAGGAAGTAGTGGATGATGATGATGATGATGAGACACAGTTGCCATTAAATCAACCACTATTACTGTCTCAAGACCTTGTTGAGGAGGATGATATACAGTTGTCAATGACTGAGTATGTGGTGGGATCAAGACATGAGGAGGATGATCAGAGTGAGGAAGTGGAGGAGGACTTGGTGGACGATGAGGTGACTGACCCCACCTGGGAAGGTGTAGAGCCGAGCGATGTCAGCAGTCCTGAGGGTGAGCCATCTGCAGCACCGCAACAGGCTGGAAGAGGCAGTGGTGTGGCTACAGAAAGAAGGCGGACCGCACCAAACCGGCCCGCAAATGTTCCACGGAGCACCCCCTTGCGTAAATCTACCTTGCCAAGGGGTAGGTGTTCCGCGGTATGGCGTTTTTTTAAGGAAAGTGCGGACGACAAAAGAATTGTAGTTTGCAACCTGTGCCACACCAGAATGAGCCGAGGCATGAACACTAGAAACCTCACCACCACCAGCATGATCCGACACATGGCATCCAAGCACCGTAGTAAGTGGGAGGAACGCCTGGATCGCCCATCTGTGTCTGCAGGCCACACCACTGCCTCCTCTTCCCCTGTTTTCGGTGCCGGCCAATCGCCTGTCGAAGGCGCAGGCCCGCATACCTCCCGCCCTGCACCTGTACCATCTGAAGCACCATCAGCGACCACATCCACTTCCCTGTCCCAGCGCAGCGTCCAAATGTCGTTACCCCAGGCATTTGAGCGCAAGCGAAAATACCCAGCCACCCACCCACAGGCCATAGCACTAACCTCACACCTTTCCAAATTACTGGCCATCGAAATGCTGCCATTTAGGCTTGTGGAGACTGAGTCCTTCCGCAGCCTGATGGCAGCAGCTGTCCCTCGGTACGCGGTCCCCAGCCGCCACTACTTTTCCCGGTGTGCCATCCCCGCATTACACCACCATGTGTCCCGTAACATCACCCGTGCCCTGACCAACGCAGTTACTGGGAAGGTCCACTTAACGACTGACACATGGACAAGTGCTTGTGGCCAGGGACGCTACATTTCCCTGACGGCACACTGGGTGAATGTCGTGGAGGCTGGGAGCGACTCGGACCCTGGGATGGCACGGGTGCTACCCACGCCGAGGATTGCGGGCCCTACCTCCATCAGGGTTTCCGCCAGCACCTACGTTATTGGCTCCTCCTCCTCCGTTTCCACCTCCGAATTCTCTGCACGCAGCGCCACTCCCCCATCAGCCGGTAGCTGGAAGCAGTGTAGCACTGCAGTGGGGAAGCGTCAACAGGCCGTGCTGAAGCTGATCTGCCTTGGGGACAAACAGCACACGGCCTCAGAGCTGTTGCAGGGGATTAGTCACCAGACCGAGCAGTGGCTCTCGCCACTCAACCTGCAACCAGGCATGGTTGTGTGTGATAATGGGCGTAACTTGGTGGCGGCTTTGGAGCTCGGCAAGCTCACACACGTACCATGCCTAGCGCATGTATTTAATTTAGTGGTTCAGCGATTTCTAAAAACCTACCCCAATGTGCATGATCTCTTGACCAAGGTGCGCCGCGTGTGTGCACATTTCCGTAAGTCATCTACAGCTTCAGCCGGCCTGTTGAAGCTGCAGCAGCGCTTACAATTGCCAGCTCACCGGCTGCTGTGTGACGTGAGCACGCGCTGGAACTCCACCTTCCACATGTTGGCCCGGCTTTGTGAGCAGCAGAGGGCAGTAGTGGAGTACCAGCTGTTACACGGTCGTCGCCTCTCCGTTCAACTTCCTGTAATCAGAAGTGAGGAGTGGGAATGGATGTCAGACCTCTGTGAGGTTTTACGCAATTTTGAGGAATCGACACAGATGGTGAGCGGCGATAACGCTATTATCAGTGTAACCATCCCACTTCTGTGTCTACTGAAACGCTCGCTGCTCACAATTAAAACTGACGCTTTGCATGTGGAAGAGGTGGAAATGCGGGAGGAAGAGCTTACACAAGGTGATAGCCAGAGCACCCTCACTTCGTCTTCTCAGCGACAATTGGAGGAGGCGGAGGAGGAGGAGGAGGAGGAGGAAGACACGGTTGCCTCCGCTACAGAGGGTAGCCATGGAACTTTAGTTCCATCTCTTCAGCGTGGGTGGGCAGAAGAGGAGGAAGAGGATGAGGAGATTGAGAGTCATCCTCCTGGTGAGGACAGCGAAATCTTGACTGTTGGTACTCTGGCACACATGGCTGACTTTATGTTAGGCTGCCTTTCCCGTGACCCACGCGTTATACGCATTTTAGACAACACGGATTACTGGGTGTTCACCCTTCTGGACCCCCGCTACAAAGAGAATTTCTCATCTCTCATTCCTCCGGTGGAGAGGACAAGCAAAATGGTGCAATACCAGAAGGTTCTTGTCGAAAAATTGCTCCAAAATTTTCCATCTGACAACGCTGGCGGCAGAGTACGTGCTACCTTGGCCAACCGAGAAGGGGAGAAAAGGGGAGCACACAGCAGTTCCGACAAAGGCAAGGCAACACTCTCCAAGGCGTGGGACACCTTCATGACACCCCGCCAGCACCCTCACCCTGATGCGCAGCCTAGTGTCACAAGGAGGGAAAAGTTTTGGAAGATGGTGAAGGAGTACGTAGCAGACCGTGTCAGCGTCCTCAATGATCCCTCTGTGCCTTACAACTACTGGGTGTCCAAGCTGGACACGTGGTATGAACTGGCACTCTACGCCTTGGAGGTGCTGGCCTGCCCTGCCGCCAGCGTTCTGTCTGAGCGGGTATTTAGTGCTGCTGGTGGCATCATAACAGATAAGCGTATCCGCCTTTCCACCGACAATGCTGATAGGTTGACACTTATAAAAATGAACAAGGCCTGGATTTCCCCTGACTTCTCCACTCCACTGGAGGAAAGCCCCGGGGGAACATAAACTCACTTTATATATGTTATTTACAATGATGGGAATACTCTGTATTCCCATTCACCCCTTCCACCCAAAAAACGGGTATATGGTTGACTCTCTTCCATATACCCTGTGATATAATTTTTATATAGGGCCAGCTCACCAGCGGGCCCTGTGATATAATTTTTATATAGGGCCAGCTCACCAGCGGGCCCTGTTTGACAATTTTTGTATAGGTCAGCTCACCAGCGGGCCTTCTCATATAATGTTTTATTGGGTCAGCTCTCTAGCGGGCGATCTCATATAATGTTTTATAGCGTCAGCTCACTAGCGGGCCTTCGCATATAATGTTTAGGATGGTCAGCTCCGCAGCAGACCCTCACCCATAATGTTTTAGATGGTCTGCTCAGCGCACGTTTCCCTCTTAATCATGGCCTCAGTTCAGAAAAATCGAGGAAATTTTTGGGAGAATTTGCAGATGATATACAAGTAAATATACAGCAAATAATGTTTGGTAA
Organism: Rhinophrynus dorsalis; assembly: GCA_037306005.1. Lineage (NCBI taxonomy): Eukaryota > Metazoa > Chordata > Amphibia > Anura > Rhinophrynidae > Rhinophrynus > Rhinophrynus dorsalis. The sequence continues at coordinate 153,314,186 of CM074724.1, forward strand.
CAATTTTTCGCCTAAAGTCGTTTTTATCTGCCTTTTTGTGTGTTTTACGGTCAGTCTATAAAAATGGCGTACTACGGGCGAAAGATCGTTCCCAGCAGCGATGTTGGAGTCCAAGATGCATCCAGACATCCTCCCTATGCTGTCCCTGAACCATTTCTGTAATGTTTCCATCTTTTTCTGCCCTTTTCCTATGGACCAGGCACCCTCCCCTCATCAGAGCAGGGGGTGCCTGGTGTAATGCTCGAGTCCTCCCATTGACTTCAATGGGGCTCGGGTGCTCGGCCGAGCACTCGAGCCTCCGGGGGTGCTCGGTCAGAGCACCCGAACACCCGAGCATTGGGGTGCTCGCTCATCACTAGTAATTTGTCTTACAATATGGGGCTCTTAATTGTTTTTTCAGGATGGCTTTCCTAAGTTTGTATCCTTCCTACAGCAGCCAGGTATCTCTATTTACTTAAACTAAGCTGGAGCAATCTCATTGGCTAGAGATCACTCCAGCTTACAGACAGAAAGCCTCTATTATTGGAGAAGGCTGGAGAGAGGGAGGGGAGCAGAGGCAGAGCGACAGAATGAGGTACAGAGCTGGTAACCGCAGTCTATCCAGAAGTAGGTGCAGGGCTGTAGTTATTCTTTAGATTTTGGCCAAATAACGATGTTAAAAGTAAAATGAAGACACTATAACACATATTCGCTATATAGCCTACATATTAAGACTAACTTGTTTAGGAGTGAAAGTTCCGCTTTAAGGTTACCCAGAAGATTAAGAGGAACATCTAATTATTATTTCAGTGTGGAGGCAGCTTATATATATATATATATATATATCCTCCACATTAGCATTACCTGCTATAGATACTGAGTGGCTGCTACTGTATGTGTGTAGTACCGCTGAGATGTAGTTTAGGTTCATTGTTTGTTTTGCATCATTAGCATATGAGGTGCTCTCTTTCTTTTCTGTTAAGTTCTTCCTAGTACATCATCCTCAATATCATTGTATGTGGGTTGTAGTCAGTTGTATGCGTCTGCAGGGATTCCTGCATGTGCTGTGTAATGACAGAGGAAAAATTTGGTTGTGAAGTGGTGTTAACATCTACAGCATGCACTAAGCTTTCTTTGCTATTATATCCCTATAAATCCACCATCAATCCAACACAATCTGTTGACATCGGCGTGAATCTGCTGTGCCTTCAACAGTTTTACGATTTTATTCCACAATGGCTCATTTGCATATGGAAATGCAGTTTAATGAGCCAGTGTCGTATTCATGTGGGTGTGTTTATCTGTTAATCCATCAGATAGCCACATGCACTAAGCTCCGATAGCTGCCTCTGCTGTCAGAGTTCACAGTCCAAATATCACTCACTGCGGGCTGGTGATGTTGAGATCTACCTGTAGCTTTCTGAGCAGGTACAGCTATTATCGGAATCCCCCCCTCCCCCTTAAACAGCATAACAGTATTACAGTATATATTGATTTCATGAGTGCCAATGAGAACAAATATGTTAGCAAGATGGGTGACAAAAAAAAGTAAAAAATATAGGAGGAAAATACCAAACTATAAGTGTATAACTCCCTTAACCAGAGCAAATATACTTCTTATCTTGGATATGCAAATGCAAAATATTGTAACAGATATGTATAAAACATAAAGGAATAACCAAAGGCGTGTAAATTTCTTGTTATGTTCCCTTACATTGAAATACTTAAACCCTTAAGGATCGGCGCGCACACACGCGGCCGGGACTTAAGGACCACGGAGCTTTTTTTTTTTAAATTCCGATTCAGGGCTCTCTGAATGGTGTTCAGCCGAACAGGGAGCCCAGAAATTGATGACATACATGTACGTCATGGGTCCTTTAGGGACATCCACCCATGACGTTGTTAAGGGGTTAAAGGGATAGTAATGTTTCAAAATAAATGCAGCTCTATATTTTTTGGGCCATGTAGAGTTTTATTTTAATTCTCTATGATGTGTAGTTCCAGAGTAATTGAATCATAGTGTCCCCCCTCCCTCCCCTTTTACCTATGTAAAGATGCACAGCAAGACTGTCCGAATGGATTGCAGCAAGGGACAATCTTCTTTTAGCATAAAGAAAAACCTGCTCTCAAAGGGGGCAGAGTTTTCCTTATGCTCCTAGCCAGAAGATTGTCCCTTACTGTGAGTTGTCCAGTCAAGCGACCAGATTCCACATCTGTGGGGAGGTGGCTTACAGTAGGTAAAAGGGGTGGAAAAAGGACACTTTATAATTCAATTACTCTGGCAGTACTCATCCTAGGGAATGATAATACAGCTCTACATGGCCCAAAAACTATAAAGAATAATTGGAGCAGCATTTATTTTGAAACAATAGTATCCCTTTAAAACAAGCCATATAAACATCAGATATCTGCTCCTACCCTCCTCTTCTACACTTTGCCCTCCTCCCACCGCTCCCTTCATTATTTCAATCTCCTCTTCTGGGCTGTCTTAACCCCAATATAGCAGTCATCTCTGTGAACAGAACAAGCAGAGCTCTTTGTTACTGATATCACGGCATCCAGTATTCTATGTTATTGATGTTATGGCAACCAGCATTCTATGTTATTGATATTATTCTCCGCTAATGTCAACCTTTTGAAATGCATAGGACACAGACAATTCATTCTTTTTTTGGGGGTGGTGGTGTTAAATTCAGTTTCTATTCTTTAAATGAATGTTCTTGAAACTGTTAAAGGGATAGTAATAAAAGCAGCTCTAATTAATCATCAAAGTATTTGGACTTTGGAGAGTGTTATTACAATTCTGTCAGAGTTGTAGTTCAAGAGTAATTCAATGACAAAGTATCCCCCTCCCGCCCCTTTTACTGATGTAACACTGCTCACCTCAGAGCAGCAGGGAGTGTCCAAGTAGATTGCAGAGAGGGACAATCTTCAATTAAGATAAGGGAAAAACCTGAAAAAGTTGTCAAGGGGGGCAGGGCTTTCATTGTTCTCATAGGAATAAGATTGTCCCCTTCTGTTATCTGTCTGGTCTATGGACTGCGTTCTAAATCTGAGAAGAGATGGCTTACACTAGGTAAAAGGGGTGGGAGGGGAAACTTTGCTTGTGAATATCTCTAAAACCATAAAGGTTTGAGTGATAAGACTTATATCGTTCTTCATGTTTTTATAATGCCTACAAAATAAAATAAATATAAAACGAAGTATTACTATCCCTTTAAACACTTAAAGCTGTGACCAAACAAACTAGTACTCCAATAATGTAGATTCTACAGCAGACAAAACTGTCTTCTGTTATTCAATATTCATCTGCCTCTTAATCCTCCCCCTCCACTGAATCTACCCTCACTTCTTCATAACCCTTTTCCAATCTAGCTAAATCCTCCCAGGCCCTCTGAGTACTCTCGCTCCTCCATTCCCACTGCAATGTACCAGTGAACAAATGCACATTTGGTATACAGGATATCAAACTTGTGGTCCAGACAGGCTTCTGCAATGGCAGTCATGTTACTTAACATGCACACAGCTGGCACTACCGATGGAAGCTGATAGTTAATACTGACCTTAAATCCTGTTTTGCACCAGTCCACAAACTGAATCAAACTTCCTCTTTATCAGTTTTACCACCTAAGGGAGCTGGGCAAACGACCAGATGGGTACCACGTGATTCCCCCTGGACCATGTCCAGGGTGCTGTTCCCATGTTTCATTTCCATTCAGGCACAGATGGGACATGACCACATAAAAGACATCTGGGAGAAACAGACAAGGTAAATGAGGAAGGAAAGGAAGGAAAGATCTCTTTGAAGATCATTCTTTTTGCAGGTGGTGAATCCCAGGAGAAAACTACATCAGCAAAAACAAGACATGAGAGGTCTCACAGAAGGGGCAAGGGCAGACACAGAAATGTACAACAATCTGCAAGATCTGCTCTAAGGCAGCCAGATTGCGACCATCACCAAAGCGTTGGAATTACCAAAGATAAATGAGCAGATACAAGACTAGTCATAGATACCAAGGGGGCGCTGTTGAGGCAGTTCATAAAGAAAGACTGACCTGTTCACTACTTTCAAATGCTCTGAACTCCAGATAGATCAATGCCTGCCACATATCAAAGGACATAAACGGAGCAAATCACATATTAACTCCTTCATCGCTGCCAGATCCACATAGCTTTGTGTTAATTTTTTTTTAAGTAATGCAAAGACTTTCTTTTTCTAAATTTGTATTTTCCCTATGCATGGTCTTAAGGGTTGCCATGGCAGCATTGACATCCTTAGGCACCAGATCTCCCCCGTATAGCATGCAGAACGCTATATATTTGCCTGGTTTACAGGCTCAAAACATGTATTTGTGATATCTCCTATGGACAGCTGCTTATGGTATACTGTCAGAGTGTGATTTCAATATCATAGAATGCCGGTTGTCAGATAGCATTATCATAGAATGCTGGTTGCCCAGACAGCTATAGCACAGAATGCTGGTTGCCCAGACAGCCATACCACAGAATGCTGCTTGCCCTGAAATCAGAAGCATAGAATGCTGGTTACTTTGTTCACACAAATGACTGCCATCTTGGGGTGAACACCCTCCCGAGGAGGAGTGGGAAGTGTTGAAGGGGCGTTGGAAGAGAGAAAAGGTGAAGGGGTGGGGTTGGGAGGATGGAGAAGTGGTGAAGGAGGGGTTGGAAGGAGGGCAAAGTGATGAAGGTTGGTTGGTGAGAGGGAGAATTGGGGGTAGGAAGAGGTGGACATGATAAAGGGGATGTAGGAGGAAATCCCTTGACGTTTATGTGCCTTGTTTTAAGGGCTTCAATGTAAGGGCATATCTTAACAACATATTTGCATGTCACTGATTATTCTTCTACTAGCTTTAAAGCCCGTGCGCATGGGCCAACAAAGGCGGCGCTGCAGTCATGCACAGTACTGACTGCCTGAACGCGCCGCAGCTGATACTGAGCGGGGCGTTCCAAATTCAGACCGTAGTCCTCTCTGCTCTCCTTCCTGGGACAAGGTGCACAGAGAGGACTCTGGTCTGAATATGGAGCTCCCCGCTCTGTACTGTGCATGACTGCAGCACTCGCAGCCATGACGGCTTCTGACAAACATCCTTAGTGAATTATTATATAGGATGTTTTATACATATCTTATCTGCTACATTATATTGAGCTTGCATATCCGAGATAAGAATTCTTATTACCTTGGTTAACCTTTTGAGTGCTAGAGGGGTCTGCATAGCATTGCTTTGCAATATGTTGCTTACCCCATTGGGGCTCAAAGGGTTGCGTGATGCCTGCTGCTGTTTTTGGTGCTGAAGTCTCTCTCCAGCCTCGCTGCTCCCTGCCCTCCTTCCCCAACGATTCAACTCCCTTATGCCAGGATTATATGCTAATGATCATAGTCTTTCCCCTTTCCTTTGCATCCATAATTCTTAGTGCATATGGTGATGTGTGTCTCTATTGCCAAGGTGATGTGCTCATCACACATCGACAGACACACTTTACCTTAGCATTGCTGCTTAGTGCATCTCCCCCAAGAGCTACAACTATACAGGTCAAAAATGTCGGCTGCACAGACAGCAGGAATCAGGCTTCATTTCACCTGCTGTAGCACACTACCACCAGCCATATGTATTTCAGAAAATACTAGCTATGAGTAAATTCCTATTTTGACGGAGCTGTGTCCTTAAAACAGATCTCTGTTAAATTGATTCTTTCGATGTAGCCACAAAACTGCCTTGCTGTGTGTGTTTTAAGTTCTAATGCCTATGCACATACTGTATATTAAATGATCTACACTGTATAATGTTGATTTGTATCTCTTTATTTTGATGGGTTTCTATATGCTGATAATGAACATGACACAGTGAGGCAAACATATTATTCCATAGGGAAAAAACAGAAAAATCGCCATATCATCACTGATTTAAATGGGATATTTAAACCCTTTAAGCCTCAAGAGGTCTCTAACACACAGGTGGCCCTGGGTCTTCACGTGGCCCTCAGAGGCCTCTCTGGTGGCCCCCAGTCTTCTCTGTGGTACAGCAGGATAAGGAGATAACACACCCTTTTATACCAGAATGCCTACATCATTTTTCTTTTGACTCAGTGCATACCTCCCTTTGCACTTGAATTGTTCCACCTTCAACATCTGAGTTTCCTAGAAAGGTCTCCAACGCATTTTGAAGCTTGACTTGAGGGCTGCACACAGAGCCCTGGGGGAGGATATGGTTGATTATCACTGGTCTTAGGCATCATTAACATACCTGGGAACTTCCAGTCGAGGGCTACCCGGAGGGTAGTCCTCTGTTCACCAGGGGGTAACAAAAATGACGCTAACCGCGTCAAAAAGGGGCGGGGCTTGCCGCGAGTGGGGGGCTTAACCCTTTGAGTGCCAGAGTGGTACGGAATGCATTGCAAAGCAATGCATTCCTTACCACTCTGGCACTCAGAGGGCTGGGGACTGAGTATCAGCAGGAGAAAAAGCGGATGTGGCAGAGTTTCAACAGAAACTCTCCACATCCGGAGGAATCAGCCTCTGCCCCGGAGACCCGGTAAAGTTCTGTCAGAACCGGAGTCTCCGGGGCAAATCCGGAGAGTTCCCAGGTATGATCATTAAGGAAGGGTAAAATGTATTGTTCTAGAAAAAATGAACTGCTTGTATATGAATCAAGGGATAACAAGTAAAGTGCTACTATTTCAGTCAACCTTTTAAGGAGCAGAGTGGTAGGGAACCCATTGCAAAGCAATGCACTGCACACCTAATGTGATCACATATCCCTTTTTAAATCTTGGCCACATGCAAATTACATGAAAAATACCCTGCAGGACTCTACTGAATCAAATCAACCCTGCAATGTGTATTTTTTATAAGTGTCCCTGATTAAAAGGGATGTATGGTCACCTTATACAAAGCTAACTGGTCCTTAAAGGAAAAGTAATACTTAAAATGCAAAAAAAAATGTTGTGGGGTTTATCACCCTGAGTAAAACAGGGTACTCCCACTGCTGAAAGGTGTTTAATTCAAAGTTATTACAGCTCAAACTTGAATTTTTTCGGTGCAGTATCACAGTGGCCTGGAAATATACAGTGGCACTGTTGCTACACCATCCTATGGAAGTTTACGGTCAACTGACAAGAGCTGTCCATAGGATGGTGTTGAAACGGTGCCACTGTACTTTTTCAGGTCACTGTGATATTGCACCTAAAAATTTCAAGTTTGAGCTGTAATAACTTTTGAATAAAACATCTTTCAGCAGTGGGAGCACTCTTTTTTTATTCAGGGGGAAAATTCCGACAACATAAATATATATTTTTTACATTTTAAGTATTACTATTCCTTTAAAGGATTTAATAAATAGGTCTAGGTGCTAATTTAGTATAGTAATGCATATCTGCTTGGGATACAAACTGCTCGGTTTGCACTACCTTTTTCATTACAATTAAATGAAGTGTGGCTTTTTGGAGGGTCATTTTATTTCAAAGTGTTTCAGCAATGTAGTGTACATCCACTGTTGTGTTTAAAGGGATAGCAATACTTAAAATGTAAAAAAAATATGTTGTAGGGTTTATCCCCCTGAGTAAAACAAGAGTACTACCACTGCTGAAAGGTGTTTCATTCAAAAGTTATTAATTTTCAAAGTTGAATTTTTTAGGTGCAGTATCACAGTGGCCGGAAATTGTAAAGTGGCGCTGTTGCTACACGATTCTATGGACAGCTCTGGTCCCGGGACCATAAATCTCCATAGGCTGGTGTAGCAACAGCGCCACTGTACAATTTCAGGCCACTGTGATATTGCACCTAAAAAATTCAACTAAAAAGTAATACTGTAGATAAGGAAAAAAGAAATCTATCAGTGCAAGTCCTATCTCTCAAACCTTTATGTTTTGAGCGATAGAAAGTTTTAAAGTTCCCTCCTCCCTCCCCTGTCCCTGACATCAACGTCTACCTGATAGCAGGAGATCCTGGTCCTAAATACCGAAATCTAAAAATAACTACTTCATTGGAACGGTCTACCAAGTGTGCTTGCAAACCCGGCACACTTTATAGACCCTTCCAATTAAGTATTTCTTTTTAGATTTCGGTATCACTGCTCTGCTGAAGAGCCGCTTCGAGTTGGCTGACCTGATTCTCCTGCTATCAGCTTTACAGCTGACAGCAGGGAGAGGGGAACTTTAAAATGTTATATCTCTCAGACCATAAAGTTTTGAGAGATAGGACTTGCACCAATCAATTTCTTATTTCCTTATCTACAATATTACTTTTTATTCTTTTAAGCCATTACTAACCCTTTAACACTTTGATTGACCAAAGGATGAGCAAAGCATTGAGGAACAAAACATTGCTTACCTGTCTGGCAAACAGAGGGTTAAACATGTTATTTTGATCATTTTTTCACTTTCTGATCTATGATGTTTTCCTTTCTAAATTCGTTCTTTCTCAGTCTGCATATACCATTCCATGTATTTTGTAGTCATCTGACCCACTAAAGCTGCTGCAGCTTCCACTTCTAAAGGATGTATTAGCTAATGTCTAATTGACATTATCGATCGTTAATGGCCATTCAAGGAAAAAGTAATGAGGTATTTGTGATTAAACTTCTATGTTATTACTTCTAATGAAAACTGTAAAGTGGAAGAAAAGCCAAGCACTGTACAAGAATAACTATTAATTTACCATTGAATCAAGATGGTATTCTACAGAAGTAGTCCCCAGTAGGGACAAGAGAAATTACTCTATAAGTAAGTTTCACAATACACAAAATACACTTTACAAAACAGGTGTTCAGTTGTATATTTCATTTGTCATTTTAAAGCAACACTAAAACCTAAAATGAGCTAGCATTATACAGACATAAATAATTTGAACTCCAGGCTAGACTGTATTCACATTTGTGATTTTCCAGGCCTTCAGGGTTTCCATTACAATAGAAATCTTGATAGGTGTCTCAGAAGTGATAGTGTTGTATTGCTTGTTAATGGGCCTGAGAGAAGATATCAGTATTTCTAAATGAAGCAGTGAGTACTAATCTCAATACATTAACAACATTAGCTGTGCATAAAAAAATAACCAAATTGTGTCTAGTTAGGATAATTTGCTCATGCATTAATAATGCCAATTTAGGATTATAGTTTAAGGATCTAACATAAAATAACTCAATTTGACAGATACTAGCTGAAAGTATGTGATATTTAAACTTGTATAACCCAATTTAATATTTTAGTGTTATGTTCCTTTACCCAATCAGACTGTAAGTATCATGTGATATCTGGAGGGGTGAGCAAGTTGTCTTACCTTTAAATGTTAACCCTTTATGTATCAGAGGAGTGCACTATGCACTGCATTGCCCACCCTATGGACCTTTCACCCCCAATAAAATTTGTCATTGAATGTATCTAGTAAAACTGCCTATAGGTTGTTAAATGACTTAAAAAAATGGCAATACTTTAATAGACATAGGGGGACATTTACTAATAGGTGATAAAGTAGTGATAAAGTGGAGATGACTTCTCCACTTTATCACTTCTCCAGGTCCTATGTTATTCTATAGAGCATTTGCACTAAGATATCCAAAGCTGAAGAAATATTAGTGCATAGGCTCCATAGAATAACATAGCAATGGGAGAAGTCATCTTCACTTTATCACCTCTTTAACACCGTTTAGTGAATCTCCCCCAGAGTGTTTTAAGAAGTACTCAGTGATGTCATCATTAACGTTCTCCACAGTATAAGCTGTTACGTACCTCTTTTCAGGACATCCCCTGTGCATGAAATAGTCAACCCATCACCCCATTTTCATGCGTACATAATGTGCACGGAAAGTCTTCCTCAAAGCAAATAGGTAAGCATAGAGAGCAGGATTGGCAGCTCAGAGGGAGAGCGCTGCCAATCATTTTAAGCATAAACAAGATGGCGGCACATTCTCTCTTGCTATCGAACACAAATCAGGTAGACTTCAATTATAATTAAGCTTGTTTTAAGCTTGTTTGGGGGTATAACCAAATGGAGTGGAGGCGGTAGGAATGTGACAGTTCCACTACAAGTATGTGTCTGGGTCACTTTTATGAACAAGGTAGGAGAGCATCTCTGACAGGTTACTCTCACGCTGCTCTGTTCTTTCCACTTCTCTGCTTCTCGCATTCTCGCTGTCAGTCTCTCTCTTTCTTCCCACTTTTGTTTGATGACCAACAACATATTTGTGAGTCAGCATGATTTTATGAAAAACAGATCATGTCAAACTAATTTACTTGCGTTCTGGGAAAGAGTAAGTGGTAAATTTGACAAGGGTATTGCTGTTGATGTAATATAGAGTACTTGTATTTTGCAAATGCCTTTGATATTGTGCCTCACAACAGGTTACTGCATAAATTAAAAGGCTTTGGTCTGGGAAGTGATGTCTGTGTGTGGATAGAGAACTAGTTCAATGATAGAATGCCGAGAGTTGGTGTCAGTGATTTGAAATGTGTTTGTTAATGATCTTGAAGTGAATATTAAAGGTAATGTCTCAATCTTTGCTGATGATGCTAAACTATGTAAAGAAATACAGAGCAGTATGTTTTATTTCTGACAAAAGATTTGGATAAACTGAATGAATCAGTGGAAAAATGGCAGATGAGTTTTAATAATATTGGCTAAATATAAGGCTATGCATTTGGTCATGGTACAGAAGAAAATTGATAATAATGACAGCTGTTTTCGGTGCAGATAGGATGTTGATCCAGGGAAATGTCAGACTGCCTTTTGAAGTCAGGAAGGATTTTTTACCCACTTGGGAATTAATTGGAAAGGCTTCAGTGGATGTTTTTCCCTTCCTCTATATCAACAAATGTGACATGGCAAAGACTGCACTCGATGGACTCATATCTGTTTTTTTAGCCTCATCAACTGTGTTACTAAGTTATTATTACTATGTTATAATGTTACTAGTTGAACAACCCATTACACAGGCCACAGTGCCACTGTCACCTGGTCGAGGGGCAGTCACGCGCAGTGGAGACTGCCCACGCCGCGGCTGATACAGAGCTGGATGCTCCTTCGTCCAGCTCTGTATCAGCCGCCGCGCGGGCAGTCTCTACTGCGCATGACTGCAGCACGCTCAGCAGTGTCTACTGCACATGTCGTGCGTTACACACTAATTAGCAAATTATTATATAGGATTATGTAACTCCTCTTCTCTTCCTCACATGGCATTATTGAACATGAAAAATGGACAGAGACTGGCAACAAAACTGATCTAAAGGAATAGGAAGATTTTAGTTATAATGAGAGACTGTTACTATACCACTCCCCTTCTCTCTTACATTTTCCTGCACCCTACAGCTTCTCTTTCTAGCACTCCCACACTCTCTCTCCCACTCTCTCCACCTCTCCCACTATGGCAACCTGTTTCTTCCACACACTCCAGTGCTTTTGCTCCCACCCTCTTTCTCTCAGGTGCCTTTTGACTCCCCTTGTCTCTCTGTCCCTCCAAATGTCCATACAAGATTAATTCCAAATTGGACGGGTTTGGAAATTCCTTGGATCCTCTAAATCGATCTGCATAAAGAATTGCAGATATTTCACTCACATCGAATTCCCAGTTACATTTCTAAGGAAAAATGTCAGAATCTTATCAGAAGAGCACCAATGTTTCAGATAGTGAATGAATGTTTCTGACAGATTCACCTGTGCTAGTGACATTCTCTTGTACTCATGAATATGTAATTCCAAAATTGTGTGTGTAATTGCCCATGTCAGCCCTGTCTGTTCAAACATGTCCCCCACTGAAATCAATGTGATTTAATATTTTATGTTTATACTAGTTGAAAAACCAGTTACACGGGCCACAGTGCCACTGCCAGCTGGTCGCGGGGCAGTCATGCACAGTAGAGACTGCCCATGCCGCGGCTGATACAGTGCCAGCTGGTCGCGGTGCAGTCATGCTCAGAAGAGACTGCCAGCACCGCGGCCGATACAAAGCTGGACGCTCCTTCAGAGCTCCCCGCTCTGTATCAGCCTCGTCACTGGCAGTCTCTACTGCGCATGACTGCAGCACACGCAGCAGTCTCTACTGTGCATGACTGTGTCATTATACACATTTTAGCGAATTATTATATAGGATAAGTCGGACTTTCTATGGAAGAGCTCGGTACTTTTCATCAAACACTACTTATAAAGGTCTGACCTTCCAGCCATCCTTCAGAACTTAATTTAGGATACAGTGATTTAGGTCCAATAAAATCAAACTAGCAAAGGATGCACACCGGCAACCAAGCAAGTAAAGGCAGGGAGAATGAAGAGATGTACCATTGTCTTTTTGCAAATAGACTGTCTAACAACCCAGCAACAACCCACTATCCACTTGTAGTCACAGAGCCTCACATTCACTGTCTGCTTCCCAAGGCTCATTCCATTGCACACTGCCTGCAATCCCAGCCTTGTTCCACCATCCCACTGACAGTCTCAAATCAACCCATGCACTATCTGACACCCTAGCCTTGTTCTACTGTCCCATTTTTAGTCGCAGACCCAGTCATACACTGTCCGTAACCTCAGCCTTATGCCACTGTGTCATTTTTAGCTACAGACTCATACATACTCTGTCTGACACCCCCCTTGGTTTCACTGCCCCACTGCCAGTCACCGAATCACACATACTGTCAATCCTCCATGCTGTCATACTCCTCTAACTAATGTGACCCTGTGACTCCCATTCACCTCCCTCTGCTTACCTCAGTGACCTGTCCGCTGTTGTTCACCGTCACATTCTCTTAGCTTTGGGACATAGCTACTTCCCTTCCCTGTCTTGTCCTCTTCTGACACAATTGTGTTAATCATGTCACTGGGGGAGTGACAGGATTAACACAATTGTGTCAGAAGAGGACAAGACAGGGAAGGGATGTGTCTAAGTCCCCAAGCTAAGAGAAGGTGACTGTGAGCAACAGTGGAGAGAAAGGGAGAATGATGGAGGATTGATACAGTGGTTGTTAAGGGAGAGAGGTGGAGGAGAACCACACTGGAATGGATGGTGTAGGATTGGCATGGGGGACTCAGAAGGGACAATTAAATAGATATAATAATATTTTATGTTGCTGGCATCATTTAAACTTGCACGAATGCAAAGCATGATGCCTCTATTGTTTGACATCTCAAAAGCTGATTAGATTACATAACCATTTCATGAAACAAAAATAGGGCGAGTTGTTTCTGTAATTGCATATCAAACCATATAAGCATGTTTATACATGATGGAACATTTCTATATGATTGATATAATTATACACATGTAGGATGTTTAAATGTAATTTTATTTTCGCTGATTCTTCCTCGTGATTGTCAGTCTGGACTATGTCTGAAAGCAAATATGCCTCTTAAAGGGATAGTAATGTCAGAAAAAAGTATTAACTACATGGTATATACAATTAAAAGAGAGTACTTGCACTTATTTGTATCTCTCAAACCGTTATGGTTTGAGAGATATAGGAAAATAAAGTTCTCTGGTCCCTCCCCTTTCTGCTTGACAAGCTGTAAAGCTGTCAGAAGAAGATTCTGGTCTCTTGACCAGATGCGGCTCTTCAGCAGCACCGACATAGCGATACCTAAAGATAAATACTTCATTTGGAACTGTCTACAAAGTGTGCCTGGCTTGCAAGCACACTTTGTAGACCGTCCCAATTAACTATTTATTTCTAAATAGCGTGATTTCGGCTCTGCTGAAGAGCCTCCGTCTGGTCAAATGACTGAAATCTGAAGCTGTCAGCTAGATGGCAAACTTGAGTAAAACAGCCAGGAAAAGGCAACTTTAGCAAGTTATATCTCTCAAACCATTTGAGATTTGAGCGATAAGACTTACATTGATGTTAATCTTTTTTTAATGTCTACAATATTAAATCAACTTAAAATTAACCATTACTATCCCTTTAACCCTTTGAATGTGAGAATCATCTTTAACGCATCACTTTACAATGCTTTGGAGATGTCTCTAGCACCCAAGGGGTTAATGGGTGATTATTTAACTCATTTTATATGTGTATCATATTTTTAAAATACAAGAGTAGGCATCTTGCATCAAAACTGCAAGAAACACATAGAGGCTGATGTATTAAAGGGTTAGTAATGTATGATATTAATAAAATATAAATTAACTGGTTCAAGTCCCATTTCTCAAACATTTATGGTTTGAGAGATATAAAGTTTTAAAGTTCCCCCCTCACTCCTTTTTCACTGATGTCAGCTGTCAAGCTGACAGGAGGAGATTCAAGTCGTGAGACCCGACGGGGGCTCTTCAGTAGAGTCTAATTAGCTCTATGTAAAAAGAAATACTTCATTGGAACGATCTACAATGTGGGCTTGCAAACCAAGCTCACTTTGTAGACTGCTCCAATTAAGTATTTGTTTTTTTATTCCGGCTCTGCTGAAGAGCTGCCAGACGGTCCCGGGACTAGGATCTCCTTCTGTCAACTAGAGCACTGACGTCAGTGAAAGGGGAGGGAGGGTGGAACTTTAAAACCTTATATCTCTCAAACTATAAATGTTTGAGAGACGAGACTTGCACCAGTTAATTTTTTTAATATCTACAATATTATATGTTATTAATATCAGACATTACTAACCCTTTAAGAGAAACTGGAGAAGTTCTGGTGCAAACTAACTGTGCCATAGGGGACAAAATAAAATTTCATAAATTAGGATTTAACCATTTGAATGGCAGAGAAGTGTCCAACACATTCAGTGTTAGAGAGGTTTTTGGCACGTAGCAATTCATCAAGGTCTCTCTAGTCTTTAAGAGAGTTGTACAACATATTATGAAGCAAAGTGTTGCATACCCCGTTGGTCCTTAATGGGTTAAATCAAACGGAATTTTTATTTGTCTCATAAAGTGCAATAGGTTTGGCCCTAAATTGATTTATTTTACTCTTATACTTTAGGCCGTGGGAGGCCTCCAGCTGCTGCTTGACTACAACTACCAGTCACTGGTGGGCTGATATGGGAGTTGCAGTCTGGCAGTAGCTGGAGGACCTCATGTTACCCACAACCACATTAGGCCCCATTAAGAGTTATCTATTACTATATGTATATACTGGGTTTGAAAACTGTCTGGCATTGGAGGAGTTAAAATCTTGCTATAATTCCTTGGGAATCTTTATTTGTTCACCTTTGGTGCAGTTAATTAGCCTCAGAATGACTCCAGTTTGTCATAGTACATCAGCCCCACAATGTCTTTGATGTGTACATGTTGAGAACTTTTGCTCAGAAGTTACAAAGGACTGTGTTATACAATATGAACACTCTGTACAGTACCAAAATAGCTGTAGCTTTCAGTACCATGGACAGACGCCATGGATTGAAGGCTCATCACGGCCGTCCTCTTACATTAGTTCAGTATCACAAGTATTGTGACTGCTGTCTGTGTTGGGAACTTGAATCTGTTTGATTTATTTCTCATAGATGGCAAGGCCAGGGACATTCCTAACACTTAACTATGTTTATTTTTCCCTTATTCTGCAGTATCACTCTTCTGTACTGCATCAGTAGCACTGTTTTTACTTTATGGAAGTTATTTAACAATTTGAGTGCCAGAGGGGTACACAAAAGCATTGCTTTGCAGTGTGTTGTGCACCTCTTTGGTGGCACTCATAGGGAGAGATTCACTAAGGTGTAATAAACAGTGATATCACGTCTCCACTTCCTATGTTATTCTATGGAGTCTATGCACTAAGATCCCTAAGGCTGGAGATCTTAGTGCATGGGATGTATAGAATAACATAGGAAGTGGAGAAGTGATGTCACTGGAGAAGTTTTCTCCACTTTATCACCTCTTTATCCCACCTTACTGAATCTCCCCCTTAACGTTACATGGCGCTGAACAGGGATATTGATAGGCACTCGTGAAAGGGACTAAAACCCAAAGTCTCATGCTTAAGGAATACCAACATCTCCTAAAATAAACCCTTTTCCTTAATATGGGCAGAAAATCAACTTGGACAGAAACATTTCTATTTGGTGTAGTTCTCCAGTCCAGAATTAATCTTTAAAGGGACAATAACACTTAATATGGAAAGCATACATGTTACATAGTTACATAGTTACATAGTAATTTAGGTTGAAAAAAGACTTGCGTCCATCCAGTTCAACCCTTTTCCTATTCCTGTTTACCATCGCTGACCCAAAAGAAGGCATCTGACTCCAAATGGCAATCAGATTTCTCCCTGGATCAACAAGCCCTAACTAAATATTAATCCCAATACTAACGTACATAGCCCTCTATATTATGCTCTTTTAAATAAGTATCCAGGCCCCTTTTAAAGGCATCTAATGTATTTGATAGCACCACCTCCTCCGGAAGTGCATTCCATACCTTTATTGTCTTTACTGTAAAGAAACCCTTCCGCTGTTGTAGACTAAAACTCCTTTCCTCAAGTCTAAGCGGGTGGCCCCTTGTCCTGTGTACTGTTCTGTTAATGAACAGGTCTTTTGAAAGCCCTTTATATGGGCCTTGAACATATTTATATAGTGTTATCATATCCCCTCTAAGACGCCGTTTCTCTAGTGTGTACAAGTTTAACTTTTCAAGCCTCTCTTCATAACTAAAACATTCCATTCCCCTTACTAGTTTTGTAGCCCTCCTCTGCACTCTCTCTAGTTCCATAATGTCCTTCTTCAGAAAGGGCGCCCAGAATTGAACAGCATATTCTAGGTGGGGTCTTACCATGGACCTGTAAAGAGGCATAATTATATCTTCCTCCCTTGAGTCAATACCCCTTTTAATACATGCCAATATCTTATTGGCCTTTGCAGCTGCCAGCTGGCACTGCATGTATTTCACAATTAATCCTAATGAATAAAACTCCCACTGCTGAACTTTGTTTTATTTAAAAGTTATTACAACTCAAATTTATATTTTTGAATGCAGTACTTCCATAGCATTAAATGTTGTGATGGTACTGTTGCTACAGCAATTTATGGACAATTCTGGTCAGCTGACCATAAACTTCCATAGGATGCTGTAGCAACAGCACCACTGTATAATTTCACACCATGGAGATACTGCACCTAAAATAAAGTAACATTTTTATTATAAAGGGATAGTAATACTTAAAATGTAAAAAAAATATAGATTGTAGTGTTTACCCCTCTGAGTAAAACAAGGGTACTCCCACTGCTGAAAGATCCTTTATTCATAAGTTATTACAGCTCAAATGTTATTTTTTTTTAGGTTCAGTATCACTGTTGCCTGAAATTGTACAGTGGCACTGTTGCTACACCATCCTATGGACAGCTCTGGTCAGTTGATCATAATTCTCCATAGGATGGTGTAGCAACAGTGCCACTGTACAATTTCAGGCCACAGTGATACTAGATATCATGTCCATGGAGGCAGACTATTATTGCAATAATATTTCTTATTAGAAAGCCTTAAATGGTAGGACCTTGGATTGTTCTGCAACAATGAATCAAGTCTGCGTCCTATATATGATCTCCGTTACCAAACAAAAAGGTGATTATGGAAAACCAATCCACACAGAATTAATTCATTGTTGCCATTAGAATTCTCTTTCAAACTAAGATAAACTGGGGTTTAGTGTTGGTTTAAAGCCCTGGACTTGTTGCCAGATCTGGCCATGTAGTGATGATGCTATTGTCTCTACTATAGTGGTGCATTTGGGCTGCACAGTGCACTGACAATGCATTAGCCTGGTCTAAGCTCTGGTTCTTTGGGGAACCTAAGAAATATGATCCCATATTTATAAAAGCAAACTGGAGTAATTCTGGAGTAAACTAACTGCACCACAGAGAAAAAAATACCATTCTTGTTTTACTAAATTGGGTTTTTAATCCCTCGAATGCTAGAGAAGTCTACAATGCATTACAAAGCAAAGGGTTAACGCAAAGGGTTAACTTTCTAAGACCCCCAGAAAGATACCATAAATGAGTCGGTAGATCTGTGTGTCAAACATGAGTTTTGTATATATTATTTAATCCATTGCATTCATCATCTGTACCTGTTACATTCAGTTTGACATTTTTATATAACTGTTATCCATAATGATTAAAACTTATTTTGGTATATATTATAATAGGAAATATTCAAAACTGTATACTTTTAAATGTTTGTAATTAAAACAGCATATTGCCAAAACATCCAAATGGCTCACCGATATGTTTTATCCTCAATATTTCAACTCCACTGAGGTTAAAGAGAGAGTCGTGAAGGCATAGTAATGGATCGTATTAAAGGGACAGTAATACTTGCAAATTACTAATCCCCATATTGTAGCTTTGTTAAAAAGAAACTTATTGCCTCCAGTGTCATTTCTGAAATCCTTATGGTTTGAGAGATGATAGCGCTCAAAGCTCCCCCCTCCCTCCCCCTTCTCTGACTGAACGCTGACTGCAAGGATATCCGGTATTACTTGCATCAGGCAGCTCTGCAGCATTGCCGAGATCGCATTTATAAAAAAGAAATCTTTCACTAAAATGGTCTTCTACGTTATCTCGGCTCAGCTGCAGAGCCGCCTGATGCATATAAGACTGTTGTACGACAGCTTCCCCTGCAGTCAGCGTTCAGTCAGGGAAGGGGGAGGGATGGTGAAATTTTGAGCGCTATTATCTCTCAAACCATAAGGGTTTGAGAGATGACACTGAGGCAGTGATTCTCAACCAGGGTGCCGTGGCACTTTGGTGTGCCACTGACATCATCTTAGGGTGCCCCACATTTTCTATGAAGACTAACAAAGATGGACTTTAAAATAAAGATTAATAGAAATTGTTCTGCACAATATGTTTAGTTTTGTTACAATGATTGTAAGACCTAATAATAACTGTATATTTATGTAATGTACCCTTCATTATGCCCTTGATAAAGTACATTAAATATGTTCGGGGTGCCCCGAATGTTCTAGATTATGTGTTAGGGGTGCCCTGAACAAAAAAGATTGAGAACCACTGCACTGAGGGCAATTAGTTTCTTTTTAACAAAGCTACAATATGGGGATTAGTAATTTGCAAGTATTACTATCCCTTTAAGTAACTTTAATTTTGTAGACAGTAAAAAAGTAATGTAATTGAGGCTACTCCTATTTGAGAGATATATGATTACAAAGTTCCCCCCTCCCTCCCCTTTCACTGACGTCAGGCTCTAGCTGAGAGAAGCAGATTCTGGTCCCAGGACCGTCCTGCAGCTCTTCAGCAGAGCCGAAATAGTGCAATATAGAAATAAATACTTCATTGGAACAGTCTCTAAAGTGTGCCTGGTTTGGATGCAAACTTTGTAAACCGTCCCAGTGAATTGTTTATTTCTATATTGCGCTATTTCGGCTCTGCTGAAGAGCCACAGGACGTCCCCAGGACCAGAATCTGCTTCTCTCAGCTAGAGCATTACATCAGTGAAAGGGGAAGGAGGGGGGAACTTTGTAATCATATATCTCTCCAATAGGATTGGCCTCAATTACTTTTTTTTTTTTTTACTGTCTACAATATTAATGTTACTTAATACGATCCATTACTATCCCTTCAATAAATGAAAAACTGTTCTGTAGCCTAAAGCAGTTTCACAGCTTATGTTAGCCTGAATGGTCAAATTTAAAAAACTGGGTTGGCACAAAATGGCTGTCATTAGGTTTTTAACTCATGACTGTTCCTTTTTATCCCAGTGCATTTTACAGAAATCAGCCAGATAAATGCAAGTGAAAATCTATTTAAAAGGGCCAGGGTGCATGCAACATATTTCATACTCTTCTGATCCTTATAGTGTTAAAAACCCCCCAAATAAATTAACCATTAAATGTTTAAAATATCTACTTTGCAAACTCATGCCTCCTTTCCATACCTGGGATCTTTTCATTTTGGTCTTCCTGGAGGGGGACTCCTTTGGTGCCACTGGGGGAGATCTATGAGGCGATTTGTTTCAAAAAGTGGGAGGGGCTTAATCACGAGTGGGGGCAGGGCTTCACAGACCTGCAAAATCGCCTGGGGTAGGAGAATGAATGGAACAGAAGTAGGAGACACGGGAGAAACAGACGGGGAAGGAGCAGATGTGGGCAGCGTTTCAGAAGAAACTCCCCACATCCTGAGAATCAGCCTCTGTATTACTGGGTCTCTGGGACAAAACAGGAGAGTTCCCAGCTATGCTCTTTTCTCGTTCTCTAGATAGGATGAAATTAATGCTGAAGGTATGAATTGGTAGGGATAGCAGAGAGTACTAATGCTAATTGCAGGAGGTGCATATAGCTTAAGTATGCATAGTATATTGGAAAATTGTATCAATGGAATGTTAGTAGATCAGGGCTTAAAACTTGAAGTCCTTTGCTACTAGCCAGACATGAAAATTTACTGCAAGCCATAACATACCCACCAGGGCTGAATTTCTACTCGCTAGGGCTACATTTTTACTTGCCATTGGCTAGTGGCAAGTGGAAATTTTGAGCCCTGTACTAGATCATATATTTTTATTGGGTTGATGTACATAGAATAAATTAATTAGTTCTGGAGGAAACAACTGTACCATAGGGGGCTAATAAAATGTTCAAAATTCCCATTGTTTTGAAAAAAAGTTTTAATCCCTTGAATACTAGAAACACTGTGTTGGAGACCTCTACACACAAGAGTTTTGCCACAGAATTACTCCATGGGGAGATGCAGTAAGGCTCAACAAAGGTCCCATTTGTAGATATGGTGGTATCCTATTGGAATGTTGCCGCTTACATGGCGACCGTCAAAAGGGTAACATCAAAATATCAACATTAAAATATCAACATCAAATTGTCGCCTGTGTCAAAATGGCGCCTTCAAAATGCTGCTTATGTCAACCGTGTCAAAAGAGAGCTAGTGGTGGATTAATCCCTTAACTGCCTCAAACCGTGCCCATTTTGTAGACAGTTGTCATGAATATTTTTTTGTATGCAATGCTATTCGGCTCTCCAGACAAGCCGTCTGGTCTGGGGAGCAGTCTATCAGCTAGATCGCTAACGTAGCTTAAAGGGGTGGGAGGGGTAAACTTTATATAGCGATTACTATTAAACAAAATAAGTTATAGAAAAAAAAACGGATGCTTTAGTTTATTTATTTAATAACTTCAATATTAAAGCTTAAATATATGAAGTATTACTATCCCTTTAAAAAATGTACTAATTCTTTAAAGGCCCAATGTAATATAGCAATTTAATTTTGTTTTCCTGTGATAAAATTGGCTTGTTTCAGAATTGCTCCATTTTCTTTTGAATCTGGGCCTTATGCATCAAAGCAAACACATAATTCTGGGGCAAACCAGAGGTACCATAGAGGACAAGTTCAAATTCCCATTGATCTAAATGGATATTGTAATCACTTCTTGATGTGTTATATGGGTTGAAAGGCCCATTTAGATCAATGGGAATGTGGCAAATATCTGTTTCTCCACTACAGTGCAGATGGTTTGCTCCAGAATTTTTCCAGTTTGCTTTGAAAATACGAAGCTACAGGCAAACACATGCAGGCATGTCAGGTATGCTTTACTACTGGCTGAATAACTAATCGTGTCTCAGCAAATATAAAGCGTGGCATACCCATATTGTAGCATGTATAATTCAAGGGTTTTGTAGTTAAAAGTTCCACATTAGTGACACTTTGTTGGATTTTACAAATCTCCATGAAAACATGAGACCTAATGAAGGTTTTCCATGTAAATGAATACAGTAGAAATTTGGCACTGCCTTTGTATCTATGTCACTCATATACCCTTTATAATTACTCCAGCTGTTTCTGTTTCATATCCTGCAACTCATGTCAATAAAGCACGAGAGCAGATGGTTAGCTATTGATTATCTCAGCTGCATTACTTTGTGTGCCAATGATGGCAATAAGGTACCCCTGTATGGGATACCTGATGGTTTAATTGGCTGAAGGTGACCCTGTTCCAGCGATTTTTTTTTTACCTTAAAGATACATTTCTTGGTCAGTTTAGAAATTAACACAATTTATTATAATACAGTGACTGCTTTCAACTGTTAAACTGTAAATCCCAACTTACGTTGTCAGGGCACATTAACTCGTTGAATGCCAGAGGGGTATCCAGCTCCTTGTTTCGTAATGCATGGGATACCCCTATGGCTCTCAAAGGGTTAAGGAGAAGTGAAGCTATTCTGGAGAAAACCAACTACTCTATAAAGGCACATTTCCATTGATTAAATGGGACTTTTAACTCATTGAATGTTAAGGACTCTGAGGTCTCCAAAGAAGTGCTCTGCATACTTTGTTTGGGATCTCCCTATTATCCAAGAACTTAATTGTATGTAAATTAGCCATACAGCTATGCTCATAGGTTAAAAGGATAGTAATACTTTCATTTTACTAATCCCCGTCTTGTAGAACTTAAAAAAAAAATATTTTAATGCCCCAATCACATCTCTCAAACCTTTATGGTTTGAGAAAAAATCGATTTCAAAGTCCCTCCCCTTTCCCTGACATCAGCGTCTAGCTGTATGCAGGGGTATCCGACCCTGGGGCCATCCGGCGGCTCTGCAGCAGAGCCGAGATTGAGTTAATGAATTAAAAATCCTTCACTGAAATGGAATTCTACATGTGCTTGGAAAAATCCTTCACTGAAATTGTATTCTTTTCTTCGTTAACGTGATCTCGGCTCTGCTGCACAGCCCCGGATGGTTGTACAAAAGAATACTCCTGGAGTCAGCTAGAACACTGATCTCAGAGAAAGGGGAGGGAGGGGGGGACTTTTAAATCAATTTTCTCTCAAACCATAAAGGTTTGAGAGCTGTGATTGAGGGCATTAAAAATCTTTTTTTAAGTTCTATAAGATGGGGATTAGTAAAATTAAAGTATTACTATCCCTTTAACTTTACCTTCTGTAGTTAGCCATGGTGGGAAGAAGGACCATTGCAGATTGCACTGTTCCTAAATGGACAACACTTGTGCTCAGCAAGTAACATACAAGTCCTATGTGCGAGCCCTGTAAGGTGATGGTTTCCACTGCACAGAGATTCATATCCAACCTCTGTCTGATTTTAACCCATTAAGAAACAGAAGGGTATATAGTGCTTTGTGAAGAATGCATTGCACACCCCTCTAGTCCCTAAAGGGTCAAAAGTACACGAGACAACACTTAAACAAATTACATTTATTGCCCTGTTTGTAGTTGTGGACATAGTTATTTTTACACGCTAAGAGGTCTCAGGCACAATTTCCTGGGACAACAACCCTCCTTTGATTGTGACCCTAGTAAAAGTAACCACAGTGTAAGTGCTACTGACCTGGCGAGAGAGAGAGAAATAATGTCTCAGTTCTGGCAGACATTTAAACAAATTAGAGTAAAGAGATCCACATGATGGTGCAGAGGTGACAAGCCCCACAGTTGCAGTTGCATTCTATGCACCCTTCCTGCAGTTATATCACTGGGCAGCTGTGATATTGAATGGTATTCAGTTACCAGTGTATTTTATCAGAACCAGTGTTCCAGCTTTCTCTTCCATGGGAATGTCAGTCAGTCTTCTGATATCCAGGAGACAAAGAGAAAGAGAGAGACATCAGTTCTCCATCAGACTGCAACAGTATTCATAAAACCTGTTAATAGGGTGTTGATATCTAGTTTTGCTTGAGTCTGATGAGCAGAACGGACTGCTCCCTCGGTCAACCAGGAAGAATCCTTTACAAAGTGGCTTGTGTCCTTGTCTGTGTATTTATCTGCTAACACAGATAACCAGTCAATTCACCAGCTCAGGCAACACAACAGTTAAACTTTGAAATGTATAAATACAGATGGGTAATGTACTAAGAGGATCATGGAACAATTATGGAGCAAACTAACTGTGCCATAGGTTGAATGAGGCCAAGGAATTTTCTGTGTTTTTACAACATTATATATACATTTTTTGGGTGAGGATTATCATTTGTAATACCAGTATATATCTGTTGATGTGTTTGGTTTGCTGTGGGTGCCATTGAGGGCATAGCAGTTGTTCAGTGTTATACAGTATCACTGGTGATGTCAACCCTGGAACTCATGGGGTTCATTATACAGATGCCTGTTACGTGGTTTTGGGAAGTACTGCATGTCTGGGTCAGTTTAATCTCAATATACATTGATATTTTGATGCATGAAACAGCTGTCTGCTGGAGTGAGTTACTTACTTTGTCACTCAGATGGCTGTCTTGGAATAAATAATTTTGTAGGTGTAGTACCACTGTATTTTCTTGCTGCTAAGCTTTTGTTTCTTCTGTGTTTGGAGAACAACTCGTTTTTCTTCACTTCCTATTCTGCGTTCCATCAGTGGGAAGCATAAACTCGTTTTGCTTGAGTGTGCATCAGATGTATCCATGTTCCCACAATACACACATCCAGATTACGTCCTCAGACATGTATAGGAAGAACCATCTGGAAATATCCTCTCAAGCATTCCACTAATGATCACAGTTTTGTTACCACAAGCCTGAGGAAGCAGCGTGTAGCTGTGTAAAGCATAGTGGTACTCAGTGGTATATTTTAATTGTTTTTAATTCATTATTAAAATATCTTATACTAGTTGAACAGCCCGTTACACGGGACACAGTGTCACAGCCACCCGGTCGTGGGGCAGTCACGCGCAGTAGAGACTGCCCGCGCCACGGCTGATACAGAGCTGGACACTCCTTCGGAGCACCCAGCTCTGTATCAGCCACAGCGCGGGCAGTCTCTACTGTGCATGACTGCAGCACGCACAGCAGTGTCTACTGCGCATGTCGCGGAGTTACACACAATTTAGCAAATTATTATATAGGATGAAGTTCAAGCTTGCCATTTTTGGAGATTTTTATTCCTGGATTGAAAAGTGACTGCATCCGTATTACACAGAACAGAGACAGTAGGGATTTTTCTGTATGCTGGAATAGTTCTGTATATGCTTATGTTTATTACATAGCCATACTCAAATGTGAGTGTAATTGTCATTTTAACTTCATTCTATATCTGGATTGATAGGGCACTACTGGCGCCCTTGTTCTTTTTTTCTTTTCTGTGTATAGTGTCATTTTCTCCTGAAGAAGTAACTTACATTATGAAACGCGTTGAGCATTATTTTAGGTTTGATATTGTATACTAGTTGAAGAGCCCGTGTACACGGCCACAGTGCCACCCAGCAACGGCTGCGCTACAGACATGCACAGTAGAGACTGCCCCATGCTGCGGCTGATACGGAGTGGGGCACTCAGAATTCAGACTGTAGTCCGCAGAAAGGATTATGGTCTGAATTCGGAGCTCCTCTCCGTTATCAGCTGTGGCACAGGCAGTCTCTACTGCGCATGACTGCAGCATGCACAGCCGCCTCTACTGCGCATGACGGCTTCTGACAAACACACATTTAGCAAATTATTATATAAGATGTAGTGATTGCAGTAATTACTGATTTTTATACAATAAATAATTTGCTTATATCTGATTTACCCCTTTATTTCTCTGAGACACTCAGGCCTAGATTTAAAGGCAACCGTTAAACCAGCCGCTAAGTGAAAAAGGCACATCGCTCGCAAATAATACAGGAGTTACGGCAGATTCAATAGCTACTCTACGAGAATAGCTATCGAGCGTAGGCACACAAAAAACACGTAACACAAAACCCGTTGTCGCTCATGTTAATGCACAACGGGCGGACAAATCACACGATAACTGAGCTCCAAACAACATGTAACATAACGGCTGCCGTTGTCAAGCAACCATGATTGATGCCAAAACAAATTCAAACACACATCCAATCCCAAAGCCCCAATGTATCAAATAACTTCAAATACACCTATATATACCCAAAAATAACCGCCACACACTGTCTGTTATCGAGTTCTTCAGAGCCAGATATCAGGACCCAGGAGCGGAGGATAGTGATCAGAGAGAGGGAGACAGGAGCGTTCATTGGAGGTAGAGGAGTTTTGGAGTTTGGAGAGAGGAGAGCATTGCACAGAATACGACACATAGCACACCTTTGCACATATTACATACACACATACAAACACATACACATACATACACATAGTCCTTTTATTTTATAACACCTCACACATTTTACTTTTATTTTTGACAGTGTGAATCTGGGAGTGAAAGTGTGTGACAGAGAGTGACTGGATCGAGTGTGTCTGTGAGGGCCTGTGGGAGTGCCTGGGTGTGACTGGGTGAATGATGGCGAGGAGAGGAGGACAGGAGAGAGGGATGGGGAGAGTAGTGGAGGAGGAGGAAGATCAGGAGGGGATCCCTCAGCAGAGCAGGGGTGGGAGAGGGAGATCCGCAGGGCGGAGGGGGACCCGGCCCACAAGAGCAGGAACACGCAGGACAGGGACAGAACCTGCAGTGGGACGAGGGGTAGTTGCTGGGGAGCACCCCACACAGTCAGGGTCAGACCAGGCAGGGCACTCCGGCTCTGAGTCATCCCATGCCGGAGCTGATGAGGCCAGGATCAGAGACCCAAAGTATACAGAGGAGGAGAACACGGCTCTTGTGGAAGCTGTCCTGGAGAGGCAGAGTGTTCTCCACCCGACAGCGAAGGTCCCTGGCCTGTCAGCGAGGAGGAAAGCAGCCTGGAACCAGATCTGCAGCCGGGTCAACGCGGTGGCTCCATGCAGACGGGACGTGGAGTCCATCAAGAAGCGATGGGGCGACTGCCGGAGGGTGGTCAAGACCAAGCTCTCCGAACTCGCCAAGCACGCCCGAGGCACTGGAGGTGGCCCACCTGTCCCTATCACCTTCTGCGGCTGGGAGGAGATGGTGCGCCAGAATATGTCCCCAACCCTGATCGAGGGGGTTGTTGGAGGAGCTGACACTGGGGATGAGAGGACCCTCCACACTACCGGTAAGTGCAACACTACAGAACAACACACTACAGTAACCAACACCAGCTGTACACACACTCACACCTCAACACATGTCCATCATTCATGCACACAACTGCACCAACACAGCACCCTGAGGGTTAAAAACAGGACACAACACAAGGACAAATATCAAGGTCCAACTTGGAACAAACCTGTCCAAGTCCTACTTCAACCCTCCTGTCGCTGTGCTCATCACACACAGTACACAAACCATGCAGTTCCAAATGTCGACTGTCATCACTGTTCACACACAATGTCACCCATGTCCCCGCTGGGATGTCAGCACTTAACCCCTTGAGTGCTAGAGGGATCATCAATGCATCGATCAACAATGCTTTGGCAACCCCTCTGGGACTCAAAGGGTTAACCAGACAACAATCAAGTCAATAGGCCAACGATCACATGCTACACAGGGGACATTCACTAAGCGGTGACAAACACATGGTGGAGAGAAATTCACCCTCACACATCCTCATTTCACCAATACCAGTGTTAGCCTATGGAGAATATGCAATAACATGAATCAAGTTGCTAAGGTCCCATCGTATACACTCCATAGAAAACACTGGAAATGGGGAAATGAGATCACTGGAGAAGTCAGCATTATGTACACTCCATCATGTCAACAACACCGCTTACTGAATCACAAAAAGGATGGAGCAGGTCACACATCACAGTGGCACTGAGAATAACTGCTTGTATGTGCAACACACAGGCCTCAAACAATACCCCAGAATTAAAGGGGGAAAAAGTAGGCCTTGGTGTTGTGTCTGCAATCATTTACCCTAACTTCAAATGACATATCTCACATCTGATTCCCACATGGATCCTCAGGGGTGCTGATGCCATGGATGGATGGTACACCAGACACTGTTTGCAGGATACACATGGGAACCAAATATCATCCATTGTACCTTGGTCACCAACAGGCCATGAATGTTAGATATCTCGGATTGAGTATGGTTGCCTCACTCAGAAGGATGGATGGGCTCATACTCAAAGAAAAACAGGCCTCAATCAGAGATATCCCTCACTACTGGCGTGATTGTTGCCCTTCAGGATTCAACTGGAACACACGACATGGACAGGATCCTGTCCAGTTCATCAATCTCTGATTGCCAGGGTGGTATCCCATGCCCTACAATGAAATGCATAGGATATGATCCTGACAACCAGAGAGTCACCTGTCAAGTAATGAAAAATTGTGAATTGGACGGGATCAGCTAAGAAGATAAGGTTGAATAACACTTGATTCCCACTGCACATCTGTTCAAACAAAGATATGCACACAAAGAAAATGGTCAGATATGTACCTTTCAAATGGCTCAAAATATGTCCCAACACGATGTGAACCCAGAGATCATCTCACTGCCTGTGATTGCCCTACTGGCCAGATATGTGCATCCATCAGAAACTAACTTACATTGATACCATCCAAATACACATACCTAGTATATCCCACTCTACGTAGATGGGATATACGAGGTATGCTCATATCCATCATATCAATCCAATGTATATTTTGATGGGTGCACATATATAGCCAGTAAGGCAATCACACCTACTGAAATGATCTCTGGCTTCATATCTGGAAAGGATATATTCATATCCATATGAAAGGTACACATCCACATGCATATATGACCATTTCTCCTTGTATGTAACTGTAATAGCATAGCAATTGTTAATTTCACCAACATGTGGATCCATGTTAGTCCTATCCCGCCAACCCTCATGGTTAGACAGATATCGCTCTATTTGACAGCTGGAGATTCCAGTCATTAGAACACACGGAGGCTCTTCAGCAGAGCCTAAATTGCCCCATTCAGAGATGGAGACATCTTTGAGATGGTCAACAAAGTGTGCCAGGTTTGCAAGCACACTCTGTTCACCATTCCAATGAGGTTTACATCTCTGAATGGGGCAATTTAGGCTCTGCTGAAGAGCCTCTGTGTGGTGAAATGACTGTCAAACATGTCAAAATGACTGTCAAATAGAGCAATATCTGTCTAACCATGTGGGTTGGAGGGATAGGACTAACATCGATCCACATCTATCTCTTACAATGCCTACAATATTACATCATGGTGAAATTAACCATTGCTATTCCGTTAAAGGGATAGTAATACCTAACATGTGAAAAGAAAAATATATTGCAGGGTTCATCCCCCGAGCAAAACAAGGGTATTCCCACTGCTCAAAGGTGTTTCATTCAAAATGTAGCACAGCTCATAGTTGACTACTCCAGCGGCAATATCACAGTGGCCTGGAACTCTAAAATGGCGATGTTGCTAGACCATCCTATGGACAGCTTACGTCCAGACGCAATAAATTCTCATAGGATAATGTAGCAACAGTGCCAATGTACAACTTCAGGCCACTGGGATATAGCACCAAAGCAATTTTACTCTGAGCTGGGAGACTTTTTGAACAAAAACCTCCTCCAGCAGTGGGAGTACCCTTGTTTCACTCAGGGTGATAAACCACAAAACATATATTTCCCTTTCTGCATTTCATGTATTAGTATCCCATTAATCCCATCATGGCTACGTTTACTAATCACACAATCTCAATTCTCCACACAGCTTATGGGCCTCCATCGCAGCAGGAGCCCGTGGAGGAGCCGACCACACCACCCAGTGAGGAGGATACAGAGGAGGGGACTAGCCACTGGGAAGCGTCTACAACCACCACACCTCCTCCCCAACTGGCTGCATCACCACTGCCTGCCTCTCAACTGCCTGCCTCTCAGCTGGCTGCCTCTCAACTGCCTGCCTCTCAACTGCCTGCCTCTCAACTGGCTGCCTCTCAACTGCCTGCCTCTCAACTGGCTGCCTCTCAACTGCCTGCCTCTCAACTGCCTGCCTCTCAACTGGCTGCCTCTCAACTGCCTGCCTCTCAACTGCCTGCCTCTCAACTGGCTGCCTCTCAACTGCCTGCCTCTCAACTGCCTGCCTCTCAACTGCCTGCCTCTCAACTGGCTGCCCCACCACAGGATGCTCGACAAATGTACAGCGGCTGGATTCAGGGGGAGAGATGGATGCATCCCACTAGCACCGGGAGCTATTACCCTCCAGCAGCAGCACCACCACCACCAGGGAGGCAATGGCTGCCCGGGAATGTGGCCACCAGCCAATATGGGCCATATTCCACCGAGATGGATCTACCCTCCTGGATGGCTCCCCAGCATGGCCCCAGGTATGATCCCAGGTGGGGGCCAAGCACCTACCACTGGCCAAGGTATGACCCTTGGCCACTTGACTACCAACACCTGGGCCTGATTGGGGAGCCCCAGCGCCCTCAGCCAAGGGACTTGTTCACCCCACCACCTCAACCAGCACAGACATCAGTGGGCAGCAGTGGGTCCCTTGATGTGGTGGGCACCCACACACCGTCTGTGCAAGCCACTCCACCGACACAAACAGCAGTAGCAGCCACAGCACACCCAGTACCAGCAGAGGAGACAGCAGAGGCTGGGGAGATAGAGGCTGAGGAGACAGCTGAACCTGTTGAAGCAGAGGCTGAGGAGACAGCTGAAGCTGGGGAAACAGAGGCTGAGGAGACAGCTGAAGCTGGGGAAACAGAGGCTGAGGAGACAGCTGAAGCTGGGGAAACAGCACATGTGTCACCGGCCACTCCCATCTCCAGCAGTCAACGCACCCCAGATCTGGAGGCTGAGTGCATGGCCCTTCAAAGAGGACAGCTCCGGGCAACCCACGCCACCAACGACAACCTCACGAGGAACCGGAGGGAATCCCGGAGGAACACGAACAGGTTGGAGACCAGAATCCAAGCTCTGGAGTCAGAGGTTGCCAGGGGGAACACACAACTCCACCAGATACATACGGGGATGATGGACATGTTTGCACAGGTGCTTGTGGAGTTGCGAGAGATTAACCGCAGGGAGAACCTGAGGATGGAGAGGGAGAACCTGCGTTCCACAGAGGGGTCCACTGCACCCACCACCCCTTCCAGTGTTACCCCAGAAGCCACACCTAGGGGACAGAGGGTGACAAGGCAATCAGCCAGGGCATCCACCTCTGGCACCAAGTCTAAGGCCCCCCCCCCAAAAAAAAAGAAATGAAAGGCCCAACCTGTCATCTGCCCCCTCAATAAATGAAAATTGTGCTTTTGAATCCTGTCTGATCTGCTGTGTAATCACTTATAGATTGGGTGGCAGGGTTGTCTCCAATGCATTGCCAAACAATGCAGTGAACTCAACTCCTGCCTGGGGGAAATGTTTGTGTGATGTTACAACATGGGTTCACACACACCCACACCGTTGTCCAAATTCACCTGGCAACCCATCCCTGTAGCCATATAACACAACAGTGTTACATGGCCATGATGTGTGTCAGATTTGATCAGAACATACCCCTTAGCACAACAACTGGTGCAACACTGAACATTCGTCTGCATCAATTGTTGTGTTTGAGGGGAAAACCAAACTAACAGCTATGCGACTTAGCAGGGAAATAACAAGCAGGACAGATTGAACATGCATCAATATGGTCTTTAAATCAAAATTCTATTGTGCAGCTGACATACTGGAGAACACAATGTACACCCTAGGATCTCAATGTGTGTGTTACACATTGTGATCCTAGGGTGAGCATTGTGTTCTCCAGCAAGTCAGTTGCACAACAGGAGTTTGAATCACAGCCTAACTTACTGCATAACCCAAAAATCTTCCTAAGATTTCATTGTGTAGCACGCACATTGGAACCTTAGGCTGAGCATTGGCTTATGTATTAAAGGGATAGTAAACCTTGAAAATAAGTTCATTCTATATTGTAGCCCTTAAAAAAACATGTAAAATGATATAAGTCTTATATCCCAAATCATATATGTTTGGTAGATAAGACTGATATCATTTTTCATGGTTTTTAAAGGGCTACAATGTGAAATAAACTTATTTTCAGGGTTTACTATCCCTTTAAGTTGTGTTGTTGTTTAACTAAGGTTATAACACACTTCACCAGTAATAACACTTGTCCACATGGTTGTTTTTGTTGATGTAGCCCATGTACTGAGATATGACAACCTACAGCAATCTCAGGACATTGATTATATTGAGCAACACACAAACCATGGACATCACATCACAGTGGAAGTGTGTCCCCTGTATCACCAGCTAATCACTCACAACACACATCAGTGTATCACTGCCATCATGTCATTGCATGTATACATCACAAAGTCCACTCATGGTCAGGCAACTAGTGGACTCCTGTGATGTAAATCATGCCTTCCTTTGTATGAGGGATACTCTAGCCTTGGGTACGGTTCCACATTGACAGGTGTTTGATCCAACATTCATTCATACAGACACGGATTGAGTAGTGATGTTTCTTGTGTATGTAGCCAATATGCATTAAACACTTGTATGAGCACAAAAAGGTACATCTGAACTAAATAGGAATACATTAGAAATGCTAGTGAACTGCTCATGTGTTGTCTACATCGTTTGGCATCTGTGTATGAGCAGTCTTACTGTACAGGTCTGATACCTGGATGTTAGTACACACATAAATTTGTGTCCATATGTGAATGTTCCAGTAGAGGTTGCTGTGAACATCAGGTCAAACATTGCATCACCAACACAATCACTTGGAACGCCAAGGGGTCAGCTTCATGGAAGTGTTGTCCAGACTTCAGTCCAGTCATATGGAAACTCCTCTGTTCAAGGATGGATCGTGCTATGGATGCCTGTGGGACAAGAGGACAGGATTTGGAACATCACCCTCGAAGTGATCGTCATGCAACAGCTACAACATCATGATCCTCTTAATCTTTCCCGTTACATAAGTCTACACAAACCACTGCTTTGTAATGTGTTGTGTACTGGTCTATGAACCATCATGGGGGGAACTAAGGGGATGTTAACCATCCTTAGGGATATTTGCCCCTGACATGGTTACACACATCAACAAATATGTCCTAATAGCTTCCTGAAAACAATATATTTGGGCTGCCACTGTCAGAGACAGGCCAAATATGTTTGGTTCATGGAGCTAGTAGGACATATTTGTTAATGTGTGTATTTCTTTCTGGGGCACATATCACTGCACACACATACACACACACAGGGCAGCATGGTGTCCATGGAGATGTGATCCACATTTCATGAGCTCCATGTTGTGTAACACACTATTACTGTCGATCCACCCCTCTGCTGCTTTATTCAACTGTAGCAAGCTACTGGTCCCATGTCCCCACGAATGCCCCCTGAACCCCTTATGTGACAGAGTTCTATCCGATGCATTGGCTTGGATGAGACTCCCTTGCTACAGGGGTACCATGGTTGCTATGGGTCTGATCCTAGCAGAACACTTTAGTTGGTGCCTAGGGAGCTGTGGGATATGCTGAACAAGGTTAAAGTGTTGTACCTTGGTTTCCAGGGGGGGCATGCATGATATCCTTGAGGTAGCAGTATCAACATGGACGACAGGTTGTCAGGTGTATTCGGAATCTCTAGGCCCAATCTGACTGGTCCACGGAATAGTTGATGCTGGTGGTCCATACTGCAGCCAGTGACAGGGCTGTGTCACTGATCCTGTGGGGTGAAACAGAACATGTGTGTTGTGGTGGGTGTGTATGCATGGATTGTGTGCATACATGTATTATACTCACAGCAGAAGTGATCCCTGATCAATCTGTCCCTTGTCTGCATCCCTGTTGGGGTTTCCTCACACTCAACGATATCCACAGGGTCTTCAGGTCTGGGTGGGGGATGGACATCGTCGATAAGTCTGGTGTCCACCGCGATATTATGTAGGATGGCACATGCCACGATGATGTCGCAGACCTTGCCTGGTGCATACTGCAATGCTCCCCCTGAGTGGTCCAGACATCGGAATCGGGACTTGAGGAGGCCGAAGGTCCGCTCAATGGCATTCCGTGTTCTGGCATGAGCCTGGTTATATCGTTCCTGGGCATCATTTTGGGGATTGGCGACCGGGGTGAGGAGCCATGGCTTGCATCCATAGCCAGCATCACCTGTGGAAAGTGAGTGACATGGTGTGACAAGGAGCACATATTGTGTAAATGTTGTTTTCTGTGGTGAACGTACTAGCACATGTGTATGTGGTGTCATTTGGTGCTGTTATCTCACCCAGAAGCCATCCGCCTGTATAGGTCCCATTTTCGAAATCCCTCTGCACAGATGAATTTCTGAGTATATGTGAATCGTGACAGCTCCCGGGAAATTTCGCACAGACATTCATTATGGCCAGGTTGCTGTCACACACCATCTGCACATTCATGGAGTGGAAGTTTTTGCGGTTCAGGAACATATGTCCCTGACGTGCTGGTGCTTTGATACGGACATGGGTGCAATCTATTGCACCCATGACCCTGGGCATGCCTCCCCTTGCATAGAAGCCCTGCTTCAGATGTGTCCACTCCATATCGGTGATGGGGAAACGTATGTAGGTACTGGCCTTGGCTTTGAGGGCTGGCAAGACCTGGGCCAGCACCCTGGAGAATGTGGCCTGGGACATGCCAGATGCGTAACCCTCTGTCGACTGAAAGGCGCCACTTGCCATGAAGTGTATGGCACACAGGAGTTTTTGAAGGCCAGTTAGAGCATGGTTATGGGTGCATATGGGATCCACCTGCTCCTTGATGACCTCATACAGGGCTATGATGCTGTGTGGCCTCAACCTGTAGCGATCAATAACCTCGTCATCGGTCATTCCAAAGAGAGTGACCCTTGGACGGTATACCCTGGGCCTTGGTGGTCGTCTATGCATCCTGGGCTGCTGCAGGGGTCCCTGTGGCAGCTGGGGAGCATCCTGTTGCTGCAGCTGTGCATCTGCAGGCAGGTGTCCTCCGGGTGGGGATGGGCTCCTGTGTGGCTGCTGAGCCAGAGCCTCCTCACTTGCAACAGGTGGAGGCTGTTGATGAGGCGTGCTTGGAGGTTGCTGATGTTCCCCAGCTCTCTCCCTTGCACGCCTTCTCCGCAGCCTTCGCAACAATATGTAACCCAACATACTGTTTGCTCTCTCT
Source organism: Rhinophrynus dorsalis (assembly GCA_037306005.1). Classification (NCBI taxonomy): domain Eukaryota; kingdom Metazoa; phylum Chordata; class Amphibia; order Anura; family Rhinophrynidae; genus Rhinophrynus; species Rhinophrynus dorsalis. The sequence continues at coordinate 153,348,975 of CM074724.1, forward strand.
ATCTGTCTCTCTCTCTCTCTATCTCTCTCTATCTCTCTCTATCTCTATCTCTCTCTCCCTCCCTGAGTGGAAAACAAGCCACAAGTGAGTGTGTTGAGTTGTCCCTTTAAGTACTTGCTAGGGCGTTGTGTAGGTGTGTTGATGAGGTGAGTGCTGACCAATGGTGAGTTGTTTTTGTCCAGGTAAGTGTTAGCAGGTGTGTGTGTGTTATAAGATGTGGTGTGTTGTGCTTGTTCTGTGTGTGCCATTTGCGGACGTGCAGTTGTGGGGTGCAGGTGGCGTGTTGATGTTGCCCAGGTGAGCTTGTATTTGCAGGTGTCCGCTTTGTGTGATGACCCCCATTGTTCCGTGCCATGTTGTGTTGTTGTTTTTGTGTGTTGTTGTCCCTGTGGTGTTGGTTGTTGTTGTTTGTGTAGTGATTTGTGTTGTGTGTGCATGTTTTTGTGTTGTTTTGGCATTGCACGGGTTAATTTTCCCATTTACATGGTTGTGCGGTAAGCATTTGGTGTGTTTTCCTCTGTAACGGGTGTTTTGTTTTGGCCGTTAAGTGTCTAACGGCTAAAAAAAGTGGGTCTTAACTTTTAGCCGTTAGGTGTGTCTTTTTTTCAGCCGTTAGCAGTACCGCAAGCCTTTGAATAGCTCTGGGCTATGTTGTTCCATGTGTCTGAATGCACGTTAGTGTATCGGCCGTAAGGATTCTGCAACTGCCGTTAGCTGTTGTTTAGACGGATCTTTGAATTGCAACATGACACTTAACGCACCCGTTAGTGATTTTTTTTGCTAACGGCTGCCTTTAAATCGAGCCCTCAGGCTGTTAGCATATGCCCCTCTCCTGCTGAATCCTCACTTAAAGTGGGTGGTTTGAACTTACACAGGAGGTTTGGTGTACCCTCTGGGAGTCCAGGTGACCCTATAACTACTTGTATACTTGGATTTCTGGCTGGAGGACAAGCGGGAAATGCAGAGGAGGAAACCACCGGGGTTTTATACCAGGAGTATTCTATATACTGAGAGGAGAAATGACAAACCTCTAAGCCATGAGTACATTTTCTGCAGAACACAGGGTGAAGGAGAAGGTGTGTCCACAGTGAAAATACTACATTGTTGTTTGTTTTTTGTTTTCTACTTTCTACTAAAGTGAATGGGTCCTTATTCTATATATTCTTTCCAAATTCCCATTGACTTAAGGCAGCTTTTGACACTTTGAATGCTGAAGAGGTCTTAAACCCTATGGTGCAGTTGTATTGCCTTAGAATTGCTCCAGTTCTTCTTATTAAAGAGGACCTGTAACCTTTTCAAGTCCTTCCTTAATCATAAAATCTCTAAAACTATTAAGCTAATTAGAAAACAAAAACACAAGTTATAGGTAGTTTAACCACTCTGCTGTTGAGGATGTGATGGGCCATCTCCTCTGAAGAGGGGAGGTTAAGGGGTTAATTTAAGGGACTGGGACTTACTTCCTTGAAGTCATCAGTCTCCTCTTGTACTCCATGGTCCCATGTGTCATTACATGTATGTGTGACATCCTCAAACATTCACACGATGATGGCACATGTGAAACAGAGCACCACTAGGCAACCAGGTATGTGGTTTTCTTTGTATCAGGATGGTGGCAGGCTCTTATGAGCCTTGAACTCAAACCACAAAGATTTTTTTTTAAACATACTCAGATTTGAGAGAGAGGAGATTACTCTTTCATTTGTGTGTGATTTCAGATATTTTACTAATCATGATCGCGAAATATCACAGGGTAATACACTATCATAATGGGAGGGGATGATGGGGGACACTGTTCCTGGTCACACGTATACCCACAAACTCAAAGCCACCCTTGTTTGAAGGAGGGGAGTCATCTCTTTCAAACAAGGACTATCTTAATCATTTTACAGTTGAGTGATCAGTGTGATAGCCAATCACCTAACACAGTTACCTGAGAGATGCATGTGAGCATGATGGGGCTCTTAAAGAGCCCTATCCCACCTCCCCTTTCTCTGAAAGTAGTAGGGTGCACTTGAATGAAAGCAGCGAGTCCCCTCTTTAATTCAAGAGTACCCTGTAATATTATGCATGTTGGGTGACAAGGTGATTATCCAATATGATGTACTTTACTTTGATTCTCAGATGCTGATTGCACCAAGGGAACACAGAAAAATATTTCTAGAATGGTGTTTGCCATTTACCTTATTGGAATGTAATTTATGCATGTTCATCAAAAAATTAAATTTGACTGAAACCTGCAAAAAAAACTGTGAAAACATGCTTAGCAGTAGGGTGGGCGAGGCTGAAAAGTCTTAGCATCTTAGTGGTTAAATAAATACATTTATTGAGACTAAAAGCTGTGTAGGTAACAGGTCTACTTTAAAGGGATAGTAATACTTAAGACGTAAAAAAATATATGTTGTAGGGTTTATGTCCCCGAATAAAACAAGGATACTCCGATTGCTGAAAGATATTTTATTAAAAAATTTATAAGATCTCAAACCTGAATTTTTTAGGTGCAATATCACAGTGGCCTGAAAATTTACAGTGGTGCTGTTGCTACACCATCCAATGGAGATTTATGGTCTACAGACCAGAGCTGTCCATAGAATGGCGTAGCAACAGTGCCACTGTAAATTTTCAGGCCACTGTGATATTGCACCTAAAAAATTCAAGTTTGAGCTGTTACAATTTTTTAATAAAATATCTCTCAGCAGTGGGAGTACCCTTGTTTTACTCAGGAGGATAAACCCTACAACATATTTTTTTAACATTTTAAGTATTACTATCCCTTTAAATCAGCTTGATAGTTCTCTCTTGGCGCCAGTTCTAGATACTGGCCATTATTTTCAATCCATTGACGTAGATTTATCAAAGGGGGTAAGGTTTACTACTTCTTATCTCCTTTTCATGCATGAAAAGATGCCATGAAATGCTAAGCTTTGCTACATTTTGATAAATCTAGGCCATTGTTTCGTTTTACTGTGATGGCAATAAGACATCCACGCTATGAAATCTGTCATGGCTAAAGTGCTGAATGGTACATTTCTGTAGTGCCTTTTCTAGTTAATGTTTTTATACAGATAATCTTACAATAGGAAGTATATAGAGGAAAAAAACACCAAATAATTATCTGCAGCGTCTGCATATTTAAAATGAAAATATATATAGATAATATCTATGTTTCTTATAATATTGCACTCAGAAACAATTCCTTAGGCATACCGAGTCCTTGACCTGCAGAGGTTACAGTCTAATCTGGGTTGAAGCATGTGAAGAAAATAAAAGGACCTGCCCAAGGTCAGAAGGATCTGACATGGGAATTGAACCACTTATCTCTTTTTGTAGCCCAGTATTCTAGTGTGTTATTAGTTGTGCCCTTCCTTTCCATATAATCCATGTACCTCAAAGAGGGATAAGCCTGTCATACAAAGCTTTTTTGTGCGCTTACTTAAAAAGCAATTATCAGGTTTTATGAAGTCTGCTCCAATGGGAATAATACATGGGGCTGCTATATTCAGCCCCAGAATGGCTTGTATTTGCCATATGGGTGTCAGAAGTCTGGAACCCAGCCACAAATGCCAGTTTTTTAGGTTTTTTTTGTCTCTGTGGTGGGCTATCAAGTCTGATACAGCGAACCTATATGAAATTGTATTTTGCAACACAGGAAACAGTTCTGTGTGATGCATTAGAGATAAAAAGAGGGGGGCATTTGGGAGCTACTTTCAGACCCCCATTCTGCTCCCCTGTTCTACTGGAGCTCATAACATGACCCAAATTAAACATTATGACTACTACCAGGAGCAGATGTTCCGATTAGTCAAATCTCATGATCGTCCATTATCAACTTTAGTATGGTGGACCACAGGTATGATTTTTCCAAAAGTAATAGTACTAGATCATCTCATTCTATAATGGTGTATTACTCTGCTGGTAGCATGTAATGGTGCATTTTTCTGCTGGTGACCTGTAATGGCACATTGCTATGATGGCTAAAAAAGGTTCTGGGACATTGAACTGGCATGACAAGGCTGAACATCAGCACTTAAAGGTTGTAAGCAGAAAGCTAAAAAGGAGCATTTCTGAAACAAACTCTACAGTAGAAGAATGCAAGAAAACTGCCAAAATGCCAGTTTGTTTAAATGGGACTTTTAACTAATTGAGTGCTAGATAGGATTCCAACACATTGCTACCCAGTGTATAGTTGACCTCTCTAGCATTTAAGGGTTTAAAACCACATTTAAAGCAATAGGAATTTTCCTTTGTCCCATATGCTGCAGCTGGTTTCCTCGGGGATTGCTCTATCTACATATGGCGTAATCTGGTTTCCTTTGACTTCCATAGAGAACAGCAGTAGTTAAGCATATGTATAGCTTTTCAACTTACTTAAAGTGATAGTAATATTTCACAAAAACAGCAGCTCCAATTAATCTTCATAGTATTTGAGCCATAGAGAGTGTTAGTTCATTACTTTGAGCTCTGTAGTTCAAGAGTAATTGGATGATAAAGTTTCCCCTCACACCCCTTTTACCTAGAGTAAGCCCCCACTCCTCAGATGTGGAATCCAGTCCATAGACCAGACAACTCACATCAAGGGTCAATATTCTTACTGTGAGAACAATAAAAACCCTGACCCCCTTGACAGGTTTTTCAGCTTTTTTCCCTTATGTTAATTGAAGATTGTCCCTCTCTGCAATCTACCTGGACACTCCCTGCTGCTTTAAGCTGAGCAGTGTTACATCAGTAGAAGGGGCGGGAGGGGGATACTTTTTCATTCAATTACTCTTGAAGTACAACTCTGAATGAATTGAAAAACACTCTTCAAGGCCTAAATACTATGAAGATTAATTAGAGCTGCTTTTATTATGAAACATTACTATCCCTTTAAGAATTCCCCCATGACAGTAAGGAGGAAGTGACCACCAGCAGGAAGAGCCCTGTGTTGATAGGAGGTGGTATTTGCAATTGATAGCATGTTGGGGCTGAGGTGACCACTTCCTCTTTAAATCTGCTCAGCTATTGTTGTGCCCATCCAGTAAGGGCATGGGTAGGCAGCCAGGCTTGGCTGGCCTTGGTCATGTTTACAATGGACATGCTCACCTCACGTTTTGACTTTAATAGTTTACATACCCCAATGGATCACTGGCCTAGGGGCTTGGGTTGGCTAAGTTATTAATGGCTGATTTACAATAAGGCAGAGTAGTCATCTGCCTACAGGCACACCCCACAGAGGGGTGCCTGTTATTGGGATTGCTTTTTCAAATTTTTTTTTTTAATTAGCCTCACTGGCTGCGCAGTGGCAGAACAATAATCCCCCACCCGGCGCCCGCTCCATGTTGCCCTCACATTGCCCCCCCCATTGTCTTTTTCTTACCTCCCTGGCAGATGATCTGTCATCTGGGCCTCTTTTGGCACAGTCCTGTAGGTGCTGAGCTCCCTCGTCAGCTCTTTAGGAATGCAGATCGCTGGGAGATGACATCATCTCCCAGCGTTCAGCATTCCTGAATAGGAGACCACGCGGGAGCTCCAGCAGCTACAGGACTGTGCCAATGGAGTCACAGATGACAGATCTCCTGCCAGGGAGGTAGGAAACGGACAACAGGGAAAGGTAGGAAACGGACAATGGGGGGGCAATGTGAGGGCAACATGGAGATGGTGGGGGCAAGTTGGAGCCAAAGGGGGGCAATGTGAGGGCAACATGGAGATGATAGGAGCAATGTGGAGCTACTGGGGGGCAAGTTGGAGCAGATGGAGGGCAATATGGAGATGGTGGGGGCAATGTGGAGCTGATGGGGGGTCGGTTGGAGCTGATGGGGGGGCAATGTGAGGGTAACATGGAGCTGATGGGGGAAGTTGGAGATGATGGGGGGCAATGTGAGGACAATATGGAGATGGTGGGGGCAAACTGGAGCTGATGGGGGGCAATGTGAGGGTAACATGGAGCTGATGGGGGGAAGTTGGAGATGATGGGGGGCAATGTGAGGGCAATATGGAGATGGTGGAGGCAATGTGCAGCTGATGGGGGCAATTTGGAGATGGTGGGGGCAATGTGGAGCTGATGGGGGGCAAGTTGGAGCTGATGGGGTGGGGGGAAATGTGAGGGCAATATGGAGATGGTGGGGGCAATGTGGAGCTGATAGGGGGCAAGTTGGAGTTGATGGGGGGCAATGTGAGGGCAATATGGAGATGGTGGGGGCAATGTGGAGCTGATGGGGGGCAAGTTGGAGCTGATGGGGGGCAATGTGAGGGTAACATGGAGCTGATGGGGGGAAGTTGGAGATGATGGGGGGCAATGTGAGGGCAATATGGAGATGGTGGAGGCAATGTGCAGCTGATGGGGGCAATTTGGAGATGGTGGGGGCAATGTGGAGCTGATGGGGGGCAAGTTGAAGCTAATGGGGGGCAACGTGAGGGTAACATGGAGCTGATGGAGGGCAAGTTGGAGTTGATGGGGGGCAATGTGAGGGCAATATGGAGATGGAGGGGGCAATGTGCAGCTGATGGGGGGCAATTTGGAGATGGTGGGGGCAATATGGAGCTGATGGGAGGCAAGCTGGAGCTGATGGGGGGCAATGTGAGGGTAACATGGAGCTGATAGGGGGCAAGTTGGAGCTGATTGGGGGCAATGTGAGGGCAATATGGAGATGGTGGGGGCAATGTGCAGCTGATGGGGGGCAATTTGGAGATGGTGGGGGCAATGTGGAGCTGATGGGAGGCAAGTTCGAGCTGATGGGGGGCAATGTGAGGGTAACATGGAGCTGATGGGGGGCAAGTTGGAGCTGATGGGGGCAATGTGAGGACAATATTGGGGATGGTGGGGGGAAATGTGGAGCTGATGGGGGCAAGTTGGAGATGGTGGAGGCAATGTGAGGGCAAAATGGAGATAATGGGGGCAATGTGGAGCTGATGGGGGGCAATGTGGAGCTGATGGGGGCAATTTGCAGCTGATGGGGGCAATGTGAGGCAATATGGGGATGATGGGGGCAGTGTGGAGATTAGGAGCATTGTGGTGGTGTCCATTGGAGATGGACAAGGGGGGGTGTTCAGATTTCTGTGCCTACAGGCTCCTGAGATGTAAATCCAGCACTGATTAAGGCCTAAGTTACATTGTAGATGATAAATATTATCCATGGTTTTATTTCACAGATTCCAGCTGAAGTCTATGGGGAAGTCTGTATAGAAAACAAGTGATATAGTTAGTTGCTATGCAAACCAAGCCTACATTGATACTTTGGTTTATGATGGCAATGGTAGATCAGTTGCATTATTAATAAAACCTCTGCCATTTTACCTCCAGCTGTTGCAATCTTTATTGGCAACAAGAGGTCAAAAAAAGATTTTAGTTGAGGTAGCAATCATGGCACGATATTCATCTTAGTCACACTATTACTCAGTGCTAGGCACATCAATCTATGGAATCTACACAGTATGATATCATATTAAGAAACTAGGACACTTTAATGTTATGTGACATACAGTAGTGCTTGCTAAATTTGTATCTAAATACTTAATATTCAGCTGATTCGTTGCCACAGTACTTTGTTAAGGAACAAAATAACAATATCTGTTTCACACTCACACGTCTGGATGTTTGCATTTCCGCCTTTCAAGAGTTTATTTGAAAGTGGAAATATGTTGTTTACTTGCAAAATTCCTGCAGGGAGAAAATGCAGGAAAACCATACCTGCAGGAACACACACACAAACTGTGTTTTTATTTGCGCCTATGATGTGGTTGGTTTGCTCCAGAATTGCTTCTCAGTAGCTTCCTGAATATGGACTTAACCCTTTGTGTGCTAGAGAGGTAGCCAACACATTGCCTCTCTGGCACTCAAAGGGTTATTAAGAGTACAGAAACATTCAAAAGGATAAGGGTGTAAGGAATAAAACACATTACGTCGATAAATGGGTAAGACCAGGCCAATTTATTGACAATTTTAAAACCTATACATAAATAACACATACCAAAACAGCATAGTCTTTGCCCCATAAAATCCTTTTCCAAGTTTAACATTTTCTATTTCCTTAGCATGGTCAAAAACCAAAATGGGCTCATGCTTAAAACCAACCATTGTCCCCATTTTAAGTGCTGTTAACCAATTACCCCAACTGTACCGGACCCAGCCGGCTACAATTGGGTAATGTAACCACATAAGCCCGGTGTCAATTACCTCCTTAAGGATTCATCCTGAATTATTTTACCACCACGCAACATACCACATCCGAGGTAAGGACCCCAACGCACACACCACCAATAACCTAAACGCCAATAGGGGCAGGCGGGCGGGCTTGCTGCACCACGCAGCTAACTCTGCTACTTCAGCTTCCCCTCACAAACTTCCTATCCCACAATCCCTTACCTAGCTTCCCAACCCTCCCCTTTTGCATGTTCCTCCCTACTCTATGCACTGCGGGGGATTTCTCAACAACCCATACGCAACAACACAACAGATGTGACCTGGAAGGGAAATACCTAATGAGAATGAAAAACTTGCAATGGATAAAATAAGAACGGGTAGTCAGATAGTGGTGAATGTCTATCCCCAGATCAAATAATCTGTGTCATAAATAGGTTGCACAGCGAGGCTGATGTACTAGGAAGAACTGGAGTAATTGTGGGGCAAACCAACTGCAACTGCAGGGGACAAATACAATTTCAGTTGTTTTTTTTCTTTTTAAAGGACAGTAAACATTTTAATGAAAATAAAATTAAATGCTAATAGGGCTTATCCTGCGGAGAATAACCAGGGAGCTTGAAAAGCTGATCAATTTAGGTTATTAACTCTTTGAGTGCCTGAGGAGTATGCAATAGGAATGGGCAAAAGTTGTCACTGTGTTCCCGTGAGAAATTTTGCAAAAGCGACGTTATCGTTTTTTTCAAGGAAAAATCCGATTTAAAACTAGTGCTTAAAATTTTTGCATCTTTCACCCATTGGCCAAAATCTTTCACCATTTTTTCAATGGCTAGAAAATTTCCGCCCATTGATTTACGTTGTTTTCGCATTTCTGCTATAAAAACATGATGTATTCATGGAAGGCAGACACAATAGAAGCAGCTACACAGTGAGGTAGACGTGCTGTGCTGTTCTGCTGTGATATTTTGTCAAAATTGAGGCAGGAAAGGCTCATAGTGACTGCTATCTCTATGAGCAGGGTGAAAAATAATCAGTGGAGGAGCTGGAAGGACCCCTATGTGTCCACTGAGTCTGAGGAGGAAAGGACCACTACTGAACCAATGTTGTCCAGTCCCCCAAAATCACCCCAAGGGATCTTGGCAAATTTAATGGGAAGGGTGGGAGAAAGGGGTAGTACTAGTAAGAGCAGGGCAGGTCAGCTGCCTGTGCCTGCTGCTAGATGTGCTGCCTCTGCTGGCACCGTTGTTGCCCCTGTTGAAACCAGTGTGGTACCTGCTGCCAGTGCTGAACCTTCTGCCACCAGTGTTGAAGCTGCTGCCACCAGTGCTGAAGCTGCTAGTGTGTCTTGTAATACTCAGGAGGGGGGGAAGGAGAAGATGATGCCAAGTGTGACAGCAGGGGACCCTCTGTCACACTGCTCATCACCTCCTCCAGTCAGCAGTGAGATGTCTGTAATAGAGCAGCGGCATGTAGGGACTAGTGGTGGTGGTGATGATGATGGTGGAGAAGCTGGGGTGGAAAAGACATTGATGGCCTTTTTAACAGAAACTGAGAAGAAATGGGAGACAGGGATGAGGATGGGCATCACCACAAGCAATGCTCTAATTCCTGCTGCTGCTGAGCAGTGGGAATGGGGTCAACAAGTGACTAAGACAGGTTCCGCTTGCCAGCACCAGCAATACTCCTGGCCCTAGTTGCAGTGCTAAATCTGAGACAGTAGCAGCAACATCACCTGCTGCCACAGAAAGTGAAGGGGAATGTGGAGGACAAGAAGAAAGAGGCCATTCTTCTCCACCTGTTCCCTATCCCTCCCCCCAGAAGTCATGGGTGTGGGACTATTATCCTCTTCTGGCAGGCACAGTGCAGTCATCATCAACAACGGTACAGTGCAAAATTTGTGACAAGTTAGTAAAAAGGGGAAAGGAGGGAACACACCTTCACACAACCTCCCTAATAACACACATGAAACACAGACACCATGACATTTATGGCAAACATGTTAAAGCCAAACACCCATTACAGAAATCTAGCACCGCTGTTACTGTACCCCCTGACTCTCCAGAAAGGCACCAAGAGGCGAGGTGGAGATCAAAGAGGAGGAAGAATAAAGAAATCCAGACAGACATTGGAAGTTCCATGACAAGCGAAACAACTAGCTCGCCATCAACATCACCTTCTTCCTCTAGGGTAACAAGTACAAATCCTTCCAGTCCATTTCGTTCATTGTTACCTTCCCCACCAAATGATATCCACTCTGTTAATGTTAGGATGTGGCAGTTTGTCTCTACCCATTGCACACTGTGTGGTGCACTGACCACACATGCCAGTGTGGTAGAGGAGAATCGATAACAGGTCATCTGGTGGCATCTGTGGAGATTCTGTCCCACAGAATATGCTAGGATTCTGGCAGGGAGGGTTAATCATTACTATTAAACTGTCAGAAAGTTGTCATGTCTCCTTAGCGGGGTCTGGACAAGGGGCATAGTGACAGCAGCAGTACTTGGTTTCTAGTGTCATGGTGTTTGGATACAGTTGTACCCCCAGATGTTATTTACCACACACACAGTGCACATTGCAGTTGCTGATGAGAGCCACAGTTCCTGCTCTCAAGGGAAAAATGTCTATTCTAATAACAACACACCCATGATTTTGGAGGAGGGGCTGGTGGAGAAAAAATATTGGCCAACTTCTTCTTTTCTCCACATAGAATGGGGGCTACTTATTGTGCTGCTACTGCCTCAGGCGCATCACTGGAGCCAGTCGTGGCATCCATCTTCATGTCACTGCTATTGTTGATCCCATTCACTTTCAGCTGCCTAATCATCTTGCTGCTTAAACAACTTAGCAGCAGCAGTACAATCAGCAGTTGCAACTCAGAACTCAGGAGCACATTTGACAGTGACCACTGGCCAACATGACCTGCTGGCATTAAGCCAGTATGGAATTTTTATTTTTTTCTCAGGGCTTGTGCTTTAAAAAAACAAAAAAAAATAGTCCTACAAAAAAAAGACACATTTATTTTTTGGGAGGGGTTGTTTCTAACAAGCCCAAGTCCTACAAATCAACGTTTCCTTAGGGCTTGTGCCAAACAAGCTTAAAGGGATAGTAATACTTCGTTTTAACTTTATTTTATTTTGTAGGCATTAAAAAACATGAAGAATGATATAAGTCTTATATCTCAAACTCTTATGGTTTATGAGATATTCACAAGCAAAATTTCCCCCTCCCGCCCCTTTTACCTACTGTAAACAATCTCTTCTCAGATGTGGAATGCAGTCCATAGACTGGACAGATAACAGAAGGGGACACTCTTATTCCTATGAAAACAATGAAATCCCTGCCCCCCTTGACAAGCTTTTCAGGGTTTTCCCTTATCTTAATTGAAGATTGTCCCTCTCTGCAGTCTGCCTGGGCACCTCCCTTCTGCTCAGGCTGAACAGTGTGACATCAGTAAAAGGGGAGGGAGGGGGTCACTTTCTCATTGAATTACTCTGGAACTACAACTCTGACAGAATTGAAATAACACTCTCCAAAGTCCAAATACTATGATGATTAATTAGAGCTGTTTTTATTATGAAACATTACTATCCCTTTAAGTCCTACAAATCAATGTTTCTTCAGGGCTTGGGCTCTAAGGACTCTAACAACATACAAACAACTCATCCTCTACAAAATACTCTATCATGTCAAGTATAAGTCCACCTCAGTGGCAGCTTATGTCAGGGGGTTCCTGTCTCTATCACTTTACATACAAATGTCTTATTTTATTTTATTGATTTTTTTATTAACTGTCCCCCCAGTAGCAGTCAAGAAACTCCCCTAGAACAAATTCCCTGTTCAAACGTTTCGTTCATTCACCAACACAGGCACCCTCCTCAGATCCCTTTTATATCATGTCTTATGGTTTTTATTTTATTTTATTTAGGATTTATGTTTTATTAACTGCTCCCCAATCCTAGTAAACAACCCGCCCAAAAATCATCCCCTCTTCAACTGATTCTTTCCCCACACCCCCACCAAAACAGGCACCCTCATGCCCCTTTTATACTATGCCTTTGGGAAATAAAGTAATATTTGCTATGTGTTGTGTGTAACTTCTATGTTCCCATTGATTTCGATGGAATCAGCTAGGCGAAAAAAAGCAGAAAATCTGCACTTTTCGCGGGAAATTTTTGCCAAGAGGAAAGTGACATTTTTCACCAATTTCAATTTTCGACCACCCCTAGTATGCAGCACATTGCATACCCCTCTGGCACTCAAAGGGCTTTGATCGTTTTTTTTTTTTTAAGTTTCAAAAGAGCTTTATTGTGTAATAATAAAATGTAGTACAGAGTAAGGAACATTACATAAGAAATTAATCAGATCCATCATATGTCCATATACATATATCTGCACAAACAAATAGTAAAAAAATTCAGCAAAAATTTGTAAAGAAGGTTCAAAAAGAAGATTCAAGGTACTTATTATGTGGGTTACGATAACGTGTAAGGAGCTATACAGCATGAAAAACATATAAGGAGCTATACAGGATGCATATGAACTTAAAAGAAGTCTAAATAACAGAGCCTTAATGAGACTGGAAGCATCTAAGAGGATCCGGAGAAGCCGTGCCAAAGCGTAGAAAGAAGGCTTATGTATAGTGTTGTTGTAGCATAGAGGAGCAAAAGTTAAATGGCTGGATAGCCGGTGTTGGTGATGTAGGAAGGGAAGGGAGATGAAAAAAAAAAAAAGGAATGAAAAGGTTGGTTGGCTGCCTGCGTCTGTCTGTGTGGAACCACATCGGACCAAGGAGTTAACTAATCGGAGGCGAAAAAAGGGAGTTCAAGTGAACTTGTCGGGGTCCGCATTAGTGTAATGATCAGTGAAGTTAAAAAAACATTGTCCCTGAACGAATCCCAAATTACTTAGCTCCAAGGAAAATGTAATCTCTGTCTGAGAAGGGGTCAGATCAGCATTTGCCTGTTGTGAAAGACATACCATTGTGCTCACGTCTCATTAAAATGAGGACTGATATCAGTAGCTATGGAGTGTTTGAGTTCCATGGATTGATAATCCTCGACAGTGGTAAGCCATTTGGGCAATGAAGGGCAGACTTGTTTCTTCCAGTAAATCGGAATAAGGGATTTAGCAGGATACCTTTCCATGTCTATTGTGTATTGTAACAGCCAATTTGTTTGAGAAAGCAGTCATAGCACTGCGAACCGTTACATATATTATTACTTTTAAATTGGGTTGTTATTCTGTATTTTATATAATAAACAGTTTTTTAGTTATCCAGCAGCCGAGTTCACTTTATACATTTTTAACCCTTTGGATACTGGAGATCATTGGATACAACATTGGATACATCTGAGTGGGGGCAGATTGATCCAACCCCACAAGCCTAACAGCTGGTTTTGGTATAGAACTTTGACCAGCAACTTGACTTGTGAGTATATCTCATATTTTATTTGTACACCATCTATTGTGACATTTACAGGCACTATTGGGCGCCCTCTATCTCTGTGTTTTCTCTTCTATATACTTCCCTGATATGGATGTGAAAGAGGTGCAGCCCCCTGTTTTGTGAGCACTCTGAAGTGGAGTGGAACTGGTGGACGGTCTGAGTTCCCACAAAGCTATAATCTCAGTGAATGCATATGTGTTGCACTGAGCACCCCACTTGTGAGTAAACTCTTACATGTTTATACCATACCAAAGGATAACTGACATACTACACTAGGAGCACCTCCTGTTGTGCTTTCTTTCTGTATGTGGATGAGTCATTGTAAGCGATCATCATAGAGGAAAAGGCAGAAAAAAGGGTTAAAGGGCAAGGCAGTATTGACTGCTGATGAAATATAATCCACAATCATTTTCCAATAGGGGTATATAACGGGGCCCGACCACCACATGTCTTGCATAGTACCATCGTGTTATAAGCACCTCCATCAGAGGTTAGAGGTTGACAGGGAATATTGTGCAATTTGTGTTATAGTTTGGTACTATCTTGAAAGCAATTTATAATTACGTTCTCTGGGTTTTCATGTCCCTAGCTGTTTTATAATTAGAAAGAATTACGGTAGTCCAAGCGGACATCTCTAGTACCGTTTCCAGTTCCGATTCCCATTCACAAAGAAAATACTGTTTTGAATTAGATTTAGTGATCATCATTAGGGAGTAAATATAAGAAAGGGGATACATAGCCAAAGGTGGTGATCCCAAGACCTTTTCGAATTTTGTTAAAGGGATAGTAATACTTTGTTTTATCATTATTTTATTTTGTAGTTATTAAAAAAACATGAAGAACGATATGTCTTATCTCTCAAACCTTTATGGTTTAAGAGATATTCACAAGCAAAGTATCTCTTTGTCCTTTCTGTCCTCTTCCTCCCTCTTTGTCTTGCCCCCTCTCTTTTCCTTGTTCTGTCTTGCTCACTTTCTCTTTTGCTTCCTCATACTTGCTCCTTCTTTCTCTTATGTGCTTCTGTGTGCTTGCTCTTTCATTTGCATTCCCTCTTGTGCTCTCTAGTACTATTTTGCACACTTTCTCTTGCTCCCCTTACTCGAAATCCTCTCTTTCTCACTCTCATGCTTTTTCAAGGACATACTTGGATGCCATAGAAGTCTTCTTCAATGCATTGTTTTGATTGTGCTGTGCTTTTCTTATCTAAAAATAGGACATTTGGAGGGAAATTATGTCCACCTTCCACTATGCCAAAGAATGGACTGTACGCATGGGCATTTGGATGGAGGGGTAAAGGGGCACATATACTCATCCATATAAACATAGGGGCTGGGCAGGCTGACCTGGGGTTCATTTCATGGCTTTGCCCCCCCCCCAGGACTCTCCTGGACTGGGGGTTGCAGAATAAGACTCCAGGGGCCACATGATGTCCTAGGGCTACCTGCTGCCAACTACTGTTGTAGGTAAATCATGAATAAAAGCAAGTCTTACAGTAGAAACGTATAATTTACGAAATAGCGGCTATGGTTAATTTCTGTGTATTTCTTTGCAGTTCCATC
Source organism: Rhinophrynus dorsalis (assembly GCA_037306005.1). Classification (NCBI taxonomy): domain Eukaryota; kingdom Metazoa; phylum Chordata; class Amphibia; order Anura; family Rhinophrynidae; genus Rhinophrynus; species Rhinophrynus dorsalis. The sequence continues at coordinate 153,364,093 of CM074724.1, forward strand.
TGGGTAACCAATGTGTATTGTAGTCTCATGGCATGCACGGTTTAGCAGGAAAATAGTTAAATTTAGGCTGCATTTGCAGCTACAGAACGTTCCTTACATTTTCTGCTGAGATTTGCTGGTTAGAACCCACAGGGGAGAGCAGCAGCCCATAAAAACTAGCCCAGAACTTCCTTGTGAAATGCTGACATTGTCTAATGTGCCTCAGACGTGCATTCCCACATGATCTTCTCCCCTTCATCCTCTTTCCAAGTTCTTGAAATCCTTTGGGTGTAGAGGACAGGACACTATGAACAAAACATAATATAATATTTCTGGGGCAAACCACCTGCACTATAGGGCCAAATAAAATTCACCATTGATTTAAATGGAGCTTTTAACCCCTTGCAATGGAGACCTCTCTAACATTCAAGAGGTAAAAAAAAAATTTATATCAATAATATTTAAGGAATTTTTATTTGTCCCTTATGACATAGTTGGTTTGAACAAAAACTGCTCAACTTTACCTTTAGAAATAAGGCCCAGTGATTCTACCCATCTGCCGTGTACTCTAGGGAAATTGGAGCAAAGATCCATGCATTAGTCACAAGGCATAAGGTGTAAGTACAGACAACCTACTCCATTTTTGAGAAGTCAAATGTTTTATCGTAATGACCTTATAACTTTCCTTTTTACAGTATGCTGTTTACAGTGATTCATTTCTCCCATTTCTCCTCAGAGATATCTGGTGATAAATGTCAGGTTTTTAGTTTTGACCTCTTGTAAAATGTCCTTTCATATAAATTACAGATATAAACTTTGCGTGATTAGTTTCTATGTCTTTTTGGTCTCTAAATAGATGACAAGTAGACTGTGTTTATTTTTATTGTGTTGTACCAGTGAAGAGTTCCGTTCAAGGCCACTGGAGACATTGTAGAGTTAATTCCATGTGCAGTTTAAAAAAAAAAAACATTTTAATTAGATCCATGTAATAAGGGCAAGTTTGAAATTCCATTATAGTAAAGTTGATGATTTTCCACTGTTGGAAAAACAGATGTGCTACATCCCATTGGTCTGTAAACCACCCAGGGACCTAAGAAAAATGGGAGAGTCTCTTCACTCTCCAGTCTTCTCCCTAAGCAATGTGTACAAAACCTTGCTAGTATTCAAGAGGTGAAAATCCTCATGTAAATCGTTTCTTTATTTGTTCCTCATTTATTTATTTGTTCCCTGTAGTCTAGTTTAGTTGGTTTGTTTAGGGTTACCACATTTTACTCTTGCCAAAACCAAACAAATGCACAATGCTTTGTGCTAAAGTCAGCGCGAAACACATTTTTGATGGTCAATTTCTAACTTTATAATTCTTCCAGGTCTGTTTTAAAGGGATAGTAATACTTCGTTTTAACTTTATTTTATTTTGTAGGCATTAAAAAAACATGAAGAATGATATAAGTCTTATCTCTCAAACCTTTATGGTTTAAGAGATATTCACAAGCAAAGTGTCCCCTTCCCGCCCCTTTTACTGATGTAACACTTCTCAGCCAGAGCAGAAGGGAGGTGCCCAGGTAGACTGCAGAGAGGGACAATCTTCAATTAAGATAAGGAAAAAAACTGAAAAGCTTGTCAAGGGGGGCAGGGATTTCATTGTTTTCATAGGAATAAGAGTGTCCCCTGCTGTTATCTGTCTGGTCTATGGACTGGATTCCACATCTGAGAAGAGATGGCTTACACTAGGTAAAAGGGGTGGGAGGGGGAAACTTTGCTTGTGAATATCTCTTAAACTATAAAGGTTTGAGAGATAAGACTTATATCGTTCTTCATGTTTTTTTTAATGCCTACAAAATAAAATAAAGTTAAAACGAAGTATTACTATCCATTTAAGCACTGGGATCTCTCTACCATTAAATGGGTTAAAAGCCCCATTTAAATTACCAGGCAGCAGCATGATCAGCCAATTAGAATTAGTTCTCTGGTGATGGATGTGTGCTCTACTGGGAGCACAAGAGCTTGAAAAGGAATCTCTGAATCTCTGACAGTGTTGACAAAACTGGACTGGGGAGACCAAAACTGGACAGGCGGCAACATTAGATTTTCTCAAGAATTGCTACAGTTCTTTTAAGTTCATCAATCTCTCTGTGTTTACTAGATTATTGGCACATGCACACAAGAGCAATTTGTAAAGATATGAAATTAGTCACAGTTTCAAATAATTCATAAAGGAATGCAAGCGTTTCCAAAGCAGCTTATATTTTACTAGTTTCAGGATATAGTCTGTCTTATGCAGGTTTATTATGGACACAAAGCGATCGATAAAAAGCTGACACACTGCATCCATTATGCAGAGATTTGAAGAATTTATACAGTGCTGTAAAAGAGAGGCAGAAAGTTCTTATAGATTCCGAAATGATTAAGGGCAAATCTAACATTGATTCAGGGATGAAACATTGAACAGAAAATATCAAAGCAAATAAGAAAGTTAACATGGAAATAGATGATAATTCTTGCATACTATACATAATCACTGGAAATACATTTAAAAGTCCAGTCCCTTAAATTGTGACCAGACCTGAATCACTTTAGCTCCCCAAATACGGCCTATAGTCTAGTTTTGTTGCAGGTATAAAAACCAGTTATTTATTTTTCTTGGAATGTATGCATAGTCCTGTTAAAAGTAAATCAAGTTGTTCAGGGGAGGGCTGGCCTAGGGGGCAGGGCGGAAATTGCCCCCTGGGCTGGTCATATGTCTGGGCTGGTAGGCCACTGCATATCACTAAATCTCCCTATTGCTGTTGTAAATGGATCTACACTAGTGATACCACAGAGGTACAATCCAAATGGAGCTACAGTAGTAGCATAAACCATTTCCCTTGTAAGCTCTATAGTATCACTAGGTAAGCTTTACTTAAATTGTAAGCTTTGTAGTGGTGCAGTAGTGTAGCCCCATTTCAACTGTAAGCTATGTGGTATCATGTGACTTACATCACAACATTAATGGCAATTTTAAAATTAACAAAAGGGGGTGGGCTGGAACAGTGGCCTGGAACGATAATAGAAATGGGTCACTTGAATGTATTTGCCCCCTGGGCCACAAATTGCCAGCCCTCCCCTGAAGTTGTTGTTTTATGGTAGTACTATTTAATCAGAGCTCGGTATTATCTTTCTACTTATAGCTTCAATTTCATAGTATTGTTTTACAATAATAAAGTATTGTGAGACATACCGGTTCAGAAATGCACCATTTGCGTTTTTATAAAGAAAAAAAAATCTCAGATGTTATGTATTCTAGAAAAATACAGAATATATCTGTTGCTGATGAATTAAGCTTTTTGGTTCAATTCAATTAGTTTTGTTCAAGGGAGTTGTTAGGTTCCAAAAACAACCTGGGGCTTATGTCAAGATACCAAACTGTTAGTGCCCGGTGCAGTCCAAGTTCACAATTGCTTTAAAGAAGATTGGTATCAGTACATGCCAAAAGCCATTAACAAGATCCAGGGAACCTGTTCTGCAGAGTAAACTTTATATAATTAGAACGAACATTATATTTGCATATATTTGTCTTTGTTTTTCTTTGTAATGTGTATATTAAAGTGGATGTAGCACCACTTTAGGCTAAATAGTTAGGTTATATAGCAAATATTAAAAGTGTCTACCCAATGAGACCGCTCCAGCTTACAGACAAAAAGCCTCTGTCATTGGAGGAGGCTAGATAGAGGGAGGGGAGCAGAGGCATAGTGACGAATTGCGGTTACAGACCAGGTAACCACAGTCTGGGCGGAAGTAGGTACTGGGCACAGTTTATAACTTGAATTTCGACAAAATAATGCTTTTAAAAAAAATTAAAGACACTTTTAATAATATTTGCTATATAACCTAACTATTTAACCTAACTGCTATATAGGTGATACATCCACTTTAAGAGATATAAATATTTTTTTAATGATCCCCCAATTTTCTGGTGACATCAGCCCTTCATTTTTATAGTATATTTGTATTCATGTATATATGTATATTTTTATTTATAGTGCACTTTACAATTTACATTTAGTACAGAGGATACAATAAGTGCAGTAGCTAAGCAGTTATATAGACTATTATCATAAGGAGAACACTAAGTATGCATAAATTAGGTTAGGAGACCCTTACCCCGTGGAGCTTACAATCTGAATGTTTTTAGATATAGTATTCATTTGTTCCTAGCTGGGTGGTAGTAGAGTTACATAAACCCACCCATTCATAGATGACCTCAGTCTCAAGCTCTTCTGCAATTCATTACAATTCCCTGGGTGCACCCATCTAGAAGAAAGAGCATAGACTTCCTGGATTGTGTGTTTTTGGATAACACCATGCGCACATATCATTTTGGCCCAAAAATCTGATGCATTATATTAGCCTTATAAAAAAAATCACTCTGGACTTAAAGGAGCAGTAAACTTTTACTTACGAAAACACATATTTTATAGAGAATTTCCTGCTGAATAAAACAAGGTCACTCCCATCGCTGTCAGATGTTTTATTCAAACATTATACCAGTTTAAATAATCAGGAAGTGAATTTACTGTGTTTACTTCCTGATAGTTCTAACTGACAGGAAGTGACAGGCAGTTTCTATCACATTCTATGGAGAACTGTATGTCTCTGACTTTTCTGACTTTCCTCTCCATTAGAAACTAACAGGAAATCTAATTAGAATTTGAGCACTAGAAGGCACTGCTAATGTAAAAAAAACATGGGTTTATACTGTAATAACTCTGTAAATATAAATCTCTCAACAGTGGGAGTACCCTTATTTTACTCAATAGGAAAATCCCTACAATATATGTTTTTTCATAAAAAAAGTTTACTGCTCCTTTAAGTTAATAACACTCTCTCCAGCCCATTTTTCCTGTGGTATTGCACCTGTCAGGCTGCACCCTCTCCCCATGTATCTTCTACTTAACCTATGTAGAGCTGTAATATTCTGTTTCCGAATAGGATATGTATGTGACTGCTTCGTGATGTGTAACATTTCTTGTATTGCTTACTTATATGAGATTTTGTGTTCTGTGACATACAGAATCATACTTGCAGTTTTGTCTTCTGTACCTTGACTCTTCCTCAATAAAATGTTTAACAAATTAAAAACTTAGCAAATTGTACTAAGCATGACACTTTCACTTTAACCCCTTAAGGACCAGAGGGGTAAACTACGCATTGCTTGGCAATGTGTTGCACACACCTTTGGTTTTCCAAGGGGTTAATCATGAGACTAGGGGCTTTAACCCAAGGAGAGAAAACATAGTCCCTGATTGTGCTGTACAAGAGAGTTTATTAGGTGTGTTACATTTTTTACAATGTAATATTTTTGTTCAGTGTCCTATTCAATTAGTTTTATTAAACAGATTTAACATCCATTGAAGTAATTTCCGATTATTCTAGTAAATAATCCTTCTTAATTTAACCCCTTAAGGACCACTGACATGGCAGGACCGTCACGCTGGTCCGGCACTTAAGGACCAGTGACGGTCCTGTAGGAGCGCGGTGAGTAATACCGGGCACTGAAGTTGATCGCTCCAAGACTGGAGTGATCTCTTCCAGCTCCCCGTTTGACGTGCCGCCCCACGTGATCAGTCACGTGGGACGGCACGTCAAAGATTCCTATGTGGTCCTTAAGGGACGGCACGCCCCGGGACCGCTGGTCCTTAAGGGGTTAAAAAGCAATCAGATATCTCTCTGGATCAGAATCCTATCCGCATAGTAACCAATGTACAATAGTTATAACCAACTCCAGCAACACTAACATAATTACTAGTGTTTGTGTGTACTTGTTCCTTTGACAGACTTTGTTAACGGGCTGTTGCCAGTTATGTGCTAATGATATGGTTGCTGCAGCTAATTGCAGTGTACCTATATTAAAACATTATCTTTAAACCAAAGACTAGTAAATCAGAACAATTAAAAACAATCATATAAAGAGAAGAGATATGGAGAGACAATAGTTACCTGTATGACAGAGGGATAGAGAAGTGTGATGTAATACAATGCAGTTTTGCAACCAGAGACTGAATCTCTATGAAACTCTAATGTACCCAGAATGCCTTACTTTATAATGGAGAACAATATAAAGTGAATACGATATCCATCTCTCCAGGGCAATGTTGGATTTTGGCTAAAGTGGGCTGAAGTCCTAGGTCTCATGTTTAAAATTCCAAATAGTTTTCGCTGTACAGAATATGAAATATCGGACTATTTGTTTGATGTCTATGATGGTAATGGCTTACTTCTAATTTGGGTGAATGAAACTTTCTGCCATGGGAAGAAATTCACCTCAAAGCTTGACCTCCAGACTTCCACAGAATTTCCAAGATTTACATTCCAGGCTCCCATAGGCAAGATACTCTGGGCACCCTTAGCTACGCCCATGGCCACACTCCACTCCTTACATGACCATAGAGTTGCCACCCAGCCTGTATTTTACCGGCAGGCCAGTAAAAAATTGGCTTCTGTCCAATGTTAAGCCTATGGAGGGAATGCCATGGCCGGTATTTTTTTGAAGAAAAGGTGGCAACCCTACATGACCATGCCACCAATCTCATCCACTGTTTCCTGGCACAGAATATACCTTTGGCCTACAACAAGCAAGGACATAAAAGCTTTAACCCCTTGGTTGCTAGATAGATTTCAAACTCATTAATCTGCATTGCGTTGGAGATCTCACTAGCATCCAAGGGGGTAAATAATAGCCTGTAAAGGAGTGTATAAGCTACTGCATGGATAGAGAGATTGCTATGGCCCCACCCACAATTTAGAATGTGGGTGTGGCCAGCACAGCTGAGCTGCCCCTCAAAATTTGGAGCTCTAGGCAGGTGCCTAGTTTGCCTATTGGGGAATCCAGCTCTGGAAGGCACCTTTCCACTGAGCTTTCTGATGCTGCATAAAAAAATTAAATGAGTATTTGTGTGTGCATAAGTGATGATGATTATGATGTGCATGCGTGTATGTGCATGTGTGCATGTTGGCATGATGTCATCACATTTAAGCCGTAAATGTCAAAGGGAACAGTGGATCTTGGCAAGTTTTACCTGCATTTCCTCCCCATGGGAATTTCCATGGAGCTACCACTGAGTCATTATGTAGCCCAAACGCATGTCTTTTGGGAACCCATCAATTCTTCTTTATCTGTCCTCCTTTATAAACCTTTGTGGTTGTTTACAGCAAGGGTTTCCAAAGCTATCGTCAGTCACTAACTTACTTGTACTTAAAGGGATAGTAATGTTTCATATAAAAACAGCTCTAATTAATCATCATAGTATTTGGACTTTGGAGATTGTTATTTCAGTTCTGTCAGAGTTGTAGTTCAGGAGTAATTCAATGACAAAGTGTCCCCATCCCGCCCCTTTTACTGATGTCACACTGCTCAGCCAAAGCAGAAGGGAGGTGCCCAGGTAGATTGCACAGAGGGACAATCTTCAGTTAAGATAAGGGAAAACCCTGAAAAGCTTGTCAAGGGGGGCGGGGCTTTCATTGTTCTCATAGGAAGAAGATTGTCCCCTGCTGTTATCTGTCTGGTTTTACAACCAGATTCACATCTGAGAAGAGATGGCTTACACTAGGTAAAAGGGGCGGGAAGGGAAACTTTGCTTGTGAATATCTCTTAAACCATAAAGTTTTGAGAGATAAGACTTATATCGTTGTTCATGTTTTTTTAATGCCTACAAAATAAAATAAAGTTAAAACAAAGTATTACTATCCTTTTAAGCATGGTCTGTTAGAGTTCTCTGAGTATAGGGTTGAGAAACAATGCTTTAAATGATGTTTTGTAACACATTATTACAAATTCAGTTCATTTGAAGGAATTTGCAAAATCGCCAGTATGTTAACCATTTTTTATGTACAACATTAAGAGATATTTTGCTTTATTTATTAAATACCTTATGCAAGATGGACAGTATATTCCATATTTCTCCCTTTCCAAAGGCCACTCTCTCATGCTTTCTTGCTCACTCCTACATATTTAGTAACTGGAGAAAAGGGATACATAAGACACCACTCTACAGTAAAATTACACTTCTAGAGGGCTGGACATCCCACATAGTATTATAGCTAATCCGTTTATGCAGAGTTAGTCTATGGGGAACACTCTCCCATTGTTTTCTGTGGGGAACTGACAGTACCCCCTGACACACTTGGATAAAGGAGAGGTGATTAAACATCATCCTACATTAAGTTTTAATCTTTTGAGTGCAAGAGGGCTGATCAGACTGTTGGCTTAGAAGATGAGCAGCCATCTAAAAAAAAAGAGGAGCAAGAAGGGCCGTGATAAGTTCAGTTAGTTGGAGGAAGAAGTGACCACCACCACCAGACCCAATGATGCCTAGTCCCCGCAACATCGTCCCTTGGGATCTGAGGGAAATTTATGAGCAAACCACCAAAGACACTTGAAGAAGTAGGTAGCAGAGTGTGCAGGACAGGTCAGCTACTTGTGCCTGCTGCTGCTGCCAGTGTGCCTTCTGATACTTGCCATCCCCAACCAGTCCCACTAGTAGACCCATGCAGCAGCAAGAGAATTCTGGGAGTAAGGGAGGGGATGATGATGATGATGATGATGGTGGTGGGACAAGTGTTACTGCTGTAGATCCTCCTGCTGAGTTGGGAGGTGAAGGGATGCCAAGCAGCCAGACTAGAGGTCAAGGGAGCCCACAACATCCCCATCACCCTTTGATTCTCCTTCCCCTGGCATTGTTTCTCTGGGACCTGATATTGAAGAAGACAGAACTGGCTAGCAGTATTAGCATCAGCACAGATCAGCTGTCAGTGACTGCTGCTTGTGCTGCCAGTCTCCCTTCTTCTCCTCGTGAAGTGTTATGGTTCAGTACATTCAGACACGTTAGGTTTAGGTAAAAACACAGCTTTATTGAAGCAAACAAGGAATAATGTAACCCTCACGGGTCCAGTAAGTAGCATCAACTGACACAAGACAGGTTACAAGTGGTTACCCACATGGGTCCAGTAAAGTGCACTACACAATACTGACACAGGTCAGGTAAATCGTGATACAGTGTATGAGTATGATATACAGAGGAGCCACTGGCAGAGTGGCTAGCAATGACAGCGGTACAATGTCGCTAATGCCACAGGGGGTGACAATGACCTGAGTAACGGAGGCAAATCAAAGCTCGTGCCAAACGGAGGCCCAACAGAGAGATCAACACCAGTGCTCTTGCTATGACCCAAAGGGTTAATGTGCTCACATAAATGGCAGACAACCGGAAGCGCCCAACTGACCTACTAAACGGTACGCCCTGGGTATAGGTAGCAAGCACACTGCTATAGCAAGTGGATTTGAGGCAGCGCTCCCGAAGGGGTTAATAATCGCTATGGTCTGGATAATGGCAACCATGGAACGCGCCCAACTGAACCTAAGGCGAACAAGCGATGTAGCACGGTGTAATAGGATACAGGCACACTGTGACTCTGAGCCAACTGGTAATAAGGACAGGGTACTGGAGTACCGGAGACATGAGACACACTAGAGGGAACCGTGCAATGTAAGCAGCCGGATCTGCCAGGCAAAGTCCAATGAACAAGCTGAGAGCAGGAACCAACACCAACCGGTGCAGTAACCAGCACAGGAACGTAGCCAAGCTGAGTCTGAGCAGGAAGCAGGAACGTCAGTCTCGCCGGGTCGGTACACGAAGCAGGAACATCGATCTCGCCGGGTCGGTACACGGAGTAGGAAAGTCAGCCAGGCCGGGTCAGAAAAGGAAGCAGGAACTTCAGCCAATCCGAGTCAGTACACAGAATCAGGAGCAATGACTAATGGCGTGGTCAGGCAGTCCGGGGTCATACACTGGATCAGAATCACAGAACTATCCCTAGGCATCAGGTACACCAAGAAAGGGCATTAGCCAAGTGACAGCCCAGGGTATAAAAAGGCTGTCACTAGGAGGAGCAATACAGCGCAGCCAATAGGAGAGCAGCAACATAGAGATGGACAGAATGTCGCTCAGATCACGGGCACCATGATAGTACCCTCCTCTCAAAGACCCCCCTCCGAGAAGAGGGCCCAGGTTTACTGGGGTACTTGGTATGAAAAATGCGCTGTAATCTGGGAGCATGCAGGTCCTTGGAACCCACCCATGAACGCTCCTCTGGGCCGTAGCCTTTCCAATGGACCAAATACTGCAGTTTGCCTCTGAATCTGCGTGAGTCAATGATATTTTGCACCTCATATTCCTCCTGGCCTTGGATCTGAATAGGCCCTGGTGCCACGGGATTGGTAGTATAACGATTACAGACCAGAGGCTTCAGCAGTGATACATGGAACACATTGTGAATACGCATGGATGGTGGGAGGTCCAGAGCATAAGACACAGGATTAATTTTGCGAATAACTTTGAATGGACCAATGAACCAGGGAGCCAACTTATTGCAAGGAGTCTGAAGGTTAAGATTCTTAGAGGAGAGCCAGACCCTGTCCCCAACCTGGAAAGAGACCTCTGGCAGCCATCTGCGATTAGCTTGGCGCTGATACCGCTGGAACGAAGCATTAATGGTCCTTTGTACCTGTGCCCAAGTGGAACGGAGTTGCTCCATATGCTCATCCAGAGCTGGAATTTGTTGTGACTGAAATGAGTCTGGAGCAGCAACATAGAGATGGACAGAATGTCGCTCAGATCACGGGTGCGGTGATATGAAGAGATGGTAAGTGTGACAGTAGGGGACCCTCTTTTACATTTGTCATCATTGCCAACCAATGAGACTCTCATAGAGCAGAAGCAGCAGCAGCAGCAGCAGCAGCAGCAAGGCACTGGTGGTGGTGGGGATGATGAGGGTGATGGTGGAACAGCTGGGCTGGAAGAGACATTAATGGCCTTTTTAGTAGAAAGCAAGCAGGAATGGGAGACAGATATGCAAACGGGAATGGGCATCATCTGGGTGTGGGACTGTTTTTCTCTTAGGGCAGGCACAGTGCAGTCATCACTGAAGGCGCTGTGCACTATATGTGATGAATTAGTTAAAAGGTGAAAGGAGGGAACGCATCTTCACACAACACAGATGACACTGATGAAACACAAAGCTCCACAAAGGAAACTGGACCCTGTTGTTGCTGTACCCCCTTTCTATTCCCAAGGGCACCAAGAATTGAGGTGGAAGTCAAAGAGGAGGAAGAATAGAGAGACTCAGCCAGAGCCTGAAAGTTCGATGGTGAGTAAAACGTCTGGCTTGCCATCAGCTTCTTGTGCTAGTTTCCGGGCACATGAAGACATAGCAATGTCTTCTGGTGATACACATCTGTCATTGCTCCCCCCCCCCACACACACACACCAGCTGATAGTGATTCTGTTGATGTGAGAATATGGCAGTTCATTTCCACCCACTGAATATTGTGTGGTGTGCTGACCACACATAGCAATGTGCTGCAGAGGAGTGGACAAGGGGCACAGTGACAGCAGCAGTGCTTGGTTTCGGTGGGATAATTGATTTGACATTGCAGACCCAATGTCACTATACCTTGACCGATGCCTTCCCTCTGCGTCCAACACCACTCTGTTTCCTCTTCCTGTCGGCAGCAGGCGTGTGCGCATCATCAGGGGAATCCTCTGGTGACACACGCATTGCTCCTTAAAGGACCCTTTTCCTTGTTGGGTGCTCCTCCTTTTCCTTTCCTGTTTTCTTTAAGAACTGCCTGGACACCTGGCTCAGTTGCCCTTGCGTTGTGTCCAGTGCAGTAGTTTCCTGATTTCCAGTAGCATACTCTGCTTGACCTTTGGCTTGCCTGCCAATCCATCCTGGTGCTGACCTGTGGCTCTGGCTGACCATTCCCTCTGGTGCTATCTGTGGCTGCAGCCTAGTTATATCTCTACACATGTGGGCCTTGTCACTACCTAGTCTGGTATTGCTAGTGGCTGGGTCATATCCCCGGTTCCAGACTCCATTAGAGACACCCACCGGTAGCAGTCTCCTATTTCTCATTGGAACCTCTTGCTCAGTGCTAGGGCTTGTCTCTCGCTCTACTTTGTTTTCTGTGGTATTTCCTATTACATTGCCTATTTAAATAAAGGTGTGTTATATAGAGTACTGTCTCTTGCCTCGTCTTTAAGCTCAGTGACACCTAAGCATCAAGGCGTTTGCTTTCAATTGTGCCAACTGTTTGATATGAGTGCAGATGTGTCCATTCTTCCCAGTTCTTCCCCTGTTTCCTACACACACTGTGCTCATTGAAGTTGCTGCTGAAAGGCACAGTTCCTTCCTGCTGTAGTGTCAACTGAAAAATGAGTATCACATCCATGATTTTGGAGGAGAAGCATTATTGGCTAACCTACTAAAGTGGTGGGGGATAGTTGTGCTGATACTTTCTGAGGCACATCACTGGAGCTAGTGGCAAGTGGAATCATGATCATCATCAACCATATTACTGCTGTTGTTGAACCCATTCCCTTGGATCTGCCTAATCATCCTGCTGCTTAAACAACTCAACAGCAGGAATAAGAACAGCAGTCACAAATGCCACAGTGACACTGTGGCATTTGCCAATGGCTAGTAGGCAGTGGCCATACATAGCATGACCTGCTGGCACTAGGCCAGTAGGGCATATATAATTTTCTTTTTTTCTTTCAGGGCTTATTTTTTTAAATATACCACAGAGGTCTATAAAAAAATGAGTCTTTAACAATCCTGAGTCCAAAAAAATCAAGACTGTTTCCTCAGAGCGAGTGCCTCTAACAAGCCTGGGTCCAAAAAAATATCACTGCCTGAGTCCAACAAATCACTGACTCCACGTGGAGTCCAAAAAAACATCAATGATTCTTCAGGGCTTGTGCCTCTAAAAAAACCTAAATCCAGCCAATCATAACTGATTCCTCAGGGCTTGTGCCTCTAACAAGTGAAAGTCCTACAAATCAATGTTTCCTCAGGGCCTAGACCTTTAACAACAAGTCTAAATCCTACAAATCATCATCTAGAAAATACTCTGTCCCATCAAGTATCAGTCACAGTTTACATCGGGGGTGGGGGGGTGTCTCTGTCACGTTTCGTGCAATTTTTTTTATGTTATTTTTTTATTATTATTAACTGTCCCCCCAAATGACAGTCAACAACCCCCTACCAAAAAAAAAATAATTTTTTTAAATTCCCTGTTCAGCTGATTCCAAACAACACCAACGCAGGAACCCTAAAACACCTTTTATACTATGGCTGTGGGAAATAAAATAACATTTGATATGTATTTTGTATAAATTCAGTCTTCCCATTAATTTAACATAACATTAATTTAACATTGGATGTTAACCCATTAACATCCAGTGACATGTCAGGACCGTCACTGCTGTTTTTCCCTTAAGGACCAGTTACGGTCCTGGCACGTCACCATACCTCCCAAGTGTCCCTCTTTAGGAGGGACAGTCCCTGTTTTAGACCCAAATCCCTCTGTCCCCCTTTCCCACCCTGATGTCCCTCTTTTTAGGAGATCAGACTGTGTGGTGTGTATATAAGTGTATCAAATTGCTCTACAGCAATAAAACTCACATTAATGCTTGTTTAAACATCAGTATATCTGTTTATAAATTAGTCTGTGTAAATAAAATACTATGGTCTTGTTATAAGTCATTTATTCAGTTACACAAGGAAGTGTCAATAGGTCATGAAATAGCCTAAAAATTATCGGTAATGCCCCGCCCACCAGCCACGCCTCCAGCAACACCCCCTAATTCACAGGTGTCCCTCTTTGGCAATTTGAAATGTTGGGAGGTATGCGTCACATATTTTTTTACTCACAGCGCTCCTGCAGTTTTACCCCATGGGTGTTAGAGATCTCTCTACAATGCATTACCTCCAGCATTTATGGGGTTAAAGGGAGGTCTTTGATGATTAGTCCTTGGATTACGAAAGGTCTTACAGAAAGAGATATTCTTTTTTTATACAGCCTTTCACTTCTCTTAACTAGCTTTTTATAGAAGCATTTCAGTCAAGCAGATTCTACCTGTTTCATCTCTGGCTCATAATGTCCATTAAAAAAAAAAAGCTTTTGCACAGTGCAATGTAGAAATTAAGCATCAGAATGATGTGCATTCACTGCAACAAAAGAATACATTGAATACATAAAGGAGTGTATCCAGGTTTCTTTGTATTTGTTTGAGAAATGCAGTGTGTTTAACAATAAAATATTGAAGAAACCAGTGGAAAAAGCTCTAGGTGAGGACGGCATGAAGAAGAGCTTTGCCTAAAGTATCTGTGAGCATCTGGGATCTTTATATGTGCTGGCAGGAGTGGAGGTCTGCTCAGTACATTACTTTTTAGAATACTAACAAAGAGATCTGAAGGTCACTAGAATTCTACTGTATAAAAGGGAGCATATAGAGATATGGGATAAAATCTTTACTATCAATGGAACGTGGTTAAAACTTTGAATTTTAGCAAACTTTTAAGCACCAGAGAGGGTGCGTAACATATTACAAATCCTTCTGGTTCGGTTGTTAACCCTTTGAGTGTCAGACAGGTATCCAACACATTGTGGCGCAATGCTTTGGATGCATATCTGGCAATCAGAGGGTTAAAGGGTTAAACCATTGTCATAAATCTCTTCATGTGATGGAAAGAAAACATTATTTTAAACCATGGATTCAGTTTTTTTTTAAATATATTTTATTTATGTATTTTAATTAAAACATATTGTATTCCTTTGAAGTAATGAAAACAGGCATGTATAGACAATGTGGTTCAATTCTAGAATATTCAAGGTGCTCTATAGAGGACAAATAAACATTCCCAAAATTCACACAATGATTTAAATGGGTTTTTACACCACCATATCTCCCAAGTGTCCCTCCTTAGGAGGGACAGTCCCTCTTTGAGACCCAAATCCCTCTGTCCCTCTTTTCCACCCTGTTGTCCCTCTTTTTTAGGAGATAAGACTGTGTGGTGTGTATATATGTGTATCACTTTGCCCCAAAGCAATAAAACTCACATTAATGTTTGTATATACTTCAGTATATGTGTTTTCACATTAGTCTGTGTAAATAAAATATTTGGATCTTGCTCTAAATCATTTATTCAGTTACCCAATGAGGTATTAATAGGTCATAAAATAATCTGCAAGTTCTCAGTAATGTCCTGCCTACCAGCCACCCTGAAATACTACCTAAAACAATAGTGTCCCTCTTTGGCCATTTGAAATGTTGGCATGTATGCACCACCTGAATGTTGAAGAAACCTTCAATGTATTGCTTTTGCAATGTTATTGAGTCCTCTCTAGCATCCAACCCCATTTATAACAATGGGAGTCTTTAGTTACCCCCTAAAGTGCTATTTGTTTGCCACAGAATTGTACCACTTTGTTTTATACATAAAGCCCAATGAGTGCTAGACGGATGTGAAGTGAACTGAAGAACAATGAGTTGTACACTTCTTTAACACTTTCCTTAGAGTTGACAAATAGGTATGCAGTGCATTAACACTCCAGTGCCACGCGCCCTGCAGTAAGTCCAGTCCCTGAGGTACCCATAAGCACCCCTTGACTTCTGTGTGTGTGTGTGTGTGTGTGTATACACTACGGGTCAACTTCTGTGTGTGTTTGTGTGTGTGTATACACTACGGGTCAAAAGTTTTAGAACACCCCCATTTTTCCAGTTGTTATTGAAGGGCGAAGGGTGAAAGCAAAGCATCCTATAAGTGCAACACACTTGCAGGAACATCTGCAACAGTGTTGGGAAGAACATTCAGAACAATATTTGATTTCCGCTGTGGAAAGAATGCCTGTGTTCGGCTGTTATATCTGCAAAAGGTTGCCACTTTGATGAGTCAAAAATTTAGATTACATTTTGTTAAGGAAAATTATTCCATGGGTTCTTTTTAACCCTTTGAGTGCCAGAGTGGTATGGAATGCATTGCAATGCTTTATTTTAAAAAACAAACAAACAGACCCCGTGGTGGGACATAAGGACACCTACTGATCTCCCAACCTCAATAGAGGCAATACAGGGGAGTAAGTGGGCTCCCCTGCTCCCATCCTACCCGAAGTACAGGTTAGGAGAGGGTGAGATTGAGAAACCCTTTCACGTCAAAAAGGGAAAGCCTCCTTCACTGAGAAGGGGGGGATTGTCCGATTCCCCCCGCCCCTCCTACCTGGTACTTTCGCTAGGATGGAAGCAAAGGAGCCCTCTTGCTTCTATGTGTCGCCTCCGTTGATCTCCCAGATGAATTGGCTGGCAGATCAGTATCTCAGGGGCATCAGGAGGGGTCCTGATGCCCCACCATGAAGTCTGCTCTTAATACAATGTAATGCATTTAGTGCCACAGAGGTATCCAACACATTACAATGCACTCAAAGGGTTAAAAAAAAAGGTTCACCGCACCAGCAAAGCTGTGCCACATACCTGCTAATATATATATATGTGTGTGTGTGTGTTTGAGCATGCAGAGATGATCACTTTGGCCTCCCACACAAATTCTAAGTTTAAATGTGTCTTCCCGTGACCTCAAACAGGAGGGGAAGGAGCATGTGTCTATATATATGTGCATGTGCGTGTGGTGTGTGTATGTGTGTATATATATATATATATGTGTGTGTGTGTGTGCACAGATGACCACACAAATTCTAATTCTAAATGTGACCCTCAGTCCAAAAGATTTGACTACACCTGTGAAAAGGACTCACACTCACAATACAAAGGAAACTAGGAGGGCCCATGATTGCATACACTAGAGTCCAGACAAGTGTAGGGAAAGAAGTTTTTTTTTACCTGCTTAAGGACCAGGTAGGATACAATGCATTGCATACCCTCTAGTCCTAAAAGGGTTAAGTTTTTCTTTAACCCTTCATTTCACTCTTTTTTTTTAGACTTCCCCCTTCAGATGTTTGACTACTACTTTCATCATCCGCATCTGGAATCTAGTAAACTGGAGATGAAGGAAGTTGTAATCCAACAGCAGCTAGAGGTCCACAGGTTGCAAACACACACACAAACACAAAGAGACAGAGATAGACACACACACATGTATACATTACAGGCTTAAAAAGAACCTCATATACAGTCACACAAATTTCTCTATTCAAATGTTGTGCCTTTCTGCTAGTTCTGCTAGAGCAGCTTCTGTGTTAAAATTGCTATTCTTTTAATGTAAAAAAAAACAATGCTTACAGATTATTCAATAAAAAAAGTTTATTAAATTTTCTTCTGTTTTCATTTCCACAGTGCCCCCACGGATAGTGGAGATTTCTAATAATATTGCAGTCAATGAGGGCAACAATGTCAGCTTAATCTGCATTGCCACTGGGAGGCCTGAGCCAGTAGTAAACTGGAGATACCTATCCCCTAAAGGTGAGGAATATATATATGTACTATTGGCACAAACATTTTGGAAATGTGAGTTGTGGAAACTTTGAGATGCAAATGCATTGCAGTATTGATGGATGACAATTGGTTTAGAATGTGACCTTCTTGGCCAGTCAGCTACATAGTATTCGATTTATTTTGATAAAACTTTCCAGTCACAAACAAACTTTTAAATTCCTGTCATCCTGTGAATCCTAGTTATTAAACTGTCTAAATAACCAATTCACTTGATAAATCAAATTCATAGGTTAATATTGAAATTTAAAAGAGTTTTTCTCACTGGAAAATGTTCTCACTCTTGAAAATCATGTAGGAAAAATAAAACTATTTTCCACCATTGAGTTGCAGGCACTGTAATCCGTTCCATTATTAAGATTAATGACCTGCTGATGTCCATGCATCTCTGGTAAAGCTGTAGCTGGTAACAGAAGAATTTTCTATAGATAGTCGGTAGATGTAGCAGTTGAGGTTGGTATTACGGGCTGTGAATCACAGAGGTTATTTTTCTGAAAGAACATTTTCTAATCATCAGGAGCCATCTTAAAATGCCGAAGTCCAATTTAGAATGGTTGCAGTAGGCCATCAAAGCGATTTATTATACATTTTCTTCAAATATGTTGTAATGAATAGATATAGGTGAGATTAAAATCTTATATTAGCATTTTTTGTTTGGAACTGTATGATTTTAAGGGCTTTATTCAGACAGCAAAAGATTAGCAAACATGGAGTAAATCAATTGTGCCGTAGGAGATAACTCATATTCCCAAAATTCCCATTAATTTAAATGGGGTTTTTAACCTCTTGATTGCGAGAGAAGGCTCTCTCAACACATTATTTTGCAGTGCTTTGGAGACCTCACTAGCATTCAAAGGGTGAGAAACTCCCCACTTACAGCAAAAAAAATGGACTGCATACCAAATGAGCTGAAAAATACTTTATTAATACTTTATTAATTTAGACAAAATGTAAACAAAGCAATCATGCACAAAATTTCACATGAATGAAAAAAAGCATATATAAAACAAAATATAGCAATGGCCTGCATATGCCACAATGAGCTTAACAATAGACAGAAGGACAGTGAGCCCAAGAAGATTGCCAATGTTTTTGGCTAAACTGGCCCATACAGGAATAATTTTATGAAGATTTTGCACCTTTTTATTTCAAGATTATAATTTATATCATGTATATATATATATATATATATATATATATATATATATATATATTTTGGATGGTGTAGCACTCTCTGAGTAGAAGTAACCTGCCTGGGTGCCAGTCGCAGCGATGTGGCAATATAGGTGAAGAAAATGCACCATACTCACAGGTCTTGTTTGAAGATCAATGTGCTAAATTAATTGAATCAATGCTTTGGTCCAAACTAAGGCCTTTATCGAGATCTTGATAAAGGCTCTAGCTTGTGCTGAAACATTGATTCAATAAATTCAGCACATTGATCACTGATCTTCACACAAGACCTGTGAGTGTGGTGCATATATTTATATATTTAAATTTGCCTTTACCCTGGGACTTTTGGAGAGCTTCTTTTATTTGTCCCCACATGGTGCAGTTGGTTTTCTTCTAAATGTCTTATCTGATTAGGACTCTTTCACGAGAGAGACACCAATGCATTGATGATGTTTTTGTAATGTTGCCCATTGTGAAAGTTACTTCCTGGGCTATGGTGCCAACACATGGGTGACTAGGACCTTCTGTAAATGCTCCAAACTGTAGAATTCTGCATCTTTATTGAGTTAACACAGGAAGGCTGTAAAGATACAGTAAAGAAAGTCTGCACTGCAGGCTACATTCACAGAAGCGGTGCTGGAACCAGAACCACACAATAATATTGGCTGGTGTTCACGTGGGCCGGTAGTAAGATATGCCTCTCCTGCATTCTTATTGTCAGAACAGTAGAAGAAAGTTGTTTCACTTCTTTTGCCCTTGTGAAAGAGCATTATTCACAGAAAGCTTTCCACTTTTTTGCCTCACAAATAGCATCAATATGTTTTCATGTTCTGAAGTTTCAGTTCTTATTTTGGCCTGGATTCCATTGCAGTTGATAACCTTATCAAAGGTGTTATCTAAACTTTTTCCATGGACTTCAGTGGGAATTTGTTAGGTAAAACCAGTGATAACACTTATCACCTGCACTGCAAACTAGGCCTTTGTATATATCTCAACAAGTGAACAAACTCAAACATGCAGACATTAGTTTGATGCAAGTTCAGTTTCCAAAAGCCATTTTACTAGAAACCAATATTCCCATCAAAGCAAAATGGAAATCCCTCAGGACATTATTACTTTTGATGTTTTTGATGCAGCTATGTGTATCTGTATATGTGATGCTATCATGTGATCTGTAAACGCCAATTGATTTACAATGCTAAAAGCAGTATTAAAGGACATTTATTGGGATGTAATCTTCAAAGAAAGATGGAATTTGTTTAAAATGTTCTTAGATAAATAGACGTCAACAAATTGGGGAATAAATACAAGAGGAACAAATTAAGACCAATGTGGCTTAAGAAAGAGGTCTGCATGGAAATGAGAAATGAGAAGCAGGCTTTTAAACTGTTTAAGATAGGAAGGTCAGATTCATAATTTATTAACTATAAAGAATACAACAGAATCTACAAACAAACAATTAGGCTAGATAAAATGGAAACTGAGAAAAGCATTGCAAAAGGAGCAAGGAAAATCCTTAACAATTCTAAATGTATATGAATGAAAAAAGATTAATGTTGATATTGGTCATCTTAAAACCGAGACAAGTGAATTGATTAGAGACTAAGGCTATGGCTGACACATTAAACACATTATTTTGTTCTGTATATACAAAGGAATGGCCTTTTCAAGTTCATATAACATTATAAGTGAGGTGCCGCATGGTTCAGTCCTGGGCCCGATGCTTTGAAATTTGTTTTTTAATGATCTAGAAGTTCCAATTGAAAATATATTAAGTTTAATATAGATAAATATAAGGTTATGCATTTGGGTTGCAGAGACAAACACTGTACACATACATTAAATAGGAAACTACTTGGGAAATCCCCATTAGAGAAATATTTGGTAGTAAATATGGACAATAGACTTCACAGCAGTGTGCAGTGTTACACAGCTGCTACAAGAGCCAATCAGGCACTATCTTGAATAATAAGGGGTACAGATGCATGGGATGTGAATATAATTGTACCTCTGTAACAATGCCTTGTACAGCCATAGCTGGAATAAGGAGTCCAGTTTGGGGCACCAGTTCTTAAAAGATACATTATTGAACTAGAAAAATTACAGAGACTGATAGAGGGATTGGAGGATCTGCATTATGAAGCGGGACTAGCAAAAGTATGTTTATTTACATTAGTGAAGAGACATCTAAAGGGTGATATGATTGTCATTAGATTCATTAAAGGGATAGTAATACTTCATTTTAACTTTATTTTATTTTGTAGGCATTAAAAAAACATGAAGAATGATATGTCTTATCTCTCAAACCTTTATGGTTTATGAGATATTCACAAACAAAGTTTCCCCCTCCCGCCCCTTTTACCTAGTGTAAGCCATCTCTTCTCAGATGTGGATTCTAGTTTTAAGACCAGACAGATAACAGCAGGGGACAAACTTCTTTGTATGAAAACAATGAAATCCCTGCCCCCTTTGACAAGCTTTTCAGGTTTTTCCCTTATCTTAATTGAAGATTGTCCCTCTCTGCAGTCTACCTGGGCACCTCCCTTCTGCTCTAGCTGAACAGTGTGACATCAATAAAAGGGGCGGGAGGGGGACACTTTGTCATTGAATTACTCTGGAACTACAACTCTGAAAGAATTGAAATAACACTCTCCAAAGTCCAAATACTATGATGATTAATTAGAGCTGCTTTTATTATGAAACATTACTATCCCTTTAAGACTAGAAGAAAGAAGCTTTCAAATAAAACAAAAGCAATGATTTTTTTGAGTAAGGGCAGTAAAGCTATGGAATTCTTTGTAGATACTGTAGTTGCTTTCAAACAAGTAATGAATTCCTTTCTAGCTCTGAACAATCTTGAGTATTATGAGAGTTGGTTTCCCAGCAGATAGGATGTTGATCCAGGGAAATATCCGAATGCTGTTTGGAGTCAGGAAGCTATTTTTTTACCCACTTGGGGCTTAATTGAAAATTGCTTAAACATTATTTTTTTTTTGCCTTCTGCTTGATCAACAGGAGTGACATGGCATGGGTTGAACAGGATGGACATGTCTTTTTTTCAGACTTATAAATTATGTTTCTATGAATATAACTTAAATCTGAATTTAACCCTTTGAGCCCCCTCTGTAGCATTCAAGTGGCTGAAGACCGATCTAGCATTCAAGGGGGTTAGAAGCACTATTTAAATCAATAGGATTTTATTATTTTTCTTCTATGGCGCAGTTGGCTTGCCCCATAATTACTCAATTTCTTATTATATCAACTGGGGTAAGTACATCTGTTAACCATGTGAATGCTACAGGGATGTGCAATACATTGTTCTGCAATGTGTTTCACACCCTGTGGAACTCTAAGGGTTATATAAATTGTGTATTTTAGTCCTGGGTGGATTTCCCCTTTAATAGCATCACTAACAGTTCGTACTAGTTGATTGTACAGCAAACCATAATGAATGTGATTTATAGACAATATGACATATTTTATCATAAAATTGCTCTGTGTAGTAACTTGGTTTATAGATAAGAAGAAGTTGACATTTTGAATACAATCCCCCCAGCAGGCTTGTTATCTGAAATGAGTAATGAATCACTTAACTATGTGTTTATTTAGGAAATCACAAATTGGTTATAAAACGGGTTATCATAAAGGGATGGTAACACTTAATTTAAAAAATATATGTTGCAGGGTTTATCCTCCTCAGTAAAAAAAGGTATTCCACTGCTGAGAGGTGTTTTATTTTAAAATTATTGCAGCTCAAACTTGATATTCTTAGGTGCCATATCTCAATTACCTGAATTTTATAATGGAGCTTTTTATGGGATGTGTAACAGTGCCACTGCAAAATTCCAGGTCATTGAAATACTGCACTGAGTGGATGGATGTATCGAAATGATAAGATTCTTGTTTTGGACTAGTTGTGGCTTGATCAGTGTGGGTGGAATTGGGAGTCAGGAAGGCAGAGTTTTTCCATAAATGGGCAGGGAAGTGAGTAGCTTCGATCAGGAGTGGGTAGAACCGAGCTGGAAGTAGGAGAGGTTACTGGATAAACTCAGGAAGCCGTAGAATCACCCTCTATCCCTGGAGACCAAGTAAGTACGATTGAAAACCAGAGTTTCCGGAGCAGATCCAGAAAGATCTCTGATATACCAATATCCTTTTATCAGTCACAATCTCAAAAATAACTATATGAAACTTACTTAACTTAAAGAGATAGTAATGCCATAATATAAACATACATGGGATTGTTCAGTGTACTTTTATGTAATGAATAGTTTCTTTTGTACTGTCTGTAACTTTGTAATTTTCTTGTAAATCGAGTCAAAGGTTATCCTCTCCTGCCCCTCCCCTTTCCATCTCGTTGATCATTGTTCACTGAGATCCAAAAGCCGGTCCAGATGCATTGCAACGAGGGACAAAATTGTGTCAGTATAAGGAAAATCCTGCCCTGCTTCATCAAGGAGAACACGGTTTTCCTTATACTGACACACACTATATTGTCTCTTATCAATCTTTAATATATTAACGGTCAATGATATATCACTTAACTATATATATATATATATATATATATATATATATATATATATAAAAGAAGACTTCTGTGTGCCTGGCAAACACACCCAGGGGTGGTACTAAGGAGGAGTTACTGTTCCCATTGGGTGATTCAATGGGGGCGTGATTTTCATAGGACTTGCAGTGGCCGAAGACCACTGCTAGTCCTATGAAAATCATGCAGGGATTTGCCCTGCCCCCACTATCCAGCCCGCCCACCACTATCCAAGTAATGAGAAAAAAAAATGCCTGCCATTTGCTCTGAAACCACAGACACACACACAAGCCTCCACACACACACACACCATCAAAACCACACACACACAAAATAGCCCCATACACACACTACCCACACACACACAAAAACAATTACATGTGCCCTACACACACGCTCTCTGTCAGCCAACTTCCATTTTCTACCTTGCTCCGCCGCACACTACATATATTAACCTCTTCAGTGCCACACATATATACAATGCATCTAGCACCAACACTACCCACACCCACACACTAAAACAATAATAATTACATGAGCCCTACACATACACACTGTCTCTCATTTTTTTGCAAGAATATCCTGCCCTCACTTCATGGTGATTAACCACCACTCCGGACTCATGCTTCATCATCCACAGCCCTGATCCACCGCCACTTTCTGACTGACCGTGTCTTCTCCACATAAGTTCCATGTTCTACCCTGCTTCGTCCACACGCTAATATACTCTCGTGGCCCATGCACATACCTTGGCCGTCACCCTTGCCATCTTCAAAAAACACACACTAAGTCCTCTGATCTGCACCCGGTATCCATAGAGCATGATACATACACAACCCACAATACGTTCTGACTCCCTCTGCTCTAATGCAGTTGCGGCAGATGAGAGGAGATGTCATCACTGCTGTGGCGTTTCAAAGGCCTCAAATGTCGACATTTCATTCAGCG
This sequence comes from Rhinophrynus dorsalis, assembly GCA_037306005.1. Classification (NCBI taxonomy): domain Eukaryota; kingdom Metazoa; phylum Chordata; class Amphibia; order Anura; family Rhinophrynidae; genus Rhinophrynus; species Rhinophrynus dorsalis. Next base: position 153,388,060 of record CM074724.1, read on the forward strand.
ACACGAGAATCTTGCGCTATTCTGATTCTCATGTCGCTGTTATGCATGCAACGTTTCCAAAACATTACGATACTTCTGGTATATCGTGCGTGACCAAAAACAGATCAAGGACATGATTAATAACCTGTATGCTGTAACCCTGTGTCTGGAACACATGGAAGAGGACGAAAGCAGATTGTGGGGTATCAGGGTCACTGGTGCGTAACCATGGCTGCAAAGTGAGGCATTGGGGTATAATTTAACCCTTTCAGTGCCACAAGGGAAACCCTTGCTGTGTAAGAGGGTTACGTAACGCATTGATGTGTAATGTGTTGCGTATCCCTGTTACACATCAAGGGTTTCCAAATGCATTCATTGTGATGGTTGTCACATTAATACTCATATATCAGTTTCCAACATTTTAATAAAATACTTAATTTTGTCTGGTTTGCCTGTCATTATCTCTGTAAGCTCTAACATATATATATTGCTCATTCTTTTACATCTCCCCTTTCTCCTCTACCACTTCCCATCTGTCACACATGTCCTCTTTACCCTCTCAGTCCCACACATGTCCTCTTTACCCTCCCAGTCCCACACATGTCCTCTTTACCCTCTCAGTCCAACACATGTCCTCTTTGTCTTCTCACACCTTCACCCTTCCTATTAGCCCTCCGGTCACACAGCTACCTACATGTGTGTTTATGTTCTGTGTCCATATGTCTGTCTGTATGTACAATAATATCTTTATGTGTGTGGGGGTATGTATGAGCATGTGTGCCTGTATATGTGTGCGTGTGTGTGGGTATGTATGAGCGTGTGTCTGTATATGTGTGTGTGTCTCTATGTATATGTTCATATGTGTGCATGTATGTATGTATGTGTCAACTACAGCTAACACACCCTTCACAACACAGTTGTATCCAGTAATTCCACTTAACATTATTAAATACAAGGGGGGGGGGGACAGACGGGCAACGCCGCCCCACACTGCTAGTATATATATAAATAAAACACTGAAACAAAAATAAGACAACACTAGTACAAAATAATTACAAATTTAATACAAATATTTAACACGGGATATAGAATAACATAAAATAACATCTAGTGAGCTGTCCTTAACTCTGTAAAAAAAGTGAATTCACAATGTGCTGCTTTTTGATAATTCCAAGAGGGCAGGTGTCACATTTTGACGGATTATATTGCCCCGATGTGCCTACTGACCCCCTATTGCTGTGCCATACACAAATATTATGAGACGGAAGGTGCTTTGGACCGTGTTTTGTTTGAGAGCTTGAGGCCTCTGCCCGCAGTTCAAGAAGGAGGAAAGGTCTGTTGTTGGTACCGTGATCCTGGGAACTTTGTTTCGGAGTCAGAAGAGCCTTGGATAAAAGCTCAAGATACGTTGTGTTCTTATGGACAACACCTGCCCGCTTGGAATGATTTAAAAGCAACACATTGTGAATTTGCTGTTTTTACAGTGTTAACAGTTCTTTTGGATGCAGAAGGACTGTTCACTAGATGTTATTTTATGTTATTCTACATCCAGTGTTAAATATTTGTATGCACCATCAGTCCCTTCCGGTACTTTAAGGTACCATGCAGTGCCTCCTAGAGGAGACCAGGACTGACGCAGCAGGCATACAGATGTTTGTAAGATGTCTGCTCTGTTGCCTGTCAGTGTTTGCTGAGGTAGAATTTTTGACTAACTCTGTCTTTATTCTACATAACAGTTTGATTGTTAAGCTTATCGCTAGATGTCTTATTAGGTGGGGTGGACATTAGTTGGGGTGATTGTTCCCCTTTAAATCATCTTACCCTGTGGTTCCACTGGTTTGCTCCAGAATTGCTGAATACGGCCTTAAATACCTGAACAGTATCAATAGCTCCCTAAACCGAAGAATTCCACTGTAAAATCTGTCCCATTGTCAGATTCAAAGTGTTTGCAGACCTCATGATCACATTCAAAATATGATATTATACATCATTTGGTGAAGCAGTGACTTTTATGAACCCAGGCTGGTGAATGAGCTCTGCTTATAATCAGCACATCTGCTCTGTCATTTTTTTATCCACTGCTTTCCTTTATTCTCTTTATTTCTGAGCCTCTTCTTTTTGACATTATCCTTTCTCACAATTTATCTAGATGTGACATTCTTTCTATCTAAAGGCCAAAGCCCTTGCATTCCCTGGTTGTCTTTACTTTTCTGTTTTTCTTTTCTTTGCTATTCTCATGTCCTCTTCTACTTCTCTACCCTCTAGCTCTTCTCTGGATTATTTTGATTCTAAAAACAAGGTAAAGCATGTGAGGGGCTCTGAGGACAAACAAAATCAATGTTGCCTGTTCTATAGCTAGTCACCACTCAAGAGCATCGCCTTATAGCTCTCTAGTGCCATTACAGTGGATAAATGTCCACTTAAATATCAGACTATTCCCACTCAAAAGAGCAGTATAGTTCCAAAATGACTGGCAAGTCCCCTCTATGGGGAAAGACCATCTAACTCCAGACATATGATTCATCTTTGTTTGGGTCTTGACAGTTAGGGGAAGCTGGAGTCCACGTCAGGATTAACCTTTACTTTGAGTTATGGAGAAGACACCCTAAGAGTTTAAAAAAAAACAAGCCTCTCTGTTGGACAACACCATGTAACTTGAGATGTACATGTAAGCCTTTTTGGGCCTTGTCAGTGAGGTAAAGCTGGTTTCCCAAAGCCAAAGTATGTGAGAGGCTCTGAGAATAAAAAAAACAATGTTGCCTGTTCTACATCTAGTCACTGCTTAACAGCATCACATTTTAGTTCTCCAGTTTCATTGCAGAGGAGACATTTCAGACACATTAGAATAATCCCACCCAAAAGGACATTTCCATTCCAAAATGACAGGCAAGTCCTCTTTACATGGGGAATACCACCTAACCCCAAATGTACATATCTGCATTGTTTGGGACTCCTCAGTGAGGTGCAGCTGGTTTCCTCAGTCTTCATCCTCGATTCCTCAGAGTCTTCATCCTCGCTTCCTCAGAATCTTCATCCTCAGAATCTCTCACCTCTTCTTACCTTACTGTGGCCAAAAATTCTCCCATGAATTTTGGCTTTGAAACTTTGTTAAAGAGATAATATATTCAATTAGTCCTGGATGTCATGTCCATGGAAACAGACATTACAGCTGCTGTCAGTTTTTCAAACTGAATAAGTGCATGACCCTACTTCAGCTTTCAACCGATGTGTTGGATACCTCTCTGGCACTCAAAGGGTTAGATGGGTGTACAGCACATTGCAAAGCAATGCATTGCACATCCCACTGGTCTTTAATTATCTAAGTGCCAGAGGGGGTATCCAATGCATACCCCTCTAATTCTCAAAGGGTTTGTTGTGCTCCGGTCGCTTTCCTCCGGTAAGCGTGGCCGGTATTTATTACTTCCGGGTCTCGGAGGCATTGACATTGCGGCGCATGACGTCACGCCATCCCCTATAAACAGCAGTGCAAGCCGGTTGCGGGCGCTCTTGCGTCGAGTCCCCTTTTCAGTACTCTTGTGCTTTTTTGGCCTTCAGTCAGCGTCCTCTGGCCTTCCTCCTGTTCTCTTCTTTTTTTTTTTGTCCTTCAGCCCTTCCTTGTCCGCGGTTACCTTTTGTCCCCTGCTTATTTTTTGTTTGTCCTGCTCCGTCCACGGATCGTTTTCTTGTGCGGTTTTCTCGGTTCTTTCTTTTTTTTTTTCTTCATTTCTTTATATTATTTCTTGCCACTTGCTAGCCTTTGTGTGGCTTCCTCTATGCAAAGCAAGTTTCAAGGGGCATACACAGGGCCAGTACTCAAGTGGTCAACAGGGTTAAAGGTTTCATATTACCATGTGGAGTTGGTTTACTTTGTGCCCTGTGTTTCTGCTACCAGTTTTTTGTTACGTTTGCCTCCATGTCATGACATCCATGATTGACTGAAGATGTTATCTCTTGAATAAATACACAAGGGCAAAATTCATGGGAGCAATTTGGATTTTCTGGGCATAGTAAGATAAGATGAGAGTTATTGTTAATAGACATTGCTTCTCCTTCTAGGATCTCGTTATAACAGCACAGGTGGATAAATTGGTGTTATTTTGGCAGATCATCCATGCTAATGAAATATAAATAGTTCTTAGTAATATAGTAACATAGTAGATGGGGCAGCCCATGCTAAATCACCCCTTCCAAATGGCATTCAGATAGTTCCCTGGATCAACAACCTATCTGCTTTGAAGCCAACTGTCATAATTCTCAATATTGTTCTGGGCTAGATAGGTATCCATTACTTTTTTGAAAGTAATTACAGTATCTGCAAGCACAGCATCCCTGTCACAGAGCCTTACCTCGACCTGCATCATTCGGCCGGGAGCAGGGTTCTGGACTTGCACTCTAGTCTCACTGGCCGCATCCCTTTCTGTCTATGGCCTGGTCTCGTCTGCTTCCTTGATGCTGGCATGGTGAATCAGGGACTTGCCTGGACGCCTGTTATAGGCCCAGCCTGGGGGACCTAATTGGTCCTGCCTTCTCCTACTCCTTTATAAACCTCTCTGGGCTTGTGTATCATTAACCATCCATCTGGCGCACACCTGTGGCTCTGGCTGACTACCCACTCCGTGTATGACCCTGTCTTGTCTGACTATCCAACCTGGTGCTGACCTGGGGCTCTGTCCAACTATCCTCCCTTTGTTGCCTACTCTTATTGGACATCCTCTCTGGTGCAGACCTGTGGCTCTGGCCGACTACCCGCTCCGTGTATGACCCTGGCTTGTCTGACTATCCTAACTGGTGCTGACCTGTGGCTCTGTCTGTTCACTCCGCTGTGTTGCCAGTTTCCCACAGACATCCATCTTGGTTCGGACCTGGGGCTCTGGCAGACTCTGGCCTAACTGACTGCAGGTGTGAGTCAGTAGTCTCCATTGTTGCGATCCTTATTGGAGATGAGCTCTTCCCAACTGACTGCAGGCGAGAGTCAGTAGTCTCCATTGTTGACATCCGTATCGGAGACGAGATCTTCCCTACTGACTGCAGTCATGAGTCAGTGTTCTCCCTTGTAGATACCTAGCGAGAGACTTCGGGTCCTATTCTGTGCTCTACTCATTACCATTGAGACTAGGCTCCAGCCTAGTCTCCAGCAGTTGTGGTTGACATTGTGGTGGCTCCTATTCCTGACAGAGTCTCTAGCCTATCTAGCCACCCTTTGCTCTATATTACCATTGATATTCATTACTATTATCATTCTAAACGAAAGTGATTTTAACTATACCGTCTGATTCCTTGTCTTGCTTACTAACCGTAACAATCCCGAGGCAAATAATTCCATAGCTTTTCTGCCTCTATGGTAAAACACACCTACCTTTATTTTAGTTGAAATTTCATTTCCTCTAGCTTTAAGTAGACGACATCTCATTCTTAGCTCATGTCTCTGAGTAAATAATTAATTTACATAGTTCTTAGAAAGCTCAAATGTATTTGTAAATGGTAATCATACCACTCTTCTGTAATGTAAACAAATTCAGTTTGGCTTGTCTCTCTTTATAACTCAGATCCTCCAGTCCCTCCAATCGATTTTGTGGCGTGGCTCTACATTTTTCCAGTTCATTAATATCTTTTTTAAGAACTGGTGCCTAAAACTGTGTTCCATATTCTAGATAAAGCCTTACTAAGGATTTATATAGAGGTATATTTGCATATGTTTATATATGAAGTATGCCAGTTCCTCAGTTGTAACACTGGGTATATGGTATATCTCCTCACGTGCCAATGTGGCAAACAGTATGTGGGGACACTCAGGGTTAGGGTTGGAGAACACCTGAGAAATATAAGAAATAAAATGGAAACTCACAGTGTCCCAAATAATTTTTTGGAAAGTCCATTATGTAATCCGGAGAATATTACAGTTATGGCTATTGAGAAGGTTAAGATGGGAAGAAGAGGTGGGGATAGGACACTACAATTGAAGCAAAGAGAAACATACTGGATTTACCTGTTGAAAACTCTAAGCCTTAATGGTTTGAATATAGATTTAGATATTGCTGCATTTATATACAGCTGTATATAGATGATTATTCATATAGAGGAACACTTGAGGAAGTATAGGGTAGGTTAGAGAATAGGGACTACAACAGAAGCAGAAACAGATAGTATTAAAAATTATACTATAAACAATTACTATAGACGGAATGAGTCAGTGTAGAAGTTTATTGGAATTTTATCATGTTATTTTATTTTGGGTTTTAGAATGTATAAGGTACTAATATGAGATAGCTATAGACCTTGTATAGATCTTAGAAATATGCATAGGCTGTTGGAGGGCTGTGCTGTACCGGGGATGGATGTCACGTGAGGTGGGATAGATATTTATTCCGGTGGAGCGCCTCCCTCTGTAAACCCTGAGGAAGCAGACAGTAACGTCTGCGATACGCGTTGGCATTTGTCAGAACGGTTATATGTTGGAGTTCCTCTGTTGACAAAGGATTGTGTCGAGGGAAAACATCCATTGGCACTCAAGGGGAGAAGACCCGTAAGATTGCGGGAGAGTGTGGAAGTGATTGAGCGATCAAGCGATTGTGTAAAAGGATATTCCCCTAAGGAGAGAGCTGGGAGCCGAACGGCACTGAGAGGAATCAGATAAGCGAATATGTGTTTTTTATCCTGTAAACGCAATGAGTTTTTGTGCTAAATTTTATGTAGAAGAATAAACACCGCTTTTAGATGTCTCTGTTTTGCACTTCTGTTTTGTAGATCATAAAATTCCCATCAATTTCAGCTGACCAACAACTGACTGTGGATGATGGATGTTGTAGCCCAAAAGCAGAAGAATTGATGTAGGTTCTCATCTCTGCCCTCAGCCATTGCATTATGGTTCAGTGGGGGGCTTGTGCAGTTGGTTTGAACCTTTCCCATTAACCAAATAAGAGTTTATTTGGCCTCACTCAGTGTGCATATATTACTTTAGTAGTGTAGGCATTGGGCCGTGTGATTAACCCCTTAACAACCCGTGACAGGCCAGAGCCGTTATGGCTGTCCCGGCGTTAAGGACCGGTGACAGTCCTGGTACATTATGGAATTATGGGAACGCAGTGCAGCTGCACACCATGCTGCAATCTGAGAATGCAGCGGCGAAAAAAAAAAGTGCCCTGGTTCTCTAGAGCTCCCCACCCTGCACTGCGTGGTCCTTAAGGGGCTATTTTTATTAATAAATTCAAGATAATGTCTTCTATTAGCCTGGATGTCATTTCATTGGAGGTAAAATACAGGACTGAAAACTCTGCTCACTGCACATGGTAAGAACAAGATTGTGTGCATCACATTGTTCCCAATGTATTGCGTATCCGTCTGGTTTTGAAACATTAAGTTGACTCATACATTCTGCCTGCTTCAATTTTTTAAACTTCCAGCAACTATTATGGCTGCCTTCATGGACAGGAGATCCAGAACTGGTTGAAGATGGCATGTAAAGAACAGAGGCACAAGGGCAAAATTCAGTTGGGCCATTAGGATTTTTGCACCAAAGTAAAGTAAATGGGGTTCTTCTATGTCCGTTCACCTTTAACAACTGTATGAATCTATCTAGTCTCTTATCCTTTCTTGGTGGTACTTATGCATTCCTCTTTGTCACTCTCTACATTATGTCTTGGACGTGTTACCCTGTCCTTCCAATACCTATGTATCTCTGTTGCTTTTGCTACCTCCAGGCTCTACGATATGTCTGTTTCATTTCTTGTCTGACATTTATCTTCTGGCAAAATCTTTGTCTACATCAGATTTTTTTTTTTGGCTACATGTCCTTTTTACTTGACTTTACTTTTCTCTTATGTTATTTCACATTTTGTAAAACTGTTCATATCACTCAGATGTTCAGTAATTTTGTACTTGTGGCTGAATTGTAAAACCACTGCCATTACTCTTCAAGATGAAAGTTGGTACCGTGTTAGCCTTAGAAATACAGCAGGCAAATACATTTAAGTTGATACCTTTATTGGTTAACTAAGTAGATTTAGAATGCAAGCTTTCAAGACCTCTCAGGTCTCTTCCATGGAATAACATGAACTTTTGTTGCTAAGGGTATAGTTTCTTTGCTGGTCACCAAAGGTTTTGGCTACTGGCAAAGTCTTGTGATGAGTGTTACTATACGAGGGGCTAAGGCTGCTTCTACAGTGTAGATAATCTAAATATGTGATATATAAAACAGGGAGAAAACCAAGGGATGCCCCTTTGTGTTGAATTAAATGATATCACTTCAACACCACCGGAGTGGATACTCACAAATGTGTTGCCTGCTAACATACTTATATAGAGAACAGCAAATGAGCCTTCTGGGAGTCACAAACTGCCCCAGACACAGTAATAAACAAAGCAAGGATAATCACCAATCAGAATAGGCTGCTCTTCAAAGACTTGCATTCATGGAGTTTAAAGCCCTATTTAAATCAATAGGAATGCTGTGAGTTCTTAAGTGTTCTCCATATTTGAGGCCAATTATAATCTTTACAAAACAGATGACCATGTGCCTATGGCACCTAGTATTTATTTGTCTGGTTTTCCCGTATACCCATTCTACATCCTTGCAAGTCTTGCCACCTTATGTCTTTGGACATGCAGTACAATAATAGTTATTGAAATGTATTTGATCAAATTCTTTTGTAGTCATTTAGTACATTTTCCATCCATTCCCCATTCTCTACATTTGAGCTGTGTCTCTATCTGCCTCTTTTTCTCCTTTCCCCTTTGTGTACAGACTCTGCCTATGTCTATCTTTTTCTAACAAGCTGAAAAAAGGGGGAGGATTCTCTGGCACACAGGAAGTGAATTTGTCCTTTCAGGCGCCTCTCTGAATTTCTTTCTCACACATTGTGAATTTTAAGGAATGCAAAACAAGGGAAATGTCAGTGCAGCAAAGCTTTACACAGGAAGTTTTCTGCACAGCCGAGCTGGAAGAGCTCCTGACATTTGCACATTACAGTTTTCTGCCACCCCTTGGCAAGCTCCCTCATTTCTCTATGACTCACAAGGACAATTAGCCACATCTTGGGATGAATAAAGCACATTTTTCTCCTTATAAACACCAGTCAGCCTGTTATTGAGAGATTATAGACTCAAATCCCTATGAGAATCCAGACGCAGTGCCACCAGATTAAAGCTCAACTCTTGCCACTTTATGTTCCAGAACAACATGATCAATACACTGTATGAATCTTACATTATTCTTTCTATTTTCTACATGTTGTAACTGCAAGAGTTGGGACAATCAGGACATGCATTTTTGATATTTTTAAAGCGATAGCAATGTTTCACAAAAAAAGCAGCTCCAATTAATCTTCATAGTACTTGGGCCATGCAGAGTGTTATTTCCATACTGTCAGCTGTAGTTCAAGAGTAATTGAATGATAAAGTATCCCCCTCACGCCCCTTTTACCTAGTGTAAGCCACCTCCCCTCAGATGTGGAATCTGGGCCTAGATGCACTAAAATTCGAAGAGGGCTAAAAATGTCGATGTCCTGTCAGAGCAGTGTCTTAGGCACATCGACAGTATTCACTACAGTGTCTACGACATTTCATCACCAGCACTCATACAAATATATATGCACATTGTCATAAATCCAACAGGTTTATGAATTTTCATTCATCACATAGACAATGGCCTATTTTCATATGGAAATGAGGCATAATGAGACATTTTTGTATGCAAGGGGGTGTGTTGATATGTTAACGTGACACTTCGACTCATTCACTAAACTCCGATAACAGCCTCTGCTGTCAGAGTTCACAGTCTCAACTTCACCTACCTGAAGTTGGCGCAGTTGTGATCTCCCTGTACTTTCCTATGCAGTAACAGCAGGGAGGGTTGTTACCTGTTGTAGGTGTGGAAGGGATTCCCTCCCTTCACACATCATCAACACTACGACAATTCTGAAGTCGAACAGCATTCTCTCTGCTTCCCTACGTGGCCAGTAAGGGAATAAAGAGAAGGCTTTCAGTACCATGGACAGCATTGAGTGCCATAGGGATGTGCATTGCTCACCCCTGTGTCACTGTGCAACTGACAATTTTAGTGAATATGTCAATGTGTGTGTAGATCAAAATTTTGCAGTAAGAAGATTGTCCCTTGCTGTGATCTGTCTGGTCAAAAAACCAGGGCATAGATTCACTAAAGGTCGATGCTGTGTCAATATGAACTTATCAATGTGTTTGAAACACTGCAACATTTCAATCTACACAGACATCGACATAATCACTAAAATTGTCAGATGCAATTGGGGGGTGAAAAAGGTCCCTATTAGCATACAGGATTGTCGAAGTGCTGTCAGTGTGGAAGGGATGTCCTCCCTCCACACATCTCCAACACTGTGACAATTCTGAAGTTGAACAGCATTCTCTCTCTGCTTCCTTACTTGGCCAGTAGAGAAATAAAGAGAAGGCTTTCAGCACCATGGACAACATTGAGTGCTATAGAGATGTGCATTGCTCACCCCGTACCACTCAAAGGGTTAAAATAATTAAAAAGGAAAATAGTTCACCAAGCACTACACAATTATCCCCTAACCTATGTATCATATATTATACATGTTGTGCACTCACAGGGGAACAAGACTGGGGGTTAAGCATCATCTATGGGGATTTGTGGCTGCCACTTGCCCCCCAGCCTTGTTCCCTTGCCCAGTGGTAGCCAAAGAATCCCATATACACAGCTTGGCCCCCATACTTGCTTCTTTGATCACTGGTAATCACAGATCTCCATGTACACTGTCTGATCCTCTCCAGCCTTTTCCCCTTGACCACTGCTAGCCACAAATCCCCATGGCCACTGCCTGAGAAAAAGGCTGGAAGTGTCAGGCAGTGAACGTGGGGCTAACACACAATGGTGTTGTTACCCACATTATAGAAATCTGACATAGAATGCCCCCCGCTTCGACGTATTACCCCCCCTTAGTATTTTGGCATCTATTGCTCTAATTTGACATACCAACTTAATTTGTCATTCACTTCCTTTTTGTTCAACAGGAACTGTCCTTTATGTGTAACATGACTGGGTGATTGATTCATTCATGAAAGCGCAGTGCTGCGCTTCTCATGAATGAACCCGGTGACAGGGTTCACCACAAGCATTCTACTGGAGCCGGTTTATACAGCCGCTCCAGTAGTAAGAAAGGAAGGCAGCAGATGCCTTCCTTGTCACTCACTGATCACCTATCCTTCTGCATAGGTGATTCATGCTAGGGGACGATATTAGGAGGGGTCCTGATGCCCCCCTTGAGGTTTGAAATTAATGTTTATTAAAAGAAAGAGCATATAACTTATGTTACACATAGGTTATATGCACTTTATTAAAAAAAGCCGTCAATTGTCGCCCGCATGGATCATCTATCCTTCTGGATAGGAGATCTATGCTAGGAAGGGTGTCAGGAGGGGTCCTGATGCCCCCCTCAAGGTCTGAACTATATTTCTTTTGAAACACTCTAACATAACATACACATACAGGCAAGGTATACAGCCACATACCTTGCCTAATAACTCTTTGAGTAACAGAGGGGTAGCAAATGCACTGCAAAGGAATGCATCGCTACCTCTCTTGTACTCAAAGGGTTAAGCATTGAATAAAGGACAGATTCTGTCAAATAAAGGACAGTTTCTGTCAAACAAAAGGGAAGTGAATGACAAATGAAGTTAGTATGCTGAATTAGAGCAATAGATGTTAAAATACTAAGGGGGGGGTAATATGTCAAAGGAGGCCACTCTATGTCAGATTTCTATAATGTGGGTAACAACACCATTGTGTGAGCCCCATGTACACTGCCTGACACCCCTAGCCTTTTTCTCAGGCAGTGGACATGGGGATTTGTGGCTAGTAGTGGTCAAGGGGAAAAGGCTGTAGAGGATTAGACAATGTAAATGGGGATCTGTGGTTACCAGTGGTCAAGGGAACAAGTGTGGGGGCCAAGTAGTGTATATGGGATTCTATGGCTACCATTGGGCAAGCAAACAAGGCTGGGGGGCAAGTGGTAGCCACAAATCCCCATAGATGATGCTTGACCCCCAGTCTTGTTCCCCTGTGAGTGCACAACATGTATAATATATGATACATAGGTTAGGGGATAATTGTGTAGTGCTTGGTGAACTATTTGTTTTTATTTTAACCCTTTGAGTAGAACAGTGGTGAGCAATGCACATCCCTATAGCACTCAATGCTGTCCATGGTACTAAAACCTTTCTCTTTATTTCCCTACTGGCCAAGTAAGGAGCAGAGAGAGAATGCTGTTCAACTTCCGAACTGTCACAGTGTTGGAGATGTGTGGAGGGAGGACATCCCTTCCACATCGACAGTACTTCGACAATCCTGTATGCTGATAGGGACCTTCTTCACCCCCACTTACATCTGACAATTTTAGTGAATATGTCAATGTGTGTGTAGATCGAAATGTTGCAGTGTTTCGAACACATCGACAAAATCATATCGACACAGCGAATCTATGCCCTGGTCTTTTGACCAGACAGATCACAGCAAGGGACAATCTTCTTACAGTGAGCATAAGGAAAACCCTGTCCCCCTTGACGGGTTTTTCAGATTTTCCTTATGCTCACTGAAGACTGTTCCTTGCTGCAATCCATCTGGACAGTCTTGCTGCTCTGAGGTGAGCAGTGTTACCTCAGTAAAAGAGACTTGATAAATATCTAATTGTGAGATAGTTGAAGACAAGGACTATAATAAAATCTATCTTTTATTAGTATCTAAGCTAAAAATAAAAAAGATAAAAAGTAGTAAAAAGATTTAACAGCATATTTATATTATGGTTATAGCCATAATAACCCGGACAAAAATATATTTCCTCAGTTTCCAAATATTACAGAGAACAGTACCTAGTTAATGGATTGGAGAAAAGAAATCATCTAAAAACTCGGGGATCTCAAAGTGTATTCCCGATTATGTTGATTTATATCTTACTAGCAGTTTGGGACGGCGTTGCCCGTCATGTTATGCAGGAAATGTTTCTTTTTTTTTAAATAAATGTTATGATAGTGAATTATAGCGTAGGGTGTACGTGTCAGAAAGGTACACACAGTGATAGACAGAGACACATGCAACACACACATATACACACACATGCACTGACAACACAAACAGTGACACACAGCTGCAAATCAGAACATAAATACATACAGTGTGAGCAGTGTAAGTAACATACCTCCCAACATTTCATATGGCCAAAGAGGGACACTTGTGTTTTCGGTGGTGTTACTGGGGGCGTGGCTGGTGGTGTATTTTAGAGAATTTTTAACCCTTTGAGTGCCAGGGGGTAAGCAATGCATTGCATCCCCTCTGGCATTGAAATGGTTAAGTTACTCTTTCTGTAAGTGAATGATTTAGAAGAAGATGAAAGTATTTTTTTTACACAGACTAATTTAACAGATATATACAGAAGTTTATTCCCACATTACTGTGGGTTTTATTGATGTGGAGCAATCTGATACACTGGTATATACACCACACAATGTGATCTCCTAAATAGAGGAGCAGAGGGATTTGGGTGTCAAACAGGGAATGTCCCTCCTATACTGTATAGTTCCAGTCCTTATACACAGACACATGCAGACTGTATACTATACAGCAGAGGTTCTCAGCCCATGCCCTCAGTGGCCACTAACAGGCCAGGACTTAGGAATTTCACTGCTAGAACACAAGTGTGTTGATCAGAGGCTCAGTCATATTGATTAACTCACCTGTGCTCTTAAAAGGAAATTCTAAAATCCTGGCCTGTTAATAGCCACTGAGGGCACAGATGGAGAACCACTGCTATACAGTGCCAGACCATTGTAGAGAATTTTTAACCCTTTGAGTGCCAGGGGGTAAGCAATGCATTGCATCTCCTCTGGCACTGAAATGGTTAAGTTACTCTTTCTGTAAGTGAATGATTTAGAAGAAGATGAAAGTATTTTTTTACACAGACTAATTTAACAGATATATACAGAAGTTATACCCACATTACCGTGGGTTTTACTGATGTGGAGCAATCTGATACACTTGTACATTAGGCTGACCAGACCTCACCTTTAACCAGTGACACATATGAAAAATGCATACTGCAGGGCTGCTTTGATTTTGGTGCACTCCTGAAATATGCTTATTTCCTATGTGTCCCCGGTTAAAGGTGAGGTCTGGTCAGCCTACTGTATATACACCAAACCGTGTGATCTCCTAAATAGAGGAGCAGAGGGATTTGGGTGTCAAACAGGGACTGTCCCTCCTATACTGTATAGTGCCAGTCCTTATACACAGACTGTATACTATACAATGCCAGACCATATATAAATAGTTTGTCATACATGCTATACAGTGAGCTATGTACAGCATGGAGATGATTGCAGGAACTGGCACCTCTACTTACAGACAGACTGACAAACAACCTGCTCTCTTTCTCTCTCTTTGTGCAATATATAAATACAGTCACATCCATGTCTCTGCCACTTACCAGCTCAGCTGAAGCCTTGCTCTGCACTGCCTGATCACCTCTCTGCCGTTGTTTCCACTTTCTCAGCAAGCCAGTATCCTCCTGCTGATTGTTTAGAAATCAGCTCACTTGTAGTAATTAGCAGAGCTGTGTAGGCTCAAAGACAGGGAATGAAGAAGCTGCATAATACAGATTGGACCATGGCCTTCCAGCTGTAGCTTGAACATTGTTCCCATCATCCTCAGCGTGCATGTGTGTATATGTGTGTATGTGTCTGCTAGTGTGTGTGTGGGAGGGCATGTGCATATGTCTGTGGTGTAGGAGTGTGTGGCAGCCATTTTTTTTTTTCAGCCTTAGATAGTGGTGGGCGGGCTGGATAGTGGGGGCAGGCCAAAAATCACACTCCCACAGAATCACCCAATGGCAGCAGTAATCCTTTTTACTGCCGCCCCTGGGTGTGTTTTGGCAGGCACAAAGTCTTCTTTTATATATATAGACACCTAATTTTTTAAAAAACTTTATTGTTATTCTAAACAATGCAACGGGTAGGCAAGATTACATCAGAGCATTTCATGGGTGTACATGTGGAGTTGTAAGAATACATTGAGCAAATCTGTTTATTTCATTTTAATGGTTAACGAGAGAAAACAGAGGTAAACAGAACTAATACAAAAAATAACCCCCCCCTTCCCAGCAGGCAGAGCAAACCCCGACCCTCCATCAACACAGTACCTATCCAAGAGACACCCCAGGGGGAGGTCATAGTGTGAGATACCCAGCTAAGTGTAAGGTGCTTAGTCTGAAATGTTATAACATGTATTATCAAGTATATGGTGTGGAGGTTGTAAGTGTTATGCATGAGGGGGTGATGGCAAGCCAGGCACCCCAAATATTAGTATGTTTTTCGAGGATCCTGTATTTAGATAAAATAATTTATAGTGCAGGATATTATGGTTGACTAGGTTAATCCAAGTGGAAATGTTGTGAGGATTGTCTGACATCCTCACAGTGGCCATCACCTTCAGCATCATCTCTAAGAGCTCCCTGAGAAGTATATCTTACACATAAATACAATACACCCTATAAATGTCACATATATAACTAATTTCTGTATATACCCTGTGTCTTATGGACACAAAGTAATTTATCTTTGTGACTGACCAATGATCAATGGTTTTTCTTTTCCTTTTTTTTTTCAGTGTTTTATAGTAAATCACTTACTTCATAATTTATAATAGACCACTGCACAAAATGTTCCTTAGTAATATAATTTTCCTGGTTTCTTTATTTCAAGACTTTTTTTGTAGTTAACAGAAGCTACAAAAAGTAAAGGACTGTTTTACTGTGCTCGGATTGTCTCTTTCACCTATATGATCCCACACACTTCCTCAGAGCGCATCATTGTTCAGCACATCAGTGCCATTGTCCTCTGCTCTCTTTAGCTTCTGTCTAATATCTTTGAAATGAAGTATAATGAATAGTGATGATGGGGAGGTTTTAGGCATATTTTTTGACTTTAAAGATTCTGACGAACTCAGTATTAAGTAACTAGTGTAAAAGCCTGTGTACACAGGCCAATGTCCGGGTAATGTTAACCCTTTGAGTGCCAGTGGGATACGCCAAGCATTGCTTTGCAATGCGTTGCCTACCCCTCTGGCACTCAAAGGGTTAAGCAGCCGCTACCTCACTGCTCCACACTATGCAGTCTTGTGTTGCCTCACTCATACTGTGCAATCATGCTCAGTAAAAACTGACCGAACGCGGGCAGTCTCTACTGCGTATGACTGCATTGTGACAAACGTCCTAGGGAATTATTATATGGGATGTGTCCTAAATTGTTAAACCTTTTAAGGTGTTTTTAAGTCTAACTGGAGTTTTCATATCATATTGTATTAATGCAGGTCAACCTTCATGATCTTACTGCCTGGCCAACACAAGAGACCTGAGCAGCTATCTTATTATACAAGAATAAGTAGTTCTTTGGATGACAGGGAAATTCAACTCAGTGCATTGAAGAGCCCTCCATTACCAAATGTGCTAGCAATTTAAGTGCCAGGGGGGCGTCTCGATATCCCTGTAGAACTCAGAGGGTTATGTGATAAATGTATCCTTAGCTCATGGAAAGTTATTCACCTGTCGATAGTATGTAACCTTTGAAAGCAGTTTTTTCTACAGAAACTGCATCTTTTTTATTTGTTACTTGGTGAAATTATGAAAGCTGCAGTGCTGGGGTCATCTTTTGTACTCTATGCATTAAATTAAATTAGGTACTATTGTGCATGACTTGCTATTGCTTGGCATCCATATTCTTTTGTAAAGACTCAATTAGGTTACTGCCCATTGTTACCTTTATTCTATGTTTGCATGGTGGGTGCAGTAAAAAAAAGGAAGACAATAGAAAATATGTTAAAGTTTTAGAAGGCTTAAAAAATATATCATTTTGCACTACTTTTTTTTTTAACTTCACATAAGGTTTGTATGATTTTCAAAGCAATGGATTGCATACCCCTTTGGTTCTTAAAATGTTAATAAATACAGTACTTTCACATTCATCTTTAACATTACTAAATGTTTTCACAAACCTTAAAAGTATACAGTTAATTCATCCAGTCCTAATACTGTTCTTACTCTTTCACCCTCTAATATTCCTACTGATAATCAAAGAACAGCCAGCCAGGAGAGTAACCACAAGGAGTGCAGAGAGTGCAGTTCCACCATGGCCCTGCATCCAAGGGGACCCCAACTGCCTCATGGTTCAGTAGATTCTAATTATGCCTAATTATTTGTGTAATGGGTACCTAAATAATGTTTGCACAGTGGTCCTCCAATGACTAGTTACACCACTGTGTCCAGCTAAAGGAAAGTTGAAGAAGCATGTGCTGAGCAAGGGGTGGGTGACAGGTCCCGTTGTGTTCCTGCAAAAAAAATCAGTGAAAACCATGCAGTTGTATGCAGGAAAATCTGCTTTAAATAAACCCTTAAAATCTATGCTGTTTTCACTCATTGCCAAAAAATGTTCAATATCTTTTCAATGGCTACAAACTTTTCGCCTCTTTATTTTAATGTACTTCATGTTTTTGTGCCAAAAACACAAGCAGCTAAAGAGATAGCTAGCGAGAGAGAGAGATAGAGAGAGAGTACTAGGCTGATGTGCTGTGAGTTATTGAAACGGAATTGAGGCAGGAGAGGGTCATATTGACTACTATCACTATGAGTACTTGGAAAACAAATAAAAGGTGGAGCTGATAGGACCAATATGTGTCCAATGAGTCCATGGAGGAAGTGACCACTACCAGCATTGAAGGGTCTGGATGTCCTGATTCCCCAGACCCAATGATGGCTAGTCCCCCTACATCACCCATAGGAATCTATGGGAAAATAGTGTCACAGGCAGAGGAAGAAGAGAGCAGAAGAGAATGCTTCTAGTGCTTCCAGTGTGCCTTGTGATTGTCAGGGGAGGGGGGAAATGATACCAAGTGTGACAGCAGGGGACCCTAAGTCACACTTGCCATCCCCAAGCATTCCCACTACTACTACAGCAGCTAGAGACTCAGAATGTTAGGAGTGAAGGAGGGGGTGAAACTAACGATGACGACTCAGAGACTGAAATGTATGTAGTTAGTGATAGTGAAGCAATTGTTGGGACTAGTAGATCCCACTGCTGATGCTGAGGTCAAAGGGGAAGTGATGCAAATAGGCCAAACTAGAGGTCAAGGGAGCCCACAACATCCCCCCCTGACCCTGTGATTCCCCTTCCCCCGGCATTGTCCCTCTGGGACTTGATACTGGCTAGCAGCAGTAATACTTCCATGAGCACAGATCAGCTGCCTGTGCCTTCTGCTAGTGCTGCCAGTCTGCCTTCTTCACCTCAAGAGATGGCAATGTGACAATAGGGGTCCCTCTGTCACATTTGTCATCACCTTCAACTGGTGAGAGTCTAATTAAGCAGCAGCAGCAAGGAGAGACTGGTGGTGGTGATGATAATGAGGGTGATGGGGGATCAGATGGGGTGGAGGAGACATTAATGGTCTTTTTAGCCCAAACTCAGATTGAATGGAAGACTGAGATACTAATGGGGATGTTCATCACCACACCACCAGCAGTGATACTGTAGAATTTGTGGTTTGTTGCTGCACTAATTCCTGCCGCTTAGTTGCAAGGGCAGCAGGATGATGAGGATAAGGCTAATGTGCCACAGACCAATGTGTACATAGTAGGAATGGGGTCCAGCAGTAGTGATGTGAGACTATGACAGGTTCCACTTGCCAGCAGCAGTATTCCTGGTCCTAACTGTAGTATTGATTCTGAGGCAGCAGCATGAACATCAGCAACATCATCATCTGCCCCAGCCAGTGAAGGGGAATGTGACTGAGAAAAAGAAAGAGGCATTCGTCTCCACCTGTCCCCTCTCCTCCTGAGGTCTTGGGTGAGGGACTATTTTTCTCTTGGGGCAGGCACAGTGCAGTCACCATTGACTGCACTCTGAACAATTAGTGACAAATCAGTGCAAAGGGGAAAGGAGGAGCACGCCTTGGCACATCTGCCCTCATAACACATATAAAACACAGACACCATGACATTTATGTGAAGCATGTCAAAGCCGAACCCCCACCAAAGAATTCAGGTGATGCTGTTGCTCTATTCCCTGACCCTCCCCAAAGGCAACAAGAGGTGAGGCGTAAATCAAAGAGGAGGAAGAACAGAGAAACCCAGCCAAAGCATGAAAGTTCAATGACTACAAAACAGCTGGATCTCCATCACCTTCTTGCTCTATGGTCTGGCCGTGGAAGACGTAGCTACATCTTCTGGCAATCCACCTCATTCATCATTACCTCCCCCACCAGCTGATAGCCATTCATTCGATGTCAGGAGGTGGAAGTTTCTACACACCCATTGCACACTTTGTGGAGCACCGACCACACATGGCATTGTGGTGGAGGATATTCATAAGTAGGGCATCAAGCATCATTGAGGAGATTCCATCCCTTAGAATACGCTAAGCTGGTGGCAGGGAAGGTTCATAATTATTATTAACTCTTTGTGTGCCAGAGGGATTTGCAACACATTGCTCTGCAGTGTGTTGTGTACCCATCTGGCACTCAAAGGGTTAAAACTGTAATCACATGCCCTTAGAGATGATTGGACAAGGGGCATAGTGACAGCAGTACCTGGTTTCTGGTGGGATGATTTCACACTGGAAACCATAAGTGTCATGGTGTTTGGTTAGCATTGTGCCAGGTGTTTGATGTGAATGCAGATGTGCTCATTGTTCCCAGTCTTTCCATTATTTACTACACACACTGTGCACATTTAAGTTGCTGATGAGAGGCACAGTTCCTGCTCTCAAGGGAAACATTTCTATTCCAACAACGCACCCATAAACTTTGAGGAGAGGCAGGAGGAGAAGCATTATTGGCCAGCTTCTTTTCTCCACATATACCTGAAACAGTGGGGGCTAGTCGTGGTGCTGCTACTGTCTCAGGTGCATTACTGGAGCAGATATTGGCATGATCATCATCATCCATATCACTGTTGTTGTTGATCTGTCACTCAAAAGGTTAAAGAGGATCTATCACCTCTACATATGAGGACTTGACATATGAGGAACGACTAAACAAACTTGGTTTATTTACTCTAGAGAAAAGACGACTAAGAGGAGACCTTATCACATTGTACAAGTATATGAGAGGTCAATACAAGGATCTCTGCGGTGAGCTATTTATTCCAAGGCCTGCTCAGGTGACCAGGGGACACCTCTTGAGATTAGAGGAAAGGAGGTTTAAACTTCAGCAGAGGAAGGGTTTTTTTACGGTAAGGTCTGTCAAATTGTGGAATTCATTGCCCAGGGAGGTAGTTATGGCAGATACAATGGACACATTTAAGAGAAGATTAGATACATTTCTTTCAAAAGGGAACATACAGAGTTATACTGTTTATCAGTAGGCAGATCAGGAAGGTCTGATAAAGACTAATTTAATTGGTAGCAGGAAAGCTATAAAATTCTTAGTTACTGAGGTATGAAGCGAAGGTTGAACTTGATGGACTTGTGTCTTTTTTCAACCTAATTTACTATGTTACTATGTTACTATGTTACAAAAAGTAGGCTTATTATGTTTATAGAGATAATGCTGAAAACTTTATTGATTTAAAAAAAAAAAAATGCTATTTGGGTTAAAACTATATCTTATAGAGTGCCCTGCACCCTACTTCCGTATACACGTCTGTTGCTGCACTGCCCCAGCTCCCTTCCCACTACCCAGCCTCCGCCGATGACAGAGGCTGTCTGTCAGCTGGAGCAATCTCATTGGCTAGATATCGATCTCTGCCAATGAGATCGCTCCAGCTTACAGACAGAAGCCTCCATCATCAGAGGAGGCTAGGTAGTGGGAAGGGAGCAGGAGCAGTGCGGCAACGGAAGTGTATGTGGAAATAGGGTGCAGGGCACTCTATAAGCTATCGTTTTAACCCAAATAGCATTTTTTTTTTTTAAAATCAATAAAGTTTTCAGCATTATCTCTATATACTCTACATAATAAGCCTACTTTTTGTAGAGCTGATAGATACTCTTTCACCTTTTGAGTGACAGAAGAGTATGCAAAGCATTTTTTTGTAATGCGTTGCATACCCTCTGAAACTCAAAGGGTTAAAATTAAACAACACCCCCCCCCCCCCCCGCTTAGCTGCTGCTTTTCATCTGTTGCATTCCTTACTACATGGTAATTACTTGGTTTTTACTCCTAAAGTCAATAGAGATGAAGAATTGTTAGATTTGTTTTTTATCTTTTTATATTTTTATCTTGAGACTTTTCTCTCATTGTTGGGCTTTTTGTTAAAGGGATATTAATGTTTTACAAAAAAGCAGCTCTGATTAATCTTCATACTATTTGGGCCATGCAGAGTGTTTTCAATACTGTCAGAGTTGTAGTTCAAGAGTAATTGAATAATAAAGTATACCACTCCCTCCCCTTTTACCTAGTGTAAGCCACCCAGGGGAGGGCTGGCCTGGGGGGCAGGGGGGCAATTGCCCCCTGGGCTGGTCACATGTTTGGGCGATTGGGCCACTGCCTCACTCAGTCTCCCAATTGCTGCTGTAAATGTAGCTATACTAGTGATACCACAGAGCTTACAATTGAAATGGAACTATACTAGTGATACCACAGAGCTTACAATTGAAATGGAACTACAATAGTGATACCACAGAGCTTACAATTGAAATGGAACTACACAAATGATACTACAGAGCTAAAATCCAAATATAGCTACACTAACAGCATAACCCATTTCCCTTGTAAGATCTAAGGTATCAATCATGTCACTGTACTTACATTGTAAGCTTTATGATATCACTAGAGTAGCCACATTCCAGCTGTAGGCTATGTGGTCTCGTTGGCCTTACTTAACAACATTAATGGCAATATTAAAAGTACTAAAGGGGATGGGCTGGGACGCTGGGCTGGAGCGACTAAATAAATGGGCCACTAGATTGTATTTGCCCCCCAGGCCACAAGTTCCCAGCCCTCCCCTGAAGCCACCTCCCCTCAGATGTGGAATCTGGTCCTGGGACCGGACAGGTCGCAGCAAGGGACAATCTTCTTACTGTCAACATAAGGAAAACCCTGCCTCCTTGACAGGTTTTTCTTTATGCTCACTGAAGAGGTGATCAGTGTTACATCAGAAAAAGGAGCTGGAGGGGAATACTTTATCATTGAATTATTCTTGAACTACAACTCTGACAGTATTGAAATAATACTCTCCATGGCCCAGATACTATGAAGATTATTTGGAGCTGCTTTTAATGTGAAACAGTACTATCCCTTTTACACAAGTAGTAAACCTTTATTATGGAATCAAACATTTATTCAGCATTTCACGCTGAATAAAAAGAGTAAGACCACTGTTGGAGATGCTTTATTCAAAAGACAGTAGTGTTCAAAATTTTGTATTAACAGTGTCATATGGTGTCCAGACAGTTCTCCTGCTGTTCACTAACAGTTTGTTTAACCCTTTGAGTGTCAGAGGGGTACGCAACGCATTGCAAAGCAACCCCTCTGACACTCAAAGGGTTAACTGATGTAACTATAAAGATCTATAAAGTAACACATAGGCAGATTCAATGGTCTGTTTGTACAAAGGCAAACATAGAACAGTTCTGGAGAAAGCATCTGAACCAAAGGAAGCAAAAAAATAAATAAATAAACAAAATAAATCACATTTATTTAAAAAGGGATTTTTAACCTGTTTCTTGCTAGAGTGGGCTAGGTACAAATCTACTGAATCAATGTTTTGGTGCTGCTTTGGGCCTTTATCAGGACAGGGACGAAAAGTAGATTCAGAAAACTGAACCTATTTCCATCATGGAAAATTCCTGTGTGGCTCCACACAGATGGATATATATAAATATATATATATTTATATATATCCATCTGTGTGTGTGTATATGTATATATATATATATATATATATATATATATATATATATATATATATATCTTTGTGCTATCTTGTGCTGTGGACTTGAAAGTCTCTGATTCTGAATGTATACTATACTACTGTGTTGGTGTGTTTTTTTGCCTGGTCAGCTGGGCTATTGGAGTCATTCTGTCTCCTCGCTCAGTTGTACAAAAATTTCAGCAGATGGAAGCTTGGTGGTCCCGCTACCCTTAACTCATTTGGAAATTTGTCACCGGAAAATACTGGCATCAATTTGAGTTGGCAAATGTGCTGGAAAACAAAATGACATGGGAATTCAGCAAAGACTTGGAGATATTTACATTCTTCATTATTGCACATTTTAATTGAGTAGGGCACATGTGATTAACCTTGTGTAAGTGTTGTAATAAATAGGAAAAACAAATTTGCATCTAGCTGAAAAATAGCATTTTTCCAGTAAGACAATGCGAAGAATTGCTTATTGGTTTTGTTTCTTATCACTTATGAATTTGGGTATTACACACTAGCGCACTAGACAAATCTGTATTAGAAGTAAGAAGCTTAAGAATAAAAGAATAAATTATGGCCTTGATATGAATTAATATATACTGTGCTGTGGAAAAGTATTTGCCCCGTCTGATTTTCTGCATTTTTGCATATTTTGACACTGAATTAATCAGATCAACTTCAACCAAAACTTAATATTATTTAAAAAGGAACATGATTGAACAATCACAAATTTGATAGTTATTTCATTTATTTATTAAACAAAGTTACGCAGCAGCACCCAGTTCCCCATGTGAAAAAGTAATCTCCCCTTAGATTCAAAACCTGCTTCCGCACCTTTAGACAACCAAATGCTTTCTGTAGTTATTGTAGTCTCTCACACTGTTGTAGAATTTTACCTCCCTCCTCCATTCAGAACTGCTTTAACTCAGTGCCATACGTGGGGTTTTTTTAGCTTGAACTGCTCATTTCTGGGCCTTCCATACCATCTCAGTGACATTTAGGTCTGGCCTTTTGACTAGGCCATTCCAAAACTTTAAATTATTTGTTCTTCTACCATTCTTATATAGACTTGCTTGTGTGTTTGGATGATTATCTTGCTGCATGACTCAGTTGCTTTCCAGCTTCATCTCATGGATGCCAAAGCAAGACACTTTCTGATGAAAAGCAGAATTCATGGTTCTTCAGTGAGGGCAAGTCGTCCATGTTGTGATGCAGCAAAGCATCCCCAAACCATGAAACTGCCACCACCATGTTTGACTGTTAGTGTGAGGATCTTGGTGTGGAGTGAAATTTTAGGTTTTCACCAGACATAACGGGGTCTGTGTTATGCAAACATTTAATTTGACTCATCTGTGCATGGAAGATTGTTCCAGAATTCTTGAGGATCATCCAGGTGCTTTCTAGCAAACTCTAGATAAGTATTTATATTCTTCGAAGTAAGTAGTGGTTTCTGTCTTGATTCTCTGTCATGAATTCCATGTTTGTGCAGTGTTTTTCTGATGGTGTAGTTATGAACACTGACCTTTGTTGAGGCAAGAGAGGACTGCATGTTGTTCTATAGTCATTTGTGACTTTCTGGGTGATTTTATGCCTTGTTCTTAGTTGTATATTGGCAGGATGGTCACTTCTAGGAAGAGTCACAACTGTCTCAAACCGTCTTCATTTGGTCAGTATAATGGTTTTAACCCATTCCAGACTGATATGCATTAACAATTGTTTTCCAAAGGTGTTCAGAAACTTATTTTGATTCTGGCATGATGTGGCTTTGGAACCTGTATGCAAGGGCCAAAATTAGTCAGACTTATATTAGGCAGGACTGGCCTGAATCAGGCTTGATTGTTTACCAATGTGTTCAAACACCTGTGGGCAATACATTTTTCATGCCTGAAGATGGCACTTTTGATTATCTAGCACACAAAAACAAGTGAAACAAGCACCCTCTATATATTACTACAATCCACAAAATGACAAGACAAAAAAGGTTCGAATATACAGTCCATTTAATATGTAAAGTCCTTTAAGTAGTTAAAAGAGCCAGTACTCTCAGGATGCTGCTCTTGATCATGGTGTCCTCAGCGTCACCCCAGCACTCAAATAAGCATATGAAAAAAGAAAAAGAACAAAATGCAAACTCTAAGAGTAATACATATATAATTATATGAATAAATTCCCCTGCTTTCACCTAGTGCACTCACCAGATAGTTTCATGTTGGACTTCCCAAAAATAAGTATGGTCACAGGACGTTCCTCTATATAGAGCTCTCCAGGCGGTTCTGAGGCAGCGTTGTCCATCTGCAGCTCCTTGGAGATCCACTCGTCTTAATGAGCTGGAAACTGCTACAATTGCCGGTGCGCTCTGTGCAGGTCAAATGAGGACAGGGAAACTCCGTATACATTTCTCGCTACATTAAGAAGGTAGAATCCTCTATTTGTAGCACATTAGATATACGTTCCCTGTATTGGGTTGGATCTCCAAGGAGCTGCAGACAGACAATGCTGCCTCAGAACGGACTGGAGAGATCGATACAGAGGAACGTCCTGTGATCATACTTGTTTTAGGGCAGTCCAACAAGAAACTATCTGGTGAGTGCACTAGGTGCAAGCGGGGAATTTATTCATATAATTACATCTGGATTACTCTTAGAGTTTACGCTTTGTTCTTTCCTTTTTTTAAAATGACAAGACAGCTGTCCTAGGAGGCAATTTCTCCCAATGCGTGTCATAAGTCTAAGTTATTTCCTCACTCCATCTAAGGCATGGGCAAAGAATAATGAAGATTTGAGGAGCTGAGACTCTCCAAACATAAATGACGAATTCAGCAAATGGGCAGAACTACTATATGACACTGGGGTTTGCAGATTTAGAGGGGCCATGTAGCAGGACTGACTTTTGGATGGCTCTGTGAGGAACACTTAGTAATATCTGCTTTCTTAAGCTGAAAAAATTAGCTCCCCATGGGGGAGGGTGGTACTCAGAACATGACAGAGATGATAGAGCCTGAATGAGGTTCTTTCACAAAACTAACATGCTGGGGACGCTAACTTAGCTGTGTCCGGATTGTGCATGTGGAAGTGTGAGTAGACACAGGGAGGCTCATGCATTCTAAAGTATATGGATCAATTCTTGGGCAAACTAACTACACAATAGGGGACAACTCCAACTGATTTAAAACGGGGATAGACGGATCACCAGTGTTTTGCTTTGAAGGGGTTAAGAACCAAATTTATACCAGTAGGACATTTGGGAATTTTTATTTGTCCCCTTGTGATGCAGATGGTTTATTCCAGGATTGCTCCAGTTTTTATTGCACACCATCCTGACTGCCTTTCAGTTTTAAGCGGTGTGGTATCTCATGAGTAGCAATATTTAAATTTTTGATATTTAATATGTTCAATTGTGAACTCTGACTTATCACTAGTGTAGTTCCATTTCAATTGTAAGCGCTATGATATAACTAATGTAGGTCCATTTAAGTTGTAAGCTCTGGGGTATCAATAATGTAGCTCCATTTCTCTTATCAATAACTTAGCTAGATTATAATTGTATTCAGGGCTTACGGAGACAGATAATAATAAGGAATTGAAAAGTGTGAGGTGACGGGAGTGTGGCTTAAGTCCCTGGGCCGTAGCTAACCCAAGTGTCGTGAAGAGCAGTAAGGCGGTTAGAGGCCTCACCTAAGGAAAAAGTATGAGAGAGGGTGGGGTAATGAAGCTGCATTAGCAACAGGGGCTGCTGGGATGGAAGGTTTATAAAGCCTCCAGCCCCTCATACAAAATCAGGCTTTAGCCTTAAACTTGTAAGTTTTTTGTATCACTAATGAAGCTCCATTTCAATTCTATGTTTTATCAGTTGTGTAGTTCCATTTCAATTGTAAGCTCTGTGGTATTATCACGGTGCCCGTGTTCCTGCTCTGATGGTGACATTGTCATTCTGCCTAATTTCAATGCCGTCCTCCTACTGGCCTGATATTCTTGCTCCACCCAGGGCTTGCCTTTATATACCCTGTCTTGTCTATGCTAAGGCGCCCTTTCATGGTGTATCTGTACCTGACGTTGGTTACTAGTTGCTGTTATCGTGTATAACCCGGGTTGCCTGATGACGTTCCTGTGCTTCCTGTGTTGCTGCTCTGTTACCGACTGATCTGGCTGAGAACCCGCTCCGTTTCCGATTGATCTGGCTGAGAACCTGCTCTGTTGCTGAACCGATCTGGCTGAGGACCCACTCCGTTACCGACTGATCTGGCTGAGAACCTGCTCCGTTGCTGAACTGATCTGGCTGAGGACCCGCTCCGTTACCGACTGATCTGGCTGAGAACCTACTCTGTTGCTGAACCGATCTGGCTGAGGACCCGCTCCATTACCGACTGATCTGGCTGAGAACCCACTCCGTTGCTGAACTGATCTGGCTGTGAACCCACTCTGCTGCTGACCTGGCTGGCTGTTGAGCCTGTTCCGTCGCTCCTGACCTGGCTGTGCTTCCGTTAAGCTTGTATCATCCCTGGCAGAGCATTTGTTCCGTTGCCATCCGTGCATGACTGTATTACTCCGTTGTCCTAGCCTGGCCAGCGTTACAAGCAGCGGATTCCCAGTTGCCTTGTTTGTTGTGCACCGCGTGGCGCTATTCTTATCTTGTTGACCATAGGCTTGGCATTAGTGCTATAGCTACTTACTCTAACCGTCCTTGGCGGTGTGCACACGCGAAGTACCGGTACAGTGCTAGCAAGAGCTGACTGAGTTACTCAGATCTATCTGTGTCTTCCTCTGCACTATTGCTGGGCTCACTCCCTATGGGAGTTTCTGTATAGCTCTGGGCGTCTCCAGTTAACCCGTTCAGTGACTAGACGGTCTAGGCTTAGCCTGTGCTCCTTCGCTGTTGCAGTACTTGGGCTAGGGCCAGCACTTGCGTTACATCACACTCGGTAGTGTGTGGAGATACTGAGCTTCATTTCTTGTCCCAGTAGCCTTTGGGCTTAAGAGCCAGTGATTGCGTTATGTCACACAACAGTGAGGGGACACTTGTGGCCTTCCAGTTGCCTGCCTTTGATTCACTCCTAGCGTTCTAGGGTTTACCATCTGTAAGTGGTGGCCTCAGTCATCCTGGGACCCCTGTCCCTTGGTCAGTGTTGCCTACTGGGTTCTGTGCCACCCAGGCATCTGGGTTTTGTGTCAATTACCACCTCCAGGACTAGCTGTCACCTTTAGTCCTGCTGTCAGTCCTCATTTCTTCCAGGACTACCTGGTACCTTCAGTTCTACTGTCAGTCCCGGGTCGAGTAGCCTGATTAACCCTAGTCCACTAGGGGGAGGTTGCCTACCCTTAGGTACCTCCAGTTCTCAGTATCCTATTTCAGGCATTCTGATTCCAGTCATTGCCTCATTGACTTGCTATATATTTGTTGTTTCGTATTGTGGGCCTGCGGCCTTATTCCTTGTATGCACTTTACACAATAAAGTCATTTTAACCTTACCGGTCTGGTCTGAGTGTTCATCAAAAACCATGACAGGTATCAGTAGTGTAGATCTATTTCAATTGTAAGCTTTCTAAAATCACTAAATATAGCACAATTACAATTGTAAGCTCTGTGGTATCAATAGTGTAGCTATATTTCAATTGTCAGCTCTGTGGTGTTAGTAGTTTAGCTCCATTTCGGCTGTAAACTCTTTGTTATCTCAAAATAGGTTGAACATTAAAAATAAATAATAGGATTAATAATAAATAATAGTATTACCATATTACCACCCACTTAAGGACTGCTACATGAGAAAACTCACACCGCATAGCTGGACTATGCAGATTGTATATATTTTCCATGAGTGTATCTTATCAAAATAGTGATATGTCTACTGTATTATAAATGCTTGAAAATAAAATATGTACTGGGGCAGAGGTTTTTTTTTTATCAATCCAGGGCTGTTTTAACACCTGGGCATACCTGGCATATGCCGTGGGACTCAGGCTTAGGATGACCACACATCACCACCATTCTATAGCCTTGTGTTATTAGTGTCTGTAGAGCCACACTATTATAAGTTTCCCTCCATGTGCTACTAGCTAGAAAGCCACCCCACATTAATTGTAGACCTTTTGCTATATGAAGGACTTTTGCATGATGTAATTTTAGGGAAATTGGATGTGTCCCTTATGGTGAATTTGATTTGCTACAGAAGTACTCCACTTTAATACATTCAGCTTGCTGTATTATAGTGGAATAGTGTGCTATCCTGGATTACTGGAATTAGTTCAGGATAGAGTTGTTATACCTGAATATGCTTTTAGCAATTGCCCCATGGTTTTTAGTTAATGTTACTTGTATATAATGAAACTCTTCTTTAATTATATATAACACTCCACAAATTAAAGGATATGAAATTGATCTTATCACTAGGTATGTTCATATGGGAATGTACCTGTGGAAGGGTAAGCCTGTTGATTTCAGTGGGCAAAAAAACCCACCCCATGATTCTTTGCAGCATTCCGCTTTTTCTGAAACTGCATTTCAGGTGTTCACATGTCATCCCACATGCAAAGAGCATTCTTACGGGATTTCCTGTCAGATGGAAGGCCCTATTTTCTAACAAATCTCTTGAAGAGGACAACACTTCCTCACAACAAAATCTCTATCATTTAAAACAATTAGAATTCCTATATAGAAATCTTATATCTGAGCCATCTGTCTTCAGATAACACTGGGATCTGTAGTACAGTTTTGGCCACACTGGCTCCTCCATTATTGCTAGAAAAGCAGAGGGAGGCAGAGTCAAGAATTAATACATTGAAGGAACCAGAGAGAAAATAAAGAAAAAGAAAAAACGACAGGCCTGAAGGTAAACAGATGGGGAATGAGCCTCAAAGTCAGCAACCTGTTCTCAACCTCTTTTAGACCGCATATGTAGGGCAGATTTCCAATTAGGCAGAGTAGGCAACTGCCTAGAGCACCAAGCTTTGTGCCTAGAGTTTACATACCCCTTTACAATAGATTATTTAACCTATTGACTGCTAGAGAGATCTCCAATGCGTTGTGAGGCAATTTGTTGGTGGAGTCATATAATGAGTCGGGGTGTAGCCATGAGGGGCCATAGTGCCCCTGTTTTAATTTGCCTAGGGATACCAAAATTGTAAATGCAGTCCTGTGCATATCCTTGTCCCAAAAAAGCATCTTTCTCAGTAGAAAAATATTCTAAAGTAGTTTTATATGCATCTAAGCAAACATTTTGTGGGAAACTGGTGCTGATACCAGAGGGTGAAAATGACTGGTCAGTTTAAACAAACAAACAAACAAACAAACAAAGAAATCTTTATGCAAGGTGCACAGCCTGAGGGAGGTATGCTCAATGGACAAAGCCTGCTTCAAATCTCTTCACCACATTACTTTCTTACTAAAAGTGCCTCCCACAGGATAATGAGTTAAGAATTCCAGTTGATGCTGTGGAATGTCTCTGCAGCAGCTTGCCCTACATATATATTCTGGGTTTTTTTGAGGTGTTAGCGAACTGTTTTTGCATCTCCAACGTTGGCAACCGTCTGTGCTACAAAAAGAGCTCTTTCCGCAGGCAGTTCTTAAGGGTGTAAATCCAGCATGGAAAGCATGACTGCTCCCTCGGGCTTCCCACCCAGAGAAATGTGAAGAAATGAATATTAAAATAGTCAGGAATCTGTATTAACCCATTCTGCAAGATACTGCTCAACAAGGAATGCAAAATATTTACCTGAGGCCTTGCTATCCAGGGATTTGGGATGAAAGCAGAATGTGTTGTAATATAATGATGAAAACAACTTGTTTTCTCTTGTAGTCCATTTCCCTTTCAAATGTTTTCTGCAGTATTAAGAAACCGCAATTTCTAGGATGCAGTAATCAGCTTGCTTCTTGGTTTTCATGGCAACTGAACACAGAGGCCAATAGACAAGTGATGTTATTTGGATTACATCATTTTGTCTAGACCACACATAAAGGAGTACAAAATCTCATTGTGTGTGTGTGATTCTGCTCTAATATAGGATCTGTGTACCTGCATATCGCTTATGTACTAAGCCTGTGGTAGTCAACTGCTGGACATCCAACTGTAGGGGACTACAAGTCTTATAATCCTCAGCCAACCAGCAGCTGGAGTTCCAGCAATTTACTAGCCCTGTACTACGCTATCTAATCCAAAAATTCTCCTCTTTGTGTCACTTGTGCTAGTGGTGTCTAGTGAGAAAATGGGGGTTATGTACTTAAAGAGGTGATGAATTGGAGATGACCACACACAGAGACAGTGTGTTAGCTTTGGTTAAAGTATGTTCGAAAGTAATTGTACATTCTAGTACATATACTGATGTGCAGGAGCAATATTTCTATGACGGTGTATAAGAAGAGAAAATGAGCAAACAAACTGCAAAACAAGGGACAAATAAAAATTTCCATTGATTTAAATGAGGCTTTTAACTTCTTAAATACATTGCATTGGAGACTTCTCCTGCATTCAAGTGGTTAAAAGACTCAACAATGGGATTTTTTATTTGTTGACATAAGTTTTGATCCCAGGGGTGGACTGACCAGTCGGGTATTTGGTCACAGACCGAGGGTCCGCAACCGAGGGGGACCCGTTGCCACCGCAAAATTGCTATTTTTTTTTGTACAATGTATTGCTCGCCTGCCTGTCGTGTAGGGGCCCATTCATTATGATTTTATAATGTGCCGCTCTTCTCTAGAGGTGTGGGGCCACACATTATATCCACTGACATGCCCCAAGT
The DNA here is from genome assembly GCA_037306005.1 of Rhinophrynus dorsalis. Lineage (NCBI taxonomy): Eukaryota > Metazoa > Chordata > Amphibia > Anura > Rhinophrynidae > Rhinophrynus > Rhinophrynus dorsalis. Next base: position 153,419,654 of record CM074724.1, read on the forward strand.
GATCCAGCCAGCGCATACATAAATTTATGGGTCTTGTTGCCAGACTCAGTCTGTTACTGTCTGGATGTCTCTGGCATCAAGCACTTCTCATTGTACGCTTCCCTCTTCTCTGTGCATGCCTAAGCATGCATGCACATGATGTCATCACAGGCACAGCCCGCGGAGGCGCGTGATAATGGGGGGGGATAGGGCACTCAGGGAGTCAGTAAGAACCATGTAGCCCACCAAGGATGAAATGCATCTCGTCACCTGACACCAACACACCATCAGATCAGGATCAGGGCTGGAGCGAACTCATCTCAAGAGGACCCACCCAACCAGAAATATGTAGAGCAGCAGTGACACTGACAGAAGACCCACACAACATAGGCCATCAAGTACCCCCCCAGACCATCCACTATCCCCCCACCAGGCAATCCATTACCCCACAACCAGGCCATCCATTACCCCACAAACAGGCCATCCATTACCCCCCCCCCAAGGCCATTCAGTACCCCACAGGCCACACAGTTCCTCCCAGTACCTCCCTGGCAATTCATTACCCCCCTAGGCAATCCAGTACCTCCCACTGCTCTCAGTATCCCCCAGGCCACCCAATACCTCCCAGAACCCTCCAGGCTATCCAGTATGTCCCACTGCTGCCACTGCCCCTCAGGACATCCATTTGCCTCCCAGCAACCCCCAGGACATCTAATACCTCCCATTAACCCCCAGTACATTCATTACCTCCCTCTGCTCCCAGTACCCCCCAGGACATCCATTACCTCCCACTGCTCCCAGTACCCCCACAGGCCAACCAGTTCCTCCCAGTACCCCCCAGGCCTTCCAGTTCGTTCCAGAACCCCCCAGGCCATCCGGTTCCTCCCAGTACTCCCCAGGCCATCCAGTACCTCCCAGTACCCCCAGTACCTCCCAGTACCCTCCAGGTCATCTAGTACCCCCCAGGTCATCCAGTACCCCGAGGCCATCCAGTACCTTCCAGGACATCCAATAGCTCCCCGTTCCTCCCCCAGGCTATCCAGTACCTCCCAGTACCCTCCATGTCATCCAGTACCTCCAGGCCATCCAGTTCCTCCCAGTACCGTCCAGGCCATCCAGTTCCTCCCAGTACCCCCACCCAGGCCATCCAGTACCTCCAACTGCTCACAGTACCCCCCAGGCCTTCCAGTACTCCCAATACCACAAGGGTCATGAACACCTCTCAGTACTCCTGGCCATCCAAGTAACACCCTAGACCATCCAACTACACCCAGACCATCTAGCTACCCCCAGGCCTTCCAGTACATCCCAATACCCCCAAGGCTCTTGAATACCTCCCAGTACCCCCAGACCATCCAAGTAACCCCCCAGACCATCCAGCTACCCCTCAGGCCATCCAGTACTCCTCAGGCCAGCAACCATAGGGTGGTGATATCATGGGGTGGGGCTTATGATGTCATGGGGTAGGGCCAATGATGTTATTAGGCAGGGGTTAGGATGTTGTAGGGTGGGAGCAAAGACCTCCTTTTAGATCAGGGGCCCTGGGTCCTGTCAGCCACCTATGCTTCATCCCCACTTGGCCTGAAAAACTGCAACACTGGAGGTGACTGGATTACTGATTTTACCTAGTGATGAAACCCTTGGGAATCAGGATTGTCATTCACTGCTCTCCTTTCAAACATCCTCAAAATGACTCTGGCTTAATACAGAAGATCATTGATTAAAATAGTTGCTTCCAAAGTTTAGAAATTCAACTCTAAAATGCCATAATATACATAAATACAATATGAACCCGAGTTAATAAAATATTAAGCACAGCAAGGTGTAGGGATAGAGACCCTTCTCTGTCCCCAAATTAAAACTAAAATGAAGACAGAAGTCAATCTGCTGCACCTTCACACTAATTACTTAAAGGGATAGTAATGTTTCAAAATAAATAGGGATGGGCAAAACTTTCCGCCTCAAACTGAAAATGGCACTTTCCTCTTGGTGAAAAATTTCCTGCGAAAAGTGCCGATTTTCCACTTTTTTTCCGCTTTTTTCGCCCATTGAAATTAATGGAAACATAGAAGTTACAGCGCGGTGAAGAAACAGACTAGACAGAACCTAGCCTGGGCAATAGAAATGGTCATTGACCAAAAATGCACAACTGCACCTGTAGCAAGAAATAGAAAAGTAGAATAAAATGTTTGGCAGTCAAAGGGAGTCTGCAACATGGTGGAGAAGAAGGTGGAGCCCATATAAGCAGCGTAGTGAGAAGATGACTGCGTAGAGGAGCAATATGGAGAGAATACAGAAGGGAGAGCAGAGAGGGAGCATTGGAGAAGAGAAAGCGAGCTGAATGCAGCAACATCCGGCCTCACTGAGTAAGCGAGCACAGAAAAAACAATGGCAGAGAGAGAATGGGAGAGGCGGGGATGTAGTAAGAAGAGTGGAGTGTGAGGAAAAACAAATACTACACAGAGTAGTAGGAAAGTCATGTAAAGTAGCCACAAGGAGCACAGATCGAGGTACAAAGACTGCACAATGTCAATAAAACAGAAGCATTCAACAGTTAAAAAGAGAAACAAGAAAGCAGGGCAGAGACCCCACATATATAAGGACAAGTGCCCCACAACAACCACGAAAGGAAGACCCAAAGGGGATCCCGAAAATAAACTGCCCTCAGTAATCACAGGGAACTAAGCATGTGGAACGGCTCGGTCATAATAAGCTACGAAATAAAAATAAACACATTTCAAACAAACCCGGTTCACACAGTGGTGAAAAGAAGACCTTGTTATACATACAAAAAGAGAAATGGTAACAGCAGTTATACATTTTATACCACATAATATGAAACAGGGCTAGGAGGACCATGGAAGTGGGTGAATGCAGCCCGGCGCTCAAAATGGGGCTGTTGGAGAGAGAATCCAAAGACGCCAGGCCCAAGACCCGCAAAGAGTAGGGATGGAGCAATCAGTGGCGAGGGGCAACCACTCAGGCCCAGCAAATGGTAAACTGGTGACAAAACAGTGCAAAAATAACAGTCCTAACACTGAAACAAGCAATCATAGAACAGGCAGAAGAAAAAAACCTGCCACAACATCAGGTCTCTGCAGCTGTGGCGGGTTGGTCTGACATCACTCTGGCCCGCTTCTGAAGGGTAGGCACCCATATGTCTCGCTGAGGGAGTGGTAAATCCCGTGGTGGGGTGGACGAAACGGGTCAGTGAGCACTGGAGCTGGGGAGAAGTCCAAGAGCTTGCAAAAGTCCTGTACCTCAACCGCCTTCTGAATAGCGTGCGTACGGCCTTCTTAGGATATAATCATTGCGAAGGGGAAGCCCCAACGGTAGGGTATGCAGCGGTTCCTCGGTTCATCCGCAAGTGGCTTAAGTTGTCGCCGCTGTTGTAAAGTGTGAGGGGACAGGTCTTGACAGAGAGAGACCTGGGAATCACCTGTTGGAATAGGCCCTGAATCCCTAGAGTGAGCCATGATGAGTTCCTTTTGGGGGAAAGAGTGGAGGTCACCTATTGGAATAGGCCCAGAATCCCTAGAGCGAGCCATGATGAGTTCCCTTTGGGGGTATCACGGTGCCCGTGATTGCTGCCTTTCTCTGTCAGTCACATGAAAGGGCTTTCCATTGGCTGCCTGCCTACAGCCTGCCCTGTATTGCCTATTTAGACTGAGCTTGGGCACCCTTTGGTTGCCCTTTCGTGTTGTCTCTGTGTCGCCTGCACCTGCATTGTGTTCCTGAGCTTCCTGGGCCGTGTTACCTTTTTGCTCTCCTGTGATCTCCTGAGTTCCTGCCTGACAGCTTCCTCGGTTCCAGTTTCCGTTCCTGATCTGGTTGGGGTTGCTGTTCCTGCTGCAGTTCCTGCTGCCATTCCTGATCCGGTTGCCTGCCATGGTGATTCAGTTCCTGTCCTGACCGGCTGTGTTCCTGCTCCTGGATTGCCTGCAGAGCGTCTCTCTCTCTCCTCCTGTCGCTGGGGCGACATTTTCACTCTCTTGAAGGTGTACTCCAGTACGCGGGTACTGGTTCGCTCCATCTACAACTGGCTGCTTGTTGCACCGGTAGAGGTCATGTTACTCCAGTACGCGGGTACTGGTTCACTCCACGTTAACCGGCTGCTTGCTCAGTCCTAAACAGCACCGGTAGAGATTGTGTCACTCCAGTACGCAGGTACTGGTTCGCTCCACGTTTACCGGCTGCTTGTTCTGTCCTAAACAGCACCGATAGAGATTGTGTTACTCCAGTACGTGGGTACTGGTTCGCTCCACGTTAACCGGCTGCTTGTACAGTCCCTCACAGCACTGGTAGAGATTGTGTTACTCCAGTACGTGGGTACTGGTTCACTCCACGTTAACCGGCTGCTTGTTCAGTCTCTCACAGCACCGGTAGAGATTGTGTTACTCCAGTACGCGGGTACTGGTTTGCTCCACGTTAACCGGCTGCTTGTTCAGTCCTAGACAGCACCGGTGGTGTTTGTGTCTCCCCAGTACGCGGGTACTGGTTCGCTCCACATAAACCGGCTGCTTGTTCAATCCTAGACAGCACCGGTAGAGATATTCTGTCACTCTAGTACGCGGGTACTGGTTCGCTCCATATTGAACCGGCTGCTTGTTCAGTCCTAGACATCACTGGTAGAGATATTCTGTCACTCCAGTACGCGGGTACTGGTTCGCTCCATATTGAACCGGCTGCTTGTTCAATCCTAGACAGCACCGGTAGAGATATTCTGTCACTTCAGTAAGCGGGTACTGGTTCGCTCCATATTGAACCGGCTGCTTGTTCAGTCCTAGACAGCACTGGTGGTGTTTGTGTCTCCCCAATACGCAGGTACTGGTTCGCTCCATTCGCACAGGTGGCTTGTTGTGCCCAGTTAGCACCGGTAGAGATTGTGTTCCTCCAGTACGCGGGTACTGGTTCGCTCCTAGTACACTGGCTGCTTATTGCACCGGTAGAGGTTGTCACTTTCGTACACTGGTACTGGTTCGCTCCATTGTTTCATTGGGAGCTTATTACAGCTTGACAGCCCAGCAGGCCTCTGTTGTCCATCATATGCGACTGGTTGTTACATCTTTGGTCAGTCGCTGAGGTCAGCTTTGCCTGTGTTCCAGTCTTGCAGTCTCAGGCTGCCTTGCCCGGTATATTGTTAAGGCCGGTAGAACCAATTCCATCCTGTACCAACCTATGGTTGCCTTACCTGGTATTGGCAAGGTCGGTAGAGCCTCTATACTCTTTGTACCAGTCTTAAGGCTGCCTTGCCCAGTATATTGGCAGGGCCGGTATAGCCTCACTACTCGGTGTACCAGTCTCAAGGCTATCCAGCCTGGTTTATTGGCAGGACCGGTAGAGCCTTTTCTCCTCGTGATACTAGCCTCCCAGGCTGCCTTGCCCGGTATATTGGTAAGGCCGTAGAACCAATTCCATCCTGTACCAACCTATGGTTGCCTTACCCAGTATTGGCAAGGCCGGTAGAGCCTGTCCTACATTCTGCTACCACTATTATTGTGTATTGTATTTAAATGTCGAATGTGAATGCTACCCGCAAGGGTTCACTTTAAACTTTTCAATAAAGTTGTGTTTTTATCTTAACTCTGTGTCTGAGAGTCATAACAAACCGTGACAGGGGGAAAGAGTGGAGGCAACAAATGACATCCCTGGGGTGATCCCCCAACTGACCTCTAGGGCGAAGAGCCCTGTGGGCCAGATCCAAATGTATAGAGTCACCAGGAATGTCAATAAATTTCCCCAAAATATCCTGTAAGGTGTTCACCAGCTGAAAAGAGGAAATAGATTCAGGAAGGCCTCTTACTTGGATGATGGATCTCCTGCTGCGATTTTCCAAATTGTCAACTTGAGCTCTCAGGAAATCAGTAGTGTCCTCTTGATAGACCAGACACTGGTGTAGGCAATCATGGGCCATGGATAAAGCGTCCTGGGCAGCCTCCAAGTCTTGAACCTGAGAGCCAAGGCTGTGGAGGTCAGTACGTAAATCCGCTATGTCTAGTTTAATTGAATCTCTGATAGAGAAGAGCAAGTGTTCCATGTCTCCTCTAGTCGGGAGATCACTCCAAGGGGCGTCGGTAGAAGCGGGACTGAGTGTCACTATCCGTCACATCAGCCATATCTGGCTGAGTTGTACAGCCTTGTGAGTTTCGCGCCTTTTTTCTGGCTCGATGAAGAGGCAACAAAGTAAGCTCTGATGGGTAGATTTTTCTTCTTTTTCCCTGGCATAGGGGTACCAGGGTAGGAGAGAAATAGGGAGGAAGTAAAGAGTCCATCTCCATTTGTGAGGTTGCTATAGTAGCAGTCAGAGAGAGCAAGAGGGCTTCCGGAGCACTAGGGTTACACGTCCGCCATCTTGGATGTTCTGACACGTCCCCCCAGGTTACCAGATTTTTAAAATGAAATCTGGGGACTTTTTCTTTATTCATTTTTTTTGTACATGGTAAAACCCCATTTGATGAAAATAATTTCCACAGATTATCTATGTAGTATATTTTATCTTTATGGATTTATTGTATTATATATTATTTCTCACATTCAGTTAAAAAATCACAAATAACATATGTCTAGCATTTTTTGATATATATGACTAACATAGGTTTAGAAGGAAACAGGTTTCAGTGTAAATTCTATACATTTTATGCCACTGCCAGAGCAATATAGAGTTATATGTCAACACCAGAGCAATAGCAATACATGTTATGCAGCACCAGAGCAACATAGAATTATATGCCACCACCATAGCAATACAGAGTTATATTTCACCACCAGAGTAATATGCCATTATATACCACAAGAGCAATACATTTTATGCAGCACCAGAGCAAAACAGAGTTATTAGCTATCACCATAGCAATACAGAGTTATATGTCACCACCAGAGTAATACCCCATTATATTTCACACCAGAGCAATAAAGCATGATGTGCCACCACATGCCTCCACTGCCTCCCACAAAAGCATTATAATTCACAATATATGCCAAAGAGCGGCATTTTATGCTCATAGGGGTACACTTGGCAACAGCAGTGGGTCAAATTGTGTAAATAATTTATCACTCCACTTGAATATCCGCCCATTTTATTTATGTGTGCATGTATGTAAGTATGTATGTGTGTGTGTGTGTCTGGATTTATATGTAGGTATGTGTGTGTCTGTTTTTATGTGTATATATGTATGTATGTTTGTGCATGTGTGTGTCTACATCTGTGCAAGTGTTTGCATCTGTGCATATATGTGTGTGTGTGTGTGTCTGCATCTTTGCATATGTGTGTGTGCGTGTGTGCTATTGCAAAGAGAATATGTTGACTTATTTAGGAATCACTACGCCAGAAGTGGCTGCACGAAGCAATGCATTGCATAGTATCCCTTTGGTATTCAAAGGGTTACAAAAAGTGTAATATACTCTCACAAAAAGTATTTTAGGTCTACAAAAATGAATAAACAAAATATGACATGGAAATAAGAGGGCTTGTTTTTAACCATTTGGATGCTAAATATGTGTTAAACCCTTTCAGTGCCAAAGGGGTAATGTACTGTGAACCACAGATTTTGAGACATCTCTAGCTTTCAAGGAGTTAATGGGCAACACACTTAAAAAGAAATTAAAAAAAATGTTCACTAAAAGCTAATAGGAATTTAAAAAAATATTCACCTGGAGGTGAGTACAGGATAAGCAATGGACTTGGGCCAGAATCAATTGAATGCTGTCATCTGGAAGAGGTATGAATTTATACACTTTGTCACCACTTAATGCCATACTGATGGTGAATTATATGGGACAATTAACATGGCACATTACTGGCGCAGACACAGGGAATATGTATATGGAGTATGTATATGTCAAATACAAGTTGCACAAATACAGAACATGCACTCACTTCAAGTTGAGAATTGAGGTGTCGTGCTCAAGCACTTCCTGTGTTCCTGCTTCGATTGATCTGAGACTGTCACACATGTCCTGCACAACACTGTCGAGCTACCGTCCTATGCACCAGACAGCCAATGAGAGAGGAGTAGCCTGGTAAAACTCTCCACTCTCAGTGACTGCCATTACAACTTGTTGTGAAGGTACTGGATGGCAGATACAGCACAGGTAATGTCGTCTGTACCTTCCTATTGATGCAGTTGCATTGCTGCTGTATTATTAATTAATGGCCACCTGTTATGGTCACGGGGCACCCGGGGGGGGGGGGTAGGCATTCTGGCAGCCCCTACGGGTACCCCTTCATTGACTCTGCTAGTTGATCACCATTTGAGCTATATCCAGGAACACAAATGGGGACATCTGGTCACCCTATATCTCTAGCATCCAGTGGATTAAAGCTGAACTTTCACCTTTAAGAAATATGTCCCCAAATAATAGGTGAATGAGTGGACTAAGCACTAAGATCTAAAGATATGGTGTATATAAATATATAAGAATAACTCTGAAGCATCATCATTTCACAAATATATATAAAGATGGCTCAAAGATAATATAAGAATAATAATAGTACAAAATTATAAAAATACAAGAATATTTATTAATAAGCAAATCTGCAGATTCAAAGACAATATAAATGAATAATGTTAATAATAAAAGTTCTGCCTAAGAATCCCACATTGTTAATCAAATGGAGCTGTAGAAACATTTTTTTTTCAAAAGTTAATTCTTCTTACAGAGTCAATAAGATTATCTTAAATTCAGCGGCCAGGGTATGGTTCCTCCCGTCTTATATTTAGTTGTGACAGGTCTCTTATTATAGAGTGTATCTGCCTCCATTGGTGCGTAGTCCGGTATTCCGGTATAAGTCCTTTATCAATCCCTTGAGGTTTATGCTGATATTAGCGGGCAGGGTATTTATTCTACCGACTTCTTATTATTCTGTGCACATGGGCAGGGTTCTCTCTCCTCCCAACTCCTTGTGTTTAAATGCGGGCGGGTCTCTCTTTCCTCCCGACACACTAGAACTTCGAATACTTCTTTTGGTTGGACGTCCTGACTTGATAATCCGGTTCTTTAGCACCAGGAGGTACGCTGAGATCCACTGCAGACTTGGCTCTTTGATCTTAAAGGGATAGTAATACTTTGTTTTATCTTTATTTTATTTTGTAGGCATTAAAAAAACATGAAGAACGATATAAGTCTTATCTCTCAAACCTTTATGGTTTAAGAGATGTTCACAAGCAAAGTACCCCCCCCCCCCCCGGTCAGCCAGATCAGTAGGGAGGTGCCCAGGTAGACTGCAGAGAGGGACAATCTTCAATTAAGATAAGGGAAACAGCTGAAAAACTTGTCAAGGGGGGAAGGGCTTTCATTGTTTTCATACAAAGAAGAGTGTCCCCTTCTGTTATCTGTCTGGTCTTACAACCAGATTCACATCTGAGAAGAGATGGCTTACACTAGAAAAAAAGGGCGGGAGGGGGAAACTTTGCTTGTGAATATCTCTTAAACCATAAAGGTTTAAGAGATAAGACTTATATCGTTCTTCATGTTTTTTTAATGCCTACAAAATAAAATAAAGGTAAAACAAAGTATTATTATCCCTATTATCTATTTTCACTCCAAAGAATAAAGATTGGCAAACAGTGTGGGAATATAGTATTCTAAGGCGTTTCGTACTGTTTGCTCAGTACTTCATCAGAGAATCTCAAGTCAGGACGTTTAACCAAAAGAGGTATTCGAAGTGCTAGTGTGTTGGGAGGAGAGAGAACCCTGCCCATGTGCACAGAATAATAATAAGTCGGGAGAATAAATATCCTGCACACTAATATCAGCATAAACCTCAAGGGATTGATAAAGGACTTATACTAGACTACGCACCAACGGAGGTAGATATACTCTATAATAAGAGACCTGTCACAACTAAATATAAGACGGGAGGAACTATACCCTGGCCGCTGAATTTGAGATAATCTCATTGACTCTATAAGAAGAATTAACTTTTGAAAAAACTTTTTTTTCTACAGCTCCATTTGATTAGCAATGTGGGATTCTTAGGAAGATCTTTTATTATTAACATTATTACTATTAATCATTTATATTGTCTTTGAATCTGCAGATTTGCTTATTAACAAATATTCTTGTATTGTTATAATTTTGTACTATTATTATTCTTATATTATCTTTGGGCCATCTTTATATATATTTGTGAAATGATGCTTTAGAGTTATTCTTATATATTTATATATACCATATCTTTAGATCTTAGCGCTTAGTCCACTCATTCACCTATTTTTGTCCATATACTAGTGACCATTAACCTCTTGGTCACAGTGGACATTTAGCAGTAGGAATGATTTAGGGAGTAATATAGTGAGTGCCATTATACATCAATTTATAGCACACTGTCCCCAAATAATGCCTAATCTGGTGACTAGCTGCTCATTAGCGCTAGTCGCCAGAATTATTACCTCCTTAATGCAAATGATCCTCTGCTCTGGGACTCACAGGCAGGACGGAGCGCAGACATCTTTCCATAGTGACGTCTGCACACCTGCGCTGTCAGTTCCTTGTAGAGCCGAATGCCTCCTAAAGCTGGCTGGGACTGACAGCGCAGGCATGCAGACGTCACTATGGAAAAATGTCTGTGTTCCGTCCTGCCTGTCAGTCCCAGAGCAGAGGATCATTGGCGTTAAGGAGGTAATCATTCTGGCGACTAGCACTACTGATCAGCTAGTCGCCAGATGACGAATTATTTGGGGACATCTTTCTTAAAGGTGGTAGTTCCTCTTTAAATATCTACTATTGTCCATATTCATACCTGGGAACTCTCCAGATTTGGCCGGAGGCTCCGGTTTTGACAGAGCTTTACCGGGTCTCTGGGGCAGAAGCTGATTCCTCCGGATGTGGGGAGTTTCTATTGAAACTCTGCCCACATCTGCTGTTTTTCCCAGTGTTCCTCCTTCCCCAGCCTTCTGTGTGTCACCTTTAAGCCCTGTCCTCTCAACTCGCATCAAGCCCTGCCCCTTTTTGAAGTGATTGACGTCATTATTTTCACACCCTGCTGCACCAGACGACCCCCCTCCAGGTAGACCTCAATTGGAAGTTCCAAGGTATGTCCATATTCTTTTCATAGACATAAACACTGCCAACATTATCCAGTTGTCATGCTATTCTGTGGAACCTATGAACTATTATCTTTTGAGATGGATACACCTTACCTTAGTGCATTACCTAACATAGGAAATGGACAGTTTGTCACACCGGAGAAGTTATCACAGTTTATTGCATAACTCCTCAGTTCATTTTAATACAGCAACCTCAATGTGTTTAACCTTTAGAATGTCGGGGGGAGGGGCACACCGCTCAAAGCTATACAATTGCACATCCCTCAGGCTCTCAAATGGTTAAGCTATGCTGTCTGTGGTTGCTATGTTATTTATTGACAGCTAGTGAGATGTCTAATTTGACCTCCCAAATATTAGAAATTAACACTGTTCCCCTCTAATATATAAGATTTGTAAAAGAAATGGCCCATCTGAAAAGCAAGAGATAAACTTTTAAAATGGAAATATGAAATAAAAAATCGTAATGGCTTGCTGCTTCAGCATGCCTCAGCCTGTCTGCTCTGTGACTCCCTCCTTTCCCTGCCCTCATGTACACAAGACATTTATGCCTCAGGGTCTATTCATTACCAACCCTTAGAATAGACAGAGATAGGAATTGTGTGTCTATCTGTGATGTGAATGTTTGCGGTGGCTGGTTCTAGCTGCAGTGCTGACTGTTAAAAAGTTCCTCTCCCACAGGAGCGTTCCTTTTAGAATACAATGAAATCTCATTGGGAAACCGCAAATCTACAAGTGCTTGAAACTTTTTAATGGTTTTATCTTTAGTATAAGATGCTTATAGCAGAGGTGGCATCAGGTCATGAAGCATCCAAGCAATGGAGGATCATTATTCACTGTGAAGTAGGATTTAATCTATTAAGACTTTTGCTGTTAGAAGTGGCTTCTGACTTATGCTTTAAAGCAGCAGCTCATCTCGGAAAACAATCAGTCTTTACAGTATAAGGTATTGCAAGCTGGAATGTGTTAACTCCTGGGGATTAAGCATAAAGGGTTTTTCATATGGGCAAAAGAACTGCAACCTCCCGCTACCGGTTTTGTGTCTTTTTTCTTGCGTTCCTTCTCTACTACTCTTTGTGAGTAGGTGGGTTACTCAAGTGAAAGGTCTGTAGTGCTGCCTGTTCCATAGGCCTCCATACAGATCTTTATTGCTTCATCTTTAACATCCTGAATACTACAGATGCACTGGAGATCTCTCTATCATTGAAAGGGTTCAAAACAATTTAAATCAATGTGGATTTGGTAATTTTTAGTTTCCTTGTTTGTTGCATTTGAATTGCTCCAAAATGGAGTCTATTTTGTTTAGTGCATAGACTCCAAAGGATAACATAGTAATTGGAGTGCTTCTCTCTTTGGTGGAAAGCCCAGTGGCACCTGAAATCTAATAAGGCCCAAGGAGCCTGCACACCTTCCCTCCCTTTCTCTCTGGGCTCCTTTATGTGGTGAGAGGGGGGTCGGAGGCCCTGGAACAAAGAGGGGCTTCCTCTTCCTCCTTGACTGGGGGTGGAAAGGGTTTGGAGGGTTGGTTGAGCAGGAACGGTGGGGTGGAGTTTTAAAGGGATAATAATGCTTAAAATGTAAAAAAAAATGTTGTAGGGTTTATCCCCCTGAGTAAAACAAGTGAACTCCCACTGCTGAAAGGCGGTTTATTCAAAAGTTATTACAGCTCAAAGTTTAATTTTTTAGATGCAATATCACTGTGGCCTGAAATTGTGCAGTGGTGCTGTTGCTACACCATCCTATGGAGATTTATGGTCTATGGACCAGAGTGGTCCATAAGATGGTGTAACAACAGTGCCACTGTACAATTTCAGGCCACTGTGATATTGCACCTAAAAAATTCAACTTTGAGCTGTAATAACTTTTGAATAAAACCCCTTTCAGCAGTGAAAGTACCCTTTTTTTACTCAGGGGGGATAAACACTACAATATATATTTTTTTACATATTAAGTATTACTATCCCTTTAAGTTTAAATAGGCTTACCCTGGTAGATGTAAGCAGGTCTGTTGTTTTATTTCCCACCCTTCTCATTTTCTTTCAGAATTCAAGAATCTCAAGCTACTGCTACAGTGTAGTCACACATAGACCAGGCAGAACTCGATAGTGAGAGAGGATTACGTTACTCTTTAGGACAGTGATTCTCAACCAGGGTGCAGTGGCACTTTGGTGTGCCACTGACATCAGCTTAGGGTGCCCTGTGTTTTCTATGAAGACTAACATAAATGGACTTTTAGATAAAGATTTATAGAAATTGTTATGCACAATATGTTTAATTTTGTTATTATGATTGTAAGATCTGATAATAGCTGTATATTTATGTATTGTTCCTTGATTATGCCCTTGATAAAGTACATTAAATATGTTAGGGGTGCCCCAAATGTTCTAGATAACTTGTTAGGGGTGCCCTGACCGAAAAAAGATTGAGAACCACTGCTTTAGGACCTTAGTGAGGGTGACTCTTTCAGGGCCCTGACAGTGCAGCATAGACAATAATGGTGGACAGGCGGGCTTGTGCTGTGTGGCCAGGTCAACCTGCAGAATGGAAGGGCGATACCCAGAAAGCACTGTAGGGAGGGGAGGCATTGAATTAGTGGATCAACACTGGGGCCTTGTCCGTCTCCCCTGGTATGGATGGTGGCAGTGGCCATGGAGAGGGACCAGAGGTGGGGAGGCAGAGATCGCCTGAAAGATCTTGCCCTTTACTTCCCATCGTCACGAGCTAGGTATTCAGGAACCCTGGGGCCGCCATATAGAAAGAGGGAGAGTACTCCCTGGGCTCCCTTAAATAGGTCAAAACCCATCAATAAAAGATGTAACCTCACAATTTGCAACTTTTACATTGTTGCCTGTGTGTTTATTCAAGATGGAAAACGGGATGGGGTTAGGGGTGTTATGTTTGGAAATTTGGTGGCTGGTGGGAGGGGTAAATGGTGACTTTGGACCGTATACATCTATTTCCTGGTTCATGCTGATACCAGCCTTATCTTTTGGTTCTACAACAGTATTTTAAAGCAGTAGTAAACATTTCTGAAAATAAATAAGTAAATAAATTATATATTTTATATAGAATACTTTACTTTCCTGTTGGAAAACAAATAAACAAACAAACAAAAAAAAACAAGTGTGCTCAGAACGTTGGGAAGATGCCAAATTCACAAAACTAATGGCGGAATGCAGTAAACATGCGCAGTCGCTACTTCCCATGTGAAAACCACTAGGCAATAGATTTGTGCATGATTTTGTTGAATTGAGCATGAAAAATCAAGATTAGTGAACAGCTGCGCATACTTATTTTTTTTGGTGGACGTGCTAGAATTAACGAATCTGTGCGAGTGGAATAGTGAATGCGCCTAATGCAGGAAGTGCTATTGTGAACGAATGTATATTTCTGTGTGGTGTTGTAATAAAAAATAATTTTTTATGCACAATTCAAGAAGCATTCGGTATTCAGCTTCCTGGATTAGAACATGAGCAAAATCTATCTGCGCACAAAAATGCCTTTAGCAGATGTGCAAATTTCTTGCATTGCACCATAAATTCCTTGAGAAAGGGAAGTATGTCAATTGCTTTCCATACTATGAATGATCACATTCTACTATTGCAATCTATGGAGAGTTTGTGTCAGCAACTTTTGCTTTAATCAAATAAATTCTTATGTTACTCAGCATGAAACACCTTACAACATGTTCTCATAATAAGTGTTTACTATGCATTTAATGAATGTCTATCAGGATGGAAATTTTTAATAAACCCTATATCCCCCTGTTATGTGCACTGTAGGAATCTGGGCAATAATGCATCCTTAGAGCTTCCGAAAACTTTATCCTACATTGTTTCACTTTCTATTGACTCTTTATATATGCTTGATCACAGGGCTGGATTTCCATTCCAAGTACCCCTAGCAAGGTAGTCTAGGCACCCTTAGCTCCACCCATGGACATCCCCCCATTCCTCACATGCCCCCCCCCCCAGTCCCATCCACTATTTCCTGGTACAGAAACCACACTTGTCCTACAAGAAGCAAGGACAAAAAAAAGGAAAACATTTTAACAGCTTTGGTTGCTAGAGAGATCTAGTGTTGGAGTACCAGTGTTGACCCTTTTTTCCTCTAGTACTACAATAGTTCCTATGTAGGCCTCTTTCATAAACATCCAGCAGGTTAAGAATGTAGCTCAGCAGCAACATGAGAGCCAAAAGGTTGTCCAGCCCTGCTGTATGGATGCAATGGTCTCTGTGCAGCCATGCAGTATGCATCTTTCATAACACAAAATACAGACCTGAGCAGCTCCATACAAATAATATACACTGTGAACCCAGTGATAGCCTAAATCAGCGTCCTAAATAGTACTAATAGACAATAATTAAGATTTTGGTTGCATAGTTTTGCCAAAATATGTTTAAAGGGATAGCAAATCCCCCAAAAACTGTTGGCGAATTGATATGACTAATAAAAAAACATGTAATGCCCTTATTCCCATCTCTCAAACCATTATGGTTTGAGAGATGTAAGAAAATAAAGACCTCTGCTCCCACTCCCTTCTCATGCGTTCGCTGTATATCGGACGTCATGAGATCATGCTTGCGGAACCAGACGGCGGCTCTTCAGGAGCGATGTCATCGAGATATCTAACTATGATTACATCATCAGAATGGTCTACAACATGTGCTTGCAAGCCAGGCACACGTTTTAGATCATACCGATGAAGTAATTATAGTTAGATATCCCGATGTCAGCACTCCTGAAGAGCAGCCTAAAGTCGGTTGACCAGATTCTGCCTCTGACAGCTTTACAGCTCATCAGGCAGAAAGGGGAGGGAGCGGAGATCTTTATTTTCTTACATCTCTCAAACCATAACGGTTTGAGAGATGGGAATAAGGGCATTACATGTTTTTTTATTATTCCTATTAATTCGCCAACAGTTTTTTGGGGGTTTACTAACCCTTTAAGCTCACTCACCTTTGTACCCCATTTAGAGTGAGTCCTTCTCCTAAACTGTGCACACTACCATGATATATGCCTAACACAGGGTTCACAACCTATATTGTTTGTATGGTGCTGCACAGGTTTATTTTGTTTTTATTGTTGTTCTAGGTTTTCCTAAGTTTGTGGAAGCTCCTTCATTCCTTGCTGCGCTCCATACCCTATTCACGTATAGTCATATCTTTGTATATAAAATATGTAATATCATGGTGTTCTAGTGCTGTGAGTTTTTCTGTTTGTTTTTCACACATATTTCATAAGCAGCCATTATTAACCCTTTAAAGCAGAACTTTCACATAGTATAAAGTTGCCCTTCAATAATTAAACATATGGCAACTAGCTTCATAATATATGTATTACCTCTCAGAAGTGCCAGATTCTAAAGAAATCCTTAATCTTCGGAGACTGACAGCCAGGTTTTTAAGGATTTTTTTAGACTCTGCCACTTCTGAGAGGTAATACACGTACATTGAAGCTAGTCGCCATTTTTTAATTATTGGAGGGCGACTTAATACTATGTGAAAGTTCCGCTTTAGGTACTAGAGGGTTGTGGAGAACATCTCAGAGTAATGTGGCACACACACACACACACTCTGGTCCTTAGAATTTTAAAAGGATGAGGTGACAGGCCTATTTGCAGATGTAATACATTTATTAACCCTTTGCCTGCCAGAAGGGGTAGCCAGAGTTAGATACCCCCTCTTGCACTCAAAGGGTTAAACCATATGCCACATAAATGTACCTCAGCAATTATCTGATGCAGAAGGCGATTCAGCCACTGATGCATAGGGATTCTTATGTTTTTTTGTGTGTGTTATTGCAAAATTACTGCACCCTGTGGCCTTTCTTGTTACAATGTACAATAATTGGATCTACATCTGTGCCATAGTCATTTGATATGTATTTTCTTTCTACTGGGGGCTTCACTTTAGTTTATGATATTTCATTAAACACTAAAATAACAGAGAATGCATGAATACGACTGAGGGTATTTTTCTTTATTACAGCTCAGTAAATGCAGCTAAATTGAACTGAGCCTTTGGCTTCATCTTTTTCTCTGAGTGACATGCAGATTATTGCCCTATTTAGTCCTTTTCAATCAAATTCCGGGCATTCTACAATTTTTTTTTGCTTAGAAGGGTTAAATGAGCTTACTGCTCAATTGTCATGGTTACTAGGGGCTTATAACTGGTCAGTCGAGTTGTCATGGTTACCTGTCTCTTGGCACTGCATATTTAGTCCCAAAGTGTTGTCATGGTTACGGTTGGCCAGTGTGACAAAGTAACAGGTAATTACTTCACGGGGTAACAAAAATGTAAAAGGAAGAGAACATATACAAATTAAATCTACCTGTCAGGAGGCAGTCATCATACTAGTTGTAAGCAGTTTCATGTCTGAGGGGAGGTAGTAACTTCAACTAAATTCATACAGTATGTGAATGTGACTGACATTTGTTTCGTTAGTGTAAAAAAGGGGAATGTGAACACATAACTAGTGATGCCAGCTTCAGTGGTTTGAAGGTACGCTGTACTCTAAACCAGAGTTAGGACATTTCTGGACCTCCAGCTTTTGGGGACTTCAACTACCATCATCCCCAACTTGCCATTGTCCTCAGCAGCTACAGGTACACCATTTGACTTTCCCTGCCATAGATTAACCTGCAGATTGCTGTCTACAGCCAATTAAAAACAAACAAACAAAAAAAAAATATGTTACAACCTACCCTATATTTACTGTGCCTGTTCTTATTGGGGGCAAACTTAATAAATTACCTTGGTCACACTGTTCATTCACAACATGGCTCCTGGCAGCCACACATGGCTCAGAAAATTAGCCTCTTTGACTGTCAGCAGCATACCTGGGAACTCTGTCTTTTGTCTTATTCAAAATTATAACAGTTCAAATTGTCAGAAAGGGAATGACAGTGTGATTACTTCTGAAAGTCCTGATAGTATGACTCAGCAGTTTGTATTTCATTCGATGAAGAGCTGTTTTCAGTGACTTACTACTAAAATAGAATGTAACAGAATTACTTTTTGTAATCTGACCACTAGCAGGGACTGTATATGTAAAAAAACAAGAGTTGACACTGTATTAACTTTTGAAATATGCATCGCTCAACAGTGTCCTTGTTTTATTTAATAGAGAAAGTCTTTTAAAACATCCTTTAAATGATTGGGAGTTTTTTTGTCCCCTATAGTCTAATTTGCTTGCTCCAGATTTGCTCTCATTACTCCAGATTTGCTCTCATTCATTGTGAAGTAATGCCATACACACTCCTCTAGTTGGTTCTTAAAGGGATAGTAATACTTTATTATTACTATTCCCCATATTGTAGATATTTGCAAAATAATGTAATAGCCCCCAGGTTCATCTCTCAAACCTTTATGGTTTGAGAGATAACCTAAGGCAAAGTTCTCCCCTCCCTCCCCTTTCCCTGAAGTCAGCGTTGCGCTGACTGCAGGGAAAGTCTGTCGTACGACAGTCAGACGGCTCTGCAGCAGAGCCGAGATCATGTTAGTGAAAAATAATTATTTCACTGAAACGGTCTTCTACATGTTCTTGGTTTACAAGCACACGTAGAAGACCGTTTCAGTGAAATAATTCTTTTTTACTAACGCGGAGTCACCTGATGAAAATGAGACCGGATATCCCTGCAGTCAGTACAACGCTGACTTCAGGAAAGGGGGAGGGAGGGGGGAACTTTGCCTTCGGTTATCTCTCAAACCATAAAGGTTTGAGAGATGAAACTGGGGGCTATTAAATTATTTTGTAAATATCTACAATATGGGGGATAGTAATAATAAAGTATTACTATCCCTTTACAGGTTAATTCATTCTCATATTTCATATATTGTATCCAACCTGCTTGATAAACCTTTTCCTCTTTGTCTCATCCTTAACTTCTGTGTCTCTTCTCACTTCCTAAGTTTTGTCAAGTATTGTGCAGGATTAATATAGCGCGTGTGAGAAATAAGGTCAGACTCTAAAGGATGATGATATGGTCTTATGTATGTAAAGATACACAAAGGAGGGCAAAGCACATAATCATATGTGACAATGCCAAGCAAAGGAGAAAATAACCATTAGGCAAGAATATGTAATTCTATACAAGTTAAAGGAGAAAAACGAAAAAAGAGAAATATTTAGATCAAACTCATCAGATGTTGTATATGCTGCAGAAGACAAATTTGTATATCACATGCTCTCAGTCAGTCCTGATGGAGTATATATGGATCAGGCCAGGGACGTGCACAGATATTTTGGGGGGCAGTGGCACAAATTAAAAAAAAGGGCACTTCTCATAATTATTATTATTTATTTTTTTTTTTAAAGGACACGAGGGCACTTTGGACATAAAGGGCAGGTGCTCAAGCCCCCCTTGGCGTCTATGTGTGCACATGCCTGGATCAGGCATTCAGTCACTGGCTATCATTCTGACATACACTCAAGGCTGGATTTCCCACTACAGTGAGTGGGTAATCACCTATTTTTCTGAGTTCAAATGTGAGTTTCAGCTATGCTGGCTAAGCCCATATCCTGCAAACCCCTTGTTATTATTTAACCCCTTAGATTTCAATTGAAGGGATTTGCTGGTATGGTCCAGAACTGCACATCTGTTTGGTAATACAGTCATTCTTGAGCAAACCTGTTGCATCACAAGGGAGAACAAATTCCCATTAATTTAGAAGTCGTTATTAGACCTGTGAATCTTATAGAGGCCCCCGATGAATTACATTTCTGAGTTGGAGACGTCTCTATTATCCATGGGGCTAAAGGAATAGTAACCATTTATTTTGACTTTACATATTTTGCAAGTATATATTGTCTGTAATGTTTATTATTTCTTTCCATCTTCACCTATTTATTTATTTATTTTTTTACACTTTACTGTCCCTGACAGTGAGCTACCTGGATGTCGGTCTTGTCAATAAACCATCAATGCAGGATGTAATGCAATGTTATTGTCTCTCTAGAGAACTGAATATATTGGGGTTATGCACTAAGGCATGATAAAGATGTGATAAAGTGGAGATGACTTCTCCTGTGATTTCACTTCTCCAATTCCTATGTTATTTTATAGGTCCTATGCACTAAGATCTCCAAAGCTGGAAACATCTTAAGCATTTACTCTATAGAATAACATTAGGAACTGGAGACGTGATATCACTGGACACATCATCTCCACTTTAACACATCTTTATCACACCTTAGTGCATCTCGCCCTCTGTGTGCTACAGTTTCACATTGTATCAGTAGACCTGCTTTCATGTTCCTTAACAGAAAGCTCTCTGCACACAAATCCAGGCAGCTCATTGTCAAGGACAAAAAAGTGTAAAAAAAAAAAAAAAAAAGGTAAAAAAAAGTACAGGCAATTTGACTACTATGTAATGAGGAATATGTGAACTCAAAATAACAGCTTACTATTCCTTCAAAGGCCCTATTTAAATCAGTGGGAGTTTGAGGAATTGTATTTGTCCCCTTTAGTATAGTTGGTTTGCTCCAGAATTACTGCAGTTTCCTTTTGAACATAAGGCCTTATTTCTGTTCTAGACGTTACAGACTCCCCTAAAAGAGTACAGATAATGGCTGGACACACTCCCTGGCTTTAGCTCGCACTCTAATACAAATCTAAAATCTGTGCAGAACTGCATTTCCAAAAGTCTTTTGTTCGGGAAAAAGAGACTACAAAATGTGTGTTTGCTCCTGCATATAATTACAGAGCTCACTGCCCGGCCCAATTCTATTGCTTTTTATCACCTTGCAAACAGAAACAGAAAAAAATAAAAAAAGGAAAGTACTCTCTTGTTAGTTATTAATGTACTTTAAAGGCCAATACAAAATCCACATTTGCACAGTGGTGAGATAAGAATTTGTTACCTTCGGTGCAGTTTCTACCAATAAAATGGCTATTAGAAATCACAAGTGAATACAAATAGGCCTTATAATTTCTATTGTGTAATGATGAAGTTTTACTAAGATTATTATAGACTCACACACAAATCTCTAAGAGGGTAACTTTTAATTGTTTTCAGTTTTTCATTAAATCTAACAAGTGTGGTTATTTGTATGCAAAGTAAATGGTCATTGTTCTTGGCCCTTTAAGAAGCAGAGGGATGTGTAATGCATTGCTTTTGCCTACCCTTCCTGACCTTAAAGGGATAATAATGTTTCACAAAAACAGAAGCTCCAATTAATTTTCATTATATTTGGGCCATGGAGAGTGTTATTTCAGTACTGTAAGACCTGTAGTTCAAGAGTAAGTGAATGATAAAATATCCCCCTCCCGCCCCTTACTGATGTAACACTGCTCACCTCAGAGCAGAAAGACTGTCTGGATGGATCGCTGAGATGGACAATCATCAGTGATCATAAGGAAAAACCTGAAAAACCTTGCTGTGAGCTGTCCAGTCAAGAGACCAGATTCTATATCTGAGTCGAGGTGGCTTACACTAGGTAAAAGGGGAGGGAGGGAGAAAATTTATCATTCAATTACTCTTGAACTACAACTCTGACAGTACTGAAATAACACTTTCCATGGCCCAAATACTATGAAGATTAATTGGAGCTGCTGTTTTTGTGAAACATTACTATCCCTTTAAAGGCTTAATATTATATGTGGACCACCTGGAAAATGTGCTGTACTGAAGACCATTTTGGCTGATATGACTGTCTATCAACAGATAATCACTTAAAGCTGAGCTACTCAATTGTTGGACCTCCAGCTGTTGGGGTCTGCAGTTGCAAAGTGCTGGAGAACCAACAATTGATGACTTCTAAACTAGAGTATATGTCAAGGCCAGAACAGTTTTACTGTGCGCTGAGAGTACATTGCTGGGCCCTAGTTACAAAGGCAGCAGCAGTATCAACTGATGTTCAAAATGAATTGTTTTATAATACACTCTATGAGTCATAGAGTATGGCTCACCATAATAAGTGTTAGGAATAGCAATACTTGAAAAGCACAATTGCAAATGCCAGCTTCATTAACCATTTTAATGCCAGAGGGGCTTCCAATGTATTTTACTGCTCCTTTAGGGCTGCTAACATAATGAAATAAAAAATATCTGTATGGGGGCGATGAAAGTTCAAGTTATGCTCCTGCTGGTGCTGATAGGAGTTGTGGTGCAACAACAGTTGGAGACCTATTGGTCGTATAATCATGTTATTTGCACCAGTTTAAATAATATGGAGACATGGATATTTTTTTATTGAAGTTAACGCTTTTAGTGCCATAGGGGTACGCACGCGCACCCCTCTGGCACTCAAAGGGTTAGCCCCCTCAATGCTAGTGAGGCCTCCAGAGCATTGCTTTTCAATACCTTGCAGGTTTTTCTAGCGGCTAATGGGTTTAAAGGCCTCGGCTGTAACATGCTAATTACTGATGAACTGCATGTTCCTGTGATAGTAACCTTTTGAGTGCAAGAGGGTATACAATGCACTCAAAGGGTTAATGTGTTTTCACCAGCATTTGGTGCTCTTCGATGCAGTTTGGGGCATATGTATAAAGCCACAAGTGATGCAGTTCTGTTGCAAACCAGCTGCACAAATAAACATATAAAATTGAATGAACCCTCTGATTGCCAGAGAGGTGTTGCAATGCTTTGGCTACCTCTCTGGCACACAGAGGATTTAATGCGGCTTTTAAACCTTTAAATACTAGAGAGGACTCTAACATATTGCTGTGCAATACGTCAGAGACTTTTTTAGCTTTTATAACAAGGTGCCCATGGGATAGTGTAGGTGATATTCCATGAGTTTCCCCTTGGATAGTGGCCTTAGTGTGATATCTCAGACTTGTCCTGTATTGACCTGTTTCAATTGTTTTTCGGTTGCTAAGAAGAGCAGAGAATAGAGAGGAGGCTACAACTAGGAGATTCACAAGGTCCAGTAGTAAGAGAAAGATCAGTTAGTTGGAGCCTATAGAGAGGAGCAAGAATTCCTGAAGGAAAGTCAAGATGGTCACCTCCTGGGGCTGTGACGCATAGGGCTGTGATGTATACCTTGTGGATTGCCCATACAGAGCCACTTCAATTTCCCTGTTAGGCAGTATAATTAAGAGTCTGTCTACAGGAAGAGACATGATGGCAAGCATAGAGTCCCATATAACATACCTCCGAACTGTCCCTCTTTGAGACCCAAATCCCTCTGTCCTTCTTTCCCACCCTGGTGTCCCTCTTTTTAGGAAATCAGACTGCGTGGTGTGTATATAAGTGAATCACATTGCTCCACAGCCATAAAACTCACATTAATCCCAAGGATGTACATGTATGTCATGGAATTCAGGGCTCCCAGCGTGGCTGCACGCCGTACGGGGAGCCCTGAATCCAATTGTGCAAAAAAAAATGGTTTGTGGTCCTTAAGTTCTGGCCTCGTGCGTGGCTGGTCCTTAAGAGGTTAATGTTTGTTTAAACGTCATTAAATGTGTTTATAAATTAGTCTGTGCAAATAAAATACTTTGGTGTTGCTCTAGATAATGTATTTGGTGTCAGTAGGTCATGAAATTACCTACAAATTCTTGGTGATGCCCCGCCCACCAGCCACACCCCAGTAGCACCACCTAAAACTAAAGTGTCCCTCTTTAGCCATTTGAAATGTTGGGAGTTATGAAATAACGAGAGGGCCTACACAGTTATTGATGAATGTGTACACAAAGAGGATTGTTTGCCAATGAAATTATTTTAAAGGGTTAGTAAACCCCCCAGAAAACTGTTGGCGAATTGCTAGGAATAATAAAAAAAAAATGTAATGCCCTTATTCCCATCTCTCAAACTGTTATGGTTTGAGAGATGTAAGAAAATAAAGTCCTCCTCTCCCTCCCCTTTCTGCCTGATGAGCTGTAAAGCTGTCAGAGGCAGAATCCGGTCGACCGACTGTAGGTGGCTCTTCAGGAGTGCTGACATCAGGATATCTAACTATAATTACTTCATCACTATGGTCTACAACATGTGACTGGCTTGCAAGCACACGTTGTAGACCATTCTGATGAAGTAATCATAGTTAGATATCTTGATGACAGTGCTCCTGAAGAGCCACCGTCTGGTCCCGGAAGCAGGATCTCATGACGTCCGCTATACAGCGGATGCATGAGAAGGGGGTGGGTGTGGAGGTCTTTATTTTCTTATATCTCTCAGACCATAATGGTTTGAGAGATGGAAATAAGGGCATTACATGTTTTTTTATTATTCCTATCAATTCGCCAACAGTTTTTGGGGGGTTTTCTATCCCTTTAAAGGAACAGTAAATCCTGAATTCTAAAACACCATGTTAACAATGTGATTGTCATTAACTCCTTGGATTTTAGAAACGCTCTAACACATTGCTTCACAGTATGTTTTGAGATATTTCTAACAACCAAGCGGTCAATATACCTTGTCTGTGGACTGATCTATGTTACTTTGATAGTATACTTTGTTTCCACAATAACTGACACATAACAATGTCACTACCATTAATACAGTTTGGGTCAAGATGAAACACTAATGTATTGTATTAATGCACTGGATACCACAACAGTGATAGCACAATGTTTACAAATAAAGTAACAAGTGTTTCCACTGCATTTGCAGTTGATAAGGAGGGACCCAAGAGATACCACAGGGACAGGGACAGATACATTGATACAACAGAGCTTACATATGACAGGAGTGGACACAAGCCATACCACAGAGATCACTATTGTTAAGGAGTGATGCCTGTGACAATACAGAGATTTCAATTGGTGTGGAGAGACAACAGTGAATCACAGAGCTTACAATTTATAGAGAGATACACAAATGATACCACAGAGCTTACAATTTATATGGAGGGAAAAAGTGACATCACAGAGATCACAATTAATATGGGGAGACTCAAGTGATACATCAGAGCTTATAATTAATGAGAGACACAAGAGATACCAAAGAGCTTACAGCTGATAGGGAGAGAGACAAGTTTTACCATATAGTTTACAGCTGATATGGAGAGACACAAGTAATACTAGAGAGCGTATAGTTAATATGGGGAGACGTGATACCACAGAGCTTACATCTGTTATGGAGTGACAATTGTGATATCAGAGAGCTTACAACTGATATGGAAAGACAATCATGATATCACAGAGCCTAAAATTAAGTACCATCATTTTCATTTCATTCACTGCTTCTATATCAGAAGACGTAACATGAAGATCTCTGCTTGTTTTTGGAGTACAACGATTGACTGAGAATGATGGAGTTGGAATCCAGAAACAGCTTGAGGGCAACTTGTTGTCCATTCCTGTTCCTCTCCTAATTGGGGGGGGGGGGTTGAGAAAACAGTTAACTTACCACATGTTTGTTGACAATCTCCTCTATGAGGCAGTATTGGGAAGAAAATCTCCACATGAGTGCTGCTGACTTTTCCCAGCACAGCATGTGCTCACCCAGGGGCAGAGAGCATTTTCTTGTTGCTCTTATCATTTCTTGAGGTGTACAATGGCTGGGGATACCTGTGTATATCCATGATTATAAGAATACTGAGCTACATTTGAATCAGGAGACTAGTAGAGTAAAAATTACACCATTATTAGATGATTGGTTCTAAGATACAAGCTTTCAAGAAACTAGGTTTCTTCTTCAGCCATAATAAGAATTAAGACTGACTACATAATACATGACAGGTTAAACACTCGTGCAAATTATTTTAACATTTAAATTCTACTGGCATTGAATATTCTTATCAGTATGGTCTATAATTCATTCCCTAGGTTCCAGTATAGTCTCTTTGAAGTGAACTAGAAAATACAAACAAGATTTATCACCTTTTTTGATGCTCAAGTACATCCCGGTCCCCAGCCAGAAAGAATCTATAGAATGCATGGTTGAACCCTCCAAGAACCAATTGCCAGCAACAAGCCATACAGCCCCCTGGCACTCAATGGGACTAAAATAAGTTTATTGTGGGGGACTACATGTCATACATTGCCTGCCATTGTTAAAGCCACAGTTCATAGTGTTAAACTTGGCCATCAATTTAGACTCCCAGATCTTTCTGTCTCTCCATGTCCCAAAATTTCCCATCAGTACAGTCACTCTGAGATCTCCAATGCTGTAATCAGAATTGCAAAAATACTGACCCACTGGTTGTCTCTTCTGTTGTTCGCACTGGACATACCCCTCCTTTTTCATTGGGTTTGCCATTTCTCATCTGTATATAGTATTGTTTGGGTACACCTCACACATGTGATGAAGCAAACAACACCAGGTTAGCCGCAGGATAACGTGTTCCTGATAATGTGGACTTGGTGGGAATGTGGTATGAGCCCTCATCTGAGGTACACATATGTTCATAGGGTTGGCCCATGCATTCTATAGACTTAGTCATCTCTGTCTGGAGACTCGGATTCACTGAAGCATCAAAAGGGATATACGTTTTTTAGTCCACTTCAAGGAGACTATGTTGGCGCCTAGGGAATTAATTTTTACTCTAGTCTCCTGCTTTTTCTCTGGCTGACATGGTACCATACTTTCCCCATGTTGCAATAGAAGGCACTAGTCCCCATTTATCAGATCAATAAGGAAAATCACATTGTGGTTTAGATGCAAGAGCAAGAGAAGAATTACCCTTCCTTCATCAGGTGACAGAACAGAAGCCTGATGAAACCGGTAATTTCCTCTCTCCCCAAACATACCGTATTTTTCATTACTGCACTAATAAATGGAGTATTGCCCTTCACACGCCATTCCATCTGCCATTCTTATACTGGATTCATCATATCTCCCAACATTTCAAATGGTCAAAGAGGGACATTTTTATTTTTTGGTGGTGTTGTGGGGGCGTGGCTTGTGGGAGGGGCATTACAACAAATTTTTAGGTTATTTTATGACCTATTGACACCTCTTTGTGTAACTGAATAAATGATTAAGAGCAAGAC
Source organism: Rhinophrynus dorsalis (assembly GCA_037306005.1). Lineage (NCBI taxonomy): Eukaryota > Metazoa > Chordata > Amphibia > Anura > Rhinophrynidae > Rhinophrynus > Rhinophrynus dorsalis. Next base: position 153,446,555 of record CM074724.1, read on the forward strand.
TAAAGTATTTTATGTACATAGACTATAAACACAGATAATGAAGTTTATAAAAACATTACTGTGAGATTTGCTGCCCTGGGGTCCATGCACACTGTGCTGGGTTTTATATTTCATTATTGCACTGCAGTTTGCAGCCCACTGGCTCCTTCTGTAAGGACCTCAGCCTTGGTGGAATCCCTGCTTCACAGTGACCACAGGAAATGCACCACAAGTACTTTAACAGGCAGTGTGCCACATCTAAGGAAGTCTGTCCTGCTGACTGATGTAGCAAAACTGCATGCTTCCATAGCCTCCCTTGTGACCACTGCGAGCTGTGTGTTCCCCTGGCTGCCAAAGACTAGGACATCAACAGGGGCCCTGTTCTCAGGCTCCATATTACTCAATCACTGATCAAATCAGGAACTAGCGGAGATATTAAACCAACCCCACACAAATTGGAGTAGGATTAGGTGAGTGACTCATTCATTATTAACCCCTGAGCTAATGGACTAGTATACCTTTAGTCAGGAAAATATGGCCTCTCATTTTAGATAGTTCAGAAACCGTGTTTATTATTCCTCTATTAAATCATTTCCTGTTTGAAAACCCTTGACAACCAACTGAGACTTTATACAACACACATACAATTGCCCTATGGGGTCCACTCGTAGAGGGAGAGTCATGTGAAGGTTGAGATAGTATGATGTACACCTGGAATCACAGGGCTGTACTTCCACTGAGATGCCCAACGAGTAAGGGAAGTCATGACTCATCATGCTGGTAAAGATATTTCACATTGAAGGGCTTAAAATCCCCATTTAAATCAAGATATAATTTTATTTTTCACCTATGGTTTGCCCCAGAATTGCCCCTCTTTTGTTTTCATCCATACTGCCCAGAGAGTAGAGAGATCTGCCCCTCGGCCCTCTCTTTGTGGCTTCACTGCCAGGAGGAGAGTGAGCTTTGCATTGAGTGGAACACCACTCTGGTTCATAAAAGGTTAAACATAGAAAATGATAGCTGTTCACCTTGTTTACTGGACGTTTAATTACTCCTCTGCCATAATATTATCTCTGAGCTGTGACTGTCTCACGGTTATCACAAGCATATTATCCATTTATTATATCCTGCGAGATAGCAAACACAATGGCACACAGGAGCCAGCTTAATGAAGTAAACGACACTATAGCCCACAATAATCCAGCTCCCCAGATCCCCCCTAAATCAGCCATGCCCTTTCAAGCTGTCCCTGCTGCAAGATCTCCACTTCATCAGAGGGCTGCTGGGACCATTTACACAACAAGCTAAAAGCTTCAGGCTGGGGCCAGGCTCAAAGCAATCACATTCAGAGCTGAATGACTTATATCAAGCCTCCATGAAGCACTAATTCTCTAAGTGTCACTGCTGCAAGCATAAACGTTGAGGTCATTATAACGTAAAGTAGCTCTGCACCATACAATGGAGCATCTTTCCCATTGGGCTAACTTAATCAGGCATAAAATTACTAGCTGAATAAATTAGCCTTGCCTGCAATTAAGCACCTTTTGCTCATATGTAAATTGCTCATATAACAATTTAAAGGGATAGTTGAGCTTATTATTATTTTGCAGGGAGTTTTGCTGTCAATGTTATATTCACTGTACATGTGCATGCACATGCCAATTATGTGTAAGCATATAACTCCTCACCTCCCATGAATTAGTATGGGATCCATCACCCAGAACCTTCACATGAATATGGTGAAATTACCTGTTATTATTCATGAAATCAAGATCTTGTCATTGTGGAAATTGTGACAGGCAAATGCATAAGGAAGTATGATTATTTTGGCTGGTTGGGGATGATGGGAGTTGTAGTCCTGTGAGCTGGGGGTACAGTAGTTGACTACTCTTGGTGTACAGTCTGGTTACATGGATCAAATAAAGGACTTCATTCTGGGAGCTAAAGATGAGCTATTATGGGGTAAGTCAACTGTACTATAAGGGGTCATATAACATATTCTGTTGATTTAAATGGGGCTTTTAACCCCTAGAAATCTCCAGAAATCTCCAAAGTACTGCTTTGCAATGCATCAAAACCTTTCTAGCACTCAAGGGTTAAAGGTCCTGCTTTTAACCCTATGAGTGCCAGACTGGTATCCAGTGCATTGCTTTACAATGCGCTGGATACCACCTTGGCACTCAGAGGGTTATATCATGAGGAATTTGGGGGATTTTATTGCCCCCCATGTAGGGTGACCACATTTCAGTTCTACTATTCAGGGACACTACAGAGAGAAGAGCGCACCTCAGTTCTAAACACTGGTGGTAGAAGTGAACTGCTGTGACAAAAAGTGATGTCTGTGGTTGGCTACATGAAAATGTACATCAAGCATTACATTAGACTAGCACTACACTACAACACAAAATTGCACTAAACTTCCCAATTGATGTCAGGATCAAGGTACAGTTCTCTAATGTTTAGAGCTCTGTCTGAAAGCCATTTTCTTGTAGCCTGACAAAGGCATCACTTCTTGTCACAGCAGGCAATGGGCAATTCTCCTTCTAGTCATTAGAACTCTGTGTTCTGTAGTCTTCATTTCAGGACTTTGTATTGTCCCAGAAGGGGGCTGCCCAGGGCAAGGGACACACACTTAAAATCCAGGATTGTCCCAGGCAATCCAGGGCACGTGGTCATCCTTCCCCCATTGTTCAGTTGGTTTGACCCAGAATTACTCAACTTTAGCTTCCTTAATCTGATTTTTTTACCTTATGGAACTAATGTATCTCAGACTTTGTTACATGGTATTCCAGAGTTCCTGTTTCCCTTTTGAGGGCCAGGGATTTGAAGAATGGTGTCCTCAGAGAAGGCCAGACACTTTTTCATTCATTTTCTTATTCATGTGTAGATGGGAGCATGGAAGGGCAGTGGTGAGCATTCTGAATGCTCCCGCTTCTTTGCCATATTTTCCAGGTACTGGTATAAGAATGTCACGTGACCTGCATCTCACATAATACTTCAGGATTTGGCGCTGCAGTGTTAGAGAAGGCCTTACCTACATGCAGAGCCAGTTTCAATCTCCTATCTGTCCAGGAAATACAGATAGAAGCCAAAATTGTTGATGCAATATATTTTGCAGGGTTGAATGTACAAGCCTTATTTGCCATATGAGTGTTATGGTTTTGTCACTCAAACGGTTAAGACATATGAGGGGTATATTAACATTATGAATATTAAATACCTCTCCAGTGAATTGATTTTCAGTTTATTGGAGATGTCTTTACTAATCAAGGGGTTAATACTATGTTTAATGAGTAAATGCTAGAATTAACTCCAATCCATTGTTTCGCCACCATGAAAGTCCTCTCTAGCATCCAAGGGATTGACCCTTTGAGTGCCAGAGGGGTTCGCAATGCAGCTCATTTTGTTCATCATTAGGAACAGTACCGCTGGCTGCTGCTCTTTTTGTCCACAGTTGTACAGTTACAATGTTATTTTATGCAGAAGTTTACCCCTCATTCCCTTTTTCCCAATGTAAGCATTTCAGGCTGAGATCGGACAACGGATCACAATGAAGGACAATCTTCAGCTGGTATTAGGAAAAACCTGTAGAAGGAAACTGTCAGGAGCAAGACCTCTAAGAGTAGCCTTTGAGTCAATAAAGAGAGAAAATATAAAGGGAATGTACTTACAAGATAAATACTTGTAAGTAAGTCCAGCAAAACAGCAAGATCCTCCTGAATCAAATTGTCCGGGAGATAATCGCTTCAAGGAAAGACACCTCTAGTCACTTTCCACATTCTGGTCCGAGCAACTAGTGTTGCCAGGAGATCTTAATGGGTAAGTAATGAATGCCTTCACTAAGGGTAACACTGTAACCATGAATATTGATAGTACAGCCCCCTCCCTGGTCATCGCTCACTGGATTCTGTATATTCAAGCACCTTGTATCTGATCGAAATAAAGACAAGATTGAGAAGGATAGTGCTGATAATTTATTAAATGTTTTAAATATGTAAAGTCCCTACGCATTTTGTGGGCCTCACGCTCACTTTGTCAGGGGAGCATAACTGTTCACTGAGCTTGGTAATCTAACCCAGCATCAGCAACTGTTATGTTCACTCTGATAGCCATGACATCCAAGATTATTACTTCTTTAACCAAGGAGCGAGGGATAGATTCATAAGGGCCATTAAGATTTTCTTTCTGTAGTAGTAAGGTAAGTGGTGGATATGTTAATTTTCTTTTAAAATACTGTAACTTTGTTGCAAAAATTATAGTCAATTTGAACTAACTCTTGTGCACCATTTGTGATTTCACTTTTCCTTTCCTTTATAAATCCATTCCCTTTCTTGGTTTGGCTACTACCACTCATTTAGAGCGCTGCCACATTTATTGTATAACAAATATAATATGATATACATTCATGGCAGGAAAGAACCATCTGGTACAGCTAGTCTGCTCATTTCCTTATCTTACACACAGTCTAAATAGATAATTTGGCTTTGAGAAAGCATGTGTTTTCCAGTGAAATGCGCCAGCCGATCTAATTAAATATATATGTATATTTTTATATTTTTTTTAAATATATATTTTATTAACCCAGTGGATTGAGCAGAATTTACCCACATGTTTAACTTGGCAGTTCTGGTATACATCACTAACTGGCCATATCGCAATGTGAGTGCATATGATTTTCTTTATATGTATTGTTTATATTGAGACATTATTTCGCCATTGGGTGCCCTCTTCTTTCTTTTTTATTTTCTTGGTGTCTATATGTTCTTCCGTTTGGAGACAGCAACATCTACAAGAGCAGCCTGGTTGGTGATATCCTGAGTCTGGGTCTGGAATTTATAAAGTATATTCAGAACTGCTCTCTAGGCTCTTTGTCATATATGTGATAAGCAGTTTATGTCTTTTGTGAATGCCTTAAGTTATTGCACTAGGGTGCCCTCTTTGTACTCTCCTTTGTTTCTCTTCTACAGTCTAAATATATAGTCTTACATATTTCACAGAATAGATAGGTCATAGTGAGGGACAATCTTCAGTTAGTATTAGAAAAAAACTTGCCCTCCTTCTTACATATTTATCAGAATAGACATGTCAATATCAGGGATGTTTGAATTCTCTAACAATATTTGTCCGTGCAGTCCCTACTGGGAAGCTGTTCTATGAATCACCTTTTCTCTAAAGTACTACTTGCACATATTACTTCTACAGTTTACACCATCTAACTTTATATTGTGATCCAATTTTCTAGTATTTTTTTTTTATGAAAAATACTTCCCTTTTGAAGCTTAGTAAATCTCTTTATATGTTTCCATCATATGATATCCTATTGAAATGTTATTGGCTACGTGCCGACCATCAAAAGGGCGACATCAAAATGTTTTCCGAATCAAAATGCCAACATCAAAATGTCACCTGTGAAAAAAGGGGGTCTTAAAAATGTGGGTCATGTCAAAAACGGCACGAGCGGTGGATTAAAAATGTTGCCCGTTTCACCTCATGCCCATATTCGTAGACATTGGCCCATTTTTCATTGAGTGCCTGGATTTACTCAGATATAGGCTCAGAGTCAAGCCACCTAGTCCATCCACAAGTTGTAGATAGAGATAATGTTTGAGGCTCACTGCAGCAAGACTGCTAGATTCTCAGGGCAGGAAAATCTGATCTCTCCCTGTTTCAAATGTGTCAACAGGAACTTCTGCATTTCAGATATAGAGTGCTAGAGGGGTACGCAACACATTGCTTCACAATGCATTGCGTACCAATGGTTAAAAGGTTGAAGTAGCATCATGGTTAAAGTAGCTCCATGGAGAGATAAACACAGATGGTTGACACAGTTTTTGGGCTGTTGAGGGGGCAGATTTAAATGGCAACGTTTAAAAATCGCTCCTTTGATGCAAGTGACACCCGTTAAGCAACTCTTCTTTGTCGGAGTCCTCTTGTCTTCAGAGGGTTAACCAGATTAAGAACTACTTACCCCTATATGTATAGTAGGTCCTCAACTCAAAGATAATGAATATTTAATATACTACTACTTCTGCATGCACGTTGAAAGCCATTACATTTTGTACTATGGAACTTGTTAAGTCATTGAGTATTCCGTCTCTATGACATCGGCATTCAAGCCACATTATCTATAACAGAACAGAGAAAAGTGGTATAAGCTAGAACAAGAAAACTCAATGGTGCTCACTAGGTGGAAAAATTGGCCTAAAATAGTGATTAGATCTAAACGGGAGAAAGGAAAAACTACACAGTAGGGCAGTGGTTTTCAACTCCTGTCCTCAGGACCCACTAATAGGCCAGGATTTGATGATTTCCTTGTTACAGCACAGGTGAGTTAATCAATGTGAATGAGCCTCTGATCACCACACCTGTGCTCTAGCAGAGAAATCCGTAAGACAATGAAATTAAAAAAAAACCCCTAAAATATTCAAAGCTCCTAGTGGAATATACATATGAAAGAAACACCAATAGACATGAAAATACAATGAGAACCAATGAAAAACTGTAATTGTTCAAAAACATAGTCAATTGCTAGTAAAGCCGGATAAATAGTTAATGGATGAAGGATGTATAATAATGAAATGATCAATGTTAGTACATGAGGCAATACTCCAACCTTGCTAGCACTGCAAATGAGATGAATGATGGAATGAGGATGCTTGATGAGTTTTAATGGGTTCTATGAAGAGGCGATGGATGTGAGATGATTATTTCCTTGATGAGCTGCTGTCAATTTAGCACCATGATCCCCAGGTGTAGATCAATGTTCAAACTTTAAAGAGGTCAAGCGCTCCAAAACAAGGAATGTATGAAATTAGAAAAGAAGAAAATGATAAAACAGGTCTAAGTGTAGTATGATCAAAAATATCTGTGCACTTTAAGTGAAAACTATAGTATGTAAATAAAAATAATGAGATTGTTGAGCATATGTTGTATAAAAACTGTATGGAGTTTAATAAGTATTATCAAATATAAACTACAGATATAAAAAATAGTAGTGGTAAAAAATGGGTTCAATGTGAAAACAATATTCACTCTGGATGAAACTTGCAAAAAATATTTTATGATTAATAAATGCTTGAAAAGATAAATAAATTATTTGTAAGAGTAAAACAATATTTGGTAAGCCAGACCAAAGCGGGTATGAAGCAATACAGCTGGGAGATCGTATAATATTTGTATCTAATTACCCCAGTTTGGAGTATAAAAGGCAATTAAACACAAGTCTGGTATACCGATTACACCATTCCCCCTTCTTGTAGTCTGCTTACTGTATTTGTTCTCTATAAATAGTGCTTCAATCTGCCGGGTCAGAACCATTAGACCATTGAAGGAAAGATTTAAGGAACATCGGAATAATATACTTAAAGTGTTAGTAATGTCTGAAAAAAACTTTTTTGCATTTAGAAGAGCTTAAAAAGCTGATCTAAATGCAAAAAAAGTATCTCTCAAACCGCTATGGTTTAAGAGATACGGGCGTTTAAAGTTTGATTTCTCCTACTGACAGCTGTAAAGCTGTCAGCAGGAGATCTGTGTCGGTCGACACGCTGGCGCTTGAGAAGTGCCGAGATCTCGTTACTTACACAGAATCCCTTCATTGGAATGGTCCAAAAAGTGTGCCTTGTGTTCAGGCACACGTTTTAGACCATTTCAATGAAGGAACTATCTGCACAGAACCGAGGCAACTGGAGGTCTGGTACAGAGCATAAGTGACAGCCCAAAGTATTTAAAGTCTTTCACTGGGAGGAGCAAAGTCAGCATAGCCAATAAAAGATATCAGGAAGTAAACATGTCAAAATGTCGCCCGTATATCACTGGCACCGTGATAGGCATGCACCCTTTATCACACATTATTGAACTTTCCCTGAGGAAGGGACGCTATAAACAGTCCTGAAAACCGTTGGAATATATTCAAGTTCTGCACGAGGAATTACATGCCAGCTCCGCAAAACCCGACACCCAAGAGACACAGCAGAAGAACTGATGGTCAAGTTATGGGATTGGAAGATCTAGGAGATGCATGTGACCCGGCAGATTGAAGAGCTATGTATAAAGAACAAATACAGTAAACAGACTACAAGAAGGGGAGAATGGTGTAATCGGTGTACCGGACTTGTGTTTGATTGCCTTTTATACTCCAAACTGGGGTAATTAGATACAAATATTATACAATCTCCCAGCGGTACTGCTTCATACCCACTTTGGTCTGGCTTACCAAATATTGTTTTACTCTTACAAATAATTTATTTATCTTTTCACGCATTTATTAAATATATTTTGCAAGTCTCATCCAGAGTGAATATTGTTTTCACATCGAACCCATTTTTTACCACTACTATTTTTTATATCTGTAGTTTATATTTGATAATACTTATTAAACTCCATACAGTTTTTATACAGCATATGCTCAACGATCTCATTATTTTTATTTACATACTATAGTTTTCACTTAAAGTGCACAGATAGTTTTGATCATACTACACTTAGACCTGTTTTATCATTTTCTTCTCTTCTCTCTTCATACATTCCTTGTTTTGGAGAGCTTGACCTCTTTAAAGTTTAAACATTATCTATAATGAATATAAAACTCGTAAGGTGAAGAAGATCACAGTGTGCTTTATTTCTTTATAAATCTTAACTATTTTTTTATGCCTCTATGTCCATACCCCGTGAAGACTGCGGATGCCCAGGTGACCCATTAAACAACTATTTGTTGTTGGTGCCCTCTGGTCTTCAAAGAGTTAACTCGATTAAAAACTACTTACCCCAATAGGAATAGTAGTTCTTCAACACATTCCTTTTGCAATTAGTTGGGGTTTATTAATCGGGTTAATCCTTTAAAGACCAGAGGGCTCCTGACTGATGCAACCTGAGTAGGGACAATGCATCGGATTGCAGTCTTTTCCTGTTCTGCACTCAGTGAGGGCTGTGGATGCCCAATTTTGGCACTGAATCCGAAACTCCCAGGCCCCTCCCTCACACTTTACACAGTGATATGATGAGGTCGCCATTTTAACGCCGATGACATTTTGATGTTCCCGTTGTAGCATGGGCAACATAACCACATGGCGCTTTTAAAGGGGATCTCTCACCTAAATACATGCAATGCTCATTAGTTAGAGCATTTATCTAAAACACTGAAAATATTGTTCATTGTATTTAAAAAGCAGTTACATGCGCAAAAATTAAAGTTTAAAAAGTGTCCGGCAGCCTACTTCCGGCTTGCCGAACTTTGCCGACCAGAGACAGCTCCCGTCCCACTACCCATCATCATCACATGACGGAGGCTGTCTGTCACTAAGGTGGAGCAATCGCATTGGCTAGATATCGAGCTCTGCCAATGCGATCACTCCACTTTAGTGACAGACAGCCTCCGTCATCGGAGGATGATGGGTAGTGGGACGGAGCTGTCTCTGGTCGGCAAAGTTCGGCAAGCCGGAAGTAGGCTGTCGAACACTTTTTAAACTTTAATTTTTGCGCATGTAACTGCTTTTTAAATACAATGAACAATATTTTCAGTGTTTTAGATAAATGCTCCAACTAATGAGCATTACATGTATTTAGGGGAGAGATCCCCTTCAACTGTTGTTATTTACAAGGTTTGAATAGTAAATACCATCATATCACCCATCTCCATTCTAATAAGCTGTAAATATTAAGATCTTTGAGGGAGATTTATAAAAAAAAAAAAAAAAGTACGTAGTACTTTAAAATGTCATTAAAAATGTCATTAAAAATGTTATTAAAAAATTGCAACTAGCGATAACATCAGGACTGATTTAGAAACGATTTAAGGCATTTTTATAAATATGGTGTTATTACTGTGTTAACGCTTAGAATGCTTAAGGATAGCATATACCTGACATTAAGATTCTGGTGAAAATTCTTTCACAAAATTTTCGCAAATAACAATGCTTCTTTATAAATTTGCTGTTCAACTTTTTACAAATGTCGTTACTCCATTTAACCCCTTAACGAGCCTTGTTTTGAGTTATCAACCCATGACGTGCTATGACCGTCATGGAATTCTGGGCACCCCCCGCGGCTGCATGCCATTCGGGGAGCCCAGAAGCGTACATTTTTTTTTTTAAAATAGGGCTGCAACTAACGATTATTTTGATAATCGATTAGATGGCAGATTATTTTTTTGATTAATCGATTAATCGGATAAAAAAACAATATGCTAATTTTTCATTATTTAAACTGATTTAATGAACAGTGTTAAAAACAAACAGCAGAATAAAAAACTTTACACATTAACATGTGTCATTGTTATTATTTTACTATGGGGTCTATGCATCTCTTTCTCCCCCTTGCACCTCTGTTTCTCCCCCTTGTACTTCTTTCTCCCCCTTGCGCCTCTATTTCTCCCCCCTTGTACTTCTCTCTCTCCCCCTTGTGCCTCTATTTCTCCCCCCTTGTACTTCTCTCTCTCCCCCTTGTGCCTCTATTTCTCCCCCCTTGTGCCTCTATTTCTCCCCCCTTGTACTTCTCTCTCTCCCCCTTGTGCCTCTATTTCTCCCCCCTTGTACTTCTCTCTCTCCCCCTTGTGCCTCTTTCTTCCCCATGTACTTCTCTCTCCCCCTTGTGCCTCTTTCTCCCCCATGTACTTCTCTTGCTCTCTCTCTCCCCCTTGTGCCTCTATTTCTCCCCCATGTACTTCTCTCTCTCCCCCATGTACTTTTCTCTCTCTCCCCCTTGTGCCTCTCTCTCCCCCATGTACTTCTCTCTCTCTCCCCTTTGTGCCTCTTTCTCTCCCCCTTGTGCCTTTTTCTGTCCCTCATGTACTTTTCTCTCTCTCCCCCTTGTGCCTCTTTCTCCCCCATGTACTTCTCTCTCTCCCCCTTGTGCCTCTTTCTCCCTATGTACTTCTCTCTCTCTCTCCCCCTTGTGCCTCTTTCTCCTCTATGTACTTCTCTCTCTCTTTCCCCCTTATGCCTCTTTCTCCTCCATGTACGTCTCTCTCTCTCTCTCCCCCCCTTGTGCCTCTTTCTCCCCCATGTACTTCTCTCTCTCTCCCCTATGTACTCTCTCTCTCTCCCCCTTGTGCCTCTTTCTCCCCCATGTACTTCTCTCTCTCTCCCCCTTGTGCCTCTTTCTCCCCCATGTACTTCTCTCTCTCTCCCCCTTGTGCCTCTCTTTCTCCCCCTTGTGCCTCTCTTTCTCCCCCATGTACTTCTCTCTTTCTCCCCCTTGTGCCTCTCTTTCTCTCCCCCTTGTGCCTCTCTTTCTTCCCCCATGTATGTCTCTCCCCCATACCTCTTTTTCACTCTTTCCTGCACTGATGACACCTGGGGCGGAACCACGCCAAATGCAGAGACGCCGCGTGGAGCATGCAGGGGTTTTCTTCCTCAGTCTGGGCGCCAGTTTTAAACTGGCCTCAGAACAGAGGAAGAAAATACCTGCAAGCTCCACGCGGCATCTCCGCGTTTGGCGTGGTTGCGCCCCGGATGTCATCAATGCGGGCAGTAAGAAGACAGCAGCATCCGGCGGCTGTGGGGCTGCTGGGCGGCACAATTAATCACTGCACAACGAATTGATAATGAGAATCGCTGGCAACGATTCTCATTATCGATTTTATCGATTAGTTGTTGCAGCCCTAAAAAAAAAAGGTCCGTGGTCCTTAAGTGCCGGCTGCATGTACTTGCGGCCGGTTCTCAAGAGGTTAAAAATATCCCAACATACTATATGGCGTACAGACTTCCTAAACTGGCATTTGGAATTTCTATAAAGATCAACGACACTGTTACAGGCATTTTAACACTTCTGTTTGCTTAACTCCATGTTTGTAAGTCTCCCCCTTTGAGTCTATCATGGTACCCTGTGTCATGAAGACCCTGCACCATTTTATTGGCTCTTCTTTGAACCGTCTTTAGAAAATCCTCTCCGCCGAGTCAGATTAAATGAATGCAGATCTCAGCATCAGACTGTAAAAATAGACCACTCAACAATTAGACAAAAAAATGCTTATGGTCTCTAAATTATGTTTTCATGAAAAAGAAGAACCAATTTAAAAACAGAATACCAGAAAGAACTATTAAAATGCATTAATTTATTGTTAGTTCACATGCTAAATGTTGTCTCAGAAGTTGAGAACAATCTAAATATTTATGCTGCATGAAATAATAATTTATTATAGCCATGCAAATTTGTAACTTAAAAGTGTAAAAAGAAACCACACATCAATTAGACTCTGCTTATTTTTATTCTCTGAATTGTTTTCATGATGAAAGAAAAGGATAAAAAACACATTTAAAAATAAAGCATTATAAAACACAATTAAAATGGTATTACTATATGTTTAGTACACTAGAAAATATTTCCTCCAGAAAATTAACACAATCTTAATATTTATATAGCATGAAAGAATAATTGATTGCAAGCATGTAAATTAAACTGATAAAATCAAAATATGTTGTGATTACATTTCCTATAAGTAATTAGTAATTTCAGATGTATTATTAGCTCTGTTTTTATGTTGGGTATTGAATTAAAGTCAGCAAAATGAGGAAGGAGCGAAGGGAGGTTGAAATTGAGTTAATTGCTTATTCATATTAATATTTCCAAATTGCATATGTTGCTTTTATTTTCACTATGTACTATTTAATACAGACTGGAAAAGTTTCAAAAAATAGTTCTCCTGAAGCCTTTATTATTTAGGGTTTACGCATGGAACTACAAGATGATATGTGGTGTATGTGTTACCCTCCAGCCCTTACTGTTAAATGGGGCTGTCCAGGAAAATTAAATATTGATAAGAGATGAGTAAACCTCAGCAATAAATATTTTTACATAGCTACATATAGTAGTTTAGGATGCAAAAAAACTTGCTTCCATCAAGTTCAACCCTTTTCCCATTCTTGTCTACCGCTGTTGATACAAAAGTAGGTAAAAAACCCTTTATTCAGCAATTTCAAATTCTGCTTTCATTGGGGTAAAAAATTCCTTCTTTTCTCCAAATGGCAATCAGATTTCTCCTTGGATCAATGAGCGCTAACTAAATATTAATCACAATACTAACATACATAGCCCTCTTTGTTCTGCTCTTTCAAAAAAGTATCCAGGCCATTTTTAAATGCATCTAATGTATTCGACAGCACCACGTCTTCAGGCAGTGAATTCCATAACTTACCGTAAAGAATCCCTTCCTTAGTTGTAGACGAAATCTTTCCTCAAGTCTTAGCAGGTGACCCCTTGTCCTTTTTACTGTTCTGTCAATGAACAGGTCTTTGGAGAGTACTTTGTATGGGCCCTGAACATATTTATATAATGTTATCATATCCCCATTAAGATGCCGTTTCTCTAATGTGTACAAATTTTTACTTTTCTGGCCTTTATTCATAACTAACATTTTCCATTCCCTTTATTAGTTTTGTAGCCCTCCTTTACACCTTCTCCAGTTGATAATGTCCTTTTTCAGAAAAGGAACCCAGAATTGAACTGCATATTGAAGGTGGGGTCAAACCATGGACCTGTAAAGAGGTAGAATAATATCTTCCTCCCGTGAGGCAATACCCCTTTTAATACATGCCAATAACCTATTAACCTTTGCAGCCGCCAGTTGGCCCTGCGCAATACTGCTAAGTCTATTGTCTACCATTACTCCCAAAACTTTATCTTTAGATTTCTCCAAAGAAGTGCCATTTAAACTATATTTTGGATTTTTATTATTAAAATGCATAACTTTACACTTGCCATTTAACTGCCCAGTTACCCAATTTGTCCAAATCCTCTTGTAAAGAAGACACATACCGTTCAGTCTGTATTACCCTACTTAATTTTGTGTCATTGACAAACACTGATACATGGCCCCCTATGCCCAATGGGAGATCATTAATAAACAAATTTATAAAGAAGAGGACCTGAGGTACTCAACGTGTCATGTTTGTCCAATTTGAGAACTTCCGATTTACCCCCACTGTTTGCATTCTATATTTCAGCTAATTTCCAATCCACGCACAAACTTTTGCTCCTAAGCCTATTTCATTCAATTTGTACAGTAACTTTTGTGCGGAACCGTATCAAATGCCTTAGCAAAGTCTAAATAGATCACATCAACCACAGCATGCAAATCTATATTTTTACTCACTTTTTCATAAAATGCAATTAAGTTAGTTTAACAAGACGTGCCTTTCACAAAACCATGATGGCTCCTACTAATAATATTCCTGTTCAAGATTAATTCTTGAATATATTCCCTTAGCAACCCTTCAAACAGTTTCCCCACCACAGATGTCAAGATTACAGGTCTATAATTGCCCGGCTGGGATTTTGATCCCTTTTTAAATATGGACACCACATCTGCTTTACACCAATCCATGGTCACCATACCTGAAAGAATCCCTGAAAATCAAAAATAAAAGTCAGGCCAGGGCCCAGCTTAGCTCTTTAAGTACCCGTGGGTGTATACCATCCAGCCCTGAGGCATTGCCTACCTTAACACCATTTAACTATTTTAACACTTTTTCTTATGTCAGCCAATCACATGCTTGCTGTGACTGTTCTGTAAAAGTAGCTTGCAGGTTCTTGTCCATTGAATCGATATGGAATGTTTTGTATCCTTCCAAATCAATTTGGAAAAGATCTTTCATGGACAGTGTGAGGGAGGAGAGGGGAACAAAGGTCAAACAGGAGAGAGAGGAATTTGAGCAAGTAGAAGCACTAAAACGCAGAGGGACATTGGTAGAGTAGGGAGAAGAAATAGACAGAGGACAGTATAAGGTAAGAGGATGAAGATTATGAAAAGAAATGGGGGGGGGGAGACAAAGCAGGAAAGTCTGAAAGAGAGGGGAAGAATTGCCCGCAGTCCTGCATGCCTACTAACCCACTAAACAAGTTCTCCTGCCTCATGTCCCCCACAGTAACCTGTTTAACCCTTCTTAAATACATTACTTGTCCCTCTGAGGGTAAGCAAACTTGTTTTTTGTGAACATCATATGGTTGATTTTCCGAACTAAACAGTCAAAACTGAAAACAAAACACAAGACATGTTTCAAATGAATTCTGAAATTACAGAGTCATTTTCCTCATCCCTAGTACTGAGTAAATGTACACTGCTACGAGAAGATCTGCTCCTCTATTTGTATTATGTTCCAGTACTTCAAACAGACGTCTGATGATGGTAATGACTTAAGTAAAAAAGACAAACTTTTGTGTGTAGTTCAATAGACAAATGGGTCTTACTTAAAAAAAAAAAAAAAATTAGTTCTCTTTTACTTCCAGCTTTTCAGATTGCATTCTTTTTTGTTGGTCTACTGTTACTGGATCCCATTTTCTTTGATAACATTGTTTATCAAGTGTGTCCCGGTTTTGAGACCTGATTTTATAGTGCATATAAAACACTTGGAAACATCTATGAAGCATGATAAAAAAAAATCCCAGTACCGTGTTATTTAGAGAAATTATATATTTTTTTATCATTAAATATCCAACTAAAGGGTAGCATAAAAAGTCATATAACAGCTGCCATGTTAACATGCTTGTAAAGAAAATTGGTTCCTTTTGGTTGCTCTTTTATGATGACAGGCTAGGTAGTGAATACTGCAAGAGCAAGGTGCTTTGGCATTTACCCCCTCTTCTTCTTGAAAATTGAAAGCATGTTTTTTTTTTTTTTTTTTTATACACAAGTCTTAATTTGAGAGCATTGAAAACTACACACCGGATTGAATACAGCTCAACGAACCACTGACATTCACTCACAGTCATTTGATACAGACAAATTAAGCTTGTGTGTACACTGTGTGGAGCAAATCATTTGGGGGAAGACTTCTACACACTCCACCACTGTCTACACTAAATGACTGCATACTTGGGATTTTCATTAAGTGACATTGCTTATAAGTTGACATTCAGCCATCTACTACTGGGGTTGGTGCTCAGACCAATGGCACATTACTTGTGTGCATGACATTTTTACTGATATATTATGTGACTGCTCAATAAAAGTTTTGACCAATTTGGGCTACTTTGAGACATATTTTTTTATTTGTTATTGCTTTTCTGTTTAATATTTGGCAAATGACTCCTCACAAGGTACTGTGTCAATCATTGGGGAAATATCTGTTTAAAGGGGATCTATCACCCCTATACAAGTTAGTCTTATTAGTTAGATTATTTAGCGAATATGTTTAAAACTATATTTATTTGTTTGTTTTTTTTAACGCTATTTGGTTACCAGCTCTGTACCTCAGTCTGTCACTCTGCCTCTGCTCTCCTCCCTCTATCCAGCCTCCTCCAATGACAGCGGATTTCTGTCTGTAAGCTGGAGGAATCTCATTGGCTACATATCGATCTCTGTCAATGAGATCGCTCAAGCTTACAGGCAGAAAGCCTCCGTCATTGGAGGAGGCTGGATAGAGGGAGTGGAGCAGAGGCAGAGTGACAGACTGCGGTACAGAGCAGGTAACCACAGTCTATCCTGAAGTAGGGTGGAGGGCACTCTTTAAACATTAATTTTCACCCAAATAGCATTTTAAAAAACCAAACGAATACAGTTTTAAACATATTCTCTAAATAATAAAACTAATAAGACTAACTCGTATAGGGGTGATAGATCCCCTTTAAACAAGAGAAAGACAGTCAACTAAATTGTGTTCTGCATTGTCCTATAATGGTAAATTTATGTTCCAATATGTATATTATTAATTGTAAACATGTTAAATTGTAATATATTTTAAACATGTTGATTGATTTAACGTATTTTGGGTCTAAAGAGAGCAAGGAAAGAAACTCATTTTGAAGGATATATGTATTCATAAACACCCCTCTTAGTAATAGGAATTGACTGTTCTAGGACTTCATAGAATCGAATCTCTGCCTTTTACATAGCAAATACACAGCTGGATCTGTTTGTACATGATAACTGTATCATTGGCGTCATTTGGTATCATTGGGGTTATTTACAAATATCACCATCTCCTTCAATAGGATTATGTGCAGTAAAATCCAATGATACATTTATTAACTGTAAATGAATCAGGCAATTTCAGACTGCAGTTGATACCTGTGTTCAAAACTGATCAGAACAGTTAAGATTAATCTCTTTTTGTTAAGGCTCTTTCACATGGGCATCAGAACTATAGCAGCCTCCTACTACAATTCTGTCTCCAGTGTTCTTTCACTTACCTTATAATGTATTCCACCATCGATATGAACTCAAATGGTGCATGTCTGCTAACTGGCTCATGTGAGAACCATCCAGTTCTATTGTCTGTCATGAACATGAGTCAGCCTTTGTGTCAAACCACTTGTTCTTCTTGCCTTCACTTATATGGACAACTCTTTGAAAAAACATACTTTAGCCCTTCATGTCCCATGATTTATGTGAAGGTATATTTTATAGATGTTTGGCTACCATGTATTCGGAACAGAGCTTCTTACCTTTTGTATCGATGGTAATTGATATAGCACAGCTTGTTACCATAACCCAATATTTCACGTAGCCAGGTCAGCGTCCTCCCTGAGCGCTTACTTTCATCCGACTCATACCTTCACTGGGGATTTGGTCTTTTGACAGAGTTTTCTTTTCACTCATGGTTTTCAATTAGGTGGACTGTATTGTTGCATGTGGTATTGTCCTTCCAACGTGTTTTGAAGTCAATGCCGACTTCTTCCTAAGGGGAAAACAACACTTTTTGATGGAAAGTTTTTGTCAAGAGGGAAGTGCCATTTTTGACTATTTTGGTTTGAGCTGAAAATTTTCTTACATCCCTAAATATCACTGCCTTTCTAAATTAGGAGACAAATATAGTTTTTGATACCTTTTATTGGCTAAGTAAGCAGATTTAGAATGCAAGCTTTCAAGACCTTAGGTCTCTTCCTCAGGCATGTTAATACAGGAGGCAAATATAGTTTTTGATACCTTTTATTGGCTAACTAAGCAGATTTAGAATGCAAGCTTTCAAAACCTTAGGTCTCTTCCTCAGGCATGTTATACCAGGTATAACATGCCTGAGGAAGAGACCTAAGGTTTTGAAAGCTTGCATTCTAAATCTGCATAGTTAGCCAATAAAAGGAATCAAAAACTATATTTGCATCCTGTATTTCTACGGCTAACACGGTACCAAATCTCATCTGTTTCTAAATTAGCACTATAAATGACCTAGTGAACAACAAAGTGAATTCCTCTAGAACATACATTACAGTAATCAGTCAGAACTTTGCATTCCAGGTTCATGTGCTATTTATTGTTAGTGGATTTCTTTATGATTTGTATAAATTGACCTCCAATCAACCAGTCCCATCTTACAAAACCTTAAGATAATGTTTTGCTTTATCTGCAAATAAAATGTAATAGCAACATATTACTAAATGTATGTATGTATACTTTATATGTGGCACACACAGTGTACACAGTGCCTTACAAAAGGAAGAATCGTACAATACATACAATAATGATGCTTAAATGAAGTTTCACAGTCTATAAACGATAGGAAAGAGGGACTTGCCCTAAGGAGCTTAAGCACTTACGGCCGTCCGTTAAGGACCACGGATCATTTTTTTTTGTGCAACTGAATCAGGGGTCCCCGAGGATATGCATCTGTGCACATCCCCCCTGAATTCCATGACGTGCCTCTGTGATGGTTCTGGCACGTCATGAGTCCTTAAGGGGTTAAAGTCTAATTAATCCCTTAACGATCCATGACGGTCATGGGTAGAATTGCGTTAAGGACCCATGATGGTCCTGGACCGTCATGGGTAGAATCTCGTTAAGAACTCCAGGTTCCCACGCCGCTGCACGCCGTTTGGGGAGCCCAGAAGTGGATGCGGCAAAAAAAAAAAAAAAAAAAGGTGGTCCTTAAGTAACGGCCGCATGCACGATCGGCCATCCTTAAGGGGCTACCTAATCGGGGAGAAAAGACAGATGTGTGGGGGTCATTTGATGCAAATTTTAGTGTGATGTTGTCAATAGGCGGTGCATAATGCTAGTGCTCCAAAAGATAGGATTTAAGGGTAGTTGTAAAGATGGAGGATGATAATTGTAGCTGTAGGGGAAGAGGTGATGCATTCCAGAGGAAAGGAGCAGAAATTGAAATGGGTTTGAAGCAGAAGAGGTCAGTGGGTGCAGATGACATAATAAGAAATTGTTGAGTGTTGAGTGGGAGAAGTGACCCGCAATAAGACGTGGAGATTAGGGAAAGCATGAAAGGGGAGTGGGCTGCTGAGTTGAGGACTATAAATATAAGAAAAATAACTTTGTATTTGCAATAAGAGGCAGTGTGAGATATCTAAGGAGAACATGAGCAGCTTAAGTTTTGGCAGAAAGCATTGTGATTCATGCATCTGAGTGAGGGAGTGTGGCAATTTGTACAGCTGACTTTTTTAGGCTTGTCATGTGACCTATTGTGACCTCTCCATATTATGGTAGCAGTGTTGTTATTGTGGTCTATGGTAAGCTTCAGTCAGTGATCAAACCCTTCCAAAGGCTGCTTCAGTGCCACCATGCAATGAAAGAAATATTAAAAAACTAGTTGAACAGCCCGTTACACGGGCCACAGTGCCTCTGGCAGCCGGTCGCGGGGCAGTCACACGCAGTGGAGACTGCCCGCGCCTCAGCTGATACAGAGCCTCTGGCAGCCATTCGCGGGGCAGTCACACGCAGTGGAGACTACCCGCGCCTCGGCTGATACAGAGCTGGACGCTCCTTCGGAGCGCCCAGCTCTGTATCAGCCACGGCGCGGGCAGTCTCTACTGCTTATGACTGCCGCACTCGCAGCTGTGTCTACTGCGCATGTCGGGCGTTACACACAACTTGGCGAATTATTATATAGGATGTTAGACTCAGTTTCTTACAAAAATTTCGTTTTGGACTGTAGTAACTTATTAATAACACATCCCCACCAGTAGAACTACTCTACTAATTATTATTCCTTTGCAGTTTGTCATTTTAAAATGCAAGTTTTGCAACCAATCTAGCTGTTATATTTCTCTTCAGTATTTTTACTTGTTCCTCAGTGGCAGTGCACATTCATATGTTTACATCGGAAACAGTTAACCTTTGAGTGCCAGAGGGGTACGCAACGCATTGCAAAGCAATGCGTTGCGTACCCCTCTGGCACTCAAAGGCTTAAAAAAGGGTATTATATTGGTAATTGGAGGGATTTTATCATTTTTTTGTTTAAATAAACTTGTTTATGATTGATGGTTTGGCATACTGCCTCCTGCCAGATTCACTAGCATGAGTCAGTCAACACCCATAACGGCACAACAGCTGTCTGCGGGTAGTTTGAATGGCTCATTCATTTCCAACTTGTGATTTGTGGAATAAGCTGTAGAAACAGAAAGCATAAGCTAAGGGACTCATATTTATATGTACATGAAAAAAATGCATTGTATACCCTTGATTTCATGGTGCTGCATGGAATTATGGGACTGCAGTAGAAATGCTGTATCCTAGGTATTCCTTGAAGGATCTGTTTCAGATTTGTAAATGTACATATAAGTGAATTATACAGGCACTGTCATAACCCGTAAGTCAACAAGTCACTAAGCACCATCCAGGACAGTACAATATAGAAATGAAAATTTGTCATGAGACATATTAAATAATTTACAAATATCTTATATTTTTCTATCACATATCAGGTTTTTTGTCCTCTTTATGCAAAATATAATAGTAAGTTTAGTTCCTAGGTTGCTTATGAATGTAATAAATCAAACCTGTTTTGGCAGATAGTGTATGTAGGCTCTGAATTTGAGCATAACCATGACAACAAATTCCCCTGCATTA
This sequence comes from Rhinophrynus dorsalis, assembly GCA_037306005.1. Lineage (NCBI taxonomy): Eukaryota > Metazoa > Chordata > Amphibia > Anura > Rhinophrynidae > Rhinophrynus > Rhinophrynus dorsalis. The sequence continues at coordinate 153,467,259 of CM074724.1, forward strand.
CTATCCTATAGTGTGTTGATAACCATGAAGAAGCTTCTGATCATGCAAAATAAAAAGGTCATAAGACTTCCTGATATAACCAACAATGTTGGTTATGACTTAAAGGGCTAGTAATCCTTCAAAGAAAGCAGCTCCAATTCATCTTCATAGTATCTGGGCCATTGAGAGTGTTATTTCAATACTGTCAGAGTTGTAGTTCAAGAGTATTTGAATGATAACGTATCCCCCTCATGCCCCATTTACCTAGTGTGAGCCACCTCCCCTTAGATGTGGAATCTGGTCCTGGGACCAGACAGATCACAGCAAGGGACAGTCTTTTTACTGTGAACATAAGGAAAACCCTGCCCCCCTTGACAGGTTTTTCAGGTTTTCCCCTTATGCTCGCTGAAGATTGTCCCTCTCTGTGATCCATCCGGACAGTCTTGCTGCTCTGAGGTGAGCAGTGTTGCATCAGTTAAAGGGGTGGGATACTTTATCACTCAATTACTCTTGAACTACAACTCTGAAAGTATTTAAATAACACACTCCATAGCTCAAATACTGTGAAAATTAATTAGAGCCGCTTTTATTGAGAAACATCACTATTCCTTTAAGCCTTAAGATGCCATATACAACTCTATCACATTGTTCTGCAATGCACTGGAGACTTCTCTAGCATCCAAGGGGTTAAGCACCAAGACTAAAATCGATGAATTGCTATTTAAATAAATGGATGCCAAAATGTAAATCTATTCATAACAACAGTCCTATGTAAATATTGTATTGTTTGCTCTCAGCATGCAGGATTTATCATGCTAGTATACTTAAAAAACGGGATAAATTAGAAGCTAGAAGGGGAAAGACAGTAAAATACATAAATTACATATTCAAATCGAGGCTAATACTTGTATGATATCAGTTTGTGAATCTGTACAATGACGTTAGAAAACAGTAGATGTGGTTAATGACATTGCCTTGATTTGTTATCATTATGGTCCTCAAATATTGTGAAATATATTTCCTGACCTTCCTTAATAGCCAAGGCATTACCTTTTATGTGCCTGATTATTCATATCCATTTTTGCAGGTGGCAGGACTTTCACTTCCTGTTTTGCGATGCCATCATGGCTGCTGGAGGTTGCAGTGCAAGGGCCCATGCCAGATTATTTGCACTTTCTCCAGATACAACAGCATTTTCTAATTTTCATCTACTATTTGACCTTGGCTTTCCTTAACCCTTTGAGTGCCAGAGGTGTAAGGAAAGCAATGCGTTTCATACCTCTCTGGCATTCAGAGGGTTAACATGTCTCAAGTATTTTATCCCTACTATTGAACCGAGCACTGGCATGCCTTCTCAGGATCTCTAATTATGGTAACATGACCTTAACTTTTAAACTCAGCTTCTTTTATCACCCCTGCTGACTTCTTTATCATCTCTCACTTGTGCTATCTAACTCCATTGCCCATCTGCTACTGCTGCTTGTTTCCCAGTTCTGTTCCTGGTAACTGCTTCTTAATTCTGATAATGCTCTCAGTGTGTTTCTTGGATAATAAGCCTAGTTTTGTTGAATGCAAGGTCCACACATAGTTATGGGTATGAGATTTAAATATTGGTTGACATTCTGGTATCGTAAAAAGTCTTGAAGAATGATCATTGCACATTTCACTTTTTTAGTAACATGCTGTTTGGAAAACAATCTGTTTAAAGTATTAAGAAGGTTTAACCTTGTGAGATTCTCTCAATTTTTCCAAGAAAGGAAATCAGGATAATCAATGTGCTCTTCATTCAGAGAATCCAAATACCCCACACCATGGAAGGGAGGACTTTTGTGAACTGTATTATTGAGGCTTTAGATCTTTTCTAGGAACTTCTATGTTCTGGAGTTTTGGTGGCCATTGTTAATTGGCAAGGGGGAGGTTGAAGGGGTTCATTGAAATTAGGCAGGGGTCATTTCAATGCTGAAAGTGATTTTTTTGTGAGGAAGGGCTATCCTCTGGAGTTTCATCAGTTCGGAGACAAAATTTCTAAGGTCTAATAAAAATTTACAAGGCTGGTTTTGGGTCTAGCAAATTTATCAAGGATTTTCTCAAGGAAAATATCTTCCCCTTATTATAAAATTAAGAAACAAAAGTCATAGCATTTATATTTATCGAAATCATCATCAAGATGGGACAAATACTTTGTTATAGAGGCATAGATAGACACTAAATTAGGTGAAGAACCAATTTCAGATGGTCTACCTGGGAATCTCATTCAACATTCAACATTTTTCTGTATGGGTTCCACAAGACAAGATAATGATTTGGGCAGAAAGGCTGCTGGCAAGATATTATTTGAACCCTTTTAATATCTATTTGATTTTCTTGCTCTGACAACCATTCAAGAAGGAAAATACCATTGCTGTATACCAAGCTTCTCATCCAACTTCACAGATCTACAAGGATTTTTTTCTTACCAGGACATCATTATTTAACAGAAAGTCAACAAACCTCTCATGGAGAGGAAACTGATGATCAGCCACGAAAAGAGCTTCATTCTTGAGGACATTCATTTGAAATTCTGACTACAGAAGAAAGTGGTATTGGTTGCTGGTGAGCTACTCTAGAAGGAAAACTAGGCAGGGCATATTGTGCGAACACACATCAAAATTCTATCCAGTATCTTGAGACAGAAGTTCTGAATGCAAATATTGTAATATATGAGTAGACTATGTCTTGGAGGCAGCTTATATCCAAGCAGGGAGGCACCAGATGTATTCATGTCTTTTTCAAAAGTGTCTCATATTTTTTATTTGCTGTTAGAAACTTGGCAATATTTTATTTTTTAATCCCAGGACCTGAAAACTATAAAGCATAATTTCTTAGCTGGCATCAGCTGTAAGTGAAATCAGGAGATTTTTCTAGAAGTAGTCTCATCATATGGGCTCCCCTCTGAGTTGATGGATTATTTTTGGTGCATAGTGATGAAGAATTTATTTTTGGGACACTGTGTCAAGAGGCATAAGTGGTACATGCCTTAGTTCACAAGTGGTCTTGAGATAACAGAAATCTTCCCAGAGAAGGCTCTCACTATAATTAAGTTCACAGTTTTCTCAAAGCTTGAAGGCTATGGAAATGGGAAAAGACCCAAACAGGTTACAGGTGCTTCAGAAGAGAATACCGCATACAAGCTGTATGTTTCCCGGCTGGATGTATAACTTAAGACTATATCTGTACTGTCTGCTATTTATGGCTGATAAGGTTCTACTAGCACCAAGCTTGAATCTTAAAGTGGTCTTGAGATAAATTATGTTTTCTTGCAGACTGGTATGAAACAAAGGTCCTGAACAATATCTAGTAAATCCATGCAAAAGTAATTACATTTTGACAATGGAGACTTTGGTTTAATTTCCTTCTTCATATTTCTATAGCAGAACCTTGAAGTTATAGTAATGCTTTATTTTACATTTGGTTGTTTTATTAGTATATATATTCTTATTTAACCCTGTTTACTTTTTCTTTAAAGGGATAGTAATGTTTCATAATAAAAGCAGCTCTAATTAATCATCATAGTATATGGACCTTGGAGAGTGTTATTTCAATTCTGTCAGAGTTGTAGTTCAAGAGTAATTCCATGACAAAGTATCCCCCTCCCGCCCCTTTTACTGATGTAATACTGTTCAGCCAGATAAGAAGGGAGGTGCACAGGTAGACTGCAGAGAGGGACAATCTTTAATTAAGATAAGGGAAAAACCTGAAAAACTTGTCAAGGGTGGCAGGGTTTTCATTGTTTTCTTAGGAAGAAGATTGTTCCCTGCTGTTATCTGTCTGGTCTATGGACTGCATTCCACATCTGAGAAGAGATGGCTTACACTAGGTAAAAGGGGCGGGAGTGGGAAACTTTGCTTGTGAATATCTCTCAAACCATAAAGGTTTGAGAGATAAGACTTATATCGTTTTTCATGTTTTTTTAATGCCTACAAAATAAAATAAAGATAAAACGAAATATTACTATCCCTTTAACTCCCTAAACTCACCTTGAATCAGCTTTCTTAATTGCTTTCTTTCTTCGATTTCACAAATGTGAGCTTCATCTACCTGCATTCTACAAAACTAGTCATTAATGTAACAACATGTGCAAAGAATCTAAAGAACTTTTGTGTGTATAACGCTGGTATTCACCCTACCTCAATGTAAACCATTTATACATGCATCACTCTGCGTTCATCTCTTCTTTTTCCAGCTGAACAGCTTTTACACATGAGATTAAAGGGTAAGACTCAAACATATTTCCTATGGTCCTTCGCAGATACTGTTGAGTAATAGCCTTTTTTTAAACATTGTCATTAGAAGGAAAAAAACTGAATTAGCTGAGGTAAGGCAAGTACACATAATCCAAAAAAGGAAAAGCCAGAAAGTGAAATGAATTAATTTATTCTACTAAAATAATAAAGTGTAAAGCAAAGTATTACTATTATTTTAAAGATTAACTTGACAGCAAACTTCAGTCTGCACAAACCCATCTTTCTACTATGTCCTATGAATTTTCTTCTGGTTGCTTGAAGGTGGAACAGCAAATGCTTGAGGATTTCAGAATCAGTATTAAGACTTCTGTATCCTATCATAACATGTGGATTATGTCTTGAAATTGGTCAAAGAGTAAGAATATTGAGTTTGACGAGTCACTATAGAATGGATGTTTGTTACTAAGCCACTTTCAATAGTAAACGTCAAAGCATTTTCACCATGCTTTATTTTGTCCTTCTTAGTAGAAAAATTGCTTTTAGTTATAATACCACATAAACCTGCTCCAAAACACCCAACAGACATACAGATAGACCCAATGAATGCAGGAGTGTGCAGTAGGAACTCCAAAGGTAAACCCCTGTGTGGAGGTGCCCTGTGGGACATGTGGACCTGCAGCACTCAAAGGATTGCTCACCTTTCCTGCAGATCTTCTGTCTTCAGACTACCAGGAGTTGCCTCGGTGGGCAACTCCTGAGGAAAGAACTTGTAGCCAAGATTTTCCCCCCAGGGCTTAAGGTCCACAAAAGTACTTGGTTACTGAGCTAGCCACATCTAAGGGCATTGTCAGTTATGGTAATCTGCCTAATGGTGGTATTCCATTTCTAACAGAAAAATAAAAAAAAATTCTAAAACTATAGCAGAACTGTTCTCTTGCCTGTGTCTTCACCAAGGAACAAATCTTTCTGGAGCTGGTTAGCTAGCTGCAGCCAAGGAGGGAAGATAGGCTCCACCCCCTGCATACAATTCTAGAATTGTTCCTACCTTCAATTAAAGGAGCTGACCGCCTACCCAAAGTTACCAGTAACCTGTATGGACTAAGAAAAAAGGATTTAACAAGTAAGACTAAAATCCTCATATTTTCTGAAACTGAGTGCTAACGTTTCAAGTAATTTTTCTAGAGTAGGGAACACCTTCCATGCCAGAACATCTAGAGCAGGGTGTCCTTAAGAGCTATATACATGCCAGAATTACAGGATATCTCTCATTGAATACAGATGAGATAATCAACATGAAAGAGCTACCAGTGCTTTATCAGGTATATCCTATCACATTAAGAACAGTTTTGTCTATTAATTAAAAATTAAATGTTTACTTTTTTCTAAGATGCATCATTTTCTTTATTTTTTTTAAAGACAACTTATCACTTTTCCAATTCCTCCCCTCAGTTGGGGCTTCCATCTCGAAAGGATCTGCATGATTAGTTGTCCTTATTCATTTAATCCTGGATTATATGGGGCCCTTGAGGATTGGCTGGAACATCCATGGTCTGTAGTGATGGGAATATTATCTGATGTTAGTTTATCTTAGATGCCTCTTCAGCATATTGCAGACACCTCATATTTACACAGCAGTATTTGGAATAAAAATGGGCAAAAATGTAATCGTTGGAATGTTGTATTGAAAATATTGTATTTGCCAGAACAAATAGCATGCTCTTCTGTGATTTTTTTTGCAGTCAGCCAATTTAATTATGTAAACAACCATAAAAGAGCAGCCTACAGGTAGCTTGAAGACAGCCATTATTGACCTCTTTCCTGTCTTACAGTCTCTCCAGCTCCCTGGAAGATGTCCTGTGAGTAATTGAATGGCTATACTTTAGAGCAGTGCAATATCATGGCTTGGTAACCACTTTACTGTAGCTCTGTGAATTGAGCTTAATAGCTAATTCTGAAATGCATTGTGAAGTGTGGCAGCTCAGTTACAGCAGCTCTTGTTTAACTCATGTTAGAGACGTCTCCAACTGATTGTGGAGTAATGCACTGGAGATGTTTCTAGCAGAAAAGGGATTATAGGGTACTGAAGGAGCTGGAATTATTCCCGATAGGAGTCTGAAAATTACTTGCTGTATGTTTTGTTAGGGCATATTTTATATTGAAAATGGACTGCCAATAAACCTTGTACATCAAGTACACACATTACCCAAGATTTATGAAGCCACAAAATGTCAGTGTAACTTCTATTATCAGGATTTCCTTCAACAGTTCTGTCATCCATGTTCTGAACTCACCATTATTCCGCATGAGCACCAGCCATTAGTGGGCAGCCATTTATTGTGATGAGTACAGATGCAACTTGCTGAATGTTGGTGTGTTCATGTGAGGTAGTAGTGACCTGAATGAAAGGCAGCATAATCCAGCATTATACCTTTCAGCATGGAAAACATTACCAAGACACTATCACTGTAAAAGTGGCCTTATATGAGCATAAATTAATGAGAAAACCTGTAAATTGTACTTTCTATGTGTAATGTACCTTTCATACTCAGCTGAAGTACAGTTCAATTTTTCGAGGTGTTAGTGCATGTATAGTATATCAGGTATTACCTGTCTGTGAGTGTATGATGTATTATGCCTCTCTGCATAGTATATGTCAGTCTCAGCAGAATCTCAGACTCACCAGCTCAGGTAGGTAGATTCACCTGCCTGTCTATCACTTATCAGTCAAACGCTTAATTATTTATTTTATCACTACCTTTTCCCTTCGTGTCCACATCCATGGTTGTCCGTAGGGTAGGGGAAGCAAGAGAGGGCACTCCATACAAATATAGTTACTGGGCAGGGGGTCATATTATAGCTCCCCTCCCCGGCGGACACCCATACACATCTAGAGAACAACTGGCTACCAACAGCTCCCTTTCTTTGCCTACACTAGCATCACAAATGAATATGTTTTCTGTCTCTCTGTCTCCAAGCACAGACTAACAACATGACAAAAAACAGCACTTTTCACTGAAGTTAGCATGTTTTGATTTTGAAGTAAAACATTTCATCCATCCCTAACCTAGGCAGAGAAAGCCAGATGTGATATTTTCTCAGTATAGCAGAACTGACATTTGTGTACAGCCAGCTAGACACAAGAGGTACATTAAATGGTCATTAAAATGCTTATAGTTTTGCTGAGGTTAAAAATTAAACTATATGCCACAAAACCCATCTCTCAAACTGCTATGGTTTGAGAGATAGTCACTTTCAAGGTTCCCCCTCTCCCTCCCCTTCTCCTGACGTTAGCTCTATGCTGACAGCAGGAGATCCCGGTCCAGGGACCAGCCGGCGGCTCTGCAGTAGAGCCAAAGTTGCATTATAGGAAAATAATTACTTCATTGGAAAGGCCTACAAAGTGTGCCTGGGTTGCAAGCACACTTTGCAGCCATTCCAATGAAGTAATTCTTTTTCAATAACGAGATTTTGACTCTGCTGAAGAGCCTCCTCGAGTTGGCCAACTCAAATCTCCTGCTGTCAGCTTTACAGCTGACATCACAAGAAGAGGAGGGAGGGGGGAACTTTGAAATCAAATATCTCTCAAACCATAGCAGTTTAGAGAGAGGCATATAGTTTAATTTTTTAACCTCTACAAAAGTATAACAATTTTTTATGGGACATTACTGTCCCTTTAAATCATTAAATCACCCTGTGGGCTGTATTGTGCCACATCCCTATGCTAAAAACAAAAATATTGTCAATGGCATCTATTCATTTTGTGTAAAGCTTTCTAGTCCATTTAGGTCCAAAAATGCATTGGAAAACTCTCTAGCATATAAGGGTTAAAAGCCCCATTAAATCAATTAAATATATAGAATTATGATTTCTCCCCTGTGTAAAGTACTTTGGGTCCAATAGTTTGTCCTACCACTGACAGTAATAGAAATGTAAAACAAAAATAGTCTACATAGAGCAATCTCATTAACATGTCAGTAATTCGTGCACAGGTAATCACAAGCGTTAGGTATCATCAATGTGCATGGTTGGCAGGGAAAACAATGTATAATTTGTCTGAGCTGCTTACAGGAAGATTATAGTTATCATGATTTGATCACTGATAGCTCAGATATGCCAAATGTTTTCTAGTACTGAAGGTTATATATACCCTCAGAACTGGCATAGATAAACAACACAGTGCTTTTAGCATATTTAATCACTAAAAACTTTGTTTTTAATGTACCAAGCCTCACTGATTTAATATCGACGATAATAAATACATTTTATAAACATTCCTGTACTTCATAAAGGAGTATATACATTTGTATTTAATGGTACTGTAATCTGTAGCTATTCAGTTGTACAGTTTATATCAAAATATTGGCATTAGGGGTATCCTAGGCTTTCTACTGCAGTAAGATATTTGGTGGAAGGGTCTTCCATCTCCTGAGTGAAACCTTCTGGCTAACCTCATCCATGCAGCAGAAAGGAACAACTGTGTATACCACATAAGTGCATGTATGAGTGATATGTGAGTGCTTTGTGTTGTGTGCCCGTGAGCATCATATTGTCAGTGTGAGAACATCAGAACCTAAAGCGGAAAAGGCGGAGCTCAGCACAGGAACATATCATTGTACTTCATGTTCTGGAAGTGGGGGTTGCCTGCATTTCCTCCCTGACGGAATTTCTGTGGAAAAGAGAAACGACTCTCCTTATGTGGAAGTTTACACAAGGAGGAAATGCAAGGTTCTACACATCCCTGACTATAATTACATTAAAGGAGAAGTAATACAAATAGCCAACCATTTGATTTATCACGTTCAAAAAAAAATAATGGGCATTCTGAGTGGGTCCTAGTGCCTTTTTTTGCCTAAGTGGATTATGTCTCAACTTTTCTGTCTAAAACACAAGCATTTCTTAGATTGTACCTACCACCAGTGCAATGTGAAAGGTTGGTTTGTCTTCAATAGCAAACTGGCATATAGTAGTAGATTTTATGTGTGGCATATCTACTTATTAGTGAGAGAGCACAATGTTATTGATGTTCATGCTAATTACAGCTAGAAAAGAAATGAAAGTATTCAACCAAATGTAAATTTTGTCTGTAGAAATGAGTTAAAGGGATAGTAATACTTAAGATGTAAAAAAATATAGGTTGTAGGGTTTATGTCCCTGAATAAAACCAGGGTACTCCCACTGCTGAGCGATATTTTATTAAAAAATTATAACAGCTCAAACTTGAATTTTTTTAGGTGCAATATCACAGTGGCCTGAAAATGTACAGTGGCGCTGTTGCAACACCATCCTATGGAGATTTATGGTCTACAGACCAGAGCAGTCCATAGGATGGTGTAGCAACAGCACCACTGTAAATTTTCAGGCCACTGTGATATAGTACCTAAAAAAATTCAAATTTGAGCTGTTATAACTTTTTAATAAAATATCTCTCAGCAGTGGGAGTACCCTTGTTTTACTCAGGGGGATAAACCCTACAACATATATTTTTTTACATTTTAAGTATTACTATCCCTTTAAGTGTGGGAATAGACAAATATAGTGGTGATTAAAGGGAAATACAAAGCATGAATATAAGTTAAGAATTGTAAAATAGTTAAGAAAAATTAAATAATTTAACAATATAATTTTTATTCCTCGTTACCAAAATTGTATTTTTGCTTCTCTGAAAAAGCAGGCCACATATAGTACTTATACTTTAAGGATTTTTAAAGAAGTGTTTATAATGTTAACTGTTTCCTTTACATTAACATCTCACCTGCCTATCATAGACTCAGTAAAAGAAAGTGGGTCATGAGAATGATTCTGCCTGTTTGAAGCTGTTATCTAAAGACTATAGGGAAAAACAGTGGCCAGAATTTACCAAGGAACAACATTAAATGAGTCATTGGCTAACACGATTTCCCGTCTCCTCCAGCTGTTGTTGAATTACAGTTGCTGTCATTCCCTACAGGGCACTGGCAAGATGAGGATCAAGAAAATTGTACTCCAAAGCAGATGGTTACATAGATGTGTAAACACCAGCAGCATTCATTTCACATTATTGGGGTGCTAAACTGCATTCCCTCTCTGTTCCATTAGAGGCAGTAGAGTGTAAAGCAGGTTTTTGGGTAGTGGGTACTTTCCTCTTTCTTTGCTGTTGTGAGTGTCTAATTTTATGGCATTACCATCCTTAACATCAACATCATATTAACTAAAATATGAGTAAGAAGATATGTGTGTGTATCATCATGTTGAAAACTGAATAGTAGACTCTGCATGAATGGAAACATGCCGAAAGAGGAACACCATCCGAACGAGGTGTATAATAGTTTCCCATTTATTTCAGTAGGATAACACACCGGTCTGAGATGGACATAACATATCCAAAACCAACCCGTACTACATAGAATCCCACTATTAAATTGGTGCGTTGTAAAATGGTTGAAAAAAGGCCATGTTTAGTCTAGTAAAGGATTATTGTATCTATTGGTAATATCCTGTCAGTTCCAATACCATTTAAACCTGTGTTTTGTTTACATTAGCAATGCCCTTTACTGGTCAAATTCCAATTAGTTATTTTGTTACTTACTAAGGGAGATGAAAATCAGTGACTTACAGTTCTCCATAGAATGTGATAGAAACTGTCATTTCCCGTCAGTGAGAACTTCCAGAAAGTTAACGAACAGTAAATTCACTTCCCTCTTTTACCTTACTTTGTCCAGAAAATCCTATAGGCGATACAAATTTTACCCATGAGCCTTTCTTCTAAAGCTTACACCTTCAATCAGTCCTGGATTTCATGTCCATGGAGGCAGACATGACAGTTGCTGTCAGGTTTTTCAAATTTGAAATAGGCCGAGTACATGAACCTTCTTAACCAGTTACGGGGCAGAAGGCTACCCTTATAGGTTTAAGATTACCCTGTTCATTGAGCAGAGTTTGATGTCTTGTGGTCCTGCTAGCAGCTGTCATGTCTGCCTCCATTGGAATAATATCTATGACTGATTAAAGATGTTATCATGATAACAAGGTGCAAGGGCAAAATCCATAGGGGACATTAGGATTTTCTGGACAAGGTAAGGTATGTCTGGGTTAATATTAGAAGGTGCTAGCTTTACTTTAACACTCAGTATGGAGTCCATATGTGACAACACATAGAAATGTATATTAGGAGTTTTCAAAGTTCAGTTCAATTATTCTGTTGTGGAGGGAATGTCACTATTTTACTTTTGTGATTTTGATAGAAATCCTCTTCAAAATTGGTCTAGTGTATGAATGATTGAGGGCAGAACTTGATAGAATCCTTGGCTTTTTTTCCTGTTGCACATGAACTGTATTCTTAGTATGGAATCTGTCTGACAGCTTTATTTTGCTTGTTATGTTTTCACTGTACTGTAATATCTAGATAATCCTGTTGTCTTTATGGTGATCATTGAGGGCTTCTGCTACTCTTCTTACCCATGGGTCCTTATGTGCTCTGTCTTCATACAAATAAAACAATAGTTCCTCCAGACATATTCCAAATACACCTAAAGTGTATCTCAATTCTAAGGCTCAGCACTATGCCAGCTACAGTGTTCATCAACTGTAGATACCCTTATCAAAAATCCCATAGCTCTCTACTCAGCAGCAGGAAGGCAAGCAAAGCAGTCCTTTCAACTGAAACCAATAGGATTTGTAAGCTCTGGTGAAACCTCACACACTAGGGTAGATTGCTTTAGATAATGTCACACACAATTAACTATCTAGGAGAAACCACTGGCCAGGAACTGTCTGCTCACCATGGGCTGTATTTGTGTAATCTGTATAGTCTCATGTAGGTTATGATACCATTTATCGCACACAAAAATCTATGAACCAGTGGTCTCGTCTTCAGATTAGAGTTTGAACCAATCATGTATACTGTGAGGAAAATAACTGACATGAGCTTGGACAGAAGGTAGCATGCCTTACAAAACTGCAGCAGATCATCAGAAAAAATGTGCTTCACAGCTTTTATTATTAATATGTATATTTTTTACTATTTTATTCTCTCTCTCTTTCTCTCTCTCTCTCTCTTCTCTCTCTCTCTCTCTCTCTCTCTCTCTCTCTCTCTCTATATATATATATATATATATATATATATATATATATATAAAAAATATAAATATATATATTAAAATTAATAACTAGTAGAAGAGCACTCAACAAGATTTCAAAAAGAGAAGTTTAATTAGTTGAGTACTAGTCTTTAGGAAGGCCCGCTCGGGGCCGAAACGTAGACTAATTAAACAACTATTTTTGAAATCCTGTTGAGTGCTCTTCTACTAGTTAGTAATTTTAATAATGCACACTATATATATATATATATATATATATATATATATATATATATATATACTAGTGTAAAAGCCGGTGTACACGGGCCAAGGTCCGGTTAGTGTTAACCCTTTGAGTTCCAGAGGAGTACGCAGCACATTGCTTTGCAATGCGTTGCGTACCCCTCTGGCACTCAAAGGGTTAAGAGCCCGCTACCTCACTGCTCCACGGTATGCAGTCATGCGCAGTAATGCAATGTATTGGATAACTTTCTGGCACTCAAAGGGATATATATATATATATATATATATATATATATATATATATATATATATATAAAATTATTGAAAAACCGGCACTGACAGAACTTGTTTAAAAATAAAAAACCTTTATTGCATGATCATTGTTTCGATGTCCATTTGGGATCTACATCAAGATCTTGTAAAGATCCCAGATGGGGATCAAAACGCCAATTGTGCAGTAAAGGTTTTTTATTTTTAAATAAGTTCTGCCAATGCCGGTGTTTAAATAATTATTGATTGTGGATACCTGGGCACCCAGGCACATATGCTATTTTTCGAGTATATAATTTTGTTTTGCAGCTGGATTCACTTATAAATATATTTGTGTTATAGTTATTATATGTATAATAAAAGAATCAAACTATACCAAGAAAGCAAAGTTTGCTTACTACATAGATAGTAGGATGAGAAGGAATGGGAACAGGAAATACAGAAAAGGAAAAAAATCTTCAGACCACAAATATATGTGTAGATTTCAACAAGAACCAGCCCAGTCACATTTCTTTAAAGGGATAGTAATACTTAAAATGTAAAAAAAAAATATGTTGTAGAGGTTATCCCCCTGACTAAAACAAGAATACTCCCACTGCTGAAAGGTGTTTCATTCAAAAGTTATTAATTTTCAAAGTTGAATTTTTTAGGTGCAATATCACAGTGGCCTGAAATTGTACAGTGGCACTGTTGCTACACCATCCTATGGAGATTTATGGTCCTGGGACCAGAGCTGTCCATAGGATCGTGTAGCAACAGTGCCACTGTACAATTTCAGGCCACTGTGATATTGCACCTAAAAAATTCAACTTTGAAAATTAATAACTTTTGAATGAAACACCTTTCAGCAGTGGCAGTATTCTTGTTTTACTCAGGGGGATAAACCCTACAACATATTTTTTTTTTTACATTTTAAGTATTACTATCCCTTTAAAACACAGCTTCTCCATGAGGGGTAATGATTTTTAATATCTAATATTTTCTTTGATGATAATTTTAATTTTCTTACATGGCCATGGACACACACGCATAGCCAACTCTTCCACATAAAACCATAGTTATTTGATTTATCAAATATACAAAACAGAAATCAAAGGAATAGCTACATTAGCTGATTAAATATCAAGGAGGAGGAACATTTATAATTAACCAAATCCTTTACAGTCACTGAGATAATGCTCACAACCAGGATGAGGAAGCAGCTAAGAACTTAAGGCTCAAATATGGAGAGTCCTTTAGGGCTGGAGTTATGACCATATCCAGGAGATTCTCCTCCTTGGCTATTCCAAAACCCCAAACTGGAACTGACCTAAAAACATAGTGCACAGTAAAGTCCTAACACAACTTCCCTGTAGACCATATTGTGAAAAAATGTCTATAAATATGCAACTGAATCTTAACATTCACATTTTCTGTAATTCTTTATAGAAAAAATGGGCATTCTAAGGGGATGTCTTTGGCACACCAAAGTGCCATGGCACTCTGGTTGAGAACCACTGCTGTAGACTCTGCATTGCTGGCTGTTGAAATAGGCTTACATAACCTCAAACAAACTACCCAATGCATAATACAATTTGTGTTTCTTTGATATATATATATATATATATATATATATATATATATATATATATATATATATATATATATATATATATATACACTACTGCTCAAAAGTTCTAGAACACCCCCATTTTTCCAGCTTTAATTGAAATTTACATAGTTCAAGTCCAGTGAATAACCTGAAATGGTACAAAGGTACCCTTTAAACTGCCAGATGTGAAAAAAAAGGTTTAAGTTAACAAAAACTGAAAAATAATGTACATTTCATAGTTATACAAAAAGGCCTTTTCAAGGAAGAAGTAATGGGTTAACAACTCATAGTTGTTCTGCAGCAATGTAGGTAAATTAATCCTTGAAAGTTCATGCTAACAATGACTACAGGTGTCCCAACTTTTGTTGATTACTTACAACCCCTCTGTCAATATTAAAGCAGTGTTTGAACAGACCGTATTACTGCAGGAAGTAGTATATTGCTCTCAAAATGGCGAAATAAGGCAATTAACAAAGGAAGGTAGACAGATCATTATAACTCTTAAAAATGTAGGTCTTTCCTTTAGAGAAATTGCAAAGAAAGTTGTCAGTGAGTATAGTTTCCTACACCATCAAAAGGCACTTGGAAACTCTGACAGGAAGAGGTCTGGCAGACTCAAAGCCACAACAGAACATTTTCTGAGAGTCAACAGCTTGTGTGACAGGTGGCTCACAGCACAACAGCTTCAAGCACAGCTTAACACAGATCGAAGTAAGCAAGTGTCAGTTTCAACTATGAAGAGAAGACTTTGAGATACAGGTTTGATTGGTCGAGTGGCAGTAAGAAAGCCATTGCTAAGATGGCATAATAAAAAAAGAGGCTTGCCTGGGCCATGAAGCACCGCCAGTGGACTACTGAAGAGTGGAAGAAGGTCTTATGGACTGATGAATCAAAACTTGACATCTTTGGTTCATCACGCAGGGTTTTTGTACACCGTCGAGTAGGCGAAAGGATGGTTCCTCAGTGTGTATCATCAACTGTCAAACATGGAGGAGGAAGCGTGATGGTCTGGGGCTCTTATGCTGGATCCAGAGTTGGCGACTTGCACAGAGTTAGTGGCACCCTGAACCAATACTCCTACCACAGCATTTTGCAGCACCATGCAATACCCTCTGGTTCATCCCACAGCAAGATAATGACCCAAAATATACTTCCAGGCTGTGTCAGAACTACCTTAGAAGAAAATAACAAGACTTAGGCTTCAAATCATGGAATGGCCAGCACAGTCTCCAGACTTAAACCCCATCAAGCTGGTTTGGAATGAAATGGACAGAAGGGTGAAAGCAAAACAACGTACAAGTGCAACACATTTGTGGGAACTTCTGCAACAGTGTTGGGAAGAACTTTCAGAACAATGTTTGATTTGTGGAAAGAATGCCACGAGTGTGTTCGGCTGTTATATCTGCAAAAGGTGGCTACTTTGATGAGTCAAAAATTTAGATTACATTTTGTTAAGGAAAACGATTCCATGATTTCTTTTTAACCCTTTGAATGCCAGAGGGGTACAGAATGCATTGCAAATGTCCAATTGTTTAGTTGTTTTATGCTTTATTTTCAGAGTACATTGAGACATTAAACTGCATACATTTCAATAAAAACTGAAAAAATGCTTGCTCTCCATGCTTTCTAGCATGGCCTTAACCCACTGAGTGCCACAGAGTTATCCAATGCATTGGATACCTTTTGGGCACTCAAAGGGTTAATGGACACATGCTACAGGAGCACAGCTGTCAACAGACAGGGGGTGGCGCAAAATGCTCTTCTTAAACTTTCTGCGATAGGCCCTGCAGCACCTCCTCTCTAACCTCTAACTTCACTCAGTACTCAAAACGTGATACGCCAAACGCAATTTGCCAAACACTATATGCCACACGCAATTCGCCACATGTGATAAACAATTTGCAAATCGATATACGCAATTCGCCACAAGCTGTACTCCAAACACTGTACACCAAGTGCTATATGCAATACTCCAACCATGGGGGCTTGATTTTGATGCATGGAAATGTAGGGGCTACAATGCACACACATACACTACAAATACACACACACAATGTGTACACACAATATACATACACATGCAAAATGCTATGCACATCACTATACACAAAATGCTACGCACAATACCGACAATGCTACACTATACTACAAACGTTATACATACAATGCACAACTATGCACGCAATATGCCAAATGCTATACACCAAACACAAACCGCTATACACCAAACAAAATGTTGTATGCTATAGCCAAACACTGTACGCCAAATGCTAAATGCTATACACCATAAGCCAAATGCAATACACCAAAACGCTATACGCACTTCGCAAAAAGCTATACGCAGTTTGTACCAGACACGAGACGCTATCCACCACAAGCAATACTCCAAATGTTATACGTGATTTGCAAAATTAAATACTCCACGCACAATTCTCCAGATGCTATACACCAAAATCTATACTCCACTAAAAAAACCTCTATACTACATTTGTCAAATGCAATACTGCAAACGCAATATGCCAAACGCAATTCGCCAAACACTATATGCCAAACGCTTTACGCAATTCACCAAATGCAATACACCACATAGAATTTGCCATATGCTAGACTCAATTTGAAAAACGATATACGCAATTCGACAAACACTATACTCAAAACGCTATACACCAAATGCTATACACAATACTCCGAACACTATACGCCACACGCAAGTCGCCAAACGCTATACTCCAAATATAATATGCCAAAACGCTATACGCAATTCGCCAAACACATTGGGCCACGTGCGTTTCTCCAAATGCTATATGCCAAATGCTGTACGCAATTTGCCAAATGCCATACTCCAAATATAATACACCAAACACAATTCATCAAATGCTATAAAATATCTGGTAAACACAATATGCCAAAAGCTATATGCAATTCACAAAATGCTATACTCCAAACACAATTCGCCAAATGCTATATGCAATTTGGCAAAATCAATTCGCCCCAACGCAATATGCCACAGGCAATACACAATATTCCAAATGTTATACGAAATTCACCAAATACTATACTTCAAATGCTATGCCCATTTTGCCAAACATTATAAGCAATTCACCAAATGTAATTCGACAAATGCAATATGCCACTTGCAATTTACCAAACGCTATATGCCAAACACTATACGCAATTCGCCAAATGCAATACGCCAAACGCTATTTGCAGTTTGCCAAACACTATACACAATTTGCCAAATGTAATATGCAACTTTCAGTTCGTCAAAAGCTAAATGCCAAAAGCAATACGCCATATGCCAAACGCTATACGCAATTCGCCACCTGATATACGCAATTCAACAAACTCTATACTCCAAATGCAACTCGCCAAACACTATACTACAAATACTATACGCAGTTCATCAGATGTTATACACCAAACGTTATATGCCACTCTCGCTCACATATACTTGTTCACACACACAAGTACAGGCACACATACACACACACACTGATGGGGAATTGTGTAACGCAGTGCTTTGCAATGTGTTGCACACCTTTTTGGACCTCAAAGGGCTACGTTATTATTAATCACACAGGCAACGCCGTGCCAATATTGCTATTATATATATATATATATATAT
Source organism: Rhinophrynus dorsalis (assembly GCA_037306005.1). Classification (NCBI taxonomy): domain Eukaryota; kingdom Metazoa; phylum Chordata; class Amphibia; order Anura; family Rhinophrynidae; genus Rhinophrynus; species Rhinophrynus dorsalis. The sequence continues at coordinate 153,485,244 of CM074724.1, forward strand.
ATATATATATATATATATATACACACAAACACGCACAGAGGGGTACTCAAATGTTTTCTATTCCAATCCAAAGGTCATTAGAGCAACTGAGATACAGAAATTGTGTGCTATATACACTTTTATTATGAGCACCATACAATCATAGTACAGCTGCAATACTTTCACTACTTTACTTCCTCTAAGGCAGCGGTGGGAAACAGGCACACTGCGGTTGAATGTGGCCCTCAGAAGCTTCTCCTACGGTCCCCATCTTTTCTCCGGTACAATTGGAAAGGAATATAATTTCTCTCTACCCTATCACTCACACACATGCAACACACACCGCTACAACCACCCACCCAGTTTTGTTTGCCTTTAACCATACCTACCTTAACTTAAATAGTACCAGCTTAACTCCTTCAGTGCTAGAGAGATCTCCCACCAAAATTTGAATAACAATGTTTTGGAGACCTCTCTAGCATGCAAGGGGTAATCTACTTTATTTTAAAGATTTTAATACCTAGTAAGAATGTTTAACTATTACATGCAGCTCTTTGCAAGACTTGAGAACCACACGTTAGGGTTATTCCAGTTGCAACTCCCATCATCCTCTTCAGCTCCAGCAATTGACTACCGCTGTTCAACATCCTTACAACCTACATGTAATACAGTCTCTGTTTCAAGTCCCAGGCTTCATTTAACCAAGGTCATGTCTCTGTTCTTGTTATTCTATGGCCACTTCTTTACTATAACATGACAGACGAAAGCCAAGATTCTTGTTTTTGTACTGATCAGTCAGCATTCAAATGGTTAAGTGGTACACTGATCTCTAACACTATGTTGCATTTGATAAGTTAATTAAACTGCACTGCATCCAGACACTAGGTTTTACTTGAAAATTACCTATGATTTATGATAACTTAATGGGCTTTCACAGCCGCCGTCTCTTCCCATAATGCGTGATACCAACTTTGCCTATAGCAGGTGAAAGAAACACAAAGCGAATTATAGAGCCCCATCACAGACTCTCCATAGGATGTGACATATCTTACAATAAAGAGACAAGGCTTCCTGTACCTATTATCTTATGAAATATGTTAATTCTACACTAAAACTCTGATAAATGTCCCTATTTTAAAAATTTCCATTTACTTTATTTGAGTGTCTTGCTCTAGTATATTCAATAAAGTGTGACAGCAGCTAACGATTGATAATAGCAACCTCAAGGTACTTAAGAGAATATACAGTACAATTCTGGCTCAAATTACAAAATGGCTTTAAACCAGGGGGTGGGTACAGATTAAACATACTATTTAAAGTACAAGTAACATCTATTTAAACTGCATATCCACACCTCCCAACATTTCAAATGGCCAAAGAGGGACACTTGTGTTTCAGGTGGTGTTTATGGGGGCGTGACTGGTGGGCGGGGCATTACCTAGAATTTTTAGGCTATTTCATGACCTATTGGCTTCTCTTTATGAAACTGAATAAAGTATTTATAGCAATATCATAGTATTTTATTTACACAGATTAAGGTATAAATACATATATTAAAGATTAACTACACATTTATGTGAGTTTTATTGCTGTGGAGCTATGTAATACACACTACTTATTCTGATCTCCTGAAAAGAGGGACAAAAGGGTAGAAAAGAGGTACAGAGGGATTTGCTTCTCAAAGAGGGACTGTCCCTCCTAAAGAGGGATACTTGGGAGGTATGCATATCCATTTTATTTAGAAAGTAAAATAAATTAGACTAGCCACCAAGAACATATAGAGAGTATAAAAAATCATAACATGGAAAAATAGTGGAAGGGTTCCTCTTTTTGAAGTTCTGAACTTTCTGACCTTAAGTCTTGCCCCAAAATGCAGAAAAAAATAAGTGAAAATGTAGCACTCTTCAACAATGTATTACAGCCTATTGCACAGATGCTTATTTATGCAGTGGATATTTTCCTCAGACTGTCAGCCAAGAGTGTTGGCAATGCAGCTTTCCACTATTTTCTGTGCAGGCAGAGGGACCTGCTATACAGAGCCTAGGCAAGACTGAAGAACCATTCCTTGGTTTCTCACTCTCAGTTGAGCCAGGGGGTGACTGGAACAAGTACTGTCGGTTGAACAATTAGCACAGACACCTCCAATTGAACCAGAGGCATCACTGGAACCTTGATTTCAGTGGGAGAAACACACCATCAGCTTAATCAGGGGAGTAACTGGAACAAGCTCCTATGGCTGAGCAGTTAGCTCTGACACCTTCAGAACAGGTAATCAGAACAGGCTAGCTCAGGACAAGAAGTTGGTAAATTGATTATCAGGAAACAGGTTGGATCAGGACTGACAACTGACAAAAACGATGGTCAGGAAAAAGGCTAGGTCAAGACAGTTGAATGGAGACAGCAAAAGGGGAAATCCACTAAAGGCCAATAAGATGCCAGTATGCCAATATGATGATGTATTCATGTCAATGGCATATCAACAGCATGAACTAAGATATCTTCATCATCATATCCCTGTGAATCCTTCACAATCCACCGACATCACCGTGAATCAGCAGTGCCTTTGACAGGTTTATGATTTTGTACCACTACATAGCAAATTGGCAAATTTGTATATGGAAATGGAGGTTAATGAGCCATTGCTGTATTCATGTGGTTATGTTTATATGTTACTGCAAGCTATCCACCAAACATCTGATTCATGTAAACACAGGACTTTCAAGGCACTCTGGAACAAAGTAAGAGGAAGATGGAGGTCCATAAAGAATTATTTCAGGGATTTAGGGTGCAAGCTAAAGGCAAGGACCTCTAGAGTAGTGTTTTCTGAAATGCTACCTGTGCCATGCGCCAGTGCAGGAAGGCAGAGGGAGCTCAGGGATCTTAATGCATGGCTCTAGTATTTTTAGAGCACTGGGCTGACTTTGCTCTTGGGTACAATCTATATGGAAGTGATGGATTGCACCTAATGGTAGGGAAGCCACAGTGCTAGGGAAGATAATGCTAAGAAGGCTGGAGGAGCTTTTAAACTAGGAAAGGTGGGGGAGGATATAGATAGCAATAATTGGGTAGATAGAGTAGACAGGAACTGGGTCCAAGTAAATGATCATGGGGGTGGAGATAAATGTAGCCAATATGGAGGAACTCCAACTGAAAGAATATGTAGGGAAAAGGCATGTAGGGGGTGAAATATGTGAATACTTCAAAAGTAACTGTATGCTGGCAAATGCAAGAAGTATGGTAGATAACATGGGAGAACTAGAGTTGCTGGTGTTTAATGAGCATTTGGCCATAATTGGCATAAATGAAACATGGTGGAATGATTCAGATGATTGGGCTGTAAAAATAGAGGGCTATTCCCTGTTTAGGAGAGACAGGATAAATAGAAAAGGAGGAGGTCTGTGCTTATAGTTGGAACCAGAGGCAAATCCTATTTTAAGGGGTAATATTAGTGAAGAAACTGGCCATATTGAGTCCTTATGGGTAGAAATTGAGAGTAAATGTGGTGTAAAAGGTAAAAAAAAAAAAAAAAAGTGTTACTGGGTATATGCTACAAACCACTAAATATTGATGAGAATGTTGAGGCTGCTATTGCCAATGAGGAAAGCTATGCAGCTTGGACATACTATAATTATGGGAGAGTTTTAAAGGGATAGTAATACTTTATTATTACTCTCCCCCATATTGTACATATTTGCAAAATAATTTAATAGCCCCCAGGTTCATCTCTCAAACATTTATGGTTTGAGAGATAACCAAAGGCAAAGTTCCATCCCTGAAGTCAGCATTGTACTGACTGCAGGGATATCAGGTCTGACTTTCATCATGCGGCTCTGCAGCTGAGCCGCGATAACGTTAGTGACAAAGAATTATTTCACTGAAACGGTCTTCTACGTGTGCTTGCAAACCTTTGCCTTCGGTTATCTCTCAATTGTATCTGCTGTCATCTGTTCCATTAGAATCCTCAATGCACATATTTGTTTTGGAGCCTAAAGGCTCTGTTGTTCCTCCTACCATCTGGTCTATGCCTCCTGAGTCACTGCCCACAGCACCACCTGACCTGGCGCGCTTCTTGCAGAATTCACGAGCGTGCATGACAGAATAAAATAGAAGGCTGTGGGCAGGCACATCCTTGTTGAATGACAGGCACAGGATCAACTAACGCATGCGCATTAGATGAAAATCGTCAAGATGGTCGCAGTGTGCTCGCTCTTGGTCCTTGGAAAACGCGTGAGATTACTAAATATACAAATAGTTCTGGGAAGGTTGGTATACATTTTCTTGGTGACTAGGGCTGTATTTAGCTTCACAGATTAAGTTAATCAAGGATGGTAGTTCCACTTTAAGAGAGAGTGCACTGGACCTTTCAAAAATGAGATTATTGAGTTGATTAGAGAGGATAAGGAAAAGGCTGATGTTCTAAACACTTTTTTTTGCATCAGTGTATACAAGGGAACAAGGAATGGTAGAAGAGCCTCAACAAGTAACAAATAAAACCAAACCATTAACAGATATTGGGTTAACACAAGAGGACGTAATTGGAAGACTGAACAAAATTAAGACTAACAAAGTACCGGGTCCTGATGGTATACATCCAAGGGTTCTTCAGGAACTTAGTGCAGTGTTAGAAAGACCCCTCTTTTTACTCTTTAAAGATTCACTCACCACAGGCTCAGTGCCACAAGATTGGCGCAGAGCCAATGTAGCGCCTCTATTTAAGAAGTGAACTAAAACAGAACCTGGGAATTATAGACCTGTGAGTTTGACCTCTGTGGTGGAAAAATAGCTAGAAGGGATATTAAGGGATTATATTAAGTATTACACCACAGAAAATAAGACTATTAACAGGAGTGAACATGGTTTTATAAGGAATAGATCTGCCAAACTAATCTTTTCAGCTTCTATGAAGAAGTAAGTAGCAACCTAGATAATGGTAAGGCAGTTGTATATCTAGATTTTGCAAAGGCATTTGATACAGTGCCACACAGGAGGCTGTTGTATAAAATAAGGAAATTGGGGCTAGGGGATAACCTATACAATTGGATAGAAAACTGGTTGAAGGATAAGGAACAGTGTGTGGTTATAAATGGACAGTTCTCCAGTACAGTTAAAGTTGAGAGTGGAGTACCTCAGGGTTCAGTACTAGGTCCGCTGCTTTTTAATGTGTTTATAAATGACCTTGAAATAAATATAGAAAGCAAAATATCAATATATGGAGATGACACTAAATTATGTAGAGGAATTAATTCCGAACAGGATATTTGTTCTCTACAGAGGGAGTTACATAAAATGGCAGCTTGGACAACCAAATGGAATATGAAGTTTAATGTGGGAAAGTATAAAGTCATGCATTTGGGAAGGAAAAATCCCAATGCTACTTATGAACTTAATGGAATCATTTTAGGGAACTCACTGCTAGAGAAAGACCTGGGAATCCTTGTAATTGACAAACGTGGAACCAGTGACCAGTGTCAAATAGCAGTAGCAAAAGCAAAGAAAGTCCTGTCTTGCACAAAAAGTGGTATTGAAACAAGAGTGGATAATATAATTTTGTCTTTGTAGAAATCATTGGTATGACCTCACCTCAGATATGCAGTGCAGTTTTGGGCACAGCACTGAAAAATGATATCCTCGGACTAGAGAGAGTACAGCCAAGAGTAACAAAATGAATTAGGAGAATGGAGGACTTGGCGCATGAGGAACGACCAGACAAACTTGGTTTCTTTACTTTCCAGAAAAGACGACTAAGAGGAGATCTTATCACAATGTAAATGTATATGATAGGTCAATACAAGTATCTCTCTGGTGAGCTATTCATTCCAAGGCCTGATCAAATAACTAGGGAACACCCCTTGAGATTAGAGGAAAGGAGGGTTCAGCTTCAGCAGAGGAAGATTTGTTTTTAACACTAAGGTCTGTTAAATTATGGAATTCCTTGCCCAAGGATGTGGTTATATCAGATACAATGGAAACTTTTAAGAGAAGATTAGATACATTTCTTTCAAAAGGGAACATCCAGGGTTATACTATGTATTAGGAGGCAAAACAGGTAGGTCTGATAAAGACTAACTTATTTGGCAGCAGGAAAGCTATATCATTCTCATGTCTCTGGGTTATGAGGCAAAGGTTGTACTTGATGGACTTTTTTCAACTTAATTTACTATGTTACTATGTGAATCGGCTGCCCGACCAGATGGTTAAAGGGATAGTAATGGTTAGTTTTATGTTTATTTAATATTGTAGTAATTTAAAAAATATGAACAAAGATTTGAGCGGATGGAGGCTCTTCAGCAGACAATCGCGCAATCTGAACAGAAATACTTAATTGGAACGGTCTACAAAGTGTGCTTGCAAAGGTTTGAGAGATAAGACTGACATCGTTGTTAAAGCGGAATTTTCGGATAATAGCAAGTCGCCATGCATTCATTAAAAGCATGGCGACTAGCTTGAAAATAGATGTCTTACCATAAAAAAATATGTGTGTTCCTGTTTGGAGACTGGAACTGAGGCTAGAGCGCAGACATCTTGTCTGTGTGCATGCACCATCAGTCCCGGTCTCCATAGAGTAGACTGCTTTGCACAATATGGTCACCAGAAGGGACTGACAGCGCAGGCTCACAGACCACACTAACCTGCCCGTCAGTCCCAAAATGGGACGGATTCCTTTAGACACGTATTTTTTTATGGTAAGACATCCATTTTCAAGCTAGCCGCCATGCATTTAATGAACGCATGGTGACTGGCTATTATCTGAAGGTTCCGCTTTAATATTTTTTTAATTGCCTACAATATTAAACAAACTTAAAACTAACCATTTCTATCCCTTTCAGTCAGTACAGAAGGGCAGAGAAGCTGTGATATATAGCTTCTCTGCAGTGCTCTCAATGACACTTCAATACTGGCAATGTTTGTTCATTTTGGAACCCTTAGGGCACTGAAAGGGTTAAGGGTGTGATGCTGTTTGTGGTGCTGATGTCTGAACTGATCTTCTCTGCTCCCCCACATGGAGGAGCATGCTAATTAGTTAATCTCCCTCCACCCCTTGCATCCCTAATTTTAGTGTATATGGCGAAGTGTGTCTTCATTGTCAAGGTGATATGATCACCACACATCTCCAGACACACATCATCGTTGCATTGTCCCTGTAAAAGGTGATGAGATTGTAGTGAGACACTATAACTGCATGCAGGACTTCAGGTACAACTCCTTGGAATAGGCCCCATGGTTGTGCCTAAGTGATTACAGGTGTGCACAGTACATGGGAGACAGGGATTGATGGGCTAAGCCTCTTCTGGTGAACATAGTAAGTTCAAGCTTAGTCAGACAAGAGTTTCCTTGACTTGCAGGTGATGAGAGCAGGCAATTACTGATGGAGATTATTTGGAATGTGTCCCAATAGCAGAACTGCCTGTTTTTTTTTCTTGTTAGACTTTGCTTACATTATATAAAGATGGAACCCTTTGCCTATAGGTAGTGCGGTGGCAGGTTTTGTTTTCTTGTTACTTGACTCACTGGAAATATTAGGTTAAATAGATAACTTCAGTGAAATCCCACCCCCTTTCCCTGCCTGTTCCACCCACTTCTGCTCCATTCTGCCCAATTCCCAACCCACTTTAGGACAAATCCCGCCTCTCATCCTTCCTACCCTGATTAACCCTTTGGGTGCCAGAGAGGTATCCACTGCATTGCAAAGCAATGTGTTGGATACCTTTCTGTCACTCAAAGGGTTAAACCATGCCCACATTATGATGCAAATCACAACATTTGGACACTTTCATCCCCAGCCCTGTGTGTTTCTCCGGGGGCCAGGAATAAGTAGATTCCCAGTTATGACTTCAATGCTAGGGAGGTCTCCAATGCATTGCAAAGCAATATGTTGGAGACCGCTCTAGCAATCAAGGGGTTAAAAGCCCATTTAAATCAGTGTCATATTTATTTGTCCCCTGCAATGAAGTTGGTTTGTTCCAGAAGTGCTCCTTAAGTGAGTAAGGCCCATAGTGTCAGTGAAAAATGTTAACATGATAAATTTGCTTCACGTCCTGTATCTTCAAACTGATAAACAAGGATCTTCTATTTGCCAGCCACTCTAATGGATGTTTTTGTACTTTAATGACAGACTCTTTGGCATTTATAGACTTCTTGATACATAACCCCCCGGTTTTCATTAATTTACTTATTGTTGTTCTGACATTTTGTCTGTCTTTCATTCACTCATTCTGTGTCTCCCTCACTACCTGCTTGTTTCACTAAATCCATTATTCCTCGCTGCCTCTCTTCCATTAGTCCTGTCACTGTTTTGGCAATATCACACATAATCTTCTATTCTTTTAGCTAATTTGCCTCTCATATTATATATGCCTGTCAACCATTCTTTTTCAATCTTTCTTTGTCTTTTATCTATTCCTCTCGCATTCCCTCTTACTTTTTCTCTATTAATTTAGTGTGCCTGGTATCACTGCTTCTCTCAGCTGATATTAACAGCTGCTCTTCCCAGAAGCCCTAGGGCATGAGCAGAACTGTGGGTCTCTGGAACTGTGAATATATTAACCTCTTCTATACATAAAAGGCTGGTGATGCATTAAAGAGCAGGACAGCTAAGTTCTACTGGGATGCTTAGCTATAAGAATAATAAACCTGTTTAACCATTTACATGCTAGAGACATATTCTTCAGTGCATTACAACTCCTCTCTAGCATCTAGTGTAGAAAAGTATCGATTTATTGAAGGTAAATTATGGCCTAGAACTAACTGACACTCAGATAGTTAAAGCAGAACCTTAATTGGCTTTTAGAGTACCCCCCAAATAATTATTCACATAGCAATATGCATATCAGTACTTGTATTATCCTGAATATGTCTGGTATTATTCAGAAGTCCATTTTGTTCGGAGACTCACCAGCAGGCATTGGCGCAGACATCTTGCCAAAGAGGCATCTATTAGTCTGCGCTGTCTGTCTCGGTCGTCTCTAGAATTGGTGAGGGGAAGTTGCATTGAACCTTAAGGTACAGGAAGGGAATGATAGCGCAGGCATGCAGATGACTCTAAAGCAAGATGCCTGCCTGTGAGTCTCCGAACAAGTTGGATTTCTCTATAATGCCGAACTTATTCAGGATAATACAAGTATCGATATGAGTATCACTATGTGAATAATGATCTGGGGGGCACTGCTTTAACTATCTGAGTGCCAGAGGATATTCAACAAATTGCAAAGCAATGCACTGGATACTCCTCTAGCATTGAGATGGTTCATATATTTAACAGGGCTTATATAGGCAGGGCTGAATTTCATCTGGGAATATATTAGACAAGCAATTCAATACACCATTGCATGCCACAAGAAAAGCATTATACCATTAGTGAATGTGGTAACCAGATGCCTTCCAGTGTAGCAAACCACCCCATAGCTAGGGTTGGGTGGAAAGTGTGAAAAATTTCCTGCATTACTTTTTGTGAAAAACTGACAATTTTACATTTTTTTCCACGTATGTTTTCTCCATTAAACCTATGCAAAATATTTTTAGCCAATTCCAACAGTTTTTTCACCTATTTTTACTATGATGCAACATTTCCCACCACAATATTACTTCTTCTGAGGGCTGCAGTGGACAAATAAGTGTCTGAAAGTCAAAGTTGGGATTCCTACAGCAACATATACCTTAAAAAACGTGTTTTTTTTACTCTGATCTTGGTGGACTTACTGTTCTCAGTTGCTTCATATATTTTTTGTATTCATAGAATATATGTTTTCAACATCTATGTATTGCAAATATCTTTCAATAAAGTATTTATGAAAAAAAAATGTGTTCCCGCTTAAGCGACACTGGCACATATTCATGATGATGTCAAGAGATAAAAAAGTACAACCTACAATGTGGCAGATGTGTATAGTAATGGTGGTGAGGGACTGGTGTGGTGTGATTGATGATGTACGTATGTGTGTGTATATATAAATATATAATATAATTCCTACAGCAGTTTTTTTACCATTATAATGTTTGTGTCAAATGTAAGCTATCCTTCGTACATTACCGATACACATTTACTATTAGTTATAGTAGTGGTCCCAAGTCTGCTAGATGGTAGCAATCCTTCTTCGCATCCCTCCTCCTCCTCATCTGTGCTGTAAATTCATGTGGCCTGGCTTTCTGTGTCATAGTTTTTGGTTCCTGAGTGAAGTATCTCCCTACTGTGGACTTCATGGACTTATGTGTTCCTTAGGGGCTGCTACTGGGTCTAGATGCTGATGCAATTCTGCTACAACACCTACTACTAGGGGCGAGATGTTCAAAAAGTCATCATATAAACTTATTGGATCATGAGTTGGTGGTAAAAGAAGGACAATATTTTTCAGAATCAAATCCGTCACGTTTGAAAATTAATCTAAAGAATTAAAAATGACGGTAAGAAGATCTCATTGAACATTGCCATTAAAAATGTTGATCTTTCAAAGTATCAAAGGCTTTTTTTGTCTTTGAAGCAAAAAAATTGCTTCTTAGTACTTTAATTTTTCTTCTCCAAGTTTAGACAATTTTTATTATGTCAGGAACAAATGACGTTAATCAGATGAAAAAATGACTTTCAAATGAATATTTTATTCTGAAAATACCTTACATTATAATGGAAGATTAAACCACACCCACTTTTAAGACGGCTTTTTCCCTTTGACTGAGATGGCGGAATTGGATGCAAAAAGTGACGGAAACACCTGAAAATTAATGGATCATGGTGTAAGAACTTTTTTATTCTGATTACAAACAATTTCAGTTACCACCACTTTCTGATCATCTCACCCTAGGTGTCAAAGGTGCAGCACTTCCAGCTGCAGCAGCAGAGGCACTCGTCATAGCTAACGTTGTGGATGTTAATAACTTGTGTTGCAGCTGGTTACTTGGCAGCAGTAAGTTAAATCTATATACTGTTTTAATTGTTTTGTGCCTATCTTGTACACTATTGGAGTTTGATAACTGCTTGAGTCTCTTATGACAAATTCAGGTCTACTGGAGCCTGTTGTTTGCTGTGAAGAGTTGGGATCTAGGGGCTGACTTTGACTGAGATCACTAGATATAGGAGAATGCAGATATAATGCAAAATATAGACAGATAAAAACCTGTCTGCTGTCTGAATGACACTTACCTAGGTAAATTAATCTTTTGAAATGATAGTAATGTTTCTCAAAAAAAGCAGCTCCGGTTAAACTTCATAGTATTTGGGCCATGGAGAGTGTTATTACAATAATGTCAGAGTTGTATTTCAAGAGTAATTGAATGATAAAATATCCTCCTCCTGTCCCTTTTACCTAGTGTAAGCCGCATCCCCTCAGATGTGTAATCTAGTCACTTAACCGTACAGCTTACTGGGGCATAAGAAAAACCCTGTTCCGCTTGACAGGTTGTTCAGATTTTTCCTTATGCTCACAGAAGATTGTCTTCTCTGCAATCCATCCAGACAGTCTTGCTGCTCTAAGGTGAGCAGTGTTACATCAGTAAAAGGGGTGAGAGGTAGATACTTTATCATTCAATTACTCTTGAACTATAACTCTGACAGTATTGAAATAATGCTTTCCATGGCCCAAATACTATGAAGGATAATCTGAGCTACTTTTTTTTGTGAAACATTACTATCCCTTTAAAGTAATTACAAGCCACTTATTCCTAGACTTTATGTCTCCTATGTTCCTTTCAAGGTACACAACTGAGTAAATTATAGGGCAATTCAGATGTGCCATATGCATCTCTGAAATCATCATATTGAAATCAGTAGAATTTTTATCCTTAATATGTGTGATCCAAATGTTCTGACCAAAGAATGGTTACATTTTTGCCTTCAAACTATGCCTTTTTTCATTTCTCCAGTCATATTGAATTGCTTCTGAATGAAAAGCAGGCTGATATCTGATTGGTTATTTCAACAATCTCAAACAATAATTTGAACACCTCCATGCTCCTAGTAATATCACACTGGCCTATGTGTTTACTTGGTATTGCTGAGGCTAATAGAGAAATTAAACTCTGACTACCCTGACTGATGGATGGGAGCTGTGCTGCTTTGATACATATTTGAAGCCACTTGTTTGAATATGTATGTAGTCTCCTGCTCAAACTTGATATCACACTGACAGATTATTTTGTTTGACCTCTTCTTTTATGGAATTCAGAGAGATTTTAAATTTGTCACTTCATAAACTGATCCAGTTTAGTGGATTCCTTTTTGTAGCGACATCTCCAATGTAAGAAGTTAAAGAGCAGTAAACTTTTGTTTGTGAAAACAAATATACTGTAGGGCTTTTCCTGTTGAGTAGCATAAGAGTACTCCCACTGCTGAGAGATGCATATTTCCAGAGTTATTACAGTTTAAACTCATGTTTTTTTATATTTGTAGTGCCCTCTAGTGGTCAAATTCCAGTTAGTTATTCTGTTACACTCTAATGGAGAAGAAAGTCAGTGACTTACAGTTCTCCTTAGAATGTGATAGAAACTGCTGTGTCACTTCCTGTCAGTTAGAACTTTCAGCAAGTAAATGCACAGTAAATTCACTTCCTGATTATTTGAACTATTGGACATCCTATAATATAAAAGGCCAGAATGTTTGTCCGATGCAGTCATGTGCAGTAGAGACTGCCTGAATGCACAGAATGCATTGAGAGATATATGCTTCTAAACCCCCCCCCCCCCCCCTTTCACAGACGTCAGCGTTCTAACTGACAGCATGAGATCCTGGGACTGGCAGGTGTCTCTTCAACAGAGCCGAAATAGGGCTACCTAGAAATAAATATTTCATTGGAACGGTCTACAAAGTGTGCTTGCATTCCAGGCACACTTTATAGACCGTTCCAATTAAGTATTGCTTTTTAGATAGCGTTATTTTGGCTCTGCTGAAGAGCCACCACCCAGTCAAATGACAAGAATCTCAATCTGTCAGCTAGAGCGCTGACAAATGTGAAAGGGGTGGGAGGGGGAACTTTAGAAGTGTATATCTCTCAAACTATACATGTATGAGAGACCGGACTTACATCAATTCATTTATTTTTTTAATATCTGCAATATTAAACTTTGATAAAAGCAACCATTACTATCACTTTAAAGGGATAGTAATGTTTCATAATAAAAGCAGCCCTAATTAATCATCATAGTATTTGGACTTTGGAGAGTGTTATTTCAATTCTGTCAGAGTTGTAGTTCAAGAGTGATTCAATGACAAAGTATCCCCCTCCCGCCCCTTTTACTTATGTAACACTGCTCAGCCAGAGCAGAAGGGAGGTGCCCAGGTAGATTGCACAGAGGGACAATCTTCAATTAAGATAAGGGAAAAACCTGAAAAACTTGTCAAGGGGGGCAAGGCTTTCATTGTTTTCACTGCAAGAAGATTGTCCCCTTCTGTTATCTGTCTGGTCTTACAACTAGATTCCACATTTGAGAAGAGATGGCTTACACTAGGTAAAAGAGGCGGGAGGGGAAACTTTGCTTGTGAATATCTCTTAAACCATAAAGTTTTGAGAGATAAGACTTACATCATTCTTCATGTTTTTTTAATGCCTACAAAATAAAATAAAGTTAAAACGAAGTATTACTATCTCTTTAAGGAACTCTAACACTTAAAAGTGAACTGGGGTTATTTATGACTACCTCATCAGAATTATCATTATCAGCTAGCCTATTATTATTATTATTCTTTATTTATATAGCGCCAACTTAATTCGCAGAGCTGTACAATAGGGAATAGACATACAGAGATAATAAATAGTAAATCATATGTGGAGAACAGAAGGATCAGAGGTCCCTGCTCGTGAGAGCTTACAGTCTAGAGGAAGGTAGGTTGGATACAGAAGGTGAAAGTGCTATTGAGTGTAAGTGTCTCCTGTCACATGAGCTGCCGGTCAGTGGGTGGGAGAGAGAAGTGCTATTGAGTGCAGTGGTCCAGGGAAGGGGTGGTTCTTGGGGATAATGTTTATGGAGGTAGTTGATATGCTTCCCTGAAGAGGTGAGTTTTCATGGAGCGTCTGAAGATCTGAAGGCTAGGGAAGAGTCTGATGTGGCAGGGGAGGGAATTCCAGAGCTCGGGTGCAGCATGGGAGAAGTCCTGTAGGCGGGAGGGGGAGGATGTAATAAGAGCTGTGGAGAGGAGAAGGTCATGTACAGAATGAAGATGACGAGTAGGAGTGTATTTGGAAATAAGATATAGGGGGGTGAGGTGTTAGTAAGGGCTCTATAAGTTAGCACCAGAATTTTTAATTTAAAGGTATAGTAATATTTCGTTTTAACTTTATTTTATTTTGTAGGCATTAAAATACATGAAGAATGATATAAGTCTTATCTCTCAAACCTTTATGGTTTAAGAGATATTCACAAGCAAAGTTTCCCCTCCTGCCCCTTTTACCTAGTGTAAGCCATCTCTTCTCAGATGTGGAATCTGGTTGTAAGCCCAGACAGATAACAGCAGGGGACATTCTTCTTCCTATGAAAACAATGAAAGCCCTGCCTCCCTTGACAAGCTTATCAGCTTTTTCCCTTATCTTAATTGAAGATTGTCCCTGTCTGCAGTCTACCTGGGCACCTCCCTTCTGCTCTGGCTGAGCAGTGTTACATCAGTAAAAGGGGGGGAGGGGGACACTTTGTCATTGAATCACTCTTGAACTACAACTCTGACAAAATTGAAATAACACTCTCCAAAGTCCAAATACTATGATGATTAATTAGAGCCACTTTTATTATGAAACATTACTATCCCTTTAAGTCTTTATGACACATTTTCAAACATGACAGATTTTCTTCTGAAACTATTGTCCTTCTTTTACCACCAATTCACGATTCAACAATTTTTTTCATTATCATGACTTTTTAAACATCTTAGTCTGTATTTACTTTGTGGATGTTCTGACAGGAAGTGACTTGGCAGTTTCTATCATATTCTATGGAGAACTGTATGTCACTGACTTTCCTCTCCATTAGAGTGTAACAGAATAACTAATCTGAATTTGACCGCTAGATGTCACTGTTAATGTAAAAAACATGGGTTTAAACTGTAATAACTCTGGAAATATAAATCTCTTGGTATTAGGAGCACACATATTTTACTCAATGGGAAAAGCCTTACAGTATATATATTTTCGTAAAAAAAGTTTACTGCTCCTTTAACAGAATTGTAGAAAATCTGGGGTAAGCCATCAGCAAATCTGTGAAAGCAACTCTACCACAGGGGACACACTGATTTAACTAAAGAGTTGTAACCTCTTGAATGTTCGAGTTGTCACCAGTTCATTGCTTTGCTATAAAATGGAAACCACTCTAGGCTTCACAGCACTAAAAATGCACATTTAACCCTTTGAGTGCCAGAGGGGTATGCAAGGCATTGCAAAGGAGTCAAGGTGTCAAACTGATTGGAAATTGAGGGATTTGTTACGTCCCCTATGGTACAGTTAGTTTGCCCCAGATTTACTTCATTTTCTTAGTACATCAGCCTCACTGTCTATTTAAGATTGTCAACCAATCAAAAATGTATAAATAATAATAACAATAATAATATATACTCATCGTGCTGTATGCCTTTTCCCAAAACAGTTTCTGTATCTCGCAGTTAGAGTGAATAGCAAAAGCAGGACTGACTGAGCTTTCACCTACCCATAATGCAGTGTTAATTACAGCCTCTCTTGAATACTTCTAGACTTCAGTGTAAATATGTGATTGGGAAGATTGTTTTGCCATGACACACGCTGCACCTGTTCTGTACAACAATAGGTATTAGAGAGGGCAGCCTTGCCCATGATGCCATTTTCTTTGTATGCAGAAAAGTGGGTTTGGTTAAGGCTATGTGCTTGTTTATTTCTGTACTACAATGTGCAGTAAGATCTGAATGCAGATTGTTAGCTTACTTAACCCTTTCAGTGCCAGAGGGATACACAACGCATTGCAAAGCAATATGTTGCCCCACCCTCTGGCACTGGAGGGGTTAATATTTGAAATGGAAGCCTTGCGCTTCTGCCATTGACTATACAACTGAAGGACTTGACAAGCAATGGCCATGTTTACGCATTTTGTTTTTCAAAGTAACATAACATACCTCACAAGTGTCCCTCTTTAGGAGGGACAGTCCCTCTTTTAGACCCAAATCCCTCTGTCCCTCTTTCCCACCCTGAGGTCCCTCTTTTTTAGGAGATCAGATTGTTGGGTGTATATAAGTGTATCACGTTGCTTCAGAGTAATAATACTCACATTATTGTTTATTTAAAGGTCAGTATTTATGTTTATAAATTAGTCTGTGTAAATAAAATTAGTTGGTCTTTTTATAAGTCAATTATTAGGTTACACAAGAAGGTATCAATAGGTCATGAAATAGCCCAAACATTCTCAGTAATGCCCCGCCCACAAGCCCCGCCCCCAGCAATACCACCTAAAACACAAGTGTCCCTCTTTGGCAATTTGAAATGTTGGGAGGTATGACATAAAACGTGTGCATCAATTGCTTGTCCCTGTACTTACCTCTCTTATAACTAGTAGATTGTTCAAAGCTTCAGTTTCAATGCCCTTTTTAAATACTTTACTTGCTAGCATTTCCTAAAAATTTCCAGCTACAAATTTCCACTGGGTAAATGACAGCGTCAATAGCGATCTATAACCTACAGCTTGACACAAACAAAACCCTCACAAAACAGACAAAATTAACATTATACTCATTCCTAAATACAACATGGGACCATACCTCCCAACATTTCAAATGGCCAAAGAGGGACACTTGTGTTTTAGGGGTGTTTTTAGGGGCGTGGCTGATGGGTGGTACATTACCAAGATTTTTTTAGGTAATTTCATGACCTATTGATACCTCTTAGTGTAACTGAATAAATAAAATAAAAGTATTTTATTCACACAGACTAATGTATAAACACATATACTGAAGTTTAAATACACATTAATGTGAGTTTTAGTGTTGTGGAGCAATGTGATACACTTATATACACATCACACAGTCTAATTTCCTAAAAAGAGGGACATCAGGGTGGAAAAGAGGGACAGAGGGATATGAGTCTAAAAGAGGGACTGTCCCTCCTAAAGAGGGACACTTGGGAGGCATGTGGAACCATAAAAAACAACTAACATGACAAGATGCTGAATATCTATTCACCTTAAAGGGATAGTAATTCTTTTTTTTTCACCATCTTTAATATTGTACATAATAAAAAGTAAAGTAAATGATCTACGTCCAGTTGCTCTAACTTTTATAGTTTTCGTGTAATATGCTTCTAAAGTTACCCCCTCCCGCCCATTTTATCCACGTCAGACTAGGGTGACCACGGGTCCCGGAACGTCCGGGACTGTCCCTTATTTCAGGGCTATGTCCCGCGTCCTGGGTCCCCTTCAACCGGGACAATGAAGTGTCCCGGAATGAAGCCAAGCCGCCCTGGATGTCAGCCTGCAAGCGGTGTGTCACATCATGGACGCCGCTTGCAGGCTGACATCCACGGCGGCAATGCAGCTTACCTGATCTCCTGGAGGTAAGCGCTCTAGTAATACAGAGCGCTGGGAGATGACATCATCTCTCAGCGCTCTGCATTACTGAGCACAGCGCGCGGGAGCTACAGCTCTGTGCCGGAGGAGGCACAGAGCACTTTCCACGCCGCTAGACCACCAGGGACTCAAGGTAAGGCAATAGGGTGACCACGTCCCGGAATGGCAGAAGGGAAATGTGGTCACCCTACGTCAGACGTCTCATCTGCAGAGCTGAAATAGCATTGTATACAAAGAAATTCTTCATGAGAACGTTCTATAAAGTGTGCTTGGTATGATGCAATAGACCGTTCTCATGAAGAATTTCTTTGTATACATGCAGAGCTATTTTGGCTCTGCAGGTGAGCCCTCTGGTCCCAGGGCCAGGATCTAAGTCTGTCAGCTAGAGTACTGACATGGATACAAGGAGCAGGAGGGGGGAACTTTAGAAGCATATTACAGGAAAACTATGAAAGTTAGAACAATAAGACTTAAATCATTTAGTTTTTTTATATGTACAACTTGTTGAAGAGCCTGTTACACGGGCCACAGTGCCACTGCCAGCCGGTAGTGGGGCAGTCATGCACAGTAGAGACTGCCCACGCCGCTGCTGATACAGTGCCAGCCAGTCGCGGTGCAGTCATGCTCAGTAAAGAGTGCCCGCACCGCGGCTGATACAGAGCTGGACGTCACTGGCAGTCTCTACTGAGCATTACTGCAGCACGTGCAGGAGTCTCTAGTGCACATGACTGCGTTGTTACAAACTTTCTAGCGAATTATTATATAGGATATTAAAGATGGTGAAAATAAAATATTATTATCCCTTTAATGACAAACACATAGGATATGGGGTTGAGAATCAGTTTCAAAACCAGTGATAAAAGCAGGGACAGTAGATTCCAGGTATAGAAAACCAAGACCTGGGGCTGTCACCGGGTATCTGGGACAGTTCACAGTTATGAAATAGTATTTTACATAATATAATATCCAGAGGCATAACTGTAGGGGGCACAGAGCATGCATTTGTGAGAAGGATTAGCATCTGATGGTGTCCATTTGCTGTGCACAATCCTGAGAGCTCTTAACCCATTGCGTGTGAAGCAGTGCGTTACATACAAAGGTTTAGATCAGATCAGTTTCCTTCCTTTGCTGGTAGCTGTTGACATCATCACCCATGGCTGCTGTCATCCAATAAGATAAGAATAGAGTTGGAGAGACCTTCCCTATTTTTGTTAACCCTTTGAGCTTAGAGGAATATCCAATACTTTGCAAAAAAAAATGGTTGGACACCCACTGGAACTACAAATAAAATTATATTCCTCTCTGTCTTTCCCTGTTATTCAATGATCATACCTGGGAACTTTTTCTTCTGGACTCCCCAGAGGAGTAGTCCTGTGGTGCCCTTGGGGAAGAAAAATTACTCAAGTCATGTCCGAAGGAGGTGGGGCTTTATCACAGTGTGGGAGGGTCCTAAGAAACAAGTAAAAATAGGTAGAATAGGCTGGGGAAGGAGAAAAAGAGGGCGGGGAGTGGGAGGAACAGACAGAGAAAGAGCGGAAATGGGCAGAGTTTCATTAGAAACTCTCCACATCCGGAGAATCAGCCTCTGCCCCGGAGACCCGGTAATGCAGAGTCAAATATAACCCTTTGATTGCCAGAGTTATCCAATGCATTGCACTGCATTGTATTGAATAACTCTCTGGCACTCAAATGGTTAAGTAACAGTACAGTTACAGTATTCAACCATGTGAGGATGCCCATTTTCTGATTTTGTTCTAGGGCCCAGTAAGTTCTTGTTACACCACTGATAAAATCGTTCACAATATATAGAACCGTCCTTCTGTCCATAGTATAACTAGGCCATGTATTTGAGAGATAACTTGAATAATTTTGGAGCAAACCTGCTACATCATAGGATGCACATAGAAATGTCTCTGTCCATTGACTTAAAGGGATAGTAATGTTTCAAAATAAAAGCAGCTCCAATTAATCTTTATAGTATTTGGGCCATGGAGAGTTGTAGTTCAAGAGTAATTGAATGATAAAGTATCCCCCTTTTACTGTTGTAACACTGCTCACCTCAGAAAAGAAAGATGGTGTCCAGATGGCTTGCAGAGAGGGACAATCTTCAGTGAGCATTAGGGGAAAAACCTGTCAAGGGGGGCAGGGCTGTCATTGTTCTCACAGTAAGAAGATTGTCCCTTGCTGCGAGATGTCTGGTCGTAAGACCAGATTCCACATCTGAGGGGAGGTGACTTGTACTAGGTAAAATGGGCAGGAGGAGGATACTTTATCATTCAATTACTGTTGAACTACAACTCTGGCAGTATTGAAATAATACTCTCCGTGGCCTAAATACTATGAAGATTAATTGGAGCTGCTTTTATTTTGAAACATTACTATCCCTTTAAATATGGCTTTTAAACCATTTGAATGCCAGAGGGTTCGCCAACACATCGTGAAGCAAGGAATTTGATACATCTCTTGCATTTACAGGGTTCAAAACCCGATTAAAATCAATGGGACCTTGTTTTCCCTATGATACAGTGTCTTTGTGCCACAGTTACTCCAGTGATGAATTATTCTAGGGCAGTGGGGCAGATGTACTAAGATCTATGGAGTAAACCAATTGCAATGGGGACAAATAGAAATTACCCAATTTCCCATCATAGTAAATGCAGCTTTTAACCCCCTTCAGTGCTAGGGAGGGCTAGAATGCATTGCAAAGCAATGTGTTGGAGACTTTTCTAATATTCAAAAGACTAGTTTAAAAGCCCATGTACACGGGCCACAGTGCCACCCAGCAGCCTCGGCTAGTGCCCGGAGCCTCTCTGCTCACCAAGCGGTCCCAGGAAGGTGTGCAGAGAGGACCCCTGTCCAAATTCGGAGCGCCCTGCTCCGTATCAGCTGCGGCACATTCAGGCAGTCTGTACTGCGCATGACTGCAGCGTGGGCAGTCTCTATTGTGCATGAAGGCTTCTGACAAACATCCTAGAAAATTATTATATAGGATTAAAAACTCAGTTGAAATCATTGAGAATTTTTTTATTTTTTTCCTATATGGTTCACCCCTGAATTACCCCAAAATGCACTGTGGCCCATGTACACAGGCCACAGTGCCACCCTGCAGCCTCAGCTGGTGCCCGGAGCCTCTCTGCTCACCAAGTGGTCCCAGGAAGGTGCGCAGAGAGGACCCCTGTCCAAATTTGGAGCGCCCTGCTCTGTATCAGCTGCGGCACATTCAGGCAGTCTGTACTGCACATGACTGCAGCGTGGGCAGTCTCTACTGCGCATGAAGGCTTCTGACAAACATCCTAGAAAATTATTATATAGGATTAAAAACTCAGTTGAAATCATTGAGAATTTTTTTAATTTTTTTCCTATATGGTTCACCCCTGAATTACCCCAAAATGCATCAGACTCTTTATATGTTAACCCTTTATCCCTCTGAGTGCCAGAGGGGTACGGAATGCATTGCTTTGCTACCCTTCTGGCACTCAAAGGGTTAGGGAAAGCAGTGCATTGGTTTGTAATGTGTTGCATACTCCTCTGGTCCTTAAAGGGTTAGTAATGTCTTTTTACTATAAAACTTAATATTGTAGATATTACAGAAATAAACTAACTGATGCAAGTCCCGTCTCTCAAACCTTTATAGTTTGAGAATTATATGATGATAAAGTTCCTCCCTCCCGTTTCACAGACATCAGCTGTAAAGCTGACAGAAGAAGATCCTGGCCCCGGGACTGGTCAGCAGCTCTTCAGCAGAGCCGGAATAGCACTATCTAAAAAGAAATACTTAATTGGAACGGTCTACAAAGCATGCTTGCAAGCCAGGCACACTTTGTAGACCATTCCAATGAAGTATTTCCTTTTAGATAACACTATTTTGGCTCTGTATAAGAGCCACCGTCAAGTAATACAACTCAAATCTCCTTCTATCAGCTTTACAGCTGATGTCTGTGAAAGGGGAGGGAGGGGGGAACTTTATCATCATATATTTCTCAGACTATAAAGGTTTGAGAGAAGGGACTTGCATCAGTTAGTTTATTTTTGTAATATCTACAATATTAGGTTTTATTGTAAAAAGACATTACTAATCCTTTAAATGGTTAACAGTAAGAAAAAATGATTCCATGTGCCAGACATGAACCATATAGGCAGATCAGTGATCATCAGATATGACCTGGTTTTATTTGATACACATAAATAGATGCTAGCCATGCCCAATAAGAATGATAAATTCCATAACTTTTATGTGCATCACGTAACACATCCCATAATATTTCATATTGCCTTTTATTTATATTCCCTTATCTTTTGCTAATGTAAGCAGGTCACAGTGGGGTAAGAAATGCACATTGTAAGAAAGCAATAAAGCAACATGCACTCTTCTGCAGCTTGATCACTATCCTTCTTTTCAATGCATAAAAGGATTGGATCTCTCAGACCTGGGGATAGATATGTGCAGGGGAGGTGCTAGGTTCCCAGAAGACAAGAGACTGGGGCCAAACTGGTGCATTAATAGTGCGCCATTGCATACCCTAGGTTTTAAAGCAGAACTAACATCTCCTAATAATAAACCCCACTTGCTTTGCTAAGGACAGGCAATCATTATGGTCCAATGAATTTTCCCTTGTGCCTTTTGTTCAAAAGATAACAGCTTCAATCAGTCATGAAAGTCATATCCATGGAAGCAGACATGACAGTTGCTTGCAAAGACCACAATATCTGAAACTCTGCTCACTACACATGAAAACCTTTAAAGACTAGAGTGGTGCGCAGCTCAACACTTTTCCATGCTTTCACGTCCCTCTGGTTCTGGTTTGAAAAAATTATCAGCATCTCTCGTCGGCCTCCATGGATACCCGGAAACCGATTAAAGATATTATCTCTTGAACAATGTCACAAGGACCAAATTTATAGGGGTCATTAGAATTTTATGGCCATAGTAAGTCAAGTGGGTGTTATTCGAGGACTTTAGTGCTCTTTTAAGCAGGAGACCTGTAGTTTAGCCCCCTCAACCAGCATCCATCAATTCCTTTGAGTATACCTAAGGGGAGTTTGCATTGTTTATAGTATTTGTTTTAAAAATAAATGTATAATTCAGAGCATCACTGGAATATTACATTTTTATGGCCTACATGTGATCAAGATACCACAATACTATCTTCCAGACATACCCAGCTACTGTAAATGATTTGTTTGGGAATTATGGTTTATGATCATGAGAAAGGGATGTTCTTCTTCTTTATCTAAGTGAAGAAACACAAGGAAGTTCATAATGTACTAAGCAGGAACAGTCATTCTGGAGAAAAAACAACTGCACCATAGGGGACAATTAAAACCTCCTATTAATTTACATGTGTTTAGCTTTCTGGGGTTTAAAGTCCTATTTAAATCAATGGGAATTCTATTTGTCCCATATGATGCAGTTGGTTTATATCAGAATTGCTTCAGTTCCTTGTAGAACATGAACTTCAAGTAGTACAAAGGCTTATGGGAAATAATAACACCCAGAACATCATTCCAATACAAAAAAAAAAAAATACATTAAATGTGCTGAACTCTGGCCCTCGAGGGGAGCATCATGACAGAATTTAGGGATATTTTTGCTTGAACACTGGTGACTCAGTCATTTCCAGTGACCCATATGTGCTCAGATGTTGATATGTCTAAAATGTAGCTTGATGCGGCCCTTGAGAGCTGTAGACCTTTGCACCCCTCATTGTTCCATTACATGTTTTTGCTTGGTGACATGTAGACTGTTTCTCCATTCTCTTACCCTCTGCCAGGCTTACATGCACAGCAATTTCTCCACTAACCTTTCCTGTTAGAGAGCTGACTATTGACCTCTTGAGAATGTTTCTGTTTTCCCTTTTATTGCCTTTCTGCATAGTAAAATAATTTGTTTAGTGTCCCCTGACTTTGCCTATCCAATAAACTCCTTCCCTTCTCAAGAGAGCTGCAGAATGTTTAGTTGGCTTAACGGGCAATGGGAGCAGTGGGAATGCATCCTCAAAACAACTCCTATGAGCCTTTTTGGGGGCCCCCTTGGCTGGAATTCAGTCTGGTCTTCTCTGGCTCTGTGCTACGAATGACTGATTTGCATGGCTGTTCTTCATAAATCTGTTGTGTCATGTTTTCAAGTCCATAGAGGGTCTATGTGAAAGTGTATCTCACAGGAAAGGAAACTGTCCTGTGCAATTCAGCATAGATTCCCCATGATGTATTGGGGTTCTCCTTTCAGAGCCTTGTTTTGCTCCCCTCATGGTGTGCTTGTCTCATATTGCAGCTCCATATTAATCGGCAGGGGTTGATAGCTGCACTTCAGTGAAGCAGGATAAGTTCCTGCCTCATATTGCTTCCTTGGAGTCTTCTCAGGTGCAGTCTGTCAGTGAGAACAATCATACAGTTTTAATTTCCGGATTAACGTTATTCCAAACTGCCGTGAAATGACCTGCCTGTTGTGAATATTAAAATGGAGCTAATACCTTATAATAACTTAAGTGATTTTGTAAGCGCTTATATGTTATGTTAGCCATTTCAAAAAAAGAAAGCCTTTAGGAGATATTCAGCTTTGTTTATTTGGCAGTTTATGCAAATTAGAGAGTACTGACTGGCATATCAGCCAGATACTAACATTCCACACTGCTCTCCCTCCCGCCTACTACTTCCTAGCCTTTAAAGTGCTAGCTAATTTGCATAAACTGAAAGATAAAGCTACAGATATCATAAACTATTTTATATGAAGAATGGCTAATAAATAACATTATGTTATTTTTACAACCCTTTTAAAATCATGTAAGTAATTATAAGGTATTAGTTCCACTTTGACTCTTTATGCATCACTCATTTTTTTAATTTTACACTCATTTGGTCCTTAAAGAGTTAGATGGGCGCATAGACTCTGGCCCTGCTTAGACAAAAAAATTGCGCTATTGAAGGGTCTGGATTTACTGGGTCTTTCCTAGTGGTGTCTAACCTTTATCCTGACTAACCTGTTACATGCAGCATTACACTCCATTAGTAAACTGTTAATCCATGCAGTCACAACAGATAATGCATCACAACCCAGTTATCATCAAACAGTTAATTTAATCTCCTGGGCTTTTTATGCTGTCAGTTAACAATGATTATGGTAAGTAAAGAGTTGAAGAAGATATTGCAGTCAGACATCACAGTCAGACATGAGCAATAATACATTCCTGAAAAGGAAATTATATACTTTTTAAATATGAATATGTTTTAGGCTGACATCAGAAATGAGCACAGAAAACAACATCACATGCTGGTAAACATTCTTTTGATTGCCCAAAATGATATAAAAACAGTACATTACAAGCTAATCAGATGGATACCAGCATTACTTTCTTCCCTAAGACATCAACAGACAGTGGTGGCTTGCTGTTGGTGGTCTGAGACTTATATTATCCTCGCTTACTAAAGGTCAGTAAAAGCTGGAGGGCTATTCTTGCCCGACCCTTCCATCGGAGCATTCTTTAATCCTCCTGAGTGTATACACAATAACATTAATTTGAAATGACATGCAGAGAGCTTGATGTAATGCTATCTTGCACCCAAAAAGGATGATAGCATGTTAATAATATATGTCACTAGGTGGAAATCTTTCTACCAAGCCGGTGGTTCAAAACCCTGATTTTTGGACTACTTACGCGCTATGCTTGTTCCACTTTACATTTATACATAGGGCCTACTAGAGTATATAAAAGATTGTTGCAATTTTCGATCAAATCTACTGTGCCATACTAATGGGGATACAAATCCCCATTTATTGTATTGTATGTTCTGCACTTTGCTGATCTTCTTTAGCCATTAATAAAATGCTTGAATATTTATCTATGATTGACCATATTTCCATAATTGAGCTAGTCAATTAACCCTTTAGTGCAATGAAAGGGTTAAATGCACTAAAACAAACAGTTTAGAGATGTCTTGTAGAGCACAAAGTCCTGCTTAATGCATGAGTCACATACTGTGCGTCTATGGGCCATATGTTCAAAGAAGTAGCGAAATAGCTTTTGTCGTTTGTAACGACTTTTCAAACTACAGTGTCATTGGGATCATTAATATTTTCAGAGAGTGTCGGTTGTGATTGAAAATATGTCGTTTGTCCTGACTGAAATTGTCTTAAAAAATGTCTTAACTAATAACAAAAATGTCTTTAAAAATGTCTTAACTAATGACAAAAATGTCTTAAAAAAAGTCTTAACAAAAAAAATGTCTTTAAAAATGTCTTAACTAACGACAAAAAATGTCTTAACTAAAGACAAAAATTCTCACATTCAGAACACATTTCCTCCACTTTTTTCTTAACGTACAAATTTTGTCTTTTGAAAGACATTTTTTTGTCGTTAGTTACGACAAATTTTCGTTTCCTCTATACGACACTGGAGAATAGTTTAGCCACGCCCCTTTGTCCGTCAATTCTGGAGTTGTGTCGTACACAACGGACATTACTAGTTTTTTGTCGTATACTCTATAGAAAATATGTCGTTCATGCATTCAATTACTTATTTTTGTCTTTCATACAACATTTTTTTGTCGTTATCCCTTTGAACATACGGCCCTATGTCTATATCCAAGGAACTGACTAATGCATGCCAATCAATTGATGGTATGTGTATGTATTTAACTGATGTATGCTTGCACTTGCTCACTGATTAGTAAACTAGTACAATAAATGATCTAACCATTCATAAATATGAGACTGGATAATATCTAAGGAAATAAAAAGGAAGAGATAGCATAAGCTAAGAATTAAATAATTTGGACCTTATGTGTAAATCCAAAGCAGAACAATTCTGGGGTATACCGGATGCACTATAGGGGACACAAAAGCATTTAAAAAATTGTTTTTGAAATAAATATAACTTTTAAACTCTTGAATGCCTGAGAGGTCTCCAGCTTGTTGATTTTGCAGTGTGTTACATAACTCTTTACAAGCCCTACTTAAGTAAATGTGTTTGTCCTACAAGCCCATATGCCTAACACATGCTGTAATCTCAACTCTCAATGGCCAGATCTATCCAGTGCACATTCTTATGGATTAACCTCTAACACAAGTAAACAGAAAAACAAACAGCACCTGGGGGTAATGAACCAATCAGTTTAATTTAACAAGGGCAACAAACAAGTGTCAGAGAATGGTCACATGTAAATGGGGTGACAGGGAAACACTGTCGTGATTCCTGCCTATTACATGCACTTCAGCAGATGAAGGCATGAAACGCATCAGAGTTTTACCCACCTTCACTAAAAGTGAGCACTCTCTGACAGCTAGCGTTGCAAAGATTTGAGTACCCCTGCTATTGTCTTATGCTGTAATGGGGGAGGGGCATGTGGCTCCCCAGCTGGAAATGGCTAGCTGGGGATGATGTCTGTTAGCCTGTAACAACAGCTGCAGAGCTACAGATTCCCCGACCTTGTGTTGAAGAAGCCTTGTACTAGAGCTGTCTGTACAATATTTATAGATTTTTCCTTCTGTTTGCAGCACGTGGCTTTGTGAGCGAAGATGAGTATCTGGAAATCACAGGGATCACCAGGGAGCAGTCGGGACAATATGAATGCAGTGCATCCAATGACGTGTCGGCTCCTGACGTCCGGAAAGTGAAAGTGACAGTTAATTGTGAGTGTGAACACTTTTTAAAGAACTAATTAACTAGTGTTTAATTATAAAGGATTTGTTAATATTGGGTGAGAAAAACACATACAGGAGACATTACTGCTATTGCAAATATACTGGCTCACCACTGAAAATGTAATAGCTAACTTAAAGGATTAGTAAACACAAATAAACAAATAAATAAATATATATGTTTGTATGGTTTTTCCTGTTGAGTAAAACATTGATACTCCTAGTGCTGGGAGATACATATTTCCAGAGTTATTACTATTTAAACTCTTCTGTTATTACATTAGCAGTGCCCTCTAGTGGTCAGTTTCAAGTTATTTTGTTTTCTGTGAAATGTGAGTCACTGACAATCAGATTTCCATGGAGTGTGATAGGAACTGCTGAGTCATGCTTTCATTTTGAACTTTCAGGAAGTAATCACACTGTAATTCACTTCCTGATAATCTGAACTGTTATAACATTTGAATAAAACAAATGATAGTGGTAGAGGTACATTTGCTTTACTCAACAGTGAAAGCCCAATGACATGTAGTTTTAGTAAACTCATTTCAAAGATCTGTCAACTATTTTTTTACTTTTAAAAAGTGGTAGTAAGATCTATCTATCTATCTATCTATCTATCTATCTATCTATCTATCTATCTATCTATCTATCTGGGTGGCCGGACCCACAACAAAGCTCATTCTATGAGTGAACACCTCATACAAATATTAGCAGACTGTAGCACTTCACAGGACTTGTCAATGTGGCAAAAGAAATTCTTACATTATAGAATGGCGTTTCAGCACTACACTTGTGCCTTTATCAAGATAATCTTAACAAACCACCCACTAAATACCCAAAATTCAGAAAATAAGGAAAATAGAATACCAGTCTTGGCGTTCACTAATTTGTTCACTAGCCTATTGTGAATCGGATCATCCAGTAGTGAAGCTATATATGTGGTATAGGCTAATTCACAATATACCAAAGAAGTTAGCTCAATCAATGTCCTGTTGAGTAATACAAGGTACATTCCCAGGTATTGATGCTTGTTTTTATTAAACTGACATTTTCTATTGTGGACAGTAGGTGGAGCTGTTCCTATCACTTATTATATGGAGCCAGAGTTACTGACTCAAGCTCACCCACAGAGTACATTATAAAAAAATGGATGCCTTTTGTAATAATATTTATAATAATAACAATAATAATAATAATAATAATATGTTTGTGCTTAAATACATTTTGAAAGAAAAATCTCCCAGCACTGGAAGTGTCCTTGTTTTGTTAAGAAGGAAAATAATTATAACATTGTGTCTGGTTCTTAAAAGGTTAATTGTTATTTTATTGTTCTCTATATTGTGTATGTAGCAGTTAAGCCTTAGATAAGTTCATTTCAGCTCCCCAACAACTACAGTCTATTTACAAAGAGAAGGGAGTTTGCTGAACATTGATTTTAGTAATCTGTACTTCCCATGCTCTGATCACCCTTCTTCATTGCTTGAGAACAGTTGGATAGATTTGCTCTCCAATCTCCATTAGAAAAGCTGAATAAGAGCATCTAAAATGAAACAGACTGAACCTCTGCCAATAATCCTCAAACCCTGTGTAGGTGAATTACCCATGATTTAAAGGAACACTAACACCAACAAATAAAACATACAATATACTTACAGCTAGTTTATTTTAAAAATATTCATATTTTACATCCTAAACTGTCTTTTTAAAACATGTTTGAATTGTCCTGTTCAGAGAGCATTTCTTTAATGTTGTTTGTGGTGTTTACATTGCGAGATACTACTAATGTAAGTTAATTACTTGTGATTAGTTCCTGATGCTATTTTATCTCAGCCCATTCACAGATAATTCTGGACAGTCAGTGGGAGCCTTGGTGCCCTGGACAAGGCAGGAATATATGCTCCTTCAGAGCATATGTAAGACTAGATTTTAGGCCTCAGAAAACAATTAGGGATTTTTTTCAGATACTAGCATGTGCAGAGTATTTATGGGTATGTATATAACCTCAGTTCATTTTAGGTGTTAATGTTCCTTTAACCCCTTCACGCTGAGTGATGGACCAAATCCGTCACAAATTCCTGTCTTTTAAAGGGATAGTAATGTTTCATAATAAAAGCAGCTCTAATTAATCATCAAAGTATTTGGACTTTGGAGAGTGTTATTTCAATTCTGTCAGAGTTGTAGTTCCAGAGTAATTCAATGACAAAGTGTCCCCCTCCGCCCCTTTTACTGATGTCACACTGTTCAGCCACAGCAGAAAGGAGGTGCCCAGGTAGACTGCAGAGAGGGACAATCTTCAATTAAGATAAGGGAATAACCTGAAATGCTTGTCAAGGGGGGCAGGGATTTCATTGTTTTCATAGGAATAAGAGTGTCCCCTTCTGTTATCTGTCTGGTCTATAGACTGCATTCCACATCTGAGAAGAGATTGCTTACACTACGTAAAAGGGGCGGGAAGGGAAACTTTGCTTGTGAATATCTCAGAAACCATAAAGGTTTGAGAGATAAGACTTATATCATTCTTCATGTTTTTTTAATGCCTTCAAAATAAAATAAAGTTAAAATGAAGTATTACTAGCCCTTTAAGTATGGGTGATGGACCTGGTCTGCCATGGACTTCCTGATGACAGCGTGCCTCAGGATGCACTGTGATCGTACTGGGGAGGATGTGACTGACGGTAGATGTAATCAATACTACCAAAGCCCTCATCACTAAGATGTTAAGGCAGTGGAATCTCAATATATTTTTTGCTGTAGGCATCCTTAAAGGGATAGTAATGTTTTAATTATATAAAAAGTAATATTGTAGACCATAAAATAAGAAATCCATCAATGCAATTCCTATCTCTCAAACCTTTATGGTTTGAGAGATAGAACGGTCTAAAGTTCCCTTCTCCTGACGTCAGCTGCAAGCTGACAGCAGGAGTTTCTGGTCCAGGGACCGATGGGTGGCTCTTCAGCAGAGCCAAAATAGCGCAATGTAAAAAGAAATACTTCATTGGAACAGTCTTTTTTAGACTATTACAAAGCAGTATTTCTTTTTAAATTGCGCTATTGCAGCTCTGCTGAAGGGCCTCCTTGTGTCAGCTGATACGGATCTCCTTCTGTCAGCTTTACATCTGACATCAGGGAGAGGGGAACTTTAGAACGCTCTATCTCTCAAACCATAAAGTTTTGAGAGACAGGAATTGCATCAATGGATTTCTTATTTTATGGTCTACAATATTCCATTTTATATAATTAAGACATTACTTTCCCTTTAATGGGCAATCTGTAATTGTCAGGACAACCTTAACATTGTTCAGGTCATTACTGAAGGTAAACATATATAAACTTATTCTTAGGTCTTTCAATCCAAATGACAAAAACTAGAATATTGTGCATAAAACTTTACAGAAATATATTTCTCTATCGTCCAGTACAGGTTACTAGTAACTTTGGGTAGGCAATCTGCCCCTTTAATTAGGCAGGAACAATTCTAGAAGTGAATGCAGGGGGTGGAGCCTACCTTCCCTCCTTGGCTGCAGCTAGCCAGTCAGCTCCAGTAAAATGTGTTCCTTGGTGAAAACAGGCAAGAGAACAGTTTTGCTATAGTTTTAGCTAATTTTTTATTTTTCTGTTAGATATGGAATACCACAATTAGGAGGATTACCATAACTGACAGTGCCCTTAGATGTGGCTAGCTCAGTATCCAGGTGCTTTTTGTGGACCTTAAGCCCTGGGGGGAAAATCCTGGGTTCAAGTTCTTTCTTCAGAAGTTGCCCACTGAGGCTTCTTCTTAATACATGGTTATCTGAAGACAGAAGATCTGCAGGAAAGGTGAGCAATCCTTTGAGTGCTGCAGGTCCACATGTCCTACAGTGCCCCTCCGCCCAGGAGTTTTTCCTTTGGAGTTCTTGTTGCACACTCCTGCACTCATTGGGTTTATCTGTATGTCTGTTGGGTGTTTTTGAGCAAGTTTCTGTGGTAACTTAACCCCTTAGCTGCTGGTTTTGCATCTTTTGGGGGGTTATTGGCACTTTCACTACTGGGTTCAGTGTGTTTTTGGGGGTTTGCTAACATGTTCTAGTGATGTTTCATGTAATTTTATTTCACAGTTTCAAGTTTGCAAAATTTGTGTGCGCGCTTTACCGCATAGACGCCATTGCTCCATTCACTTCTATGGGACTGTACAGTTTGGGACATATCTCTGCAACCGCTCAACGTAGAGACCTCAGAGATGGCTCGTTTTAATTGTCTGCCCTTGCTTTGTCATCCGGTTAACGTTTTATGTGTGTTGGGGGGCTCAGGGGACTTCAGGCACTGTTGTGGCACTTTTTCTGAGAAAACTACATTTCCCATGAGAGCTTGCTTCGCGCACTCGTTTCTGATTGGCTCCGCAGCTGCAGCCATTTTGCTCCTCATGTCATTCATGGTTACCTAGAGAATTCTCAGGTAATTTTTGCCCAGCATGTTCTTATGTCCCTGAGTCTCTCCCAGGGACCTCCAGCCATGCATTAGAGCCAGCTTGGGTGCAAGAGTTCAAGGCTGCTACTACAGACCTCCGGTCTACATTGCAACACTTTCCATCCCAGTTACAGGGGGTCTTCCAATCCTGGCAGACCCCTTCCTCCATCAGATCTTCCCTGCCGAAACCGTAAGGAGTACCTGATGTATCAGATTCCTCTGAGGAAGAACTGTTGGTGGACTCGGATGCTTAGGAATGTTCTGCTTTGGGCTCCTCTCAGTTTTTTGGGGACCCCTTTGAGGCTGATCCTGATCCCTCAGCTGGGGGCTTGATCAGCCTAAACATTCCCTTAGTTCAGGTGGTTTCTTCGGATCCCTCTGATGTATTTCAGGAGCCTAAAAAGCCCTATACTTGTTTTCCACCTAACCCCACTCTTGACCGCCTTGTGTCTGATGAGTGGAAGTCTCCGGACAGGAAACCTTCTGTTTCCATGAAATTTGCCAAGCTTTACCACTTCTCTGAGGCAGTTCTTGCTCAGTGGGTTCATCCCCCCCAAAGTGGATGCTCCTGTCTCCAGGTTATCTAAGTCCACTGCCTTGCCAGTTGCTGATGCTTCTGCTCTGAAAGACTGGACTGACAAGAAACTTGAGGTCTCCCTCAAGTCCATTTTTGCCACTGCTGGTACTTCCACGCGTCCAGCGTTCACTGCGGGCCATTGCGGTCTGGACTGACCAGCTCAACCTGGCTGTCCATCAGGGTGCTCCTACTTCGGATATGTTGTGGCTTCTTGCCAACATTTCTAAGCACTATGTTTCTGCTGCCTTATTTGATGCCATCTGTTTGGTGGCACAGGTTTCCACCTTTGCTTTCATTGCCTTTTCAAGCCACCTTTTTGTTTGGGCCAGATCTTAAGGATCTGATTAGTGAGGCCACAGGGGGCAAGAGCACCCTTCTGCCTATGGTCCTCAGGAAGAAGACGCCTCTCAAGTGTAATCGGCTTTTTCGTTCCTTCCAGACTGAGACACGTCTGGTGAACCAGGTGGTTCCCTCAGCTCTGCCTTCCTCCTTCAAGCCCAAACAGCAATGGAAGCCTAAGGTCTCCTCCAAGCCTAAGGCTGCCAAGCCTTCTTCGGCATGACTCGCCGAACCCAGGTCCCCACTCGGCTGTGGGTGGCTGTCTGTGTCACTACCACAGCGTCTGGGAGGATTCAGTGATGGACCAATGGGTTTTACAGGTGGTAGTGGAAGGGTACAGGATCCCTTTCATCTCTCTTCCTCCCTTTTGTTTTTTCCCCTCTCATACGCCCCAGGGCGCAGAGAAATGCCGTTTGTTCAGTGGCGCTATCCAGGCCCTTCTGGACAAGGATGTTCTGGAACCTGTTCCAATTCAGGACAGAGGTATGGGTTTTTACTCAAACCTCTTTGTGGTCTCCAAGAAGGATGCGGCTGTCGTCCCATTTTGGATTTGAAGGATCTCAATTCCTTTGTGATAAAGACTCATTATCACCAGGAGTCCCTAAGGACGGTGATTGCTGCTATGTCCCCTGGGGAATTCCTTGCCTCTCTGGATCTTCAGGACGCGTATCTACACATCGCCATTCATCCAGAGAGTCGGCAGTATCTCAGATTTGCCTGCGACCAAGGGTACTTTCAGTTTTCAGTTCTTCCCTTTGGTTGACTATAGCTCCTCAAGTCTTCAACCTTGTCTTTGGAGCTTTAGTATCCATCCTCTATCGGGACGGCATCAGAGTTATTCCATACATGGACGACCTGCTTCTGAAAGCCCCTTCTGCGGAACTTCTTCATCAGCAGGTTCAGGACTGCATTCATGCTCTCACCCATCATGGGTGGATCATCAGCATGGACAAGTCAGATCTTATTCCATCCCAGTGTCTGGTCTTTCTGGGCCTTCTTTTTGACACTCAGCAGAGCATGGTGTTTCTCACAGATGAGGTGGCTCACCAGATCTCCCACAGGGTTTCTGCTGTTCTGGCTCACGATCCAGTTCCAGCCAAGAAGCTGTCCTCTCTTGTGGGGAAATTCATCTCCACCATAGAAGCGGTTCCATTTACCATGGCTCACACCAGGGAACTCCAGAGGTTTGTGATCCAGGTGTGCAAGGGTCAGCTGGACCTTCTGAAGATATCAGTATCCCTCCCTCTTCATGTGGAACTGAGTTTGTCATGGTGGCTCAACCTCTCAAATCTACTGAAGGGCAAGCCCTTCCTGGTATCCTTCTGAACCATGGTGACGACAGACGCCAGCCTCTCTGTCTGGAGAGCGGTCCTGGGTCGCCTGAGTGTTCAGGGTCAGTGGTTTCTGGAGGAATCTCTCCTTCCTATCAACGTGTTGGAGCTTTGGGCGATATTTCATGTCTTTCGCCATTGAACACCCCAGCTGGAAGAATGCCTAGTCCGGGTCCAGTCTGACAATGCCACGGCCGTGGCTTACACAACAAGCAGGGCAGAACAAGAAGTCTCGCAGCTTGGTTAGTGGTCAAGGCTATTTTGTCCTGGGCAGAAGAACATGCCATATCTGCAGTGCACATTCCTGGTGTAGACATAGTCATGGCAGACTTCCTCAGTCGACACACGCTAGACAGTGGAGAGTGGGAACTGCACCCAGAGGTGTTCTCCCTCATTGTTCAGAAGTGGGGTCTTCCTTGCATTGACCTGATGGTGACAAGACACAGCCGGAAGGTTCTGAGGTCCTGCTCTCACTGGAGGGATCCTCTAGCTCTAACGGTGGATGCCATGTCCATTCCTTGGTTATTTCCTCTGGCTTACATCTTTCCTCCCCTCCCCATGTTGCACAGGGTGTTACGGAAATTGAGACTGGAGCGCTTTCCAGTCATTCACTGATTGCTCTGTACTGGCCTCACCAGGCTTGGTTTCTGGAGCTCCTGGATCTGTCCGTGGCGGAGCCATTCTGGCTCCCTTGCCGTCCGGATCTTCTTCTACAGGGTTACCTGTGGAAGGAGGATGTTCATCGTCTAGCTTTGACGGCTTGGGAATTGAATCCTCAATACTGAAGAAAAGGTTTTTCTTCTGGTGTGGTGGCTACTATGCTTATTGCCCACAAACCTGTTTCTTCTAAGGCCTACCATAGTGTCTGGTCGACCTTTCTCTCTTGGTGTGCTGATAGGGACCTTTCTCAGGAATTTGATCTGCCTACAGTCCTAGCCTTCTTGCAGGACAGTGCTCAGTTTGAGTTCCCTTAAGGTTCAGACTTCTGCTCTCTCTGTTTTATTTCAGAGATGCATTGCTATTCTTCCTTATGTCAAGGTTTTCTTCCATGGTGTTGCTCATACTTGTCCTGTGTTCAAGACACCTGCTCCTCAGTGGGATCTTAACTTGGTTTTAGGCATCCTTCAGCGCCCTCCCTTTGAGTCCTTGGCTACTATTCCTCTACGCCTGCTGACGTGGAAAATGGCCTTTCTCCTGGCGATCGTGTCTGTTCCCATGTTGCAGAGTTACATGCTCTGTCTTGTAGACCACCCTTTTTGGTGTTTCACAAAGACAAGATGGTGCTTCACACTTTGCAGGAGTTTCTCCCGAAGGTGGTCTCTGAGTTCCACATTAATCAGGAAATTGTGGTGCCTTCTTTCTGCCCTGACCCTACCTCTGACAAGGATAGGGATTTCCACTTGTTAGATGTGGTGCATTGTCTCAAGTTTTATGTACATCGCACTGAGTCCATTAGACAGTCTAACGTGCTGTTCATCATTCCTGAGGGTCCCAGGGCACGGAGACCTGCATCCAAAGTGACTATTGCGTCTTGGATCAAGTCCACTATTCGTAAGGCCTACGAGCTAAGTAAGAAGCCTGTTCCCTTTCGGGTCACGGCACATTCAACTAGATCTATTGGAGCTTCTTTGGCTTAGAAGAATCAGACCTCTGCTAATCAGTTGTGCAAGGCTGCCACTTAGTCGTCTGTGCACACCTTTTCGAAGCACTACCGTGTTGATGTTCTGGCATCGGCTGATGCCAGTTTTGGGAGGAAGATCCTGGAGGCAGTCTTGCCTGTCTAGGATCTTCTTCGGTTCTTTGGTGCTTCCTTCACTTTTGAGCCCTGTTGGCTCTAGTTTAGTGTGCTGTGTAACAGTTGGGGTGTTTTTACCCCTGTGCAGTGTCCGTTGACACTTCATTTGTTTCTGTTGGGCTGTCTCTGATCTCATGGTTCATATCTGCTCTGGTGACTTTGGGAGCCTTGCGCTTGGTCCTTGCCTTGTATACTTCTCTGGCACTTGGTTAAAAAAATCTAATTACCGTCTGTTTTCTTTAGCATAATGGGCCATATCCACCAACTACACCATAGAGTTTGAACTGAAAATTCTGCAAATTCACATTGATTTAAATTGGATCTCGCTTTACAATGCACTCCTCTATCATTCAAATTGTGAAAAGTCCAATTTAAAGAGATGATAAATTTCACCCTCCACCATAGTGCAATTAGTTTGTTCCAGGATGAGGTCTGAGGAATGAGGTCTAAAGACACATCTTAGATCTACGGCCAGACTGTATTAACATTTTGAGTACCAGAGGCGTATGCAATGCCTTGCCTCACAATGCTTTGCATACTCACCTGGCACTCAAAGCATTTGGCTATAGAATCTGCTCTGCTACAGGTCATAAATGGGAGTGAAGTAAATGTATGCGATCAATGGTGCGTAATAAAAATAATGTTTGACTCAGCATGAGCAGGTGCAATATGGGACAATTAACTGTACATGTTCTGGGGGGAGATGCACTATGTTGTGATAAAGAGGCGATAAATAAGAGATGACTTCTCCAGTGATCACTTCTCCAAGCCCTGTGCTATTTTATGGAGCCTATGCACTAAGACCGCTCCTACTTGAGAAATCAGTGCATTGGCTCCATAGAATAAAGAAGGAACTGGAGAGGTTACATCACAGAAGAAGTTATTTCCACTTCTTTTTCACACCTTAGTGCACCTTCCCCTCTGGTCTGTTGTATATTATCTCTTAGGTCTGGATTCCATTGCAACTTTATTTATCATATCAAAGTCATTACAGAACCCAGGTACATAAAACAGGTACAAGATTAACCATTTGATTGCCAGAGGGGTATACCTCTGGCACTCAAAGAGTTAGCTTATTCAAGAAACATCAGTCAGTATATACAGAGGTGTTGATCAAGAACAACTTGGAAATAATTGAGATGGAAATCTTTTGCATTATAACTCAGGTTATTGTAATGAAGGAACAGGATGCATTTGGGAACAAACCATATACAAGATATGGAACAAAAAAAGTTGATTGATATAAATGGTTGTTTTAACCCCTTGCATGCTAGAGAGGACTCCAGCACATTGCATCACAATACGTTGGAGACGCATTCAAGGGGGGGTAATAGAGTTATTTAAAACAGTATGGATTTTTATTTGCCCCCTATGGTGAAGTTGGTTTTCTCCAGGACTGTATTACATTTCTTAGTACATTAAACTCAATGGTTTGATCTTCAAATTTCCCAGTAGACTTCAATAGGAATCCGTGGCATGAAATCAATGATATCAATTATCAGCTGCAATGGAATCAAAGCCTTTGGCTAAAATGAAATCAACTTCCTGGGTCAAGACATGAAAACAAATATGCAAAACCGACACAGGCTACAAATCCCAAATGGAAGACTTGTAAAATGGATAACAGGAAAGGGCAATTCTTCCCTTGGTAAAAGCCATTGGGTAGGTGAAGGTAATGGTTGAATGTGTTAGTCACAGTGCAATAGACACACAAAAAAACATAGGACTGTATGTTCAAAATGAAAGTAGAGGCGTTCTGGGGCAAACCATTTGCAGTATAGGGAGAACTAAAAATTCCAAATATTTCCATTGATTCTCAATGCATTGAAAAACTCACTAGCATTCAAGACCTTGCATTCAACTCATTCAAGTCCCCCCCCCAAAAAAAAGTCCTGTTTTGTAGAGTTTAAAATATTAATCAATACGATCCAACCCTATCTCTCAAACTGCTAAGGTTTGAGAGATATAGGGATTCAAAGTTCCCCCCTCCCCTTCTCCTGATGTCAGTATCTAGCTGACAGCAGGAGATTCCGGTCCGGGCACCAGTAGGCGCTCTGCAGCAGAGCCGGAATCGCGTTACTTAAAGGGGAACTTTCACCCCTTAATAACTAAAGCTCCCCTTACTGCTGACCTGGCGACTAGCTGCTTAGTAGCGCTAGTCGCCAGAAAACTTACCCCGTTCTCAAGATTTCGCCGTTTGAAAGGATCAGGAAGCACGGACGTCTCTTCACAGTGACGTCCGTGCGCCTGCGCTGTCAGTCCCTTGTGCACCGTACGGTGCACAAGGGACTGACAAGGGACTGACAGCGCAGGCGCACGGACGTCACTGTGAAGAGACGTCCGTGCTTCCTGATCCTTTCAAACGGCGAAATCTTGAGAACGGGGTAAGTTTTCTGGCGACTAGCGCTACTAAGCAGCTAGTCGCCAGGTCAGCAGTAAGGGGAGCTTTAGTTATTAAGGGGTGAAAGTTCCCCTTTAAAAAGTGTGCTTGCAAACCAGGCACACTTTTTAGACCTTTCCAATGAACGAATTCTTTAGCAATAACGCAATTTCGGCTCTGCTGCAGTGCCTCCTCGAGTCATATGACTCGATTCTCCTGCTGTCATCTTTACAACTGACATCAGGAGAAGGGGAGGGAGGGGGGAACTTTGAATACCTATATCTCTCAAACCATAGCGCTTTGAGAGATAGGGTTTGGAGTGTATTAATTAATATTTTAAATTCTACAAAACAGGACATTTTTTGAGGGGGGACATTACTGTCCCTTTAACATCTCCTTTACAGTGCATATGGTTTGTCCCTGAACTCCTCCACTTTTCTTTTGAATACACAGCCCAATTAATACTGTGAATACTTTGCTTTGCTACTTTTATGGAATTAGGTCCTATTAGGTTCAATGGCACATCACTTCACAGTTAGCTATAAACATACCTGGGACATCTCCGGATCTGCTCAGAGACTCTGGTTTTTACACTTTATTACTGGGTCTCCGGAGACAGAGGCTCATTCTGTAGTGGTGGTGAGTTTCCATTGAAACTCTGTCTACTTCTCATCCTTCCCACCCTGTCTTCCCACTTCTCTTCCTTTCCACCCTATTCTTTGCACTTCACATCCACTACCCGCCCACTTTATGACACAATGTTGGTAAGTCCCACCCTTCATATTAAGCCCCACCCCCTTTATGCAGCGAATCACATAATTTACACCTTCTACCCCCACCCCTTCCCTGTCGGCAGCATATAAGCCCTCTCTGGAGGCTCAAAGGCAGCATGTTCCCAGGTATGGCCATAAACAAGCAACATCCATGCTCTCACAGTAGAAAAGGGAGGTCTGCTTAAAAGTGTTGTTCTCAACCAGGGTGCTGTGGCATGCCCCTGTGACATGCCTCTTTTTTTCTACAATGATTTTGATAAAGTGAGTGATGCAGTTCAAATGCATATTTTTATGAAAAGTGTTATGCACAATATGAATATTTTGTTATTATGATTGAGAGACATTAGACTAACTGTATATGTATGTTCTATACCGTTCATTATGGCCTTGATGTATAATGCAAAATGTAAGGGGGTGCATTAAGCAAAAAAGAAAAAAAAAAGATTGAGAACCAGTGACTTAAAGGAGTACTAACACCGAAAAATGAAACTAGATTATATTCACTTAGATACCCTGCATTCCAAAAATAACATCTGTAAAAATGAACTGTTATCTGAGGCCTAAAATCTAGTCTGGTAGAGGAACTATTCAAGCGTTGTGCTGGAATCCAAGACCTCACTGTCATAGTAATCTTCATACTGTCCCTTAGAAGTGATATTGCAAGATTGTCTGTACAACTTGTTAATGAAAGGCTTTCTGAAAAGTGGGTACTTTTGTAGCTTTTGTCTTTCATCATAAACTGGGCTACCTCTGGACCTGAATTAATCCCTTAACAACATATGACGTGCCAGGACTGTCATGCTGCTCTCCCATCCCAGAATGCACTGCATAAAAAAGTTCTGTGTTCCTCTAGGGACACCCACCCCCACATCAGGTGGTGTTAAGTGGTTAATTAAAGTTGATAACTTTATCACTATTTTTTTCTCGTAGATGTCTATTAAAGTCCATGAGGAAAGTTTAAGATAAAGCCAGTGAAAAAGTTATTACTTTCTATGGAATCCAGCCCAAAAGTATACAGATATTGATTGTTTAATGCCAGAGGGGGTATGTAATTCATTCCTCACCAGTATGGCAAAGGGTTAAAACACATTTAGTATTAAACTATAAGGTTCTAACAAGCAGCCGCTGAATGGAATTAGATTATAAATGAATGGATATAATCTAACTTAATTTTTAGGTGTTCGTGTAATCGATGATCAGATTGATAGTATGTTGATTGCTTTGGGATACACCTTTAATGGGAATGAGACATTTATACCTCCATTTATACAATAAATGTTCAATAACTTGATTGCATCACTGTTCAGTAACATTACTCAGAAAATATGTACACAATAAATCTCAACTAATTTATTTGGGATTCAATGTTATGTTTATGTTATTTAACTCCAGGAAATTGATGAAACTAGCATATTGCTTGAAAAAGCTTTTGTTTTTCTTCTTCTAACACTGAAGTCTTGATAAATAACATCTTATGTCACAGATTAACAGTAGAAATATTTAATGAATTAAAGCAACTAAAAATACCCTGTTGAGTATGGAGTAACATTTAGGCCAAAATCCATGAAGCCATAAATGTCTCAGTGCACAATAAAACAGATTCCCTTACCTATTCATCAATCTCTGTATCATATCTGGCCATTGAGTGTTCATTCAGGGAGTGATGGCCAGGTAGATCTGATAAGTAAATTATGTAGCTTCAAGTTGTCAGATCCTATCACAGGCAGTGGGAGTAAACACACGCATATACATATGTATGCATATGTATGTGATTATCCCTGGAATGGCACTGCTTACTTCATTATTTGTCTTTTTTTCCATGATTTATATATGAAGGGCAGGGCAGTGCTATCAATGATTGATGAACATCCACTGGTATCCATCAATGGTCATGTTGAAAAGCTGGCGAAGGGCAGCATATCTAAAACAAATCTGATCTGCTTTTCCTGCAGATTGCTGAATTCCAGCCTCAGTATAAAAATATTTTCATATTTCCACAGAACTTAAGATCTTGACAATTCTTTGTTCTGTGCTTCAGTATGCTGCAGCTACTAATTGTATGCACTGCTGTGCAAGAAATCTTGCTTCCCCAGCATACTGAAAGACCACACACTTGGATCGATCTATCTATCTATCTATCTATCTATCTATCTATCTATCTATCTATCCAGGGCTGAATTTCCCAATAGGCAGACTAGGCAAATGCCTAGAGCTCCAAATTTTGAGGGGTGCCTCAGCTATGCTGGCCACACCCACATTCTGAATTGTGGGTGGGACCAGAGCAATCTCTGTATCCATGCAGTAGCTTATACACCCCTTTACAGGCTATTATTTAAACCCTTGGATGCTAGTGAGATGCATTGGAGAGCAACCAAGGGGTTAAAGCTTTTATGTCCTTGATTGTTGTAGGCCGAAGGTATATTCTGTGCCAGGAAACAGTGGATGAGACTGGTGGTGTGGTGATGTGATGAGTGGGTTGTGGCTATGGGCGGAGTTAAGGGTGCCCAGAGTGCCTTGCCTAGGGGATCCTGGAATGCAAATCCGGCAATCTATCTATCTATCTATCTATCTATCTATCTATCTATCTATCTATCTATCTATCTATCTATCTATGTGTGTGTTTATAATTCTAAGAACACAGAGCCTTGGTGTCTCTTGCTATGCCTTGGAAGAAGCATTAATGCTAAATGTGTGTCAGAATTTTTTTTTTATTTTTTATGATTATGATTTTTTTTGCTGTCAGATTTTGCTTGCTATACTGATAAATATTTAGTTCTTATGGTCAAATAAGTTGACTTTTCATCGTGCAGTGTATGTTGATCCTGTTGATGCCCTTTAATTTGAGTTCTATATCTCCATGAGCATTTATTGTTTGGTCTGTTTATAAGCTACTGCTTCAATGCAGTCATGCTTTGACCTCAAGCCTTGGGATATTCTTTGCATTCACACATCACTATCAGCATTATACCACTGGATGTTATGATATCTGCCTATTAACATAAAATCCTATAATTTTGGAAGTATTAGTATGCTCTGACTT
This sequence comes from Rhinophrynus dorsalis, assembly GCA_037306005.1. NCBI lineage: Eukaryota > Metazoa > Chordata > Amphibia > Anura > Rhinophrynidae > Rhinophrynus > Rhinophrynus dorsalis. The sequence goes on from CM074724.1 coordinate 153,527,028, forward strand.
TTGAGGTTTGATATTGATGATTTTTTGGGGGGAGATGACATATTGACAGCTTTTTGTCTTATTTTTCTTTTTGTTGTACTTTTTAATATATAATGTATGGAAAGCCAGTTTGTGCCCCAGCAACATTTACATATCATACTCCCATATGCATTAGTCATGTTTAGAAGTTTTCAATAAAACGTAGATTTTATTATTTGACTAGTATTGAAGGCCTGTGTACAAGGGCCAAAGTGCCACCTAGCGGCCTCGGCCGCTGCACTGGAGCCGGGAGCGGAGATACGCAGTGGGCCGTTTGGAGCGCCCCACTCTGGATCAGCCGTGCCTCAGACTGAAGGCCGGCGCATTCGTCTCTAATGCGCATGACTGCATCGTTCAGGCAGTCTCTACTGCGCATGTGTGGTTACGCACACAGAATTATATATATTGATTGTTTTACTTATGTATTTTTAGTACATCTAGGTGCCCACTCTGAGTGCTAGTTCAGCAGGGGTTTTTTTTCACTGTGTGTGTGTTTGTGTGTTTAAGAAATTAGGCTTCCAGCGGCAACCATATTCCATACCAGCATTACAAATGGCCAGAGGGACACTTTTGTTTATGGTGGTGTTTATGGGGGTGTGGCTGATGGCCGGGGCATTACAGAAAATTTTTAGGTTATTTCAAGACCTATTGACACCTCGTTGAGTAACTGAACAAATTATTTACAGCAAGACTGAAGTATTTTATTGACACAGACTAATTTAGAAACACATATATTGAAGATTAACTACCCATTTACAGTGAGGGAAAAATTATTTGATCCCCTGCTGATTTTGTACGTTTGCCCACTGAAAAAGAAATGATCAGTCTATAATTTTAATGGTAGGTTTATTTGAACAGTGAGAGACAGAATAACAACAAAAAAATCATGGAAAATGCATTTCAAAAAAGTTATAAATTGATTTGCATTTTACTGAGTGAAATAAGTATTTGATCCCCTATCAATCAGCAAGATTTCTGGCTCCCGGGTGTCTTTTATACAAGTAACAAGCTGAGCTTAGGATCACTCTCTTAAAGGGAGTGCTTCTAATCTCCGCTTGTTACCTGTATAAAAGACACCTGTCCACAGAAGCAATCAATCAATCAGATTCCAAACTCTCCACCATGGCCAAGACCAAAGATCTGTCCAAGGATGTCAGGGACAAGATTGTAGACCTACACAAGGCTGGAATGGGCTACAAGGCCATCGCCAAGCAGCTTGGTGAGAAGGTGACAGTTACAGTTGGTACGATTTTTCGTAAATGGAAGAAACACAAAATAACTGTCAGTCTCCCTCGGTCTGGGACTCCATGCAAGATCTCACCTTTTGGAGTTTCAATGATCATGAGAACGGTGAGGAATCAGCCCAGAACTACATGGGAGGATCTTTCCAATGATCTCAAGGCAGCTGGGACCATAGTCACCAAGAAAACAATTGGTAACACACTACGCCGTGAAGGACTGAAATCCTGCAGTGCCCGCAAGGTCTCCTGATCAAGAAAGCACATGTACAGGCCCGTCTGAAGTTTGCCAGTAAACATCTGAATGATTCAGGGGAGAACTGGGTGAAAGAGTTGTGGTCAGATGAGATGAGCTCTTTGGCATCAACTCAACTCGCTGTGTTTGGAGGAGGAGGAATGCTGCCTTTGACCCCAAGAACACCATCTCCACCGTCAAACATGGAGGTGGAAACATTATGCTTTGGGGATGTTTTTCTGCTAAGGGGATAAGACAACTTCACCGCATCAAAGGGACAATGGACGGGGCCATGTACCGTCAAATCTTGGGTGAGAATCTCCTTCCCTCAGCCAAGGCTTTGAAAATGGGTCGTGGATGGGTATTCCAGCATGACAATGATCCAAAACACATGGCCAAGACAACAAAGGAGTTGCTCAAGAAGAAGCACATTAAGGTCCTGGAGTGGCCTAGCCAGTCTCCAGACCTTAATCCCATAGAAAATCTGTGGAGGGAGCTAAAGGTTCGAGTTGCCAAATGTCAGCCTCGAGACCTTAATGACTTGCAAAGAGGAGTGGGACAAAATCCTTCCTGAGATATGTGCAAACCTGGTGGCCAACTACAAGAAACGTCTGACCTCTGTGATTGCCAACAAGGGTTTTGCCACCAAGTACTAAGTCATGTTTTGCAAAGGGGTCAAATACTTATTTCACTCAGTAAAATGCAAATCAATTTATAACTTTTTTGAAATGTGTTTTTCAGGATTTTTTGTTGTTATTCTGTCTCTCACTGTTCAAATAATCCTACCATTAAAATTATGAACTGATCATTTCTTTGTCAGTGGGCAAACGTACAAAATCAGCAGGGGATCAAATAATTTTTTCCCTCACTGTATGTGAGTTTTATTGCTGTTAGGAATGTGATACAAGATACTCATTCTTATCTCCAGAAAAGAGGGACAAAAAGGGTAGAAAAGAGGGACAAAGGGATTTGGATCTCAAAAAGGGATTGTCCCTCCTAAAGTGGGGCACTTGGGAGGTATGATATTTCTGCAGTGTATGTAGTTGGGTGTAGCATCACAGTAGCCTGCAGAAAACAACAGTACAAATATCCCAGTGCTCTCTTCTGAAGGTTCAATAAATAGTTCTAATGTGTTAATAAATTAAGGTAACATCCATCTTGTCATTTTGTCAGATGTGCTGTTTCTTCCTTGGATATTTTGGATCCTAGAAATCAAAAGACCATCTGCAACAAATAGAAAAAATGCAACAAAAAGCAGGTGGTGAAACTACCTTTAATTACACATTTCATACACAGAGACTCTGTTGCAATTACTAGAGATTTTGTGTGAAATGTTAGCTCCCAAATTTCTCATCACCTTTTTATAAACTGGCATTTGTCAAGTGTCTAAGTGTCCTCTTGTCCCACAGATGTCCCATGTTCAGTGGCCATGCTTTGCTATGAGCTTTAGCACATTAGCATATTTGGATGAATATCCAGATAATCACAAAAGCTAGTGAAGCAGACTAATAAAGGGATAGTAATGTTTCACAAAAGCAGCTCCAATTAATCTTCCTAGTATTTGGGCCATGGAGAGTGTTATTTAAATATTGTCAGAGTTGTAGTTCAAGAGTAAATGAAAGTAGCCCCCTCCCTGCCCTTTTACCTAGTGTAAGCCACCTCGTCTCAGATGTGGAATCTGGTCCCTTGACCAGAAAGATCACAGCAAAGGACAATCTTCTTACTGTGAGCATAAAGAAAACCCTTCCCCCTTGACATGTTTTTCAGGTTTTCCCTTATGCTCACTGAAGATTGTCCCTCTCTGCGATCCATCCAGACGGTTTTTGCTGCTCTGAGGAGAGCAGTGTTATATCAGTAAAAGAAGTGGGAAGGGGATACTTTATCATTCAATTGCTCTTGAACTACAACTTGGACAGTATTGAAATAACATTTTCCGTGGCATACTATGCAGATTAATTGTAGCTGCTTTTATTGTGAAACATTACTATCCCTTTAAGGCTCTGTGGGCGACAAGATGGCAGAAGCATTTAAACAGATAAGGATGTTCTCAAAGAACTCTATGGGGCACATATATACCCCATTAAAAGTATCTTTCTTCTTTTTTAATCTTCCAGTAGTAAGATTAAATAAATAAAACAATAACATGATCAAAACTGTGATAGACTGATATGAACACACTTCTGTAATAAAGTACATAGTAATATTGGTAAGGTACCAAGAAGTAGGCTAAGTAAAAAGGAAAAACACTCACAAAAATACCCTATTAAAACAAACTGAGATCCTCTATGGGAAATGGTTAATAAAGGGAAAACCATATAGGAAGGGTAAAAGTGTTATAAATAAGCATCAGGATTTATAAGAATATTAAGTCATGAATTCATTTTGTAGGTTAAGAATAGATCACAAATCAGACTTGAATTTGTGGTGCAATAGCTCCATGGTCAGTTGACCTTCATAGCGACAGCGCCACTGTAAAATTTCAGGCCATGGAAGCACTGTTCCCAAAATTTCAAGTTTGAGCTTCAATAAGTTTTAATTAAACTTTTCTCGGCAATAGGAATGCCCTTGTTTTATACAATAAATGTTTCCTCAATATTATCATTAAGCATTAATATCCCGTTCAGTTAGATGTGGTTGGCTTGAATTATTCTTCCTATGGGGTCCCATTGTGATAACTAGGGTAGAGTCATGTCTGGGGATACTATGGGTCATGTCCCTGTTCTTTACTTTCATCCTGTGTTCCATGAATTTTGTTTTCAAGCATCTTTTGGTCTAACCAATATAATGTTTTTTACAAGGACATATTAAGAGGTACACTATGAATGAGGAATCACAGTTTAAAATTGATTTACATAAAAGTATTCAGCTCTGCTGTGAGATTTAAAACAATTTGGGGTCTTTTGTTCTAAGAAAATACAATATGTGCAGCTGGTTTAGGCACATCTTTAGCCAGTTGTAGACAGAAAATCACCATTATCCATCACTCTTACCACTGTTTTTATTTTAGTTGGCTAAAGAAATGTGTTATTTTCAAGGTGCTATTGGGAAAGTATGGTAATATAACCACTATTACTGGATCCAATGTTTGGCCAAAATTCTTTTTTGCATTTATGCTTTTGTTGCAGTATTTTGTGACAAAATGTATATATTTCCTATAATCAGTACTGCCTGATTACTTTCTCTTTTTAGCCAGGTGTCCATCTTAAATAATATTGACCACCAGACCTATAATTACTCTAATCAAATTCTCATCCTAGTCACATTATAAAAACATATCTGTAAGGCTGTTTGCATGCTTTTAATAATGGTTTTGTTGTGAATAGTTCCTTTTTAAAATAAAGGTTTAACTCATCATTGATAAAAAAAAATCCTTAAAAGATTCTTCATCCCCTCACATATTAAGGGGGTATAGCCTATGTAGCACTGGTAGAGCACAATACTTGCCTCAAACAGGCCCAGGTATTTACCCGGTGGGCCGGTCTGGGCGTTTAAAAAAAAAATTAATCATTAAACGAGTTTGGGCCATCTTTCACTTTCTGAAAGACAGCCACCTCGTTACAAGTTTCCTGGTGGGAGGGCAATCAACATACGGCCATGCGGCACACCACACGTGATTATAAGCTCCGCCCATGATCACCATCAGCCGACAGCCCAACCCTGTGAACGAACGCCCGCCGCCGCCACCCACCCCCCCATGGGCTGCTCAAAAAATAAAAATGGGCTGCTCAGCCTTAAATGCCCGGGCCTATTTTTTGTCTCAGTCCGGGCCTAAATATATAATACATACATTTGCTTGTCTTGGGGAAACCTTGATGCTCATTCTGATTGCATGTTTGAATAAAATATGTATTAACAAATATAAAAAAGTTGGATGTGAAAATAAAATTTACAATTTACAAAATTAAATCCTTTTTGTTTATAATTCATACAGAATCCATTATCCACAAAATATGGTCTTACTAATATTAGTGTGTATTTTATTGGAGAAGAATGATGAGATCGGTCTACCACATTTTTTATAATTTGATCTTATTATTTATTTTATTTTATCAGTTTTATTTGATCTTACTGTTGGAACTTCAGACATAGTACTTCAAATGGGTTATATAAATGCAACCCACAGAGATCTTTGAGACCATCTTTGAGAAAAGACAATAGTTTGTCTGAAATACATTGGCTGTCTTGTCTTCCACCGAGTCTTTTGTAGTCTTAGTCACTAGGTCCTTGATTATCCAGACTTGTAATACACATGGCAGAGTTCATGGCTGATCACCATCAAAGGACTTGGGAACAGTGTCTCTCTTTGTAATGAGAGGTTATCTTAGCGATAGGAGGACAGGGGTTCACTTTTGAACTTGTGCTGAGGAAATAAGGGATTTAGGAGATCTACATTTGATGTAATTTCATTCAGTGTCTGCAGTAAGTGGCATGAGGTTTGTGTGTATGAGATGAGTAATTAAAGCTATTTTACCAATACATGCTTTCATGTTGTGATTTATATATGTGCCACAGCAAGAAAGCTGCTTCTCTGTATTTCCCAGGACCAGCTCTAGGGAGGAGAAGCCTGGAGGGCAGTCTATACACCAATGGGTGTAATATACGTAGTAAATACCTAGGTAGGCATGCTTTATACCACATAGTCAAAGAAACATTCAAAGGCACTACGCTGATAGGATGTGAGTATTAATGAAACACTCAAATGCCATGACAGCATTCACCACTGACACCTCCAACAACAGTGCAAGCAGGAGTCCCAGTCCTCATGTGTCAACGTAGCAAAAGAAAGAAATGCCGCACTGAACGTAAAGAGGTAAAACCAGCGTTTATTGGATGAATTCAAAACAGACACCGCATGTAAATGAAAGTCTCATGTGTTTCGCACGTATGTGCTTAAAGGCACTACGCTGATAGGATGTGAGTATTAATGAAACACTCAAATGCCATGACAGCATTCACCACTGACACCTCCGACAACAGTGCAAGCAGGAGTCCCAGTCCTCATGTGTCAACGTAGCAAAAGAAAGAAATGCCGCACTGAACGTAAAGAGGTAAAACCAGCGTTTATTGGATGAATTCAAAACAGACACCGCATGTAAATGAAAGTCTCATGTGTTTCGCACGTATGTGCTTAACCCCTTAACGACTTGTGCCGTACTATGACCGTCACGGTCCTTGAAATTCTCAAGGACCGATGACGGTCATAGTACGTCACGTACTTTTTACTTACAGCGCTCTACCGGGAGCGCTGTAAGTAAAAATAGGGCCTGAAATTGACCCTCCAACATCGGAGCGATCTCTATCAGGCCCCATAGTGACGCGACGATACAAGCAACAGGTCACGTGTACCAGTGCGTCCACGTGGTTCAATGTGGTCCTTATGGGACGGAAACGTCCCAGGACCGCCGGTCGTTAAGGGGTTAATCATAGACATCTATAGACGTCTATGATTAAGCACATACGTGCGAAATGCGTGAGACGTTAATTTCCATGCGGTGTCTGTTTTGAATTCTTCCAATAAACGCTGGTTTTACCTCTTTACGTTCAGTGCGACATTTCTTTCTTGTGCTTCATACCACAGTCAGTTCTGTTTACTTTTTTATTTTATCTTTGTTATAGTTTACTGGTAGTTAAATTTCAAATTTGAGCTTCAATATGTTTTAATAAAACTTGTCTCAACATTAGCAATGCCCTTGTTTTATACAAGAGGATAAACCCTACAATAAATGTTTCCTCAATATTATCATTAAGCGTTGATATCCCCTTCAGTTAGATGTGGGTAGCTTGAATTATTCTACCTATGGGGTCCCATTGTGATAACTAAGGTAGTGTCCTGTCTGGAGATACTATGGGTCCTGTCCCTGTTCTTTACTTTCATCCTGTGTTCCATGAAGTTTGTTTTCAAGCATCTTTTGGTCCAACCAATATAATGTTTTTTACAAGGACATATTAAGAGGTACACTATGAATGAGGAATCATAGCTTAAAATTGTTTTACATAAAAATAGTCATCTGTGCTGCGAGATTTAAAATTATATATAGTTTACTGGTGGTTAAATTTACAATGTGATAAAGGTTGTTGAATTTCAGCAGAAACCATATATACATGAAACTAAAAAATCTATAGATGGAAATAACTGATGACTATATGAAGGCTATCTACATAAGCCAATGCGTTTAGGGGTATAGTTCCCTTTTATATACGGGGGCTGAATGAAAAGATGTCAAAGTCTATATTTTATTTATTTAATCTCCTGAAATATGCAGTACTGCCATGAATTCTGCATTAGCAATTCTTCCAAATGGAGTTAAATTCCTTTAGAAACGAAAGCTTGTGTGTGATGGGAGAAACATTCTACCCACCATAAATGTGCAGTGGCGGCAGACAGTAAGAGCAGATTACAGACTTCTCTTCCTGAAAGCTTCTGTCGTATCATCCTTTATTGCTCTGTGATGTTTCACTTGACTGTAATCAATTGCTTATTGGAGAAACTGGACACTTAACGTGAACAAAAACAAAACCACAGCAACAAAGTAAAAAGGAAAAAAAGCTAGCCGTCTTTTGAAAGAGTTCAAAAGGATAAGAGCAACAGCTCATAAAATCTAAAATCAAACTAAATTAAAACACATCGATCTGCACAAGTAACCAGAAATCCATACAATGCACGGCATACAAGTCATGTTCTAACAGAGGAGAAAATCCCCAGATGAATACAATGCCTCATGGCAATATAGGCAGTATGCAGAAAGCAAGAGGAACAATTCTGAGATGTACTAACCTCACCATTGGGAACAAATAAGAATTAACGATATGACTGTTGCGTTAAATGGGTGCTTTAACTCCTTGAATGCTAGAGCTTATACATGTATTTACACTCATTTATATAAATAAAATGTTCCTAGATTGCTGGTTTGGGCATGTAGCATAGCTGATTTTATGGCTCAGTAAAGATGCACAAAACACACAGGCATACCTCCCAGCATTTCAAATTGCCAAAGAGGGACACTTGTGTTTTTGAGGGTGTGGCTGGGGGCATTGCTGGTGGGCGGGGCATTACAGAAAATGTTTAGGTTATTTCATGCCCTATCGACACCTCCTTGTGTAACCTAATAAATGACTTATAACAAGACCAAGGTATTTTAGTTACATAGACTAATTTATAAACACATATACTGACATTTAAACAAACAATGTGAGTTTTAATGGTGTTGAGCAACACGATTCACGTAAATACACACCATAAATCTGATCTCCTAAAAGGTGGAAATCAGGGTGGGAAAGAGGGACTTGGGCCTAAAAGAGGGACTGTCCCTCCTAAAGAGGGACACTTGGAAGGTATGCCCAGGATGAGTATCTGGGCCTTATTTGTCAAGTTAATTTGAGTGCCAAAGGGGTGTTATGCAATGTATTGCATACACCTCTGGCACGCAAGTGTTTAGCTAGCTAGCACTAGAGGGAGTCATTTCTCATTAGCTTCTCAACATCCAGCCGTGACAGCGCCTGGCCCGCAGTTTAGGGCTATGGTTCATTTTTTCTTATTTTTAATTTTTTTGTACATTGGATTCCGGGGTCCCCAAGTGGCAGCAGTGCAGGGACCCCACAATTTCATGATGTGCCAAGATTGTCACTGGTCCTTAAAGCAGAACTATCACCCTATATAAAGTTCCCTCACAATAATTAGACATATAGCGATTAGCTTCTTAACAGTGCGGCCAGGCTTGCACGCAGACATCTTGGCATGCCTGCGCTGTCCATCCCAGTCTCCTCTAGGAGGCATTGCATGGTACCGGAAGGGACTGATGGCGCAGACGCGCAGATGGCTCTGAAGCAAGAAGCCTGGCCGTCAGTACCAGAAAAAGAAGGATTGCTTCAGATCATGGTACTTGCTCCCGATAATAGCACTGTTAAGAAGCTAATTGCCATATGCCCAATTATTTTGGGGACACTTTATACAGGGTGATAGTTCCGCTTTACGTGCCGAAATGGCATGACCGTCCTGGCATGTCAAGAGACATTAAGCAGTTAAATATGACTTTTAACACTACAAATGCAAGAGAACTCTCCAAAACACTGTTTCTCAATGCATTGCAGGCTTCTCTAGCATTCAGTGGGTTAAAAGACCCCTTTGAATGAAGAACACTATCCTCTATGATGTAGATAGTTTACCCCAGAATGTGTCCACTTTTCATATGGGCGTAAGGCTCTGTGTGAACATTGTCCCAGATTTTTAAGAGGAAACTGGAGTTACTCTGGAGTAAACCTACTGCACTACAGGGGACAAATAAAAAATACCTGGTGTAATGGCTCAGGCCGGTGAGATGGCTCAGCTGGTTAAGGCACCAGCTGTAGAATCTGTTAAAACCACAAGGTCACAGGTTCTAGTCCCAGTAAGGTCAACTCAGCCTTTCATGCTTCCAAGATAGATAAAATGAGTACCATTAAATTGGGTAATAATATCTATACCCCCAGGACACCCTTGAAAACAAGAGACAATCTCAATGTATCCTTCCTGGTAACATATTTTGGTATTATTATTAATGGTAGAGAGGTATCCAATGCTCTGTGACCCAATATATTGGAGACCTCTGTCATTTATGGGGTTAAAATCTCTATTCAAGTGCTTGGAAATTTAGGAATTATTATTTGTCCCCTGTTGTGCATTTGGTTTACTCAGATTTGCTCCAGTTTGCTTTTATAAATATTGGTTATTGAGTCTTATACAGAAAGCAAAGGATGAGCTATTCCTGAGCAAATTAACTGTACCATAAAGGACAAAAAATTTCCCAAGCTGACATTGATTTCAATGGCACCTTTAGCCCCCTTGAATGCTAGAAATGTTCCCAACTCATTCAAGTGGGTTAAAAGTCCACTTTAATTCAATGGGAATTTTTAGACCCCACCCCCCAGTGCAGTTGGTTCACTGCAGAATTGCTCATTGTTTGCATTCTGCATAAGGCCCATTGGCTGCTGTTTACAAAGAAGCAGTAAGGGGAATGTATCAGTCTCTATACCTGGAAACTCTCCTGTCTGGAGACTCGGGTTTTCTGAGTTAATTACCCAGTGTTTGGAACAAGGGGTGATTCTCCCAGTGATATTATCCACATCTGCCAGACACACATTGTGAATAGCTGTATGTCAGCTGTACATAATGGAGCCCACTTAGAGACACATACTGGACTCCAGAGCCTGCACAGACATTGGAGGAAGATCATTACTTAAGGAAATACTGAAGAGACTTAACCATTTGTGTGCCAGTGGGGTGAGCATTGCAGTACAATATGGTGCTCTCCCCTCTGGAGTTCAAGGGATTATTAGTGCTGTCTGAGATTACTAATTAAACCGGAACTTTAAGATAGTAGCCAGTTGCCATGCATTCATTAAATGCATGGCGACTAGCTTGAAAATATATGTCTTACCAAAAAAAAATACTTGTGTCTAAAGGAATCCGTCCCATTTCTGGACTGACGGGCAGGTTAATGCGGTCTGTGAGCCTACGCTGTCAGTCCATTCCGGTGACCATATGGTGCAAAACAGTCTACTCTATGGAGACTGGGACTGATGGCACATGTGCACAGACAAGATGTCTGTGCTCTAGCCTCAGTTCTGGTCTCCAAGCGGGACAGATTCCTTTAGACACACGTATTTTTTTTTTTTTGGTAAGACATACAGTTTCAAGCTAGTCGCCATGAATTTAATGAATGCATGGTTACTTGCTGTTATCTGAAAGTTCCGCTTTAATGGTGGGTGGGTGTGTGTGTGTGGGGGGTAAGTCTAAGTGGTAATAAGGCTGGGAATGAGGGAATCAATGCAGGGGGCTGAATACAGATGTAGCTTCCAACAGTTTCAGTCATCTGCTTTCTGTTGCCACTGTGCACCAGCAAATTTGGTAGCATCATCAACTCTTTTTGTTTTTTGTCTTCTTCTTGGGTGTTTAGTATCAAGTGGAATCCGTTTCAGTATTAATTTGGTCCATTTACCATCAGGTCTTCTTGCTATGTGACCTTATTTCCATTTTAGGAGATTTTCTCTTTCAAATATGTCATAAACATTTGTTTTCTGATGAATCCATGCAAAAGTTTTTTGGTCTCATTTTGTTATTTTAAGAATTTGACTTACCATACTACTCTGTGTAACCTTACGTTTTTGTATGGCTTTGGCATTTGGTGTCCATGTTACATAGCCATAGGTAAGAAATGGGAGGATACATCGGTCAAAAATGTTTTACTTAAGACAGAGTGTGCACATTTGTCTTAAAGACAAAACTACTAAGTTTTCCAAATTCTTGCCATTCCAATTTTATTCATCACTCTATTTCTATCATGGTGTTTCCCGTCCAAGATAAAGATATTTGTCCACTTAGTCTAGTTCTCCATCTATTGTGATTTTCCTTGATTAGTACATTTGATAAACATGACTTGCATTTTATTGATATTCATCTTCAGACCAAAATGTTTGCCTTCCTATTGTAATTTTTCAATGCTTCCTTGCAGTTCTTCAGTACTACTGTCAGATAGTATGATATCATGCTTATAACATAAGTAATGTAGACAATCTCGTTTTTATTTTTCCAGCGTATTTTTCTGGAAAATGTCTTATAAACTAGCAGAAAATTGTTTTGGAGAGATTGTATCTCCTTGTCGGACACTTTTATCTATGTTTATCTGAACTTTATCATTGTTGACATGTGTTGATGAAGTATTTTTATAGAATGAGTGTAGTGTATTGATGTAAGCTGTAGCTATTCCTTGGTTGATCAGAGCATTGATTATTGCTCGTTTTTACACTGAGTCAAAGGATTTTTCATAGTCAGTGAAGGCTATCATAATGGTAGGTTGTATTCATTATGCCACTCCATAACTTGCTGCACTGGATATGGTCCATTGTGCTGATACCAATTCTGATGCCTGCCTGTTGTTTAGTACTGTGTATATTCTTCTTGATCGTACCTTTATGAAAACCTTGCAGACGACTGGCAATAGACTTATTGGTTAGTAGGTTTTTTTATATCCACCTTATCACTCTTTTTGTACATTAGGATGACTTCTGCATTTTTCCATGTTGCAGGCAATTTGTTCAGTAGTAGGTATTTTGAAAATATTTTACCTAGGGCTTTGAATAAGGGGTAACCTCCAGCCTTCAATATTTCAGTAGTGACTTTATCAGGTCCAGTTGCTTTGCCCTTTTTTCATTGATGTTATTGTAGATTTACATCTTGTACCAAAACTTCAGACACAGCTACAACCTCTGGAAGTACATTTAGTTGTTGTCCTTTATCCTTATAAATATTTGAAGAAAATTATTCCACTCAACATATTTTTTGTTGAGTCTTTGCTATTGTACAATATTCAATCTATAATGCAAACATTTTGCTCCTATATGTAGTCATCTTTCATTTTGCTTTCTTGCTTTTATTTCAGTGTCCTTTTGAGGAGCTCAATATTGACCTTGCATGTTTCTTCTTTTATGTGCTCCCTTATGGTCTTGCACATTTCTACATATTCTACCTTGTTTCTAATATTACTGTTTCACTTAATTTCTCATCACTTTTTCATCACGGCAACTATTTCTTTTGATATTATGGTTGTATTTTCTTTTTACACAGTAGGTGTAAGGGCATTCAGTAACTTTGACATTGTGGATTGTATTGTCTATGTCTGTTAGGTCTTGCAGCACAATGAAGAGATTAGACAGAGATAATTCAACATTTTTATTATTTTTCATCAGCTGTCTATTGTTGATCTTCACATTTGTTGACTTGATAATTTTCTTTCATTCTCTAGACGACGGTCACTTTCAACATTAAAATTGTTTAAGACTGAGCAGTCAATGAATATAATTTTTATTTGCAAGTATTAAGTCGATTTCACTTGTATTGCCATTAGGGCTTTCCATATCCATTTTCTTTGGCCATTTTTTCTTTAGAATGAATCCACGATGTACAAATTTTGTTCTTCTGCAAATTAGATAATTGCTTGCCTCTATAATCTCTTTCTAGTTCCATATGGTCCAGTCATTTTTTCACAATTTTGGATCTTACCAATTCTTTCTTTGAAATCTCCCATTATAAATTTGTGGTGGTAATTGTCCTGTTTGTAGAGACATAATAAAGCATCATAAATTTATTTGTCTTCATTGTCACAGTGGCTACTTGTAGTGGCATAAACTTGAATGATTTGAAGAAAATAGCAACCGTTTAATAGCATAGGCAGCAATTCTTTCAGAAATGCTTACTATTGTTTCTGACTGTATCTGTCAGTCTTTTGGTTGATTAAAAATTCAGTTCCTCCACACATCGTCCATCATTGTATAGACTATAGGAGGGTGGTGTACCACCAATAATGGTGTTAAAGGTATAGTGAGCCACTGTAGGGAATATGCTATGGTGTATAATATGCAGGTAATAAAGAAGAAGGAAGAAAAAAAGAAATGCCAAAATTAGCATCAGACCCACCTTTGTTTTACTGTTTGATCACTAGGACAAGCATGTACAACTGCTGGTTATAACCTTTATTACTTATACTGAGCTTAAGTGTACAGTTTATCTTCAGCTCCTATTCTACATGGGGTCTGATGATATTATCAAATTCGCTGAGTCTTTTTACAGTTTTTATTTTATTACTATTTTCCTTTAATAAAAGCTATTTTTTATGTTTCCAAGTCCCTCACATTTGCTTGTTTGATCCCAAATCTGCAAAACCTGGGGAGGGGAGGATAGCCGGTATCCATCTCCTAATTTGACCAAATCTTTGTCTTTTTTTTACAAGTCTTGCATAAGCCAATAATGTCCTAATAGATGTTGTTCAGTTCTTGGTCTAGTTTCTCTAGGCTTGAAACCATACTTATAGACCAATTGTTAAGTTCTCCGGTATACCAAAAGTCCAAAGTCAGCCTGATAGATAACAGTGATTCTTAGCTCTCTTTGCCATTGAGCTGGTGTTCCCACTGACTTAGGTGGTTTCTCACAAGTCTCTGGGGAATGAAGGCCAATTATTTTGTTGTGAAGTCATGATGAGGGAATGGTCCATAATCTGCCATGCTGGTCCAGTGTGGGTATTGCTACTTTCAAGTGGAACCTGTCCTAGTCCCGCATCACTGGACCCCATTTCTACTGTGTCCATGGTGGTCTGTGGCACACTAGCCTGCTCCTCAGCATTCTGCTGCCCTTGCAGCTCAGCAGCAGCAGGAATTATAGAAGCAGCAAACTCTGCAAATTCCAAAAGCCTACAGCTGGTAGTGGTGGTGATGCCAACCCCATCCCTATCTGCCATTCCTTCTTGGTTTGGGCAAAAAGGCCATTAATGTCTCTTCCACCCCAGCTCCACCATCATCATCACTATCACCAGTTCCTCCTTGCTGCTACTGCTCTATTACAGATGTCTCACCGGTTGGAAGAAATGTGACAGAGGGTCCTCTAATGTCACATTTGTAATTGCGTTTTGAGCTGAAGAAGGCAGACTGTCATCACTAACAGCAGGCACAAGCAGTCAATATGTGCTTATGGTGGTTGTGGTATTATTCCTGCTAGGCAACAATGCTGCCTTCATCTGGACAATGCCATGTGGGGTAAAGGGACTACCGGGGTCAGGGGAATGTTGTGGGCTCCCTTGACTGCTTGTCTGTCCACTCTGCAGTACTTCCCCAACCACCTCAGAATCAGCAGCAGGATCTACTGTGGTAACCCTAGTCTCATCAGCTGTTTCACCATCACTGTTAATACTACTATCACCAACCACATCAATTTCAGTTTCTGAGTCTTCTCCTCACTAGTAATATGATCACCCTCTCCCTCACTCCTAACACTCTGAGTCTATAGCTGCTGGACTTTCTTACTACTAGTAGTATTGCGGGACTGCTTGAGGATGGAAAGTGTGACTTAGGGTCTTCTGCTGTTGAACTTTCCATCATCACCTCCTTCCCACCTCCTGAGAATCAGAAGACACCCTTGCAGGCGCAGTACTGGCAGCAGGCACAGGCAACTGACCTGTCCTGCTCACATTACTACCCTTTTCATCCTCTGCCCGTGAGACACATTTTCCCAAGATCCATAGGGGGACTGGCCATAACTGGGTCTGGGGAACCAGGGCATCTAGACCCTTTCATGTTGGTAGTGGTTACTTCGTCCTCCTCAGACTCACTGGACGCATAACAGTCCTACCAGCTCCTCCTTTTATGATTATTCAACTTGCTCATAGTGATAGCAGTCACTATGAGCCTCTCCTGCCTCAATTTTGCTATAGACTCACAGAACAACAGCCTAGCACCTCTCTCTCTCTCTTTCTCTCTCTCTCTCTCTCTCTCTGTCTCTCTCTGTCGCTGCTTGTATTGTGTTTCATTTCCAGGAAAATGTAGCATTTTTAAAGCTAAAAGGTGAAAACATGTAATTAAAAGGGCAAAAACTTTCTAGCCATTGAAAAATATAAAAAAAATGTATGCAATGGGTGAAAATCCCTGTATTTAATTTGGATTTTCTCTCGAAAAAGTGGTTTTCTCAGATTTTTGTTGGGGTCAACTGGACCTTTTCACCCACCCTTCTCTCTAGCATTTAAGTGGTTAAAACTCCCATTTTAATTAATGGGATTTGGGAGAATTGTATTTGTTCCATATAATGTAGCTGGTTTGCTTTGGGACATTTAATTGCTGCAGGGGAGTTGTGCACTAAAGCTTGATAAAGAGGTGATAAAATGGAGATTTCTTCTCTAGTGATATCACTTCTCTCCAGTACTTATTTTATTCTCTAGAGCCTATGCAGTAGGATCTCCAAAGTTGGAGAAATCTTAGTGCACAAGATCCATGAAATAACATAAGAACTGTAGAAGTGGTATCACTGAAGAAGTCATCTGATCTTTATCACCTCTTTGTCACACCTTAGTTCATCTCACCCACTTCTTAATTCATCAGCTTCATATCCTTTAGGATAATGATGATATTTAGGTTAAAGAGCCACTCACTGTCTAGCATACACATGTAGCATACCTTATTGAGCCAATTACCCTGAAAGATCACATCAGAAAGAATGACATGCACGACTTGACTTTCACTGACACACACTGGATTCAGCTGACAAAATGTGCCACATCAAAGTCTTTCATACCACATCAAACTTTGTTATAACATGACTTGAAACTGCAGTAACCAAAGTAACACATCACATATCCTGCTTGTGATTGCTGGTAACTATGAATTATGCTGCATAATGGAGTTTATAGTCCCCATTGGATATATTGATAAGCCCCATATCAATACATCCAAAGTACACCCAAAATATGCGGCAGCTGAGGTGGCGGTGGTCAGTTGCAGCACATGCTCCCCCCCCCCCAGTACCACACGGACCGATGGTTATGGGGGAAATTTGAATAGAGACTGCCTTTATATATGGACAGTCACTGTTCCAATTCCCTCACTGCCATTGGTTGGATTTGTGCTTACACACCTCAAAGCCAATCAGCTTTGAAAAGTATCATAAGTGTATACTGATAAATAAGTATACAGAGAGAATGTGTGTTTTAGGGTTAAATGGAGGCAGTGATGTATACAATTTTTATTTGTGAAATGTTGGAGAGTATGAACAAATTCAAGGCAAACAATCCTTTACTGGCATCTTTATAGCTGGCATAAAGAACTGGAAGAATGTTTGTTTGGTACAGGGGAACAGCATCTCCAAAATGTACATACAATGCCATTCTTTTAACCCTGTGAGTGCTAGACTGGTCTACAGTGCATTGCTTTAGAGACCCCTTTAGAACTCAATGGGGGAGATTCACTAAGGGGTGATAAAAAGGTGATGCAGTGGAGATGACTTCTCTAGTGATATCACTTCTCCAGTTCCTATGTTATTCTATGGAGCCTATGCACTAAGATCTCCAAAGCTGAAGAAATCTTAGTTCAAAACCTGCATAGAATAACATAGGAATTGGAGAAATGATAAACTGAAGAAGTCTCTATTTTTTCATCTCTTTATCACCGCTTAGTGAATCTCTCCCAATGTGTTAAATCATTAAATCAATGGGAATGTGTATATGTCTCTTATGGTGCAGTTGGTTTACTTTAGAATCACTCCACTTATTTTTACATATATATGGTTCAACATGTCTACAAGTGCTGTGTATTAATTTGAATATGATGATTTTGTTGTCTGTTAATGGTGACCATCTGTTCTTTGCGCCTCTCTATAGACCCACCATACATCCTGGATGCACGGAACATCGGTGCTCCATTGGGACATCGTGGTATCCTGCAGTGTGAAGCTTCCGCTGTGCCAGCTGCTGATTTCTACTGGTACAAAGAGGATAAAAGGTACTGAACCCAGCCATAGCTTAACCCTTTGATTGCCAGAGGGGTACGCAATGCTTTGCAATGCGGTGCGTACCCCACTGGCACCCAAAGGGTTAAAGGGTCAACAAAATATTTAAAATGAATAATTCTATTATTAAAGGCCCAGTAAAGTTTTTATGAAAAATATGCCATGTTTTTTTTTCTGAATAAAACATGACTACTCACACTGGTGGTAACTGCTTTTTTCAAAAGGTATTACAGTTCAAACTATGGAGCTGTTACTGTCACATTCTATAGTCAGTGGCTCAGCTGTTCCATAGAATGCAGCAACATAGCTGTCTTGATGCCAGGTGAACACTGTGTTGGCACCGTGTGCTTCTGTTGCCAGCAATTTAATGTAATAAAACAACAGATTTCATCTGTAATAACTGCTTAATAAAGAGACTCCCAGCGGTGAGATCAGTGGAGGGCTGGCAACTTGAGACCCGATGGGGGGAAGGATGAGGCAAATACAATCAAGTGGCCCATTTCTACTATTGTTTGAGTCCACTGTCCCAGCCCACCCCCCATATTTTAGTTTAAAATTGGGATTAATGTTATAAAGTAAGGTGAGCGATATCGCAGAGCTTAGATTTAAAATGAGGCTACACTACTGCTACTACAGAGCTTATAATTTGACCCTTTGAGTGCCAGAGGTATCCAGCTGGCACTCAAATGGTTAAGTAAAGCGACACTAGTGATACTATAGAGCTTACAAGGGAATTGGGTTATGTGCTACAGTGCAGCTCGGTTTGGAATGTAGCTCTGTGGTATTACTAGTGTAGCTCCATTTACAGCAGCAAGTGGGAGACTGAGGCAGTGGCCCACCAGCCCAGACATGTGACCAGCCCAGGGGGCAATTGCCCCCTGCCCCCCAGGCCAGCACTCCCCTGAGTGAGATTTTGTTTTACTGTAAAGAAAAGCCCTACAATGTATGTTTGTTTGTTTTTGTTTTCATGATAATTTATAGTTTGCGTTGCGTGCTTAGACACTTTCCCACTTTGTACATGAAAACCTTCCCCCTTTAATGGCATCAACACCAGGTTTCATGGTTTTATCTCAATCATTCACTTTTTTTTTTTTAAGTTTTAAATCCTTTATTGAATAAAAGAGAAATGCAACATGTACAAAACAAGTCTAGGTCCATGGACCTCAGTAAACAGTAGGCAACAAAAGAATGTATTGGCAATACAAATAAGGATGACGTCAACTTAGTTCAAATGTGTTGATGATATTACAAGGAATAAACAATATATAATGTAAGAGATGAAGTAAATTCACGCAGCATTGATTTTGTAAGTGTAAGTGCCAAACACGGGAAGAAAAAAAAAAGGGGGAGGGAAGAGGGGACAATGAAGGTGGGAAGGAGGATGAGTGAACGGATCGATTGATGAATGGAAAGAACAGGATGGGATGCGTGACATTGGAGGCAGGCAACATCAGATTGGGCCACAAGCTGAGGGAATTATTCACATTTTTAATTATGTTTAGGATTGCAAACTTCTATATACCTTTAAATCTGTCTGTTGATGGTCGTAAATCACTTTCACAATGACACTTCTATTATGAATAAACTGAACTTTCTAGCAAGGAGACATAAAGAACAGTTGTAGAATGAATTTCCAATTAGATTAACGAGCAGAGAATTCCCACAAAAGGCAAAAAAGTATATATAATCTTTTGTATACAAGGAACTTGTTTTCAAAAATTACTCTTCAACTGAGCCAAACATATATATATATAGAAACATTGCCATTTTTTCAAGTTAAAATATTTTTCTAAAAAATCCTGAGAGTGCTTACTTGGTTTTTCTGATATATACATTGCACGCTCCATTGGTCCTTGAAAGGTAAAATTTAGATCAATATTTTCATACAGACATGTTTTAATCATACAGTAAAGCCCTTGATCTTTTATTCACATAAAATGATTCTACTATATTACTACATCTCTTTATATACCGAAGCTTAGGATGCCATTTGACATCAGATAGAACCTCTCTTCCCGTTGAGTCTTCACATTTCCCTATCTTCTTGAGTTAGTATTTGATCCATGGCTTTATTTTATGTTCAAGATAGACAGCCTTATGTCTGTCCTGAGCAATTTTAAATTCATTCACTGTATTAGTCTCTACAGCAGTGCTGGGAGATTATTTCATCTCCACCATATCTGTAAAGTAGTACTACTCCAGATGACTTGCTTTACATTGCTAATGAGATCACCATTATTAAAGATAGTGGCTTAAATCAAAAGGTTGGTCTGTAGCCTAAGTACCCTCCATATTCAAAGGCATTTAGATATCATGTGAATACTTATGCAAATTCAACTGCAGTACAAAACCAGTTGCAGTGTGCTAGATTCATTGCCTGAAAAAATGCACTTTATGTTATATTGTTAATATCATTATTTCACCATGGTTCTATTTTACATAGATTAAATAGTTTAATAAAATAAAATGCACCTATCATATAGCTATATTTAATCGTATTAGCAAATTAGAAAAGAGACTAAGTAAATGGGAAAAAGCATGTTTGCTGACAGCTAAAGGGGAGAGGAATTGTGGAGCAAGCCAGCTGCATCAGACGTCTCCAATGCAGCGGTGTCTGATGCAATGCTTCATAATCTTTGATTCATGTGGTTAAACCACCATTTATAATTAAACAGAAACGAAATTAATAAGAATTTATGTTTCTTCCCTATAGTGCACATTGTTTGATCTAGAATTACACAATGGAGGTTATGGAGTAAGGCGTGATAAAGAGGTGATAAAGAGGAGATGACTTCTACAGCGATATCACTTTTCCAGTTCCCATGTTATTCTATGGAGCCAATTGACAGAGATTTTCTCAAGTGGGAGGGATCTTAGTGCAATGGTTCCATAGAATAACATAGGAAGTGGAGAAGTGATATTGCTGGAGAAGTCATCTATACTTTATCACCTCTTTATCACACCTTAGTGCATACCCCCCCCCATGTTTCTTTTGTGTAAACTACCCTTACATTGTTAAAAAAAAGGAGAAACAGTATCTATAGTGGAAGAAGGAAAGCACAGGATCTGGGATACACTGTGACACGTATGCAGTAAGAAAACTGGAACAATTCTGATGCAAACCATTTGCACCTCTTTGCAATGTGTTGGATACATCTTTAGCACTTAAAGGGATTAAAATGGAAATTTTGGGAAATGTTATTTTTCCCCTAAAGTACAGTTGGTTTGCTCCACATTAGCTCTAATTTTTTAATACGTTAGCCTCTGAAAAGGTAAGACAACAATGTTTTTATAGGGGTGGTAAATCTTTATTAAGAAAATATTTATATTGTATTTTTTTTTTCTACAGATTCAAACAGGGGTACTTTTACTACTGCGAGATACTTCAGTGTACAATTATTATAGAGAGCACAGCACATCATGTTTTTGATAGTTTGAGTTCAAGATTTTGTTGATGCTAGGTGGAGCTGTTACAATTACTACTTATGAAAGGATGAGTGTCACAGACAAAAGCTTTCAGTACATGTATGAATGTAGCAAGAGTGCAGCCTAGCTCAAAACATCTTGGACTGAAGTTATTGCTGTAATATCTCAGGAAACAAATGACCATCCTATCACTCCCAACGCGTTGCTTACTGGAAAGTGATTGTAAGAATGCTTTACAAAATCTCAGATGCAGTGTCTTTGTCTTCTTTTTCAAGTACAGTACTGGTATCTCTTTTTCTTTTCCTCTTTCTCTTTGTTCTAGTTGAGTGTGAGTATGGAAAATAAAAAGAAACAGGAAAAAATGAAGATCAAAAGTGAAGAAAAATGTACTGTAAGGTGGCCCAATTAAAAAAATAGTTGAACATTTTATTTTGATTTTTTTTTCCTCTTTCTATTTTTTGCTTTCCATACTCACACTCACCTAAATGAGGAGAATGAGAGGCTTATTTTTTACTGGTTTTGGGGAGAAGAGTAACAAGAGGGACTAGAGCTAAATGTGAAAAAGGAGGTGAGGAGAAAGTAAGAGGTAAGAGAAGTAATCATGTAGGCAGTGGATGGGGAAGGATAGGTTTGTCATGTGTTTCCTGTTCATAGATCATTATATTTGTGACATTGTTGCCCCATTCCAATACCAGGTTTAGCCAGCTTACTTGTCTTGATTGGACCACCCATACTGACACAACCATCTCTGTTGTACCACCCCTCCGGTTCATTACGCATATATGTTTGGTATAGATTTACCTCTCAAGTTTGATCCAACTTTTCTAACTTTGAGAACACATTGATTACCCTCATTTGAACTTATGTTATTTTTTATTTAGATTTGTTTTATCTTAATCATATTGTAAATATTAATAATAAACCTACACTTTGAAGTGCGTTGTGCTGCTCACCCTGCAATGTATCGCTTACCCCCATGATCACTAAAAGGGTTACTGCTGTTCTTGGTGCTACTTGGGCTACTGCTGTTCTTGGTGCTGAAGTCTATATGTATCCTCTCTGCTCTCCCCAAAACATTGGCACCTTTCTGCCAGAATCATATGCTACTGATCACAGTCTCCTTAGGCACTTGATAGGTTGATGTGGTAAGTAAAAATGTTGCAGAGAGAAAAATAAGAACAGGCATTAGAGGGAAAAGGAAGATACCATAGATCTACAGATTCTGGAGAGGGAATGAAGATAAAGTATGAATGTTTAAAATGTTAATTTTCATTTTGGCTGCAATTTTCACTGAGAAGCGATACACATTTCTTCTTTCCACAGAAATTAATGTGGGAAGGAAAATTAGGTGAACCATACCTGTGAAAGGTTAAACCCATTAATTTAAGTGGATAGATCATTCCCATTCCATTTTTCTGATTTGCTTGCAGTGTGTTCTCATGCACTTCATCACACCCATACACATCATTATATATACACGCACATGCTCATCTCAGGTTGCTTGACAGATGAGAATTCCTTATTGCAGGAATTCCTGTGGAGGTGTAAGGTCCTATTTTTCTATCACATCTCTTTGCGCTATAAACTTTTCCAGACATCTCTAGACACAAGCACTGGAGATGGACAAGGAAGAGGATGCAAAAGACCTTCACACTATAGAAGGAGCAAGAAGAAGACTCACTGGATAGAGAGGGGGCAAAAAAATGAAGATCTAAGAAGCAAATTGTATTGTATTTATTTTTTTAGTTCTGAAGTATGACATAATGTTACAGGGTATATAAAGTTATGTTATTCAGGTCATCAAGGCATATGACAGATGTACATAATCATCTGTAATAGTAATAATTATAATACAAATTATACATAATTAAGAGTATACACTGTCATTTATAAGTATAATGGGTAATAATATAGGCATAACAATCCAGTGATCTGAGAGAGAGAGAGAGAAGGGACAGGAATTGAAGCTGATAAGAGAGAACGGGATAGTTTTCAAGGAGAATTAGTCTTCCTTTTTTTGATCAGGACCAAATTTCCCAATAGGCAGAGTAGGCAACCCCCTAGAGCTTCAAATTTTGAAAGACACCTCAGCTTGGTCTGGCCTCACCCACATTCTGAATTGTCGGTCTGGCCATAACAATATCAACCCTGCACCAGTTGTATACTCCTTTACTGGCTATTATTTAACCCCCTGTAACATCAGGGCATATGACAGATGTACATAATCATCTGTAATAGTAATAATTATAATACAAATTATACATAATTAAGAGTATACACTGTCATTTATAAGTATAATGGGTAATAATATAGGCATAACAATCCAGTGAACTGAGAGAGAGAGAAGGGACAGGGATACCAAACTGGTATCGGTATCGGTGCCGATACCGGCATTTGCTTGAGTACTGGTACTCGTGTAAATGCGGCCGATGCCAGCACCGATACCCTGTGTCAGGGTTGGTGGTGCAGAGAGGGAGCCCGGGGAACTGCTCACAATGCTCCCCGGTCACCTCTGTCCTTCCTGCAGCATCGGAGCGTTGTCGCAGGTTACCATGGCAATGCTCCAACGCTGACCTCTGCCGGGGCTCACGAGAGAACAGCAAGCAACCGGCAGAGGAGGGTAAAGAAGGCAAGATGGGGCATCGAGCGGGTGGTGAAAGAGGCAAGAGGGAGAAAAAGAGGCAAAAGGGACTAAGGAAGGAAAAAAAAAAGAGGCAAAAGGAGGAAGGATCAGGATCAAAAGGAGGGGGACCAAGAAGAGGCAAAAGGAGGGGGGATCAGGAGACAAAAGGAGGGGGGGTCAAGAAGAGACAAAAGGAGGGGGGATCAGGAGAGAGTCAAGGAGGGGGAGAAAGGGGGATCAAAAGCAAGAGAAAACGCCAAGGCAAAAGGAGGGGACTCAAGAGGGGGAGAATGAAGCAAAAGGTGGGAAACAAGAGGGGGAGAAAGAGGCAAAAGGGGACAATCAAGAGTCAAGAGGTGGTGTATGTATGTGTGTGTGTATGTGTATTTCAAGTACTCACCGATACTTTTTTTTGCGATTTGCCACTTTTCCAAGTACCTAAAGCATATATATATATATATATATATATATATATATATATGCTTTAGGTACTTGGAAAACTGGCAAATGACCGCAGAAAAAAAGTATTGGTAATTGGTATCGGTGAGTACTTGAAAAAAGTATCGGTACTCGTACTCGGCCTTAAAAAATTGGTATCGGTGCATCTCTACTTATAAGAGATACGGACACATACATAAATTGTAATAGCGAAATGTATGGGGACACAACATATCTCATGAAAACCTTTCATTTATATTTTTAAAAATATATAGTTTGTAAGATAATAACATACATTTCCAAGATTGTTGTCATTTATGAGTAAAAATATGTAAATATGTGCTAGAATTGAAAAAAATTTGAATAACAACAATAACTACTTCTTACCATTTTAATGAGATGTATGAAGTTGATGGGATCACTTCTGCTGTTTCAACCTGATTACGCTTACTGTGCATGTGCAGTACTTATATGATCCCTTGACTATGGTGTGGATACACGGATACAACAGAAGGGGAATATACTAGTGCACCATAGTAATCTGCACCTTTGCTGCATAAAAATGCATGCAAGTTCACATAGACTCAGAGGCTTCTCGTTACATTCTCATGACACATCTACACACTGCAGCCGACACATGGTTTGAAAAGCTCTGTAGTATAGGATGAAAAGGTACCAGTTTAGTCCAGGGGAATGATGGGATGACAGATGTATATAGTTGTAGATGTAATGTTCATATGAAGGAAATTATGATGTAAAAAGATGAATGGGCTGAAATCAAAGTGCTAAGATAACTTGTCTCAGTTCAGTTACTTCTATAAGTAAGTGACCTTGTTCAGTTAGTAGTAGAAAAATCTTCAATGACTGGGAGAAATCAGTGTAAAAAGAGAAAAACTAAATAGCTAATTAATTTATTCAACAACAAAATCATAGGAAATGCAAAAGTAATGCACTCATATTTGCCCTACTTGAGCTCTATGCATCTTAATGGTCCCTTCCCTCACAATCGGTTTTTGTCCTTGTTCACTCATCTGGATCATGTATGGTCCATTGTGATGTTGAAATTGCCCATGTACAGTAGAGAAGCTAGAATGTATTCCAGTGTATCTTGAGATGGCAACAGCAGGTTCTGGAGAGAACACCAAACAGACAGAGAGGCCTTGTGGAGCATCTCTAAGGATGCTGTCAATCTCAAAATGGTGGGGCAGTAAAGGGAATGAGGCAAGGAAACTTACAGGGGATGTGGAAGAAATCCTGTCTATAGAATCTACCCTATTGCTCTTTCTCAGAGATCAGCTTTGCATCCTCAGGGGCAATAAAAAGGAAGCAGAGCTGATGTGTGGTGATCCAGTTGTTGTTTTGTTTCTGTGGTGCAATCATTTTTATAAAATAAAATTATTTTTCCTTGCCTTGTTGGAAATGGCACTGAAGACTTGAGTCAAATACTTTGAGAAAAAAGGATTGCCATTGACAATTGAGAGGAATATGTTTTCTTAAATCAGAGATTAATCAGAATAAATCAGATGTAACTGCTTGAGAAAAGAATGTAATAAGTCTGGAAAATGGAGACTGAGAAACATATGAATTAATCCCCTTTACATTTGACGCTTGGATTATTTGAGTTGATAAATCCTCCTCTAATTCCTCTCATTTCCATCTTTGAAACATCAATTTGTGGAACATTTCTCCTTTTTCACTTAAATCAGCAATAAACATTTTTATGAAAAATACATAGGGATTTTCCTGTTGAGTAAAACAAAAATATTCATAAACACTGCTGGGAGATTTTTCATTCTGAAGTTATTACACCTCAAACTGATTTCACAAGCATCATTTTTTATAATGCGTTCTATGGGTGAACTTGAGTCTTTGCCTGTTGCCCTCCTTAGCAAGAAATGGAAACATCATCGCCTGCTGACCAGAACAGAAAATTGCAGTTTCATTTAAAAAAGGAAAAACAAATTCAAGATTTTGAATGAAAAAAAAGCATTTCACTCAGCAGAAAAAGCCATGCAATTTATATTTTCCAATAAAAAACTGGTCCCTTAACATATCTGTTCCTTAGGACATTCATTCATTGTTTATATATTACTAGTTGAAGAACCCGTTCCACGGGCCACAGTGCCACTGCCACCCGGTCGTGGGGCAGTCATGCGCAGTAGAGCGTCCAGCTCTGTATCAGCTGCGGCGCGGGCAGTCTCTACTGCGCATGACTGCAGCACTGGGGTGGGAAGGTCCAAATGATGTGATGAGATATTATTTGAGTGGGATTAATCTGGGTAGGATGGGTTTAGGAGGATGGATGGCAGGATTTGCCCTAAGAATGGATGGGGGAGTGAGCAGACTGGGGTAGAAAGTGGATGAAACAGGTGAAAGGTGTGTGTGTGGTAGGTGTGGTAGGGGAGGGGTTATTGGGGAACACAGCAAGCTAAAGAATCAAGCTCTGTCCCTGGAGAATAGTAACTTAACAGATTCTACAGGGCAGATCCTAGGAGTTTCCAGGTTTTATGTTACCTCAACAGTAGCATCCTCCTTTATTATGATCCCTACTAACTTCTCCATTATAAAAACAACCCATTCAGCATGCGAGTGCCAACATGATTCTCACTACTTCTAATCTGTCAGTGCAATATGTTGTTAATTCCTTCAAAGGATTCTATTAAACACTGTGCCCCTCTCTCTCATGCAGATCCATTCTACTCCATGTACTACTTAACTGTCATGTCTAAATTTCCCATTTTTTCTTTTAAACATTTTTATTGAGAGGACAGTATTAATACATTACAAAATCACAGATAATGTGCAGAGTATTCAAATAAGAAATACAATACAAACAGTCAAGTAGATATCATCATAACATGGAGATACAGCTGTCCCAGTTTAATTTTTATATTTGAAAAACTAAACTAACCCAGAACAAAACCCCCCACCCGTCTGTTACCCTAACCACAGCACTAACAAAACTAATCCCTCCCACCCTCCCTGGGACACGAGCACAGCACCTCTTTCGACAATAAGTATCAAAGGTATCAGATAACAACATAGGCAACAATTAGCAGATAAACATATAGATAAATAGAGAAGTAAATAAGTAGCCAGATTCCCCAGGGACACCGCGTGCGGAACATAGAGTAAAAATAATATGTCCCATAGCGCTCATTGGTAGAGAATTCGAGAGTTACAGTAAGAGGTCCATAGACCCCATATTTGGTGAAATTTATTCAGGGTGCCCCTATGCAAGTAAAGTCCCTTATAGTGAGGAAGATTATGAGTCTAAATTTCCCATTTAATAATACAAGGATCCCTCCACTTCCTTATGAACGTTTCTCTCCTGCTGTCTCATCAAACACATTACAATTCTTCTTCTATAATGCAACACTTTGCCTGCTCATTCCATGGAGTTCTCAATGTAAATTCAGTTCTTCGTGGAATACTAACTCGTACCCCCGAATCCTCCTGGTATTTCTTCTGCACTAAATAACCCCTGTTTCTCCATATAATATACTGCATCTTTATCCAGAACCTTAGGGTGACCATGACTGGATGACTCTCCTTGTTTCTCTTGTTTTAGATTTCTATGTATTTTGATGTACCTCAAAGGGAAGAATTTACACACATGCACAGTCACACCCAAACACACACATGCAAACACACGCACATACACACACACACATAAACATGCACACCTGTGTTTATAAGCATGTAATATAACTTTAGCTGTTCTCTATTTCTGGCAGGTTGAGTGATTCCCGGAGGGGGGTGAAAGTGGAGAACAGAGAAACATTTTCACGCCTTACATTCCTCAACGTTTCTGAACAAGATTATGGGAACTATACATGTATGGCAAAGAATCGATTGGGCCACAGCAATGCCAGTGTTATCCTGTTCGGTAAGAAAGGAGATACATTATTAAGAATTTTATGATGTGTTTTTCCATTGATGGGGAGGAGAAGCTTGTTGCATATGTGATTGCTACCCTAAAATTCATTCCATCTTCATGATGTTAGGGTCTTATGTTCAAAAGAGAACTGGAGTCACTCTGGAGCAAACCATCTCGATTATATGGGAGAAATACAAATTTCCTCTATTTTCTTTGATGAAAATGGGGCCTTTAACCCATTAAATGCTAGAGTGGTCTCTTTCTGGCATTCAAGGAGTTAAACCCCATTTAACCCTTTGAGTGCCAGATGGGTACGCAACGCTTTGCAAAGCAATGTGTTGTGTACCCCTCTGACACTCAAAGGGTTAAGACAATGATCATTTTTTATTTCTCCCTTATTGTGCAGTTAGTTTGCTCCAGAACTACTCCCATTTTCTTTTGAACAAAACACCATTAGGTTATTTTGATTTTTCTGCTGTGGAAACAAATAATTTAAAGATACAGTAAACGTTTTTCATGAATAAAATAGCATATAAGGTAGGGAATATGTGGAGTAAAACATTGGTACTCTCATTGCTGATAGATGCATATTTCCAGGGTGTTTACAGTTTAAATTCTTGGGGTTGTTGTGCTGTTTTTTTTTTAATTAGTAGTGACCTCTAATATTCAGATTTCAATTCTTCTGTTTCATTCAGTGGGAGAGGGGAGTCACCAACAAACAATTGTCCACAGAATGTAATGGAAATTGCTGAGTTATAATATTAGCTTGAACTGTCAGAAAGTAATTGCTGTCGTCACTTCCTGACTATATGAACTGTTGTAATATTTGAATAAAACAATTCACAGCGATGGGTGTACTCATGTTTTACTCAACAAGAAAAGCCCTATTACATACATATTTTCATTGAACAAAGTTTACTGCTCCTTTAACACATTTATTTAACACATTTATCATACAGAAAAGAATATACACCTATCTAAAAGGACTGGAATCTTTATGTTTATAATCTGAAACTGGGCCATGAAATCAGCCATTTTGAAACACTTCCATAGAATCAGCTTATAATAAAGAGCAACCTATGTAATCCACATTGAAAAAAAGAGATTTCCCAGCAGACACGCATAAAAGACAAAACAAAACCATTGAAAAGGAGCTTTGGATATATATATATAGGCTTGGTCAGGGTTCACTGAATAGCAATTTTTGGGTGAAAAAAAAAGGTTAGTCAGAGACACATATAAAGTAGAGTTCTTTCTAGGAGCAGCGGCTATCGAGACTTCACTTTCTCATAGTGGATTTTCCAGATGTCAACAAGATATTTTAGTTAAATATATTAATTTTTAAATTACACATTTACTGTTTGTTGTTTATACCAATACTTTAACTAAATGTCTTAGAAAGTAATAGGCCTGCCAGTATGAATATCCTACTTCAGGGAAATCAATCTTTGGACCTTCAGCTTTTGGAGACTACAGCTCCCATCATCCTCAACCAGCCGTACATAACCAGCTGTATACAATAACCCTCTCCCAATGGAATACATGGGGTTCATTCATTTAAACTGATTCTCCAATTCACAAACAGGAACATTATGGAAATAAAAATATTCCCTTACATTATGATTCATTTGCTTAAACCTTTGAGTGTCATAGAGGTACTTTTGTACTGCGCTGCGGAATTAGTTGGCGCTATATAAATAAAGAATAATAATAATAAAAATACAGGTATCCAGTACATTTCAACTCAATGTGTTGAATACCTCTCTGTCACTCAAAGCATGAAGTAATATATCATACATAGTGCACAGCGCATCCCTTCCTGTTCCATGAGAACATGTGCTAGTATTATAAAGAAGTGAATGGGCACTCTAAGTGCATATACTCGTAAGTCAAAGGACAAGCATGCATTTCAATAAGGAGTGCTATGTCTACTTTTTCAGAGCTAACTAAAATCCTAAGATGGAAGGCCTCCAACAAGACAGCTCAGCATATTTAACATGTGCTAGAACACAGGTTCCTTCTTAATTATGCATAGGCTCTGCAGGGGGTAGGATCCTGTCTTATATTGCCCAATAAATGTGTGCTATACACTTAATAATGCATTGCTTATAATTTGTTTAACAGAAGGACTTACCTATGGCTAGATTCCATTGCATGTGAAAATTGTATCACTGGTTTTATCTACAAGTATCCCATAAAGGGATAGTAATACATAACATCTAAAAATAATATGTGTTGTAGGGTTTTTCCTCCTGAGTAAAACAAGAGTTCCCCCACTTCTGAAAGGTGTTTCATTCAAAAGTTATTACAGCTCAAACTTGAGGTACAGTATTTCATTGCTATTGCTACACCATTATATGGAGATTTACGGTCAACTGACCAGAGCTCTCTATAGGATGGTGTAGCAGTACTGCCAATGTACAATTTCAGGCCACTGAGATACAACATCTAAAAAATTCAAGTTTGAGCTATAATAACTTTTGAATAAAATACCATTTTACTCAGAATAATAAACTGTACAATATAATAAAAAAACAAGTTTGAGGTGTAATAACTTTTGAATAAAACACCATTTTACTCAGGAGAATAAACCCTACAATATGATAAAAAATTAAAGTTTGAGGTGTAAGAACTTTTGAATAAAAAACACCATTTTACTCAGGAGAATAAACCCTACAATATTTATTTCTTACATATTAAGTATTACTATCCCTTTAATTAGGAATCTGTGTGATAAAACCATTGATAACAGTTATCACCTGCAATAGAATACAGACCTTTAATTAACTGTTTATCAGAAGACAGTATCTAGGTAGTTATCCCTAAAACAGAAGTCATTTATTTCTCTTTACTGTTTCTATATGTATTTGATCTCTGTTTTACTCTTCTGCTAATTGTTTCAATTTACAATCTAGTAATAACTTGCACCTCTTACAACTGATTAAGGTCTGTTGAAGACCAGTGTTTGTTCTGAAGAGGTGAGACCTAGAGGCTTTAATAGAGATCACAATATACTGGAAACTACAAATATAATACAAAAATATAGATAGCTACATGTGACTATTGCATGAAGTCCACCTACATAGGTAAGTCAATGGGGGAGATTCACTAAGCAGTGATAAGGAGGTGATAAAGTGGAGATGACTTCTAAAGTGAGATAATTTCTCCAATTCCTGTTATTATATGGAGCCTATGCACTAAGATTTCTTCAACTTTGGAGATCTTAGTGCATAGGCTCCATAGAATAACATAAGAGCTGGAGAAGTGATATGACTGGAGAAGACATGTCTACTTTATCACCTCTTTATCTCCGCTTAGTGAATCTACCACAATGTGTTAAACAAATTATGAGT
This sequence comes from Rhinophrynus dorsalis, assembly GCA_037306005.1. Classification (NCBI taxonomy): domain Eukaryota; kingdom Metazoa; phylum Chordata; class Amphibia; order Anura; family Rhinophrynidae; genus Rhinophrynus; species Rhinophrynus dorsalis. The sequence continues at coordinate 153,558,536 of CM074724.1, forward strand.
CACTTATTCCTAGGTAACTCCTACAGGAAAGCTTCACTCATGATTCTTAAGTAGGGGTGTGGAGATGCTGAAGTTCACACTTCTTCCTCATAGGAATTTACATGGAAAGGGAGATATACTCTTCTATTCCCTGAAAATTCCTGAGGATATGAAACACAGTTGTAACTTATGTCTGAATAGTATAAAACCTTCCTGCAATGCCTTCCCTCTCTAAGTTCCACAATATCACAAGGTAGGCATCATCACACATACACATGCACCCACTCATTCCTTTCTGCCATGCAGGGAACTCCCGTTTCCAGTCTAATCTATCGCATAGGAAAGTTCTGTAAACCCCTATTTGTAAGCAGATAGTGAAATGTTTCTCTCCACCTATAAAGTGCAATACAGTTACAATGAGATACAATACATTTAAGTAATTGATTGCTTTATAATGGATACATACCAGGTAAGTCTTGTTAATAAATATGAAGAAATGCTAATTATCCTATAAAATAATTTGCTAAAACATGTGTAACGACACAGTCATGTGCAGTAGAGACTGCTGCGTGTGCTGAAGTCATGTGCAGTAGAGACTGCCCGCGCCCAGCTCTATATCAGCCGCGGCGCGGGCAGTCCCTACTGCGCATGACTGCCCCGCGACCGGCTGGCAGTGGCTCTGTGGCCTGTGTAACGGGCTCTTCAACTAGTGTCTGCATATTTCCCCTTTAATTACCCTTTGAGTGACAGGGGGTATCCAACGTACCCCTCTGGCATTCAAAGGGTTAAACTAAATTAGAATAATATAAAGATATATTTTCCATTTAAGACCTAGCTTGCTTTTATTTCCTGAGCGCTAGAACTGTGAATCAGTAGCTACTATGATTCTTTTTTATTCACTAGGTTTAAATGTGACAATATTAAAATGGCAGCATTTTCTTTCTTATAGTACTGACATAAATAAAGGCAGAACAACCAAGAATTAAGCTGTATTCAATTTACAGTGAAGTCAGTGGAAAAGGACTAAAATTATATTGAGTACTTACTCTCTTTTTTCGAAGACATAGGGAAATGTAAATATGTTTAGTAGATTATTTACCTGTATTGCAGTTAATTATCTGATATCTGCCAGTTAGGACCTTATTCAGCATTCTAAACAGGAGCAACTCCGGACCATATCAGCTGCATCATAGGAGACAATGAACCCCTTAGTGACCGGCCACGTGCGCACGTGGATGGCACTTAACGCCCGTCATTTTTTAAAATGACTTCTGGAACATACATGTACGTCCTCTGTCCACCTGGGACATCTGCTCATGATATACATGTACGTCCTCTGTCCACCTGGGACATCTGCTCATGATATACATGTACGTCCTCGTTAGATAAGGGGTTATACATTTCCAAAATTCCCATTACATTGAAAATGGTTTTTAAAGAGACAGTAATACTTACAATGTAAAACAAATATATGTTGAAGGGTTTATCCCCCTGAGTAAAACAAGGGTACTCCCACTGACGAGAGGTGTTTTATTCAAATGTTATTACAGCTCAAATTATAATTTTATAGGTGCAGTATCACAGTGGCCTGAAATGTTACAGTGGCGCTATTGCTACACCATCCTGTGAAGGTTTAAGATCAACTGACCAGAGATGTCCATAGGATGGAGTAGCAATAGCGCCACTTTAACATTTCAGGTCATTGTGATACTGCAACCAAAAATTCAAGTTTGAGGTATAATATCCTTTGAAGAAAACACCTCTCGGCAGTGAAGGTGCCCTTGTTTTACTCAGGGAGATAAACCCTACGATATACATTTTTCTTTTACATTTTAAGTATTACTATCCCTTTAACCCTTTTAGTGCCAGAGGAGTACGCAACACATTGTAAAGCAATGCCTTGTGTACCCCTTTGGTTCTCAAAGGGTTAATAATTTGAATACTGACAAGATCTCCAGCACATTGCATCACAATACATTGGATATCTCTCTAGCATTCACAGGGATGAAACCCCATGTAATACAATGGTAATTTAAATCCCCCACTCCATGGAGCAGTTGGTTTGCTCCAGAATTGCACTATCCTGCCAACAGTATAAAGCAATATGATTTTAATGGGAAACTATGCCTAAAGAAATACATGCTGTATAATTTGTTCTACAGAAGGACTTACCTACTTCATACAGATGTCCAGTACATTATATTTATAGTCATTTAATTCATGACATTTGCAGTTGAATATATCCATAGATGTCCATTTGAAGTTTGCATTTAGTTTACCTCTCCTCATGATAGGCAATAAGCATCAACACTTTGAAAGAGGAACCCATGCCTCCTAGGGTTGCCACCCAGCCGGTATTTTACCGGCAGGCCGGTAAAAAATTGGCTCCTGTCCAACGTTAAGTCTATGGAGTGAATGCTGTGGCCGGTACTTTTTTTTAAAAAAGGAGGCAACCCTAATGCCTCCTAGCATTTCAAATGGCCAAACAGGGACACCTTTGTTTTAGGGGGTGTTACTGGGAGTGTGGCTGGTGGGCTGGGCATTACCACGAATTTATAGGTCATTTTATGACCTACTGACACCTCTTTGTGTAACTTAATAAATGCTCTAGAGCAACACCAAAGTATATTATTTACACAGACACATATAATGATGATTAAACAGTCATTATTGTGAGTGTTATGGCTGTGGAGCAATGTAATACACTTATATACACATCACAAAGTCTCCTAAAAAGAGGGACGCTATGGTGTGAAAGAGGGACATAGGGATTTGGGTCTCAAAGAGGGGCTGTCCCTCCTAAAGAGGGACGCTTGGGAGGTTTGGGAACCCCATGTACAGTGCTTGAAATTTTCACTAGTTCACTGTGACTAGTAAATTCAGTAGACAAGTAAGAAATGATGCTGCTTTCAGTGTTTAACACTGGATGGACTATCAAGTTTTTTCTCTGACTGGTGAATATAATGGATGTTTATATATATATATATATATATATATATATATATATATAATGTAAAAGCTCTACATACAGTTAGCAGAAATTATGAAGCCAAAATTCATCAGCAGGGAAATGTAAAAAGCACATTCGGGAAATCACAAGCTTATCAAAAGTACATGCTTGTGGTCATCCATAAGATTTCATGGGGCTTATTTAATGGGCAATTGTATTAACAGTGCTCTATAACCTAGGAATTAGTGTCTCAATTTGTTTAACAGAAGGTCTTACCTAGTTAAGTGTCCTTCAAACAGCATTTACAGATAGGGGTGTAAGCTCCACAGAAGCAGCTTATGATTCTTATTGGTTGCTTTTGCACAGCCAATAGGAATGAGACTGCCATTGACAGCTTCAACCCTTGCAGGAGGTGGAACAAGAATCTTGGGACAGACCTGCAGAATTAAGACTGCATGTGTGAAACACTTTCACTCCCAGAGGTGGAAGTAGCAGCAATGAACCATTTAAGGGAAATCATACACTTTAAATAAAAGAATCTCAAATAGTTTAATCATTTGAGTGCCAGAGAGGTATCTAATGAATTGCATCTGGCACTCAAAAGGTTAAAAGGGCTTGCTTAGGCATTTGTCATTCTTACGGTATATGTATTTATTGCTTTTTGTATTTGAACTCTGCTTTAGTCTACAACTGAACAGGGACACATTACTACCTAAAGAAGGTTACCATGGCCTTTTAGAAATACATATGGGACTTTTTTCTATGGCTGATCTCATCCAGACTGATAAAGTCTGTTTTATTGAGTGGGGGTGAACACTAAATGCAGACCTAAAATGATGCAAATGAAATACAAGTAACTGCAGATTCTGTGTAAAAAAGGAGGGGCAAAGAAAGACTCCAACCCTATATCATACACAGGAAAACTGACAGTGGCAGCGATCAAATTGTCTACATTGTGTTAATACCTGGAGTAGATCTTAGAAACATTTAAAGGAATGACCCAAAAGACCTACAAACTACCACATTGCCTTCCCCCTGGTTCAAGCAGCATTAGAGGGAGACTTTTGGCACACATAGTTTAGTACACTAGCTTTAGGCAGGCATAGGGACTTATCTGTGATTGAAGCCAGTGAGATGGAGCAGTTAGTTAATGCACCAGTGGTAAAATCATTTAATCATTTCCAAATATCAAAGTTTCTTCAAGGTCCACATAACCCTTCTGGGTTCGATAAATACAAAACACAATCATCATGTGTTCTTACTGGTAAAATAGCTACACACACACACACACACACACACACACACACACACACACACACACACACACACACACACACACACACACACACACACACACACACACACACACACACACACACACACACACACACACACACACACACACACACACACACACACACACACACACACACCCGGTATAATATACAATGTTGTACATTCACACTATTAAGAGTTGTTTCTTCTTATAAGGATAGTTCCCCTTTAAAAGACTAAGCTTTATTTTTTTCCTGTTAGTTGCCCTTTAAACTGCTTGAAAGCCAGAGGTATCTACCTCTTTGAACACTTTGGATGTATCTTTGGAGGTGTCATGGAGTTAATGACCTACATTTTATGTTAACAGTGCACTTTTAATTAAATAGTATATTTTATAGGGCTGAATACAACAAGGATACTCCCACTGCTGGGGATATTTTCATTCAAACGTTTTTAAAGATAAAGCTTTGTTTTTATCCTTTTGAGTGCCAGAGGGGTGCTTTGCAAGGCATTCAAATAGTTGAATACATATGTTAGCAGCAGTGCCAGCTAGTGTCCAAAGGGCATTTTTGTATAATGCATTCAATGGATCTCAAGTGAATTTTTTTCCTTTAAAAATGAAATCCATGATATGCTTAGTGGCCACTCATATGAACATCAGGCCCTATCAAAACAATTTATCCTTGATACTTTGAGATTAATATGAAATATCTGCACATCACACACAAAACATATTTAAAGGGATAATAATACCTGGATTTAAGAAGGTTTAATATTGTTCATATGAAGAAAATAAATGATATGCTGTAAATTCCGTTGCTTAAAGATGTATATTTCAAGATTTATAAGCTTTCAAAGTCCCCACCTCCTGCCCCATTTACTCACATCAGAGCTCTAGCTGACAGATCGAGATTCTGGTCATTTGACTGGACAGCTCTTCAGCAGAACTGAAATAGCGTTATCTACAAAGAAATTCTTCATTAGAATGGTCTACAAAGTGTGTGAGTAAACGGGGTGGGTGGTGGGGCCTTTAAAAGCTTATAAATCTTAAAATATACATCTTTAAGCAATGAGATTTACTGCATTTCATATGAACAGTATTAAACCTTCTTAAATTCAGGTATTACTATCCCTGTAAAACATATTCTGAAAACCATGGGGCCATATTCATCAAGATACAGAAGTAAGAAGTAATATTCAGAAGCAAACGACCTAAACCTCAGGGTTGAACATATCATAAAACAAGCGTTCTCCCACCGCTTCCACTGATGTTTTACTGAAACATTATTGCAGTTTTTAAACTTGCATTTTTTGGGTGCAGTTCCACCATGACCTGAAATGCTATAGTGGTGCTGTTGCTACAGTAACTTTTAGAGTGTTACTGTCACTCACAATAGCTATTCATAGGCTGCTGTAACAGCAGAACCACCATAACATGTCAGACCATAGAAGTACTACACCTACAAAAATGTTTTGAACAAACTATCTCTCAGCAGTGGGTGTATCCTTGTTTTACTGAGCAAGATAAAACCCTTTATATAAATATTTCAATATTATGATACTATCCTTTTAATTTTCACTTTTAGCCCCTAGAGTGCTAGAGAGGCCTCTAATGCATTTCTACATAATGCATTGGGGACCTTTTTAGATGGCTGTATTTGCAACCCAGGCAACCCTAGGTAAGGCACTCTAGGGGCTCCTTAGCTCTGCCCATGACCACACCCTCACTCTTCACATAACTCTTCCCCAGTCCCATCCACTTTATCCTGGCACAGAAAATACACTTTACCTATGCCAAGCAAGAACTAAAAAAGCTATGCAATGCATTGGAGATCGCTCTAGCATCAAAGGGGTAAACTAATTGCCTGTAAAAGGGGTATAGGACTGGTACAGGAACACTGAGACTGATCTGGCCACACCTACAATTTAGAATGTGGGGGTGGCCAGCACAGCTGAGCACCTCTCAAAATGTGGAGTTCTAAGAGCTCTAGCCTTCTCTGCCTATTAGGAAATCTTGCTTTGCCTGTCTAGGATTCAAGCAGTTAAAAAAAATTAAATCAATGGACATTTTCATTTTATACCTGTGGGGTAATTGGTTTGCTCCAGAAACACACCTAGATAGCCTCACATGCATGTAGCCATTTGGCCATAGATATGTTTCAGCACTATGTATCTGATTACCGTAAAATCTTGGGAATAATACACACCTGTTTATAATACGCAGGTGTATATTATGCCCTAGATTTTAGGGGAAAACAAGAGTGCCTATGTATAATACATACCCTTGTTTCCCCGCTTACCCATATCCTCCTGCTCTGCCCCGCTGTAGGATGTCCAATTTCCTCAGAATGACAGAGTCCCAGTGGCAATACCATAGATCCAGTATGCATAGCTATGCACATTGGATCTATGGTATTGCCCTGCGAGGACCTTGCATCCTCAAAAGACATTACCATTGGCTGCAAAAAGAGGTCCTGATAGGGCCATGCTGGAAGCGGGCGGCAGATGCAAGCATGCTGCCCGCTGGGACCTTGTCAGGCTGAGGAAATTGGATGGTCTACAGAGGAGGAGAATATGGGTAAGCGGGGAGGGAGGGAAGCATTGCGGGAAATGGGAACTTATTTTTAGAATTTTTTTTGCCTCGTGTATAATATACACCCCCTTTTCACATAAGGTGAAGAGGGCAAAAATTGTGCGTATTATACGTAGGATTTTATGATAGCTTAGTGAGTGTTCCCATGTTAGATCTCATTGTACCATACTACAAAATTCTTATAACGAAACATGATAAGCTAATTAACCCTCTAGGACATCTCCTGTCCATTGGAAAGACAATGGACAGGAGATGTCTGTCATCTGAAGGGTTAAAGTAATAGAAAATATTTATGTTAACTTTTCTTATTGTGAATTGTATACATTTATTTTACCCAATAGTTTTCTTATGCTTTAATTCTGGGTACTTACGACACAGGTGCTCTAAAAAGAATTATAGCACTTATGAGGCAAGCCAAATGCACAACAGGTGACAAATCCAAATTCCCATTGTTTTATATTGGACGATTAACACCCTGAATGATAGAGAGTTCTCTAGCCATGCTTTGAAACACGTTGACGACCTCACTAGCATTCAAGGGGTTAGATCGGTCAATAAAATCAATATTAAATTTGGGAATTTTGTGATTGTATTTGTTCCCTATGGTGCAGTTTGTTCCAATTCTAGTTATTACATTAGCCCCACTGAGACTAATGTGCAATGAAGTACTGGATCAATTGTGGAGTAATCCAGCAGCACCATAGAGGACAAATAAAAATGTCATTTCATTTAAATTGAGCTTTTAACCCCTGGAATGCTAGAGTGGTATTGTTTTACAATGCATTAGAGATCTTGCTAACATCCCAGGGGTTAACCTTTTGAGTGCCAGAGGGGTACCCTCTGGCACTCAAATGGTTAAAAGCCATATTTCAATTAACACAAACATTTGTTTCTCCCAAAATTTTTCCACTTCTTCAAAGTATATCAGCCTCACTGTGTAACAGGGAAGGAGATTCACTATGCGGTGATAAAGTGAAGATGACTTCTCCAGTTTATCACTTCTCCAGTTCACATGTTATTCTATAGTACCATTGCACTGAGAATTCTTCAACTCTTTTAGTGCATATACCTTATAGAATAACATAGGAACTGGAGAAGTGATAAACAGGAGCAATCATCTCCACATTATCACCTCTTTATCACCGCTTAGTGAATCTCCCCCAGGATTCCAGAGGGGAGATTCACTAAGCGGTGATAAAGATGTGATAAAGCGTAGATGACTTCTCCAGTGATATCCCTTCTCCAGTTTCTATGTTATTGTATAGAGCCTATGCACTAAGATCTCCAAAGTTCAAGAAATCTTAGTGCATAGGCTCCATAGAATATCATAGGAACTGGAGAAGTGATATCACTGGATATGTTCTCTCTGCTTTATCAACTCTTTATCACCGCGTAGTGAATCTCCCCCCTTTTCTTCTCTTCCATGCACTTTCAGCAAAATGAGTGCCTTAGGTCTACAGTTTGTACCTGCAGATAATCTTGCAGAAACATTAGGGGTCATGTAGGAAATAATTTTACAGGAAACATTAGGGTGGACATGCACTAAAGGTCTGTAAGGAGCCAGGTTGGTGATCTTGTGTCATATTTCTATAAATGTTCATTTGATTATGGAAATGTAGTTTAATGAGCCATGTGGGTGCATTTCCATGTCAATGTGGCACATCACTGGATGCCCGAAGCTCCAATGGCAGCATTTGCTATTAGATTTCACAATCCCAACATCTCCAACCTGGCAATGTGGAGTTGTTGAGTTGGCGATGTTGAGATCTTCTTCTAGCTCTCTATGGAGCCAGAGGACAGTTGACTAGAGAGCAGAGACTGCAGAGACTGTAACCCTTCAAATGTCATAGGAATGTACATTGTACACCCCACGTGGCACTGAAAGGGATACAATAGAGATAGTTAGTAGTAATAGCAAAATATATGTGTGTTATTGGGGTGATATGCAGATGTACAGATGTTAGAAGAATAAATATTGGCCTTAAGAACTGGTGAGGTTTCAAGACCGTCACCATTGTCCATGCCTTAAGGCCCGGTGATGGTCCTAGCATGTCATGACTCCTACGGGGTCAGTTTCAGCCTCTTTTTCGGCAAGCCAGTACACATGATCGCTTATGTGTGCCGGCTCTCTGAATGACATCTATACGGTCCTTAAGGGTATTCCTACCCCAGAATCACCAGACTTTAAGGACCAGAGAGGTGTGTCACATGTTGCAAAGCAATGCATTGTATAACCGTCTAGTCCTTAAAGGGTTATTTCTTACCAGTTGACAGATTTTTTGGTATGGCACTACAGGATCCATGATTCCTTCAATGTAAGGCTTCCTAGGAAAACAGTGGGAACAAATTTTTTCAGTCCAATATGTCTGCCTCCATGTCAACATGATATCCAGTACTCTTTAAAAATTAATTTGTGGAGAATCAATTCACACTAATTTGTAGTGGACATTCAAGGTTTTTGTTCAGATTAATATAAGTTGGTGATTTATTATTAGAAGGAGACGTTGCTACTGCTGAGAACAGCAAGGGTACTCTCACTCACTGCAATCACTTTTTAAAAAATCATTACAGTTGAATCTTATTCTATTGACAACTGTAGTCAGGGACTCACCTCTCCAATACAATACACTGGACATCAAGTGGACTGTCTGGATGACAGGTGGTACTTTTGGCTAACAGTTTAATATAAAAAACTGTTTGCACTGTAATAACTTCTGAATGAAGCAGCTATCAACAGTGGGAGTATCCTTGTTTTACTCAGCAGAAAAAGCACTATTTTCACCCTGTTCAACTGACCATCTTGCCTAAGACAACAGAGAGCAAGACACAAAGGCAGAGCTCTAGGATTATTTGCAGGTGCAAATGAGTCACAGGTGAATTTTACAGACCCCAGGTAGGAGGTGTTCATGTATCTGCAAAGGGAAAAAACAGTAGAAATGAAATATCTGTTGAAAGGTAAGTACACATGATTAAATGGAAAGAAAGTCAGCATGTAAAATGTACCATCAAATAATTATAAAAATGAAAAGTTACACTAAAGCAGCATTATTCATTTAACATAATGGTTTGTGATATCACCGTCCTCTGCCACTTTAGCTTTCTAATATTCAAATGAATTGTTAGATGTTGAAATAGAGTTGAAATAGAGTTTCATTTGTGGATTTTCTAGAATATGAACAGAAGAATTATTACTTTAATAATATATGCCATAAAATGTACAGTTGGTAAAATACAATGATTATTAAAAATAAATACTTGCAGGATATATGGTTATATTTCTCATATTAATATAACGTTAACACTCATATGTGCATAATTAGGTAGGAATTTTGGCCACCAGATAGATGCAAAACTGAATATGAATACACCAATGCACAATATACTATGTATGAAGGTCATCCAACAAGGTCACTTGCAATCTAGTGTCCTTGATTGTCATTTTTTTATGTGACAAGTATTCTCATTCTTTCTTTGATGATTATATACATCACCTTATATTGTCAGTATTCTTTTTCTCGCCTTAATTTAAAATGCTGCTGATAGCTTAAAGTTCTATAATGATTTTGTGCAGGCTTTGACCAGCAAATCTCAAGCACATATTAATGTGAAAGTCTATGCAAATTATAAGTCCTCGGTAGTAAGTAGGTGAAGCAATATATTAAAAAAAACCTATTCCTTGGACCTTATCTTCATAATAAAAGTGAAGTAATTCCAACCAACTGCATCCTAAAGGACAAATACAAACTTACATTGATTTAAATTAGGCTTTCAATCTCTTGAATAATAGAAAGGTTTGCAACGCATTGTGAAGCACTACATAAGAGACTTTGATAGCATTCAAGGGGTTAAAGCACCATTTAAATCAATGGGGATTTTGGAACGGTGTGTGGGTCTTTTGTGGGGAGGTTTGTTTGTTCCAGAATTAACCAACTTTTATTTTGAAGATAGGGCCCATGAATCTCTTCATTAGGAATATAATGAGACAAACTTGTACCGAGCAATCATCTTACATTTAATATTGTTTAAAAATAAGTTGTTCCTGTAATAAAAAACATGCTTTAGTATAAGTGGCATGTATGAAACTGCCCTTAGTTTCATAAAACTACTGATTTCTTAATTGCCAAATCCTTTGGCAACTGTGGTAACTGACAGAAACTACAGATACCAGATAATTGTGTAACAGTGCCCCACTGCTATACTCTGATTGGTGCTTTTCTGTCCACATGATTCCACACTCAGCCAGACACCTATTAGAGCACTAGAATAAAGATGTAGCGGGAAATTAAAAATTCAAATTTAGTTAAAAGCTAATAAAAATGTGTTACCGTTAAAAGATCAGTAAGGTTTTATTATGAAAAAAAAACATATACAGTATAGTAGGGCTTTTTCATGCTGAGTACAAAAAGGGTACTTCTATTGCTGATAGTTGCTTTGTTCAAATGTTATTACACTTCAAACAGTCACAAAATAATAAAGTTGTTATAGTAACATTCTATGGAGAACTGTAGCCAGTTGAATAACTTTGGAACCGTAATAAAAAGAAATATTTCCCAGCAGTGGGAATAATTTTTTTTACTCTGCAATATATATATATATACCAGAGTGGTATGCAACACATTGAGAAGCAACATATCGCTCTGGCACTCAAAGGTTATTGTGTGCTCAATTAATATAAAATGTTTTTTAAGATTTATTTATGCTTTAATAATTAACCCTTTGAGTGCCAGATGGGTATGCAACACACTGTAAAGCAATCCAAGCCATACATTCCTAAATAAATATGATTGTTTTGTAGGAACCACTTGAAAATAGTTTTGGTATGGCTTGGGTGATGTCAGATCACCAGACTAATCTGTGATACTCAGAATAGTGTCTCCTATATGAATAATAATGCCTCTTATTCTGAGAGATAACTGCCCACCGGTTCTTGTTCCAGAGTGCACTAAACAATATGTGGGATTATGCATCAAAGGGATGCAAAAACACTAGATCTTCTTAACTTCCTATTAGATTTGTGCATTAATTTCTAAACAAATGCAAAATTTGATAAAAAACTGCATGTTTTTTTGACATTTGGATTTAAACAGCAAATGAATAGTACTGAACACACAATGTCAGACACACGATCACAACATTCAATAACTTCATTCCAATCCATTTGTTCATCCAGTCATTAATACACTTACACCATTAACAAGTATTACACTTACCTTGATGTCGGATGTCCAGTGGTGTTGTTGTCATACTGGGCCTCCTGCATATTGTGTCAAAAATAAAGGAAAAAGAAAAGAACCCCCTAAATCATTGCCACCACCATCTCTATCACCTCTTCTTAACCCTGCTGAGCTGTTGCCTGAGCCAGAATGAGGAAAAATTAAACAGGGATTGGCCATTCCTGTTTAAATCTATTCCCATTCTCCCAGTGGCTGGGAGTGCCCTGCAGTAACCTCACTTCCTAGTCAATCAGCATCTAGATGGAGGGGTCATGGATATATAAAACCATACATGACCCCTCAAGCAAAATCAAATTAATTCCCACACACACACATTGCTTGGATTGGGAGGTTACTCAGGGCACTCAACATGCTCTGCAGTAACCTCACCTCCCAGCCAATTAGCATCTAATTTGAGGGGTCACAGATATGTGTAACATCACCTATCCATCAAGCCAATCATTGGCTATAGGAGGGGTGACATTAAGAGTATCCATGATTCCTACAGCTAGATGTTGATTGGCTGAGAGGTATGGTTACTGCAGGGCACATTCCATGCCCTCTGTAACCCCTCAATCTCAATCAATGGGAGCATGGGAATTCATTTGAAAAGGAATGGCCAAATAAAAGCCCATCTCTGTTCAATTTTTCCTTTTTTCTGGCACGGGCAATGGACCGTGCCAGAATAACGACCATGCAGAATTAGTTTTTTGTTTTTTTTTTTACCTTGTAAATGGCAACAGGGGCATTGGTTGGTTTTTGTTTTTAATGTTTCTTTATTTTGTGAATATGCAAGAGGCCAAAGGCACTGTGTACACTGCTAGACCTCTAACATCATGGAAAGTACTTAGTTAATGATCAGAATATCTTCACCAAATTTCTGTCTAATTGAATGATTATGGGTAAATAAAATTATACCTAATAATTCAGATGAAGCAATTTTTTTTTGTTGAGCACAAGTCTACTCTCTACTATAAGAAGATAACAACATTGTTAACAGCAAAATTCATATGGCTTCTTAATTGTTTAATTTTTTTGTTTTTCCTGTAAGCTACCATTTTGTCTTAGCTATTTAGCGAGCTATATAAGTAACATTACCACTATTTTATATTAAAGGGATAGTAATACTTAAAATGTAAAAAAAAAAATATGTTGTAGGGTTTATCCCCCTGAGTAAAACAAGAGTACTCCCACTGCTGAAAGGTGTTTCATTCAAAAGTTATTCATTTTCAGAGTTGAATCTTTTAGGTGCAATATCACAGTGGCCTGAAATTGTACAGTGGCGCTGTTGCTACACCATCCTATGGAGATTTATGGTCCTGTGACCAGAGCTGTCCATAGGATCATGTAGCAACAGCGCCAGTGTACAATTTCAGGCCACTGTGATATTGCACCTAATAAATTCAACTTTTAAAATTAATAACTATTGAATGAAACACCTTTCAGCAGTGGGAGTACTCTTGTTTTACTCAGGGGGATAAACCCTACAACATATTTTTTTTTACATTTTAAGTATTACTATCCCTTTAATAACGAGAGAGTTTTCAGAATTCAAAAGGAACATATTGTAGATGTGAAGCTAAAGAGGACCCTTCACCCAAGTATAAGTTGTGTTAATGTTAACCCTTTGAGTGCCAGAGGGGTATGGAACGCATTGCTTTGCAATGCCTTTCATACCCCACTGGCATTCAAAGGTTTAAGAGAAGTAAAACTTGCCTACATGTTGTTCCAGCCATCTGTTGGTAATTAGTTTATGAGATGGGCAATTATTAATACGCACTATGCTGTAAATTCATCTAGAAAGAGCCCAAACATTGGGGTCATTTCTAGTAACACGTGATAAGTTCAGCCTCAAAACAGAATTAACCCTTTGAGTGCCGGCTGGCTATCCAACGCATTGCAAGGCAATGCGTTGAATACCCATCTGGCACTCAAAGGATTGGCATACTGTGCAGGGAATTGACATGAATTGCCACACTGTTTTTTTTTTGTTTTTTTTCCCCAAAACCTGGCTAATACCACTTATTGGCAGATTTGAATTCTCTGTAAAATAAACTAACAGAATATTTGAGTGACAGGTTCACTTTAAAAGATTACCATAAAATATTAAACAATAGTTTACTGAAACGGTGATCTGGTTATTTTATTTTATAGTGACATTTGTTTTGATATCTTAGTGATACTGGTTGGCAAAATAAGAAGGTATTTGATGTTAATCTTGGAATAACTTTAGGGTGACCACATGTCCTGGATTGCCCAGGACAGTCCCGGATTTTAAAGGGATAGTAATGTTTCATAATTAAAGCAGCTCTAATTAATCATCATAGTATTTGGGCTTTGGAGAGTGTTATTTCAGTTCTGTCAGAGTTGTAGTTCAAGAGTAATTCAATGACAAATATCCCCCACCCGCCCCTTTTACTGCTGTAACGCTGCTCAGCCAGATCAGAAGGGAGGTGCCCAGGTAGATTGCAGAGAGGGACAATCTTCAATTAAGATAAGGAAAAAGGATTTTCATTGTTCTCATAGGAAGAAGATTGTCCCCTGCTGTTATCTGTCTGGTCTATGGACTGCATTCCACATCTGAGAAGAGATGACTTACACTAGGTCAAAGGGGTGGGAGTGGAAACTTTGCTTGTGAATATCTCTCAAACCATAAAGGTTTGAGAGATAAGACTTATATCGTTCTTCATGTTTTTTTAATGCCTACAAAATAAAATAAAGATAAAATGAAGTATTACTATCCCTTTAAGTGTGTGTCCCATGTCTCAGGCAGTACCTCTCAGGACAATACAAAGTCCTGTAATGAAGAGTACTATACACTAGTAAGAGAATTGCTCATTACCTACTGTGACAGGAAGTGATGCCTCTACTGGACTACTAGCTTCTAGCTGCACTAGCGCTGAGGACAAGTACTCTACTGCTCCCGTCTTAGCAGTGTCCCTGAATGGCAGCATGGAAATGTGGTCACCCTAAATAACATTCACGTTAATTATTTCTGTAGAGCCCTTTTTAGTGTTAAGTATCTGTAGGTTGTAATTTTCTAAGATAGAGATGCTTATTACAATTGAGTTAAAGGTAATTGGGAGTTTGGATTAAAAACTGTTTTATAAAGACTGTTGCTATAATATTGCAAAGTCAATTTATGTCACTATGCTAGGCATTTGGATGCAATCTGCTTTCCTTCTCCAGATTTCAAACACTTTGTTGTTTTACCACTGTATTTTGTTCTGTTTATTTTCAAATTCTGTTGTGTAAAAGCCAAACCTTTATTCTCCCACCCCATATCTCCTTCCCACTTTGTAGAAATATTCCAGTCCACCAGCTCACCCTTAATGCAAGGTCAGTACAGTTTGCCCTTGTGTTTTGTTCATTATTTGTCATATCCCTTGTCGTCCCTTTGTAACCATGTTAAGCTGTTCCATGTCTGTAATAGACTTTTTAATACGTACACTGTTTTTATCTCCTATTTTGCTTTTACCTCCACCAATGCCCCCTTCTTCTGACACATGTGTTTTATATTGGCTATAAAAATTATGATACAGGTTATTGGCGGTTATCTTTAAATCAATGTTCTTTCACATCAATGGCCTCATGCTCCTCATTTCATCTTTCTCTGGCCTTTCTTCCACTGTTTTTTCTTAGTTTTAACACCCTGTTATAGCTGCTTAATGAGCTCTTATGAACTGTATTCTGATTCTGTAAACTCATTTGGTCAATGACCAGCCAGTGTAACATGAGTCATTCTACATTAGTTAGATGAACTGTTTACTTCTGGGAGACATTTGTCTCTTGCATTTACTGTCTTGCTTCGCACCTATTAGATGCCTCATATTTTAATAACCTCTTGCTCCCATGTGCTTGATAAGTGTAGCTCTGACCCAGTCTACGTACTTTGCTCCTCTGCAGTGCCGTTCACTTCTTTCTTAATCATTTGTGGTCTTGTCACATAACTACTTGTTTTATGTTCATTGACCTGATCTCGCTGTACTTTTTTGTTTAGTTTTTAAGATATTTACAGTGTGTGAGCTCATTGTCCTGTAGAAGTGACTTTAGAGTTGGCATGGAGGGATCATAAAAATGTGAAGTGCAGCAAATGTTCTGAGCAACCATCTTTGATGCTATTATGCTAACAAATTATTACATCAGTCATATCTGCATAAATGTTTCAAGTGTCACTCAAATGAGCCACTCATTGCCTTAAATCGGAGCTTTATATTCAGGTAATAGAATATTTTAACAGAATATTTACATAGATAGGTGTCCATTATACAGCAGTTAAATACGGCTATACATTTTATTTGTGTCATTTCATTTCTGTTATAGTCTACTAGTTGAACAGCCAGTGTACACAGGCCACAGTGCCAGGCAGCAACGGCCGCGGTGCAGTCATGCAGAGTAGAGACTGCCCGCACTGCGGCTGATAACGGAGCGGGGAGCTCAGAATTCAGACCATAGTCCTCTCTGCATGGCGGTCTGAATGGCGGGCATTCTGTACTGTACGTGTGCAGCCATCTGTACTGCGCATTACAGCTTCTGACAAACATACATTAGCGAATTATTATATAGGATTGCCAATTGTTTCGGCTTTCAATCTTATAATGACAGGACACTAAAATTCTTTAAAGCAATAGTAATGTCAAATAATAAATCAATATACGATTGTTCCATTTAATACTTTAAAATGTATAGTGTCTTTTTAAAATCATATACTTGCATATTCTTCTTGAAAATCCAGTTAAAAGATTCTTTCTCCTTCCCCTTTCAACTGCTTCATGAAGTGTTCACTCAGACTGAAAAGTCAGTTCAGACAGATAGCAATGAGGGCCAATATTGTATCAGCATAAAATCCTGCTCTGCTTTGTCAAGGGTGGGGGCAGGATTTTCCTTATACTCACACAAATGATATTGTCCTTCATTGCGATCCATACATTCAAGCAACCGGCTTTCGGATCTGAGGGAACTTTTCATTATGTAATGGAAAGGGGAATCTTTTAACTGGATTTTCAAGACAGGTATGCAGGTAAATGATTTAAAAAATATGCTATGCTTTATAAAAAAATTAACTGGAACAATTGTATATCAATTTCTTATTTGACATGGCTATCCCTTTAAGGACTACCTATCGAAGCCTACTGTTTGTTGTGAGGAGGTATGATCTAGAGTAGTGGTTCTTAGCTTGTGCCTCAGGGCCCACTAGCAGGCTTGGACTTGAGGATTTCCCTGCTTGAATACCAGTTAGTTAATAAGAGGTTCAGTTTTTCTGGTTTAATCACATGGTGTCTTCATGTTCTGGACTGTGATTGGTCCCAGAGTGTAAGGGTTGAGGACAGCTGATCTAGAGGCTTATTTCAACAGAGATCATTATATTCAGGTAAAAGCATATATAATGCAAATGATACATAAATGCATATACCTGGCTGCTGTATGAAGGACACCTTCCTAGGCAAATCTTTCTGTTAAACAAATTAAGAGTCACTTATAACTGGGGTATAGTTGCCCTTTAATCATAACTTTATTTGGTCTTTATTTAGTATTCTGTGAATCTGTTTTCCTCTACAAGAGATAAAGTTTATTTTCTTTCATTTCAACACTTCTGAATCATGAAGAAGCCCTGCAGCATATTGAGTAAGAATTTAGACTTCAGGGTCTCCCTCTGGAAGATAACAGCTATGTTATTAAAGTGATGTTTTTTTTCCTAACTCCATTTTCAGTTAGTTTGGATGTTTGACAACTGTTGATGTGTGCTTACTTTTCTTTCCCCAGACACATTTCCCCAAGTCAATTAAATTTCTAGAGTCATATGAACAGAGACCTAATGGATACAGTCTAAGCACTTTTTAAGTGAGAAAGTGCATAAAAAGCGGTTGTGGTGGCTCATTGTGTGTGTGTGTGTGTGTGTGTGTGTGTGTGTGTGTGTGTGTGTGTGTGTGTGTGTGTGTGCTAAGTGCATGGATACTTATATCAAAGATGTATAGTCAACAAGCTTTACTTAAAAAGGGCGTCATGTCAAAGATGGCCAAGACAGTGGTAAAATAGCTTAATTATAAAGCTCTTACTAGTTAATCTATTAATCCTTTTTGTTAGGGCCAAACACATAATGAAACAAGAGTACAATTGTATATTCTTGACACATTTTATAGTTTGCATTTAATTTTTCTTATTCTTGTAGTCATAGTGCAACTTCAGATCACATGCTTTTTTTTGTACACTTTAACAAAAGCTTAGGAGCAAATCATTCAGACAACTTTGAAGTGTGTTTATGTTTTGAATGCAGTTTGACATTCATTCCTAATATTAGGTATCTTATTCTATTGAAAAATAAATACAAAAATCCCAATACTAATTAAATAAAAAGTATGTATATATATATATATATATATATATATATATATATGTATACACAGTATGTTAATAGTTTATATTTATCAATTACTAAAATGCATAGTGAGGGAACAGAAGAAAAATTTAAATCAAATCAATATGTGACCACCCTTTGCCTTCAAATTCTTCTAGGTACACCTGTACAGAGTTTGTTAAGGAATTCGGCAGGTAGGTTGTTCCATATATCTTGGAGAACTAACCACAGTTCTTCTGTTGATTTAGGAAGCCACAGTTCCTTCTCTGTCTTCATATAATCCCAGGCAGACTCGATGATGTTGCTATCAGGGCTTTTTTGAGGCCATACCATCACTTCCAGGACTCCTTGTTCTTCTTTACGCTGAAGATAGTTTGTAATGACTTTGGCTGTATTTTGGGGTCATTGTCATGTTGCAGAATACATTTGGGGCCAATCAGATACCTCCCTGATGGTATTGCTGCAGAATGAATTTGGGACCAATCAGATGCCTACCTGATGGTATTGCCTATGCGTCTCAGCATTGAGGATACCATTCATTCTGACCAAATCCCTTACTCCACTTGCAAGGAACCTCCACCATGCTTAACTGATGCCTGCAGACACTCATTCCTGTGCCTCTCTCCAGCCTTCTGCGAACAAACTGCCTTCTGCTACAGCCAAATATTTCAAATTTCAGTCCAGAACATCTGCTGCCATTTTGTACCCCAGTTCCTGTGTTTTTGTGCATATTTGAGTTGCTTGGTCTTGTTTCCACTTCGAAGGTATGGCTTTTTGGTGGCAAGTCTTCCATGAAAACCACTTCTGACCAGACTTTTCCAGACAGTAGGTGGATATACCAGTGTCCCACTTTTTTCTGACAGTTCTGAGCTGATGGCACTGTTGGGCATCTTCTGATTTTGAAGGGAAGTAAGCATGATGTGTCTTTTATCTGCTGCACTAAGTTTTCTTGGCTGACCACTGTGTCTACGGTCCTCAAAGATGCCTGCTTCTTTGTGCTCCTTCAAAATAACTTGATCAGCACATCTGGAAACCCCTGTCTGCCTTGAAATTTCTGCCTGGGAGAGACCTTGCTTATTCAATATAACTACCTTCTGTATTATTGCCGAGCGCAGTCTTGCAATGGTATATGACTTTTGACCTTGTTTTGACCTTGTTAGCTGAGTTTGACTGTTCCTCACCCAGTTTTTTCCTCCTACACAGCTGTTTCTGTTTCAGTTAGTGATTGTGTTTCAACCTACATATTAAATTGATAATTATTTAATCATACACCTGTCTATATGCCTACAAAATCTTTGACTTTGTGCAAGTGTACCTAGAAGAACTGATGCTGTTTTGAAGGCAAAGGGTGGTCACACCAAATATTGATTTGATTTAGATTTTTCTTCTGTTCACTCACTATGCATTTTGTTAACTGATAAAAATAAACTATTAACATGTCTATGTTTGAAAGCATTCTAACTGTACAGCATTGTGTCACCCCTGATTAAAAAATTTGCACATTACTATATATATATATATATATATATATATATATATATATATATGTATAAAGATTGATATTATTTAAAGTAGAGCTCTCACTTTGCAACAAATAAGTGATTTCAAAAGCGCTTTCAAAATCATATATATTTATGTTACCTATCTATACTTTATGAGATACTTAGCATCCAGTGTGGAATGTTAGTATCTGGCAAGCATGCCAACCAATACTGTCTAATGAGCTTAAAATGAAAAATAAAGCTAAAAATCTTAGAAACAAATGAAAAAAAATACATAATGTAAACATAGGGGATTTTGGAAACTCTTTCAAAATCACATAGTGATTACAAAATGACAGTTCCAATTTAAAGCATTCTAAAAAGAAGAGTTTCAGCAGATTTTTATTAGTCAAACTAAGCAGTTGCCATCAGTATATAGTCACGTCTTTACACAGAACTCTGACCCTTCATAATAAAACAAACAAAAGAAAACTTGACCTAACCTTACATGTGCATACACAAAGGCACATGCATATAAACAAAAGGCATAAACAGGCATGTACATAAAGTTATGAACAAGAGGAAAATTGTACTCTTCTGGAGAATCAAGTTAGGATAAAAGCAGCTTTATTTCAGTTAGTAGCACAAATGGCACACACAGTAACTGTGCTTAATCATAGGGTGTGTGCAGTTTTTCTCTTGTATTCTGCATATGGAGTGGAGCATCCACAACTTGCACCATGACGAGTTATGAGTAATGGTGGTGAGTGTTTTTATCTTTTGCATTGGTGCAGATTGATTGTCATTTATTTGGTTTATTGCCTATGTTATAGTGCGCTAGTTCCCATAGCTTATACAAGCACACATATACAAAAGGCGCACACATGTGCATACATAAAGACACACACACACGAAGCCTTGCAGCAATTCTGGGACAAACCAAATGTAACATAAGAGACACATCCCATTGATATTCATGTAATTGAATACCAGAAAGATCTCCAATACATTGCAGAACAATGCTTTAAAGCACTCTATATCATTCAGTGTGTTAAAAGCACCACATAAACCAAAAAGTATTTGAGGAATTTGTTTTTTCCCTTGTTGTGCAGTTGGTTTATTCCAAAATAAATCCTGGTGTGAGATGCACTAAGGTCTGATAAAGAGATGATAATGTTTAGATAATTTCTCCAGTGATATCACTCCTCCAATTCCTTTGTTCATCTATGGAGCCAATGCATTAAGATCTTTCCTTATCACACCTTAGTGAATCTCCCCCAGTTGTTCTCAGTAGATCAGCCTCAGCTAGTTTTTCTCACACAGTCACTCTCTGATTCACTCACAGTCACTCAGCCATTCAATCGCTCTTTAAGGCATTTAAAAAAACATGGATAATTCCTCTCAGTTTGAGAAATTATCAGAAACGTGCAGTGCAGGACATCTTTTATTCATTCTATGAATAGATGAATTAATCTCCTGAAACATTTAACATAGCTATGGTGCTGTGCTGGCTGGCCCAGCAGTGAGATCTGTGTGTTGCCATCATCCCTAACTACTGGTTGTTTTTGATTTTTAGAAGAGTCCACAGCTGCCTTGACTCCCCCTAAAGGTTAGTAATTCTGTCTGCCTCCCACCGCCTCCCCCTGCCAGGCTTCCCGCTTAGTTTCTCAATTTGCCTTATGCATAGTATGTCCTGCTTTGATCAGATGTCTTCCATTTAATTGTCCTCTTTATATTTAATATGGTGGGAAGCTATTATTATCCTGAATAAAGTTAACCTGTTGAGTGTAACTGTCATCCTGTCATGTAAACAGTGGGTAAAAAACAGCAGTTGCTCACCATATTGAATTAGGGCAATGGGCTCACTATGGATTTTTCTGGGTCCCATTCTGCCTGTGATCTTATTTCCTCCTCTTGACCTCTATTCTAATACCTTAGGGTCATATGCAGAAAACAAGAGCAATTGTAAAACAAAAAAAAATGTCCCATGCATTTAAATCTTACTCCTACTACCTTTATCACTGAGAATAATGTTCTAAAGAAATGCCTTCACTAGGTCATTTGGATGTAAAGAGGTCTCGAACACATTGTAAAGCAATATTTGGAGACCTCCCTAGCATGTAAAGTCTTAATAATGGCTCAATATAACCTAAGGTTCAATCATATCTTATAATGTGTACCAACGCTTTCCACCGTCAGCGATGTTCATATCGCTCTAGTTTCTATGAAATTATTTTATAAAGTTTTCCCCTCCCATCCCCTTTTCAATGTGTTAACCAGCCTCCTATCAGTTCTGACATCCGGTCAGACTGCAACGAGGGACAATCTTCTGTCCAGTAGTATAAGGAAAACACTGCCCCCCTTGAGGACAGGTTTTCCTTATACTGACAGAAGATTGTCTCTAGCCGCTATCTGTCTGGACCGGAGTTCAGCTCTGAAGACAGAAGATTGACATATTGAAAAGGAGTAGGAGGAGGAAACTTTATAATATAATTTCATGGTAACTAGAGCGCTATGAACATTACCGATGGTGGAGAGCGTTGGTATAAAAAAGAAAAGACAAAAGGGCATCTGAAATTCCTCTAAGCTTAGTAATTCTTAGGACACTACACCTTCACCATCACCCCGTGCTCAATGAAAACCACAGTCACTTGGTATAGAGGTATATGAACTGCCTGTCAGTTATAACAGCTCCCCTAGTATAATTCCCAGGATGGTTTCACTCTCAGTCTCCTCTGGTCTGACTCCTAAGGTCCTCTCTACAAGATCTCCCACGGTCTCTGAATATCTGGACTATCTGGGGGTCTGCCACAATCCCTAGTACAGCCCTGAATTAGTACACACTATAATGATTGAACCTTAGGTTATATTGAGCCATTACTAACCCTTTAAAGTGTTAGTAATGTCCAAGAAAAAGTTTTTTTGCATTTAGAAGAGCATAAAAAGCTGAGCTAAATGCAAAAAAATGTATCCCTCAAACCACTATAGTTTAAGAGATACAGGCGTTTAAAGTTCGCTGTCAGCAGGAGATTCGTGTTGGTCAACACGGAGGCGCTTGAGAAGTGCCGAGATCTTGTTACTTACAAGGAATTCCTTCAATGGAATGGTCTAAAACGTGTGCTTGAAAACCAGGCACATATTTTAGACCATTCCAATAAATGGATTCTGATACGGTTATTACTACACTCAGACCAAGGTAAAAAATAAAACACAGTTTTATTGAAGTAATAATAAGGAACAGTGCCCCTGGAGGCCAGAATCGGTAATCACAAGTAAAGCAAGTAATGGATGTAGTACAGGCCCAATATAGTAGGAGCAAGTATCACTCAGCAGAATCAAAAGGTAAAAGGGTTAATGCCCAATACAATAATCAGTCTCTGTTGTGGTGATTAGCCAATGCCCGGTGCTCATAAACAGTCCCAGTAGTAGTGCAGGAAGCAAGCACTAGCAGTGCGACTGAACTGGATCACAACCAGATAGCTGTATCGTAATATGCCCAATAGTATAGCAAGGACTGACTGGGGCTGGAGCCAATACCACCACTTGGGTGCAATAACGGAGGAGAGACACTGCCAGAGCCAATGGAACCAGAGTCAGGAGCACTCCTTAGGTGCGGTAATGGAGGAGACACTGCATATGCAAATGGAACCAGAGCCAAGAGCACCCCTTAGGTGCGGTAATGGAGGAGACACTGCACAAGCGAATATACCGTAAGCCAAACGCACTTCCTGGTGCGATATGATGGTGCAACACTGTGAGCAATAGGAAACCAGAACCAAGGCACCCTTCCGGTGCCGAAACGGAGCAACACACTGCAAGAGCTAAGGAATGCCCAATAGCACCACGCGGTGCTAACTTCAAGGAAACGAGCACCTTAGTTTGAAATACTGCTCTGCTAGTGTAAAAGGATAGGCTCGGTGATGGAGGCAACAAGCTCATCGAGTGTTAAACGGCTCAGGATCGAAGGTAGCAAGCTCGGCAAGTGTATACAGACAGGCTTGGTAACAGGGGCAACAAGCACAGCAAGTGTTCTCTGATAGACTCGGTAACGGAGGCAACAGCTCGGCAAGTATTCTCTGACAGGCTTGGTAACGGAGGCACCAGACAGGCTCAATAACGGAGGCCACAGTTAGCAGAGGAGGCATGATCAGTCAGTGCAACACTGCAATCACAGTTCAGAATGTCGCCAGGCGAGGGCTCAAAAGTTCACAGGAACACTGGAAGCAAACATGGAGCAGGAACGTCAGCCAGAGCCGGGTCAATCAAGGAGCAGGAACGTCAGCCAGAATCGGGTCAATCATGGAGCAGGAACGTCAGCCAAAACCGGGTAAATCACGGAGCAGGAACAGCAGAGTAGTCAAACGAGCCGAGTCGGTACACAGGAATGCAGGAACACAGCAACAATGGCGCAGGAACAGGAACACCACGAAAGGGCACCTGACAGGTGCCATAGGCCCAGTATATAAAGGGACACCCTGGGCGGGCCAATCAAGCTCCGCCAATGAAAGAGCACCACAATAGAGAGTGACAAGGAGTCACAGGAACCGTGATAGTTTCCTTGTAAGTAACGAGATCTCGGCACTTCTGAAGCGCCTCCATGTCGACCGACACGAATCTCCTGCTGATAGCTTTACAGCTGTCAGTAGGAGACAGCGAACTTTAAATGCCTGTATCTCTTAAACCATAGCCGTTTGAGAGATATGTTTTTGTGCATTTAGCTCAGCTTTTTAGGCTCTTCTAAATGCAAAAAAACTATTTGTTGGACATTACTAACACTTTAAGGACATTGAAATCAGTGGGAATCTTGGGAAATGCTTATTTGTCCCCATGATGCAGAATTTTCACTCATATTTTCTGCATATGGTCTTTAAGCAGTTAACCCTCTGAGTTCAAGAGAGGTATCCAATGCATTGCAATGCAATGCATTAGATACCTCTTGGGCTCTCAAAAGGTTAAGGACAGGAGGGCTGCGCAATGTATTGTTTCACAATGTGTTGTGCTTCTTCTCTCTGTTCCTTACAGGGTTATTGTTTGTGCTTATGTCATCTCATTTCTTTATTCAAGCCATTTCAATCTAAAAACAACCCTTAACATTTAAGAAGGAAAAAGAGGGCATTCATCAAGATATACACAGTAATGTGCAAAAGTCTTAGGCAGGTGCGAAAAAATGCTGTAAAGTAAGAATGCTTCCAAAATAGACATGTTAATAGTTTATATTCATCAATTAACAAAATGATAGTTAGTGAACAGAAGAAAAATCTAAATTAAATCGATATTTGGTGTGATTACCCTTTGCCTTCAAAATAGCATCAATTCTTCTAGGTACACTTGCACAAAGCCAGGGATTTTGTAGGCACAGAGTCAGGTATATGATTAAACTATTATACCAAACAGGTG
Source organism: Rhinophrynus dorsalis (assembly GCA_037306005.1). Lineage (NCBI taxonomy): Eukaryota > Metazoa > Chordata > Amphibia > Anura > Rhinophrynidae > Rhinophrynus > Rhinophrynus dorsalis. The sequence continues at coordinate 153,583,779 of CM074724.1, forward strand.
CTAATGATCATCAGTTTAATATGTGGGTTGAAACACAATCATTAACTGAAACAGAAACGGCTGTGTAGGAGGAATAAAACTGCTCGAGGAACATCCAAACTCAGCTAACAAGGTGAGGTTACTGAAGACAGTTTAATATCAAAAGTCATACATCATGGCAAGACTGAGCACAGCAACAAGACACAAGGTAGTTATACTGCATCAGCAAGATCTCTCCCAGACAGAAATTTCAAAGCAGATAGGGGTTTCCAGTTATGCTGCCCAAGCTCTTTTGAAGAAGCACAAAGAAACAGGCAACTTTGAGGACCGTAGATGCAGTGGGGCCCCACAGAGCCCTGATCTCAACATCATTGAGTCAGTCTGGGATTATATGAAGAGAACGAAGCAACTGAGGCTGCCTAAATCCACAGAGGTACTGTGGTTAGTTCTCCAAAATGTTTGGAACAACCTTCCTGCAAAGTTCCTGAGCAAACTGTGTGCAAGTGTACCCAGAAGAATTTATGCTGTTTTGAAGGCAAAGGGTGGATACACCAAATATTTACTTGATTTAGTCTTCTCTTTTGTTCACTCACTATGCATGTTGTTAAATAGATAAAAATAAACTATTGAAGCGATAGTAATACTTAAGTATTACTAATCCCTAAAGTAAAGTCCTATTAAAAATAAATGTATTGCCCCCAGTGTCATCTCTCAGACCTTTGTGGTTTGAGAGATGATAGCTCCTAAAGTTGCCCTCTCCGTCCCCCTTCCCTGAAGTCAGTGTTGTAGCTGACTGAAGGGAAATCCGGTCACAGATCATCAGGCGGCTCTGCAGCAGAGCCGGGATCACGTAGAAGACCATTTCAGTGAAAGTTTTCTTTTTTATTAATGCGATCGCTGCTGTGCTGGAGAGCTGCCTGAAAGTCGCACAACTGACTTTCCTGCAGTCAGCTAGAACGCAACTTTTAGGGTTGCCACCTTTTCATCAAAAAAATACCGGCCATGGCATTCCCTCCATAGACAACGTTGGACAGAAGCCAATTTTTTACCGGCCTGCCGGTAAAATACCGGCTGGGTGGTAACCCTAGCAACTTTAGGAGAGGGCAACTTTAGGAGCGATCATCTCTCAAACCATAAAGATTTGAGATATGACACTGGGGGCAATACATTTATTTTTAATAGGACTTTGATATAGGGATTAGTAATACTTAAGTATTACTATCCCTTTAACCCTTTTAGTGCCAGAGGAGTACATAACCCATTGCTTTGCAATGCGTTGCATACCCCTCTGGCACTGAAGGGGTTAACATGTCTATTTTTGAAAGCATTCTTACTTTACAGCATTTTTTCACACCTGCCTAAGACTTTTCCACAGTACTGCATACATACATATATATATATATATATATATATATATATATATATATATACATTCTTTTTATTGGACTAACATTACATTTTTAGGACAAGCTTTCAGCAAAAAGCTCACTTTATCAAGTTAAAATCATAGTAAGTATAAAAATTGAAATGTGTTTATAGAACACACAAAAATGTATGCAGCTACATAAACCAAGACAGATGCTGCACCAAAATAGATTTTGTGAATTGTATAAATGCATAAAAGTTCTGAGTGCCATCTTTTTCCTTCATTGATTTTAGTACAGGTAGCAGGTACAGCCAAGTACCTTTGAGATGGCAGAGCACTAGGTCCATTTCTGCCAGGACAAGAGGAATAGAGTTCTTGTATTCTTGTGACCCCATATGTGTTCTCAACATAAACTCCTAACTCACTTCCTGCTTCCATTACATGTATCATTACCCTGTGCAACTTTTGCAGCATTCTCTCTTTGCATTGCTCATTGTGTGCAATCTATGCTTAGATTCCTGCTAAATCCTCTTAGACCTGTTTGGGCTTTTCTGGGTCTGCCTCTTGCATTTGGGCCTTTGCTTTGCTATAGCATGATTTTTTTGTATTGATTCCTTGTGGTGTTTTGGAGCCTTGCCCCCAATTTATCTCTATGCTCAGTGTAAGCGTTATATTTCTTGCTTTCTGTGTAGCATCATTGCCCTTGCTGTCTCTCCAGCCCATTTGCCTTTTATCAAGGCAACTGGGCTTCATTCAACTTCTTTATTCTATTTTTATGTTACTTTCTTCTACTTGTTGCTTTTTGTGTAAAATCCTTCACATTGGGGTAAATGTATGAATGTGATTCTGTGCTCAGGCACTGGGATAAATTTTCTATTGCTGCAGTTGCCTAACTCAAATTTACTAAGACACCGACACCATAACTTCTCACTTTAATGTTGCTTGAGGCAAGTGGAGGCAATGGTGCGATTTATGGCATTTCAGGAAATTTCTTTCTTCTATGTATTGTTTACTATTATGCTCCATGTAAGTGAAAATGGTGGGATATAACACCATTTTCCTTAGCATTCTATGGGGCAGGCATAAAGTGTCTTGCTGGCATTAAAGCAGAGGAGTGTGTGCGCTGGTATGCACTACAGTAACCATACACTCCAGTGCATACACCTGTGTGCAGCCAATGATGTTTGAATATTCATACATTCTCCTGATTTTTCTTAGTCTACTCTACTTTGTGTTCTTTTATATTTAGGTCTGTATCCACAATGCAAAAGATGAATAAATCTGTGGCAAATCAACTACTCCATGGGGGACAAAACAAAAACCCCAAATAATTTAAATGGGCCTTTAAACTTCTTGAGTGCTATAGCAGCCTCCAACACATTGCTTGGATCCTCTAACTGCATCATTTTAGTAGTTACCTTTGTTTGTGCTCTTGTACCTTATAGCATGGGCACTGTGTAACAGCACAGAAGGAAAATGATGCTCTGCTGGTTCATTCTGCAAGAAACAGAGAAACTCTGGCACAGGAGTGGGTATCCTTTTAAAATGTTGCATAAAAATCAGCATGGATCTACACAGTGCATTTAGCATGTCACCATGATGAAAAGGGCGACACAAGAATCTCACACCGCATCAAAGTGTATGATTCTCATGCCGCCTTCTTAAACATAGCATTTATTTTAGTGCCCAGGGGAGGGCTGGCAACTTGTGGCCCAGGGTGTAAATACATTCAAGTGGCCCATTTCTACTATTGTTCAAGCCCACTGTTCCAGCTCACCCCCCTTTTCTTAGTTTTAAAATTGGAATTAATGTTTCAGAGTAAGATGAGTGATACTACAGAGCCTATAGTTGAAATGTGGCTACACTATTGATACTACAGAGCTAATAACGTAAGTAAAGAACATTAGTGATACTATAGAGCTTACAAGGGAAATGGGTTATGTTACAGTGTAGCTCCATTTGTATTGTAGCTCTGTGGTATTTCTGGTTAAGCTCCATTTACAGCAGCAAGTGAAAGACTGAGGCAGTGGCCCACCAGCCCAAACATGTGACCAGCCCAGGGGGCAATTGCCCCCCAGGCCAACCCTCCCCTGTTAGTGCCTGCATTAATCCTTTGTGTGCCTCCGACCTCCTACCACCTGTAAGTATGTGTGACATTGTCTGTACCCACATTAACCCTTTGTGTGCCTCCTACCTGGTATGCGAGTGTAGCCACTCTCCATGATCTCCCCTGCCATCATGAAGCAGACTTCTTTGTGTGTCTCCGACCACAGCCACCAGCCCTGAGCTGATGATGTCATCCAGCAGAATGGTGAGGGTGTTATTGATGAACGGCCAGATGATTATGTCTCCTCACTGGCTCTATCCTCTCTACGATCCTCGGCTTCATGGCACTCAAAGGGTTAATGTTCTGTCAGTACACCCTAAGCTGGACCTTTGTCCGCTCTCTTACCCGCAGGCGCTGTAAAATACTGAAACGTAGCCTCTTCTCCACAGGCCGACCATTATCTACTCTTTTATTTTACTACTGTTTCCATCGGTACTCCTCTTGTTTCTTTTACTTTCTTTCTTGGGCTATATTTGTTGGTTGTGGTGTCTGTGGCCTGGGTGGATGTACGTTATATATTTATTAGAGTGTCGGGAGACAGTGACTGAGGGAATGAACGGAGATTGGAGGCACACAAAGGGTTAAAACGGCTTTTAAGGATGCAGCATGAGAATCTCTTTGATGCAGGGTGAGATTCTCATGTTGCCCTTTTCAACACAATGACATGCTTAATGCGGCGTGTGATTCCATGCTATTTTTTTATGGAATATTTTAAAGGGAACCCAGGAGTGATGACAGACATACAGAGTAATGAGAATTAATTTACTAGACGGAAATATACCGTGTAAATAAAATCTCATTACTACATTTATGACCACTTCCATGAACACCACTGCTCTGTTTTATGTCTGGCCTTAAACAGATCAGTGTACACAGAGAATTTGTGTTTTAGCAGTTATATGGAGGCAGTGGCTGTGAGTCAACCTTTTTTCATTTGTGGAATGTTGGAGGGTATGCTTGCTTCGCAATGCACAGGAGACCTCTCTAACATCCAAAGTATTAAAAGCCCCTTTTACATCAATGGGAATTGTGGGATATGATATTTGTCCCCTGTGGTGCATTTTGACTTGCTGCGATACTCCCCCTCTTTTGCATTTTTGCATCAGGCTCAAAATCTCTCCTCACTCTCTTGCTTTTTCCATACCCTTCCTTCACTTTCCCTGTACCCACTTTTTCATTAATTTGAGATCTGCGTATTCTCTCACTTGCTCTTTGACTTTCCCACTTCCACTTCTGTATTCTATTGTCCACTTCCCAGTTTTCTCTCTCTGTTGCGCTATGCTCAGTATTCTTTTGCATTCTCTCCCCCTTCTCTCCACCCAGTTTCTATCATGTGTTCTGTTAATCTCTTTGCTGTCTTAGCTCTCTTTCCTCTACCTTACCAAGATCCCGGTTGTCTGCCATGTTTTCTCCACTGATTTCTCTGTTGTTCTCTACTGTAAACCACCTGATCAAATGTCACCCCTTGTCTTAATCTTTCTCCCTCATATTTTAATCTATGCAAACTGTACTCGCTTGATCCTAGTCTTCTCTACCATTCCTCCTGTCTAGTCATCTCTCCCATACCTCTTGTTCATTCTTTTATCCCATTCCTTTTCCATCTTCTCTCACATTCCTCATATTCAGTCTTCTGTCCTGTTCCTCTTGTATAGATTTATCTTTTGTTTCTCCATCTTATCTCTCCTTCCTCCCTCTAGTATTTTTTGTCATTCCTCCTTTATAGTTTTCTCTCCCATTCCTCCTGTTCAGTCTTCCATCATGTTTCTCCTGTCTAGTCATCTTGTTCCTTCTCACATCTAAGTGTTTTCCCCATTTCTTCCTCATCTTCCTCTTCAGTATTCTCTCCATTCTGTTGTCTAGTCTTCTCTTCCATTGATTTTATTCCTAATATTCCTGATTATACCTCCCTCACACCCTCTTTTTAATCTTCACTCCTGCTTAGAATTCTCTTGTATTGCTCATTTAGCCTTTCCTTCAATTCTACCCTATCCTGTTCAACTTTTCTTTTCTGTCATTTATTTTCTTCCCAGTTTCATCTGTTTAGTCTTCTCTTCCATTTCGGCATCTAGTTATTTCTCCAGTTTATAGCTGCTAACATAGTAACAGGTTATGAGACTGTATAGACATTTGGATCAAGTTGAACAATTTACAGTATCACCCTTGTCTCTGTTAATCCTAAAGAAGTCGGAACAAGAAACAAATTAAAGCCTTCTTCAATTATACCCCAAGTAGTAAACCAAATTCTTTCTGACCGCAAAAAGTTGATTGGGTATCTCCATTGATCAACATCTTATCTGGGTTGTAACCGTCATAATTCTTTATATTGTTCTAAGCTAAATAGGTATCTGCAGTATCTGTCAATCTATACTCCTGAGGCAAAGAATTTCACATTCTTAAACATCCTTACAGACCGTAATGTAAAAATCCATGCCTTTGTTCGTTCCTCTAGTCTTCACTCTTCCTCTTGTCTAGTTCCTCTTTTGTTGTCTTCACTCACAAGTCCCCTGTATAGTCCCCCCATTCCTCCTGTCCAGTCCTCTCTTTTGTTTCTCATTTAGTCTTTTCTCCCATTCCTCCTACATAGTCTTCTCTTCCATTGCTCATGTACATTCTTCTTTCCAATTCCTATCTGATTTTCGCTTCCATTCTTCCTCTTCATTTTAAGTCACGTTTCTCACATATAGTCTTCTTTATCATTTCATTATCTAACATTTACTTCTATTCCACCTAATAGTCTAAAAGCTGATTCTTTGCTATTTGCAACATCTGTGTTTCTTTTGCTGCAGGGGTTTTTTGGGTTGTTTTTGTGTTCATTTTGGCATTTTGTATAGCCTAAAATACCTGATCTTTAAATAGTTTCCCCTAAATGTTACCTCTTTCTTTCTTTCATCCTAATTCTCCTGCCCTGTTGCTCTATGTGGTTTCCTTGTTCCAGGTCATGAGGCACAAAAGAGCTTTTAAGAGTTTCTTTTGAATCACAGCCTACTGATAAAAGCAGAACGTACCATGCACTAAATCCAAGTGTCCCTGCTTACCCCGTGCATAGTTGCCTGCTGTAAAGACTGATTGATACCTGATTGCTTGTTGGTGTCAGTACTTTACATCCTGAAAAATCAATGTAATTAAATAATTTGTGTTGTTTTGATAACTGCAGTATCTGTAATTAATAAAACGAATAATTAATAATTATAATAATTATTATTGCATTTCTGAAATGTGCAAGTGCACATACAATATTCTACATTTTTGCAGCCTACTTTGAAAATTAAACTTATTTAAATGCATTTAGTATTAGATTTTATTATAAATGTTTTGCTGAACTAGAGTCAGCCCTATATTGCAGCTATATATAAAAATATTATTTCACATTGCACACTTAAAAAAATAGGTAAATCAAAATTTCACTGTTTCACATAGAGATTATTAAAAAGAAACAACTGCCTTATCTACAAACGTATAGATCAGAGATGCTCAATTAGGCTGGTGAACCTGCAAGGTATGCAAACAGGTCACTGGAACTGGTGTCCTACACCTGGAGTACAATCTCTTTTAGCTGTGCCATACACAGCGAAGAAATATTCTGAAGCATATCTTAGTGGTCCTGCCCAATTAACAATCCAGATACATAATGGAAGACAACTCCTCTCTGAACAAGAGAAGCAGCCAACCCCAGATGTACATTTTGGCTTTATTAGGCCTCATGGGTGAGGTGCAGCTGATCCCTCTAGGCGGTTATGAGTAAGGAGTTCACATCTGGATTCTCCCACTACTCTTAGGGTGACCAACCTCAAGTGCAATTTACATATTCGAATGTATAGTTCAGAGATCTTCAACTTGGCTAGTGAATCTGCAAGGGTATGCAAACAGCTCTCTAGGACTGGTGTCCTACCCTAAGGATGCAATATCTTGTAGCTCACAAGTGTCGTACACAGAGAACAAATATTCAGAAGCATATCATAGTGGTCCTGCCCAAATGCCAGACAATTTGTCTTTGTACGAGAGAAGCAGCCAAACCCAGATGTACATTCCTGCTTTACTGGGCCTCATCCGTAGGGGGCAGCTGATCCCTCTAGGCACTTTTGCGAAAGAGGTCCATGTCTTGAGTCCCTCAATTCTCTTAGGAGACCAACTCCAATAGCAATTTACATATGCAAAAGTGTAGGTAACAGATGCTCAGTTAGGCTGGTGAACCTTCAAGGGTATGCTAACAGCTCACTAGGACTGGTGTCCTATGCCCAAAGTGCAATTTCTTTTAGCTCACAAGTGCAATACACTGAGAAAATATTCTGAAGTATATCATAATGTCCTGCCCAAACATCAGTCCAGCTATGAAATGACAGACAATTCTGTGACCGAGAGAAGCAGCCAACCTCACATGTACATTTCAGCTTTATTGGACCTCATCAGTGAGGTGCAGCTGCTCTCACTTTTCACTTGCAATCAAGGGGTCCACACCTGGATTTTTTGGTTGGACTGTCATTTGGGCTGGACCAGTATATTTCTTCTGTGTGTATGGCACTTGTGAGCTGAAAGAGATTGAACTCTGGATGCAGAACACCAGTCCTAGTGAACTCTTTGCATACCCTTGCGGATTCCTGAGTCTAATTGAGCATCTCAGGCTTCTACTTTTGCGACTGTCCCATCTAGTCTACAATTGTCCTTTACTGCTTAGTTGAGACAAATTTCTGTTAACCTTACTGAGTTTGTCTTTCTTGAATTCCACTTAAATAATGGATCATTCCACCTCTTCTGATAAGCCATTGTATGTTTCTACTAGTCTCTTAAAAAGTCTACCATCTTTATTTTCAAGTTCTTTATCCTTTTGGCTTCTGGAGGGGTGTCTGACACATTGCTTCACAATGAACTGGACACCTCTTTGGCACTCATTGAGATTAACTAATTTACTAAAGAACAAACGAGGAACAGCTATTTGTTGTGTACTACTTCCCATTTACCTTTGCCTAATCAAGTATGTAGACAGGGATGGATTTCCCATTAGGCAAAGTAGGTAGCTTCTTAGAACTCAAGTTCTGTGGGGAGACTCAGCTGTGCTGGTCTCACCCACATTCTGAGTTATGAATGGGTGTGATTAGGGCAATCCCAATGCACCTAATTTATGGAGGCCATTTTATTTGCCATTTTTCAGACCCTTCACATGGCCATTATTTAACCTCTTTGATGCTATGGAGGTTTCCAATGCAATGTGAAGCAATGTGTTGGAGTCCTTTCTAGCAACCAAGAGGAAATGAGCTTTCTGTATGCTTTTATGTTATAGGGCAAGAGTTTTTTCTGTACCAGGAAACAGTGGATTGGGCTAGGGGGTGAGGTCTTAGGAGAGTGGTGTGGCCATGGGTAGAGCTAAGGATACCATACCCTTCACATGGCCATTATTTAACCTCTTTGATGCTATGGAGGTTTCCAATGCAATGTGAAGCAATGTGTTGGAGACCTTTCTAGCAACCAAGAGGAAATGAGCTTTCTGTATGCTTTTATGTTATAGGGCAAGAGTTTTTTCTGTACCAGGAAACAGTGGATTGGGCTAGGGGGTGAGGTCTTAGGAGAGTGGTGTGGCCATGGGTAGAGCTAAGGATACCATTTGTCTAGGGGCTCTTCAGCTGTAAATCAGGCCCTGTATGTAGAATCCTAATCAAATCCCTTCTTAACTGATGTGTATTGAAAGAGGAAAACATGGCTATTTCCAGATCACCTATGGTCGCTGGCATATTGTTTAACTGATTAAATGCTACTTATTGCAGAGCAATGCCTTGGAAACCTGTCTAGAATTTAAGTGGGTTAAAGATGCTTAAAGTATAGGAATATTTTAGTATGGCTTTGAGTGGAGTCATATATATATATGTATAAATAACTCCACTCAAATCCCTTCTTAACTGATGTGTATTGAAAGAGGAAAACATGGTTATTTCCAGATCTCCTATGGCCCCTGGCATATTGTTTAACTGATTAAATGCTACTTATCGCACAGCAATGCCTTGGAAACCTGTCTAGAATTGGCATGTATGAGTGTGTCTATCTCACTCTATGTAGGTCAGTGCATATGTGTGGGAGTTTCTGTGTCTATGTGTGTGTGTATGTTTGTTGCATGTGTCATTGTCGCTATCACTGTTGCATACATGCACACCCATTGCCCCCCATCATCTCCGCATTGCCCTCACATTGACCCCATCATCTCCACATTGCCCCATCATCTCCATATTGCCCTCACATTTCCCCCATCAGGTCCATATTGCCCTCATCATCTCCAACTTGCCCCCCATCATCTCCACAATGCCCCCATCATCTCCATATTACCCTCACATTTCCCCCCATCAGCTCCAATTTGCCCCCATCATCTCCACAGTGCCCCTATCATCTCCATATTGCCCTCACATTTCCCCCCATCAGCTCCAACTTGCCCCACATCAGTTCCACAGTGCCCCATCATCTCAACAGTGTCCCCAACAGTGCCCCCATCATCTCCATATTGCCCTCACATTTCCCCCCATCAGCTTCGTATTGCCCCCATCAGCTCCACAGTGCCCCCATCATCTCCATATTGCCCTCACATTCCCCCCCATCAGCTCCATATTGCCTCCATTAGCTCCAGCATGCCCCCATCAGCTCCACAGTGCCCCCATCATCTCCATATTATCCTCACATTTCCCCCCATCAGCTCCATATTGCCCCCATCAGCTCCAACTTGCCCCCCATCATCTTCACATTGCCCCCATTATCTCCATATTGCTCTCACATTGCCCCCCATCAGCTCCATGTTGCCCTCACATTGCCTCCTCTCCCGTGACTGTTTCCTACCTCCCTGGTAGTCCAGTGGCGTGGCAGAAGAGGTCTGTGCCTCCTTTGGCACAGACCTGGAGCTCCCGCGCGGTCTTCTCTTCAGTAATGCAGAGCGCTAGGAGAAGAAGAAGGCACAGATCTCACCATGTTGCTGGCACCGGGCTCCCTGCTAGATAGAACGGCATTCCTGTTGTGGGAAAAGTACAGGAATGCTGAGCCCTGTAAGCACCAATAGGCTAGAGTGACAACAGATAGGTGTAGCCTCTTTTAGCTTCCCAGAAACCCAATTTTAAAGCTGATTTAACAAGAAGAACAAGAGCTACTCCTGAGCAAACCAATTTCACAGTAGGGGGCTGTAACGGAGCACCTAGTATCTGAGCTGAATACCTCCGTTAAAAGATTTCTTCTCTGCCAGAATAACTCCCCAACCTTAAGGATAGCCCCTCCGGTCCAAACATCAGCCGAGACTTGATGAAGGATGAACACATCTACTTTATTGCAAAAAAACTCAGCTTTTTTAAGGGTTGGTAACAGTATTAGCCCACAGGGCTGAACAAAGCATACAACAGGTCGCAACACATGAGTCAACATAATACAAAAGAGCAAACATGATGACGTTAACTTACACAATGGGCCAGACTATATAACAAAGGGCTAGGGGCTGGAATACACATGTTGGACAATGGTCCCCCGGGTGGAAGCATCTTTTGCCATGGTTTGAATATTCTGCTTCAAACCCTGGCCAATCCTGAACTCCGAATGCGTGGGCCAATGGTATCCGTGAACGACACCCCAGCCGCTAGCCCATCAGGGCTTCAGGTAGGGACCTGTGGCCAATCCCTGGGTCGCCTACTTTTCCCCATGTTAAGTCAATGACGGCCCTTTAACTCGGACTGGCCAGTCAGTATTCCACCGACTTTTAAAACCATGGCGGCCTTTGTACAGTCTTTCTGGCGTAGGGAATCCCATCTTGTAGGCTGGCTGCTTTTCCCATAGTCTTTTGTTATGTCCTTTAATCCCTTTATTGTGACAGCTCCCCCCTCCTTTGTCCCTAGTACAGGAGCAGAGCTCAAATCTTGTTTCAGTTGCCTGAAAGCCCTCTCACCATCTGGGGACCACAGTACCTGTCTGGGGAGGTTCTTCTTTGTCAAGTCAGTTAGGGGCTTGGCTATAGTACCGTAGTCTGCTACTAACCTCCTATAATAGCCTGCCGTTCCCAAAAATGCCAGGACCTGCGTCTTAGTTCTAGGTTGCGGCCACTTGGCTATTGCCTCTATTTTAGCTGGCTCAGGTCTTTGCTTTCCTGAGCCCACCCGGTGCCCTAATTACTGTACCTCGGCCAGTCCAAGGTAGCACTTATCAGAATGGAGAGTGAGTCCTGCTCCCCGAATTCTGTCCAATACTGAGGCTAGATGTACGAGGTGGTCTTCCCATGTGTGACTGAATACCGTTATATCATTTAAGTATGCACATGAAAAGTCCTGCAGACCCTCCAGGAGTCGGTTGGCCATTCATTGGAACATAACGGGGGCATTTTTCATCCCAAACGGCATGACCTTAAACTGGTACAGGCCGAATGGGGTGACAAATGCCAATTTTGGAATGGCCTTCACGTCCAGGGGGATCTGCCAGTACCCTTTGCACAAATCCAATGCAGAAAGGTAATGTCCCCCTGCAATCCTATCTAGTAGTTCATCTACCAGCGGCATAGGGTAAGCGTCTGTGACTGTTCGGTCACTGAGCTTGCGATTGTCCACACAGAAGCGTGTGGTGCCGTCTTGTTTCTGTATCAGGACCACCGGTGAAGCCCAAGGACTCTGGGACGTTCTATCACCCCGAGGTCTAACATCTTGCCTAGTTCTGCTCTCATGTGTTCCCTAACTTTTTCTGGGAGGTGATATGGTTGTTGCCGCAGGGGTTCCTGACCAGGAGTTTCCACTTTGTGGATCGCTAAGGTCATGTATCCCAGTGTGGCAGACAACATGTCACTTCTTTCCTGAAGCAGTTGGGTCACCTGGGTTTTCTGAGACCCCGTAAGCCCTTCCCCTAGTACTACTTGATCTATAGTACTGGGCTCTGTGGCTAGTAGGTCAGGTAGTGTAATGTTTTCACTGTCATCTGTGGCTGGAGCGCATACTGCATCTATTTCCTCTGGTCTTTCCCAATACTCCTTGAGCATGTTCACATAGAAGGTCCACTTGACCCTCTCATCTGAACCCCGGGCCCCTACGTAGGTGGTGTCGCTGATTCGCTCCACCACCCATAAGGGACTCTGCCAAGCAGCTTGTAGCTTATCCTGCCGGGTGGGTTTCAAGGCCAGCACTTTTTGGCCGATCTGAAATACCTGGTTTTGGGCACCTCTATCGTACCAGTGTTGTTGTTGCTGTTGGGCCGTCTGCAAGTTCTCCTGGACAAATTCCGTGAGCTGTTGTAGTCGGTCCTGCAGCTCCAAGACATAGGGTACAATGGGCAACCCTTCCCCTCCTATGTCTCCCTCCCAATGCTCTGATTAAGTCCAAGGGTCCCCAGACTCTCTGTCCATACAATAACTCAAAAGGAGAAAACCCGTGGATTCCTGGGGAACCTCCTGGTATGCAAACTGCAAATGTGGTAAAAATCGCTCCCAATTTTTCGAAGTTTCTGTGAACGTTTTAATCATTTGTTTCAGGGTGCCATTAAAACACTCACAGAGACCATTAGTTTGCGGGTGATACGGGGAGCTAAACAGGGGTTTTACGCCACATAGCCTCCAGAGCTGCTGGGTGACCTCCACCTTGAATTGAGCTCCCCTGTCAGACAAGATCTCTCTGGGGAACCCCACCCGGGAGAATACTCTCACTAACACCTCAGCCACTGTTTCTACGTTAGTGGTAGATAGAGCCACTGCTCCAGGATACCTCCTTGCATAGTCTGCTATGGTGAAGTTAAACTTTTTGCTGGATAGACTGGGTTTGCTTAAAGGCCTGACTATATCTACTGCTACCCTATAGAATGGTTCCCCAACTATAGGGAGGGAGTGGAGTTTGGCTGTTGTCCGGTCCCCCCTCTTCCCTACTCTCTGACATACTTCGCAGGTCCTACAAAAATCCCTTACATCCTTGGAGATCCCTGGCCAAAAGAGAGTTTGAGTTAACCGGTGCCCTGTTTTCCAGAGACCCAAGTGCCCTGACAGAGGAATATCATGGAGTAATTCCCTGCAGAATTTCCGGGGGACGACTAACTGTCTGCGGGTGACCTGTTGCTATCCCCTGTCCCTCCCCTCCGGATTCTCAGTTGAGTAATCCCTGATGCCATTCAATAGTGTCACTCCCTTCTCCCTCTTCCTGGGTTTCTGCCCTCTTTCTATAGCCCTCTAAAGTCGGGTCATTTAACTGCTCGTCCTTAAAGTCAGCCGGTGTACCCCAGTCTAGAGTGTCGGGGACCATCGGGATTGGGGACCGTGTACCCACCTGTGGTTCTTCACTGGGAAAGGTCTCGGTCCTCCGGCTTTGTGCACATGTGGTGACTGGGTAGGCTGCCTACTCTGGACTGGGTGCAAACTGGTAAGTTAAGTACCCCAAATCATTTCCAATCAACACTTCAGCCGGTAACTCCTGCATTACTCCAACCTCAACATAGCGGGAGTCTGCTCCCCAATCCAAATGTACCAGTGCTGTGGGCAGCTTGTGTATGGCGCCCCCTGCCACCCTGACGGCCACGGTTCAACCAGTATGGTCCATATTCCTAACACGGTGTGGTTGAATTAACGTAAGTGTAGCCCCTGTGTCGCATAATCCTCGGGCCGACTGACCATTTACTTGTACAATTTGCCGGTGTTGGGTACGATTATCCCCCACCCCTTGTAGGGGATTTACTTTGTACAGCACCGTCCCCAATTCCTCTTCCTCTACATAGTTATCCTGCTGTAGACAGTGTACTGCCGCTATATTTCCCGAGCCGCGGGTGGGTTTGGGACAACTGCTCTGTTAGTGTCCTAACTGGTTGCAGTTAAAACAGGTTACTTCTGCAGGTCTGCGGTTATCTGGTCGGCTGGGTCTTGGAATTTGGGACCGTGCTCTGGGCTGTAATCCTCCTGAAGTGGCAGGAGGGGCTGGCCTCGGATGGAAATGCTCCTTGGGTATGGAGGGTTCATGGCGTTGGCCATTCATAAACTTGTTATCACGGTGCCCGTGATTCCTTGTTTATATTTTTTCTGTCAGTTATCCAATGTGAGGTCCTCATTGGTTGCCCTGTATTAAGCCCGCCCAGTATAGCCTTTATATACTGGGCTCCTGCACCCACACATTGCCTTTTCGTGGTGTTCCTGTGCCAGTGCTATGTTTGCTTATGGAGTTTCCAGTGTACCGACTTGGCTTGCCTGACTACTCTCCAGTTCCTGCACCTGTGTACCGACCCGGATTGCCTGACTATTCTTCAGTGTTCATTCCTGTGTATCGACCCGGCCTGGCTGACATTCCTGCTACCGTATACTGACCCGGACTGGCTGACGTTCCTGCTCCTGTGTCCTGATCCGGCCTGGCTGACGTTCCTGCTCCTGGACTCAGACTCGGCAGATCTCCGTTTTGGTCCTGGTCGCCTCGGCGACATTCTGACTTCCAGTGCCTTGCCTTGTTTGGCACCTCTGCACCCGCAGGCTTGCCTAGTATTGTCCCATTTTGGCTCTACGGAGCGCCTCTGGCCTAGTCCTCCATTCTATCAAAACCGGTTGCAAGTGTTGCCTCCGTGATAGCACCGGTACATTGTCATTGACTACGCTTCACTCTGTCAAAACCAGTTGCAAGTGTTGCCTGCGTGATAGCACCGGTACATTGCCATTGGCTACGCTCCACTCTGTCAAAACCGGTTGCAAGTGTTGTCTCCGTGACAGCTCCAGTACATTACCATTGGCTACGTTCCACTCTGTCAATACTGGTTGCAAGTGTTGCCTCCGTGATAGCACCGGTACATTGCCATTGGCTACGCTCCACTCTGTCAAAACCGGTTGCAAGTGTTGCCTCTGTGATAGCACCGGTATATTGCCATTGGCTACGCTCCACTCTGTTAAAACCGGTTGCCAGTGTTGCCTCCATGATTGCACCGGTACATTGCCATTGGTTACGCTCCACTCTGTCAAAACCGGTTGCAAGTGTTGCCTCCGTGATAGCACCGGTACATTGCCATTGGCTACGCTCCACTCTGTCAAAAACGGTTGCAAGTGTTGCCTCCGTGATTGCACCGGTACATTGCCATTGGCTACTCTCCACTCTGTCAAAACCGGTTGCAAGTGTTGTCTCCGTGATAGCTCCAGTACATTTCCATTGGCTACGTTCCACTCTGTCAATACTGGTTGCAAGTGTTGCCTCTGTGATAGCACCGGTACATTGCCATTGGCTACGCTCCACTCTGTCAAAACCGGTTGCAAGTGTTGCCTCTGTGATAGCACCGGTATATTGCCATTGGCTACGCTCCACTCTGTCAAAACCGGTTGCCAGTGTTGCCTCCGTGATTGCACCGGTACATTGCCATTGGTTACGCTCCACTCTGTCAAAACCGGTTGCAAGTGTTGCCTCCGTGATAGCACCGGTACATTGCCATTGGCTACGCTCCACTCTGTCAAAACCGGTTGCAAGTGTTGCCTCCGTGATTGCACCGGTACATTGCCATTGGCTACGCTCCACTCTGTCAAAACCGGTTGCCAGTGTTGCCTCTGTGATTGCACCGGTACATTGCCATTGGTTACGCTGTACTCTGTTCAAAACCGGTTGCAAGTGTTGCCTCCGTGTCAGCACCGGTAGCGATCCTGTTTACTTCAGTGGACTGGTACTCGCTGTGAATTCAGTCTTTGGCGTGTTTAAGAATTAGCTCAATACCTTCACATATGGGACTGTCTTGATGAACGTTAACTCCTGCATTGCTGAAACCTGGAAACCTTTTCATCTGCCTGACCCGTGTCAGCATAAACTGTTTGTTTCCTATATTTGTGCTGGACCTGTGTGGGCCTAATTTTAATAAAACTGTTTTTTATCCTAACTCTGTGTCTGTGAGTCAAACAAACCGTTACACTTGTCTGCCAGATGGGCAGCCTCCTCCACTGTCAAGGGTTTACAATCTCTCACCCAGTCCCCCACCTCTGCAGTAACCATATCAAAAAATTGTTCTAGTAGCAATACTTGTAACACATCGTTAAGGGTTTTCGCCTGACACCCTTTTAACCAGTTGGAAGCAGCACAGTGCGTGCGATATACCCACTCTGCCTGAGAGTCCTTGGATCCCCTCCGAAGCCCTCTCAGTTTTCTGCGGTAGGCTTCCGGAGTGACCGCATAGTGGGCCAGCAAGGCTTCTCTGACCCTCTAATAGCAAGTGAGTTCATGTTGCGGTATAGCCCGGAAAGCAGCAGCCGCCCGGCCACTGAGTTTGCCACTTAGTACTGATGGCCAGTCCGTGGGCTCTAGTCCCTGAATGCTGCAAGTCGCCATTTATCATCCTTCTGGAACTTGGTTTCTTTCACGCTTTCAGTAGACACTGTGCTGGCTTGATCGGACTCCATCAGCTCCGTTATTAGCACCAATTTCGGCATGTTGCTGGCCACTCATCCCCATGCCTCCAGCAGGTCTTTAAGCGTTCATCTTTTTAGTTGTGAGTATTACTGCTCCATACAGCGGGACTCTCGGGATTCCTGGGAGAAAGGATTAACATCCCGCCGCTTGCCACCAGTTGTAATGGAGCGCCTAGTATCTGAGCTGGATAGCTCCGTTAAACGATTCCTTCTCCGCCAGAATACCTCCCCTACCTTATGGATAGCCCCTCTGCTCCAAACATCAGCCGAGACTTGATGAAGGATGAACACACCCACTTAATGGCAAAAAAGTCAGCTCTTTTAAGGGTTGGTAACAGTATTAGCCCACAGGGCTGAACAAAGCATACAATAGGTTGCAACACATGAGTCAACATAATACAAAAGAGCAAACATGATGACATTAACTTAGACAATGGGCCAGACGATATAACAAAGGGCTAGGGGCTGGAAAACACATGTTAGACAATGGTCCCCCGGGTGGAAGCATCTTTTGCCAGGGTTTGAATATTCCGCTTCAAACCCTGGCCAATCCTGAACTCCGAATGCGTGGGCCAATCATATGTGTGAGCATCACCCCAGCCGTTAGCCTATCAGGGCTTCAGGAAGAGAAACCTGTTGGCCAATCCCTGGGTCTCCTACTTTTCCCCATGTTAAGTCAATGACGGCCCTTTAACTCAGACTGGCCAATCAGTAATCCGCCGACTTTTAAAACCGTGACAGCCTTTGTACAGTCTTTCTGGCGTAGGGAATCCCATCTTGTAGTCTGGCTGCTTTTCCCATAGTATTTTGTAAAGTCTTTTAATCCCTTTATTGTGACAGGGGCAAATAAAAATTCCTATTGATTTGAAAGGTGCATTATCTCTTTGCATGCTAGAGATTTCTCCAGCATCTTGCTTTTCAATGTATTAGAGACCTCAGTCTAGCATTCAGATGGTTAATATCTCCATTCAAGACAATACAAAGAAGTTTACAAAGATGTCTTATAATATTCTCAGAAACTTTGCAGATAATTCAGTAATGAGAATTTTATTTTTGTTGCATACATAGCTATCACTATATATCACTATATACTTCCATTCAAGAGTTAGTAATGTCTAGATATAAATTTAGGCAGTATTGTAGATTTAAAGCAGAACTACCACCGCTAAACAACTTGATGTTTAACAATTCCCCATCAGGTGACTAGCTACTCAGTAGCTCTAGTCACCAGATATATTACCTTATTCAATAGAATTCTCCATTCTTCAAAGGCTGACAGGCAGGACGGAGAGCAGACATCTTTCAATGGTGACGTCTGCCTGCCTGCACTATCAGTCCTTTTGGAGCCGGACGGCTCCTAGCTACGCCTCCTAGAGCCATCTGGGACTGACAGCGCAGGCGTGAAGACGTCACTATTGATAGATGTCTGCACTCCGTCCTGCCTGTCAGCCTGGGAAGAATGCAGAATTCTGTTGAAAAAGGTAATTCTGATGACTAGTGCTACTGAGCAGCTAGTCGCCAGATGAGGAATTATTAGAGAGCAAGTTGTTTAGCGGTGGTAGTTCTGCTTTAAACAAAATAAATTATGTTGAGCAAGTCCAATTTCTCAAACCTTTACGGTTTGAGCGATATAACTTTTTAAAGTTCCCCTCTCTTGGCTGTCAGCTGTAAGGAGATTCTGCCGACTTGAGGCGGCCCTTCAGCAGAGCCGAAATACCGATATCTAAAAATAAATACTTTATTGGAACGGTCGACAAAGTGTGCCTGGTTTGCAGGCACACTTTGTAGACCATTCCAGTGAAGTATTTATTTTTAGATATCAGTGTTTTGGTTCTGCTGAAGAGTCGCTGGCTGATCCCAAGACCGGGATCTCCTTCTGTGTGACATCAGCATAAGAGGAAGGAGTGGGGAGCTTTAAAACATTATATCTCTTAAATCATAAAGGTTTGAGAGATATAACTTGCTCAACATAATTTATTTTTGTTAAATCTACAATACTGCCTAAATTTTTATGCGGACATTACTAACCCTTTAAGAACCCCTTTATACCTGGGGTTAAGATTTAATCACATTTTGGAGGAATTTGTAAATTTCTTTATACATATATTATGATACAATTCTTATATGGATAAAACCATTTCTCATATGGATATATTGCTTTAGGAAAATTGTACAGACTCTTTATTACTCCATTTTTATAAATCTCCCCCATTGTCTTTGCAATAGTAAAATGTACCATATAAATGAATCAGCGTCATCCTATATTTGTGTAAATATGAATTACCATGAATTTGTGAAGTGATGTACAACAATGAGGGGTCCTAAATCATGTCTCACAGAGTAAGGTGAAATTTCTAAACTGGCACATATTGTATTCCTTACAACTCTTTGTGACTCAGACTCAATGGATATATTTTTTTTCTGTGAACAATAGCCAGTGCTATGGGATATCAACACTGACAAAGAAAACTGTAACTACAGTTGTCTCATTAGTAGCACAAACACCCTTAAGTCTATATCAGACTGATGTGCCTTGCTCCACACCTTCTTCCCCAAGTAATTCCATATCCATACCAGGGGAATTAGCTCACCGTGGAATCTTTAAAATATTAACCCTTAACACTGTGAAGAAAGTAGATTCTAGTTTGGTATATCAATATTTGCTCTAACCCAGAGGTAATTCAGTCAGTCCTCAAGGAACTTTACATGCCACGGTACAGAGATATCACTTCTTAAGCACTCACAAGACCAACAGGACCTCTCCCTCTGTCCTTCTGGTACACATGCCAATAATTTAGACACTAAGGGCTAGATTCGATTACAGGTGATGAATATTACCTCCCGTTTTATCAGAAATTGTCCTATTGAAACCTGGAGATAAAAGCAGAGATAAAATTAGCGCCTACATTTGAATCCAGTCCTAAATGAGCAGATAATTGCTGCAGACCACATAGTAGGAAACACTGAGAATTTGGCCCTTCACCTTAAGAGCTTGACATTTGGGTCAAAACCCTGAGTCTCAATGTCAAAGCCTGAGAATTCCTGGGTATGTCCATATCTACATTGATCATGATGGGTAATAGTAAATAAGAGATAGACACTGCAATGAAGTATATGAAGATTAGCACTTGAAACTGATTAACGGCACCTTACCAATTGAAGGTCAGAAAGGTGTGCAAAGCAATGCTCTGCACACCCTTCTGGTCCTCAAGTGGGTAACAATAGTATCAAACAAGGTGCCCTACTAATGCAGATATAATAATTCTTCATCACAGTATATATTTGGTGTAGATTGTCCTTTTTTCTACATACTGTATCTAGCAAAGAACATAAGGACATATGTTTAAAGATAAAGTGAAACGATTCTTTGTAAAAACCAACATCCTGACAGGGAATAAATAACAACTACTATTTATTTAAAAGGGCAGTAAACCCAATTCATGAAAATATATATACAGTATGTGGTAGGGCTTATATTGTTGAATAAAACAAGGGATCTCTCAGTGCTTTGGCATGTTTCTTTTAGAAGTCATTAAGAATCTAGCATGTGTTTTTTGATAACTTGATGTTGTGCAGCCAGGTGGCGCTGTTGCTCAATCATCTATTCAAAGCTTGAGTCCGTGACACTCAGCTCTTTATAAGCATTAATAATAACATCACCGCAGTGGTGTAACAATAAAGGTCGCAGGGGTAGCAACTGCAACCGGGCCCATCACTCCAGGGGCCAGGCCGCCCCCTGCGATCCCCTTCCCTACACCCGCAAGCTGAGGTCTGTGCCTTCTACAGCACAGACCTCTATTAGCAGCTGAGCTCCCTCTATGTCCTGGCACTCTAGTTTTGCAGACCGCTGGGAGATGACATAATCTCCCAGGGATTTGCATTACTAGAGCGAGGACCGTGTGGGAGCTCCAGCTGGTAAAAGAGGTCTGTGCAGAAGGAGGCACAGACCTCTCCTGCCACGTCGCTGGACCGCCAGGGAAGTAGGAGATGGGCACTGGGGATAATTGTGTTGGCAATGTGGCGGTAGACATTGGGGGCAATGTGGAGATGGACATTGGGGGCAATATGGAGATGGACACTGGGGACAATGTGGAGCTGGACATTGGGGGCAATGTGGAGATGGACACTGAGGACAATGTGGAGCTAGACATTGGGGGCAATGTGGAGATGGACACTGGGGGCAATGTGGTCAGTGGGGGAGCCCATGGAAATTTTTTCACCAGGGCCCGGTGGCTTCTAGTTATGCCTAAGCATCACCGCCTGGCTGGAAAGAATCTTAAAAGTAAAGAAAAAAAAATGTTTTCTCTGTAATAACTTTTGGATTAAGCATACCTCAGCAGTTGAAGTATTGTCAACAGAGAGAGCTCTGTGGTATAAATATTCTGATAATAATGGTTTATGGCCACTTTCTGGTGTGTAAATGGTGCCTCCTCCAATCATATACAGTCCTCCGGTGCCTTGCAAAGCAAAATGTTACAGACCTCTCTAGCATTGAAGGGGTTAAAGGCCCAATTTAAATCAGTGGTAGTTTACATTTGTTCCCTATTGTATAATTTGTTTTCCTCCAGAATTGCTCTGCTTTTGACTTTAATCATGGTCGCTAAAATGTCCAGGTTTATAAGTTCATTCACAGCATTAATATTTGCAGCCATTTTGTATAAATTGCTTATATGACAAAGGTACAGTTGTCCAGTGGATAAATAACAGAGAATAGTTGTATTCTGCATACTTTATATCATCGCTCCATTTTGCTACCTTTGTTAAAGCCATTTTTTCATTCACTTTCATGGAATGTATGTCAAATATATTAGGACAGTGAAATTAATTATTCACAATGTTCCATCAAGAAAAGCATGAATTCTACTTTGGTCACAGTCGTCTTGTAGATCATATCACTCTTACTCAAAATTAACTTTGGTGAAATTAAATTCCAGCAAAGTGTACTTTTTTCTAGTATTCTGATGCTCTTACCTGGTTTTTATATTAGTTATCATTAATAGTTCTCTGCATATTCTTTTTTAGTAATCCACCATTTAATGGCTCATTACTCGTATTCCTCCTTCAAAGTAAGCCCTGATAATAAATCACGGGGAATATGTATGAAGGGAGAAGGAGTGGTGCAGTTTGTTAATTAAGTGACTTTGATTCAAGACATTAGCTGTGAAAACCTGGTTCATTTCCCAATGTCAACTAATTCTGTCCTTAAGCAATTCATTTTATCTCCCTGTGTCTCGGGCACCAAAAATGTAGGTTGTAAGCCATATGGGGCAAGTACATCTGTGCCTGTAGACTACTCCGCACAGCACTGAGTACACCTTGATAGTGTTAAATACCTTAAGAATAAATATTACTAATAAAAAGACAGAGAGCCATTCTGGGGCAAATGAGCTATAATATTGAGACCAAATATTGTTTCCGCTTAATGTAAATGGGTCTTTTGGTCCTTTAATGATAGAGACATCTCCAATATAAAACCAATTTGATGCTAGACAAGTCACAGATGCATTGGTTCTCAAGAGCTTGACCAGAGTCATTAATTGCTACTGGATCAGTATCACTGGTCATCAATAGTTATCATGTAAACTTTCACCTCAAAAAATTGTGAAAAATGCATACTAACATAGTGCCACACAGCAGGTTACTGTATAAATTAAAATGCTTAAGTTTGGGTGGTGATATCTGTGCATGGATTGAGAAATGGTTAAATGATATATGGCAGAGAGTTGGTCTAAAGTTGTAAGTGGGGTGCCACAGGGTTCAGTCCTGGGCCCAATGCTTTTCAATTTGTCTTTTAATGATCTAGAAGTGGGGATTGAAAGAAGTGTCTCAATCTTTGCAGATGACACTAAGCTGTGAGAGAAGGATTGTTTTTCTCTGCAGAAGGATTTAGATAAACTGAGTGAATGGGCAGAAAAGTGGCAGATGACATTTAATGTAGATAAATGTAAGGCTATGCATTTGGGCTGTAAATGTGAAACAACTTTGGGAATCCTCATTAGAGAAAGATTTAGGATTACTGATAGACAATAGACTTCACAGCAGAGTGCAAGAGCAAATAGGGTAATATCCTGTATAAAAAAGGGGTATACATGCATGGGATGAGAATATAATTCTGCCTCTATATAAATCCTTGGTAAGGACTCATCTACAATTTGGAGTACAGTTTTGGGCGCCAGTTCGTACAAAAACACAGTACTGAACTGTAAAATGTGCAGAGGTGTGCATCAAAACTGATAAAGGGTTTGGGGGATCAGAGTTATAAAGAGAGACTAGCCAAACTGGGCTTGTTTACATTAAAGAAGAGACGTCTAAGGGCTGATATGACTACAATTTACAAATATATTCAAGGTCAATACAAATAACTCTACATTGAACTATTTACTCAAAGAGCTGAGCTAAGAACAAGAGGCCATCCATTAAGACTAGAGGAAAGGTGGTTTAGACTAAAACAAAGGCAGGGATTTTTTAGAAAGGGCAGTATAGTTATGAAATATTTGGCTTTGGGATGCTGTGTTTGCAGATACTGTAACTGCATTCAGAACAATACAGAATTATCAGTTGGCCTCAAAGCAGATAGGATGCCATTTGCACCCAGGAAGAATTTTTTTTTACACATTTGGCACTTAATTGGAAATGGCTTCAATGTTTTTTTATGCCTTCCTCTGGATCAACAGAGGTGATTCGGCATTGGCTTGACTTGATGGAAGCATGTCTTGTTTCAGCCTAATCTACTATGTTACTATAGAACCACACACTGATCCCCAGCCTTGTCCCACAGTTGCCATAAAATCACACATACTGCCTCCAAGCCTTGTCACAATTTAACCAAAGGGTGTTACTGGGGGTGTGGCTGGTGGGCGGAGGCATTACCAAGAATTTATAGGTGATTTCATGACCTACTGACACCTCTGTTTGTGTAACTTAAAGTGGAACTTTCAGGTAGTAATAAGACGCCCTTCAATAATTAAACAAATGATGACTAGCATCCTAATACATGTATTACCTCTGTAAAGTGCCGCATTCAACTGAAATCTTTCATCTTCGGAGAATGACCACCAGGTTAGTACCGTCTGCATGCCTGCTCCGTCAGTCCTTCCGGTTACCTTGTGGAACACTGCACTGCTTCTCTGAGAAGACCAAGACTGACAGCGCAGGTGGGCTTCCGGTCTCTGAAGATGAAAGCTTTCTTTAGAATGTGGCAATTTACAAAGGTAATGCATGTATTAGGATGCTAGTCTCCATATGTTTAATTATTGAAGGGCGACTTATTACTACCTGAAGGGTATGCTTTATTAAATGATCTAGCACAACACCAAAGTATTTTTTTTACACAGACTAATTTATAAAGCCATATAATGACATTTAAACAATCATTAATGTGAGTTTTGTGGCTGTGGAGCAATGTGATACACTTATATACACATCACACAGTCTGATCTAAAAAAGAAGGACACTAGGGTGTGAAAAAGGGACAGAGGGATTTGGGTCTCAAAGAGGGACTGTCCCTCCTAAAGAGGGACACTTGGAAGGTATTATATACAAATAACATTTAAAAACAATGACAATTTTGGGTAAAAGTTTGGTTTCCAGATTCTATTGGCAGTCTTTATAAGCTCTGCAATTTTAATACAAATCAATTCAGTAGTTTTTGAGAACAAAGAAAATGAAAAGGTGCATAGTTTACCATGTATATGTATATGTCTTCATGGTTTACTTCATACACCCTACACGAAAATCTACAGGATAAACTGGAAGCAGCGCTCACTCTTAGATTAGACACATGTTATGGGATGGGGTACCATTTGCTTTCATTTAACCCTTTAAGGACCAGAGGGCTGAGTGTTGCAATGCATTGCACACCCCCTGGCCATTAAAGGGTTAAAGGGATAGTAATGTTTCACAGTAAAAGCAGCTCCAATTAATCTTCATAGTATTTGGACCATGGAGAGTGTTATTTCAATACGAGTTGAAGTTCAAGAGAATCGAATGATAAAGTATCCCCCTCCCGCCCCTTTTACTGATGTAACACTGCTCACCTCAAAGCAATAAGACTGTCCGGATGGATCACAAAGAGGGACAATCTTCAGTGGGCATAAGGGAAAACCTGAAAAACATGTGAAGAGGAACAGGGTTTTCCTTATGCTCACAGCAAGAAGATTGTCCCTTGCTGTGAGCTGTCTGGTGTATGGACCAGATTCCACATCTGAGTGGAGGTGGCTTACACTATGTAAAAGGGGCGGGAGGGGGATACTGTATCATTCAATTACCCTTGAACTACAACTCAGACAGTATTGAAATTATACTCTCCATGGTCCAAATACTATGAAGATTAATTGGATCTGCTGTTTTTGTGAATGAAACATTACTATCACTTTAATGTGAAATAATGTTTCCCTTGTTCCTGACTTAAAGTTCATAATGCACAAACGAAGAGGAGTTTTAAAGGGAAGAAATAAAAAAAATATCCAAATTCCCAGTTTTCAGGGAGTTAAAAAAACCCATATAAATCAATGAGAGTTTTTATTTTCCTTATGTCGAAGTTGTTATGCTCTAGAATTGTTCCGCTTTGTTTATACATATTGCCTTTGTCTGCTCAGTCGAATATATGGCTAAATTACCCTGTACTTATTGTCCCATCCTATGATTAGTCATACACTAACTCAGGGGAGGACTGACAGGACCCAGGGCCCCTGGTCCAAAAAGAGGTCTGGGCCCCCTGATATCATTGGCCCCACCCCATGACAACCACTTTGCTGCTAAATGCCAGATTGTTAGCAGTTTTAAAGGAGCTAATGAAGACTGAGACAGCCATGTTGTTAACAGAGAAGTGGTTAACACAAAACATCTCTAACTGAAACTAAAACAAAAAATCATTGATTTGTTTGTACTGCATACAAGTCCCAGGTTTTTCAACACCAACATATTGGATTGAAATAGGCCCTCCAAAACTTTTGAGGGGACAAGACAAAATGGACCATCCATTTATATAGGTTGGGATGAGGTGGGGGTGCAAATAATAGAGCCTCTAAGTGTAGTGTACTTGATAAAACTGTGATAAATATAAACATAGAAATTTATAGCAATATGAATGGAATGAATATATAAAATATATACAATATTTATTAATACGTAATTTGCATTAAAAAAATCAAGAACTAGTAGACTTGTCACCTTAAAGGGATAGTAATACTTCGTTTTAACTTTATTTTATTTTGTAGGCATTAAAAAAACATGAAGAATGATATAAGTCTTATCTCTCAAACCTTTATGGTTTATGAGATATTCACAAGCAAAGTTTCCCCTCCCTGCCCCTTTTACCTAGTGTAAGCCATCTCTTCTCAGATGTGAATCTAGTTGTATGACCAGACAGATAACAGCAGGGGACAATCTTCTTTGTATTAAAACAATGAAAGCCCTTCCCCCTTTGACAAGTTTTTCAGCTTTTTCCCTTATCTTAATTGAAGACTGTCCCTCTCTGCAGTCTACCTGGGCACCTCCCTTCTGATCTGGTTGAACAGGGAAGGGATACTTTGTTTGTGAATATCTCTTAAACCATAAAGGTTTGAGAGATAAGACTTATATCATTCTTCATGTTTTTTTAATGCCTACAAAATAATATCCCTTTAAAGACTAAAATATATAGAGAGTTGTATTTATGTTAGTCCTTATGTTGACGAGTCTACTAGTTCTTGATTTTTTCTTGATTGCTAGAGAGACTTATCTACCTATACAGTTTTCCCAAACTGTGTTTTGTAAGATGGTCTCAGGTGATCTGAAGAATTAAAAA
Source organism: Rhinophrynus dorsalis (assembly GCA_037306005.1). Lineage (NCBI taxonomy): Eukaryota > Metazoa > Chordata > Amphibia > Anura > Rhinophrynidae > Rhinophrynus > Rhinophrynus dorsalis. The sequence goes on from CM074724.1 coordinate 153,610,345, forward strand.
AATCCTGGTAAAAAGCAATAAGGGCAGTACATACTACATCTGGGGCAGCCATCTCGACAGCACAGTCTCCACCCGCCATCTCATTAGTGAAAAGTGCCAATATCCATTTTATCTCTATCCCTGATGCTCCCCCGCCGTCTTCCTTCAGGTACAGAAGACAGAGCCACACTGGATATGATATGACGTCACATCCGGCACAGCGCCAGCCTTCTCACATGGGGCACACAATTAAATGAAAATGTAGAATCATGAAAGGGTCCCTGGCTGATGGTATGAAGGACAGTTTGCGATTCAGTTTGGGCGGGTGGGGGTGGCTTTTTATGCCGCCCCCTATAAGGTGCCGCCCTAGATACATCACAGTGACGGACTGAGTCTGGCTGTGCACTGCGGCCTCACTGAGTGCACATTATAAAATCAGAATGGGTGGCGTGCCCCCACACGGCAGGCAGAGTAGACAATACATTTTATAATTTATACATATGTGGGTGGCGGGCCCCCCTCAATCGCGGGCCCTCAGTCCGTGACCGAATGCCCTAATGGTCAGTCTGCCCCTGCACTAACGTCTAGTGTTATAGTTGTAAATATCCATAAACTACATAAAAAAAACTTAATAGCTACAGTTTGTATCAGTTGTATCAACATTTACTAAATCTGTCATGCACACTCTTTATATAGTTTTATACCAGTGGTTCTCAACTCCTGTCCTCATGACCTACTAACAGGCCAGGATTTAATGATTTCCTTGTTAGAGCACAGGTGAGTTAATCAGTGTGAATGAGCCTCTGATCACCACACCTGTGCTCTAGCAGAGAAATCCCGACATCCTGGCCTGTTAGTGGGTCCTGAGGACAGGAGTTTAGAACCACTGTTTTATACCACAGACTTTCCTTGCTTCCAATGTAATATATGAAAGGACAATGTAAATGCAAATGTTCAGTATAAGTTTCAGTGCATTCAGGTTAGTTATACCCTCTCTGTTCTATTTTTGTATCTATAGTCATATTCATTTAGAGCAGTGGTTTTCAGCTCCGGTCACTGGAGCACACTAACAGGTCAGGTTTAAAACATTATATCTCACCACAGGGGTATGCAGTGCATTGCTTTGAAATGCGTTGCATGCTTCTCTGGCACTCAAAGGGTTAAAAGACATCAGTGATTGAGCACCATCATAAGTGACACACTGATTACACACTTGTTCATGTATTGAAAATCTGCACTGTTGGCATGTCATTAGGACCAACATTGGGAAACACTGGATTAAAGGCTTAGTAATGCCCTCTTATAAATTTTTGCTATATTGTACATTTAAAAAAAAAGAAAAAAGTTATGTGGAGCAAGTCCCATCTCTCAAACCTTTATGGTTTGAGAGATATAATGTTTTAAAGTTCCCCCCTCCTTCCCCTTTCCTTGATTTCAGCTGTAAAGCTGAAAGGAGATCCATGTTGGCCGACTCGAGGTGACTTCAGCAGAGCCAAAATAGCGATATTTAAAAAGAACTACTTTATTGGAACAGAGAAACACTGCGCACCTAACACAAATAATGTCCTTATAAATAGCTCAGAAACAATATATCACAGGCTTGATTTAAAGTCCAATTGGATACTCCCCGGTCTGCAGGCAGTTTCTATCACATTCTATGGAGAACTGTATGTCTCTGACTTTTCTGACTTTCCTCTCCATTAGAATCTAACAGGAAATCTAATAAGAATTTGACCACTAGAGGACAAAGCTAATGTAAAAAAACATGGGTTTAAATTGTAATAACTCTGGAAATATAAATCTCTCGGCAGTGGGAGTACTCTTATTTTACTCAATAGGAAAATCCCTACAATATATATTTTTTCATAAAAAAAGTTTACTGCTCCTTTAAGTGACATCCGCAAGCACGTGTGGCCAGTCCTTAATGGATTAAAGCATGACCTGTTGGTGTGCTTAAGGACCAGAGCTGAGTATCTAGGGTGAGCAAAACCGAGAAACCCAGCACTGAAGACGTTAAATGGGACTGTTTATAGAGGAGCGTCATTGGAATTAACCATGCATCATGCATCCCATCACAGTGCTGGTTACTCACCTAAGATTAGTGTTTCTCAGTGATAGTCCGCAGGGCACGCTGAAGGTGCAGACTTTCAGTAGATCACTGTTTCTAAACAGGTGGGTAATCAGTGGGTCAGTCACTGTGATTGCTCCACCTGTGCTTTATCAGTGATAGTCTTAACCCTTTGAGTGCCAGAGGGGAATGCAATGCATTGTATACCCCTCTGGTACTCAAAGGGTTAAAAGTCTGACCTGTTGGTTTGTCCTGAGGACCAGAGCTGAGAATCTCTCATCTAGAGAACAGGAAGTGGAAAACCCATGAAACATTTTTTAGTCATGTCCCAGAATGCAAAAGATTAGATCAAACTAACTTTACCAGATCAGATCCCACTGAATTCAAGAGAGATCTAGCATTCAGTGAGTTAAAAGCCCCATTAAAGCGGAACTTTCACTACAATAACATAGTGCCGCAAATGATTATTACAAGTGTAATTGCTGCTTTAACAAAAAATATAACCTTTTATGCAGGCAGGCACAGGGGAACAGTGCAGACATCATGCAGAGCCGACATCTCTATATCTGCACTGTCTGTCCCCTTCAGCTCCACGATTGGTGATTTGAATGCCTCTGTGCAGAAAGGTACCGGAAGGGACTTACAAAGCAGGCGCAGAGAGCTCCTACTGCAAGATCCCAGCCGGTGCCTGCCTACATAAAGGGTTCTATATTTCGTTAAAGGAGCAATTATACTTGAAAAGAAAAATAAGTGTGTGCATATTGCTATTGTAATTATCATTTGCGGTGCTATGTTATTGTAGTGAAAGTTCCACTTTAAAGCAGAACTACCACCCATTAAGAATATTGCGCCACATAATTGTCCATCTGGCGAGTAGCTGCTCAGTAGCGCTAGTCACCAGAATTGTTACCAGATTAAAGAGAAATCTCTATTCTTCCCGGCCTGCGCTGTCCGTCCCAGCCGGGTCTAGGAGGCGTTGCTAGGAATCATCCAGCTCCAAAAGGGACTGACAGCGCAGGGGCACGAACGTGCGCTCTGTCCTGCTGTCAGTCCGGGAAGAATTGTGATTTCTTTTTAATCTGGTAATAATTGTGGCGATTAGCGCTACTGAGCAGCTAGTCGCCAGATGGGCAATTATGTGGGGCAATATTTTTATTGGGTGGTAGTTCCACTTTAGATCATTGAGAATTTAGGGATTTTTTTATTTTTTATTCATGGGGTTTAAATGCCACATTTCAATTAATGGGATTCATTTATCTGCTATGATGTACTCCAATACATCTGAGATCTCTCTAGGTTTCAAAGGTTAAAGGGATAGTAATACATACTTTTTAAAAATCTTCATTTTGTATATATTAAAAATGTAAACTAAATGCTCAAAGTCCCATCTCTCAAACCTTTATGGTTTGAGAGATATTCACTGTCAAAGTTACCCCCTCCGTCCCCTTTCCTGACATCAGCGCTGTAGCTGACTGCAGAGGAATCCAGTCCCGTGACCGGAAGATGCTCTTCAGCAGAGCCGAGATTGCATTTTTGAAACAAAAATCCTTCACTGGGACGGTCTACAAAGTGTGCTTGGTTTGCAAGCACACTTAGAAGACTATTCCAGTGAAGGATTTCTGTTTCAATAATGCGATCTCTGCTCGTCTGCAGAGCCGCTGGCTGGTCCCGGATTCCCCTGCAGTCGGCTACAGTGCTGATGTCAGGGAAAGGGGAGTGAGGGGGGGAACTTTGACAGTGAATATCTTTCAAACCAAAAAGGTTTAAGAGATGGGACTTTGGGAATTTAGTTAAAATTTTTAATATCTACAAAATGAAGATTTTTAAAAAGTATGCATTACTATCCTCCAGAGGGACAATCTTCAATTAGCATAAGGCAGTGAATCTCAACCAGGGTGCCGTGGTACTTTGGTGTGCCATGGACATCAACTTAGGGTGCCCCGTGTTTTCTATGAAGACTAACAAAAATGGACTTTTAAATAAAGATTTATAGAAATTGTTATTCACATTATGTTTCCTTTTGTTATTATGATTGTAAGACCTAATAATAACTGTATATTTATGCATTGTACTTTCATTATGCCCTTGATAAAGTACATTAAATATGTTAGGGGTGCCCCAAATGTTCTATATATTACGTGTTAGGGGTGCCCCAATCAAAAAAAGATTGAGAACCACTGGCATAAGGGAAAAACCTGAAAGTCCTGTCGGGGGGGGGGGGGGGGTGTCAGGGTTTTCTTATGTTCACAGTAAGAAGATTGTCCCTTGATGTGAGCTGTCTGGTCTCAAGACATATTCCACATGTGAGGGGCAGTGTTACATCAGTAAAAGGGGCGGGAGAGGAATACTTTATCATTCAATTACTCTTGAACTACAACTCTGACAGTATTGAAATAACACTCTCCATGGCTCAAGTACTGCTTTTAATTTGAAAAATTACTATCCCTTTAACTAATTAGCCTACTATGTAGAGAATTAACATGAAGTGTCAGACTGTGCCATCAAAACATAAAGGTTCATTTCATGAAAACAAATTATTAAATAAAACTGCTATTGTAGCATTTAGCCATATATTTATCATTAAAAAAGTAAAAGTAAGCTTAATACAGACACTGACACATCACATAATTATATTGTTTGGAGCTATTCCACTATGGTTTGCAAAAGACAGACACTTCAATTTACTCATGGATACAAATGGAGCATGGCTAATAACAGTACATAACATCTTATATTCTGGGGCAGAGTGAGTGAACAGAAAATCCCATTGAAATCAACTTTGTATAGTCATTGCCATTTGCAGCCTTTGATAAATTACGGTAAAGTGCTTGTAGAATGCTTTACAAGCTTGCTGCTATTTGCAGGTCATTAATGTGAAAAAGAAAGTCTCTTTGAGAATGTTTTACTCTAAAACCATCTCTAGGGGACATACAAGGACAGCCATACATAGTAAACCACTGTTTCTTAATTCTTCTCTGTTAGTGTCATGCCCTCTTAATCAGCATCTTGTCCTCAAACCTCTGTCACCCTCTAGCATCTCAATATCCACTGTCTCTCCTGCCCATTCTTTGCTCAATCATCAGTCCTGTACTTCCCCTAATGCCATCTGAATATAAATAATTTATTAATAAACTCTACTACTCCTTTCATATTAATAAAGCTCTGTATCATGGATTTTAACAGCAGTTACCTAACATATTCTAATTCTGCTGCTCGATATTCTACAACTTGACAGCCTCTCTGTGAAAAAACCCTTTCCTTTAGTGAAGCTGACAACTTTTCTGTTTTGTTAAGGGATATCCTGTGTATTTGTACAGTCTGTGGGAATTACATTTCCTTTGATATATATATTTTTTTAATTGTAGTGATCTAGAATATACTATTTTTCTAGACTAAGCACATTTAATGTGATTTCCTATACACCATAAGTCAAAATATATATAACTTTATTACTTTTATTTGTGCTCAGCACTATGATGTAGTCCTTATGAACAAAATGTCATTTGGGCCATGCTCTTAGTGTATGCTTAAGAATTATTGCTAAAAATCACAACGGGTCATATTTATTAAGAAGTAAAATCAAGTTTATAAATATGTCTATCTAAGAATATTCTGAGAAAATTCACAGAAAATGTGTACCTGCGAATACACAGTTAGGTCCAGAAATATTTGGATACCAACACAATTTTCATAATTTTGGCTCTGTACGCCACCACAATGGATTTTAAATGAAACAACCGAGATGCAATTGAAGTGCAGACTTTCAGCTTCAATTCAAGAAGTTGAACAAAAATATTGTATGAAACATTTAGGAATTGCAACCATTTTCATACACAGTCTTCTTATTTCAGGGGCTCAAATGAAATTGTACAGCTTACCACAATCATAAATAAAATGTTCATTTGCAATACTTTGTAGAGAATCCTTTGCAGGCAATGACTGCTTGAAGTCTGGAACGCATGGACATCACTAAACACTGTGTTTCCTCCTTTGTGATGCTTTTCCAGGCTTTTTCTGTATCTGTCTTCAGTTGTTGTTTATTAGTGGGTCTTTCTGCCTTAAGTTTTGTCTTCAGCAAGTGAAATGCATGCTTGATCGGGTTGAGATCAGGAGATTGACTCGGCAATTACAGAATATTCCACTTCTTTGCCTTAAAAACAACTGGGTTGCTTTCGCAATATGTTTTGGCCCATTGTCCCTCCATAAAGTGAAGCGCCATCCAATCAGCTTTGCTGAATTTGGCTGAATCTGAGCAGACAATATAACCCTATACAGTTCAGAATTCATCAGGCTGCTTCTGTCACATCATCAAAAAACACTATTGACCCAGTGCAATCGGAAGCCATGCATGCCCATGTCATCACACTGCCTCCACGTCTTACAAATTATTATTTTTTTTTTTTGTGAAAGTATTTACCAGGAAGAATACATTGAAATTATCTCTCGCTTTCAAGTATGTCCTGGACTCATTTTTATCTACCTCAGAGGGGCGAAAGGCTGAGAGCACCTTGCCGGGACTAGAACTGCAACCTTGTGGCTTGAACAAACTCTACAGCTGGTGCCTCAACCAACTGAGCCATCTCACCTGTTGATGTGGTATGCTTCAGATCATGAGCTGTTCCAAGCCTTCTCCATATTTTTTTGTTCCCATTATTCTGATACAGGCTGATCTTAGTTTAATCTGTCCAAAGAATGCTGTTCCAGAACTGGGCTGGCTTTTTTAGATGTTCTTTGGGAAAGTCTAATCTGGTCTTTCTATTCTTGAGGCTTATGAATGGTTTGCACCTTGTGGTGAACCTTCTGTATTTGCTCTTGTGAAGTCTTATCATTATGGTAGAGTTGGATAATGATATGCCTACCTCCTGTAGAGTGTTCTGTACTTTGCTGGGTGTTGTGAAGGGGTTTTTCTTTACCATGGAAAGGATCCTATGATCATCCATCACTGTTGTCTTCTGTGAACGTCCAGGGACGTCCAGGCCTTTTTGTGTTGCAGAGTTCACCAGTGTGTTATTTTTTTCTCAGAATGTACCAAACTGTTGATTTGGCCACTCCTAATGTTCCTGCTATCTCTCTGATGGATTTTTTTTTCTTTGTAGCCTAAGGATGGCCTGTTTCAGTTGCATTGAGAGCTCCTTTGACCGCATGTTGTGGGTTCACAGCAAAAGCTTCCAAATGCAAATGCCACACCTGAAATCAACTCCAGACCTTCTACCTGCTTAATTGATGAAGAAATAACAAAGGAATAGCGCACACCTTTCCATGAAACAGCTTTTGAGTCAGTTGTCCAATTACTTTTGGTACCTTGAAAATGAGGGTGCTACATATTAAAGAGCTATCATTCCTAAACCCTTCCTCCAATTTGGATGTGTATACCCTCAAATTAAAGTTGAGAGACTGCACTTTAAGCCCATATTCATTATTTAACTGTAACTTGAACTTATTTTGGTGTCAGTGTCCAAATATTTCTGGACCTAAATGTATTTTTTGCATAGATAACTGTCACTATATACTTCCATTAAGAGCAAGTTATACCTGGTGTTAAGATTTCGTCATGAAACTGCCATTATTTTGTCACAATAAGGGGATTTCTTTATAAATATGTTGCAACACAATTCTCATTTTGAACAGGCTAACTAATAATGCACTATTCAAAAAAAGTCTACTGACTGAAGTTAGCGCTTAGCGAAAATGTCGCTAAACGTTTATACATTCCCTATGTTGCTTTGAGACAATTTTGCAGACCCTTTCTTTGTAACTCCAGTCTTATAAATCTCTCCCTTTATTTTTAATTTTGTCAGTGTTAGCCAAGCAATACCTAAAGGCCAAACCTGTCCAAACATTATATATATATATATATATATATATATATATATATATATATATATATATATATATATATATATATATATAATCAGTTTGTTTTTATAAATGGTGAAGTGTAACAATGAGAGCAGGCAAAGGACAATATTTCAGACTGATTCCTTCATTATGAACAGAAGTACTGCCCAAACTGTTGCCAGGTGCAGTATCTACATTAAACATTCTAGTGGTTGACTACTAAAGATATGATTTGCCAGCATTCATTGTTATAAAGGCCATGAATTCAATGTATTGTTTATATAAGAGAGATACATATGTTGGAAAGGAGAAAGAAAGTCTCAAAAGTGGATGTTGAAGAAAGAATACACAACTGGGGAAGCAGAAATAACTTAAAGCAGCTGAAGAGGGAGTGTAAGAAGCAAGTAGCAAGAGCTAAGAAAGGGAAATGGGAAATACATTAATAGCAGGGAAAGGTTACACAACAGTTTGGTAAATAGAATGGATACAAATGTCCTAGGATATGGATGGTGCGATCAGTCTAGGGAGACAAAACTAAAGCCCACTAGCTGGGTTGGCACAAGATAAACACCGGAGCTATGAAGAAGGAAGTGAAATGCAGGAGCTAAAAATGAATACATACAGAAACTTCAATGGAAAATAGGTCTCTAGAGGTGAGGTGGAAGAAAAGAGACACATGACATGAGAAAGAGAAAGGGAGCTGCGTGAAGTAATAATAGAGAAAGGAGACTCAGAGTTTGGGGATGGAAGAGAGTGACACATTGTAAAACTCTTATTTTCAGCTTTGTATCATACTTCAGTGATTAATGCTTGTGCGTGTGTATGTATACAGTGTATATGCATTATTACTATTTAACCAAGTGCAGTCATAGCATTAGCATAAGCTTTCATGTTTAAAAATGGCTCCAGGGAAGAGCAATATATTTAGCAGTTTCTGGGGGCGGATGTCAACAATATTAATTCCCAGTGGTATTTGTGTTGTTGCACAGAGTAAAGCTAAGTTATCATCACTGCCAAGGAGAAAACAACAGGCTGATTTTTTTTTCTCAGGACACCACATGCACCATAGGGAAGAAATAAAAATTCCCCAAACTCCTGTTGATTTAAATAAGATATCTAACCCCTTGATTGTCAGGAAGGCATTACAAAGCAATACACTGGAGGCCTTTCTTGCATTCAAGGGTTTAATTGCCCCTTTTATATCAGTAGGGATTTATATTTCTTACCTATGCTGCATTTTGGTTTTCTTCATAATTGTACTTTTCTTTAGTACATCAGCTACTATGTTTGGCAGCAAGTGCATAGGATAATAATACATTTGGGGGAATGTACGAATCCCTAGCCCAGATGATTTCTGCTTAGACATTGGCATAAAATGATGCACCAGCACTTTGAGATATGAACGTGTACGTATGATCTCCTTCACAAAAACCAGCATCAAAAAGGGGTGGGGCTTGGTCATGAGTGGGGGTAGAGCTTATAAAGTGCCAAAAAAGTATAATGAATAGGCTGGGGAAGATGGAGAAGAGGGCAGGAAGTATGAGGAGCACACTGGGAAGTAGCAGAAGTGGGCAGAATTTCATTAGAACTCCCCACATCCAGAGAATCAACCTCTGCCCCAGAGACCCGGTAATGCAGAGCCAAAGCCGGAGTCTCCGGGGCAAATCTGGAGAGATCCCAGCTATACTCATATACAAGGCATCCTTTTTGAATGCCAGTGGTGTATGCAACACATTGCAAAGCAATGCACTGCGAAACCCATTAGTACTCAAAGGGTGAATGCTGGTAAGCCCCAAAGCCTCCTCTATACTAATTTAGTCCAATTTTCTATCCTCCTTATTAGTACATAACAAGAAACAAGGTGCAGAGAAATGGTACACACCCAGCAACACCCATACAGTCCCCTACGCAAATGCCACAAAGAGGAGAAATTTCAGCTTGGTACATAGGAATTAGGCAGGCACAGTGTCAGAAACTAGTTCCATTACCTATTTTAGAGCAGAATTATACTAGTACATCTCACCTTGCATGTTCAGCTAGCTTTCTGTGACTTCTAAGCTGTTGTTATACTATAACATCCATTTGACTAGTCTACCTGATGCTCTATAGCTATTAGACTATATTTATGTAATTCACAGGTGGCCATTGGTTTGGGCTAATCAGTTACTCTTCAGTTGGTGTTGCCTTAACACTATTCTCAACCAGCCACTGCCTGTCTAAAGATCTTCTGACTTATTTAATGTGTCACTAAATTTGTGTATGTTTCCATCCTCTTTTAAACAAGTGCTAATGACACATCCTATTAAAAAAAGAATTGATCCTCTTCCCTTAAGAGTCACTGTCCTATGTCCTTAATTCCCTTTGCCTTCAAGCTACTTCAACAACTTGTTCACAAGTTTCTAACCCTCTAACTGTCCCAATGCTGCCACTATAGTAGGTTTACAACCAATCTAGGGTACCAACTATGCAATTGTGCCTAACTTTTCCCTTCTCTCTAACTAAATGGAATGCCATCTTGCTGTACCTTGTGTTTTAGTTGTTTACTTCTCCCTCTTGGTTGTGAGCTCTAGCGAGCAGGTCGCTTAACACCATTTTTATCCATCTGTTAATTGTGTCATGGGATTTTAATGAGTTCAATGATACTCATTTGCTGCAGAATATGCTGGGACTTTATAAATGCGGGATATAATAATAATAATGGTATAATAATGATGACCATTGCAGTCTAACAACACCTGAAGAACTACAGCTACTCCATCATTGACTAGATGTTATTTTGAGGATGTCTAGCAAGTTCCCTAAAGAAGCAGCATCCAGAACAAGTGTTTTAAGTGTTTGTTTTATGTTAGTGCCATTGCCATGTACATAACCAAAGAAGAGGCTATTAAACTCCTACGTCCCTGCTGTTGTGTGCTTAGCTTTGGTTACTACAGATAGTCTTTTCTTCATTTGTTTTGAAATAGAATAAGACATACAGCCAAGGGCAAAATGAAGCCTTATTTTTTTTTTTGTGTTTTAGAAAATGGGTATTAAAGTAGCCTCCAACTCAGCACACTTAATGTTTAACCCTTTGAGTGCCAGAGAGGTATCCAAAGTGTTGTGAAGCACTCAGTGCCCTGTCAGGATCTTCACAGGGCACTACCGTAGTTTCAGTGAGTCAGAGCATTGAGACCTGAAGGTCCTAACAGGTCGCTTTGGCAATTTCTAATGGGCTGAGGATCCAGGAGGGGACAAGGGCAGTTTAGGAAGTGGGTGGTAAAGGAAAGAATGCAGCTCTCTGATTCCCAGGCTGCCTCCACTGGGGCTCAATCTACCATGGAGATAAGTAGAGGATAGGAAAGTGGGGGCTCACATACACATTTTTGAGGTGGGAGAAGAAAGGAAGGGAACGAGGGATCATGGGGAGGCAAAAATTTATATTTGTATTTTGTGCATATCGGGGCACAGAGGGGGTACGTGGTATAGATAGGTACTTTAATTTTTTTTAAACTCTTGGGTATTATTTGCACCTGCTTTTTATACACAGGTGTGTATTACACCTTAGATTTTACGGTATATAGAATTATAACAGTGCAGCATTTCTGGGTAACTAAAACTGCCCTTCAGAGAACAGATAACAATTTTAATTGATATAAATAGGTCAGTAAAGGACACATAACACATCTTAATAAACTCCCCAACTTACCTTACCAAGGCCATACAATCCTAATGGCCCATACATTTTACCCTTTTGCCTTTGTGTAAAATATAACATCCTCATTCAGTTTTAATGTTATGTTCATGGAGGTGAGCATGAAAGATGCTAGTGGTTTTTTGCAGGAACAGATGTAGTGCATGTGCTTCTGGTCCTTACAGGGTTAAGATTACAATGTGTTGATAGTGAAATGTGTACCCCTTAGTCTTGATAGCAGCTGCCATCTCTGCCTCCATGGACATAACAACCAAGATTGATTGAAGATGTTATCTCTTGAACAAAGGTGCAAGGGCAAAATTCATAGGATTTTTTTTGGCTAAAAGTTAATGGGGTTTATTATTAAGATGTGTTACATAAGACCTTGAATGCTAGATAGGTCTCCAACACAATGCAATGTAAAGCTCTGTAGTAATCAAAAGCTTAAAGTACAACTGTCATATAGATAATGCTCCACTGGCACATCTTCTCCCCAGAGAGCACAGCAGCTGATGAAGGTGAGGCTGCATTGTGAGCCCTGGCTGACCACCAGGGGAGCATAATGAAGATCTGAAGAGACACCCCTGGTTCACCTCAGTTGGTCTTGTGGGAGAGACTGTAGTCTTGCAGTTCTGCTTCCTTTCCTGTGTAACACAGGTCCCCATGGACCTTCTGTTCCCAGTGCTTGAAAGCCTAACACAATGGGAACGTGGACACAACTCTGGAATTTGTGGCTAAGAGCCATATACTTCTGGAGTGCATCGCAGCCAAGGGGTTCAGTTATCTGCCAGGAACTGTTTTATGGATGCACAGTGCAGCCCCTAAGCTTTTTACTAAATCTGCTTCCATAGTATCAGAATTTGTAAAATGTGTTAACTGCACTATAAAATTCCCATTTAAATGTAATGTTTTTGTTCTCTGTGATACTGGTAGTTTAATCCAATATTTCTTGATTTTTGTTTTTCTAGAAAAGACCCAAAAGTTACTCTCTTTGTTGTAAAGTGTGCACACTGGTATTTTCTGTTTATTATGCATTGGTTTTTTGCCAGTTCGCAGTGAATTGTTGATTGACTTAGGCAAGAAAAATGGGGCTGGTACTTGAAAACAAATTCACATCCACTATCTGTATCATGAGCCAAAACTAAAACAATTGTTTATTGCAGAGAACCTTTATAATTGGGCAGTCTTGCTTTACTTTTTTACATTTTTTTTTCTCACGCCCTCTTCTTTGTTAGCTAACATTCTGTCTGTATCTAGTATTTCGTTCTTAGGTCTTGATATATCAATTAATGATATGAAAGAAAAGCAATGTCGACCTTCACTTCCTGTGTAATTTTCCTAGTTACTCAATACGCCTTATTCAGGAAGCTAAAGTGGTCAGTTCTGGAGAATACATTCTGTGCCAACGGGGGCAATTAAACATTCCCTTTGATTTAAATTGGGCGTTTAACTCTTTAAAATCCAGAGTGGTCTCACACCTTGCTTTGGAGCCCTCATTCACATTAAATGTGGTTAAAAGTCTGTCTTAAAGGGGAACCTATTTACCACATTGATTTACCTACGTAGGTGTCCTTTATACATCAGTTGGTTTTATCTATGTATATCTAACATTATAGCTGGAGATTCCTCTATATATTGATCTCTATTGAAGTCTGCTTTTTGACCACAAACTGCAGACATCTGTAGACCTGAATGGCTCATAAGGGACTCAAGTTGTTATCAAACTGAAATAGAACAAAAAAAACTAGCAGAAGACTAAAACAGTGATCAAATGAAAATAAAATATTAAATAACCTACCTAGGCAAGTCGTTCTGATGAACAAATTAAGAACCACTAATCCCTAGGATATAGTTCCTGTTTAAATCAAAGGGTATTTTTCCCCTTGTTGTGAAGCTGATTTGATCCAGAATCTAACCACTTTTTTTCTGCATAAGGCCCTTTGTTATGTCACCCTTCTCCATTTCTCTTAAAATGGCAATCTTCTTAGACTTCCTTATTCTTTCATTCCACAGTCCTCACTTTGTCTTTCAAATTTCATCCTGGTCCCTCCTCCTTCATTTGTACTCTTCCTGTTATCCTTTCCCTCTCAAATATTTACTTTTCTCTTGCACTTCATAAAAGTTTCAGTCTCTCTTTCTCTCTCTTTCTCTCTTTAGGTCCAGGAGCTGTTCATGATGGGAACAGTGGTTCACCTCAGTGTCCCATGTACGCAACTCTGTCTCTCCTCTTCCTTCTGCTTCCTTTCTCTCTTCTGCTCCCCCCTGCCCAGTTTTGACCCATGCAAAGTATCTTCAGAGATCCTCAGGGGAGGGCCACAAAGAAACAACAGCAACAAATCTAAAGTAAAACAAATTAATAAGAAGAAAAGAATTTACAAAATATGATGTCGCAAAATATATGGAGAAAAAAAAGCAAAAATATTGTTTAAAGAAGGAGAACGATGACAGAAAACACCACTCTGCACCTTCTGAGTGAAGGGACTTATGCAGGAAATGGCCAGGGGCGGAGTCAAAGACAGTGCTACGCCTGTCGACTGACACAAAAGCCGACGACCATGAAAAACATGTGACTTTGTTATAAGCATCACAGAACATCCTGAGCAGAATACAACTCACCCCAGATCGAACAAATCATGGACTTTGCCACTCATATAGTCACCCAAGCTTTATAGCCCTTTCACTGCTGGGTGGGGGTGACCGGCATAGCATTGCACAACCTTTTCTGCAGCCAAGACACCTGTGGAGAATAGCTCAATCATAAATATTTGCTGGAAGAACCAGCAGAGCAATACTTAACCTTTTCCCTGCTGATGAGAAATATACCTACAGCATGATATTTTCTCCACAGCTAGAAGGAGGTTAATAGAGCTATAGCCAGCAGGTTTTTTTCTGTAGGAAAGGGGTTACATTTTCTTTGCTGGTTTGTGTTGGTTGTTAGAGTGGAATGTGTGCCGTAATTTGGTGGGATGCTATATGTGAAATAAGATGTCTAAGAGGGATGGATTTCTTCATACATCAGTTGGAAGTGGTAGAACGTAGGATATTTCAATGCAGAATGTGTACTCAGAGCTGCTCAGACATATGTATATCACTTCTTGGGTTGAATGTCATTTGTGGGGCTCAGTAAAGAGCTTGTCTTATCTTGGGTTTTACATTAACTTGATCCTGCAGCAAAGGAAATAAATACAAGAATACAGAGCCAGGAACACATGAATAAAGGATAGAAGAGAGGTCCTGACACTTCTGTATCTAATAATCTTAGGGTGGAACTGCAGATATTAAGAGATGGTAATGGTTGATTTTTGTTTTCATTCATTGCACTGTAAAGTATTAACGAATGACAACTCACTCTTTAGTACTTAATCGTTTAAGTTATTTGTCATTTAAAATACATCCAATCTCTTTCACTGACATTAATCTGTTCACTAGGAAGGGGGCTGGCCAACCCAATCAAGTTCTTGCCATAAGAATCAAGTCGTTTTAATACATCCTGCAAGCTGGCTTAACTTTAGTTCACTGTTCAGCCAGTTCTTTGGAGAACAGGTTAACCTCAGGAAAGGAAGTGGTCAGGGGAAACAAAAGTTAATAACTCAAACTGTTGAGTATGAAAGTGTGTAACTGTCAAACTGTTTTGCACTTTATAGTGCAATGAAAAAAATGCAGCTGCTGTACTATATCTTAAAGGAGACTTCAGCTGAAGCTTTAGGAACATACAGTAAAGCTATGCTAATACTGATTAGCTAAGAGTGTGGATGTAAAAATAATCAACATTAAGGCTCTATGAGTAATCACATGCAATATATTGGATCCTGGACACCACTAAGGTTTAGTAGCGAATAATAGATTTATATATAAAGAGGATGGGACCCCTTGGGTTTAGGCTGCATACATGGATTTTAGATTTAGTAAAATATGCCTTTATATAAGATAGCAGATTTAGGCTGTCTAGTGGCTATAAACTCATGCACATTCTGTATATCCCTAGAGCTTGCCACTTTTACTAGAGCATACATTATGGATTTGATCCCTATAAACTCAAATGGTTACACTGCCTCTGGAGGTTATGTGAAATGTGTGTCTGGATAAGCAGATTTAGGGCATACTCGACATAGATAGTCGCATATAGGGTCTTATTGAGAAACCAAAGAGTAGCAATTCTGGAAGAAACCATTAGCACCTTAGTAGACAAATTAAAAACTTCGTAACTCATCACTGAGTTAAACAAGGGCTTTTAACTCTGTGAATGCTATGGGTTTTTGAAGCAATGAATTGTAGACCTTTCTCATATTCAAAGAGTCGAAACCCCCATTTAAATGAATAGGAGTTTTTATTTGTCCCAAAAGTGACTTTATTTTTTTTCAGAATAGCACATCTTTTGCTTACTGCATAAGACCCACAGTAGCACAGAAGCTTTACCACCTAGTACCGATCACCAGCAGTAGGCACAAAAGCCCTAGTTTGGCAGCTGTATATAAATAATGCAATTTATTGTACTGGAATACGAAACTGGTTATGTATGTCAGCATCAAATGTGTTGTTATGGGATTAATCCTGTGTGGGCCAGAGGTATGTTCAACTCATTAACCCTTTGAGTGCCTGAAAGGTATCCAATGCATCTCGTTGCAATGCATTGGATACCTCTTGGGCACTCAAATGTTTACACTTTGCACTCTCCTCTGGTCCTTAAAGGAGCAGGAAACTTTTTTTCAATGAAAATGTATATGTTATATAGCTTTTCCTGTTGAGTAAAACAAGGGTATTCCCACCACTGTCAATTGTTTTATTCAAACTGTATAACAGTTCAAATATCCAGGAAGTGAATTTACTGTGTTTACTTCCTGTTCTGACAGGAATTGACTCGGCAGTTTCTGTCACATTCTGTGGAGAACTGGAGGTCACTGACTTTCTTCTCCATTAGAATGTAACAGAATAGCTATTTAGAATTTGACCACTGGCTGGCACTGCTAATGCAAAAAAAAAAAACCCACAGATTTAAGCAGTAATAACTCTGGAAATATGCATCTACCAGGTTTGGGAGTACTTTTATTTTACTAAACAGGAAACACCCTACAACATATATTTTTTCATAAAAAAAAGTTTACTGCTGCCTTAAGGGTTATCAAGTTCTTCTGAGTAAATAGAAGAATATTCAACAGGTGAGATGAAGAAGAACCTGCTAACTTATGTACAAAATATCAGTAGGTAGAACTGTAACAATATAACTGATGTTCTCCATATGACTGGAAAAGTTACAGGGCCTTATGTATGATGGCAAACTGGAGCAAATGAATGGTACAATAGTGAAAAATTTTATTTCTATATTACGCAAATTGATTTGAGTTCTAAAGAGGTGTCAACGGTTTAAATGGTGCTTTGAACCTCTTGAGTGCTAAAGAGGTCTACAGCCCATTGTTCTTCAATGCTTTGGGATCTCTATTATATTCAAGGGGTTAAAAGCCACATTTGAAGTTTTAGCCATGCTTATATTAAAGATTGTTTAATTCTGTAGTTTCCATTTAAGAGTGTGGCTAATATCAGACACACTAATTAAACAGTATGATTAGGAAGTTATTTAAGTTTATTATCCCCCTTCCTTTTATATGATGATAGCCCCTTTTCCTTTCAAGAGGCTGGTTTGCTGAATAGCCCCCAGAGCTTGGGTTGTCATAGCAACCCTACACCTGTGTTTATGTGTGCTGTAAAAAATAAGTTCCTTCTACTAGCGACAATACAGCTAGTGTTTAGGATTAATTTGCAACACTCAGACACAAGAAAATATCTCCATTGGAAAATGGTTCAGGTTTAAATGGCATT
The DNA here is from genome assembly GCA_037306005.1 of Rhinophrynus dorsalis. Classification (NCBI taxonomy): domain Eukaryota; kingdom Metazoa; phylum Chordata; class Amphibia; order Anura; family Rhinophrynidae; genus Rhinophrynus; species Rhinophrynus dorsalis. The sequence goes on from CM074724.1 coordinate 153,627,714, forward strand.
CCTCCAGTTCCCTTGATGAGTATTCTGTGTCAGCCTTTTCAAAGGAGAAGGGACTGATGTCATGTAAAGGGGAGGGAGGGGAATAATAAAACTTAAATAAAAGGCATAAAATATATATATTTTTTAAAGATTGTGACTAAGATCAGGGACACTCAGAAATGAAAAATTATTCAATTATAATATATTTAAAGAGGACCTTTAACCTTTCCAAATCTCCCCCTCATTGGGAGCCTCAATATTGAAAGGATTATCATGATCATTCCTCTCTGATAATGTATTTCATTCCTTTAGAGAAAACTAAGAGATTATTTTCTGGACATGTGAGTAATTAATTATGCATATTTTATCAGACACGTAAGAGAACAATGGTCTATTGAGATTAGATTATCCATCAACTAAACCAAATTTCTCTTAATCTATGAACTGATTAACCCTTTGAGTGCCAGAGGGGTAAGCAATGTGTTGCGTACCCCTCTTGCTCTCAAAGGGTTAACTGCATGCATTGGACACTCCTCTGACACTCAAAGGATTAAACTGATTGAAAACCAAAAAAGCACAATGTATATGCATTTTAAACAGATATATCTAAAAACCTGTTAGATGACAAGTCAATTTCAACAAAATAATTACTCTCTTTAAATTTGGGAAATTTAAACTTTTCTCCTTATGTGCTGTTTGTTTGCTTCAATATTCTTTCAATTTGTCTTTATAATAAGGCCCGCTATTCACCCAGTATTATACATTTTTAGCAGTATTGTTTTCTACATGTTCACTTATCCTAAACTAGTGTAAAAGCCCGTGTACACGGGCCAAGGTCCGGGTGATGTTAAGCCTTTGAATGCCAGAGGGGTACGCAACGCATTGCTTTGCAATGCGTTGCGTACCCCTCTGGCACTCGAAGGGTTAAGAGGCCAGTCCTGCTCTGCGTCCTGCCGCCAACACAATCATGCACCATAGTGACTGCCCGAAAGCACAGAATACTCCCAGCGCAGAAGTCCCAGCATTCTGTGCTCCCGGCATGACTGCCTATGTGCGCGAACATACATAATAAAAGCCCAGTCCCCCCCAGTAACAAACACGGACAACTCTCTGGGAAGGAAAAGGCCACAGCTTTATTAAAAACATAACAATAATATAACGTTAAGCCTGCATCTCAGCAATTGCTGAGTGGCACGATCAAGACAATCAACAAACAAGAGTCTCTGCCCCCACTCGCGCTGTTAGCCTGTGAGCGGGGGGGCTAACTCCTCAAAACCCCACTAGGGTAATTAACAGTTCAAGTAATTACCTGGTGAGGACCCATCCCCGACAAATCGCTGTGACAATAAAAAGAAAAAGGGGAGGGAGGGAACAAAGAAAAAACACCCGTGCGGCTGTCTCGCTGGAACAATTAAAGTGCGTAGACAGCCGCATGGGCAATATTTATAAATAAAAGGACTCCCACCCAGCCAAAATATTGCCAAAAGGATGTTCGCGCGCAGCAGTCATGCCCTCAACTAAACATCGAGGAAGAGGCCTCTTTCCGTGCTTCCATCACAGAACTGTCAACATTCTGTTCGTTCGGGCAGTCTCTACTGTGCATGATGGCTTCTGACAAATATCTTAGTGAATTATTATATAGGATAAGTGTACATTTTTACCTATGACAATAAGGACACATGCAGTACAACTGCTTGTTCTGTGTCTTCTATGTATATGTCTGTGTAAAATAAGGACCTTCCTGCTCTGTGTACGACAGTCCTGCATTTGGACAATGATAAATTCATTAACTAATGTGTGAAGCAATTTGAAAAAATTAGTGTAATATGTGTCTAATTAATATCATTAGTGTAATTATTATTATTAATAACCCCTTGCAATTCAAAAGAGCAGCTGTGCATATCCTACTGAAATTACCAACTGTAGGCAATTTCCAACTTCAATTTCAATCATTATGTCAACCCCTTCACTGCTTTAGGCATCTGTTAAAGAAAGCAATGTATATGTGCATGGAAGTGCAGGGCAACCTCAGGCTCTCCAGCTGTGAGGTCTACAGTTGCTCAAAGCTGTAGTCCTCAACAGGTTAAGGGCTTCAGGCTGCCCAGCATTGTTGTATAGGAATGCATTACATATTTGTCTAGATATGAAGAATATGTTCAAGAGATGCTCAACCTTTCAGACCATTTTTTAGAAAATAGACATAACTGAAATTCAGTCTTGGATAAACGGATTACTTACAACCATGTTTTAACACTTTGCCCCTTCCTGCCAGGGGACCGAACAGCACATTACTTAGTAGCACATTGTATGTCTGTGTGGCCATGTATTGCTGAGAGCTTTTGAGATTATTGTAACTATTGCATGGCAAGAATATGTAAGATGCAGATGCTGTGTCAGAGCATTGATAACAATATATATATATATATATATATATATATATATATATATATATATATAATTATATATATATATATATATATATATATATATATATATAAATAATACAGTAGGTATGTATGTATGTATGTTAAAGAGCTTTACCTGCTGTGTAAAACAAACGTACTCCCACTACTGATAATTTTTTCATTCAAAATGTATTGCAGCTGAGATTAGATTCTACTCAGTGACTCAACATCTCCCAGAGAGTACTTTATAACATTGGTTTGCTTTTTGCACACTAGTTGTTGCTGTTGTTAACAGTTTCATTAAAAAATGTTGGACTTATTTTTTTTCTTTTGGATGAACAATCTTCCAGCAGTGGGTATCATTGTTTTACTCAGCCAGAAAAGTCCTACAACATTTTTTTTTTGGTTTCTTTGTTTCATGAAAAAAGTTTTGTGCTCATTTAATGACCAGATTTGGAGGTAAGTTGTCCACCATAGAGCCAAAAGCAATAAACCTTTTTAGCTACTACAGAATCTCTTGGGCAGAAGCAAATCTGTCAACCGCTATTTTCTTTCATAACTACATAATGGCTGATAAGAATAATTTGCCCCAAGTCAAAAATCTGCCAGTCATCAGTATGTTATGCAGAGAGAAATGTTGCAATGGTTTCCTGAGCGGAACAACAGATGCTCTGTAACCCATGACCTCTTTTCAGCTGAGAGCTTTCAACTAGAACTCTACTCTGTATTGAAAATGACTTGGTTGGTCACACCTGGGAGTTTGATGTTCTTACTTTCCCTTTTCTAGATGCAGAAACTTATTCTAAAACACAACTGAATAACCAAGATAGTGTAATATTCATAGGCACATGCATTAGGATTAAAGTGGAATAATTCTTAGAAAAACAGCTGCACTATATTTAACAAATAAAATGTTCAACGTAAATGAGTGCATTGGGCCTTATGTATCAAGGTAAAGTGAAGCAATTCTACGGCACACCAGCTGCACGATAAGAGGGAAATAAACATTCCGAAAATTCCCATTAATTTAACCCTCTGAGTGCCAGAGAGGTATCCAGCATTTCTCTGGCACTCAGACGGTTAAATGTGACTTTTAACCCCCATTTAATGCTAGAGTTGTGAAGCAATGCGGAGAGGACCTCTCATATCTGGGAACTGCCCCAAGATAGGGCTCATGTACTACCAACCAGGGGGATGTAAATTAAGGGATTTGTGTCATAAAGGGGTAGAACTTTATTGGGTGGGTGGAACTTATCAGTCTTGTCTCATAAAGTGGGATGGAAGTGGGTGGGAAGTATGCAGAACAGGGTGGGAAGGAGGAGACGTGGGCAGAGTTTCACAGGAAACTAGTCACAGCTGGAGTATCAGCCTCTGTTCCCTAAGACACAGTAATTAACTCTAAAAACAGAGTATCTGGGGCAGATCCAGAGAGTTCCCAGGTATGTTCAATAGAGTGAAAAGTCCCATTTAAGTCAATGAGAAATTGTATTGTTCACCTATGGTGCAGTTGGTTTGGCATGGAATTGCTCTACTTTGCCATGATACATATGGCTCATTGGTCCTTATATATAAAGGCAATATGAACTTTTGGACAAAGTAACTTCACCACAGGGGGAAAAAAGAATTCTCCAAATCCCCTTTGAGTCAAATAGTGATTTTTACCCTCTGAATGGTAGAGAGGTCTCCAACACTTTGCAATGAACTCTCTAACACTCAGTAGGGTTACAAGACACTTAAACCAATGGAATTTTTTTTGTCCATAATATTTCAATTGCTTTGCTCCAATATTTCTCTTTTTTGCCTTTACATGTATGTTTTTTATATAGTTACGTTGTATTGCATGAACATTGTTTGTCTTATGCCTTGATACCTAGAACCTTTGAACGGCAACTATCATCATGTAGTTGTCCTTAGATCTGCTTCCCTGGGAGCAGACCTGACAGTATTGTGAGCCATTATGAACCAATGGTGGTGTAGAATGTGGGTTTGAAGGGAGACAGGTGACGTCTCCCTGATGTATCCATGCTCCGTGGTGCTGGACAGCTGCCTGTTCTGCGTGATGTAAGTCCTCATAGACCCACTGTATCTGCCTGGAAAGCCATGACACAGCAGGTCCATGGGAAAAGTCCACGTCGCCCAGGAGTCTGTGTCATAGAGCCACATACTCCTGGGTTGAGTATCAGCCAAGGTGGGCAGTTACTTGAATAGTGAACTTTTGGAACTGCAAAGGGTACCTCCCAATTTTACTTAGTTTGCTTACATTGGAGCAGAGTTAATAAAAGATGATAATTGCCCATTAAATGTTGTAGTTCCATCTAAGTTAAGGCTTGTATTTCACAGTTTTCTTTCTTTACAGATACAGACAAAGAATGGTGGTGTGCTAATACAACCTAGCACTAAAAATTAAAAGCTCATATTGCCAGTTCTGAACACCTTCTGAATTGTTACATATATCTGTGCTGTGACATCTTTCAGTGGTACAAAGGCAACACAAAAAGGAAGTGGAGAATCAAAATAATGTATCTGATGTAGCTTTCTTTCCCCATACAACCCCCACCCTATCCACCACATACAGTATTAATGTATTAGCTTTCCTTTTCTTTCTTTCCCAGAAAATAGCTAATTGAAGAGAATTTTAGACCCTTTCAACACAATGCAAAAAAGAAAGGGTGCTACATGCAATCTCTGTCATTGGACCCTATGTTAAAAAAAATGTCTGGAAATAAAGATCTAAATTTAAAATCAATTTTAGTATCACTTTTTTGAAACCGGAATGTTCAAAAGCATAACACCATTTTTGAAAACATGACATTATTAGCAACATTCTCACAGATAAATGTAACTGTTATTTATACAGATCTATTAACAACATAAGTTATGACAATGTAATACCATTTTTTTTACATATTATGTATTTTGTGTTCTGTTGGACCTAGCCCACTTTTAGGATAATATCTTAATTTCATGGCCTTAAAGAGTACAAAAAGAGAATCTGTCTATGAAATATTTTGGTGCAATCAACATCATAGCTCATGTTTGTTTTTTGATCACTGGGCCCAAAAATGGAGCATATGCAGTTATATACAATGGAGTAGCATGATATACCATATCTGTTCGATACTCCACTGATTCAGCACACTTTAATGTTAACTCATTTTGTAAATGTTATTGTTACTCTTTGAATGAAACATATTTAAATGAGTACTAAAGACAGCTGTAAAGAGCATAATGATCTCTGTAATGCATTCTTCTAAATCATGCTCATATTCAAACGCGTTTTCCCTAACTTGTATACTGTAGATAATTCCTCCCTCCTTACATCTCAGTGTCTGAGAAATTAACATAGAGAATGGTTCATAGTGTAACCCCAACAATTTGTATTAAGTATATGTCAGTGGCTCTCAACTCCAGTAATCAAGGTCCCATCGCCTTCAGGTATGAAGTCTGTAAGCTCCTTGGAGCAGGGTGTCCTCTTTACCTTGTGTTATCCTCTGTTGGCTGCTCTTTTACTGTTGTTGATGTATTATATTTTCCCTATATTTGTAATCTTGTAAAGAGCTGCATACACTGTTAACAAAATATAAATAAAATGAAACATACACATATATTCATGCTTGATCACAGGTGCATCAGTTAAACATGACACAGCTACTAAGAGAATGGCTGTTGTACAAGGCCACTTATTGGACTGTATGCATAAATCTATGGTGGAACAATTATTGGACAAACCAAATGCACCATAGGGGACAAATAATATTTCAAAATCCCCGTTGATTTAAACTGATCTTTTAACCTCCTTTAACGATAAAGAGATATACAGTGCATTGCATTCAAGCTGTTGGAAGTCCCATTTAAATCAGTGAAACATTTTGTCTGATCCATATGATGCTGCAGGTTTGCCCCAAAATTGCTCAATTTTGTCTCTGTTCATAAAGTCCATAGTTTGGTCTTCTCTTTGAGGACTGGAGTTGGGAATCACGAGCCTCTGTGGAATTGGGTGGAAGTTCTATTTGTATATAAATTTGTAGAAACCCAGAATGCACATAATCCCTATTTGTTTCACATTTTACACATGGCTGTTCATTGCATTATTTTTTTTTATGAGAATACTAGACTGAATATCAATTGAAAAAGCAAATAATATCTGTGGGATCTGATTGTCACGGGCAATGAGTGACTGGAAGGTGTTAAAATGGATCCTGATTACCCTTTCTTGTGGGATTAAGCCTGATAACCTTTCTCTCTATGAACAGTTTTAGACATTCTTGCCCAACAGAACCAGTTTCAGATACACCTTTCCCTTTGGCTCAATCCCATATATTCTTCCACCTGAGATCAGTTCCATGTGTTTATTCCTCTGGTATGCAGAAAAATATCCTTTTGCTCTATGAGCAGTCTCAAATATCAGTTCTCCTTGGATAAGTGGCTGGCCATTTCCCTCAGGATATGGTCCAAGTATCCTTTCCCACTAGGGTACTGCCCAGGTATCCTTCTCAAGGATGTGGTCAAGACATAATTATCTTCTATATAATTCCCATGCATCGTTATAGAAAAAGGATCAGTCTCACCCATTAATAAATGTATCACATAGATCATAAGTGGGCAAAATTGAGGCACTTTAGATCTTCAGGACTACAATTCACATCATCCCCCAGACCACTGTTGGTGGGCTGGGGATGATGGGAATTGTGGTTCTGAAGAGCTGGAGGATCTCCGGTTGTCCATCATTGTCACATGGATTCTATCTTACCCAGCTAGGAAGATTTGAAGATCTGGTGCATTTCTTTTCAGGCTACTTCATTTTCCAACACAATATGCCTTCGGTATGTGGTACAGCTCTGAAGCGCACCAACTGCAGCACAGGAGACAGACATATATTCCGAAAATTCCTACTGTTTTTTGAACTCTTGAATGCTAGAAACATCTCAGTGAGGCAATGCTTGGATACTTCTCTAGCATTCAAGGCCTTAGGAGCCCTATTTTTTTAAAATCTTTTTATATGTTTTATTATTATAATTTGTTATATTGGCTGATATTCAGTACTAATGGGTGCTATTGTTTGTTGTTTTTTTTGCTTTTTTTTTAAAGCTCTATTGAAGAAAATCAAATTACAAGCAGGAGTACATCAAGATAGGAAGATAACATACATGGGTAGGAACAAAATAGTATCATAATACACAATTCAGTGTGAGAATAGGCATCTGGATGTTATATCCCCACATTAGTTAGCTATAACTAAGATTTACTTTGTGAAAGCACCCTGCACCATATATCTCCAATGAAGCAATGTCAATATGTGAATCCTGCTTGTAAAAGACAGAATCAGGATTTAGGAGAAAGAGAGGCGTATTAAGAGAGAGAAAAGGAGAGAGAAGTGACAGGGAGGAGCCCTATTTTAATCAATGGGAGCTTTTATTCGTCCTGTATGGTGCAGTTGCTTCACACAGGTTTTGCACTATGTTTACCTTAATAAATAAATCCCATTGATGCTAATATACTACGAAGAATTAGAGCAATTCAGGAACATCCTTGTCTGGTATCCAATGGTTTAAATAGAATCTAAATCCATTTTTCCTACAGCTTAAAGTGAGTGACAATGTTTAACTTGCATTAGCAACACAGAATGTTGTGTGCGCACATCTATGTCCATGTAATGCTATACCCTTACACCTATAGGAGCTAGGCAAAATACTAACATTTGACATCTGATTACACACAATGCTGAGTTTTTACATTGCTCAGATTGAATAAGGTGCAGAAGTCTATCCGTGGACCCTGGATAGCTGACTATATTGCCCTATTTTTAAAACAGCCCTTCCATACTCATGCATAGAAGAATGTGAATACATTAAAAATAACACAAGTAAAGAGTTTCTAGTTACATCCTGCATGCTGCCCATGTTAAAATGAGATATATCCTTCCCAAGAAAATTCACAGTTTATTTGAACTACAAGGGTTCAGATAGTGGGTGTTAATTTATCTCCATTGAGTTCCAGAGAGATCTCAAACAGGCAGAGACAGATCTTGGGCCAGGGGTGTTAAATAGTGTATGAGTGGTTGAAAATCACTCATACACTAACACCCCAGCCTTGTTCCACTGGTAATCACAAAACCACACATGAACTATTGGACACCCCAGCCTTGCTCCACAAAAACACACACACACACACACACATATATAAATTGACTGACACCCTTTTACTTATCTTTGGTTTCAGTAGGTAATGGTGGTGGCCATGTACTTTGCTCTTTCCTGAGTTACATACCATGTATATCTGATCCACCAACTCTATACTGTCTTCTCTGTCAGTTTCTGGGTTGTATTGAGTTGAACTGAGTGCTCTTTTAAGTACAAGCTAGTAAGTGTGAAGCCAACGGAACATGTTTCACCATGCAACATGAAAGGACCACCCCTGATATGGCATATGTATGAAAGCGAAGTAGAGCATTTTGGGTAAACTATCTGCACCATAAGAGACAAAGACAAACCCTCACTGAATTAAGTATGGCTTTTATAAACCCCCTCAAATGCAAGAAAGGCCTCCAATACACTAGGGAAGTAAAGCGGCACAATCCGAAGTAAACCAACAGCATTGCACGGGAGAAATAAAGATTCTCATTCACTTAAACTGGTATATTAACATCTTATGAACCATTTGCGCCACAGGTATAAAGGCAAAATGGAGCAATTCTGTAACAAATAAAAGTTTCTAGAATTGCTATTGATTGATACAGATCCGTTAACACTTTGAGTGCCAGAGAGCTATGCAAAGTATTGCATTGTGATGCATTGGATACCTCTGTGGAACTCAAAGGGTTAACCCTTGAATAAGTGGTCTCCGAAGCATTGCCCATCTCTCACGGTGCATTGTGAGCCCATTATGGATTCCTTACATATGGAGAAATCTATAAGAAAGTGAGAAATAAAAACACACAACACCAGTGGTATGGTTCTATGTTTATTTGTGTATTTATATATTTTTGGCCAATAACTGGATGCATGGTTAATAACCTGTACGAGCAGTGGACTGATGGCTCATTGGTGGGTATTTCTGTATACATGCCAGTTCACCTTCAGGCCTAGATTTTCTATATACTAGTTGCATTAACCCTTTTAGTGCCAGAGAGGTATCCAATACCTTGTGCAATGCCTATTGCTTTGTAACAAATTAAAGGTATACTAGCACTTTATTTTGGTTTTACATATTTTGCAAATGCATAATATTTACATTCACATCACTTACACATTTTTTTTTCATCTTCTATATTTTCATTACATTTTTATGCCCCTGGCAGTGAGCTACCTAGATCTCAGTTTTCAGAGAGTTTTTTGGTCAGTAGACCATCAGTGCAGGATGTAATACAATGTAACAGTCTCCCTGAAGCACTGAATGCTTTGTGTGCTATCTTGTTTAGATTGCATTTTTTGCTTTGTATCGTCAGACCTGCTTTCATTTTCCTTGACAGGAAGCTCTCAGCACACAGACTCAGACAGCCCATTATCAAAATGTGTAAAAACAATGTGAAAAATGTAAAGAGAAAAAGTATAGTCAGTTTGAATGTACATATAATATAATTACAGAATATGTAAAGTTAAAAGGGTTACTAATCCTTTAAATGAGGATTTTAACAATTTAACTCTTTGACTGCCAGAGGGGTTCTCAAAGCATTGCAAAACAAAGGCACTCAAATGGTTAAATACTAAAGAGATCTCAATACATTGTGAAGTAATGCAATGGTGACTTATTTAGCATTTAAAGGGATACAATTGCAAGTTAAAACAATTGGTTTGATTCATTCCTTTAGATTCCTTTTATGAATAAAATGTACAGTTGATGCTGTTTTCAAACCAATAATTATTGTTATTGTTATCAATCATAAAAACATACAATTCCTGTCAGGCCAGATTTAGGAATGTTTGGGTCATGTGGTGAAATTATGAAGGCCCTTCCAAATATAAGAATACATTTATTATCTACTTAACCCTTTGAGTGCCAGATGGTGTGCAATGTCTCAACCCATTATCACACTGAAAGGGTTTATTTTAGTAGTTGACCTTCTTTTTCTTTAGTATTTGTGGTAAAAGAAGCCTTATTGGTGTTTGGTGCACCCAGAACACACACACTCTTTCACAGCCATATGAAATGATAAAGGTGGTTCCTTCCTATAAAACTGGGACTGTTACAAACTCAAGGTGGGGTCTCTTGAAACAGGAGGCCCCGTCAAGCACAGTGTATGCCCATGCAATACAATGCCCCTGATCCCTGTCAATCTTGAAAGCCTTGTTAAACAGCAACTCATTATGAGTTGCTGGACATTCTGCTATAGTTGTATTACAAATGGTGCAACATTATTATGTAGTGAATTGGGTATAGATAAACCAGAGGGAATGTGCTAATTCTGTATAAACTGTAGAACAATAAAAAGGAAAGAAAGAATGAGAAAAACGGCACCAGACACACCCAAAATTATAAGGCAACTAATGAAACTTCTATTACAAGATGGAATTGTGGTTAAAACTTAACTTTTATTATATTAAGAAGCTAAAAACCTTCTCAAAAGAATTTAAGTAAAAAAACTGTGTCAGGATTGGACCAAAATTAATCCTTGTTACCCTGAAACAGGGTGAATCAAAACTGTGTATGACCTGGCTTCCTCTGACGTCCCTTCTTTTTCCTGACTTCTGGCCTTGTTCCTGACTTCTCTGATCTCTGTATTCCTGGCCCCAGCTTGGCTGAGTACCTGTCTTGGTTCCTGACCCCGGCTTGTCTTGTGGTTTACTCTTCTGGATCATGATTTTGCTTTGTCTGCTTTTGTTATTTCAATAAAGGTGTTTTGCATTTTTACATTTTGTGTCCTGTCTAGTTCCTGGTCCCTAACAGTACACAAGGGCCGTGAATTCAGAAGGAACAGGCAATCCACTGAATATTTTTTTCAGGCTGTACCAGGTAGACCAGCGCATGGACCCTTAGCCCTCCAGACTTTGTTGCTCCGTACTGCGCATCTATCAAAGCTTACCTTGGTTTCAGCAGCCGTTCATGCCGCACGGATGACGCAGCAAGATGGCAGTGGTTGGATGCATCAGAACAAGATGCGTCATCTGCAAGCACGAGGCTTCACAGTATAGCAGGCCTCTGTTTTATGCCATCAACGTATTGACCAATTGTCTTTTGCCATACAAACATTGTTGCAACTCACCACGCAACTCGAACGCACTTATCCACAAGTGGTGGCCACCCCCGCTCCCTCCCAGGCACCAGTGGCTCAAACCTCTTCTGATGCAGGCATGATTGCAATGGTGCTGATATTAAGAAATTTATTAAGAAATTTGTTTTTCAAGGCATAGAGAGAGAGAGTCTTTCTGTCTGAGAGAAGAGGTGACATTTTGTTCTAATTGGATAAAATGGAAGTAAAATGGATTCTATACTTGGATACCAGGATACCCAATGGGTTAAAATCTGAGCATAATGTCTCCCTCTTTGTTAGACGTTGAGTCTTCTCTACGGACAGAGCTCTCTTTTATTGCTGGAGTTGTTCTCATAATTCTTTTAATGTGTAGTCTGCCTTTGTAGATTTCTTGCTGATTAATGAATGTGTATTTTCTTTGTATATTATTTAATTTATATATGTAGTTTTTTGTTTTTGGTGGATGTTTGATGTGTTTTATAGATTTCAGACTTATAGGGCTTTATATGTATATTTTGATTCACTATAATTGTTGATTATGTGTGGATCAAGGTACACCGTTAGGTGTTTAATGTTTCAATATGAACTGAGTGATTAAGAGTTAAAAGGCTTGAGAGGTTGAAGCTAATTGGTTACTTCCCTCCAATCAGTTTAAATGTGTATCCGTTATCTGCTGGGATCTCATTGTGTGTTGTTGCTTTATAAGTCTGAATTGTTTGATGGTGTTTCAAGCCTATGATTAAGTGGGAGGTTTCCCACGAAACATGTCAGGCGGATCATCATCATAGTGATCTGTGATATTTTTTGTTCCTCGCTGTATATTTCCAGTGCTTTTAAGATGATAATAATAAAGCGGATTTTAAGATAACAGAAGTTTAATTGGGTCTATGAAGCTCTGGTGGGTCCTTGCAGCACTCTTTACCTGTGTCTTCATGATCAGGGGGTTGTCAGGTTCCGCTCAGCTCCCACAGCGCTATGCCGTGGTTTCCTCAATCAACTCGGCATACACTTTGAGATGGTTCCGCATGCCTTCCCTTCTGAGCGCAGTAAGATTGTCTTTCTGATTTCTCTCCTTACTGGTAGGGCGTTGACCTGGGCTAACCCACTATGGGAGATGGACAAACTCATTGTGTATAACTTTACGGAGTTTGTGGACTCCTTCAGGAATATTTTTGATAGGCCAGGCCATGTGGCCTCAGTGTTAAAGGGCAGTCTGAGTCCTGACTCAGTTGCCTTTGCATTGTTGTGCAATGCGGTTCTGTGTCCTTGGGCTCTGTGTATGACCTGTCTTGTCTGACCATCCAATCTGGTGCTGACCTGTGGATCTGTCTAACTAGTCTCCTGCCTTATCCTATATATAGTGGAAACCCAATCTGGTGCAGAACTGTGGCTCTGGCTGACTACCTGAACTGTGTATGACCCAGCTTGTCTGACTACCCTCTGTGGTGTTGACCTGTGGTTCTGTCTGACTATTCTCTTGTTTGTTCCCTGTATCGAGCAGACACTCAATCTGGTGCGGACCTGGGGAACTGGTAGACTAGCTCTATACTGACTGCAGGCGTGAGTCAGGTTTCTGTTTTTGCTATACTTACTGCTGGTGTGAGTCAGGTATACGCTTTCGCTATACCGGCTGCAGGCGTGAGTCAGGAGTATTCCTCATTCATCGGATCAAGACTTTGTGTTCCTGTTCCTGCTTTTGTTCCTGCTCCTGTTCCATTCCTGTTGCAGCTTCTGTTTCCAGCTGTGACTACCAGTGGCTTCGGATTAGTCTCCAGCATTGTGGTCAATCTTGGCAGCCTACTATTCCTGAAAGTAGCGCTTGCTGGCTGTGACCATCTGCATGTTCCTGTTATATTACCATTGTGTACTACCTTACTTATATTTTAATAAATTGCATTTAACTATACCGTACTGACCCCTGAACATCTTTGGGGAACTGTGACAGCATCTGGCTACACCGCCTCAGTTGCCCCCAGCACAGTCTGTCCCTATAGCTGCTGGCACTCCTGCTCTGGCTGTCAATAGCGATTCCAATGTTGCGAGAAGCATGACTGGGTCCGACCCGCTTCTCCAGCATTATGGCGGAAACCCTAACCAGTGTAGAGGTTTCCTGAACCAGGTCAGTATCTATCTGGAGATGGTACCACAGTCCTTTCCATCTGATAGGAGTAAGGTGGGCCTTGTGAATTCCTTACTTTTTGACAGGGCTTTGGCATGGGCTAACCCCCTTTGGGAGATGCAGAAACCCATAGTGTACAATTACCCTGAGTTTGTGGCATCCTTTAAAAGGGTATTTGATGTACCGCGCCGCTCCACCTCGGCTGCCAAGCAACTAATGTCCATCCAGCAAGGTACAAGGACGGTTTCAGATTATGCCATAGAGTTTCGTACCCTAGCAGCCAAGGTTGGTTGGAATAATGAGGCTCTCTTGGCTGCTTTCTCTAATGGACTTTCGGATACAGTTAAAGATGATATTGCAGCCCGGAACCTTCCCAGAGATTTAGAGGAATTGGTCTCATATTGCATATTGTTTGACTGCTGTATCCGTGGGAGACCTTCCTTGAGGTTGATGCATCTGAGACAGGAGTAGGCGCCCTCCTGTCTCAACATCCTACTCCTGAGAGCTAGTTGCACCCGTGTGGGTATTTCTCAAAGTTAAGTCCTGCGGAGTGCAACTATGAAATTTGTGACCGTGAGTTGCTGTCTATAATACTCTCTATAAAATAATGGAGGCATTTGCTCGACGGAACTTCAGTGCCAATCCTAATCCTCACAGATCATAAAAACCTCACATACCTGTCTGAAGCTAAACACTTGACTCCAAGACAGGCCTGATGGGCCTTATTTCTGTCCAATTGTTAATTATGTGGTCTGATACTCGCCAGGTACCAAGAATGTCTGGGCTGATGCCCTAGCCAGACAGTTCTCTGGCGCTAAGGGGGAGAGCCCTCCTAGTCCTATTATCCCTCTCCGAAACAGCTTTGTGGGGACTTTCCATATCCTCCGACGTGTGAACCCTGTAGCCTATGCCCTAGACCTCCCTCCTAATATACGGATCCACAATGTGTTCCATATCTCGCTGCTGAAACCCCTGTTATGCAATAGTTTCACTACGGTCACTCCTCAACCCCATTCGGTGCCTGTTGATGGCCATGAAGAGTTTGAAGTACTCTCCATAGTTGACTCTCATAGGTTCCGTGGTAGGCTTCAATATTTGGTTCATTGGAAGGGGTTCGGTCCAGAAGAGTGCTCATGGGTTCCAGCCACAGACGTGTATGTCCCCGCCCTCCTCCGTGCTTTCCATGCACGCTTTTCTCATAAACCTGGTCCTGCCCCGCGGGAGGGGGGGGAGTCGTTGAGGTGGGGTACTGTCAAGGTTTGGCTGAGCTCTGCTGCTTGATTCTGCTGTCTGAGCTAATCTAGTGCTCTGTTATCCATTACTGCTCTCTTTCCTTTGCTGAGCTGGCTGAATCAGCTGACCTCTCTGTGTTTGCTCTCCTGACTGCTATCAGCCAACAGCCAACCTTCCCAGGGTATTTAAAGTAGCTTGGCTCATTACCTGATGGCCCTTGTGTCTGATTCTGGAGCAAGCGCGTTATCCTGAATTGCTGATTACCTGTGTATGACCTGGCTTTCTCTGACGTCCCTTCTGGTTCCTGACTGCTGACCTTGTTTCTGACTTCGCTGATCTCCGTATTCCTGACCTCGGTTTGGCTGAGTACCTGTCTTGGTTCCTGACCCCGGCTTGTCTTTTGGTTTACGCTTTTGGATCACGATTTTGCTTTGTTTACTTTTGTTATTTCAATAAAGGTGTTTTGCATTTTTACATTTTGTGTCCTGTCTGGTTCCTGGTCCCTTAACAAGAATAAGGCAGTATGGCAACTGCCAATATTTTGGAAACTTTGCCATTCCACAGACATACTTTGGAATCATTATTTTTTTTAAGTTTTTGACTCCTTTCCAAGAATTCAGTAAGTGTGGGTTGGCAATATATGGCAGATCAACTGTGTAACTTCATTGCTTTAACAACATGACTTGTGGGAATGGACATAGCGGTGATGGTGGCGTTGGCATGTGTGGGCACTCTATGACCTTTGTCATCTCCTTCAACAAACTCAGAGCCATATGTGTTATTTAAAATTAATTAAATCATGGCACACTGACACATCATCTGAATTTCTATTATGTGCCCCAGATCTAGTTGTGGTGCCTCTGACATGTTAATGGTGCTTCAGGTGGGATCTCAATGATGATATGCCTACATGTGATCTTGCTTTCTCCGTGCTCAGATCTTTTCTACACAGACAACAGATAGCAACTTACAACAGGAGCAGAAGCACTCATCATATCTGGGGTTGTGGATATTGATGACCTGGGTTGATGATTATGCTGGGTATTGTATATTTTTAGGCTGAATTCTCAAATAGTTTAAAAATAAGCACAACATTCCTTCTCATAATGAAGACTGCAACTTTTCCTTTCAGTTAATTTTATGACTATGTTATCATCCCTCTCACTTTCTAATTCATCCGTATGTGAAGAAGAGAAGGATGATAGAGCGATATATTCTTGAACATTATCAAAAATAATTAGGTCATCCTCTGCATTGTCCTCCACTTCTTCCCCACTACTATTCCTCTATTATTTTTGAAGTCACAAACAATTTCATCTTACTTTTCATTTTAGAGGGATTTTAGGAGTATTCGTTACTGCTTTCAGGACTGGTGTTGAACTTCTTAGTTTCACTTCAGACATAGCAGTTGTTTGAATTGCTACATCTTCCTCAATTATGCTATCAAAACTAGAATGTGACTTGTTGTTGTCTTCAGTGTTTTTAAAGAAATAGTAACACTTAATATGACAAAAATATATATTGTAGGGTTTATCTTCACAAATAAATGATTACTCCCAGTGCTGATTGGTGTTTTATTCAAAGGTAATTGCAGCTCAAACTTGAAATTTTGTAGACACAATATCTCAATGTCCTTATATTTTACAGTTGCACTGTTGCTGCACCATTTTATATAGGTTTATGGTCAACTGATCAGAGCTTTCAATATGATAGTGTAGCAACGGCGTCACTCTAGAATTTCAGGCCATTGAGATATGTGCCTAAATATTCAACTTTGAGCTGCAATAGCTTTTGAATAAAACACTTCCTAGCACTGCACATATCCTTGTTTTACTCAGGAAGATACATTTATTGATATATTGATTTGCACATTAAGTGTTACTCTCCCTTTAAATTATTTATTAATACTGCTGATGGTGGTGGAGGAACTTTTTATATCACTTTCACAAACAGCACCCTCAGGAAGAGAAGGACCACCATTTTTTTCTGCACACACCGAAGCAAACATGGCTGCAGTCAGTTTTTGGACTACCACTTTACTAACACATCCCTGCACTGCTACTACTCCTCACCCCATGCCTCTACCCCTAGCATGTTTGCTCTACATTATCAAAGTAATAAAGATTTTATCAGTAAAATACACAACATAATTAACTGTGTGTGATGTCTTGACTTTTCCAAAATACTGTATCATATAAAGTAATTCCCTGTTATCCTCAGTCACAGCTGAAATTAGAGTCCCTTTCTCTGTTTCACCTATCAGTCAAACAAATGTTTATTTATTTATTTGTTTTTGTTTTCTGCCCTGATCATTCCCTGTGCAACTGATTCTTCCCCTCTTGGCCATAAGCGAATGTCAGATGCTGTTTTTTCCTCTCTCCCAGTATCACTGCAGTCTTAATTTTTTACAGTACAGGATGAGGATACATATTAGTCAGGATGCCAGTGGCCCCTCTTATCACTGTTGTAGGAGTTAGTGTCAGTTATAATTGTCTGTCTGTTGAGTGTGAGTCTACAAATTATGTCAGTGAGTCACAGAGGATCAGCCAGCTCAGGAGGGGATTTGGATCACCTGCCTCTCTCTTCTCAATCAAGCAAGATCAACTCCCCTAACAAAGAGGCTCAATAAGGATCTTCTTTCAGTCAAAAAAGAGTTAGAGTTATTTAAAGTAAATTTATTTTTTCCCTTCACACTCCAACAGACTCCTCTAGCACAGAGAACAGCCAACTCAGGGAGAAACTTGGATCACATCTGCCTGCCTCTTCTCAGTCAAACCAGATTTTGGGGGATCTTGGGTAAATATCCTTCCTCCATTCACACTCCCCCAGAGTCCCCCAAATTCCATTAACAAAGAGAACAAATTGTCTGCCCAAATCAACTCCCTAAGCTAAATACCAACTCAACTTTATTTGCCTATCTTAACTAGCTCCAAATTGTGCTGCTTTTTCTTATAAAGACAGCATGGCATGCTGAGGGAATGTAACACAGCTTTTATACTATGCCTATGAAAAGAGAAAGAAAACTTTCCATGAAGGCATTTAGTCTTACTAATTATTTCAATTCAATGAACAAGGAGGAAAAATCAGAAAATCAACACTTTTCTAAACAAATTTCCTGCTTGGAAGAAGTGCCATTTTTCTTTTCTTTCAGGAGAAAAATTTCACTCATCCTTATGTACAGTGTAGCTATAAAGAGTTTTCTGTCAACTTGTACAAACTAGACTTGTGGCTATGATTCATCTTTCACAGTTGCCCAGGATGGTGAGTTGGTGACTAACTTTAAGGGAAACTGTTATCTTATAAGTGTTCAATAAATATGTTTAAAAATATAACAAAAGAGAAAGAAAGATAGCCCTGATCATTTAGAGTGTTTTTCTTTTTTCATTTAGTGGTAAGCCGGATCAGCCCCGGTATTAGTACTTTAATTTATTTTATTTATTTTTTCCAATAAAGGTTAAGTTTTATGCCCTGACACTATATACATAGGACCAACAAGACTTCTTATGAGTGCTATTTAGCAGGGTTATCTTTATTTTTTGTTATATACTTCATTTTCTCCTGTAGCACCTTTATAGGTCCATATTCCTACATTTAGTATATATCTATGTGTCCTCTTGGGGGTACTTAGTGTGTGTGGGTTCCTTGTGCTTGCAATAAATATGTTTAAAAATAACCTTACAATCTAGGTCCTTCACCTGCCATTTTATATCTTCTTGACCCCACTTTGATCTCAAATATATTTAACATTTTTGTACTGCCTCACTTTATGGCTCTGTAACAATTTGACAGTTGGGATCTACTCTGAAACACAACAAGAGATGAGTATTACAAGCTATTGAGAAATAACCAAATATTATAAAGTGTGGTGTTTTTTACCTATAAATGCTGTCCAAATAAGACTGGTTAAAATCAAATAAAGGCATGAAGACACTGATTTTTTATTAAAATATTTTTTTTTTTTTTACATTTTCACAAGATGGTAGTTTCCTTTTAAGTTGTTAACATCTTGTGGTACTTGTGCAACAAAGGATTACTGATCCCGTCTCCAGAACTAGTGAACCTGCCTCCATGATTAGTTAACCTGTCTCCCCTGAAATGTTGCAGGAATATCCTTTAATTCCATTCTTTTTTGGGTTACTTGAGAACTGAAACACAGTGAAAACACTGTCTCAAATCTGGACTTGTTTTAGTGCAGTGGTAGGCAGCCTTCAGTTTTCTCCATGACTGGGACTACAGCTCCCATCATCCCCACTGGGAACTGTAGTCTCCAACAACTGGTGAGTGAAAACTTGCATACAAATCCTTGTGTTAGTTGTACAAAGAACAGGAAAAACCTGAGGCAGCTGAGCAGCATAATCTAGATCCCAGGAGCAATTTTTCCTTAACTTCATGATCAGAAATAAATAGATTCCTTTCTTGTTTAATTTAATAAGCTCAATAAAAATCTCCTTCAGAAATCAGCTGTTTTATTAACATGCAATGATCTTGTTAAGTGCTTCCCAGAGAATTTCTTAATTTAATCTTCTAATCTAAACTTTATGAATTTTCATCTCCTAGAGTGATCTGCGTGTAATGTGGCAAAGAAAGACACTCCGTCTGGCGGGAAGCCGAAATGTCATATCCATCCACCAAATGCGTGTGCAAGCACACACACAGAGCTGTGCTTCTGCTTCTCAATTCTCTTATGTAGCAGATAATTTTGTTAACCTTTTGAGTGCCATAGGACTATGCAATTCCAATTTTGGGGACACATCAGCTGGTTGTCTGTTTCATATATTCCTGCTTAAAGCAGAACCAGTTCATTCTAATTTTAACCCCCTTCGTACTATGACGAAAAAACCTTGATGGTCCCTTGAACCTTTGCCCTTTTTGAAGGATAACATTGTCAAGCAGTCCTTGATGTAATGTGCATGGGGCTACTGGCTAAGCAAATAAAAGTGAAGTGAATTGCTTGAAATCAGACTGTTTTTCTTCAATTCTCTATTTGCTATGCTTAATATTCATCTCATCAATGTGCAGGTTATTTCTTCATTTTTCTGTGTTATATATTTTGAGCACATTGAGTTTAATAGTATTGAAGAAACATTTACCAACAATTATTTTTTCTGTGTTACACATATTGCACTTTGAGACTATGTGTGTTGACTGTTGGTGATTGCTGTGGGTGGTACACGTGACATATGGGGGATGCAGAATTGAGTGGTTAGATGCGTAGGTTTGTTGTAATCTCTTACCAAAGAGCCCTGTGTATGGTCTGCATTAATTACATTGCAGTAATTGTAAGCATCATTGATACATATTTTTTCAACATAATTAATTATCATTGTTAGTCGGACAGTGCTGTATCGTAGTTGGTATTTTCCATGGGCATCTAACATGCAGCCCGTGGGCCAAATGTGGCCTTCCTGATGCCTTGGTGAGGCTCACCTGAGATTTTACAAAATCTATGTTTTTAACTAATGAAATAGCACCAGTAGGCCAGTAAGAGTATACCAGTGAGACCTAATCCTCTGCCTGCCAGTTCAAGAATATGTGTGTGTTAAATATCAGTATTGTCACTGACTTGATTAATAAATAATAAATGCATATTTTTTAATAGCTGGCAAGCTATAATTCCACATTCTTATCAATGAAAAAACAATGCAGTAGTTCTTAATTATTGTGTTCAAAACATGTGACCGACTACTGAAAAAATGCAGACATCACTGGTATATTCTATATATAGATAGGGCTTTTTTCATCTTACTGGTGGGGAATACATTTTTTTATTGTATTGTGTGCTTTTTACATCAATAATCATCTTTATTTTATGGAAATTCCACTTGTGTGATCATTGTACCACCATTTCTCTTTCTTCCACTGTGGAACACAGGGACCATGGGGTAAAGTATCCTCAACTAGAGAACAGGACACTTGCATAAAAAGAGCTCTCTGGAAGCAGATACTCTCTTCCTCTTCCACTTTATGCCTACCAGACAGGCTCAGTTTTAAAAGTGACTTCAGTGGAGACTGGCACAGACTCTTTTAGCTAGCCTTTTTATTTTCTTAACTTACTTTCAGTCCCACATTTGGTGGGATCTTATCCCTGTGCCTGATGAATACAGACCAGGACACAGACTTATAGGAGCTTGGGACATCTTACAGGATTGCTTTCACTCTTGGTCAATTTCCTCTTTCTCTCATATTATGTAGAAACCTGGAGACTGAAAAGGATTCCAGCTATCAGAGTGCACAGGTCCTGTAAATATTGCCCTCAGTCTGTCTAGCAGGCATATTCTCAGGTCTGTGGTGATTTGGCTAGTTTGTCACTCTGATTCTTACATATACAGCCCTGTTGCCCAATCCCAATAATGGGAGTAGTCTCCTACATTTATACTCTTTATTTTACTTTACTTTCTTTTATTTCTTTTACGTTCTATTTTTTTCAACTTGTAGGACAAATACTTTTAAAAGTGGGCTTGCAAGGTGATTATATGGGATGTGGCATCACCTGCATTCTTAGATTTTGAGCAGCTCTGGACGGGCTAAACTTCTCAGGAAGGGTCTCAATCTTCTATTTTTTTTACTACTATGAGGGGTCTCCCTCAGGGGGTCCCTTCACTGCCAAGACTGCGAATGATTATAATGTCTGGAGAGTCACTGGACCATTCAGAAGCCTTGAGGGAAGACTATGGGTCCTGTTTTGTCCATGCCTCAGGGAAAAGGAAGTGGTGGTACCATACCTCTCCTCTTCCTTTCTCCTTATCAGGTGACCCGAGAGGCACATACTTGTTTCAGCTCTTCATCTGGGGGGCTGCAATCTCCTTTATGATGTTCTGTCTATAACCTCTTACAGATAGACAAGTATTATTTGCTATATTTTTGTACCACATTGTTTTTGGGGATCTCCTAGCTATGACTGAGCATAATGGAGACATGGGAAAATCTAAGACCACCAGGGCTTCAGGTTTTAACTCATTAACCCTTTGCACCTCATGTCACTTGTTTTCCTAGGGTACAGCTCCTGAGCCCCCTTCTCCTAAACTGGATCATACATGGGTAAAAGCCCTCATTTCTACTGTGATTAATATTCATTCTATTAAGGATTGCTCCATTCTCCCTAAAAAAACAAACTAGTCAGTTTGTGTGTGTGTGTGTGTGTGTGTGTGTGGGAGGGGGGGGTTGTTTCCTGCTGGAAGAGGGGGATTCTTCTGGTGGGTAGAGCAGAAATGGATAAGGTTGATTCTGATTTTTAATTTTCTCCTGGGGATTCAATTGATGAAGAACCTGGGTCCCCTTTTGAGGGCATTTTTGGAGACCTTGTAAAAGGACTCTTATCTGTACATTCCAATTCAGATTCAAATTCTGTACAGTACCCTTGTGTCTGTGATGGAATCAAATCCGGTGTTTTCACAAAAGTCATGTGAGACTTGACTGCAAACATTCATTCTCTAGGGATTTCTTTTACTTTGTATCTGGATGACCTGTCGGCAAAGGCTCGTTCTGCTTCAAATATGCACGATTTTCAAGAAATCCTCTCTGATTCCATCCCAGGTTCTTGTCCTTCTTGATAGGTCTTTCAGTCGGAGGACAAGATTCTGTCTTTGTCCTGACAGGTGTCTCAGTCCTTACTTTGTCCTTCAGCGAGGTTGAGGGAGTATATGATGGTGTTCAGGTGTCTGGTCTCTGCATTGGAATCAGTTCCCTTAATCCAATTTCACCCTCAGGAACCACAGCTAGAGATTCTCAGGACTTGGCCCAGACAGCAGTGTCATGTCTCTCTCCAAATGGATGAAGTTGGAATGGTGTTGGTAGCTTCAGGTTTCCCATCTGACTTTGGGCTGCCCGTGGCTCATGCTGAATTGGGCATAGTCACAATGAATGCCAGCCTGACAGGTTGGAGATCTACCTTTGGCTCTCAGATGGCTCAGTAACTTTGGTCTTCTGTCCATCAGCGTGTTGGAGGTTTGGGTAATTCACCTTGCTCTTCTGCATTGGCCCCAACTTCTTTGGAGTCTGTCTGTGTGTATTCAGTCTGACACTGTGACTACACTGACTTATTTCAACCATTAAGGGGGATATCAGGAGGCTACATATGTTTTTCAATTGGTGAAAACAACAGGCATCATGGCCATGTTCCTTGAATCTTCCAACTATTTTGGCTTTTCTTCATGATTGGCACCAGAAAGAACTTAAGTTTTATCAAGGTCCACTTTTCAGCTCTATCTCTGCTTTTGAGAAACCTATTGTTTTATTCCCAGGCTCCTCCATTCGACTTAATCCTGGGAGTATTTCAGAGAGCTCCTTTTGAAATTATATCTTCTGTTTCCTTCAGTTCCTGACTCTTAAGACAGCCTTCTTACTTGTGATTGTATCTGTTCAGGCTTTATCCTGTAAACCTCCCTTTCTGATTTTTCATTCAGATAGGATGGTTTCGCAAACTTCTGTAGTGTTTTTCACTAAGAAGATTTTGAAGTTTTCACATTAACCAGGACATTGTTTCTGCTTTTCTTTGTCTGGCTCTGTCTAACAGACTGGAGCAGGAGCTTCACTGCTTGAATGTAGTTCAGTGTTTGAAATGCTATGTTCATCTCAAAGAGCCTTTCTGTAAATCAGACTGTCTTTTTGTTATTCCTGAGGGCCCTAATGTGAGACAAGCTATGTCTCAGATGATGGTGGGCTCCTGGATTAAGGCAACCATTCACCAGGCCTATGTCCTTAGGAACAAGCCTCTGCCTTTTAGGATCACTGCTCATTCTACCAGACTGGTGGGAGCTTTCTGGGCCTAATGAACGAGACCACTGCAGAGCAGATACGTAAGATGGCAGGTGACACTAGTCATCCCTTTACACAATTAAGCCAGTTTTGGATGTAAGGTCATACAAGCCACGTTGCTTCTGTAGGCATCTTTCTTTACTACCAGTAACCTTTTAACTGTTACTTGATTTGGTCTGTTGATGTCTGTTGACAGCTAAGGAACATGATTGTTCCAGTTTATCTCTCTTGAAACTGGTTTGTGTCTTGAGTTTTATTCTCTTCCTTCCTGGAATCATGGTGGGTAGCTTTGATATATCCCCACTGTTTCTGTGTTCCACAGTGGACAAAAGAGAAAATGGGATTTTTGTGTACTTAACAATATTTTTTTCCCTCATTCCATGTGGAACACAGGACTTCCCTCCTAGAGACAAACAAGTTGCTTAACTTCCAGGCAGGGGGTCCTTTTATTTCTTTTGTATAGGTGACCTCCATCCTGCCTTGCTTCTTGTTTATAGGTTTGCTATTCAGGCAGGGGTAAAGTGGAGTAGGGAGAGAGTCTATGCTTCCATCAGCTCTTTTTATGGAAGTGCCTTGCCCTCCAGTGGAAGGATACTTTACCTCATGGTCCCTGTGTTCCACATGGGCTAAGATAAAAGGATTTATCTGTAAGTACGCAAAAAGACCCTTATATTACATGATTAGGTAGATATCTTTATTACCAGATTTAAACCCAGTAAGGAATTTATTGTGTTTTTGTTAGTTTAGTTAGGATCATAAGGTACAGGATTGAGAGGTATATTTGTTAGATATAAAGGGAAGAGAAGAGCAAACACGGAGAGCACTCCTTGTGCAGAACCACATGATAAACTTGAAACCATCACCAGAATTCACCCGCCAAGTGAATACTCACATTGGTAAATGCCGATATCCTATATATGTAGATCACAGCTTCTCAAATTCCTGGGAATATTAAATTGCTGCCCATACCACATATGAGCAATTCATGGACTATGGTAGATAATATATAAAACAAAAACAGAAAGCACCCAATAGAGTAACACAGCAGTGAATCTGCACAAGATATCAACACAATGGAATTATAGTCAAAAGTGTAATTGTTGGGAAGAGAATGCTCCAATTCATCCAACATAAAAAGCACACTGAGAAACTCCCCCATCTCATTTTGGGATATCTGAAATCACAGGTATTTCATCCTTGATCCTGTGACTTCAGACATCCCAAATGGAGAGGGATGGGTTTCTCTGTGTGTTTTTTTATGTAACATGAATGGGAGCATTTCCTTCCCAACAATTATACTTATGAGTATAATATCATTGCATTGTTATTTTCTGCTGATTAACTGCTGTGTTACTCTGCTGGGTGCTTTCTATTTTTTTATATATTTATTAGATATGTCATTAGTGGGTAGGCAGAATAGGAAGAGAGGATATTTTGTATTTACCAAAATATGTGAGAGGCTCTCTTAGAGTGGTCAAAAAGCAGATATTGATAATTCCACGGCTAGTCACTGCTTATATATCAGCTAAACCCAGACTTATGTTTTGGTCTCTTTTGGGCTTTGTCAGTGAGGCGTAACTGAGAGACACTGAGAGTCTACATCTGGATTACCCTTCATTCTTATATAAGCACCCTAAAATATGTGTACATCATGAAGAACAAACATAAACAACTATCGCTTGTTCTGCAGCAAGTCAACACCAGAAGCATGGCCACCACCAAAAGTCACTGAACCCAGGACAATTGTAAGTGGTGAGGGCCTCATCCCTTTCCATTTGCATTTCTAAGATCCAATTTCAGGCACAGGTAAGATTAGGGACTTTACAAAGGCCTCCCTTAAATTTTAATATTTATTTCTAAAGATAAGAAAAGGAGTACTCTTTTCTCCTATACTTACCACCTATATAAATTGCAAGCAACCAGATTCACCATAAGGGCTGCATATGTGGCTCTCAAGTTCCTCAAAAGACTAAAAGTTATCATTTACAGTTTTAATAGGGTTTGAAAAAGTACATTCACCCCAAGAGGTTAAAACAGAACATTGTAATTGTGATGGGAAGTATACTATGAGTCAAGACGAAGAGGATAGGTGTTTTTTGGGGAGTAGCAATAGCATATGTGGAATATGGAAGAGTAACATTGTTCTCAGGTGCAGTGGGAAGAGGAGATAGACTGGGGAACTCATGGCAAGCTTCCCAGGCCGGCAAGTGGCCTTATGGCTGCCTTTTGTCCACCAGTGTCTTATATCATATGTTACAATCTATGACATTCCAGCTGTTGTTGGACTATAATAGCTAGATATCCCTCAGCCTAATCTATAAGAAAAGTGGCCAGCATTATACAAGTTACCTGAGACGGCCTAGTTCCCCTTCTCACTGAGTCTGGGACAACGTTCCCCTATGATGGCAGCCCTGCTCAGAAGCATCAACCTTTAGCCCACAATTCCCATTACAGAGAAGAAATGTCCATGTACAGTATATATCAGACTAATCCCACCCAAGGGATGGTTCAATTGTAAAATAACTGGAAAATCCCACAGATGTACTTTCCATCCTTTTCTGAGCCTTGTCGGTGGCTACTAGTGATGAGCGAGCATGCTCGGCCGAAGCTCGGTTCGGCTCGAGCATCGCTCTGCTCGGCACATGGCGGTACTCGTACGAGTACCGCATGTGCTCGCCCGCCATGTTCGGGTCTCCTCCCCGCACGTTTTGCGGCTGCTGCGCAGCCAATAAACGTGCAGGGAGGCTCTGACATCAGTGTAATGCCAGCAGCCATGTTGGCTGCTGGCATTACACTGATTGGCTGGCCAGAACCCGTGATCGGGTGCTGTATAGCATCTGACCAGCGAGTTCGGCTCAGTCTTAGCCAGGGAGAGATGAGGATAGGAAGGGAAAGTCAGTGTAGGGAGAAGAAAAGCGAATTTGTAAAAAAAAAGACCCAAAAGTCCTTTTTAGGACTACTGTGTGTGGGGGCAGCAGTTTATTTTGTTTGGGGGGGCAGAGATATAAAAAAAAAAACTTCACATATTCTGTTCACTGTGCCTAGCCGCAGATTAGCAGCACATTCTGTTTAGTGTGCAAAGTTGCAGATTAGAGCACATTCTGTTCAGTGTGCAAAGTTGCAGATTAGCAGCACATTCTTTTTAGTGTGCAAAGTTGCAGATTAGAGCACATTCTGTTCAGTGTGCAAAGTTGCAGATTAGCAGCACATTCTTTTTAGTGTGCAAAGTTTCAGATTAGCAGCACATTCTGTTTAGTGTGCAAAGTTTCAGATTAGCAGAACATTCTGTTTAGTGTGCAAAGTGTAAAATATCAAAGTCACATATTCCATTCACTGTGCGTAGCCGCAGATAAGAAGCACATTCTGTTTAGTGTGCAAAGTTGCATATTAGGAGAACATTCTGTTAACTGTGCAAACTGTAAAATATCAAAGTCACATATTCCATTCACTGTGCGTAGCCGCAGATAAGAAGCACATTCTGTTTAGTGTGCAAAGTTGCATATTAGGAGAACATTCTGTTAACTGTGCAAACTGTAAAATATCAAAGTCACATATTCCATTCACTGTGCGTAGCCGCAGTTAAGAAGCACATTCTGTTTAGTGTGCAAAGTTGCATATTAGGAGAACATTCTGTTAACTGTGCAAACTGTAAAATATCAAAGTCACATATTCCATTCACTGTGCGTAGCCGCAGTTAAGAAGCACATTCTGTTTAGTGTGCAAAGTTGCATATTAGGAGAACATTCTGTTAACTGTGCAAACTGTAAAATATCAAAGTCACATATTCCATTCACTGTGCCTAGCCGCAGTTAAGAAGCACATTCTGTTTAGTGTGCAAAGTTGCATATTAGGAGAACATTCTGTTAACTGTGCAAACTGTAAATTATCAAAGTCACATATTCCATTCACTGTGCCGAGCCGCAGTTAAGAAGCACATTCTGTTTAGTGTGCAAAGTTGCATATTAGGAGAACATTCTGTTAACTGTGCAAACTGTAAAATATCAAAGTCACATATTCCATTCAATGTGCCTAGCCGCAGTTAAGAAGCACATTCTGTTTAGTGTGCAAAGTTGCATATTAGGAGAACATTCTGTTAACTGTGCAAACTGTAAAATATCAAAGTCACATATTCCATTCACTGTGCCGAGCCGCAGTTAAGAAGCACATTCTGTTTAGTGTGCAAAGTTGCATATTAGGAGAACATTCTGTTAACTGTGCAAACTGTAAAATATCAAAGTCACATATTCCATTCACTGTGCCGAGCCGCAGTTAAGAAGCACATTCTGTTTAGTGTGCAAAGTTGCATATTAGGAGAACATTCTGTTAACTGTGCAAACTGTAAAATATCAAAGTCACATATTCCATTCACTGTGCCGAGCCGCAGTTAAGAAGCACATTCTGTTTAGTGTGCAAAGTTGCATATTAGGAGAACATTCTGTTAACTGTGCAAACTGTAAAATATCAAAGTCTCATATTCCATTCACTGTGCGTAGCCGCAGATAAGAAGCACATTCTGTTTAGTGTGCAAAGTTGCATATTAGGAGAACATTCTGTGAAGTGTGCAAAGTGTAAAATATCAAAGTCACATATTCCATTCACTGTGCGTAGCCGCAGATAAGAAGCACATTCTGTTTAGTGTGCAAAGTTGCGTATTAGGAGAACATTCTGTTAACTGTGCAAAGTGTAAAATATCAAAGTCACATATTCCATTCACTGTGCCTAGCCGCAGATAAGAAGCACATTCTGTTTAGTGTGCAAAGTTGCGTATTAGGAGAACATTCTGTTAACTGTGCAAAGTGTAAAATATCAAAGTCACATATTCCATTCACTGTGCCTAGCCGCAGATAAGAAGCACATTCTGTTTAGTGTGCAAAGTTGCATATTAGGAGAACATTCTGTTTACTGTGCAAAGTTGCAGATTTGCAGCACATATTCCGTGTAATATGAAGAAGGCGGGTAAAAAGGGACGGGGAAGTGGACGTGATCCTGATAGTTCAGGGCGCGGGTCAGGACGCGTAGAAACTGTGCCTGGTGCCAGAGCACAAGACAGAAAGACATCCACCATACCTAGCTTCATGTCTCAGTTTACAGGGCGTCGCAGGACATCACTCTCGAGGTCCGACCACTGCGAACAGGTGGTCGGTTGGATGTCAGCTGATACTGCTTCCAGTCGGTTAAGCACCACCCTGTCTTCCACCAAGTCCACTCTCAGTAGCCAAGAGTCTGGTCAACATAATCCTCACCCTGATCATCCTTCCTCCCACCATAGAGGATCTGGTCAAAGAAGTGATCCCACACTGGGATATAGTGAGGAGCTCGTCTCATCACCAATCCTTAATTTGAACCTCTCTCCAAGCACGCTTGCAGAGGAACATGACATCTTGTGCCCTGATTCACAACCTCTAGAGGGTACCCAATCACAAGAAGATGACAGAGGTGAACGGCATTTAAGGTCAAAGGAAGTGGATGATGATGATGATGAGACACAGTTGCCATTAAATCAACCACTATTACTGTCTCAAGACCTTGATGAGGAGGATGATATACAGTTGTCAATGACTGAGTATGTGGTGGGATCAAGACATGAGGAGGATGATCAGAGTGAGGAAGTGGAGGAGGACTTGGTGGACGATGAGGTGACTGACCCCACCTGGGAAGGTGTAGAGCCGAGCGATGACAGCAGTCCTGAGGGTGAGCCATCTGCAGCACCGCAACAGGCTGGAAGAGGCAGTGGTGTGGCTACAGAAAGAAGGCGGACCGCACCAAACCGGCCCGCAAATCTTCCACGGAGCACCCCCTTGCGTAAATCTCCCTTGCCAAGGGGTAGGTGTTCCGCGGTATGGCTTTTTTTTAAGGAAAGTGCGGACGACAAAAGAATTGTAGTTTGCAACCTGTGCCACACCAGAATGAGCCGAGGCATGAACACTAGAAACCTCACCACCACCAGCATGATCCGACACATGGCATCCAAGCACCGTAATAAGTGGGAGGAACGCCCGGATCGCCAATCTGTGTCTGCAGGCCACACCACTGCCTCCTCTTCCCCTGTTTTCGGTGCCGGCCAATCGCCTGTCGAAGGCGCAGGCCCGCATACCTCCCGCCCTGCACCTGTACCATCTGAAGCACCATCAGCGACCACATCCACTTCCCTGTCCCAGCACAGCGTCCAAATGTCGTTACCCCAGGCATTTGAGCGCAAGCGAAAATACCCAGCCACCCACCCACAGGCCATAGCACTAACCTCACACCTTTCCAAATTACTGGCCATCGAAATGCTTCCATTTAGGCTTGTGGAGACTGAGTCCTTCCGCAGCCTGATGGCAGCAGCTGTCCCTCGGTACGCAGTCCCCAGCCGCCACTACTTTTCCCGGTGTGCCGTCCCCGCCTTACACCACCATGTGTCCCGTAACATCACCCGTGCCCTGACCAACGCAGTTACTGGGAAGGTCCACTTAACGACTGACACATGGACAAGTGCTTGTGGCCAGGGACGCTACATTTCCCTGACGGCACACTGGGTGAATGTCGTGGAGGCTGGGAGCGACTCGGACCCTGGGATGGCACAGGTGCTACCCACGCCGAGGATTGCGGGCCCTACCTCCATCAGGGTTTCCGCCAGCACCTACGTTATTGGCTCCTCCTCCTCCGTTTCCACCTCCGAATTCTCTGCGCGCAGCGCCACTCACCCATCAGCCGGTAGCTGGAAGCAGTGTAGCACTGCAGTGGGGAAGCGTCAACAGGCCGTGCTGAAGCTGATCTGCCTTGGGGACAAACAGCACACGGCCTCAGAGCTGTTGCAGGGGATTAGTCACCAGACCGAGCAGTGGCTCTCGCCACTCAACCTGCAACCAGGCATGGTTGTGTGTGATAATGGGTGTAACTTGGTGGCGGCTTTGGAGCTCGGCAAGCTCACACACGTACCATGCCTAGCGCATGTATTTAATTTAGTGGTTCAGCGATTTCTAAAAACCTACCCCAATTTGCATGATCTCTTGACCAAGGTGCGCCGCGTGTGTGCACATTTCCGTAAGTCATCTACAGCTTCAGCCGGCCTGTTGAAGCTGCAGCAGCGCTTACAATTGCCAGCTCACCGGCTGCTGTGTGACGTGAGCACGCGCTGGAACTCCACCTTCCACATGTTGGCCCGGCTTTGTGAGCAGCAGAGGGCAGTAGTGGAGTACCAGCTGTTACACGGTCGTCGCCTCTCCGTTCAACTTCCTGTAATCAGAAGTGAGGAGTGGGAATGGATGTCAGACCTCTGCGAGGTTTTACGCAATTTTGAGGAATCGACACAGATGGTGAGCGGCGATAACGCTATTATCAGTGTAACCATCCCACTTCTGTGTCTACTGAAACGCTCGCTGCTCACAATTAAAACCGACGCTTTGCATGTGGAAGAGGTGGAAATGCGGGAGGAAGAGCTTACACAAGGTGATAGCCAGAGCACCCTCACTTCGTCTTCTCAGCGACAATTGGAGGAGGCGGAGGAGGAGGAGGAGGAAGACACGGTTGCCTCCGCTACAGAGGGTAGCCATGGAACTTTAGTTCCATCTCTTCAGCGTGGGTGGGCAGAAGAGGAGGAAGAGCATGAGGAGATTGAGAGTCATCCTCCTGGTGAAGACAGCGAAATCTTGCCTGTTGGTACTCTGGCACACATGGCTGACTTTATGTTAGGCTGCCTTTCCCGTGACCCACGCGTTATACGCATTTTAGACAACACGGATTACTGGGTGTTCACCCTTCTGGACCCCCGCTACAAAGAGAATTTCTCATCTCTCATTCCTCCGGTGGAGAGGACAAGCAAAATGGTGCAATACCAGAAGGTTCTTGTCGAAAAATTGCTCCAAAATTTTCCATCTGACAACGCTGGCGGCAGAGTACGTGCTACCTTGGCCAACCGAGAAGGGGAGAAAAGGGGAGCACACAGCAGTTCAGACAAAGGCAGGGCAACACTCTCCAAGGCGTGGGACACCTTCATGACACCCCGCCAGCACCCTCACCCTGATGCGCAGCCTAGTGTCACAAGGAGGGAAAAGTTTTGGAAGATGGTGAAGGAGTACGTAGCAGACCGTGTCAGCGTCCTCAATGATCCCTCTGTGCCTTACAACTACTGGGTGTCCAAGCTGGACACGTGGTATGAACTGGCACTCTACGCCTTGGAGGTGCTGGCCTGCCCTGCCGCCAGCGTTCTGTCTGAGCGGGTATTTAGTGCTGCTGGTGGCATCATAACAGATAAGCGTATCCGCCTTTCCACCGAAAATGCTGATAGGTTGACACTTATAAAAATGAACAAGGCCTGGATTTCCCCTGACTTCTCCACTCCACTGGAGGAAAGCCCCGGGGGAACATAAAGTCACTTTATATATGTTATTTACAATGATGGGAATACTCTGTATTCCCATTCACCCCTTCCACCCAAAAAATGGGTATATGGTTGACTCTCTTCCATATACCCTGGGATATAATTTTTATATAGGGCCAGCTCACCAGCGGGCCCTGTGATATAATTTTTATATAGGGCCAGCTCACCAGCGGGCGCTGTTTGACAATTTTTGTATAGGTCAGCTCACCAGCGGGCCTTCTCATATAATGTTTTATTGGGTCAGCTCTCTAGCGGGCCCTCTCATATAATGTTTTATAGCGTCAGCTCACTAGCGGGCCTTCGCATATAATGTTTAGGATGGTCAGCTCCGCAGCAGACCCTCACCCATAATGTTTTAGATGGTCGGCTCAGCGCACGTTTCCCTCTTAATCATGGCCCCAGTTCAGAAAAATCAAGGAAATTTTTGGGAGAATTTGCCTTTGCGCACGTTTCCCTCTTAATCATGGCCTCAGTTCAGAAAAATCAAGGACATTTTTGGGAGAATTTGCCTTTGCGCACGTTTCCCTCTTAATCATGGCCTCAGTTTAGAAAAATCAAGGAAATTTTTGGGAGAATTTGCCTCTGCGCACGTTTCCCTCTTAATCATGGCCTCAGTTCAGAAAAATCGAGGAAATTTTTGGGAGAATTTGCCTCTGCGCACGTTTCCCTCTTAATCATGGCCTCAGTTCAGAAAAATCGAGGAAATTTTTGGGAGAATTTGCCTCTGCGCACGTTTCCCTCTTAATCATGGCCCCAGTTCCGAAAAATCGATGAAATTTTTTGCAGAATTTGCAGATGATATACAAGTAAATATACAGCAAATACTGTTTGGTAACAATTTTTCGCCTAAAGTCGTTTTTATCTGCCTTTTTGTGTGTTTTACGGTCAATCTGTAAAAATGGCGTACTACGGGCGAAAGATCGTGCCCAGCAGCGACGTTGGAGTCCAAGATGCATCCAGACATCCTCCCTATGCTGTCCCTGAACCATTTCTGTGGTGTTTCCATCATTTTCTGCCCTTTTCCTATGGACCAGGCACCCTCCCCTCATCAGAGCAGAGGGTGCCTGGTGTAATGCTCGAGTCCTCCCATTGACTTCAATGGGGCTCGGGTGCTCGGCCGAGCACTCGAGCCTCCGGGGGCGCTCGGTCAGAGCACCCGAACACCCGAGCATTGGGGTGCTCGATCATCACTAGTGGCTACCATAGTAACCAAGAGCAAGTAGTCCACATCTAGATTATCCTTCTACCTCAGATTTTCTTGTATTTATTTTTTTTTAACAAAGCCAAAATACAAAAATTACTTTTTTGTTAGTTTTCTAATCTTTATTGAAGAATATATAGTGAAACCTGGTTACAAGTCTGTGAGACACAAAATTTGAAGTCTGTGAGATGCATAATTAGAAGGAAGAAAATCTCTAGATGCAATGTTATAAAAATATGTTCATGATAGTAAAGTAAGCCTCTGAATATAGTTGCACTCATCTATCTCCAAATCCAAAGAATAATTTATTGTTAGAGAGAACAACTGGAAAAAAAGAGAAGGGTAGAGATGGTTCTGCATGCATGGTGGTGAGGGTGGAATATAGGTTGTGCAGTACAAAAAACAGGGAACAATACGCTGAGTTGAATCGATATGTGGACATAGACAAGGGGCATAGAGAAGATCTATTAATGAGAAGTTGGGCAGTCCATGTTTTATATACCAGTTGTGTAGAGTGTAATGTACCATCAAGCAAGTGTTTCTTCCTTTGGGTCTACCAGAAAGGTAGGTAGGGGATACACATCAATGTGTTAGATATCAAAAGGCCTTTATACAGTTGTGTCCAAAGCTTAGTTGAGTTAGCGGCCCAAAGTGGAATGCAGGATTGCCTGATTATAATATAAGACAAGGGGAAACCTCCAAGTCTCCTGATATCCTTTTCCTTGCCAACAGGGCATTTTATAGCCTGGGAAACTTGTGATGTCAGAAACAGAGTTAAAGGTTAATTGCAAATCTTTTATATATGAAAGGGGTAAGCAGATTGGTCAGTTTGCATACAGTATTTAAGTTTATGAGGCATACCCAGGGCAGATATAAAGTATTCCATTTAGTTTCTGTGTTACTTTGTATAGAAAGTAGATATACTTTCCTTTTATAATATGTTTTAAATGGGCAGTTAACTGAAAAAAATACTTTGTTTTGTCTATGGACAATCGAATGAGAGTTAGAGAAGGGGGAATGTTGATGTATCAAACCTAAGATTTTGTTAGGTTTAAAGTTGGAAACGTCACTAAATGCTGCTAACTCCTTGATCATTTCTGGAAGAAAAGTGGTTGGGTTGGTGACTTTTAGAATTAAAGGAAATGTAATGGATATTAATAAACACAGCTCAGATTGCTCCTCATGTTCTGGACCCTGTAGCTCTGTATTTCAATATTGTCTGACATGTAGTTCAACATTAATTCAGTTATAAAGTATCCCTCTCCCACCCCTTTTACCTCTTGTATGCTGCCTCCCCTCAGATGTGGAATCCAGACATTTGTACAATGCAGCTCACAGCAAGGGACAATCTTCTTACTGTGAGCATAAGGAAAATCCTGCCCCCCTCTCTGTGCTCCATCTGGACTGGCTTGGAGAGCGTGTTATGTAGGTATAATGGGCGGGAGGAGGATCACTTATAATTTAATTACTATTGAACTATATATATCAGACAATATTGAAATGCAGTGCTACATAGCCAAAAACATATGAAGAGTAAATGGGGCTGTGTTTATTTTCATCCATTACTATCCCTTGTTCCACTGCACTAGAACCACACATGCTGATCCCCAACCTTGTCCCACAGACACCATAGAACTACACACACTAATGCCCCAGCCTTGTCTCACTGCAATACTAAACATATGTTAGGGACCAGGAACCAGACAGACACAAAAATGTAAAATGCAAAATACCTTTATTAAATTAACAAAAGCAAACAAAGCAATATTGTGATCCAGGAGTGTAAATCAAAAAGTCAGGAGCCAGAAGGCATGTCAGAGGAAGCCAGATCATGCACAGATAATCAGCAACTCGGGAGAACACACTTGCAGCCAGAATCAGACACAAGGGCAAGGAGGAATTGAGCCTAGCTGCTTTAAATACCCTAGAAGGGGCTGTCTTATAACGGGACAAAAATAAGGCCCATCAGGCCTGCCTTGGAGTCAAGCGCTTAGCCTCGGACAGGAAAGTGAGGTTTTTATGATCCGTGAGGATTAGCATTGGCACTGAAGTTCCCTCGAGCAAATGCCTCCATTCTTTTAGAGAGAATATTATTACCAGCAACTTACGGTCACCAATTTCATAGTTGTATTTCGCAGGACTTAGCTTCTTGGAGAAATACCCACACGGGTGCAACTAGCTCTCAGGAGTAGGACATTGAGACAGGAGGGCTCCTACTCATGTCTCAGATTCATTGACCTCAAGTATGAATGGAAGCTCGGGTTTTGGGTGTGCCAAAATGGGTGCTGTGGCAAAAGCGATTTTAAATGCCTCAAATGCTTTGATGGCTTCCAGAGACCATTGAGTGGACTTACCGTCTTTTTTGGTCATGTTGGTAAGGGGTTTTACAATAGAGGAAAAATTGTGGATACATTTCTTGTAGTAGTTAGTGAACCTGAGGAAACGTTGAAGAGAGCGGAGACCTACTGGTCGCAGCCACTTGAGAACAGCCAAGAGTTTCTCAGGGTCCATAGTGAAACCAACCGCTGAAATTACGTACCCCAAAAAGGTGACCTGTTTGCAGTGGAACTCACACTTCTCTAATTTGCAGAATAGATTATTGACTATGAGTGGTGGTTTTCCATGGAGGCGGAATGGATCAGAATGTCGTCTAAGTATACCACCAAGCATTGCTGGAGCATGTCCCGGAGGATGTAATTTAAGAATTCCTGGAAAACTGTGGAGCATTGCAGAGACCGAAGGGCATTACGAGGTATTCGTAATGCCCGCTCCTGGTGTTAAATGTGGTTTTCCATTCATGGCCCTCCTTCCTCCATACCAAATTGTATGACCCTCACAGGTCGAGCTTAGTGAACACCTTGGACCCTTTCAATCAATCGAATAGCTCAGTAGTAAGTGGAATTGGGTAGGCATTTTTAACCTTGATACGGGGGAGTCCCTGTAATCAACAAAGGGTCTGAGTTCTCCACTCTTTTTTTCATGAAGAAGAATCCGGCCCCAGCGGGAGAGGAGGACATGCGGATGAGCCCCCGGGACAGTGCATCCGCAATATACTCCTCCATGTCCTTATTCTCCGTGACAGAAAGAGGGTTGACTCGACCTTGAGGAGGTATGGCACCTGGTTGCAATTCAAAGGTACAGTTGTATGGGCGGTGAGGTGGGATCTCACCAGCCTGACCCTTATCAAATACATCACAGAACTCTTGGTACTCTTCAGGCAGCTAAGAGACCTTCCCCACTTTTACTAGGCATGTTTTGGAACAGTTGGGTGACCATGCCATGACTTCAGCCCTTACCCAATCGAATGTGGTATTATGTTTGGCCAACCATG
This sequence comes from Rhinophrynus dorsalis, assembly GCA_037306005.1. Taxonomy (NCBI): domain Eukaryota; kingdom Metazoa; phylum Chordata; class Amphibia; order Anura; family Rhinophrynidae; genus Rhinophrynus; species Rhinophrynus dorsalis. Next base: position 153,664,285 of record CM074724.1, read on the forward strand.
GATAACCCAGGACCACAGGATAGTGAGACAAGTGGATCACCTGGAATTGTAAGGTTTCATGATGGAGAGCCCCTACAGCCATACACAAAGGAGCGGTTTCGTGGGTGACCTGCCGCGGCTGTAGGCGGTCTGCCATCAATCACCCCAATGGCAAGTTCACTAGTATGGAGCTGCAATGGAATGGAATGCTTCTGGGTGAAGGCACTGTCGAGAAAGAGAACCACTGCACCGTTGTCAATGAGTCCCTTTGTAATACTGGAAGTCTTGACCCAAGAGAACCCAACGGAGACTAGTGGTTTATCCTTAAGGATAACCAGGGACGGCGAGACGCTACCTAAGGTCTGTCCTCTATAGATCGTTAGGTGTGGGGCGTTTCCCGGACTTGTGGGGTAAGTTCGCAGTAGGTGTCCTGTAGGTGTCCTGCCTTACTGCAGTAAAGGCACAGGCCCTCCCTCCTCCTAAAGGCCCTCTCCTCAACTGAAAGGTGAGTGAACCCAAGCTGCATGGGCTCCACATCGCCTGAGGTCTGAGACTAGGAGGCGCGGGAGGAGAGGGAAGCACGGGTGGGGATGAAAAGTTTGGGGCTAAATGGATGGGATGCCTCTGCAGGTGCTCCCTGAAGGAAGTTCTCCCATGGATTTGGGAGTCAATCATGATACAATATGAGACCAGTTCCTCTAAATCTCTGGGGAGGTCCCAGGCTGCAATCTCATCTTTAAAGGGATAGTAATGTTTCATAATGAAAGCAGCTCTTGGAGAGTGTTATTTCAGAGTTGTAGTTCAAGAGTAATTGAATTATAAAGTATCCCCCTCCCGCCCCTTTTACTGATATAACACTGCTCAGCTCAGAGCAGCAGGGTGTGTCCAGGTAGATTGCAGATAGGGACAATCTTCAATTAAGTTAAGGGAAAATGCTAAAAACATGTCAAGGGGTGCAGGGTTTTCATTGTTCTCACAGTAAGGAGATTGACCCTTGATGCGAGCTGTCTGGTCAATGGACTGGATTCCACATCTGAGGAGTGGGGGCTTACACTAGGTAAAAGGGGCGGGAAGGGGAAACTTTATCATTCAATTACTCTTGAACTACAACTCTCATAGTATTGAAATAACACTCTCTCTGGCTTAAATACTATGAAGATTAATTGGAGCTGCTGTTTTTGTGAAACATTACTATCACTTTAACCATATCCAGAAGCCCATTAGAGAAAGCAGCCACGAGAGCCTCATTATTCCAACCAACCTAGGTTGCCAGGGTACGAAACTCTATGGCATAATCCGAAACGTCCTTGTACCCTGCCTGATGGACATTAGTTCCTTGGCAAAGGATGCAAAAAAATCAGGGTAATTGTATCCAATATGTTTTTGCATCTCCCAAATGGGATTAGCCCATGCCAAGGCCCTGTCAGAGAGTAAAGAAATCACTAGGGCCACCTTACTCCTATCAGATGGGAAGGCCTGTGGTACCATCTCCAGATAGATACTGACCTGGTTCAAGAAACCTCTGCACTGGTTAGGGTCACCCCCATAACACTGGGGAAGCAAGGTGGACCCAGTCATGCCTCTAGCAACATTGAGATCACCATTGGCAGCTGGAGTGGGAGCAGTAGCAGCTATAGGTGCAGCCTGTGCTGGGGGTTGCTGAGGTAGTGGCCAGATGCGCTGTCTGGAGCAACAAAGTCTGGAGGCTAACGCAAACTAGTCCGTGCACTGGTCTACCTGGTCCAGCCTGAAAAAAACATTCAGTGGATTGCCTGCACCTTCTGAGTTCATGGCCCTTGCATACTGTTAGGTACCAGGACACCAGACAGACACAAAAATGCTAAAATGCAAAACACCTTTATTAAAATAACAAAAGCAAAAACAAAGCAAAATAGTGATCCAGGAGAGTAAACCAAAAGACAACCTGGGGTCATCAACCAAGACAGGAAGTCAGATAAGCTGGGGTCAAGAATACAGACATCAGCGAGGTCAGGAACAAGCCAGGAGTCAGGAGCCAGAAGAGATGTCAGAGGAAGCCAGGTCATGCACAGATAATCAGCAACTCTGGAGAACGCAGTTGTAGCCAGAATCAGACACAAGGGCAAGGAGGAAATGAGCCTAGCTGCGTTAAATACCCTGGAAGAGGTTGGCTGATAATAGTCAGGTGAGTAACCACGGAGACCGAGCCGTCAAGGCAGATCATTAAGCATCAGCTGACTCAGCCTGATTCAGGGAAGGAAAAGTAATAGCAATCAATAGGTGAGTGTTTGACCAGATTAGCTAAACCATGACAACATAGAATCACACATTCTAATACCCCAGCCTTGTCCCATGGTAGCCATATAACCATCCAGACTCGTCTATCTCTGTTTGGTAGCCTGGATGAGTAATGTGAGGCCCTCCAGCTGCTGCCAGATTACAAATCCTACCCCCGTGACCACCCCCAAGCTTGCTCCATGGTAGCCAAAGAATCACACATACTGACCCCAGCTTTGTCCGACTGCACTGATGTCCATTGAACCAAGCATATTGACTCCCCATCCTTGTCACACTGTAGCCATAGAACCACACATCCTGACCTCCAGCCTTGTCCCGCTGCATTGGTTTAACCAGAACCACACATACCAAGTTCCCACTGGACATTTTGTAGAGTTAAAAAAATGAGAATGTTTTGTGGAGTTTTTCTATGCATGAATTTGTGGGGGAAAATTGTCAAATTGTTGGGTTACGATGCAAATTCCAGCCAGAAAAAATAGACTTTTTGCCCATCTCTAATCAAAGGCTAAATTTCAGAGCCATGGAGGTGCTACGGTGTACATAATAGGTTCCTCCAGGAAGGAGCTCCTTTAACTGTCTCCCATTAGGAAGTGGATGTAGCCATACTCCCCTACAATAGGGTTTTTCAATTCATAATTGCCTTATTATTTTACAATTTACATACGTCTAAGGGCAAAATTCATAGAGGCCATTAAGATGTTTTGGCCATAGTAAGTTAAGTGTGTGTGTGTGTGTGTGTGTGGGGGGGGTAATTAATAAGAAGTCTTAGTTAAAGGGATAGTAATACTTCGTTTTAACTTTATTTTATTTTGTAGGCATTAAAAAAACATGAAGAACGATATAAGTCTTATCTCTCAAACCTTTATGGTTTAAGAGATATTCACAAGCAAAGTGTCCCCCTCCCGCCCCTTTTACTGATGTAACACTTTTCAGCCAGGGCAGAAGGGAGCTGCCCAGGTAGACTGCAGAGAGGGACACGAAGTATTACTATCCCTTTAAATAGAACTAACCATATAACAAATTAGTTGAGTTTCAAAGTCACCTATATTCATGTTAGGCAATTTCTATTTAAAACATTTTATGTTTGTATCTTTAATTATTTGTTAGTTTATGCAAACAAGTGAGTACTATCAGTCAAGGTGGACAGTGTGGTTGGAAGTTAGTATCTGGCAGGCATGGCTGACATTATTGTCTATTTTGGATAAATGGACAAGTAAAGCAAAATAGCTCATAAACCCTTATTTTGAAGGAACACTGACTTGTCCTTATTCAAGCTTTGTCAGGTTCATTCACTATGTCTGTTTCAGGTAAAACAAAAGTCAGCAATGGTCATGCATACCTTCATGTACAGGGCATACAGGACTGATTTGAAGGTGTTATCTCTTGAGCTAAGTGCAATGGCAAATTCATAGTGGTCATTGGAAATTTCTGACTTAAGCAAGTTAGTGTGTGTGTGTGTGGGTTATTATGAGGAGATGTCAATTCTCCTAATATAGTTGCTTTTGAAAGCTGATTTAAACTCTACATATTTGCTATAATGTGTTCCTCTTTAACCCCTTAATGACTTAAAGGGATAGTAATACTTAAAATGTAAAAAAAATTATGTTGTAGGGTTTATCCCCCTGAGTAAAACAAGAGTACTCCTGCTGCTGAGAGGTGTTTTATTCAAAAGTTATTAATTTTAAAAGTTGAATTTTTTAGGTGCAATATCACAGTGGCCTGAAATTGTACAGTGGCGCTGTTGCTACACGATCCTATGGACAACTCTGGTCAGTTGACCATAAATCTCCATAGGATGGTGTAGCAACAGCGCCACTGTACAATTTCAGGCCACTGTGATATTGCACCTAAAAAATTCAACTTTGAAAATTAATACGTTTTGAATGAAAGACCTCTCAGCAGTGGGAGTACTCTTGTTTTACTCAGGGGGATAAACCCTACAACATAATTTTTTTTACATTTTAAGTATTACTATCCCTTTAAGATGTGCCTGAACTGTCATGGTGGTCCGACACTTAAGGACCGGTGATGGTCCAAGCACATCATGTATTTCTGGGTCCACGCTGCACAGCGTTGGCGACCTGGGAATCCTTTCCTGAGAAAAAAAAATGTGCTATGGTCCTTAATGGCCACCCTCCAGCAGATAGGGTGGTTGTTAAGGGGCTAAGCACTAGTAAATTCACAATAACCGAGCCACTTATCTGTTCCTATGCAAATATATCATTACAGTTTTTCCTATCCTTGTATCCAGAGGGACTAACACTGGCACTCACTGTTCTAACCTTCCAGTTGTCGTTCACAAATGCTTTGGTGATAATTTGGCCCTATGCTCTGATGAAAACCACAGTAATTATTGGTTAAACCAAATGCACCATAGTGGACAAAACATGGACTTTTAACCTCTTGAATGCTAGAGAGGTGTTCAATTAATTTTGTTGTATTGTATTGGAGGCTTTTTTACCATCAAAGGGGATGGATCATCTTAAATACATTTTTGACCATAGATTTTTCTACTAAAGTATTATTAGGAAAGCTGTTTGTTTGTTTTTTTTGTAATGTAAGTACTTTTGTAGATATTTTATTTTTAAGCTGTGCCGGTCAGCATAATGCAGTATGCTGCAAGCTGTATCTGACTACCTAATTCTCCTCCCACCTCCCTCCCAGCTGCCACAGGGAGCACGTTCACACTTCCTTTCAGTGTCCTGTGACTGTCTTCTATCAAGTTCCGGTTGGCATTATACTGAGGTTGCAAGGGAGACGGGAGTAGAAACGAGCTGTGCTGTGCACATTATGCAGAAGTGCACAGCACAGAAAATAGAATATCTGCAAAAGTACTTACAAAATGCAAACAGCTTTCCTAATAATACTTTAGTAACAAAACCTATGGTCAACACATGTTTTAAGGTGATACATCCACTTTAAGGGGTTACACTTAAACGTCACATTTAACTCATTGGATATTTGGGGAATTTGTATTTGACCCCCTGTAGTGTATTAGGTTTTCCCAAATGTTAATCCACTTTCTTTTGACCATAGCGCTAAATGGCTTATTTTATTTAGAAAGTGCTGGTGGCACGAACCAATATAGATAACTTTATTTCTGTTTTTGTCTCCTAAATTCCCCATAGACATCAACAGAAATATGTGAGATAATGCCAGTGGTGACATTTATTATCTTCAATGGAATCGATGGGTACAGAAGACAGGCCTGTCCAATTAAGTGGTAAAGGAAGTGAGGTTTGCTTTTACAGTGGGTATGTAAGTCGGCCACATAATTCCAGGATGCTATGTAAATATAGAGCAGGGCTGTAGGAAGAAAAGGGACTTATAGGGGTGAATGTACCAGACGGCTCTGTTGGAGGTGAAAAATCTGTGTTAAGTTGGAAATAGGATCCACAAAGTGCTGCAATGTTCTTAATCATTCTGTGTGATTAATTTTACCAGACCCATGAGTTCAGTATTTTAAGACATAAACAGAGAAAATTAATATAAGTTGACTTCTCATTAAGTCAGATTAATGGATATATTCTATTGCAAGTAATAAATATTATCACTGATTAGGGTTCTGTAAGAGAAAATTAGTAATAAAGTTATCACCTATGGAATACAACCGTTAATCAAGTTTTGAATTTGACTGTAGAAAAACCAAGAAAATAAAGTCTATAGAAAATTAGGGTTTCTGAATGTTAGTTGATATTTTCAATGTGTTTGCTAAGTAGTCTTTCCCATAGAGTTCTTACAAAGGCTTTTGTGAATAATGCTGTTTATGAAAGTATACTCGTACAGGTCATTTTCATTTTGGGATAGTAGTACCAGGGTCAACCTCTAGAATAGAGATGGGTGAGAAGTCTAGTTTTTTGGGTTGTTTTGGGGATGTCTTTAAGAAAACTCACAATTTACCATTTTCTCTGTGGAATTTCATGTGCATAGGAACCCCCCAACATTTTCCATGAGGACTTTTCTAGTTTCTGCTTATACCCGAGATATCCTGCTGGGGTTCAGATTCAGTATATGCAGTTCTGAGTGTGCCAGTGCAGGGAAACACGCTTGCAGGGGTTGGTATGAATGTTTCTATGGATACCAGTGTAGTTGGACACGGCTAGGGAGGTATGCATGTATGGTTCTATGACTACTGTGCGACAAGGCTGGGTGCCAGTATGTGTTGTACCATGGCTGCTGTAGGAAAAGGCTGGTGGTCAATATGTTTGGTCTATGGCCAGCAATGCAGTTTAATAAAGTCAGGAGGTCAGTATGCATGGAGGAGAAAACATGCATACCTACTTTAATAGAGGTTGTAGGTAATTCAGAGTTTAGGTTGTGTACTATAAAAAGTATCCAGGACCATATAAAAGCAGCACAGTCTTTTTTTTTTCACTAAAGGTTCAATTGCATCCTTTTTTCTTCTTTATATCTCATCTTGACCTTGTGTGAGGCCTTATAAATTATGTTATTTCTGGAACAATTTAGAGGTTGTGTCCAGGATTAAAGGGATAGTAATTTTTCACAATAAAAGCAGATCCAATTAATCTTCATAGTATTTGGGCCATGGAGAGTATTATTTCAATACAATCAGAGTTGTAGTTCAAGAATAATTGAATGATACAGTATCCCCTCCTGCCCCTTTTCCTGATGTAACACTGCTCACCTTAGAGTAGTAAGACTGTCCAGATGGATCGCAGAGAGGGACAATCTTAAATTAGCATAAGGGAAAAACCTGTCAAGGGGGCCAGGGTTTTCCTTATTTTCACAGTAAGAAGATGTCCCTTGCTGTGAGCTGTCTCAAGACCAGATTCCACATCTGAGGGGAGGCAGCTTACAATAGGTAAAAGGGGCAGGAGGGGGATGCTTTATCATTCAATTACTCTTGAATTACAACTCTGTTTGAAATAACACTCTCCGCAACCTAAATACTATGAAGATTAATTGGAGCTTCTTTTATTGTGAACCATTACTATCCCTTTAATATCCAGGTGCATCTGTCTGTATCCAAGGAATTAGTTTTACTGGAATGTATTTGTCCAGTCCAGGAGATAGCATACCTACTCCAAAATTCCTATAACTTAATAAATGTGTTAATCAGACTGATAATTTTAGCTGATTAAAGAGAATAGTAATGTGGAGTGAGATGGATGCGAACATACTGTATATATTTAGGTTTCTAAATAAATTCAAAGCTGAGTTTGAATAGTTTTGTAATATCGGGAGTAAGTTATCATTAAGATGTCGAACAATGTTGTTTGAGCCAGAGATAGAAATGAAGTGGTCTAGTATTTAATATTGTCTGGAAATGAAGATATGCCTTTGGTGACAATAAGGACGATATCAGTATGTGCATTTAGGCAGCCCTAATGACATATCCTAGATGTTAGAATATAAGAAGGGAAGAGAGATAGATCCCATTGTAGTACAAAAGAAAATAGACAGTACTATATTGTGCCTTTAAAGCTGGGCTGTTGAGATGTGTCCCCAAGGACCATTACAGGCTAGAATTTAAGGATATCCCTTCCTAAGCACAGGTAGGCTGGTCAAATTAATGAACCATACATTAACTCACATGTGCCTTGTTAGGTATATCATGGCCTGTATACAGTCACTGAGAATAGATTTGGATACTCCTAATCTAAAAACAAAGACAGATGAAATGATTTAAGAAATCAGAATAGTTTATTCTATATGACGAATCATGGTACACATAACTAATGAATAAAACAGTTCCAGGACAGGGAATCAACAGCTGTCTCAGCTGAGAGATAAGATAATAAACTGAGAAGCACACATATTTGGTAGATCAAAAGATGATTTTTTTTGAGGGAACGTGACAGGATTTTCCCTTAACTGAGTGCATTGCACCTTAAACATGCTTTATCCAAAAAACAATCTGCTTTTGAATTATTTCATATTATGTGTCTCTGCTCATTCTGTTTGAATACCATGGAGATTACAATCGACTTCTCAGAATGGACTGAATATCAGTTTACAAATCAAGCATATTGCTGCAAAGCCAGTGTAAGAGAAGTGCCCAAGGTCCCTAACTTTTCATTGGCTTGGGTATTAAGTTTGATCACTACAGATATTTTGTTAGCTTTGTGAACAGATCTTATGGATAAGAAAGATGGGAAATAAGAAAAATGTAGTATATTTACCATATTTTTCACTATCTTCTATGGCAGCATTAATACATATAACAGAGTAACATAGTTGACGAGGCTGAAAAAAGACATACATCAATCAAGTCCAGCCCATGCCAAAAACACCCCTGTTGATATAGAGGAAGGCAAAAAAAAAAAAAAAAAAACACACCCTGAAACCATTTCCAATTTAACCCCACGTGGGTTAAAAAACAAAAATCCTTCCTGACTCCAAATGGCGGTCAGATAGTTCCCTGGATCAACAACCTATCAGTATTGAAGCCATCTGTCATAATTTTCAATATTGTTCTGTGCTAGATAGGAATTCATTGCTTTTTTGAAAGCAGTCACATTATCTTCAAGTACAATATCCCGAGGCAAAGAATTCCATAGCTTTACCTCCCTTACTGTAAAAACCCCTGCCTTTGTTTTAGTAGTATAATCTCCTCAGCTAATCACAATTAAGCTTCTCAGTTTAGAAACAGTAAGATTGTCATGGAAGAAAATATATTATTTTAAGTATTACAATTTTCTTCTTTCTTGGTCATCCACATCAACATTAAATGAACACTAGCACCTAAAAATTATCTAGGGTTATGTACATTTATTTACCTTGAACTCCATGCTGTTTGTTTTCTGAGACCTAATATCTAGTTTTGTATGTGCTCACCGGGGGCTCTCCCCTTTCTCTTTTTTTTCAGGTTCCAGGGCTCAAATTATAATAACAATCTTGATAGATGTCTCAGAATTGATATTGTTTTATTGTCTGATAATGAGCCTGAGATAAATATCATCTTTTCTGGACAGAAGAGTAGTGGGTGCTAATCTCAATTCATTAACATTTTTAGCTCTGCACAATTAACCAAATTGTGCCTATATATATGATAGTCTACACATTGATTAAAATGCAAGTCTAGGATTAGATTTTTGTGATTTATCATAAAATAACATTTCACAGATGTTAGCTGGAAGTACATGATATGTAAAAGTATAACCCTATTTAATGTCTTGGTGTTAGCGTCACTTTAATACATATGGGAAGTATCCAAGCTAAGCATTCTTTCAAGATTTGGCATTGTTCCAGGGTTAGTCTCACTAGAACAAGGCATCCCTTGTTATCCGACCCTTCCTCACCCAAGACACTACTAAAATTCTAATCCAAACACTCATCATGTCCCGTCTTGACTACTGTAACTCACTACTAACTGGCCTTTCTCTTGCCCGACTAACCCCACTACAGTCCATAATGAACTCAGCAGCACGACTAATCTACCTCACCAACTGCTTCTCCAACACCAGTCCCCTCTGCCAATCCCTACACTGGCTCCCATTAACAAATTGTTATAGTACCTATGATCCAGCGGGCGCTCCTGGTGTTGCTGTCCAAGGATCCTCCTGGCTATGGGCACAGTAGCGTCCCTGGTGTTCTGCTGGGCTCCTGGTCTGGGTGCAGTATGAAGTACCAGATGTAGCCTGTGTCCTTGGGTGGGACTATAGTACCGAATCATCTTTCGTTGTGGTGACGCAAGATTTGGGTGCATCGCCAAGATGCGTTATTTACCATATTGTCACTCAGAATGATGCAGGACGCAAGATGCATCAATTACGGGCACGAGGCGCCAGAATGTCGCAGACCTTGGTTTATACTCTATTTTCCTGTTACTCCTCCCTGCTACTTCCTGCTTAAAGGGCAGACTGAAACGTAGACCAGTTGCCCCTGCGTGTTGTTCCTAGCAGTTCTATTCTTGGGCTCTGTGTGTGACCTGGCTAGTCTTCCATCCAATCTGGTGCCGACCTGTGGCTCTGGCTGACTACTCTTTGATTATCCCTTTAGTGGACACCCAACCTGGTGCAGACCTGTGGCTCTGGCTGACTACCCGAACTGTGTATGACCTGGCTTGTCTGACTACCCTCTCTGGTGCCGACTTGAGGCTCTGTCTGACTATTCTTACATTTGTCCCTTGTACCTAGCAGACACCCTAATTAGTGCGGACCTGGGGCTCTGGTAGACTATCTCTAATACTGACCGCAGGCGTGGGTCAGTTAATGCTCCATACTGACTGCAGACGTGGTTCAGTTAATGCTCCATACTGACTGCAGGCCTGGGTCAGTTATTGCTCCATACTGACTGCAGGCGTGGGTTAGTACTCCCTCGACGTCGGATCTAGATCCTGTGTTCCTCTTTCTGTTCCTGCTCCTGGTTCCTATCGAGACTACCAGTGGCTGAGGCCTAGTAACTAGCAGAGTGGTCTAGCTTGGCAGCCTACTATTCCTGATAGCAGCGCTCGCTGGCTTGTAACCCTCTGCTTGTTCCTTTTGTATATATTGTGCACTACATTTCTGTTTTCAATAAATTTGCATTTAACTATACCGTACCGACTCCTGAACATCTTTGGGAAACCGTGACAGTACGCAAGGGCCATGAGTTCAGACGGTGATAGTAATGCAGTCTTTCAAAGCATCCTGGAAAGGATGGAGACACTGAGTCAATGACTTGATCAGTTGTCTTTGGCTATGCAGACGGTTTTGCAGTGCACTGCCAACCTCGAACAGATTTGTATCCAATTGGTGGCCCCTCCAGAGACCTCCCTGGCACCTGTGGTTCTAACATCTCCTGACGCAGGCATGGTCAAGAGGTTAACGGGTTCCGCTCAGCTCCCACAGCGTTATGGTGGGGATCCAGATAGTTGTCGTGGCTTCCTTAACCAGCTGATCATATGAGTTGGTACCGGATGCCTTTCCTAATGAGTGCAGTTAAGTTGGCTTCCTTATATCTCTCCTCACAGGCATGGAGCTGGCATGGGCCAATCCGCTATGGGAGACGAATAAACCCATTGTTCACAATTTCTCAGAATTTGTGAAATCATTTAAACAAGTCTTTGACAGTCCAGGTCGCGTGGCCTTGGCATGCAAGCACCTTATGACCCTGCAGCAGGGTAATCGCACGGTGGCCGACTATGTGATAGAGTTTTGTGCCCAGGCAGCCGAAGTAGACTGGAATAACATGGACCTGATGGACGTTTTTTCAAGGGCTCAGTGACACTATGAAAGATGAGATCGCGGCTCGTGACCTACCTAACGATTTGGACAAGCTAATTGGATACCAGAATCAAAGAAAGACCCTCTTTTAAGGAGTACCTGCAGAGATCCTCAAGCAGATTACCCGATCATTATTCTGAACCACCCTATCCTCCCTTGCCTCCCATGCCTCTGGGGCTTGTTTCGGACGATACTGAACCTATGCAGGTGGATGCCATAGTCAGGGGAGACCCTCGGTTGCTGAGAGCCTGCAGAGGTCTCAAAGGGAGATGTCTCTCCATGTTCCTGACCCACCCTATCCTCCCTCTCCGTTCTTGCCTCCTTATCTGGTCTCTGAGAGTGGTGAACCTAGGATGGTGGGTGTCACCCGGTTTTCTAGGGAGGAGAGAGACCTTAGGAGAAGGGCGGGACTGTGTCTTTACTATGGTAAGGCTGGTCATTAGTTGTGGTCATGTCCAATTCGCCCTGAAAGACACACGAATTCTAAAGCCGGTCAGAGACAGCTGATAGGGGGCATTTCATTGTCTCCAGAGAATTTTTTGCATAAACCCTTGTTGAAGGCCTGTATTTATTGGGCTAACAAATCTGCCTCAGTTCCAGCATTACTGGACACTGGTGCTGCTGGCTGCTTTATATATGCGTTATTCACAGACAGTAAGAACATTCCCTTGTTGCCTCTTGCTTCCCTGCTGGCCGTAGAAGCCATTGATGGCAGACCATTACAGCCCTCACACATCACTCATGAGACCGCCTTGTTTACCCTGAGGGTGGGAGCCCTGTATATGGAAACCCTGAAGTTTCAGGTGATTAAATCTCCACACCATGCCATGATCCTGGGGTTCCCTTGGGTACAAAGACATAACCCCAGGATAGTTTGTCACACTTGTGAGGTTGTGGCCTGATCCCCACAATGCAAAAAGTCTTGTCTGTTGTGTCCCATGAGAGTCACTCAAGCGTCAACTCCACTCCTTCCAGAGGAGTATACGTCATTTATAGACGTTTTCAGCAAAAGTCAGGCTGAGGTCCTCCCTCCTCATAGACCTATGATTGTGCACTGGAATTGTTGCCTGGTACTACACCTCCAAGGGGCCGTGTCTACCCCTTGTCTGTGGAGGAGAATAAGGCCATGGAGTAATATGTGTCTGATGCGCTAGCGAGAGGTATCATTCGCAAATCCACATCCCCTGCAGGGGCTGGATTTTTTTTTGTCAAGAAAAAGGATGGAGAGCTACGTCCATGCATTGACATTCATGGTCTGAACAAACTATTGGTTAAGAATGCGTATCCTACTACCCTGATCACTGAACTCTTTGATTGAGTCAAAGGGTCAAAGATATTCATGAAACTTGATCCAAGAGCTGCATACAACTTGGTGCGGATTAAAGAAGGGCATGAGTGGAAGACAGCATTCAGTACCCAGCGTGGACACTATGAATACTTGGTTATGCCCTTCGGACTGTGTAACGCCCCAGCTGTCTTCCAAGAGTTCATAAATGATGTGCTATGAGAACTCCTTCAAAGTTGCGTGGTTGTATATTTGGATGACATCCTTATTCACTCTCCTACATTGGAGACTCATCAGTCTGATGTATCCAGAGTCCTGACCCTATTACCCGAGAACAAGTTGTTTTGTAAACTTGAAAAATGTGAATTTCACAAACCTCAAGTAATGTTCCTGTGCTATATAATTTCCGCGGCTGGTTTTGCCATGGACACCCAGAAGTTGTCCGCTGTTGTGAATTGGCCACATCCTAAGGGACTCAAAGCGATCCAAAGGTTTCTGGTTTCGCTAATTACTACCGAAAGTTCATTAAGAATTTCTCTACCACTGTAAAACCCCTGACGGACATGTCTTGCAAGGGGACAAATACCTCGGAATGGCCACAAATGGCTATTATGGCTTTTGAAGGCCTCAATGCAGCCTACCCGGCAGGACCCATATTGGCACATCCCAATCCCATCCTGCCCTTTACCCTGGAGGTGGATGCATTGGAATTTGGAGTGGGCGCTTTGTTATCTCAGCGCTCAGCTCCTGGTGAGGCCCTACGTCCGTGTGGGTTCTTTTCTAGAAAACTGTCCAAAGCTAAAATTCTTTACCAGATCAGGGATAGAGAATTACTAGCTATTGTCCTGGCCTTGAAAGAATGGAGGCATCTGCTTGAAGGCACTAAAGCTCCTATTTTGATTTTAACTGACCACAAAAACCTCATTTATATTTCTGAAGCTAAACGCTTGTATTCCAGGCAGGTCAGATGGGCACTGTTTCTGTCTCATTTCAGTTTTGTGGTTTTCCATCTTCCTGGCTCTAAGAATGTAAGGGCAGATGCATTATCCCACCAGTTCTGTAGCCCATCCAGAGAAGAGGTTCCACCCTCCCCGATCTTTCCAGCTGATCATATCCTAGCTACGATTTGAACTTGCATTACTTCTCCTCTAGGAGAGGAGATTCTAGCAGCCCAAGATTCTGCTCCTCCTGAGAAACCTGATGATCGTTGCCTTCTTCCTGCACAGTTGCGCATTAAGCTATTGGAGACATATCATGCCTCAAAAGTGGCAGGTCACATTGGTCGAGACCAACTGATATGGTCTCGTATCATCCGCAGTCCAATGGTGTGGCAGAAAGGTCTAATCAAGCCTTAGAACAGTTTCTCCGCTGCTATATCTCTGACCATCACAATAACTGTGCTACTCTGTTACCGTGGGTGGAGTTTTCCTGGAATAGTGCTGTTAACTCTTCCACAATGAGTTCCCGGTTCTTGGTTAATTATGGGTTCCAACCTTCGGCTCTCCCTGAGACCTTCCAAGAACAAGAAATTCCGGCTCTGGATGAGCATTTAAGGGCTCTCTGTTCCTCTTGGGTACGGGTACAGCATACCCTAGGTTAGTCCGTGCAGCGGCAAAAGAAGCAGGCTGACCGTAGGAGACTGCCGGCACCTACCTTCCAGGTAGGAGACAGAGTGTGTGTCTTCCCATAACTTGCACCTCCAGATTCCTTGTAACAAATTGGCCCCTCAATTCATTGGTCCTCTCCGTATGTAGTGCAAAATTAACCCAGTGACCTATGTCTTAGAGCTTCCTGCAAATATGCGTATTCATAATGTCTTCCATGTCTCATTGCTAAAGCCCTTGGTCTGCAACCGGTATACCTCTGCTACTGTTCATCCTGATCCCGTGAGAGTTTCAGATCACGAGGAGTATGAAGTTCAAAGTATTCTGGACTCCTGAGTGGTTGAGGGCACCTACAGTACTTCATTCATTGGAAGGGCTATGGTCCAGAGGAACGCGCCTGGATTCCAGCTGATGATGTTCACGCTCCTGGGTTAGTGCGGAGGTTCCATGCTAAATTCCCTGACAGACCCCAGCCCGCTCCGAGGAAGAAGGCGTCGCTGGACAAGGACCCTACTGGCTATGGGCGCAGTAGCATTCCTGGCGTTCTGCTGGGTGCCTGGTCTGGTCGCAGTATGAAGTACCAGATGTCGCCCATGTCCTCGGGAGGGACTATAGTACTGAATCATCGTTCGTAGTGGTGAAGCAAGATTTGGGCGCATAGCCAAGATGCGTAATTTACCATATTGTTGCTCAGAATGACGCAGGACATGAGACGCGTCCATTTCAGGAACCAGGCGTCAGAATGTCGCAGACCTTGGTTTATACTCTACTTTCCTGTAACTCCTCCCTGCTACTTCCTGCTATGGGGTTTAAAGGGCAGATGAAGTTTAGACCAGTTGCCCTTGTGTGTTCCTAGCAGTTCTATTCTTGGTCTCTGTGTCTGACCCGCCTAGTCTTCCATCCAATCAGGTACTGACCTGTGGCTCTGCCTGATTACTCTTTGATTATCCCTTTAGTGGACACCCAACCTGGTGCAGACCTGTGGCTCTGGCTGACTACCCGAGCTGTGTATGATCTGGCTTGTCTGACTACCCTCTCTGGTGCCGACTTGAGACTCTGTCTGACTATTCTTACGTTTGTCCCTTGTACTTAGCAGACACCCTAATTATTGCGGACCTGGGGCTCTGGTAGACTAGCTGTAATACTGACCTCAGGTGTGTCAGTTAATGCTCCATAATGACTGCAGGCGTGGGTCAGTTAATTCTCCATACTGACTGCAGGTGTGGGTCAGTTATTGCTCCATACTGACTGCAGGCATGAGTCAGTACTTGTCACGGTTTGTTTTGACTCTCAGACTCAGAGTAAGATAAAAATCAAACTTTATTGAAAAGTTTAATAAGAACCCTCACGGGTCCTGAACATACATATATACAACATGCACAAAATAGGTTCAAACAGTAGCCTTTACAAGATACAGTATGGGAGGCTCTACTGGCCTTGCCAATGTACCGGGCAAGGCAGCCTATGGTATGGTACAACAATATGACTAAGGCTCTACCGGCCCTGTCAATATACCGGGCAAGGCAGCCTGAAAGATGACACAATTGCAGGAATAAGGCTCTACTGGCCTTGCCAATATACCAGGCAAGACGGCCCGATGGATGACACAATTGAAGGAATAAGGCTCTATTGGCCTTGCCAATATACCGGGCAAGGCAGCCTGGAGGATGGCACGACAATCTTCATGAGGCTTTACCGGCCTTGCCAATATACCGGGCAAGGCAGCCTAAATGACTGAAGGACAGCTGCACTAGTGCTGTATAGTTGGAAGCATCAGTATAAGATGGTACAGTGGAGCAAACCAGTATCACGTATAGGACAACCAGGTAGGCCCAACCGGTGCAATAATGGAAGCAGCTAGCACCCGGTGAATATGGAGTAAACCAGTACCGCGTACTGGACAACACTAGGAACCCGTACCGGTGCTTGTAAAGTAGATGCTAGCAACCGGTGTTATGGAGTAAACCAGTACCGCGTACTGGACAACAGGAACGCCCTACCTGTGCAATAATGGAGGAAACTAGCAACCGGTGATATGGAGTAAACCAGTACCGCGTACTGGACAACGGTAACGCCCAACCGGTGCAATAATGGAGGCAGCACCTACCAGGTGAAAATGGAGTAAACCAGTACCGCGTACTGGACAACAGTATTGCCCAACCAGTGCAATAATGGAGGCAGCAGCAACCGGTGTAATGGAGTAAACCAGTACCGCGTACTGGACAACCGGAATGCCCAACCGGTGCAATAACGGAGGCAGCTAGCACACGGCGAATATGGAGTAAACCAGTACCGTGTACTGGACAACACTAAGCCCTACCGGTGCCTGTAATGGAGACAGCTGCAACCGGTGAAATGGAGTAAACCAGTACCGTGTACTGGACAATGGAAATGCCTTACCGGTGCAATAACAGAGGTAGCTAGCACCCGGTGAATATGGAGTAAACCAGTACCGCGTACTGGACAACAGTATCGCCCAACCGGTGCAATAATGGAGGCAGCAGCAACCGGTATAATGGAGCAAACCAGTACCGCGTACTGGACAACAGTATCACCCAACCAGTGCAATAATGGAGGCAGCAGCAACCGGTGTATTGGAGTAAACCAGTACCGCATACTGGACAACAGGATCGCCCAACCGGTGCAAGAATGGAGGCAGCTAGCAACCGGATAATAGGAGCAAACCAGTGATCAGAATGTCACCAGGCGACCAAAGTTGAATAAGGATGACAGTCAGGATCCAGGAGCAGGAACAACAGACAGGCCAGGACAGTACACAAGAACAGCAGGACAGCCAACCCAAGTCAGGAAAGGAGCAGGAACAAACGGCAACACCGGATCAGGAATGGAAGCAGGAACGTCAGCCCAACCGGATCAGGAACAGAGGCAGGAACCACGCAGGAGTGACACTGGCATCTGGATGAATCGCTGACACTGGTAACTGTAGCTAAATAGGCCTGGAGATACAGGTACAAAGGCAGGTGAATACTGACATAGAGACACCACGAAAGGGCAACCAAAGGGTGCCTCAGCCCAGTCTATATAGGCAATACGGGGCGGGCAATAGACAGGCGGCAAATGGAGAGTTCACACACCTGACTGACAGCAAAAGCCAGCAATCATGGGCACCGTGATAGTACTCCAGCGACGTCAGATCAAGATCCTGTGTTCCTGTTTCTGCTCCTGGTTCCTATTAAGACTACCAGTGGATGAGGCCTAGTAACTAGCAGAGTGGTCTAGCTTGGCAGCCTGCTATTCCTGATAGCAGTGCTCGCTGGCTTGTAACCCTCTGCTTGTTCCTTTTGTATATATAGTGCACTAGTTTTCTGTTTTCAATAAATTTGCATTTAACTACCATACTGACTCCTGAACATCTTTGGGAAACCGTGACACACATAGAATTAAATTCAAAATCCTGGTGCTCACCTATAGAGCCCTTACTAACACCTTACTAACACCTCACCCCCCTATATCACCCCCTATATCCAATAATAACGAATAAATGTAATTTTATTGGATTTTATTATATACTAGTTGAACAGCCCGTTACACGGGCCACAGTGCCTCTGGCAGCCGGTCGCGGGGCAGTCACACGCAGCAGAGACTGCCCGTGCCACTGCTGATACAGAGCTGGACGCTCCTTCGGAGCGCCCAGCTCTGTATCAGCCGCGGGGCGTGCAGTCTGTACTGCGCATGTCGGGCGTTACACACAACTTAGCGAATTATTATATAGGATTTGCATTTGATATTTCAGAAAGGAGCATATAGCTCCAAAACGTGTTATATACTTATTATTAATTATACAGCTGATGTTCTTTTGGCAAATATATATTTATTTTATAGTATTTAATACAAATAAATATTTTTATTATCTGTGGACTTTCTATTCATTGGAAGAATCAACTGAATCGAGGCAGCTTTTGTGACCATGTTTGAATTTGCTGGTTGTATTATCAACCAGCGTATTTGTCTCAGAGTTGTGAGTATTTGGTCATACATATTATTGATACTATTGGTATTATCATTTGGTGGTTTGCGCTCTTTTTACCTCTTTGTTTCCTGTGTTCCGAGGGTACAGTCAAGTCCCATGGTTCGTTATTGAAGGAGCAGCATTCAACAACATACTCTGAGGAGACTGAGTGAGGGCAGTCAGATTTCCTCAATCTCTCTACTGATCACTTTTAGTGGTCTTGTCTGTTGTGAGTACCGTGGTGAGAAGGTGGTGGTCTATTATCTGCTAAGGTTAATTTGCACTAGAAAGCACCCTTCTGGGTGTTCTTATTACATCCTCCCACTCCTGCCTACAGGACTTCTCCCGTGCTGTACCGGAGCTCTAGAATTCCCTCCCCCACCCCATCAGACTTTCCCCTAGTCTTCAGATCATCAGACGCTCCCTGAAAACTCCCCTCTTCAGGGAAGCATATCAACTACCTCCATAAATACTATCACCAAGAACCAACCATTCCCTGGACCACTGCACTCACTAGCACTTCTCTCCCCCACCCACTGACCGCCGGCTTATGTGGCAGGAGAAACTTACTCCCAACAGCACTTACACCTTCTGTATCCTACCCACCTTCCTCTAGTGTGTAAGCTCTCACAAGCAGGGCCCCCTGATCCTTCTGTTGTCCACATATGAAGTATTTGATATCTCTATATGTCTATTCCCTATTGTAAAGTGCTGCGGAATAAGTTGGCGCTATATAAATAAAGATTATTATTATTATTATCCCTTAAGGGTATACTCACACCTGCATAAATGTTATGTGTGCATAAGTGAGACCGTCACTAGAACCCCATTTTCCAGAGCTAACTTTCAAGCCTGGATTTATGCAATTTATTTTAAACCCTCTCTGGTAAAGGTGATCATCAGTAAAAAGAGCCTTACAAGGACTTATATATCAGGTGCTTCATGAGGCAAGGTTCTCAAATGGACAAGAGTAAATGGAGTCAAGTAAAACACATAACAAAAGAGATCAACAAGACTTGTCCCCAGCTGGACAAAAAATACTAGGAAGAGGTGGATCTTCTGTTTGGGAACTTTCAGTCTCTCCTGTCAGCTGTCAGAGGAGGAGGTTACCTTGTGTATTAATTCTACCATGGATGGCCAATAAATAGCTGATACATTTGGAAATAATTTTGATTAGGCCTTTAGTTGGTACAATATAGAAAAGACCACGTTTTATGTATGTCCCTACTTATGCACAATTTATCATTTGCTTGATCATTTTGATAAATAGTCTGTACTCAAACAGGTTCTTAAATGTCATTTGTTTTATTAATTATTACTCAAACATATCTTATCAATTGTTTTATATCTTAAAACCTGGCCTGTTGGCAGCTTTTGAGGATTAGTGTAAATACCAATGACATATGAATTTATATCCCAGATTTTCCATTGAAAATATTTTATGCATTCCTGTTTCATTTTGTCTGTACACCTCAGTCTGCCTGTTGCACTTGTGTTCTGCAAGGATTAACTTTCATTGACACAGATAGATATGTCAGCAACTCAGTTTGTAGTAAAAAAAACACTGAACTTTATTGCCAGAATTAAATGCATGAGAGAAGCAAGTAGATACAAAACAGCAAAATATCCTGCAATACCTTTTGCATTTTTGGACCAGTCAGCTGGTCCGAAATGCGTAAGGTGTTGCAGGATATTATAATATTTCATATATGTACTTGCTTCTCTCATGCTTTTAATTCTGAGAATAAAGTTCAGTGTTTTTTTACTACAAACTATCTGTGTTCCTGGTTATATTGGTGGGAGAGTCTCTGTGAATCTTGCACTGTTTTTTGGATGAATTACACCACTTGTTTGGAGGCATTCATCAGTGTGATCAATCACATTGTTTGGGTTAGTGAAGCTTTCCTTTACTGCTTTTCACTTGTTACAAGCCTAAGCATTGGAGGCACGATACCTGGAACAGTTTATACATTTTCAAAGTATATGAAAAAAGAGAGAACGAAAGTTACAAATATCAGACTTTATTGACACATCACAAGATTACAACCATCTGACTGTCCTGGCCTAGAAAAGTTTACAAACGCCGTGTAACATGCACCAGTCCGGCTGTGTCATTACTTTGTAACAATGAAATTAACACACCAGCCTTCTAGGATTCAAATGAAAACCAAATGAAAAGGTGTCTAATCTCAACTTCACAGAATTCCAGATCTGCCCCTCCTCCAGGTGCGAAGCTGCAGAGTGTTGCAACAATGACACCCACCCTTCATAGAGACTTACAGAGCTTTGTACTTTTGTTGCTGTAAACAACAGTTCAGCATTAAATAACTGACTCCCACTCTTTCTAGAGATTGGAACAGTATTGCTGTATTGAATTCTGCCCATGCAGTGGAGGTATTGATGACTCCTAAACCTAAAAGAGGTTTGCTGAGTATTGTGCCAAGGACTCTTGGTCAGATAATCAACTGGCAGAACACTCAACAAAGTATGGTTGCAATAACCTCCTTGCTGTTGGATAACACAATTGTTCTCTGTTGATAATTTTTGAATTGTGATATGCAATATGAGTACCATAATATCTCTGTATATGTGATGGCCTGCATGTTTCTGGCAATATAAAAGGGTCTCTTATTAATGTTCTGCTTACTCTTTTGCAGTGGTAAGAGGGGAGAATAAGAATCATATATTCCAAATAAGTCAAATACTATATATGATATAGGCCAGGAATAGGCAGTTTTTCAATTTTCAGCTGTTGGCGATTACATCTCCCTCTAGTTGACTGGTTGGGAATGATGGATGTTGTAGTCCCCAACAGTTCATGAATAAAAAGGATGCCTTACCTTGCCACAGACATTCTAAAAGACATTAAATAAACGGAGGCATCATACAATCTCAAGTCTGTGTGGCATTCCAAACTATAAAATAACTTCAAACACGCATTTTAATCTTGTTCTCTGTAGTTAATCACTTATATATTATGTTAAGAAATCTCAAGGAATTTCTTAACCTTGTTTATTCTTAATAAAATATCCACCATCATAATTCAAGAACATAACAGTACATACATTTGTACAGCAATTCAAGCATCTGTTTGGCTGCTTCTGGTGCAACATCCTTGACATCCATGATGAAGATCACAAAAATATGACACTACTATTCCCTTGGTATACGTTTAGGTTTATAATGTGTTTACCTACCACCTACATATCATCATATTCCTTTCAAAGGGCTGACACTTTATATTACCTTTAAACAATGTATATTACTGTATTGCACAATGATCAAAACATATGTGGGTATGATTTGACAATTTCATATAAGGCAAAACAAATTAATGGAATTGAAAGCTCCATCTGATCTATTGGAAGGGAAGAGATTTATAAGGGTTACTATACCAGAGGGCTGCTGGATATGAACATTCTGTGTTAAGTTGGAAAAAGGATCCACAAGGTGCTGCAACAGATTAAAAGAAGGTCCATATTTGACAGAAATAAATGGGTTCCAAAGGGTGAATGGTAAAACATGTGTAGGTAAATAAGTGGATGTAAAGCGGGTTAACATGGTCTTCAACACAATGGATGGGGTACCCCAAGCTGATTGACAAGCCATGGTATTTATAAAGACATTTGGTGTTGGTGAGAGCTCAGGACAAATTGAATCCTTCTGATGGACAGAGCAGAGAGCATTTCAGTTATGAGCTCACAACTTCCTGCAGCCTGAAGTTTTCCTGCAGTTTTTGCAAAATCACTAAGCTCCTTCAACACTGACCAATGTGTTCCCCATTTTGGCTCCCACAGACAATTTTATTGAATCTTTGGAGCCTTTGTAGGGAGAAAATGTCTTTTTCTTGAGGCAGTGGAGGTCACTGTCCTTTCAGTTAGGCATCCTCCCACCTTACCTTCTTGCATCCATAAAGACCTGCAGAGCATGACACAGGGATTTACGAAGACACCAACACAAGAAACCAACCCCACTGCTCCCCCGGGCCTTGTCTTCCACACTTTAAGAATGAGGGAGTAGATGACACAGTCAAAGATGGGTAAGAATAAATTATTAATCTCTAATTGGAAAAAAATAATTAAAATCCTGTGAAAAATCAAAGCCCGAGGGAGTATCAGGGTGTGGGGATGAGACCTTCCCCACAGTGTTTGCAAAGTCATTCCTGTGGGGTGGGGGAAGAAAGAAAATCAACCCATAGCTTGCAGGCATCATTGAAGACCCCCACCTCCATGGTCTTCTGCTTCATCAAAATGTAGTGAGGGAATACAGAATAAAGCACCAGAGGCAGGTGGCAACGACAGCTGCAGGAGAACTACTTCTGTTATGGATGGCTCCAGGTCCTGCTGAGATAAAGGGGTATTAATAACATAATAAAATTAATTATGGATGTATAATCATCAATAGCAAATTCAATCACACTTTACAAAGGATCATGAAAAAGATGAACTTGGTCTTATGATGCCTTTGGCAAATAACGATAGAGAGATGGAAAGAAGCATGCTTTCACAAGAAAATAAATTCCTTGACAAAGTAAGACTAATGAAAGATAGAGATATACTTAAGGAAGATGTAAAAAGTACATTTTTCATTGAAAGTAATTCAGAGACATAAAACAGCCCCTAAGCAGCGGAATGAGACAAAATCATTAGGTAACTAAAAACTAATATAGGACATGGAAGCTAAATGTTCACTCCAACTGCCCATTGAAAAGCCTAATTGGACTTACTGTTGGATATTAAAAGAAAGTGTGAGAAGACTGCACAACTTACTGATTTGGTATATACTTCCTACTCCTGTTTTCATACAGTTAATAAAAGAGCACTATTATACCCATATAATTATAGCTAGAGAACTATAATTACAATACTACTATGCATATACAGCTCCAACTAGATTTCTACTGTCTCTGATATAACAAGAGCACTACTGTATTCAAACATTCATAACAAGAGTACTGGTGTGCTCCCACTGAAATATCTTAACCACTAATGTATGCATACAGTTATAACTACTGTACTGCTCAGTAGCATAGTCACAGGAGCAAACATTTTTGGGGTCCCCAAAACATAAAACTATTTTCATAGGTGCATATCTAGAATCAATTGCACTCTGTGGCAGATGGGACCTCCCCTGGATGCTGGGCCCTGGCACAACTACCCCTTTTGCACATGCTGTAATTACATCCCTGGCAGCTATAACCACACATACTTTTAGCCATTCCAGTACTCAGCTATAAGTAGCACTTGTATTTAAAGTTATGAATTCATTAGACTGCATTTATCAATACAAAACTACACTGAAGGAGTAAAGCTTTCAGAATAGTAGCTTTCTCATAAAAGGTGTTATTTCCATTACTATTTGCATCAAGGGGGTTACCAACAATTTGGAGATATCTATAAATTCCCCCACTAATCAATCAATGAGTTGTGAAATCTGGTCTCTTGACTGGATAGCTCTCAGCAAAGGACAATCTTCTTACTGTGAGCATAAGGAAAACCCTTCCTCCTTGACAGGTTTTCCAGGTTTTTCCTTATACTTTCTGAAGATTGTCCCTCTCTGCGATCCATCTGGACGGTCTTGCTACTCTGAGGTGAGCAGTGTTACATTAGTAAATGGGTGGGAAGTGGATACTTTATCATTCAATTACTCTTGAACTACAACTCTGACAATATTGAAATAACACTCTCCATGGCTCAAATACTATGAAGATTAATTGAAGCTGCTTTTATTGTGAAATGTTTAAGTATATGTTTTTGATCTTGAGATAACCCCCTCAGTCATTAATTAACTGCACTAGAATTTGATGAACTGTGAATTTTAATAAAAAAATTTTCAGGTTCACCATTATTACATTCACTGGATACAGTTATATCTTGACTCTAAATGCACTCCTATTGTACCTTAATGGATTACTGTACTAGACGTTATACCTTAATCAGTACTGTACAAATACAAAATCCCTTAATGGTTACTGTAATCATATAGTTTTTCCTTAAGTACTGTTGTACCACAGTTATATCTTTCTCTACAGAGAATAAGATTTGCTCAGCTGGATATTCATGGAGTATCTTAGGACTGTTCAACAAGGATCTTTAATTAACTAACATTGTCTTAAATATATATATATATATATATATATATATGTGTGTGTGTGTGTGTGTGTGTGTGCGTGTGTGTATGAAATGACAGAGTTTTGCAGTATATAACAATACCTTTTTTTATTGGAATAAAATTCAATATTAGGAACAAGCTTTCGAGAGTGATGCTCCCTTTTTTAAGTCAGAAGCATACGATTTAAAAAAAAAAAAAAAAATGAAATATATACATTAAAAGCCTTGCTAAGGAAAGCACAAAGTGATAGGTAAGGCCACTATGGAACAATACATGCTACTTATGCTTTTTGTTAATGAAAAAAATGCATTGGGATTTTTATGTAGGTCTACTCCTGTTGATACTCACCATACAATATGACACTGGCATTACTGTTGCCAAGCTTGTTTGATGCAACGCAGGTGTAATTCCCATAATCCTTCTCCGAAACATTGAAGAATGTCAGAATGGACATATGATCTTTGTTCTCAATTCTAACACCATCCAGCCCATTGGCTAATCTGAGAGAACAGTAAGATTGATGAATCAGAG
Organism: Rhinophrynus dorsalis; assembly: GCA_037306005.1. Taxonomy (NCBI): domain Eukaryota; kingdom Metazoa; phylum Chordata; class Amphibia; order Anura; family Rhinophrynidae; genus Rhinophrynus; species Rhinophrynus dorsalis. The sequence continues at coordinate 153,689,209 of CM074724.1, forward strand.
CTTTGATACTTAAATCACAACTTTTTAATGCTTGATAGTTTAACAATTTAAACATATATCTATACCTCCATTAGTGTTAACTATGGTGTATCTAATAGGGAATTTTCCATCTCATGAAGAGACTGGAGGAAAACAGGGCCTTCCACCTCCCACTGAAATTTCTGCCAGATTATTCTGTGTTGCATAAATGAGTGAGTGTGTGTTCATATATATGATGATGTATCTGTATGAGTGTAACGTCTGTGCTTTGTGACGTCATAGAAAGAATGTCAAAAATATGCCACTGGAATATCAGAGTTTGGCTCAGGTACATGGAAGTCTGCAAATGAACACGTCAAAAAAATATTTAGCACCTTCCAGAGTTTCTTTTAATCAGCATTTCCCCTACAGTTCCATTTCTGTGGAAATTCTTGCAAAAAGGAAATGGTAACTTCAGCGCAACCCTAGTATCAAATCAAAAGGGATTTGTTTGCTAAAGTGTGAGAAAAAAAGAAAATGTATCCTCCTTACTTTTTACACCTATACACTGTATACAGAAAGAAAATGGAACAATTCTACAGGAAACCAGGTGCATCGTGGGAGGCAAATGATACATTGAAAAAAATGGGGCTTTATACCCCTTGAATTCTAGCAGATATTGTAGTAGGCATATAATTCATGCTTTAGGCAATTAATGACTTCAGCTTTCAATTATGACTACCATTTAAGGTGTTTTTCCCCTAAGGTATAGTTGGTTTGCTGTAGAACTGTTCAGCTTTACTCTCTTGATGAAGGCTTTAAAGGGATAGTAATGTTTCAAGATAAACGCAGCTCCAATTAATCGTCATAGTATTTGGGCTATGGAAAGTGATATTTCACTACTGTCAGAGTTGTAGTTTAAGAGTAATTTAATGATAAATTATCCCCCTCCTGCCCCTTTTATCTAGTGTAAGCCACCTCCCCTCACATGTGGACAGTCTTCTTACTGTGAGAACAATGACAACTGACCCCCTTGACAGGTTTTTCCTTTAAGATAATTGAAGATTGTCCCTCTCAGCAAGCCATCTGGACACCACCTTGCTGCTCTGAGGTGAAAAGTGTTACAACAGTAAAAGGAGCAGGAGGAGGATACTTTATCATTCTATTACTCTTGAACTACAACTCTGACAGTAATGAAATAACATTCTCCATGGCCCAAATACTAAGAAGATTATTTGGAGCTGCTTTTATTTTGAAACATTTCTATCCCTTTAAATGTCAGAAAAAAGGTAGATAAACTGCAATTTTGCATACCAGTCTATTCAACCAGGAGGGAAAGTGATAAAGAAAGGCTTTATCTAACAAAAGGCAAAACAAAAAAAGGCCTCATCTGCTGTAGTATCTCTTTGGAAGAAGAGCTGTCAAAAGCATTCTGCTTTATAGAAGACACGCTATAATTGTGTATTATGTCTGATGAAGAAGAGTGATTGGCAGCTCTGCTTCCAGAGAAATCCTTCAACTACTACACGCTTCAAGGAAATGGCCTCTTTTCATCTACGAGTGGTTTTCCCTGGAGTATCATCCATATCACATTAGCTTCTAAAACCAATCTTTCACTGGGCATTGATAGGTCAAATTCCCATGTCAAGGTGTGTGCTTTAAAGAAGAACTTAAACCTCCTAATAAAAATACTTCATTTCCCTTACTATGATCAGAAAATCCAAATGGTTCTTATGAATTTTGTCTTCGTACCATTGTTCAATCATTTCTGGATGCCATGTCCATGGAGGTAGATGTGAGAGTAAAAGTAAAGCAGGCAAAGTGCATGAACCTAAATAACCCTTAAAAGGGATAGTAATGTTTCACAATAAAATCAGCTCCAATTAATCTTCATAGTATTTGGGCCATGGAGAGTGTTATTTCAATACTGTCTGTGTTGTAGTTCAAGAGTAATTGAATGATAAAGTATCCCCCTTCCTCCACTTTTTACTGATGTAACACTGCTCACCTCAGAGCAGCAAGACTGTCTGGATGGATCACAGAAAGGGACAATCTTCAGTGAGCATAAGGAAAAACCTGATAATTTATCATTCAAGTACTCTTGAACTACAACTCTGACAGTATTGAAATAACATTCTCCATGCCCCAAATACTGTGAAGATTAATTGGAGCTGCTTTTTTTGTGAAATATTACTATCCCTTTAACCCCTTAGTGACGGCCGCGTGCAGACGCGGCCGTCACTTAACGTCCGTCTAACATTTTTTTTTATTTTTTTAAAATAATCCGGAGTCCCCGAACGGCGCGCAGCCGCGCGGGGAGCCGGATTTCCGGGACGTACATGTACGTCCTCTGTCACTAAGTGACAGCCACACAGGACGTACATGTACGTCCTGTGTCATTAAGGGGTTAAGGACCAGAGGGGTGTGCAACACATTACAAAGCAATGTGTTGCAAGCCTGGCTAGTCCTAAATGGGTTAAGATGACAATGTGCGGAGATCAGAGATTGAGGTCCTGTGGTTCTCCTAGCAACTGCCATGTCCTCCTCCATGGACATGACATCCACACCTGAATGAAGATGTTATTTACCGAACAAAGGCGCATGGGCAAAATTCACGGAGGCCATAGTAAGGTAAGTGGCTTTAATTATTAGAAGGTGTTGGGTCTTCTTTAAAAAGTACAAAAGTGGTATAAACAAATCAAATGTTTTTCACTAGCAGTTCAAATATTTTGTGCTTTTCCTTTGCATCCCTGGCCAGCTCATATGAGTGCTAGATCACAACAGCTGAAGAGCTGCAGGTTGCTCATCCCTCGTCTAGATCCTGACATGTCAATAGCCATAGTCTACAAAATGGGTTTCTGCAAATTACTGATTATAATTTGCACTACACAAACCCAATGCAAGAATGATCATCTATTTCAACATCAAATAAGTGATATTTAGTGTTCAGTACTAAAATATTACATTACAAAAGAATAAATGACCTTCAATTAGTCATACATGTAGTCCATTAAAATCTATGACAGTTAATATAGAAAGTGTATTTGTCAAATTTAGGATATGTGCTCCTTGTAGCAGGTCAAGATTTCCATTAGTATTTGCATTGTTAATGAACTCTTTTAATTCAGACTCATAAGCACATGGAATGTAGAGATTTCTAGCATGGTCTTTATTCATAGAAACCTGAATGTATTATATCAGACTAGTGTAAAAGCCCGTTTACATGGGCCAAGGTCCGAAACCCTTTGAATGCCAGAGGGATATGCAACGCATTGTGTACCCCTCTGGCACTGAAAGGGTTAAGCGGCTGCTACCTCACTGCTCTACATGATGCAGTCTTGCGTCGCCTCACTCACGTGATGCAGTCATGAGCAGTACAGACTGCCGAACGCGCACAGTCTCTACTGTGCATGACGACTTCTGACAAACATCCTAGCAAATTATTATATAGGATGTAATCCTACTCATGCAAGCTATACAGATAACCCCATAGTAGCAAACCAGGGAGGACAACCAAAATGTGACCTGTCTGCGTTGGAGCAGCAAAGAAAGAGGAGGGGCTTAGTTATGTTGGGCCTTATATCACCTCTTCAGTATATTCTGATTGGTCAGTTGTTTTCTCCTCTATTCTATGCTGCTATGGAGTTAAGTAAAGAAAGTCTAAGCAAAATATTCGCCTCCTGTCATTAATAATATTAAGATTAATAATACACTACGCTAACATAATCTACAATTATTATATAGGATGTAATCCTACTCATAATACAGAATTTTCCTTGTAACTTCCTGTGTTACGTAAACAGCTCCTCATGCACATGAATGGTGGTTGACAATGGTGTAACTACTTATTGGAAGGCCCTGTTACAGACATTTTTGGGGATTTCTATAACAAAAATATTTTTGTAGATGCAAAAATAGAAACTATATTGGATCCTAGGGTAAATGGTCCCCCTTGGATGCTGGGCCTCCAGAAGAACTGCACCCTCGGAACCCCCTCTAGTTAGGCTGCTAGAAATTCTTCATCAGAGCGAGATGGCTTTACTCAAAATATGTGACGTTAAGAATGGCTGTAACTTCATCCTAGCTTATAGCTGACCTATCACTCTGAAAACAGTTCTGCCTATTAATTAAAACTACACTTTACAGTAGATTTTTATTTTTTGCTAAGGTGCACTTTCTTTATTTTTAACCCTTTGAGTGCCAGTGGGTTAGCCAATGCATTTCATTGCAATAGATTCTCTTCGGGCACTAAAAAGTATAAAAATTACTTATCACATTTCCAAGTCCTATCCTTAGCAGGAGCTTCCATCATGAAAGAATTTGTATGATTATTCTTGATCAAACAAGCTGCACCATAAAAAAAGTTTACAGCTCCTTTAAGATACACTTGGCTGGATTTCTTGATAAACAGCACTTTATCCAGCATAAGTAGAGTTCATCTTCATATTTAACCCCTTAACGACTGGCGCACGCACGTGCGGGTGGCACTTGGTGACCATGGGGCTTTTTTTTTATTATTACCTCCGGTTCAGGGCTTCCAGTGCGGCGTGCAACCACGCCGGGAGCCATGAACTCCATGACGTACCAGGACCGTCACTGGTCCTTAAGTACCAAACCAGCGTGATGGTCCGGGTAAGTCTTTGGACGCGAAGGGGTTAAAGGATAGTAATATATAAATATATATATATATATATATATATATATATATAGTAGTGTTTATCTCCCTGAGTAAAACAAGGGTACTCTCACTGCTGAATGGTGTTTTATTCAAAAGTTATTACTGCTCACAGTTGAATTTTTTAGGTGCAATATCACAGAATTCTAAAATTGTACAGTGGCGCTGTTGTTATACCATCCTATGGACAGTTCTGGTCTTTAGACCATAAATCTCCATAGGATGGTGTAACAACAGCACCACTGTACAATTTCAGGCCACTGTGATATTGTACCTAAAAATTAAACCTTGAGCTGTAATAACTTTTGAATAAAACACTTTTCAGCAGTGGAAGTACTCTTGTTTTAAATCCCTTTAATTTTGATCCAAAGAAGGACCAGAACTACATGCAAGTCAGCACCTTGATACAATGGGGGAGATTCAGTAAGATGAAAAAAGCTCCACTTTATCACTTCTCCAGTTCCTTTGTTATTTTGTACAGCCTATTCACTTAGATCTCCAAAGCTGAAGAAATCATAGGCTCCATAGAATAACAGAGGAATTGTAGAAGTGATATCACTGGAGAAATCATCTCCACTGTATTACCTCTTCATCACCATTTAGTGAATCTCCTTCTATGTGTTATGGTGAAAGCTATTCTTGTTTTCCATATGTTTAGAAGTGTGATATGTTGGCCTGTGTTGTTTGTAGAGGTAAACCATAGTCACTATTGAATCCAAGCCTACAGTATCTATATAAAACACTTGTGAGTACATCTGTGTCTGAAACATATCAGAATATCCAGCCTCAGCAAAGAATCCAATGCATGCCATATTTTTTATTATATTCCCAGAATTTCATGCAACAATAAGCAAATAAGAACACACAATGCAATCACTTTCAAAATAAATATGGGTCATTTAGTTCATGCTTGCTGTTTTAAAGTGTCAATCACTTTGGAACAAATAGGTAATTTTGAAAGGGCTTTCAAAAGCACATATTTTCCTTGGCAGTTTCTAATTTAACAATAGTTTATAAGATATTTAGCTTAATTTATTTGTAATTTTCTGCAAATGACATTGTGAAGGAAGTGGCAGTTGGGACGGGGAACAGTATAGCAGAGTAACCTATTTGCACTGACATAAAGCTAAATACATCATACATTTTAGTTTTGATAAAAAAAATTACCAACATAAATATGTTTGCTTTTGAAAGCTTTTTTGAAAATCACTTATTTGTTACAAAGTGACACTTCTAAAGTAAAATGCACGAGCCAATCAACTTACACACACACACACAGCTTTTTTCAACCTACTGGCCTCATCAGTGAATAGCTAGTTGACTTACCATAAAATCTCAGGTATAATACGCACCTGTGTATAATACGCAGGTGTATATTATACCCAAGATTTTAGGGGAAACCAAGAGTGCCTATGTATAATACATACCCTTGTTTTCCCCTCTTATGAAAAAAAAATTAAGCCTGCCAGAACCCTTCCCTCCCTCCCCCAGCGCTATCCGATTCTAAAATGCCACTCACTTTCTTCAAACGACAAGTCCCCGCATTTTCAACATTATCAGGAAACATGTAAGCAATGTGAATCTTCCCCTGCGGGCAGCACACTTCCTTTCACCGCCCGCTTCCTTCCGGCTATGGTACTGCCCTGTGAGGACCTTCAGATTCTCACAGGGTATTACCATTGGCTGGAGCCGGTAGGTCCTAAAAGCCAATTGAAGGAATCGGGCGGTGAATGCAAGCATGACGCCCGCAGGGGAAGATTAAAATAATTTACATGTTTCCTGATAATGCTGAAAATGCGGGGACTTGTCTTTTTAAGAAAGTAAGTGGCATTTTAGAATTGGATAGCACCAGGGGAGGGAGGGATGGGTTCTGGCCAGCTTAATTTTTTTTAAATAAAAAACTCTTGAGTATAATACACCCCCCCCACTTCACATAAGGTGAAGTGGGGTAAAATTGTGCATACTATACCCGAGATTTTACGGTACTCATGCTAGTATATCTGGTAAAGGCAGTATGCCAGATAATCAATATAGGACATTTAATATAAGTATTGTACATGTTGGGGTCTTTGCTGGACACAGATTTCCATGTCTATTTCATACATGTAAATGTACAGCAGATGCACAGCATAAGTATTGCATCACTTTTTTGGCACATAATAATAACCTAAATTGATTATATAAGCCTGTAGACTTTAACTCATTTCTTGGGTATTCATACTCTGTCTCAGCATGCTAGACTCCAGGAACCCCAATACCAACTACTGTATACTTATAGACAGAGATGAGCATTTTGATTATTAACATTCATATTCATATGACATTGGTTGTCTGAAGATTAACCTATTAACAATTAGGAAAAATGTGTTTAAGCCAATGAGATATTAAAGTGGAACTATCATTCACACATAAGTTATACCCAATTAATTGCTAGTATCTTGTTAATCATGAAAATAGATTAATAAAGTTTTTTAAGTGCTCGCATGAGTTGCAATCATAACTTCGCATGAAATTTACATCAACATGACAGTGCAGACATCTTGGAGAAGATGGATCTGTGCCCCTATGTTTTCTGTCCCTTTCTCATCACTGATAGGTTATTTGCCAAAGGGGGAGTTGCATTGTATTGTATGTGTAACAGGGTTTTGCATAGGCCCACAGACACCCCTGTTTTCCTTTACCCCAGAAATCTCCTTGTAGTTTGCAGGCCGATCCTGAGCCTTCTCTACCTATGAGTTGGGGTACGTAACTGCGGCAGTGCCTCCATCCAGCTGGGCATTCAGGGTATGGATGTGGGGCCCAGATTGGAACATATTAAGTGAGCAATAAAACTGACACAGAACTATCTTAAATAGAACTTTGTATTGCACAGAAAGAAAACCCTATGCATTAATATAACAGATACATGAATATCCTATATAATAATTCGCCAAGTTGTGTGTAACGCCCGACATGCGCAGTAGATACTGCTGCGCGTGCGGCAGTCACACGCGGTGGAGACTGCTCACGCCGCGGCTGATACAGAGCTGGGCGCTCCGAAGGAGCGTCCAGCTCTGTATCAGCCGAGGCGCGGGCAGTCTCCACCGCGTGTGACTGCCCCGCGACCGGCTGCCAAAGGCTCTGTATCAGCCGAGGCGCGGGCAGTCTCCACCGCGTGTGACTGCCCCGCGACCGGCTGCCAGAGGCTCTGTATCAGCCGAGGCGTGGGCAGTCTCCACTGTGTGACTGCCCCGCGACCGGCTGCATTAGGCACTGTGGCCCGTGTAACGGGCTGTTCAACTAGTAATACAATAAAACAGTTCAAGAATGCAACAGTCACTATGGTATTCACCCACCCACAACAAATACTGCGGCCCACCCTAGGCTTCGCCCTAGTGGCAGTTGGGTACCATTGGTTGGTTCACATAGTTGGGGCCCAGAGTAATTGTAATCCACATTATGGTTTGTGTTATGCTGTAATCTTCCAATGATCAGAGAAACTATAGAGCAAGGTCTCTTTAATTGTGTAACTAGATTCAGGGTGCCCTGTGGTGAAACAGGGGGAGCGCTTTCAAGCTTACTACTCCACAGTCTGCAATCAGTTCAGGAAGGGGTGCACCTGCTCCTTTAACTGCTGCTGGAATTCCTGCACTCTTCACAGCATTCTCTGCCAGGAACAGTTATTTGCCTTGGTCTAGTTACAGCTGTCTGCTGGAATGCCTCTTCCAGGATCCTCCAGCATTGGATCAGCCAGGTCAGCATTCCCTGCTTAGAAGAGGCTCCTTCACCCACTTCAACCCAGCTCTAAAACCAACTCCAAACTAAAATGGAGTCCTGAATATTCATCCATGTGCATAGGAGCTCGCCATCTGCTGCCCACTCTACAGGAACTGCAGGATAGTCAGTGGCTGCAGAAATCATTGTGATCCCAGAGGGGTTATATATGGTACAGGCAGGGAGTGCAGGTAAATCCCTCTTTGTCAAGACTTTTTCCTGTTGATGTAAGTTTCATACGAAGTTGTGATTGCCGGCACTTAAGAAACTTTAATACACTATTTTCATGATTAACAAGATACTAGCAATTAAATGTATATAACTTATGCAAGCATGATAGTTCCGCTTTAAGGAAAGTAATTTCTGCAGTTGCTGTTTTAGCTTGGCTGGGTGTTAGGTTATGTATATTAGATTAGCTGTGTTGAGGAAATAATTAAACCATTCTCTAATTGGGCATACATAAGCCATTCCCAAATACAGGTCCTTATGTATAAAAACATTCTGTGATAAACCAGCTGCTCAGTAGTGGTCACATAAAAATTCCCATGAATCCTGTTCCTTTAAATGGTGGCTGTAACTCACTGAATGATAGAGAGGTCTCCAGCACATTTCATATGTGAGCTAACCGCCCTTTAAAGCAAAGGTAATTGTAATATGTCCACTCAAATTACTCAAATTTAATAATTTGAGTACCAGAGAGGTGCCCAATGTACTGCAAACTTTTCAAAATAAAGGCCTCATATAACAGGGCTTTTCCTGCTGAGTAAAAAAAAAGGGTACTCCTACCGTTGTCAGTTGTTTTATTTAATGTTATAAAAATTCATATTATCAGGAAGTGATTTTACAGCACATGTACTTCCTGAAAGTTCTGACGGCAAGACTCAGCATGTCTCAAATACTTAATTTATGCATATGGCTCACTGATTTCAAAGAACTGATAGAACTGTCCACTGCTTCTAGAGGTTCAGATTCTAAGAATTCATGTTCTGGTTTCTCATGCAGAACTGTAAATCAAATTCCAATCAATGTCATAACCTTAGCATTATTCTGAGTATGTGAGGCAATAAGCAATGCACTGCAGTCTTTGTTAGCATTTGCGGGGTTAAAAAGCCCTATTGAATGCAATGAGAGCTTTTATTTGTTTCTTAAAGGGATAGTAATGTTTCACAATAAAAACAGCTCCAATTAATCTTCATAGTATTTGAGCCATGAAGAGTGTTATTTCAATACAGTCAGAGTTGTAGTTCAAGAGTAACTGAATGATAAAGTATCCCCTCCTGCCCCTTTTACTGATGCTCAGCTTAGAGCAGCAGGGTGGTGTCCAGGTGGATCGCACAGAGGGACAATCTTCAATTAGCATAAGGGAAAAACCTGAAAAAACCCGTCAAGGGGGCAGGGTTTTCATTGTTCTCACAGTAAGAAGATTGTCCCTTGCTGTGAGCTGTCTGGTCTCAAGACCAGATTCCACATCTGAGGAGATGTGGCTTATACTAGGAAAAAGGGGTGGAAGGGGGAAACTTTATCATTCAATTATTCTTGAACTACACCTCTGACAGTATGAAATAACACTCTGTATGGGTCAAATACTATGAAGATTAATTGGAGCTGCTGTTTTTGTGAAACATTACTATCCCTTTAAGTGGAGTTGGTTAGCACCAGAGTTCCAACACTCTTGTTTCTATAAATATGGCCTATATAATGTTACGTAATCTTTAAAAATGAGACTGCAACTATATATGTCAAAATCTTTTAGAGAAAAAGGGGTGTCCAAATCATTGCAAAGGTTTAAACTGGCAAAGGAGGTAGAACAACAATGTACTCTGCGTGTGTGTATAGAGCATAGCCCTTTGAGTGCCAGAGGGGAATGCAACACACTTTAAATCACTGAAGATGCTCAGGATGTAGCCAACAAGAAACTAACCAATGATGATCTGCCAACTAATGACCTTGGCTAACTTTGACCTTCAGAAGCAATAGTGAGTGGTACTTGTTTACAATTAAATCCAGTAGCCATAGATTACTGTATGTTGTCAACACTGTTGTCATAAAAGTCATATAAAGCTACAATATGTGTTTGGCCCTAGTGAAGTTTATAGATGCCAAAAGAAAATGCAAATGGTTGATAAATGATTCAGGAGCAATGTTTGAATACGGATTAGCTCCGAAAGCCAAGAATAAACTGAAAGCTTTCTATTTATATTATGCTTATGCATAGTTATGGGAATGCAGACAGATTAAGTGTTAAACTCTTATTTTCACTTAACGCTAAATAAAAAAAACCTTAAATTCATACGCAATTAGGCAGGCATGATGAAATTTCTTTGATGGACTAATAGGCTCTGTTTGATCTAAAAATGGATTTTCTTTTATGTTCTTTGATTGATAAATAGACAGTTCACACACGATCTTTATTATCAAGAGGGGTTTTAGAAACACACATTCATTAGGCATGCAGTGATCTGATCTGCATCATGATTCATATAAGTGTAATGAGAAATATTGAAAATGTATTAGTATACAAACAATATCACATAGACGTTTTACAAAACACTAATCATAGTGGCTTAAAAACATAATTGGGCAAAACTTTATAGTATTGCCTCAAAAAGATATACAGAGCACATAGGTATTCATTTAATGTTTGGGATATTATGTTTTCACCGGTGCTAGTGTGTGCATAAGTATATCAGTGAAGAATATGGCTGGTTTACAGAGAGATAACCCTATTTCTTTTGTGGCGTCTGACATTCCTGAATTTAACATTTTGGTTGGTATGGAAGTCTTCAGTGTATTTCGGTGTAATATGTCTAAGCCAGGAATGGCCAGCTTTGGTTCTCAATAGCCACCAATATTGCAAGTTTATGATATCTCTGCCAATCACTAATTGATCCACCTGTTCTCAAGTAGCGATATAGTTAAAATATTCACTGTTGGTTGCTTTTTTTGGGAGCACTGGTCTAAGAAGTTAAGTCCCCTTTTGCCTGAACCCAAGCAGTATTTAAATCTGTTATCTAGTAAGCAAGACAAATACTGTAGCCCCATGTCATAGTCATATTGTTTTATATTGGTATGTGTAGTATACATGTAGAAGCTTTTGGTTGGTATGGAAGTCTTCAGTGCATTTCTGTGTGATATGTCTATGCCAGGAATAGCCAACTTTGGCCCTCGATAGCCAACAATATTGAAAGTTTATGTGATATATCTGCCAATCATTAATTGATTTATCTATGGTTGTTACTTTAATTGATCCACCTGTTCTCAAGTAGACATATATGTATGTATGTATGTATCTTTATTTATATAGCGCCATACATGTACACAGCGCTTTACAGAAGTTGAAATAATACAAAACAAAAATGACAGAACTGGGGTTAAGAGCATTAAGGTTAAGTACAATCATTACATTATTTGTGAGGGAAAGTGCAGCAAGGGAATCATACACTAGGAAAGGGACCCTGCCCCAAGGAGCTTACAATCTAGGCTGAATTCATATTGACAAACAGAGACACTAGGAGGAGTATTATAAGTGCAGGTACAAGGTGTGGTGAAAGAAGTGCAGAAGGATTCTGATGTGACTGTCAGTGTGCAGAAGGACATTGCTATTGAGATGCCTCCCTGAGCAGGTGGGTTTTGAGGAGTTGCTTGAAAGTGGTGATTGTGGATGATTGGCGAACGGTGATGGGGAGGGCATTCCAGAGTCGAGGAGCAGCCAGTGAGAAAGATTGTAGTCGAGAGATGGCTCGAGTTGTGTAGGGAGAGGACAGGAAGAACCCTTGAGAAGACCGTAGGGGACGGGAAGGGGTGTAGCGGGAGATAAGGGCAGAAATGTAAGTTAAAATATTCACTGTTGGTTGCTTTTTTGGGAGCGCTTATCTAAGAAGTTAAGTCCCTTTTTGCCTGAACTCAAGTAGTATTTGAATCTGTTGTCTAGTAAGCAAGACATATAGCCCCCTCTCATAGTCATGTTGTTTTATATGGGTATGTGTAGTATACCTATGGAAGCCTTAGGCAATTTCTTCCTCATAAAGTTAATAGTAAGCTACAGACATCAGGTTAAGTAACACAATGCATGAAAGTTCACTGTGTGATACATCTGCTCCAAGAAGCACTGTTATAAAAGTCTGTAGAAGTTTTTGATGTTGCTCATAAATCAGTTACTACTAAAACACTGCAGTATTGTATATCTGGGTCAAAAAAACAAATCAGGTTTTGGAACAATATTGTGTGTAGAATAATTTTCTGTCCAAAGCAGTTATTCCTTGCTATTTGAGAATTAAAGATTGTCTATAGCTTAAGAAATTAAAAATCCATAGCTAAATTGGCCATAAAATAACACATATTTGCTATTTTGATATGAAAGTGACATAGCACATATTTCATGACTAGAGGACCTGTGTGCTTAGCGAGCATTAACACCACATTACGCCTTACCTGGTATCTTCTTTATACCACTGGAATTCCGCTAGTGGGACAGCTGAGGCTGTGCAGCGCAGAATGCCTTTTTGCCCAAGTGAAGCGCCAGTGTTTCTAGTATCAGAGATATATGGAGGATCTATAAAATGGAAACAGAAGCACAATTTGATTGTTGACCTTAGTATTTACAGAAGGATCACAGAAGGTAGAGGACAGTGGATTATCTATTTGAATGTCAGTTGGGTATGCAATGCATTGCACACCCCTCTGTGGCTCCAGTGGGTTAACAGAGATACAGTATTCATCTAACTACATGCATAGAGATGTAGGGAATTAAAGTGTTGACTCTATACGTCCTGGGTACTAGCCTCTTAACTTCTATCACTATAGCAAAATGTGGTTTTAAAGCCTGAAAAATATCAATAGATTCAAAACTGAAACTCCTCATACACTTTATAGAGGACACACTCTTGAGGATGTGTGAATTAAAGGGATAGTAATGGTTCATAATAAAAGCAGCTCTAATTAATCATCATAGTATTGGGACTTTGGAGAGTGTTATTTCAATTCTGTCAGAGTTGTAGTTCAAGAGAAATTCAATGACAAAGTATCCCCCTCCCGCCCATTTTACTGGTGTAACACTGTTCAGCCAGATCAGAAGGGAGGTGCCCAGTTAGACTACAGAGGGGGACAATCTTCAATTAAGATAAAGGAAAAACCTGAAAAACTTGTCAAGGGGGGCAGTGCTTTCATTGTTCTCATAGGGAGAAGATTGTCCCGTTCTGTTATCTGTCTGGTCTTACAACCAGATTCCACATCTGAGGGGAGGTGGCTTACACTAGGTAAAAGGGATGGGAGGGGAACTTAGCTTGTGAATATCTCTCAAACCATAAAGGTTTGAGAGATAAGACATATCATTCTTCATGTTTTTTTAATGCCAACAAAATAAAATAAAGATAAAACGAAGTATTACTATCCCTTTAACACTACCAGGCAGAGACTGGCCATTACAGTGCCACCAACCTAGCCAACTCATTTCACAAAGAAGTGCTGAAAATATGATGTTATCAAAAATAAACTTGTTGTCCAAGTCTTTATAGAAGAAATACAATGCGCTTAACTGGTGTCCATGACACACCAAAGTGCCACAGAACTACTTATCAAGCAATTTTAAGAAAATAAATATATATTTACCTTTCCATACAGACATAGCAATTATTGTCTTATGAAAAGAGGAGCACACAATACAATGGACTCCTGCTTAGGTGCACACAATGCACACATGTAGATGCACAATGATATGATTCATTTTTTAGAGATTCTTTACATTCTGTGACATGCAGAATGCAAAGAACTATGAAAAAAGTTGGTACATTAGAAACTCTAAAACTCAATGTACATGTAACTGACAAACAAAATGGTAATATGTGATTATGTATATATGCAATGCTAGACAGTGAATAATCATCAATGACCCTCCATCCTTTGGCTAAGCTGTGACTGGTGGAAATCATCCAAGCATAGCCTTGGAGTAACATCACTGCTCTTCTTTAATTTGTACAAGTCATAGGGAACCATGAAAAGTTTAGTGAGGCTACTGAATGTCTAAGGTTGACCCATGTCTAGTTTGCTGGTTTCTGTTTGTGTTTCACTAGTCCTGAAACGTGGACAGAAGGACTTACCTGATATACTTTCTTTCATACAACAGGCATGTATATCTATATAATGATTTTGCTGTATTTTGCAATTGAACGTGAACATTTCACAACCTTGAGAATGTTTACATAGACCTTTAAAATAATTGGCAGGGCTCTCTCTATGGCTAGAGCCAGCCTTTCCCATGATTCCAAAGGATCATGTAAATATTTACAGTATATTAAAATGTCCTTGTTCACATATACACTACAGCAGATATAAACCCGTTAAGGCTAGGTTATGTGCCAGCACCGTCACCGGAATCCATCCGTTGTAACCCATTTTCAAATCTTTGTGTAACTGAATAAATGATTTAGAGCAAGACCAAAGTATTTTACTTACACAGATTGATATAAAACACATATACTGAAGTGTAAACAAACATTAATTTGTGTTTTTCATTGTGGTGGAGAAATGTGATACACTAATATACCCACCACAAATTGTGTTCTCCTAAAAGAGGAAGACTTGGGTAGGTATGAGGGACATAGGGGTTTTCATCTCAGAGGGACAGTACCCCCCACTAAAAATGGACACTTGGGAACTATAAACCAATGTCCCTGTTAAAATGAACCAACTGAGTCCAAATTATTACAGAAAACCTAAAAATGGTCTGTTTTCCCCATTGTTTTTCCATTTATATTATTATTACATAATTAAATGGTGGGTTACGCATATAAATGTAGTTTCAAAAGAAAGCCCTATTTATGCTTAACCCCTTAGTGACAGCACGCGGCTGTCACCTTAAAGCCCGTCATACAAAAAAAAAAATTGCCAAATGATTCCGGAGTCCCCTAACGGCGTGAAGCCGCACGGAGACCCGGACTTCCGGTACTACTTCCAGGACTTACCAGGTACGTCCTCTGTCACTAAGTGACAGTTTTTGCGGGACGTACCTGGTAAGTCCATTGTCGGGAAGGTGTTAAGAAATGGTATATAATTTGTGTGAGTATACTAAATGAATTAAAGGTAAAATTTGGTTGAATAAAAGCATATTAATAAGACCAAAATTGCTCATCCTCTAATGTAAAAAATGCCTAATCACTACGGGGTAAATGGAAACAAAACAAAAAAAAACAACAACAATAAAACAGTAAATAGGTATCTACCTGACTTCTTTGTTGGTTACACCTACCTAGGTAAGTTATTCTGTTAATAGCTGCTTGTACCAAACATTAAGAATGTTTACTTTTCCCTATGGCCACCCGCTTAGGCTTGAGGAAAGGACAATAAAGGTATGGAATTCACTGCCTGAGGAGATGGTGCTATTGAATACATTAGATTCCTTTAAAAAAGGCCTGGATACTTCTTTGAAAGAGCATAACATAGAGGGCTATGTACGTTAGTATTGGGATTAGTATTTAGTTAGGGCTTGTTGATCCAAGGAGAAATCTGATTGCCATTTGGAATCAAGAAGGAATTTTTTCCTCCCATTCAAGGCAGAATCTGAAATTGCTGTATTGTGTGTGTGTGGGTGGGGGTTTGCCTTCTTTTGGATCAACGATGGTAAACAGAAATAGGAAAATGGTTGAACTAGATGGACGCAAGTCTTTTTTTCAACCTAAATTACCATGTTACATATAGTTTGACCCAGAATCGCCTTACTTAGCTTTTTGCATATGGCCCTTTGTATATTCCTAATAAAGTTTCCAGAGAAAACAATCACTCTAGTGCTGTATGTATGTATAAAATTAAATTGGAGAGGTTCTGATGCAAACCAACTCCACTATAGGGGATATATGCGCATCAGAGACTTCCCTGGTATTTAAGGGATTAAACCACTCATTTACATTCATGAAAAATGTATTTGTCTGGTGCAGTTGGTGAAGCACTTTGTACCTTAACCCTTTGAGTGCCAGAGTGGTATCCAATTCATTACATCGCAATAGATTTATAAACAATAGTGGCGCATGAATGGGATTGCATCCAAGACTATTGACCCTGCAAGCTGCTAATGATAAAGCTCTCACACTCCAACAACCAAAACAGAAGTAAAGACACTTTAAACAAATCGACCGCTACACAGGGACTATAGAGAGCATACTACTGTCTTGATGTGATCAAATATAATGCTCACTTGAAGACAATCAATAACTTATCATCCAAAAAAAGGAAAAAAGAATTATGTCTCCAGATGTAGCTTATACAAGGATATAAATATAGTATGAGATGAAACCACACTATAACTACTCTGATAACAAGTGATATTATTGTATCAATACTCGTAACACATACAAAGAATTCAATGCAATCGGGAATACTCAGTTACTATTTTTGTGGAGAATAATATATATTATTGCAGAAACAGTTCTCCTCAACATATACGTATATCAATATTTTAATAAAAACACATCACAATATGTAATCCAATTGCAAAAGGAAAGTAAAAAAAAATAATAAAATCGGATAAGACTATTTCAAATAAAATAACAAAACAATAAAAAACATATAACGAGTAATGTATACTGCAGAAAATTCTCCCTGACCTTGTAAACCCCTATTAGGGCTTTGAGAGTCCAGAGAGTACAATGAGTTGGATACATTTCTAGCATGAAAATGACCAGAGTTTGAGTCTGTTTGTTGGAGAAATCAAGTGAATTATGCTAGATGTATATATACCTATAGTAACATAGTGGACAAGGATGAAAATAGACACCCTGAGATCTAGAGGAAGGCAACCCCCGCCCCCTACTGAGGCCATTTCCAATTTAGCCCCAGCTGGGTAATTAAATTCCTCCCTGACTCCAAATGGCAATCAGATTGTTCCCTGGATTAACAACCTATCTGCACTAAAGCCATGTATCATATTTATGAATATTGTTCTGTGCTAGATAGGTATGCATTGCTTTTTTTTTAAAGCAGTTACAGTATCTGCAAGTACAACATCCTGAGGCAAAAAAAATGCTTAGCTTTACTATCCATACTGTAAAAAATCCCTGCCTTTGCTTTAGTTCAAAACACCTTTCCTCTAGTCTTAAAGTGATAGTAATGTTTCATAATAAAAGCAGCTCTAATTAGTCTCCCTAGTATTTGGGCCATGGAGAGTGTTATTTCAGTTCTGTCCGAGTTGTAGTTTAGGAGTATTTAAATGATAAAGTATCCCCCTCCCGCCCCTTTTACCTAGTGTAACACTGCTCAGCCAGATCAGAAGGGAGGTGCCCAGGGAGATTGCAGACAGGGACAATCTTCAATTAAGATAAGGGATAAACCTGAAAAACTTGTCAAGGGGGGGCAGGGCTTTCATTGTTCTGTTAGGAAGAAGAGTGTCCCCTTCTGTTATCTGTCTGGTCTATGGACTGCATTCCACATCTGAGAAGAGATGGCTTACACTAGGTAAAAGGGGTGGGAGAGGGAAACATTGCTTGTGACTATCTCTTAAACCATAAAGGTTTGAGAGATAAAACTTATATTGTTCTTCATGTTTTTTTAATGCCTACAAAATAAAATAAAGATAGAATGAAGTATTACTATCCCTTTAATGGATGACCTCTTGTTCTTGGCTCAACTGTTTACCTAAATAATTTATTGTATAGTTATTTCTATTGATCTTGAATGTATTTTTAAATAGTAATCATATCACCCATTAAATGTCTTTTCTCTAATGTAAACAAAACCAGTTTGGCAAGTTCATCTTCATAACTCTGATCCTCCAATCCCTTTATTTTTATTTTTGTTGCATGTCTCTGCACTTTTTCCAGTTCAATAATGTATTTTTAAGAACTGGTGCCCAAAACTGTGCTCCATATTCTAGAAGAGACCTAACCAAAGATTTTTATGTGGAATGATATTGCATCCCGTGCATCCCATGCTCTTTTTATGCAGGCTAGTACCCTATTTGCTCTTGCAGCAGCTAAGTGACTCTGCACACTGCCGTGAAGTCTACCATCTATCAATATTCCTAAATCTTTCTCTAATGAGGATCCCCAAGTTGTTTCCCATTTAGAGTATATTTAGCATGTTTGTTTCTATGACCCAAATGCATAACTTTACATTTATTATCTACATTAAATGTCATCTGCCACTTTTCTGCCCATTCACTCAGTTTATCTAAATCCTTCTGCAGAAAAAAACATCAAGCCCTGTATGTATTTCTTTACATAGCTTAGTGTCAGCAGCAAAGATTGAGATGCTACTTACTTCTACACTACATACATACATACATACATACATTTATTTCAGGGTATATGCTTCTGAGTAATACAAAGTAACTCCCAGTGTTAACAGATGTTATGTTTCAGCTCCAACTTGCATTTTTTGGGTGCAGCACTTCCACAGCCTGGAATTTTACAGTGAGGCTGTTCCATTCTATGGAAGTTTCTGGTCAACTAATCATAACTGTCCATAGAATTCTGTAGCAACAACACTCCCACAACATTTTAGGACATGGAAAAGCTGCACGCAAAAAATTCAAGTTTGAGCTACAATCACTTTGAAACCCTGAAATATATTGAGCATTAAGCATGACCATCCTTTTTTACCAACCTGTCACCCTAAGACAAATTTACAGAGCATCAAAATCTGCCTGTATGTGGCTCTAGTAATTTTCAGTAGAAGAAATTGCTTTCGAGAAATTAATATTTATGCTTCGATGATACAGTGTGGCACTTTATGGTAATTACCTGCACAGTATGCTAAATAGTTCTGTCTGAGGACATACCTACCACTTACTGAACTATTAGTTCTGCCTCCAATGGATGTATTCAGCCTAGATTCATTCATGACACAGTGGAGAGAATGTAGGGATTTACCAGTACAGACCCGCAGCTCACTAACATCAGGGGCTGCACTTAAGGGTATGCACTACAGGGCGTGGTTGCTGTAGTGCATTCTTGTGGACACCAATGCTGAAATTTAATGTCAGCACATGGAAATGGTGTACACATATGTCACTTCAGTCTGTGCCTTGCTTAGCTCATTGAGCTAAGAAATGAGTGCCCTAAAATGCCCACTGATTACCCCACTGTCTTCACGGTAGCACAAGAAGAGGAAAACTGGAGTACATGGTTTAGTAAATTTACATTATACAGATGCAGGGATTCAGAATTGATTCCTGTTCTTGAAACAGATTTAGTATTAAAGGAGCAGTAAACTTTTTTTTATGAAAACACGTATTTTATAGAGCATTTCCTGCTGAATAAAACAAGGGTACTCCCATCACTGTCAGGTGTTTTATTCAAAATTTATAGCAGTTTAAATAATCAGGAAGTGTTTTTACTGTGTTTACTTCCTGATAGTTGTAACTGACAGGACGTGACAGGCAGTTTCTATCACATTCTATGGAGAACTGTATGTCTCTGACTTTTCTGACTTTCCTCTCCATTAGAATCTAACAGGAAATCTAATTAGAATTTGACCACTAGAGGGCACTGCTAATGTAAACAAACATGGGTTTAAACTGTAATAATGCTGGAAATATAAATCTCTCAGCAGTGGGAGTACCCTTATTTTACTCAATAGGAAAATCCATACAATATATATTTTTTCATTAAAAAAAGTTTACTGCTCCTTTAAACAGATTTTGTACGTTGACCCCCAGTGTGTGATAATATTCATCTAGCACAGAAGCGAATAAGCATAAACTGCCACCCCCATGCCACCAAGGAATAAAGAGGAATTTCTCAAAACCTATTTATGTTATAAACAAGTGGCTAGCACAATATACAGGCAGTTTTACTTTTCTTTAACATTAACTAATCTTCTTTTAATGGCAAAGCACCACAGTTCACTGAATTCTGGCTTCCTGATTGTTAGCTGTCACAATATTCAGTGATGGAAATTTAGGGGAATAAAAGTATAATTTTGCTTTATACTACACATTCAACACAAAGGCACATTTGCATCATCTAGACTGTGGAACAAAACTGTTTCAGATATCTACAGTGTGATGTACAGGGATCAGTTATGTCACAGTTGATAATGGCTGTGATAAGCATTTTTTTATATATCCTTCAATCCTTTCTTTCCTAACTGTTTTATTCAGCAGCTGGCAAGGTACCAACAGCATTGTATGAAAAGCAGCAGTTTAGCGGGTTCAGCTTCTGATGTGAAGTGACAGAATGAGTCACTTTGCATCAATATATCAATTGGAATTGCTGCTTCTTTTCAATGGAGTATGTTACTGTTGCTATGTAAACATACAACAGTAGTAAATTACAATTTATATAAACATGGAAATGTGCCTAAGAATACTAAAACAGGACCCTATATGCAGGGACATTTCTTTTCAACAGGAGGGGATCTCCTGACTCAACCAGTGACCCCCTATCATATATGTTGGGTTTATGGGACTGCAATCTATCAAGGTCTTGAATACTGTGAAATCCGATAATACAATGCACAGCCCTCAAGAAAACTCATTTATTTTCAATGTGGTAGTCTAGTGGCATTTATATTTACAAGTTTCAGATATTTAGAGAAATGAATGGTGATCTACCAAGCAGGAAAGGGGTTCATTATCTCCCTTTCTTCTTCCCCCTTAATTTGGATGGCAAGGGTGGCAAGAATTATCAGCTCTAATTATAGATGTAGACCCAACTACCCCCACCACTTCCCAGTGAAGTGAAGACGTCAATTATGTAAAAGCATGAGGATCATGAAATCAAACCCCGCTGCTCCTCAACAGAGCTGTGTGGTTGAGATATTTAAATGATAATATGGATTGTCTTGACCTGATGAAGGGTTATATTTTCCAAGGAAGCCTCTAAGGATCCTACCCCATCTACTCCACATATATTAAATAGGGTGTGTAGGAATATATGATTAATAATGGATGACCTGCCCCGTAATCCATATAAGAACTTATATTTTCAATAGGTATCTAAGAGTCAAGTAATTAAATAAAAAGTGATCTTCATAGCAGAGGCAAGTAAGCAAATACTGTCACTGGTTAATAGAGTCAACTAACTTACATCTGCACTACTGTTTGGTTTGGTAACAGATGGAACAAGGGCTGGATTCTATTGCAGGTGATAAATGTTACCTGCTGTTTCATCAAAGAAATGTTCTATTGAAGTCTATGGGGAAACCTGGAGATAAAAGCACAGATAACATTAGCAATGCAATAGAATCCAGCCCCAAGTTACCCCTCAAAGATTAGATGGATGTGCAACACATTCTTTCACAATGATTTGCACAACCTGCAGGTCTTTATAGGGCAACATTTCATTATTTTTTTAAGAGCTTTGTTGGTTGCTTTGGACTTATAGACTAGGGAAGGGCACAACTGTTTGTGTCAAAAAAAATGTTAAAAATAATACTTCCTGCCTTCAACTGGAATTCCAGCAGAATGTGCAGTTTTTCTGCATTTCCCCCTCATTTTTCATTCCATAAGTCCATGATAACAATGTATATCCCCACATGGAATTTCCCCCCTGAATTCCTACTGTGCTAAAGTGTAAAAGGGAGTGTTGGTTTACTGCATGTTGTCAGCCTGTGCTTGAGAGAGAAAGCAGATGAATTGTTGATGCTAGCTATTGTAGGTAGACAGGTTATGTAAGAGAGCTGGAGTTGCTTGTTGGGAGCATTGATGGTATCCATTACCAGTTCTTCTCTTGGTGTGCGTGTTAAAAATGACATTAAAAAAATCAACATCTAGCCCCTGTAGACATTGTAATAGTATTAATAGTAGTAATACTTTGTGAACCCTTCAGCCTATGAAATATACAATATTGAGAAGCTTCACTCACAATCCAAAAGCTAAGCATGGTGCCGCCTCTTGTCCCTGTAAAAAGCATGTGAGCAGGGGGGAAGCAGGATCACATCTAGGCCCATCCTCATTGAGATCCCACCTGAAGTACAACTACAGATCTGATAGGGAGATACACCAAAAGCATACCAGAATTGTAACAACTATAAGCAATAGAAACATTCCTAAAAGTGCACATCACAGGTATTGCAGATGTATCAGAAACTGGGACAACATTCTTTCCTCAGTAACAATAACAACCATGTATCTTACTGCTGTTGTGCAAATGCAAAGTATTTGCAAGTAACATGAGTCTTAAAGTGCTAACATTCTCCTCCACCATCACCTTCACCACTACTAGTCATGCTGTTAAAACAATTAAGTTACACATTTGCTCTTCTGTGTGCTTCCAAACCACAATTTCTGAGTTCTTAGAAAGAAGTAAAAATGGAATAATGGAAAAATGCACTTGTGGAATGACAACCTTGCCAAAATGTTAGCAGTTTATATGCTGGCATATTTTTTGTTGAAAAAGAGGTTTTAAAGAAGTGTTGTTCAATTAAATGTTTCACCCAGAAGGCATAGCCCTACTTGCAGTTGGAGTTTGCACAAAGAGGTGGTGTGTGTCATAGGGAAAGGGTTGACAAATTTTGATGATTATGTGAAACTGTCCAACAAGATAGAAATTAGGTACCCTTTCTGTCACTGTGCCCCTTCTCAGATTACTGCCTAATTCTGCTAATAATTTTTCAAGGCTTATGTTGCTGTAGGCCTCAGCCTGCTAACAATTTTATCATGTCTTATGCTACCTTATGATCCAGTGTGGTAATCGTTTTTCAAGGCTTATATTACCATAGGCCTCAGACTGCTAGAAGAAGTTTCAAGATTTATGTTGCTAAAGGGCTCAGTCTACTAACAACTCTTACTTTCAATTGTAGATTTTTCACCTTCATCACTAAGCAGTAGTGGTACTGCAGCTGGAATTCTTGCTGCCATAGAAAGCATAAGTGGACATTGTCACAGTTCCTACAGGAATTTCATTAGCAGTAGAGAAAAGGCAAAAATTGTATGTATTTTCTATGCATGCAAATTTCTACTGAAAAAAAAATGTGTGTTTTTCCATGGAAAATTCCTATGGAAAAAAAAGGAATTTTCACCATTTTTTAACATAGAAGTGCATTTTGATGCTCATCCTCTTGCACTTAAAGGGCTATGAGGTAGTCCCCTCATTCCTTAGGAAAAAAGCATGGGTAGAACAGTTTCTAATTGGAACAAAACAGAAATGTGCACAGTAGCAACACACTGTTCCTGTAAACTCTATATAACTTGGTGATAAGGTTCAAATTTCTATTTTGTTTCCAATGTGAGCATAGAGGAATGATATATTTTCTTTTTTGCACGTAGCTAATACTTTATGTGCCTGTATATATTAATTATACTTTGCTTTCCTCGACAGCCCAGCCTGCATTGCTTTGCCCAGAATCCTTGTCTTCACTGGCCATAAGTGTCCACCTGCTTATGCCTAACGTTTCTCGTATTACCCTCCAGCAGTGCACTTTCAGCATAGCTTGATGGGACTCTTAGTTCTCCACCACAAGGCTCAGTCTATCAGGTGGCTGGAAAGCCACTCCCATCATTCTCATCTGCCCTGTAGGAGTAATATTGGTGGATTTTGCCAGTTAGAATGATGTGTATTGTGTTAGAGAACCAGGCAGCTGTGGACTGACCGGACACTCGAAGGCCTGACGCCCCCACTTATAATTTTATATGTAATGTCCACCTGCCAGCATTTTAGTGGCCAGATCCACTCAGTGAAGACACATGTAGCCACTGCCATGACACCCTCATATAAGCCCAATAGGCGCATACAACAAATTAATACGTCTTGCTGCCAGACTTACTCTGTCTGGCAGGAAGAGCTTCTTAGCAAGTACAAAGTACTCTTCCCTCTGCTCTGCGCATGCCTACTAATGCTCATTGATGTCATCATTGCCCGCAGGGGCGCTTGATGATGGGGGAGTCAGGGGACTCAGGGAGTCAGAGACAGCTCTGGGGACATCATATGGGGCCTGTAGCCCGCCAAGGAGGACGCATGTAGCATCACTAACTCAAGAAGGAGCAGGACTGGAGGACTCACTCACCTAGGTCCCAACTAGAAATCTGCAGCGCAGTAGTGACACTGACAGAAGACCCAAGCAGCGCACACAGGCAGGACAGGTGAGCCAGCAATTTGGCTACTGGTTTAACTAATGCATCATTTCCTTATAACATAGGTATTAAGTCATACTTTACAAGGACATTAGAACCAATAGCCAATTTGCTCACTGTGGTATACTTCACCAATGGGCTATCATTGTTTTTGCTTTTTTGGTGGTACATTAGTCTCAGGTTAAAACAGATGTCTCACAGTCATAGACAGTGTGGAACAAGGCACAAATGGGGGAGCCTTATCTGATCCAGAGGTATCAATAGTAAATAAGGCTGGTGCCCTCTAACAGTCAGAATGTGATTTGTGTGTGTGTTTTTGAGAGTATCAATCTGTATTAGTGAATGCAAACAGGGGAAGCTTTTGGTGGGTGGGGTTAAAGGTGGGGATATGGATGGGGCTAGGCGTAGAAACTGGTTGTGAGTAACTTTTCAGGTCTGGCTGGTAGCTCAGGACTTGAAATTTTGAACCCTGTTTTAGGATATTTCCTCTCTGTGTAAGTCACTAGTGACCTAAAAGACTTCACCATGGGTAGGATACCATTTCTGTAGAGCCTGCTAAATTCTATAGCAGGTTTGTTTGTAGTCGAGCATCTCTGACCATTACGTTTGTGAAATTCTGGTGATAAGGCACTATAGGTGCCCTCCTGTGTTTTTGTATCCCTGCTGCCATGTTCCTTGTTTGAGGAGAGCTTAATATGTAAGCTGTAAAATTTGTACTTCCAAAAAACCTCTCTTACATATATACACAGTTTTCCCTACATCAGAACCTTAGATCACTTACAGTTGACTGTGACTCGAACCCTTCGGACATCAGGAGATGATACATCATTAGCTGCACTGCATTCATATTGTCCCGACTGCTCTCTGGTGATCCCAGTGATCTGTAGATATTCATCATCACTTACAAATCGGTGTGCTGAAAAGGAAGAGAGCACTTGTGATACATGATAAATTATTATTCACAGCAGTTCCATAAATACATGTAGCAGTCGTATGTTAATTTAGTGTTAATGAGAAAACTAATATTATTGCAGTCTCTTTGCTCCCAATCAACCTTCTATCATCAGATGCACTACAATGTGCATAAATTGACAACACACAGAATACAGCAGAGAAAGTCTGCCAATGTGTGAAGAACAAACACAGATCCACAACATAACTAGCATTAATATGTTAAAAAGAAACATGCAATAAGTCTGGGGCAAAACAAATGCTTTGTATGTAAGAAATGAAAAGTCCCAATCATTTAAATTGGGCTGTTAAACCCTTGAATGCAAAGCAATATTTTGGAGACCTCTCTAGTATTCAAGGGGTTGAATGCCTTATTTATATCAATGGGAAATTTGGGAAATTGTTTAGTCCCCTGGTTTACCTTAGCACTATTACACTTTTTTATACAAGTGGTTGAGGGAAGGCCCGCTTAGCATATTAACCCTTTGATTGCCAGAGAAGTATCCATGAATTGCTATGCAATGTGTTGGATACCTTTCAGGTGCTCACAGAGTTAAGGAGCAGTATCTTCTAGGACAGGTCTGTCCAATTTCAGTCCTCAGGGGCCACCAACAGGCCAGGATTTAGGGATTTCCCTTATAAAGCGCAGGTGAGTCAGTCACCATGATTAACTCACCTGTGCTTAATCAGGGAAATACCTAAATCCTGGCCTGTTGGTGGCCCGTGAGGACTAGACTTGGACAGCCCTGTCTTAGGAAAAAATGAGGAAATACAGTGGCATACTACGGTAAGAACTTGAACCATACCCATGTGGGTTGTACATTAAGTCGTGATAAAGAGGTGATAATGTGGCGATGACTTCTCCAGTGATATCACTTCTCCAAATTTCTATATTATTCTATAGAGCCTTTGCACTAAGATCTCTCAAACTTGAATTAACATAGTGCAGAGGGTCCATAGAATAACATAGGAACCGGAGAAGTGATGTCACTGGAGAAGTCATCCCTCATTATCACCTCTTTATCATGTGTTCTATTTTGTCTTCTGTGGGGAGATGCACAAAGGGATGGTAAAGAGGTAATAAAGAGGAGATGATGTCTCCAGTAATAACACTTCTCCAGTTCCTATGTTATTCTATAGAGCCCATGCACTATGATGTCTCCAACTTGAGAGATCTTAGTGCATCGATTTCATAGAATAACATAGGAACTGGAAAAGTGACATCACTGGAGAAGTTAGCTCCACTTTATTACCTCTTTACCACATCATAGTGCTGGTCTGTTATCGAATATAAATAATGAACAGTTTAGCTGTTAGAAAATCCTAAAATCCTAATGTTTCCTATGAATTTTGTCTGTGCCTTTGTCCAAGAGATCACATATTCAGTCAGTCTTGAATGCCATGTCCATGGAGGCAAATAAGACAGTTGCTAGCAGGACCATAGGACACAAACTCAAATCACTGCACATGGTAACCTTTAACCCTTAAAGAATCAGATGAGGGTGTAATATATTGCTTCACAATGCACTGCATTCCCCTCAGGTCCTTAAATGTTAAAAAAGCTTATGCAATCTCCGTGCTTAAAGGGGATGTATCACCCCTACATAAGTTAGCCAGAATAGTTAAGTTATATATCAAATATGAGTAAAAGTTTATTAATTTTTTTAAGGCTCCTGTTGGTGTAAATTGAAGTTATGAACTCTACCCTGCACCTACTTCCACATGCTCTGTAACCGCAGTCATTCACTCTGCCTCTGCTCCCCTTCTACTATCCAGCTTCCTCTGATGACGGAGGCTTTCTGCCTGTAAGCTGGAGCAGTCTCATTGGCTAGATATAGTTCTCTGCCAGTGAGACCAGTCCATCTTACAGGAAGAAAGCCTCCGTCATCAGAGGAGGCTGGATAGAGGGAGGGGGGCAGAGGCAGAGTGATGGACTGCGGTTACCGAGCAGGTAACCACAGTCTATGTGGAAGTAAGTTCTGGGTAGAGTTTATAACTTCAATTTACACCAACAGGAGCCTTAAAAAAAATCAATAAACTTTTCCTCATATTTGAGGTGCAGGGTAGAGTTTTACTAAAACTTTTATCTTGAAATCACATGTCCTTAGCAGAGTGGACAAAGGCCATAGTGACAGCAGTATTTGGTTTCTTGGGTGATGATTTTAAATTGCTGACATAGGTGTCAAGATGCTTGGTTGCAGTTGTTGAAGCTTAATATGAATGCAGTTCTTTCACAGTTTTTCCATGTGCACATTGCAGTTGCTGATGAAAGGCAAAGTTCCTTTCTGCAATCAATGGAAACACCACAGTAACCATGGCTGCAATCAGTTTTTGGACTACGACTTTACTAACATATTCCTTCACTGATCCAACTCCTTTCACCCTCCCCCTGCCTCAGTACTTTTGCTCGACATTATTAAACTATAATGTGTATTTTTACAGTAAAGTACACACTAGAGCTGATTGTATGTGATATAATGGCCCTTACAAAACACTCTACCTCTTTTAGTCTCAGTCTTCCTCAGTGCACAGCTCACACCAGGGTCCCTGACTCTATCACATTGTTACATAGTAAATTAGGTTTGTAAAGAGAAGCAAGTCCATCAAGTTCAACCTTCCACCTATCAGTCAAACTATTTTTTAACTTATAACTCTTTTTTCCTTCTTACTTTAACTGTACCTACCCCTATCACTGTAAATACAACAAACAAACACTGCGTCTTCCCCCAGACTCCTATAACACAGACAAAACAGCCAGCTGGAAGGAACTTGGCTATCTGTGTTTTCTCAATTAGTCACACAAAATGTATTTGGGCTAAATCTCCTTTGCTCCCTTCACATACACCTCCAGACTCCACCAACACAGAAGGAGAAGCCAGATTAGGAAGGAACTTGGATCACAGCTGCCTCTGTCTACTTGGTCACAAAAATGTAGGGCTATTTGTGGTAAACCTCCTTTGCTCCCTTCTAACCTTCCTAGACTTCCCTAGTACAGAGATAAAAGCCAGATAAGGATGACACTTGGATTACAGCTGCTTGTCTCTTACTAGTCAGTCACCCAAAATTTGGGGGTATTTAGGGTAAATCTCCTTTGCTTCCTACTCAATCCCCCTGACTCCCCTAACACAGAGATAACAGCCAGATCAGGAAGGAACTTGGATCACAGCTACTTGTTTCAGTCAACCAAGATTTTGGGGGTATTTTGGTAAATCTCCTTTCTTCCTTCACACACTTCCCTAAAGAGAACACACTTGCTAAACTACACTCCAATTTTATTTTATTTACATATCCTGAGTAGCTCGAAATTTCCCACTCGGCTGGAAGTGCCATTATTTCCCTGTTTCACTTTTGAGGTGAAATGTTTTGCCAATCCCTAGTCACTAACTATGTTGTACAGGACTTTTGTTTCATTTTTAAAAGTATTAGTAAAACAAGGTTATTCTAGGTACTGCCAGTGCCTTTAGAGTTTATCGAAAAATTATAACAGTCACTTTTACTGTCTATGGAAACTATATCTTGAATAGAATAGAATAGCTATCTGGACACCTTGTGAAGTGTAAGTGATCTGACTGGACATCAGGTTGTGCTGTTTATATATATATATATATATATATATATATATATATATATATATATAAAAAGTTTGCTGGTCTGACACAGACAATGGTAAAATAGTAAGCAAGGATGCAGTGGCGTAACAATAAGGGTCGCCCGGCACCTGCAACGTGTGCAAACTGAGCTCCTTCGTCAGCTGTTTCTTAATGCAGAGCGCTAGGAGATGACATTAAATTCCCAGCGCTCTGCATTACTGAAGAGAACACCACACGGGAGCTACAGCAGTATAGAGGTCAGGACTCTCCTGCCACACCGCTGGACCACCAGGGAGGTAGGAAACGGGGAATATGGAGCTATTGGGGGCAATGTGGAGCTATTGGGAGGCAATTTGGAGCTATTGGGGGGGCCATTTGGAGCTATTGGGGGCAATGTGGAGATATTATGGGCAATGTGGAGATATTGGGGGACAATGTGGAGATATTGGAGACGATGTGGAGATGGCCAATGGGGGGGACCCATGGCAACTTTTGCACCAGGGCCTGGCAGCTTCTTGTTAGGCCTCTGTAAGGATGTTATACTTGTCAGGCCCATAGAAAGTACATGGGATAATCAGTACTCTCTTTGGTATCTGATAGATTATTGTTTAAGGGCAAACTAAGACAGGGGTTTTCCAGTACACTTTTTTCCTCTATCAGAGCACAGAGACAAAGTCTTAGCACCCTAAAATCAAGCATTTTTCCAACAATGGGGCAACCTGTACTTCATTCCAGCTAACCAGATTCGTAAACTGACCATTTTCTGGCTCAGGATGATGGAAACTGCAGTCCAACGACAGTTGTAAAGGAGCTGGATTCTGCTCAACCTTGGTTTATGCTCCAGTGTTTGCAATAGCTTATTGATGCAGAAATACACAGAATATGTTATAGGTAATTTTATTCCATATTTATTTTATATTTCAGAGAACCTCTCTGTGCCCCTGCTGTAAGTATTGCTCTTCACATTTATGGCAGGTACGGGGCCTTCTGGGGCTATGGTAGGACAAGAACCAAAAGTACTGTTCTGCAAATATTTAATGAGAGATACTTAATACAGTGGAAGCTTTTAACCTTGATTCAGTAAAGCTTAGTGCCATATTATATCAGCCAGCAAAGGGGTATGGAATGTTGGTGAGTAAATGGATAGATGTTAGTGAATTGTTAACTGACTTGTCAACTTACAATGTGTGTGTGTGTGTGTGGGGAGGGTTATTCAGTGTTAACCATCTAAGTGCAAGGGATGTTAAAGGTATTGCTTTGACACCATTTCAACAGACACATTGTTAAAATAAAACTAGGTTAAATACAGTTTCTTAACCCATTAGTTGCTACTGTGGCCTCTAAGTAATTCCAGAATAATGCCCTAGAGACCTCTGTGACATTTGAAGGGTTAAAGATTAAATGTTATTATCAACATTCAATGTAGTACACAAAATTTGGGTTACATATTATTATTATTCAATGCAGTACATGAGAGACAGGTTACATAGTATGTATTTCAGTGATAAGGAAATTCAACCATGAAATAGAGTATGTCTGACTAATAATTGAATGACTGAGGACATCTTAGCGGAGAACATACCAGCCATTGAAATGTGTAGCCTACAGAAATGTGTACATATAGTACATCATATATTTAATGTGTTGAGGGATAAGTTGCTATGCACCAGAATTAAAGAGTTTGGTTACAAAATATGTCATGAGGAGGACCTAGGGGGTAGGAGAGAAGGCAAAAAAAGAAGGGGTTCTCGGGTATCAGGAGGGCGAAAGGATACCAGAAAGCGTCAGATCAGTCCCTCATAAAAAGTCCTATGTAGAAATAAGTCGGAAACATCAGGCGTCCGAATCTTTGAAGCAGAAGGAGGATGACTGGATAGAATGCAGTGCTGTGAGGGACCACCAAGACCATGAGCTGTCAAACTGAGGCAAAGAGACAGTTGAGACAGCATGGCATCTTTCCAAGGGACGCATCATTTCTACTTTAGAGATCCAGACTGTCAGTGGTGGGATTGTCAGGGTTTTCTAGTATAGTGGAATCAGTGACTTTGCAGTGTTAAGTAACAGTTTATTAACTGTTCTAGATCTTTTAGGACTGGCAACAGAGAGCTGATCAATATGGGAGAAAAGGTATGTCAAAGGGTCTCTGGGGACTGTCACCTTTTAGGTGCTTCGATCGTCTGCAATACGAGGTTCCAGTAGGGGACAATATGAGGGCATTCCCACCATACATCATGCCTTTTAATAAATGCCTTTTCATAACCCTTTACTGTCTTTACATCACATAAAATTCCACCAACATTGATCTGTATGGGTGAATTCAGCTACAGAGCTTTCTCTAGGACAAAGACATGTAAGACTGAAAGTGGCGGACCTGCACTGTGAATTTGCACTAAAAAAATAAATATTATGACTCATCAAAGACATCTCCAAAACATTGCTGGCATCCATGGAATCCAAGCAGTTAAAAGGTGTTGTTTAAAGGGATAGTAACATTTAATATGTCAAAAAATAAATATTGTAGGGCTTACCCTCCTACGTAAAACTCCCAATGCTGAGAGTTGTTTTGTTCAAAAGTTATTTCAGCTCAAACTTGACTTTTTAAATGCAATATCTAAATGGCCTGAAATGTTACAGTGTCACTGTTGTTACACCATCCTATGGAGAATTATGGTCAACTGACCAGAGTTGTACATGGGATGATGTATAGCTCCACAGTACAGTTTCAGGCCACTGAGATATTGCAGCCAAAAAAATTCAAGTTGAGGTGCAATACATTTTGAATAAAACTTTCTCAACAGTTTTGCTTAGGAAGATAAACTCTACAATATATATTTTTTTACAAATTGTCACTATACTTTTAATGTAACAATACCATAGAAAGGATGTACTAGTACAGTTTAGCGATAAGTGATTTCTTAGTGCTACCCCTGTCTGACACCAGTTTGACAAGCGTCTTCTTATGCTGACAATGGTTTTACTTGCTCCACTTAAGCCAAGGGGAGGGCAATGGGGAAGGGTTTGGTACTTTGGGTTGTGTTTTCATTAGGGCCTTGTTTTACATTACGTACAGGAAATTGGCATGCTATAGGAAAGGTGTTGGAGAATCTCTTCCATTAAAGTCTTAACCCTTTGAGTACCAGAGGGGTACACATCTCATTGCAAAAGCAATGCCTTACATAACCCTCTGGCTCTCAAAGGGTTAACAACACTGTAATGTGCATGCCGGTATGCACTGAAGCAATCGTACTAATACATACTTGGGAATACAGTTGCATTAGTTGGAGGATATGGTCAAAATAGCCATGCTGGAAAATCTGTGTATCTCCTCCATGTTTTGTCTGAGTAATCAAAGTCAACTGATAGCACTGTGGATTCTAGGGTGACCACATTTCATTTCTGCCATTCAGGGACACTGTGGAGAGAAGAGCATACCACAGAGTTCTAACCACTAGAAGGGAGAATTGCTTGTCTTTTGCTCTGAGAGAAAGCGATACCTGTGGTGAGGTAAAAGATAATGTGCATCACCCTCAAAGCCTTAAACTAACTTTACACTACAACAAAATTGCACTGAATCTCCTGTTTGATGCCAGGATCAATGCTTAGTTTTCTTTCTGGTGTTTAGAGCTCGGTCTGGAATCCATTTTGTTGTAGCCCAGCAGAGGCATCAATTTGTGTCACAGTAGCCAATGGGCAGTTCTCCTTCTAGTGGTTAGAACTCTTGTGTTCTGGAGTTTTCATTCTGGGACTTTGTATTGTCACAGAAGAGGGCTGCCCGAGACAAGGGACAAGCATTTAAAATCCAGGACTGTCCTGGGCATTTCAGGACACGTGGTCACCATAGTGGATTCACAATCACTGGTCAACATAGGGGAATGAAACATATTTTATGGATCTTTACCAATTGAGTCCAGGGGTTATGCAAAATATTTCTTTGCAATATGGCAAACCCTTCTGGCACTCTAAAGGTTAAGTTGGTAAGCACTGAACTGTTGTTTTAACCAAATGGATACTAGTGATATCATTGTAAAGTAAGGCACTGGAGGTCTCTAGCACTTAATGGGAAATCATAATGAAATCATATGATGTATATAACATTTTGTGTATCAGCATTAAACCAATTCAATTGAATAATTCATCAGCCTACAAATCAGGATTTTTTTTCTCTTCCCATTATATGGACCCCAAGAATATATTTTTTATCCACATTAATTCACTTCCTCCAATTATTTTACTATTTTTTGTCATTGTAGTTTAAAGGGATAGTAATGTTTCATAATAAAAGCAGCTCTAATTAATCATCATAGTATTTGGACTTTGGAGAGTGTTATTTCAATTCTGTCAGAGTTGTAGTTCCAGAGTAATTTAATGACAAAGTATCCCCCTCCTGCCCCTTTTACTGATGTAACTGCTCAGCCAGATCAGAAGGGAGGTGCCCAGGTAGACTGCAGAGATGGACAATCTTCAATTAAGATAAGGGAAAAACCTGAAAAACTTGTCAAGGGGGGCAGGGCTTTCATTGTTCTCATAGGAAGAAGATTGTCCCTTGCTGTTATCTGTCTGGTCTATGGACTGCATTCCACATCTAAGAAGAGATAGCTTACATTAGGTAAAAGGGGCGGGAGGGGGAAAATTTGCTTGTGAATATCTCTTAAACCATAAATCAGTCTTCATGTTTTTTAAGCTTACAAAATAAAATAAAGTTAAAACAAAGTATTACTATCCCTTTAAAGCTATCTGATGCAAGAGGCACTCGATTAAAGTTAGTTATGTGCAAATAAATCTGTTCTAACATCCAATATTATAATTCTCTAAAAAGTTTGTAACAATGCAGTCATGCGCAGTAGAGACTGACTGCACCACGGCTGATACATGTACCTTCAGGTGCACAGAGGGGACCCCGGTCTGAATTCGGAGTGCCCCGCTCCGTATCAGCTACGGCACAGGCAGTCTCTATTGTGCATGACTGCACTGCGACCAACTGGAACTGTGGCTCGTGTACGCGGGTTCATCAACTATTAATAACATAGTTGATGAGGCTGATAAAAGGCAGGTGTCCTTCAAGTCCAGCCCATGACAAATTACCCCGTTAATCCAGAGGAAGGGGAAAAAAAACAAAACAACTGAAGCCTTTTCCAATTAAAGGGATAGTAATACTTAAAATGTAAAAAAAAATATGTTGTAGGGTTTATCCCCCTGAGTAAAACAAGAGTACTCCCACTGCTGAAAGGTGTTTCATTCAAAAGTTATTAATTTTCAAAGTTGAATTTTTTAGGTGCAATATCACAGTGGCCTGAAATTGTACAGTGGTGCTGTTGCTACACGATCCTATGGACAGCTCTGGTCAATTGACCATAAATCTCCATAGGATGGTGTAGCAACAGCGCCACTGTACAATTTCAGGCCACTGTGATATTGCACCTAAAAAATTCAACTTTGAAAATTAATAACTTTTGAATGAAACACCTTTCAGCAGTGGGAGTACTCTTGTTTTACTCAGGGGGATAAACCCTACAACATATTTTTTTTTACATTTTAAGTATTACTATCCCTTTAAGCCTCAAGTGGGTAAAAAAAAATCCTTCCTGACTCCAAATAAGCAGTCAAATGGTTCCCTGGATCAACAATCTATCTACATCGATGCCAGCTGTCATAATTCTCAATATTATTCTGTACTTGCATTCATTACTTTTTGAAAGCAGTTATAGTATCTGCAAGCACAACATACCAGGTCAAATAATTCCATAGCTTTACCTGCCCTTACTGTAAAAAATCCTTGTCTTTGTTTTAGTTGAAAGCACCTTTCCTATAGTCTTAACGGATGACCTCTCATTCTTAGCTCAGCTCTTTGCATAAATAATTAATTGGATAGTTCTTTGTATTGACCTCGAACATATTTGTAAATGATAATCATATGACCCCTTAGACGTCTCTTCTCTAATGTAAATAAGCGCAGTTTGGTTAGTCTCTCTTTACAAGTTAGATCATCCAATCCCTTTATCAGTTTTGTTGCATTAAAATGCACTTTTTACAGTTGAATAACGTCTTTTTTTATTAAAATAATACAAGTACAGATATTATCACATACATGAGAATGAGACAGAGATGAAGCAAGTTGTAAACAGTATTCATACAGATATGAAATCAATGAAACACACAAATAGTGTATCTTGCGTATAAACTAATGATCTATTGATGATGCTCATCTAAGGAGCAGAGTATGGGGAGTTAAGGAAGGCTATTATACGATGCTGAGCTTGTTCACATCTGAGCCTAGCAAGGGATGGGTAAACGTGCTTAGAGGATACATTGGAGTTAGGAGGTTGGGAGGGAAGAGAAAAATAAATCTTTTTTAAGAGCTGGTGCCCAAAACTGTACTCCATATTCTACAGTGGATATAAAAAGTCTACACACCCCTGGTTATTGTGTTTTTTTATTTTTCCCCCTCAAAGATTTCAGTTTGTTTTGCAATTGAATTGTTCACATTATAGGTCACATTAAAGGTGGAAAAAGTTCTGACATGATTTATCTTTGTCTCATTCTTTAACATCACAAAAACCTGATATTTTAACAGGGGTGTGTAGACTTTTTATATCCACTGTAGATGAAGACTTAACAAGGATTTATATAGAGGTAGAATTATATTAGCATCCTGTTCATCTATGCCTCTTTTTATACAAGATAGTACCCTATTTGCTTTCGCAACAGCTGAATGACTGCAGATTTGATGGCAAATTCTTTATTCTGCAACATCTGAATTCTTAGAGCCTATATCAGGGGTAAGAAACATTTGGCTCTCCATCAGTTGAGAACTACAAGTTGGACCACCAAATTCTATGTATCTAAGTCCCATCATTCCCAACCAGCTGATGGGATTTGTAGTCCTCAACAGCTGAAGAACCAGTGTTTGCCTACCATTGATCTAGATTTTATCAATTAAATTCCAACAATGGTCTCGCAGACTGGCTCCCTCCTTATAGACCACCTTATACTACCATTCTGACTTGTAGATCTGCATCTGACCTCTCACACAACCTCCACTGTTTTTTCACCTACTATTCCTATAATCCCTTATCTGCTATGTAGGTTATGGTTCATATTCCCTGATACTGACAAAAGGGATTATCAAGTCCTGTTATTTTCTCTCTGTTCTCAACTGAATATTATATCTCTGTATTCAGATATGTATAGCTACTTTTGTATCTTATACTGTCTTTTGCTGTATGTTTATCTTTTGAATCAATAAAGATTATTTTAAACAAAAAAAATTCCAAGAACGGATAAATTAGTCAAAATAAATAACAAGATCTCTTAACCCCTTAATGCAAAATGAGTAACTCTTATGTGCTAGAATGGTTGGCAACTGCAATGTATTTCGTACCCTTATGGCGATCAAGGTGTTACACAAGTGGGAATGAGTTAAACCACATTCCTGCTAAATGCAAGATACACAGGAGCATTTTCTGTTTCAATCTCTTGCTCTGCTAAATTTACTAGCATAGAAGAGAGGGGTGTAACATTGGTGTGATGGTAAATCATTTCTTTGCTCTTATTCCTGAATTAATATGAATGCAAACAAGCTTTCAGGATCTGAAGACTTCAGAATAATACTGTACTGGAATAATATGGATATTTAGTTCTTGAAATGAATACAAAACATTGTGTAACCTCACTGATTTCAAAAACAGTTTATATATATCTTGTGTGGCACCCTTGCGAGGCTAATATACTACGAAGAATTATTCACGAGCAAATCAACTGTACCATAGCGGACATCTAAAAATTCCAAATATTCTCATTGATTTATATTTGACTTTTAACTCTCTGAATGCCAGACAAGTCTGTTTACCCCAGGAGTACTCCAGCCTCTGTATGCATGAGGTGTGAACTTATCCAGAAGGCTTCGATTTAAAACCCAGTCTGAATTTGTAAATGTTAAATGGCTTTGCATGGATTTGATCAAGCCAGTGAGGCTAATGGACTTTTAATCTATTGAATGTTAGAGAAGTCTCCAACACATTGTAAAGCAATCCGTTGGGTACTCTCTAGCATTCAATGGTTTAAAAATCCTACATTAATTGATGGAAATGCTGTCTCCTATGATGCAATTGACTTCCCATGGAATTTATGTTCTCATCCTATTTCTGGTTGCTCCATGTAACCTGCTACCTCTCCTAATACTTCCCCTTATAATATGGAAGCTGCTGAATTGTACTGAGATTGCAGGGCTGATTCTGAAGCCTCTGGCAAAATTGTAAAAGGATGCCCCAAATATAGCATTATATTTTTGGATCTCTATGTTTACTAGAGGCCATCCTTAGGCACTGTAATATTTTTAGGAAAAATAGCCCCTATGCTATGTAGAAAAGACTACACTCATCATATACACAGACACCCATGGAAATTAAAACCAGCACTTTATTGAATGGTTCTGAAACTGATTTCATGGACACTATGGGGGAGATGCACTAAGGTGTGATAACGAGGAGATAAAGTGGAGATGACTTCTTCAGTGATATCGCTTCTCCAAGTTCTATGTTATTGTATGCAGCCAACACACTAAGATTTCTCCAGTTTTTGAGGTTTTAGCGCATAGGTTCTATAGAATAACATAGGAACTGGAGAAGTTATCACCTCTTTATCACTCTTTAGTACAGTGTTTCTCAACTCCTGTCCTAAGGACCCACTAACAGGCCAGTTGACCTCCTTGTTAGAGCACAGGGGAGTTAATAAATGTGAATGAGCCTCTGATAACCACACCTGTACTCTAGCAGAGAAATCCCTAAGTCCTGGCCTGTTAGTGGGTCCTGAGGACAAGATTTGATGACCTCCTTGTTAGAGCACAGGTGAGTTAATCAGTGTGAATGAGCCTCTGATCACCACATCTGTACTCTAGCAGAGAAATCCCTAAGTCCTGGCCTGTTAGTGGGTCCTGAGGACAGGAGTTGAGAAACACTGCTTTAGTGTATAACCCCCTAGGTCTTGCACATTTCACTCAGTAAGTCCACATATTCCTCTATCATATTATTTACTTGTACACAATAGATAGTCTAACTCCACAGCAACCCTCTAACTGTAGCCATCTAGCTGCTGTTGAACTACAACTCACAGCATCCTCAGCAGGTTGTTATAATTCAACAATGGCTGTAGAATCTCAGTCTACATACCTTTGATAGTAACAAATAATTGCATAGTTTCCCCCCTGAGAAGTTGAAACAAACAGGAACCTAAGGTGATGTCCCCAACAAACATCAGTTACTCCAATACAATAATTTACCTTGTATGTGTGTCCTTTCCTGAAATCAGGTTCATGAAATGCAAATCAGCAAATCAGAATGTGTTTCATCTTGGTATCTTGGTGAGTAAAATCTGAGGTAAAGTGTAATGTCTAAACATCATACATTTTTCCAACATGAATTACATTGCAGGTGGTAAATGTTATCACACATTTTATTTCACAGATTCCTATTAAAGTCTGTAAGGAAATTTGTAGAAAAAACAGTGATACAGTTACCGGTGATTGAATACAGGTTGGTGTTGGAAGCTTATTCTCTTTATGAAATAATAATTCATTACTTCTTGCCTGAAAAGGGCTAAACTCTTCCACATATAGATGCAGTTTCCACATTTTAATAAGTAATGGCCATTATGCATTGCATACTTATTGCATGATTGAATTGCCTTAAAAAATAACACTTAGGTAGCAATCAGGTCGTTCCTGACCTGCCACTAGTCTTGACTAAGGACGAGCAAAATGATTCAGCAAGTTTGTTATTCCCACGCAGATGACATTTTGCAAGGCATGAAATCCATATTGTGAAATGGGGAGCATGTTTCCTCATTAACCAATCAGACAGTAGAAAAAGTGATCCTATATAGAAAAAGGTTTGCTTAACTTTAGA
The DNA here is from genome assembly GCA_037306005.1 of Rhinophrynus dorsalis. Taxonomy (NCBI): domain Eukaryota; kingdom Metazoa; phylum Chordata; class Amphibia; order Anura; family Rhinophrynidae; genus Rhinophrynus; species Rhinophrynus dorsalis. The sequence goes on from CM074724.1 coordinate 153,728,035, forward strand.
TGTCTAACAGGTTCCAATAGGGCACTCATCTAAACAAGGTAGGAGGATTTTAATGGGTGCCAAGAGTGTGGTACCATTTTTGCCCTCCCCCTCTTGATTGCCCCTGTGTTCCACATGCTGCCTGCTGCCTCCATTTTCCACATGCATCTCACCTCCTATCTCCTCATGCTCCCCATTGCTCCCTCCTCTCTTCCTCAGTCTCCCCACTGCTAACTTTCTTTCTCCCCAGGTTCTCTGATGCCACTTCCTCTATTCCAAATACCCCTGCTACCATCTCCTTTTTCTGATGTGCTCCTCATTCCTGCACACTATCTTTTGTGTGACATTGCCACTATCACCTCCTCAGGTGTGCTCCATTCCCACCTCTGTGATACATTCTGAACTGATTCAAGCAGACTGATAATTTTTTCCAGGCTCACTGAATAGATACACAAAATGAATCACAGAGATTCTGCTCACCTGCCCCACTGCTAACATCCTCACTCCTCTGCCACCACACTATTACCACCTCACTGCCCACTCATGCTTCCTCTTTCACCATATGTTCCACTGCCATCTCTTCTCTCCTGCTGCCTCACTTCTGACTACCCTTTTCTCCAGGCTCCCTGTTGCCACTTCCTCTAGCACAAAGCCCCCTGCTGCCATTTGCTCTTTCTGATGTGGTTCCCATTCCTGTATTTTCTTTTGTATGAGATTGCCACCATCGCCCCCTCTGGTGTGCTCCAGAATATTATCTCTCCCTATTTACCCCGTGCCCCTCTTTCCCTCCCACCACAGTAATCCACTTTGAATTAATTCAGACAGACCCAGAATTTTCTGCTGGTCCTCTGAATCAACCTACAAAACAAATCGCAGAGATTCTGCTCATCCCTAGCACTGATGATTGTTTAATTCCATTCCTTATGTGAATATCTGCAGTGAACAAATACAGCAATACTCCAACTCAGTCCCTCCAATGTTGTGTGTGTGTCTGCAGGATTAATCTGTGTTTGCTTGTGTGCTGAGCATCTGTGTGCTTTCAGTCTGTTATTCTAGCATCAAACACTTCCCTGTCGTTCTAAATAATGCATTGGAGATTGCAGGAGAGGAGTGTGAATGTTTTCACAGTTTCACTGGCGCTCTGTAGTGATTCACAGCCCCCATGGAGCAGCGATTGCTGAGATGGGAATATATCCATAGAATAATCATCTACATATAAATAGCAACTCCATTCCATTGGGAGGAAGAAGTGAATTTTGCACAAGGCCAAAATATGTTTGCCCATCTCCCAAAAGATCCTGGGCCTGTCAGTGGAACTTTTTCTTTTAGAAGACATTCCATCCTCTTCATTTCCTTTTCTTATTATTAAATGTCGTCCTGTGTTTCACTCTGCTGTGGTCTCCTTCCTTAGTTCCTTTTTTTTCCCTGGTGAATCATGCTCATTTTAAAATATCTCTACATACTGCTGTGTCTGAGCATTCATTTTATATACTCAGATTTTCTGTATCCTTCCTTCTCACTTCATTTTATTTCCCCTGAATGTTTGTCTATTTTTAGTGCATTCAATCTTTTCTTTTTCTCTTTCTTCTTCTCCTCTCATCCCTTATCCCCTGCTCCATTCACCCCTTTTTCCATGCTATTTTGAAATACAGAAACATATACATTTGAAGGTAAATGATAACCTATTTGCCCAATTAGACTTATTTCAGAGTTCTTAAATTAATTTAATGTTTAGCTCCTGCCAATGGGAGGCAATTCCATGGGTCTATCAACCTTTCCGTAAAGTTACTTTTTCTTATATTTCTTCTTATTTTTTTTTTTGGCTTGCAGACCCTACTCAGGCCTCTTGGAAAAAGACGGATACAATGGAAAAATATTCTGTTTTTGGCAATCAAACCTCTATGTCCTCTGACTCTGAGCATTCACAGGATGAAGACATATCATAGTGATTCTAATGCTCCATCTATATTTGATAATTGTTCTAGGAAAGAGGATGAAGGATCCCAAAGAATCCTTCATTTCTGACATTTTAAAGATATTACAAGTATTTGATTCAGGTCCTCAAACTGAAATAACAAACAGTATTTTGAAAACGGACAAAAATAGTGCTGTTCTTTTCCATGCTTATGAACAACTGGACCAGATTATCTGAGATGAATTGCAATTTCCAGATTGGGCATTATCCCATCTTTATCCCTTTTTCCAGGAATAAATGTATATTTGGTCAGTACTTCACAGTGGACCCATCAGTCTCTTGCTTATCCAAACATACTGCTACTTTTTTACCAAAATGCTGCAGCCCTGAAACACCCTGCACACAAGACGATGGATTCTAATTTGAAACATTTGTTTTAAGGAAGAAGATCAATTATTTACCGGGCATTTGCCTCGTCATGGGTCTGTCAAACCATGGAGGCCTCCTATGAACTGCTCTACAGACCTATCCAGTAATATGTCCCCCTGAAGATGTCCTTTCCTTTTTAGGTAATTTGCATGATGCCATAGTTTAAAATGGAGAAGACGCAGACAAAATTGCCAGAATGGTGGCCAAATGTTCAGCCACTTCTATGGTGGTACTACATACCCTATAGCTTAAAAATTGTAATCTGGATATTTCCTTTAAAAATTACTGGTATATTTACCATTTTCAGGCAAATTTCACTTTGGAAAAAGTATCCTACTCCCTCAATGCCAACATAGACATCTAGTTTTCTCTAGCTACATGCCTTCTGTTTCTATAGAGTGAAACTACTTAGGCATTTCTTCAGAGCAACTTAATTCATCCTCTTTGTCCTTTCACTGCTCTTTCATATCCAAGTCTAATTGTAATAGAAATCAGCCCTCTACTAAACCAAGGGCTTCTAAGCCCCTTTGGCCTGAAGGTGAATACAAGGTTCTCCCCTTGACTTCTCCATTGGAGGGGAAGAATCCAACATATCAGTCAACAATAGTGATGAGCGAGCACCCCAATGCTCGGGTGTTCGGGTGCTCTGACCGAGCACCCCCTGAGGCTCGAGTGCTCGGCCGAGCACCCGAGCCCCATTGAAGTCAATGGGAGGACTCGAGCATTACACCAGGCACCCCCTGCTCTGATGAGGGGAGGGTGCCTGGTCCATAGGAAAAGGGCAGAAAAAGATGGAAACACTACAGAAATGGTTCAGGGACAGCATAGGGAGGATGTCTGGATGCACCTTGGACTCCAACATCGCTGCTGGGAACGATCTTTCGCCCGTAGTACGCCATTTTTACAGACTGACCATAAAACACACAAAAAGGAAAATAAAAACGACTTTAGGCGAAAAATTGTTACCAAACAATATTTGCTGTATATTTACTTGTATATCATCTGCAAATTCTCCCAAAAATTTCCTTGATTTTCAGAACTGAGGCCATGATTAAGAGGGAAACGTGCGCAGAGGCAAATTCTCCCAAAAATTTCCTTGATTTTCAGAACTGAGGCCATGATTAAGAGGGAAACGTGCGCAGAGGCAAATTCTCCCAAAAATTTCCTTGATTTTCAGAACTGAGGCCATGATTAAGAGGGAAACGTGCGCAGAGGCAAATTCTCCCAAAAATTTCCTTGATTTTCAGAACTGAGGCCATGATTAAGAGGGAAACGTGCGCTGAGCTGACCATCTAAAACATTATGGGTGAGGGTCTGCTGCAGAGCTGACCATCCTAAACATTATATGCGAAGGCCCGCTAGTGAGCTGACGCTATAAAACATTATATGAGAGGGCCCGCTAGAGAGCTGACCCAATAAAACATTATATGAGAAGGCCCGCTGGTGAGCTGACCTATATAAAAATTGTCAAACAGGGCCCGCTGGTGAGCTGACCCTATATAAAAATTATATCACAGGGCCCGCTGGTGAGCTGGCCCTATATAAAAATTATATCCCAGGGCATATGGAAGAGGAGGAGGAGGATGAGAAGATTAAGAGTCAACCATATACCCGTTTTTTGGGTGGAAGGGGTGAATGGGAATACAGAGTATTCCCATCATTGTAAATAACATATATAAAGTGAGTTTATGTTCCCCCGGGGCTTTCCTCCAGTGGAGTGGAGAAGTCAGGGGAAATCCAGGCCTTGTTCATTTTTATAAGTGTCAACCTATCAGCATTGTCGGTGGAAAGGCGGATACGCTTATCTGTTATGATGCCACCAGCAGCACTAAATACCCGCTCAGACAGAACGCTGGCGGCAGGGCAGGCCAGCACCTCCAAGGCGTAGAGTGCCAGTTCATACCACGTGTCCAGCTTGGACACCCAGTAGTTGTAAGGCACAGAGGGATCATTGAGGACGCTGACACGGTCTGCTACGTACTCCTTCACCATCTTCCAAAACTTTTCCCTCCTTGTGACACTAGGATGCGCATCAGGGTGAGGGTGCTGGCGGGGTGTCATGAAGGTGTCCCACGCCTTGGAGAGTGTTGCCCTGCCTTTGTCTGAACTGCTGTGTGCTCCCCTTTTCTCCCCTTCTCGGTTGGCCAAGGTAGCACGTACTCTGCCGCCAGCGTTGTCAGATGGAAAATTTTGGAGCAATTTTTCAACAAGAACCTTCTGGTATTGCACCATTTTGCTTGTCCTCTCCACCGGAGGAATGAGAGATGAGAAATTCTCTTTGTAGCGGGGGTCCAGAAGGGTGAACACCCAGTAATCCGTGTTGTCTAAAATGCGTACAACGCGTGGGTCACGGGAAAGGCAGCCTAACATAAAGTCAGCCATGTGTGCCAGAGTACCAACAGTCAAGATTTCGCTGTCCTCACCAGGAGGATGACTCTCAATATCCTCATCCTCTTCCTCCTCTTCTGCCCACCCACGCTGAAGAGATGGAACTAAAGTTCCATGGCTACCCTCTGTAGCGGAGGCAACCGTGTCTTCCTCCTCCTCCTCCTCCTCCTCCTCCGCCTCCTCCAATTGTCGCTGAGAAGACGAAGTGAGGGTGCTCTGGCTATCACCTTGTGTAAGCTCTTCCTCCCCCATTTCCACCTCTTCCACATGCAAAGCGTCGGTTTTAATTGTGAGCAGCGAGTGTTTCAGTAGACACAGAAGTGGGATGGTTACACTGATAATAGCGTTATCGCCGCTCACCATCTGTGTCGATTCCTCAAAATTGCGTAAAACCTCGCAGAGGTCTGACATCCATTCCCACTCCTCACTTCTGATTACAGGAAGTTGAACGGAGAGGCGACGACCGTGTAACAGCTGGTACTCCACTACTGCCCTCTGCTGCTCACAAAGCCGGGCCAACATGTGGAAGGTGGAGTTCCAGCGCGTGCTCACGTCACACAGCAGCCGGTGAGCTGGCAATTGTAAGTGCTGCTGCAGCTTCAACAGGCCGGCTGAAGCTGTTGATGACTTACGGAAATGTGCACACACGCGGCGCACCTTGGTCAAGAGATCATGCACATTGGGGTAGGTTTTTAGAAATCGCTGCACCACTAAATTAAATACATGCGCTAGGCATGGTACGTGTGTGAGCTTGCCGAGCTCCAAAGCCGCCACCAAGTTACGCCCATTATCACACACAACCATGCCTGCTTGCAGGTTGAGTGGCGAGAGCCACTGCTCGGTCTGGTGACTAATCCCCTGCAACAGCTCTGAGGCCGTGTGCTGTTTGTCCCCAAGGCAGATCAGCTTCAGCACGGCCTGTTGACGCTTCCCCACTGCAGTGCTACACTGCTTCCAGCTACTGGCTGATGGGGGAGTGGCGCTGTGTGTAGAGAATTCGGAGGTGGAAACGGAGGAGGAGGAGCCAATAACGTAGGTGCTGGTGGAAACCCTGATGGAGGTAGGGCCCGCAATCCTCGGCGTGGGTAGCACCCGTGCCATCCCAGGGTCCGAGTCGCTCCCAGCCTCCACGACATTCACCCAGTGTGCCGTCAGGGAAATGTAGCGTCCCTGGCCACAAGCACTTGTCCATGTGTCAGTCGTTAAGTGGACCTTCCCAGTAACTGCGTTGGTCAGGGTACGGGTGATGTTACGGGACACATGGTGGTGTAATGCGGGGATGGCACACCGGGAAAAGTAGTGGCGGCTGGGGACCGCGTACCGAGGGACAGCTGCTGCCATCAGGCTGCGGAAGGACTCAGTGTCCACAAGCCTAAATGGCAGCATTTCGATGGCCAGTAATTTGGAAAGGTGTGAGGTTAGTGCTATGGCCTGTGGGTGGGTGGCTGGGTACTTTCTCTTGCGCTCAAATGCCTGGGGTAACGACATTTGGACGCTGTGCTGGGACAGGGAAGTGGATGTGGTCGCTGATGGTGCTTCAGATGCTACAGGTGCAGGGCGGGAGGTATGCGGGCCTGCGCCTTCGACAGGCGATTGGCCGGCACCGAAAACAGGGGAAGAGGAGGCAGTGGTGTGGCCTGCAGACACAGATGGGCGATCCAGGCGTTCCTCCCACTTACTACGGTGCTTGGATGCCATGTGACGGATCATGCTGGTGGTGGTGAGGTTTCTAGTGTTCATGCCTCGGCTCATTCTGGTGTGGCACAGGTTGCAAACTACAATTCTTTTGTCGTCCGCACTTTCCTTAAAAAAACGCCATACCGCGGAACACCTACCCCTTGGCAAGGTAGATTTACGTAAGGGGGTGCTCCGTGGAACATTTGCGGGCCGGTTTGGTGCGGTCCACCTTCTTTCTGTAGCCACACCACTGCCTCTTCCAGCCTGTTGCGGTGCTGCAGATGGCTCACCCTCAGGACTGCTGTCATCGCTCGGCTCTACAACTTCCCAGGTGGGGTCAGTCACCTCATCGTCCACCAAGTCCTCCTCCACTTCCTCACTCTGATCATCCTCCTCAAGTCTTGATCCCACCACATACTCAGTCATTGACAACTGTATAACATTCTCCTCAACAAGGTCTTGAGACGGAAATAGTGGTTGATTTAATGGCAACTGTGTCTCATCATCATCATCATCATCATCCACTACTTCCTTTGACCTTAAATGCCGTTCACATCTGTCATCTTCTTGTGATTGGGTAGCCTCTAGAGGTTGTGAATCAGGGCACAAGATGTCATGTTCCTCTGCAAGCGTGCTTGGAGAGAGGGTCAAATGAAGGATTGGTGATGAGACGAGCTCCTCACTATATCCCAGTGTGGGATCACTTCTTTGACCAGACCGTGTATGGTGGGAGGAAGGATGATCAGAGTGAGGATTATGTTGACCAGACTCTTGGCTACTGAGAGTGGACTTGGTGGAAGACAGGGTGGTGCTTAACCGACTGGAAGCAGTATCAGCTGTCATCCAACCGACCACCTGTTCGCAGTGGTCGGACCTCGAGAGTGATGTCCTGCGACGCCCTGTAAAATTACACATGAAGCTAGGTATGGTGGATGTCTTTCTTTCTTGTGCTCTGGCACCAGGCACAGTTTCTCCGCGTCCTGACCCGCGCCCTGAACTTTCAGGATCACGTCCACTTCCCCGTCCCTTTTTACCCGCCTTCTTCATCTTACACAGAATATGTGACTTTAATATTTGAGTTTGAAAACTTAACAGTATTTCTTATTATTCTGCAACTCTGCACAGTACACAGAATAGGCTGCTAAACGGCGGTGAAACACACTGAATGGAATATGTGACTTTAATATTTGAGTTTGAAAACTTAACAGTATTTCTTATTATTCTGCAACTCTGCACAGTACACAGAATAGGCTGCTAAACGGCGGTGAAACACACTGAATGGAATATGTGACTTTGATATTTTAGTTTGAAAACTTAACAGTATTTCTTATTATTCTGCAACTCTGCACAGTACACAGAATAGGCTGCTAAACGGCGGTGAAACACACTGAATGGAATATGTGACTTTAATATTTGAGTTTGAAAACTTAACAGTATTTCTTATTATTCTGCAACTGTACAGAGTACACAGAATAGGCTGCTAAACGGCGGTGAAACACACTGAATGGAATATGTGACTTTAATATTTGAGTTTGAAAACTTAACAGTATTTCTTATTATTCTGCAACTCTGCACAGTACACAGAATAGGCTGCTAAACGGCGGTGAAACACACTGAATGGAATATGTGACTTTAATATTTGAGTTTGAAAACTTAACAGTATTTCTTATTATTCTGCAACTCTGCACAGTACACAGAATAGGCTGCTAAACGGCGGTGAAACACACTGAATGGAATATGTGACTTTAATATTTGAGTTTGAAAACTTAACAGTATTTCTTATTATTCTGCAACTCTGCACAGTACACAGAATAGGCTGCTAAACGGCGGTGAAACACACTGAATGGAATATGTGACTTTAATATTTGAGTTTGAAAACTTAACAGTATTTCTTATTATTCTGCAACTGTACAGAGTACACAGAATAGGCTGCTAAACGGCGGTGAAACACACTGAATGGAATATGTGACTTTAATATTTGAGTTTGAAAACTTAACAGTATTTCTTATTATTCTGCAACTCTGCACAGTACACAGAATAGGCTGCTAAACGGCGGTGAAACACACTGAATGGAATATGTGACTTTAATATTTGAGTTTGAAAACTTAACAGTATTTCTTATTATTCTGCAACTGTACAGAGTACACAGAATAGGCTGCTAAACGGCGGTGAAACACACTGAATGGAATATGTGACTTTAATATTTGAGTTTGAAAACTTAACAGTATTTCTTATTATTCTGCAACTCTGCACAGTACACAGAATAGGCTGCTAAACGGCGGTGAAACACACTGAATGGAATATGTGACTTTAATATTTGAGTTTGAAAACTTAACAGTATTTCTTATTATTCTGCAACTGTACAGAGTACACAGAATAGGCTGCTAAACGGCGGTGAAACACACTGAATGGAATATGTGACTTTAATATTTGAGTTTGAAAACTTAACAGTATTTCTTATTATTCTGCAACTCTGCATAGTACACAGAATAGGCTGCTAAACGGCGGTGAAACACACTGAATGGAATATGTGACTTTAATATTTGAGTTTGAAAACTTAACAGTATTTCTTATTATTCTGCAACTGTACAGAGTACACAGAATAGGCTGCTAAACGGCGGTGAAACACACTGAATGGAATATGTGACTTTAATATTTGAGTTTGAAAACTTAACAGTATTTCTTATTATTCTGCAACTCTGCACAGTACACAGAATAGGCTGCTAAACGGCGGTGAAACACACTGAATGGAATATGTGACTTTAATATTTGAGTTTGAAAACTTAACAGTATTTCTTATTATTCTGCAACTCTGCACAGTACACAGAATAGGCTGCTAAACGGCGGTGAAACACACTGAATGGAATATGTGACTTTGATATTTTAGTTTGAAAACTTAACAGTATTTCTTATTATTCTGCAACTCTGCACAGTACACAGAATAGGCTGCTAAACGGCGGTGAAACACACTGAATGGAATATGTGACTTTAATATTTGAGTTTGAAAACTTAACAGTATTTCTTATTATTCTGCAACTGTACAGAGTACACAGAATAGGCTGCTAAACGGCGGTGAAACACACTGAATGGAATATGTGACTTTAATATTTGAGTTTGAAAACTTAACAGTATTTCTTATTATTCTGCAACTGTACAGAGTACACAGAATAGGCTGCTAAACGGCGGTGAAACACACTGAATGGAATATGTGACTTTAATATTTGAGTTTGAAAACTTAACAGTATTTCTTATTATTCTGCAACTCTGCACAGTACACAGAATAGGCTGCTAAACGGCGGTGAAACACACTGAATGGAATATGTGACTTTGATATTTTAGTTTGAAAACTTAACAGTATTTCTTATTATTCTGCAACTCTGCACAGTACACAGAATAGGCTGCTAAACGGCGGTGAAACACACTGAATGGAATATGTGACTTTGATATTTTAGTTTGAAAACTTAACAGTATTTCTTCCTATTCTGCAACTCTGCACAGTACACAGAATAGGCTGCTAAACGGCGGTGAAACACACTGAATGGAATATGTGACTTTAATATTTGAGTTTGAAAACTTAACAGTATTTCTTATTATTCTGCAACTCTGCACAGTACACAGAATAGGCTGCTAAACGGCGGTGAAACACACTGAATGGAATATGTGACTTTGATATTTTAGTTTGAAAACTTAACAGTATTTCTTATTATTCTGCAACTCTGCACAGTACACAGAATAGGCTGCTAAACGGCGGTGAAACACACTGAATGGAATATGTGACTTTAATATTTGAGTTTGAAAACTTAACAGTATTTCTTATTATTCTGCAACTCTGCACAGTACACAGAATAGGCTGCTAAACGGCGGTGAAACACACTGAATGGAATATGTGACTTTGATATTTTAGTTTGAAAACTTAACAGTATTTCTTATTATTCTGCAACTCTGCACAGTACACAGAATAGGCTGCTAAACGGCGGTGAAACACACTGAATGGAATATGTGACTTTGATATTTTAGTTTGAAAACTTAACAGTATTTCTTCCTATTCTGCAACTCTGCACAGTACACAGAATAGGCTGCTAAACTGCGGCGAAGCACACTGAATGGAATATGTGACTTTGATATTTTAGTTTGAAGACTTAACAGTATTTCTTCCTATTCTGCAACTCTGCACAGTACACAGAATGTGCTGCTAAACTGCGGCGACGCACACTGAATGGAATATGTGACTTTGATATTTTAGTTTGAAGACTTAACAGTATTTCTTCCTATTCTGCAACTCTGCACAGTACACAGAATGTGCTGCTAAACTGCGGCGAGGCACACTGAATGGAATATGTGACTTTGATATTTTAGTTTGAAGACTTAACAGAATGTGCTCTAATCTGCAACTTTGCACACTAAACAGAATGTGCTCTAATCTGCAACTTTGCACACTAAACAGAATGTGCTCTAATCTGCAACTTTGCACACTAAACAGAATGTGCTCTAATCTGCAACTGTGCACACTAAACAGAATGTGCTCTAATCTGCAACTTTTCACACTAAACAGAATATTTTTTTTTTTTTTTTTTTTTGTTTTTTTCCCCCCACACAAAATAACCTGCTGCCCCCACACACAGTAGTCCTAAAAAGGACTTTTGGTTCTTTTTTTTCACAATTTTTTTTTTCCTCCCTACACTGCCTTTCCCTTCCTATCCTCAGCTCTCCCTGGCTCAGACTGAGCCGAACTCGATGGTCAGGTGCTATACAGCACCCGACCACGGGTTCTGGCCAGCCAATCAGTGTAATGCCAGCAGCCAACATGGCTGCTGGCATTACACCGATGTCAGAGCCTCCCTGCACGTTTATTGGCTGCGCAGCAGCCGCAAAACGTGCGGGGAGGAGACCCGAACATGGCGGGCGAGCACATGCGGTACTCGTACGAGTACCGCCATGTGCCGAGCAGAGCGATGCTCGAGCCGATCCGAGCATCGGCCGAGCATGCTCGCTCAACACTAGTCAACAATGGAAAACTCCTTCTCAGACGAATGGGTACTACAAGTAATTATTCTAGGTTATCAAATTAATTCTATCAGATTACCCCCTTCTTACTCTTTTCTGTACAAGTTTCCAAAGAATTCTTCAGAGGAAAGGCATTTTTCAAAGAAACATAGTGTCTTCTTTACTCAGGAGTGATTGTTCTAGTTCCTTAAAGGCATACATTTCAAGGCTTCTATACAAATTGTTTTTGTCACCACGCGGGGGGTAGGGACTCGAGTGGTGCCAGCACTGGTTCAGTAGCTGGAAAGCGATGCTGGGGAGCGATGCTTGAGATCAGAGACGGCGTGCCAGGAACTCCCTTGTTGCAGCCAAAGATGAGTAAAGGTGCTGGTGCAAAACCAGATTGTTCCTCCCCAGTTGAGCTGGGGTGCAACCAGGATGGGAGTACCCTGGGTACCGTTAAGAACCAGGCCGACAAGACGAGCTGGAATCCAGACGGGAGGTACCAACATAATAGAACACGGAGTCAGATGTCAAACCGGAAACAAGCCGAAGGTCAGGATCAGTGCCAAGGGTCAAGCCAGGAACTGGAGACAAGCCGGAGGTCAAGATCAGAGCCAAGGGTCAAGCCAGGGACTGGAGACAAGCCTGAGGTCAAGATCAGAGCCAAGGGTCAAGCCAGAGACTGGAGACAAGCCAGAGGTCAAGCCAGGGACTGGAGACAAACTGTAGGTCAAGATCAGAGCCAAGGGTCAAGTCAGGAAGCATTGAAGCCAGGAAATTAGCGCTAAGGAGCTCGTGGAACGGGCATCCTATGTCTGGTGTAGCCCGTTTAAATAGTAGCAGCAGCTAATGGACAGGGCAGTAAGAGAGAGGCTCGTCTGGGAGCTGAACAGGATAGGAGCAGCCTGACCAATAGCGCACCGGACCGGGTGCATGCGCGGCTGCCAGGGAGAAGGCAGCAGGAAACCGCGCATGCGCAGCCCGACCAAGATGAAACCCTGAAGTACGGCCGCCGGACCGAGACGCGGCCTGGATGCAGAGGCCAGGCAAGCGGTGACAGTTTTATAGTTCTGATAAAATACAGATATGTTCAACCAATCTTGGACTTAAATAACCTCATCAAGTACCTACATGTGCCCAACTTTAAGATTGAGTCACTATGATGTGTTATTGTTGCCATGGAAGAGGATGTAATTCTGGCATCTCTTGACATCAAAGATGCTTATTTTCACATTCTTATCATACCAGATCATCACAAATTCATCAGATTTGAATTCCATGATCTACATTTCAATCTTCAGCTTTTTCCTTTCACTTAGCTACAGTCACAAGATTATGCATCACAGAGGCAGTGTCTTTTGCCCAATTTCACCTGAGACCAGTATTGGAATGGGAATCCTCATCACTTTCATTCTAAAGTGATCATATCTCAGGTCACCCAACACTCACTGCAATGGAAGCTGACTTCTCCAGTCCTTACTAGTAGATGACCCCTCTCAAATATGGAATTGAAGTTGGTTATAACCAAAGCCAGTCATTTAACCTGTGAAGCAAGGTTCAAGATCTATGATCTACTACTGATGCACATCTTTCCATCAACATTATGGAACTGAGCCATATTCAGCTCTCACAACTTGGACAATCCTCTTGAAGGCACATCCGTGCACACTGGATCTTGGAGAATGGGAATTAAAACAGAACAACATTCTTCAAATTACAGATCATTAGGGAATACTAGAATTTGACCCAAAGACTTCCTGTCTCAACACAAAACCTCAAATGTTTTGCTCAAAAACAAGAGATCCAAGAGCAAAGAACGTGGATGTTATAGGTATTTTATGGCAGTTCTCCCTAGTATATGTATTTCCTCCAGTTGCAATGATTCCTATGTTTCTTTACAAGATCAAGAAAGAATAGATTGACATACTACTAATAGCTTCATTGAGCCCAAGGAGGGCATGGTTCCATTATCTTCAGGCCATATCCATAGCAGACCCTTGGGGTCTGCCTCTGCTATAGCATCTGCTCACTCAGGATTCCTTCCACCATTCCAGCCAATCCAAAATCCAACCTTGCCTTGAAAGATTGTAACGTGAAACAAATCTTAAATGCAGAAATTTACCACAGAATCTGGAGAATCTTTTTATTTTCTGTTATAAATAAAATTGATCCTCTGTAGTTTAATCTTCCCCATATTCTGCACTTTTGCAGTCTGATTTTGGATTGAGAGCATATTCCCTTAAAATGGAAATCTCTGTCTTATCTATTCTGTTTCAAAAATGATTGCCATGATTGCTGAAGTTCAAACATTTCTACAGGCTGTCATTCACATTATCCCTCCTCATTGAGCACCTACTCATCAACAGGATTTGAATCCGATATTAGAAATTCTACAGTTAGCCCTTCCAACCCTTTCCTTCAGTTTCTATCAAACATCTTACTTATGGCTATTTTCATGGTTAGGCAATTTTCAGAACTTGGAGCTTTGTCTTGCAAATCCCAATACACTGTATTTCATCTGGATAAAGTAGTTTTACAATCTGTTTCTGACTTGTAACCAAAAGTTTTCTTTCCTTCCATATCAGTCAGGAACTGGTATCCAGAAGGAGGTTTACCTTCATACTTTGGTTGTAGTTAGGTGTCTCAAATACTATTTGTAAACAAGTGAATCTTTTAGGCAAATGGATGCCCTATTTGTTACCCCTGAAGGTGCCAGAAAAGCAGAATTGCCTCCAAAACTATAATTTCTACTTGTATTCTAGAGTGTTTCCTTTGAAGAAAAAGAAAACTTTCCCCACTGCTGGGAGATGGTTTGTTCCAAAGTTCTTACAGTTGAAACTCTTTTTATATATACAGTATATTATCAGTGCCGTTGATTGTCCAGACAGTTATTCTATTGCATTCCACTGGCTGAAATCCTCTACAGAATGTGATTTATGAGCTGTTATAATTTTTCAATAAAGCAGCTTTCAGCAATATATTATATATATATAGCTCAGTTGGTTAATGCACCAGATATGGAATCTGTTCAAACCTCAGGGTTGTAGGTTCTAGTCCCCGGCAGGGTCAAACATTTGCCATCCTGCACCGAACCAGCATGGCAGATTATAGTCCATACCCTCAGTTCTTGCTGAGGTGCACTGGATTTTTGTTTTTCAGAGAAAACAGCATGCAACTAAACAGCGCATTCAGCATGTCGCCATGACGAGAATCTTGTCATGCATCAAAAGTGTGAGATTCTCATGTCACCTCCTTAAATGTTGCGTCAACCCACATCCATTAGTGCCTGAATACCTTAGCATAACTGCATTATACTTAACTCCAATGTCTCCTACACAGAGGTTCTGACTCCACAGGAAACTACTGGTGAGCATCACATACCACAACATCAGCCTGGAAGAACGATTGCTACTGCTGCTTACAATTTTGCACTGTAACCCTCAAACATTGCTCTAACCCTTCAGCAAAATGTATCTCAATGTCGCGGAACACTGTGCTGGGCTCTCTCTCACCTTCTCTGTATGCTGTGCTCTGCCCTGTCATTCTGCATGCAGGGAAGTGGAGAAAGAGCCCAGCGCAGTGCTCAGCAACATTGAGGTACATCTTGTTGAACGGTTGAAGCGATGTGTGAGGTCTACAGTGCAAAACTGTAAGCAGCAGTAGGAATCGCTCTTCAAGGCTGATGTTGTGGTGTGTGATGCTCACCAGCAGTTTCATGAGGAGTCAGAGCCTCTGCGTCCTGGTCTACAATCTCATAACGTCAGTATGCAAGCGGTAGCACCAGTGTGGCTTGTATAGGGAAAAATATTTGTATTAGGACTAACAAAGCAGTCAAGGTTTTTGGTCTTAGCAGGACGTTTCTCAAGACCTTTTTTGAAAAATGATGACCAAATCATCAACCATTTTGTTTGACCCATTAAAACATCTTTGACTATGCAAGTCCTGGTGCTGTGTTACATACATACACACATATAGACAGATAGATAGATAGATAGATAGATAGATAGATAGATAGATAGATAGATAGACATACACCATTACTGATCCTTTAATTT
Organism: Rhinophrynus dorsalis; assembly: GCA_037306005.1. Classification (NCBI taxonomy): domain Eukaryota; kingdom Metazoa; phylum Chordata; class Amphibia; order Anura; family Rhinophrynidae; genus Rhinophrynus; species Rhinophrynus dorsalis. Next base: position 153,743,464 of record CM074724.1, read on the forward strand.
CATCACTATGAAATGTTTGCATATATATATTTGAAAATGTTGCCATGTCTTTCACATGAGCAATTCTTTGAGGCATTATTGCTACTTAAAATATTTTCCAACTTATTTCTGGGTATATTTTTCATTTAAATTCCTTCATAATCATTCTCTCTCTATCTCTATCTCCTCATCACCAATCCTTCCTCTCCCTCTCACTGAGGCTGATGCACTATGGAGAACAGGAGTAATTCTCAAGCAACTCAACTGCACCATTGATGATAAATACATATTCAATAAATACCCACTGATTTCAGCAGACGCATTTGACACCTTGAATGCTAGAGAGATCTCAAATGCATTGAGAAGCAATGCATTAGAGACCTCTCCAGCATTCAAGGGGTCAAACACCCCACTGAAAATCAGTGGATATGTTTAATTGTCCCCTGTGGTGCAGTTGGTTTGCCCCTGTCCTTTGCAATACATCAGTCAACACTCCCAGAACTTTTTCCTCTGTCTCTCACTCTGCCTCTCCAAGCTTCTTCTATCCTCCGCTCCCTTTCCTTCTCTTTCAGACTTTAGCAAGTGACAGAATGAGGACAGCAGACACAGTTTCTCTAATGGCAGCAGCTCAAGGGAACTTGCAGAGAAAGGAATGGGGATGTAAAAATGTGTAGAGTTTTAATTAGATCTTACACTTAATATGCAAATGTGCATGTCCTTCTCAGGTTGGGTAAAATGAGAGTTTTATTTAAATGTGCGGAAGGTTTAGAAGAGCTAATTAGGCAGAAGAAAGGAGACAGAAATCCAAGACGTATAATACATCTTCAACACACATGATTTTTCTCTGCTTTTACACACGTAGGTCCTTATGCAGAAACAAAAGATGAGCAATGCTGGAAGAAACCAGCTGCATCTTGGGGTGGTGGGGAATAAAATTGTCATTGATTTCAATGGGACTTTTAATCCATTGAATGCCAGAAAGGATTCACACACATTGCTTCACAATGAGACACCCGTAGTATGCAGTGGGAACTCTAAAATTCTTTACATATTCCTCTGACATTCAAAGGGTTAATAGCCTCAATGAACTCAATGGGCATTTTGGAAAGTTGTATTTCTCTAGTATAGTGTATGTGGTTTCCTTTGATTTGTGCGTAAAGCCCTAGGGCTTGATTCTATTACACATGCTAAAATCGACGTTAGAAGAAAAACAAGCAACGTGTATTTTGCATACAGGTGTTACACTGGTTTTCTGTTGCAGAACCACGGTAAAACAAAACCGGCTTAGACAGCACATTTATACAAACTAACTGTCACGGTTTATTATGACTCTCAGACACAAGTTTTAGGTAAAAAAAAATCAATTTTATTGAAATAATAAATTGATAACTTAGGATGGCAATAACATACATATATATATATATACAGGATATAGCACAGACAGAAGGCAGACTCTACCGGTCCTGTCAATATACCGGACAGGACAGTCTATAGGCTCTACCGGCCTTGCCATTACCGGGTAAGGCAACCTGCAGATGGAATAGCATAACGGTTCTACCGGCCTTACCAAATTACCGGGCAAGGCAGCCTCAATAGATACACAATGTCGGCTCTACCGGCCCTGCCAATACCGGGTAAGGCAACCTCAGATGGAATGTGGCAAAAGGTTCTACCGGCCTTACCAATACCGGGCAGGGCAGCCCAGAGATAGTAGCAGCAGTCAGATGAAACTGGCAAATTAGCAGAATCGTTAAGCAGCAAGGCTTTGGAGCAAACCAGCGTCCGCACGCTGGGAACAACACTGAATAGTATAGCCGTAAGGCTTTGCGAGCAAACCAGTGACCGCACACTGGAGTAACAAGTGAGTAGTATAGCCGCAAGGCTTAGGAGCAAACCAACGTCCGCACGCTGGGACCAACACAGATTTGTATAGCTGATAGGCTTTGGAGCAAACCAGTGACCGCACACTGGTGTAACAAGCGAGCTTGTATAGCCGCAAGGCTTAGGAGCAAACCAGCGTCCGCACGCTGGGACCAACACAGATCTGTATAGCTGATAGGCTTTGGAGCAAACCAGTGACCGCACACTGGTGTAACAAGTGAGTTTGTATGGCCGCAAGGCTTAGGAGCAAACCAGCGTCCGCACGCTGGGACCAACACAGATTTGTATAACTGATAGGCTTTGGAGCAAACCAGTGACCGCACACTGGTGTAACAAGCGAGCTTGTATAGCCGCAAGGCTTAGGAGCAAACCAGCGTCCGCACGCTGGGACCAACACAGATTTGTATAGCTGATAGGCTTTGGAGCAAACCAGTGACCGCACACTGGTGTAACAAGTGAGTTTGTATGGCCGCAAGGCTTAGGAGCAAACCAGCGTCCGCACGCTGGGACCAACACAGATTTGTATAGCTGATAGGCTTTGGAGCAAACCAGTGACCGCACACTGGTGTAACAAGTGAGTTTGTATGGCCGCAAGGCTTAGGAGCAAACCAGCGTCCGCACGCTGGGACCGACACAGAATTGTAGCAATGTCACCAACGCGACCAGGCAGAAGGTCGCCAGGATACTGAAGACAGGTAATGAGATGACAGGAACCAGCAACCATCAGTCAGGTCAGGAAAGAGCATAGAAGAAGTTCAGCAGTAACTGCAACACCAGAGACTAGGCCGTAACCAGGACTGGAGTAACTCAGCATCCAGGAAACACTGGAACAGTAGAGATCAGGAACCCAGGAACACAGGAGATCAGGAACTCAGGAACACTGGAACAGAGGCCCAGCTATCCCTAGCATAGTGATAGCAAGAAGGTCAGAAACAACACGAAAGGGCACTCAAAGGGTGCCCAATCCAGGTTTAAATAGGCAACAAGAGGCGGGCTAACTGCAGACAGCCAATAGAAGCCCCCTACTGGTGACAGACAGGGAACTGCAGCAATCACGGGCACCGTGATACTAACAAAACTGCCGCTGTCTGCTTTTATTCAAGTACCGCCTAAAAAAAATGCTCAAAATGTCAAAGACCAAGGAAATAGGTTTACTTCTGATGACAGAAAGATCACGTTTAGCGTTAGATGTGTTCCCCACATTATCAAAATCTGACACAGAGTGTCCCCCTTCGACATATTAAACCCCCCCTTTGAAATTCGACATATAGTGCTTTCTTTCAACATTTTAGTTCCACAAATATTGTTCACATTCAACATTTTAATGTTTCTTCTTAAAAATTTGACTTATAGTGCTTTCATTCACCGTTTTAATTCGACAAATATTGTTCACATTCGACATTTTAACCTTTCCCCTCCAAAATTCAACTTATAGTGCTTTCTTTCACCATTTTAATTCGACAAATATTGTTCACATTCGACATTTTAACCCTTCCCCTTTAAAATTTGACTTATAGTGTTCCCATGACATTCTTTCTCCATTTTAATTCAAATAATATTGCTCCCATTCGACACTGTATATTATCCAATTTTACTGCAAAATACAGACTCTATGAGTCACAGTGATTCCTGTGCAAAAATAAAGTGAAACTGTTATAAAAAGGAGACTCCTTTTTATAATAGTTTCACTTATTGTTATGTAAATTGGGTAACACGTATTTAGTAACCTTCCTCAAAACAGTAAAGGAGGATTTAATATCACTTCTTATTGTAGTGTTAACACATCAAACGGGTTTAGCCAACAAACAGTAGGAGTGAGAGGTCTTTCACATTTAGCACGGCAAGTTATACATTGTTTGCAATAAAATTGAAGAACTAACAGTGTTGAATGCGAGCAATATTATTCAAATTAAAATGGAGAAAGAAGGTCATGGGAGCACTATAATTTGAATTTTAAAGGGGGGTTAATATGTCGAAGGGAGGCACTCTATTTCAGATTTCTATTATGTATACTGTACACTGCTTTTGTTCTAACAACGATGGTTTTGAAACCATTATTGTGGCTTCTACGGCCAGGATTACCGACAGAAAATGTAACCACAAACAGGCAGTAATTCTGAGCGTGGGTAATAGAATGCTACTTGCACATTGCTTTTAGTTGTTTCCAATGGACTTTTTTTTGACTGGCGGTGCATTGTTATCACAACTCAGGTAATAGGATACTAAAACCTGACTTAAAAAAAACACGCCTCTTTTTTTTTTTTTTTTTCTGTTAATAGAATCCAGACCATAGTATATGACTTGTTGCCATAATATTACAATGGCTTTTGCCATGGGCTGACATTTCCAGCATCAAGAGGTTAAAGTAGAAAATGAAAATAACCAATTGTATTAAATCACTTTATGAAAGTTTTTCACAGTGGAATAATAGGACTTGTATTAAGGCGAGTGTAGCAATTCTGGGGCAAACCAAATGTATTATAGGTGACAAGGGTCTTTTAACCCCATGAATTTTAGAGATATCTCTCCAGTGCACTGCAAAGGAGTCAATGGTTATAATTCAATTTAAATCAATGTTGATTTAGTGGACTTGCATTTCTCCCCTATATTCCATGTTGCCAAGGGGACTATTTATTTATTGAGGCTAAAGCTGAATTGAACTGGAAAAATGTGCAGAACTGATAAAGGGATTGGATGATCTGCGTTATAAAGAGAGACTAGCCAAACTGGGTTTGTTTACTTTAGAGAAGAGATGTCAAAGTGGTGATATAATTACCAAAGTGTGGTTCTGTGTTAGCCATAGATAATGCAGTAGACTAGTAGAGTAAAAATTATATTTGTATGCAGTCTTTCAAGGCAACCAGGTCTCTTCTTCAGGCAAAATAAGAATTAAGTTTCATTCTTATTATCCCTGAAGAAAATATATAGTCTTGAAAAATTCCATACAAAGCCACTCAGTTAACCAATAAAAGTATCATTTTTATTCTACTGGTCTCCATGATTACCATTTACACATATTTTTAAGGTCAATACAAAGAACTGTCTAAGGAACTGTTTACTCAAAGAGCAGAGCAAAAACTCGAGGTCAACAATTAAGCCTAGAGGAAAGGAACTTTAAACTAAGACAAAGAGGTTTTTTTTTTGCAGTAAGGGCAGGGATGCTGTGGAATTATAGGGATGCTCTGCAATGGATACTTTTTTAGTTCAGAACAATATTGAAAATTATGACAGTGTCAAAGCAGATGGGGTATTGATCCAGGGAAATATGCAACTGACGTTTGGAGTTAGGAAGGAGATTTTTACCACATGGGACTTAATTGGAAATGGCATGAATAGTTTTTTTTTGCTTCCTTTGGGGCAACAACGGTGATGTGGCTTGGGTTGAACTTGATGAACACATCTTTTTTCAGCCTCTTCAACTATGATACATGTTAAATGTGCAATTCTGGGGTATAATAACGGCTTCATATTTCTCAAAGAAATAAACATCCCATTGCTTTCAGTGGACTGTTTCCTTTGATAAATATGTTCATTTGATTGCCCCAGAATTTTCTTTAATAAATATGCTTCATATAACCATTTGCATAAGAGATAAGTGGAACAATTCTGGGACATGGCATCTGCATCACAGGGGACAAAAAAGGAAACAAAAACATTTAATTGACTTAAATCCTTAAGAACCCATGACATGCTAAGACCGTCACTCCGGTTATGTCACTTAAGGACTGGTGACGGTCCTGGCAATTAATGGAATTCTGGGATGGCATCCCAGAATTCAGTTCACAAAAAAAAAGCTCTGTGGTCCTTAACAGCTGCCCAGTTGCCGGAATGGGTGGTCGTTAAATGCACTGGAAACCTCTCTACATTTGAGGAGTTAAAAAGCCCTATTTAAATCAGATTAAATATGTATTTCTTCCATATGTTGTTGTTGGTTTGCCCCAGAATTTCTGCACATTGTTTTAATACATGAGGCTCAAAGTATTCAATATTCTTTCTTTAATGAAATTGTACCTGAATACATGATCGATTTGAGTAGCCATTCTGAGTCTTCTACCCATAGGGGGATAGACACTTTCCCAAGATGTAATAAAATACGCTTGCTTTATAATGACAATCCATATCTGTATTCCCTCTCTATCTCTATCCCTTGTTAGTTGACCTTGCTGTGAAGTTGCCTGGCATAATTACCAAGATTAAATATTATGCTCCCAATTAAAAGCTACCTCCAGTGGAGAATGGAAAGAGGTGTTTGTGAATCTTCACACGAAGTCAGCTCAGAACCAAATCAACCCATTACTTCCCTATCCCACCAACAGAGTCATCAGGGACACATCTTTCCTTCATAGCCAATAAAGTCACTGTGGTTGTATAGAATCCACCCCCTCCCATCGCTATAGACATCATGGACTCATAAACTACAGCAGAGATGCACACCCTTTACCATCTACTATAAAAACATCATGTACACATCTCTGTAGTAATCAAGACACAGCACTTTTCACTTTATTTAAGTCATCTCATTAATCATATCAAGGACACATAACACTCATAACTCCCCTCAGGGACACATACATTTCACTGTCTAGCAGTTAAATAGTAGGCATTTATACAGTACTCTGCCTTATAATTCTGTCATCTAGAAAATCAAGGACACACAGCTCTCTTGCACTGGAACATCACATGCAAATACAGTATAGTACATCTCAACTTTTAAACCAGAGGATTCAAACTCTAGTCCTTAGGACCCTCAAAAGGGCAGGTTTTGAAGAGACTCTGTCAAATAAAGCAGCTTGATTTTGTTGAATTATGTTGAAGGTATCCAAAGGGTTAAAACAAGAGAACCAATCAGGTTGGATATCTTTACATAAATAGATAAATGACAATATTAAATAATTTTGAGAACTTTACACTATATTAGGTATTGACACTCTACTTCACAGTAAAGAATTGATTGAAATAATCAATCCCGCATATTTGTGCAAAAATATATTTAATTTATTACGTACAATATACTATATATAAAGTGTAAACAACAATGATATAAATGAGTGATCAGCAATTACAACTGATATATAGTAACTCAAACCACAATTATCACCATTAGGATTACCAGCAATTAAAGGGTTAACCACACATAGGTATATTCAGAGGTATTAGATAACAATAATTGCATTCAGCAGCATAAAAAAGGATAATTGATCCTTACAATTAATAAAATACAGTTAGCAGCAGTGTATATGAATACGTCTGCCCCAGAAACTGTATAAACTATGCTAATTGTGGTTTAAGGTAGGTTGTCAGGTGAATCAACTTTAATATGAAGCCAGGTCCTCTGACAATTTCCTTATGCCATATATAATAATCAAATTTAGAGACTAACTGGAATAAAATCCCAGATATAGATCACTATAATTTAATTATGTACTGATTTCAAAAGATTGCATACCTTCTGAATAAAACATATACATTGCAATTAATATATTCAAGAATAGATTATACCAAGAATATACTTAGATTCAAATCCAATAATATATGTCTAGACAGCATATTAAACTTTGTGCAACATATATTACAAATATGACTATAGCAGTCCTATGTAAATCTTAACCATATCTGTTCACATATCACCCTCATTAGCATAATCTGTAAATCTAACTGACACATACATTTTCTAAATACAAAATGGCTGAAACATTATATAGTGATTGTGTAAGCTCTTTCATAATCTCCTTTATAGATGACAGGGTCCATGCAAAGACTCCCTAAAGTAGAGACTCACTCATGAAACAAGGCAAATACATCAAAATGACTGTGGCATTGACTGATTACTTGTGAGAATATTCACAAAATCTTCATTGGTGGGATCTTAGAACTGGCCTATAGAGCATATTTTCTATAATGTTATATTGCCCAGCATGTTTTCTTCCATCATTCTCTTCTGTCTAATACAGCCTTATACATCAAACTAAACAGGCTTGCTTCTGGAGCAGACCAACTGCATCATAGATTTGGAATTAAAAATTTGAGAAATTCCTGTTGATTTTAATGGAGCTTTCATACCACTGAATGCTAGGGAGGTCTCCAACACATCATTGCTCAATGAGCTGGAGACCTCTCTAGCATACATTCCTCTATGGTGCAGCTGGTTTCATCCAGAATAACCATTTCTTTAACTTGAGGAATAAGACCCGTAGTGCTGATAGTTCTTGTTTCCAAGGATACATAGATGACAACTAGAGTCGTAGTTAGCAAGTTAAAGAGGATCAAGGCTGTGGCAAACCAGCTGCACCATAGGGGACAAATGAAAACTTCCCAAACCTCCATTTAGCCCCGTGATCGCTAGAGAGGTCTCCAGCTCATTGTGGATCAGTGAGTTGGAGCAGTGAGGTGGATACTCTAGCATTCAAGGAGCTAAAAGCCCCTGTTAACACTTTAGGTGCCAGAGGGGTTCATAACGGATTGCTTTGCAAATTGTCATGTACCCCTCTGGCATTCAAAGGGATATATATCAATAGTGATTTTCATTTGTTCCTTGTGCTGAATTGGCTTATTCCAAAACTGCAACTACTTCTCAACCTATGTAATCAGATATATAGGATACATGTTGTCCTTGTGGAAAAGTAACTCCATTATACAGATACTGGCCATCTGTAAACTATGGGCGAGATGTATAAAACTGGAGTTATGAAGAAAGTGTTTGTAAAATTGTCTCAAAGCAATATATATGTATAAACAATAGCACCATTTTGCTAAGTGCTGACTCCAGTTAGTTGACTTTTTTTAAAAGTGGAGTAGAAATGATCTTGGACAAATAAGAATTGTGTCCCAGTGTATTTATAAAGATATTTGATAATTGTGTCAAAAATAAAGGTGGTTTTAGGGAGTAAATCATAACCCCAGGTAAAACCTATTCTTATTGGAAGTACATAATACCGCTATGTGTGTGAATGTATATACGCAGGTGCGAATATTCTCAGAACATTCTCAGAGTATTTTCAGACAGACATATTTATAAACGTGACTTTACCTCTTTATAAATATGACCGGTAGTTGTGAATTTTAGTGACAATTCTTAATTATACACTAAGAAGGCTTTTTATACATCACCTCTTTAATTGTTCAACTACACTGCATATCTGGATAAAGGTTCTGTGAGTAACTGCTTCTTTCCACATACTTACATTTCCCAGAAAAATACCTCCACGTCACAGCTGGCTCAGGTCTACCAGTGGCCAAACATCGAAGGGTAACAGTGCTTCCTTCATTCACTGTCACATCAGAGGAGATATTCAAGATCTGTGGGGGAACTAGAAAGGAATGAGAGGGAAATGATTAAAACAGATTATGATTGAGAAATGCACAAATATGAAGTGAAGACTGAAGTACACGTAAGAGAAAAATAGATGAGAAATGTATATAATCCTCAGAGCTTCAACATCTGTTACATAAGGAATATTTAGATTTTGATAGAAGATTTGGTCATTATAGATAATATAATCCTTTCTTAGAAGTCTTCTTCAGTTATACTTGAAAAGTTCAGTTAATTTAAACTTTCCAATTATGGTAAAGCCATGTACTGTTCACCACTTTCCATACAGGTTGTTTTACTGCCAATTCCTCCTTATCATACAAACTGCAGGATCTTCTTTTTTTTTTGGCTTCTTCAACCAAAAACATAATCCTGCTATCAGGTCAATTGTTATCAGTAATATTATGTTAGTATCTACTTTTCCACCTGTAGTGTGCAGTGTATCTTTTCCATTCTATTGCACATGCTCTCTTCAGATCCTCTTTTTTGGTCCAGAAGATGATGTAAAACACAGGTGAATATATATATATATATATATATATATATATATATATATATATATATATATTGAATTCTATAACCCATATATGACCCACACTTACTCCATAAACAGTGGGATCCAATCCCTGCTCCTTTCTGACTTCAGTTTCCCTTGATCCAGATGAAACATTAAAATATGGTAACAGTCATACTACACTTTGTGAAAATATATTTTAAAATACATAGAAAACAATTAAATAGATGCGCAATTACTGTAATTATATAGTAGAGGAATATGTACGAGACCACAGCAGTATATATTTTGCTATTAAACCCAAACAACCTTGTAGGAGTTAATTGATATAGTCACTGGGCAGTAGCATTAAAGGGTTAAGACTTTACTATGTATTCTTTCATGAAACCACTTAATTACACTGTTTAAGGGTTAAGAGACACTGCTATTTATTAAATGTTACTGTCATATCATATCACTCCCATGGATAACAATTCAGAGGGACTTTCCATAACTGGAGAGTTTAAATTAACTGAACATTATGGGTATAAGTGAAGACAAGTGGTAGGAAAAGCTAGTTTTATCAGTAATGACTGAATCTGCTACCAAAACCTAAATATTCTATATATAACAGCTGAAGCACTGAGGGCTGTATACATTGATGTTTTGGTTAAAGCTGTTGGTGGTTTTACTTTCAGAAGCATCACAAATGTGTATTATTTATATAAATTGTTTAATGTGTACAATTTAATAATATAGCAGGGATGTCCAAGTTTGGTCCTCAAGGGCCACCAACATGCCAGAATTTAAAGATTTCCATGCTTAAGCACAGGTAACTCAGTCAAATGATCCACTGATTAACTCATCTGTGCTTAATCAGGGAAATCCATACATCCTGGCCTGCTGGTGGCCCTTGAGGACCGAACTTTGTGTTATTAAAAAAAATATATAGTCAAGGCTGATTATATTGTGAAATCAAAACAATAGTAATCTGCTCACCAACAGGGGTTCAAATGCAAAATACAATTTAATTATCTATATACTTTAAAAGCAACATACAGGTGGCATTTTGGTTTTAAGGTCAATTAAAGTACATACAGAGTGATAAACTTATGGTAATTCATAACCTAAGGAGATGGTAGAAATTCTAGCACTCAACCGCTGGAGAGCCTTGGGTCACATCTCAAATAAATGCAACAGAAGTAAATTACTTCATGTAATTCCACTTTAACATTACATGAGTGGTGAAAATTAAAGTCTGATCTAAGCCTCGTTCACACTGGCGATTTAAGCTCAGAATTTTGTAATGCTGCTCTAATCGCAAGTAAATTGAACACATTGGCTCCAGTGTAGCTGTTCACACTGAAGGTTGTTATTGTCAGCAAACATGACACACACTAACACATCTTGCTGCAGCATTCCTGCACTTATTACTGAATGCATGCAGTAGACTAACCTGCATTGTGGTCTATGGGCAGTGGTGCATACATTTTCACACTCGCAATGTAAATGTTGAGATACTTATTACAAGGTCCTTTGAGAGGTAATTCCACATGGGAATCAGCTAATGATATATGGCTGATGACCACATGGACTGCCCACATCACTCCTCCACCATGGCACCTTATCGTCGGAATCACCAGAGGAATGCAAGGCCACAAAACTGGTTAAATTTAACTGTGATGCACTGCAACAACAGTGTGAATATGGCCCTAATAAGAAGTACTAAATCAGCTCAGGAACAAATCAACTGTACTATATGAAGCAAATTTTCAATTAATTTAAATTATTGATTTAAAGGAGCTGAAAACATTTTCTTATGAAAATGTTTATGTTACAGAGCTTTTCCTGTTGAGTAAAACAAGGGTACTCCCAGCTGTTTTATTCAAATTTTATAACAGTTCATATTGTCAGGAAGTGAATTTCAGTAGAATTACTTCCTGAAGGTTCAAACTAACAGCATGACTGAGCTGTTTTTATCACATCCTATGGGGAACTTTTGTCAGAGACTCACTTCTCCTAGAGAATGCAACTAATTGGAATCTGACCACTAGATGGTGCTGTTAATGTAACATACAAACAAACAAACAAAAACAAACAAACAAACAAGAGTTTAAACATTAATAACTCTGGAATAGCTATGTCTCATAAATGTGAGTACCTTTGTTTTACTCAACAAGTAAAGCCCTATAATTCATAAGTTTTAAAAAAAGTTAAACTTTTTGAATGCTAGAGAGGTCTCCATCACCTTGCTTTGCAACGTATCAATGCCTCTTTTGCAGGCAATAGGTTAAAGTCTCATTTAAATCAACTGTAATTTGGGGGAATTTTTATTGTCCCTTATGGTACAGCTGGTTTGCTCAACAACTTTGTGCCACATTGTAGATTGAGGTCCCTGGTGCTAGATATTGTTTGGGCCACCATATTACTGCAAACTAATGAAAACCCTTAACACTTTAAGTACCAGACTGCACATGTGGCTGGCTTTTAAGGACCAGAGAGTTTTTTTTTTTTTTGCTCGATTGTATTCGGGCCTCCCCAAACAGCATGCAGCCACATAGGGAGCCGTGAAATCCATGACGTGCCAGGACAGTCATGGGTCCTTATGGCAAGTTTACCCATGATGGTCCTGGCAAGTCACGGGTTCTTAAGGCGGTAATTTTTTTTCAGCATTTAACCGCTTGAGTGCCAGAGAGGTATCCAAAGCATTGCAACACAATGCATTGGATACCTCTATGGCCCCTCAAGGGTTAATGGGCCTCTAAAGTTGGCTGGGTCTCGGAGCTTTTGCACCTAATACACCAGTCCTAGTTTAGTCTCTGAAATGTATTAGTAGAGTACAGATAAGACTATGCTATCAAACCAAACAGGGAGCAATGTTTGTCACATTAAAAAAATATCCTATTCATTGACGTCAATTAATTAGGGGCGACATCTGCAGATTTGTATGTGTTCCAATTGGCCTTTTCTGTGGTGCAAAAAGTAACAGTAACACATGATACTGAGTGATGAAACAGAACTAACAGCCTTTGTTTGCTGTTATATTGTTATGTTACACTGCCTAGCAGCACTCAACTATTTTACCAGTTGGCAGCAATAGGGTAATAGGATGACTATTTTTATTTTTGTCAGTCTTTATCTAGAGTGTTCTCTGATATTCCAGTTCAAAATAACAAGATATATTTTCTAAAGCAGTATTTCACAAACTCTTTTCTGTGGTGGAACCCTTTAGATTTGCAATGTGTTGACTACCCCTCTGGCACTCACATTCTCAGTGAAAGCCTAACATCAAATCCAATTAACCCCTTTGTATATTAGAGAAGCCTCCATGTTCTGCAATACACTTTAACTTGCAACCGAATTATGTACACACACACACACACACACACACACACACAGTCAGACAACAGGGCCTTCTGCCTCTTGTAGGTGTTCTCATTGGAAGGGTGTTAACACAATTTGTCTATGTCTGTGTTGGAGTATGTGTGTGTGTGTGTGGTGCGTGTGCATGCATGATATGTGCATCTGTGTGGCCTGGGGGGATTATGCACGAAGGAGTGATAAAACGTTATACAGTGGAGATGACTTCTCCAGTGATATCACTTCTCCAGTTCCTATGTTATTCTATGTAGTCAATGCACTATTTTGGAGATCTTAGTGCATAGGTTCTATAGAATAACATAGGAACTGGAGAAGTTATATCACTGATGAAGTTATCTCCTCTTTATGATGATGTCATAGAGACATTATCAGAAATCATGTGGGAAATTCAAAATTGAGAATGGGAATGATTTCTAGAACAGTGGTTCTCAACCCGTGCCCTCAGTGGCTACTAACAGGCCAGGATTTGAGAATTTCCTTTTAAGAGCACAGGTGAGTTAATCAATATGACTGAGCCTCTGATCAACACACTTGTGTTCTAGCAGGGAAATTGGCCTGTTAGTGGCCACTGAGGGCACGGGTTGAGAACCTCTGTTCTAGAAGTAGGTTCCTCTGCACTTTTGTCCTTTTGGGAATTTTTTACTGTTTCTGTAGAAATCCCTGTTAGAACAAAAGTGGAACTATTAAATTATTTATTTCATTTTATAGTGCTTATAAACAATTTGATTGGAAAAACTCAGATTGCACAATTTTAATACCCCACACATAAACACTATGTCACCCCATTTTTTTTCCACCTGTCCACCATTACTGAAAATCATTCTATGAAATATCTTCTTCCTCTTCATGGAACCCTGGGGCTCCACAGAGCTCTGTTTTAAAATCACTGTTATAAAGCATTTTTTTTTAAATAATGTTATTAAAGATATAAATAATACATTAAGAAGATTACATTATTGTTATACAAATATCAACTTAAAAAATAAAAAGATCTATATGTATAGCAGATGTTGATATAGGATTTTATATGTTAGAGTGTTTTTTGTTGCTTTTTTTAGAACTGGTTAAATGATAGATGGCAGAGAGTTGTTGTAAATGGAACTGTTTCAAACTGGTCTAAGGTAATAAGTGGGGTGCCGCAGGGTTCAGTCCTGGGACCAATACTTTTTAATTTGTTTATTAATGATCTAGAAGTGGGAATTGAAAGTAGCATCTCAATCTTTGTTGATGACACTAAGCTATGTAAGGAAATACATACAGAGCTGGATGTTTTTTCTCTGCAGAAGGATTTAGATAGACTAAGTGAATGGGCAGAAAAGTGGCAGATGTCATTTAATGTAGATAAATGTAAGGTTATGCATTTGGGCTGTAGAAACAAACTTGCAACATATACTTTAAATGGGAAACAACTTGGGGAATCCTCATTAGAGAAAGATTTAGGAGTACTGATAGACGATAGACTTCACAGCAGTGTGCAGAGTCACTCAGCTGCTGCAAGAACAAATGAGGTACTAGCCTGCATAAAAAGAGGTGTAGAAGCAAGGGATGTTAATATTATCCTACCTCTGTATAAATCCTTGGTTACGCCTCATCTAGAATATGGAGTGCAATTTTGGATGCCTGTTCTTAAAAAAAGGCATTACTGAACTGGAAAAGTTACAGAGATGTGCAACAAAACTGTTAAAGGGATTGGAGGAACTGAGTTATAAAGAAAGACTAGCCAAACTGGATTTGTTTACATTAGAGAAGAGACGTCTAACGGGTGATATGATTACTATTTACAAATACATTCAAGGTCAATGCAAAGAACTATCCAATGAATTATTTTATGAAAAGAGCTGAGCTAAGAACAAGAGTCATCCATTAAGACTACATGAAAGGTGCTTTCGACAAAAACAAAGGCTTCTTTACAGTAAGGGCGGTAAAGCTATGGAATTCTTTGCCTTGGGATGTGGTGCTTGCAGATAATGAAACTGCATTCAAAAAAGCAATGGATGCCTATCTAGCACAGAACAATATTGAAAATTATGACAGATGGCTTCAAAGCAGATAGGATATTGATCAAGGGAACTATTTGACTACCAGTTGGAGTCAGGAAGGAATACATTTTTTTTCACCCCACTTGGGGCTAGATTGGAAATGGCTCCAGAGGGCTTTTTTCCTTCCTCTGGATCAACAGGGGTGCTTTTGGCATGGGCTGAACTTGATGGACGCATGTCTTTTTTCAGCCTCATCTACTATGTTACTATGTTTTTTTAAGCAAGACCAAACTGCTCTAATCATACTTCTAACCTAGGAACTCTAAACTTCCCCACTACCCCCTTTCCCCATGGGCAAAGATCCACTCTACCTCAAGTCAGCAGCAGCATTAGAATTCAGGAAAAATAGAACAAGCAATTGTCCCCCACCCCGATCTGGCATATTTAGCGGGAATACCAGGATTCTCAAATTGGCACAGTCAAGTCTGTATGCAGGGCAAATGAGGTAATAGGACTCCTGTTACCTCATTTGCCCTGCGGAGTACTATATACTTAAATTATAGAAACAAGATACTTTTTTTAAATACATTTTATATGTTTCATCTGGTCTGTTGTATTTGGATTGCCGTTATCCTAATTGCCTTGCTGAAATGGAGATGTGATGGAAGTCTGTGTGGGTTTGTTGCGGGGAGAACCAGCATCAGAAATCCCTGCTTGCTTTAATACCAGTTGCTATAGATTGTAGCCGGTTAAGGACCAGATTCTATTGCAGGAGATAAATGTTACCTCCCATTTTATCAAATATTTTCCTATTGAAGTCTATAGGGAAACCTGGAGATAAATGCAGTGATAAAATTAGCACCTGCAATAGAATCCAGCCCTCTGTTTGGTATCCTGATTCATGTGCTGTTAAAGGGAAACAGTATAGCTCTCCTAGGGCTGGATTCTATTGCAGGTGCTAATTTTATCACTGCTTTTATCTCCAGTTTTCCCCATAGACTTCAATAGGAAAATGTTTGATAAAACGGGTGTTAACTTTTAGCACTTGCAATAGATTCACTCTAGCCCCTAGTATCTTGTTTCTGTATTTCACTCTAAGCTCTGCTGCAAGGGGGTGGTCCTGAAGGGATAGAGCAAGAAGGATCTGGATATCTGTGTGGAGGCAGCATTATATTCTCCACAAGTAATTCTTGTCATTCTGATTAATATCCACAACAAAGCTCCAATGTGAATATATTTCTAGTCTTTGTGCTCCCATCGATGGTCAAAATTTCTACACTATAATTCTCTCCCCTTCCTTTTGTGTTTTTGGTTATGCTTAAATTATGTTTTTCTATCATTTTGAGTTTTGGTCCCCATATGTTGGTAAATCTCAGTGTTAGAATATGGTATGTTGAAGGTGATCAGGTGAACCCAAGTACCATGTTCCAGGATCTTGGTAGACAATGTTATAAAGCATTTAAAGGGATAATAATAATTCATTTTATCTTTCTTTTATTTAGTAAGCATTAAAAAAACATGAAGAACGATATAAGTCTTATCTCTCAAACCTTTATGGTTTGAGAGATATTCACAAGCAAAGTTTCCCCTACCGCCCCTTTTACCTAGTGTAAGCCATCTCTTCTCAGATGTGGAATCTGGTTGTAAGACCAGACAGATAACAGAAGGGGACAGTCTTCTTCCTATGAGAACAATGAAGGCCCTGCCCCCCCCCCGACAAGTTTTTCAGGTTTTTCCCTTATCTTAATTGAAGATTGTCCCTCTCTGCAATCTACCTGGGAACCTCCCTTCTGATCTGGCTGAACAGTGTTTCATCAGTAAAAGGGGCGGGAGGGGGATACTTTGTCATTGAATTACTCTGGAACTACAACTCTGACAGAATTGAAATAATACTCTCCAAAGTCCAAATACTATGATAATTAATTAGAGCTGCTTTTATTATGAAACATTACTATCCCTTTAAATGAGTTTTTCTTTTTTTTGTACAACAAAGTATAATCAAGGGACTGCTATTATAATGTACAGTGCCATTGAATAAGTGATTATATTTAACCATTTAAGTGCTAGAAGGGTATGCAGCACATTGTGAAACAATGCATTGCTCACTTCTCTTGTCCTTAACCCTTTGAGAACTAGAGAGGAATCCAGTGCATTGGAACACAATGCATTGGATGCCTCTTTGACACTCAAATGGTTAAATGATTTATATAACATTAGCAAATGTTAAGAGTAATATATATTTTATTCTGCAGGACTGCACAGAAATCAGTGCAACCCAACAGTGTATGTGTTAAAGGGACAGTAATGTCCCATTAAAAAATTACTCTTGTAGTTAAAAAAAAAAATTGAAGCCACTCCCATCTCTCAAACCACTATGGTTTGAGAAATATAGGCATTGAAAGTTTCCCCCCTCCCTCCCCTTTTACTGATGTCAGATGTAAAGCTGACAGCAGGAGATTCGAGTTAAAAAGAACTACTTAACTGGAACGGTCTGCAAAGTGTGCTTGCAAACCAGGCACACTTTGTAGACCATTCCAGTGAAGTAATTCTTTTTAAATAATGCGATTTTGGCTCTGCTGCAGCGTCGCCATCTGGTCCCAGGACCGGGATCTTCTGCTGTCAGCACTGCACTGACGTCAGGAGAAGGGAAGGGGGGGGCTTTCAATGTGAATATCTCTTAGACCATAGTGGCTTGAAAGATGGGAGTTGCTTCAAATAATTTCCTTTTTTTCCAACTACAAAATGAGAATGTTTTTTATGCAAAATTAGTGTCCCTTTAAGTGTCCTGCATTTAAAGGGATATCTGGTCAACTTAATAATGACCTAAATGCTTCCAACAACAATCCCACAAAATGCAATAACAGGTGAAGATGGTCCTGCTACCTGCTATTTACAGCAAAGCTGGAAGTTAAATTCTAGAGTGTTATTGAGGGTTCAAGAGAGTAACCAAATAATAAACCACACAAAATGACAAATTTGACTGAAGTAGTAAAACATCCATGAGAAGTCGATATCACACTACAGAAAGAAGTGCTTAAAATAGAACTAACATTTCAAACTGATAATCCCTACACTTCCCTTAATATGGACAGAAATGGCCTCTATACATGTTTCCCTTGCTCCTTGGTTCAAGAGATAATATCTCCAATCAGTTCAGGAAGACATGTCAATGGAGGTGGACATGAAAGTGGTTAGAAGGACCACAGGAGTCATATGACCTCAAATTCTGCTAACTGCACATGGTAATCAGAACCCTTTAAGGACCAGAATTGTTAAAGGGATAATAATACATGTAATAAAGTACAGTTCTGATTCTTCTTTATTCTATTTGTAGCACGTACATCTATATTTCAATTCTAACAGGCTTGTAGTTCAACCGCAATTGAATCTGAAAGGATCTCCTTCTACACCTTTCCCTTTAGTCACTCTGCCTCTCATGCTGGTTCGTATAGAGTGTGGCAAGGGACAATCTTCAGTAAGCATAAGGAAAAACATGCCCTTCTTCGTCAAGCCGGGAAGGGTTTTCCTTATATTTGCTGCATGAAAATTGTCCCTCGCTGCGAGCTGTCAGGTGCCATGACCAGATTCCACAACCTATGGGAGGCGGCCAAGAGGGGCAGGAGAGGGATCATTCCTGATTCAATTGAGGTTGAACTACAAGCCTGTTAGTATTGAAATATAGTGCTATGTACTACAAATAAAATAAAGAAGACTCTGAGCTGTTCTTCATAAATATTACTATCCATTTAAGTACATCTTGTCTGCTTCAATTTGAAAAAAAAATTCCAGCAGCTGCCATGGCTGCCTCCATGGACATTTCACCCATGAACATTTTCTTTTAAAGAAAGGCATTAAGGCAAAATTTATATGGCCATTTGAATTTGCTGGCCACTGGGAAGTGTTATTTGCAGTCTTTGTAGTTCTTTAATCTGTTGGATGCTAGCAACATCTCCAACACATTGCAAAGCAATTCACTGGAAATGTATCTAGAATCAAAACAGTAATTTGAAGGAAAAAAAGTTCACATAATGTTTTTTTGTGCTAAAGCCTAGCATTGAATCAGTTTGCTTATTGTGCTTTTCACAGAGGCAAATTTGCAGCACATCACACGCAGCTTGGAGTTTTCCTATGGGGGTGGGACTAAATGTATTATTGATATTTGGTTGGGAGTTTATTAGGATTGTTTAACAGGCAAGGAAAAGGTGGGAATTATCATAGGCTGGCAGCCAATGCAACTTTGTTTTCAGATTCAACAACATGGACCAGTATCTGGAATTTAAAAATTGTTGCGGTGTTATTATCTTTGCATCATGTGTCACAGCAAACTGGTGGGAAAGTCCTTTGTGAAATATATTGAGGTTAAGGTTGAGTGTTCCTGATGCAAAGCAATTAGCACACATTTCGTACGTCTGTCTAACTTTGCCATTAGTTTCAGAGTGTGTGTTATTCAGCATCTTGTTGGTAAGTTTATAAAATCAGAGTGTGAGAAATCGCATATAGAGCATATATTTATGGACTTCAAATAAATAACAATACTCCACTTTCTTGCATTCAGCCCATAATTCTAAATATCAAAACGTTCTTGTATTCAATGTATTCAATGTACAATGCAGGTAAGTTTAAGAGCAGTGGCTGTTCATGTTGTAACCATGGAAATCATACACACAGATAAATGGATTACTGCATTGCTCTCCAAAGTTCCAATTAATTACTGTCCATGTGAGTGTCAGCTTTTTTTCTGTCACCCATGTAAACCATCTGTTAGTAACACATCTTTCATACCTGCCAGCAACGGGAATGCTGGTGGAATGCAGGGACAGTGCAGATAAATTAAACTGGGTCTTATGAGCAGTTCTTTTCAAATGATCTATCGAACATTGGCCCTAATTCAGTAAACTAAAGTTAAGCAGGTCCGGGGGCGAACAATCTTCCCCCAAAGGGATAAAATAAAATGCCTCTTTGATTGAAATGGAGATTTTCACCTCTAGAGTACCTGATAAGTCTCCAGTGCATAGTTTCTAAATGTGTGATAACCACTTTAGCACTAAAGGGTTAAAAAAAATTTGAAATCAATGGACATTTGAGGGAATTCTCATTTGTTCCTTATGGTGCAAATGAATTGCTCACAGTGGCGTAACTATAGGGGTCACAGGGGTCGCACCTGCAACTGGGCCCATGCATTCCAGGAGCCCAGTCTCCACCTGCGACCCCTCCGCCTGGTGCCCACAATCTCCCACCGGTGCTCTAGTAATGCAGAGCGCTGGGAGATGACATCATCTCCCCTCGCTTTGCATTACTAAGAGGACCGCGCGGGAGCTCCAGGTAGGAGATGGGGGCATTGTGGAAGGGGTCAATGTGATCAGGGGGGCCAATGTGATGGTGGTGGTGGTGCGGCGGCCAGTGGAACTTCTTGTACCAGGGCCCAGAGGCATCTAGTTACGCCTCTAATTGCTCAAGAATTGTTCCACTTTATTTTGCTGAAACAGTCACTTATTCTTAGCCTGGAAATTAAATATAATCCTAATCAACGCAGAAAATTATGTTTTCAATTTATGTCAACCAATACAATATACCTGAATGCTGGTTGGCTGGCAGATCAGGGGCGGACTGACAGGACCCAGGGCCCCTGGTCCAAAAAGAGGTCTGGGCCCCCTGCAGAAATCTCCACATTGCCCCTTCATCTCCACATTGCCCCCTTCATCTCCACAATGCCCCTATCTCCACATTGCCCCCTTCATCTCCATCTCCACAATGCCCCCTTCATCTCCACAATGGCCCTATCTCCAAATTGTCCCCATCTCCACATTGTCCCCTTCATCTCCACAATGCCCCTATCTCCACATTGTCCCCTTCATCTCCACAATGCCCCTATCTCCACATTGTCCCCTTCATCTCCACAATGCCCCTATCTCCTCATTGTCCCCTTCATCTCCACAATGCCCCTATCTCCACACTGCCCCCTTCATCACCACAATGCCCCCTTCATCTCCACAATGCCCCCATCTCCACATCACCCCTTCCACCACCATGCCCCCTCATCTCCACACTGCCGCTTCCTCCAGTCCCTGGTGGTCTAGCGGCGTGGCGAAGTCCCGCGCGCCTCTAGTAATGCAGAGGCTGGGAGATGATGTCATCTCCCAGTGCTCTGTATTAGTAGAACGCGCTCCGGCGGCTGTGGTTTGAGAGCAGCTGAGCAGCGCTGGAAGCGGCAGCGGCAGGCCCCCTTCGGTCACGGGCCCTCGGTCCGTGACCGAATGCCCGTATGGTCAGTCCGCCCCTGTGGCAGATGCAGTATTAAGTAAGAGAACAACCAATCATTTCTGGCCCTGCAGGGTACTAAGGCGCATATGAAAGATTAAAAGAATAACAATTCTAGCGCAAGTCATTAACATCATATGGAAGAGAAAAAGGTGTAAATGGAGCTTTGAAACCCTTAAATGCTACAGAGGTCTCCAATGCAATGCTAAGCAATTCACTGAAGATCTCTCTATCAACCTCAGGGTTAAAATCCCCATGTGAATTAGTGAGAATGTTTATTTGCCCTCTGTGATGTAATTGATTTACCTGAGAATTGTCCCACTAATGGATTGCTTTGCATTATTTAACAAAGAGCCAGAGAAGAATTCAATACATTGCAATGCAATGGTTACCTCTATGGCAGTCAAAGGGTTAACCCAACAAGTGAAAATTAATGCAGAAGCATAAATATTGAAAGTATTTTTCTATTCAGAAATGATTCATATGTAGGACTACTCTATTATATTTGCCATCATGATTTTAAAAACAGCAATACCTGAAGCTGCTATTTTAATCAGCAGACAAGTGGAGACCCTAATTCCTAAATACAGTAATCTGGAGTCAGATGATTACACTAGACAAGCAGCTTTTTCTTCTTGAATATGGTGAGTGTCGGCATAACAGGCAAGGATAAAATAACTTTTATTCATATCATTTAAAGTCAGCACAATTTAAATGCACATTCTGAACTTTTGCACAGTAACACATAGGGTCGTATGTTCAAAGGGATGTTAAAAAACGTTGTATGAATGACAAAAATAAGTAATTGTATGCATGAACTCCATATTTTCTATACAGCGTACGACAGAAAACTAGTAATGTCTGTCGTGTATGAAATAAAACAAGAATTGTCATCGAAAGGGGCAGGGAAAGGGCTTGGCTTAAAGGGATAGTAATGTTTCATAATAAAAGCAGCTCTAATTAATCATCATAGTATTTGGACTTTGGAGAGTGTTATTTCAATTCTGTCAGAGTTATAGTTCAAAAGTAATTCAATGACAAAGTATCCCCCTCCTGCCCCTTTTACTGATGTCACACTGTTCAGCCAGAGCAGAAGGGAGGTGCCCAGGTAGACTGCAGAGAGGGACAATCTTCAATTAAGATAAGGGAAAAACCTGAAAAGCTTGTCAAGGGGGGCAGGGATTTCATTGTTTTCATAGGAATAAGAGTGTCCCCTTCTGTTATCTGTCTGGTCTATGGACTGCATTCCACATCTGAGAAGAGATGGCTTACACTAGGTAAAAGGAGCGGGAGGGAGAAACTTTTCTTGTGAATATCTCATAAACCATAAAGGTTTTGATAGATAAGACTTATATCATTCTTCATGTTTTTTTAATGCCTACACAATAAAATAAAGTTAAAACAAAGTATTACTATCCTTTTAAATATCCACCAGTGTCTTACAGTGCCAATGAAAATATGTTAGTTACAATGAAAAAAAAATCGTAAAAACTACAAAAATTTTACATCAGTTAAAAAGTGTAGTAAAATGTAGAGATATGAATCTTAAAAACGTTTGACAGGGAAATACATAAATATGTATCTATTGATAAAATAGAAAAAGCCAGGTGTGACGGTACCAGGATTTACCGGACCCCTTTGGGGTTGTCAGTTCCTGAACTGCCGCTGCTGCTGCCCCTCTTCCATGGCTGACTGGATCTCTGCTACTTCCTGGCTTCTGGAGGTCCTGGATACTCAGGCAGGAACAACTGGATACTGCCCCCTGGCAGACTGGCAGAGCTAGTGAATTTATCTGCAGAAACCTAGGTGGAGTTTCCAGAGGCCCTACACCAGGCAAGTGAATTTGCTCTTGCAGTGCCTAGGGAGAGAATCCCCAGCCCAAGCCCCCTCCAGAAATACAGCTGAGACTTGTATTAAGGAGGATTGAACAGAACAGCCTTTACTGATAAAACACACTGCTTATATACACTTTCAGACACTCTTATCAAGATAAGAATACAAATTAGTGCTTGAAAAAGGGACATTTTAACTGGTCCATAATAACCGCCCCTGACTGGTCAATGAAGCACAGCAGGAGTCAACCCAAACATTCCTTAGCGCATGGAGTATTCTTTAAACAAAGCCAGAGTGCTGGGCTTAACAGCTATCACAGTGTCTGTGTTCCTCCTCTGTCACTCTCGCTTGTGGTGGACTCTGATTTGCTAAGTCGCTTTGGCCCGCCCCGGTGACCTTTTTATGCCTGGCCGTGACACCTGTCAGTTGCCCTTTCGTGGTGTTTCTGAGCCAGTGTTGCTGTTGCTGTGTTCCGGTGTTCCTGATTCCTGTGTACCGATTCGGCCTGTTTGACTACGCTTCTGTGTTCCTGCTCGTGATTGACCCAGCTTGTCTGAGAACCACCTTCGTGATCTGACCCGGCTTGGCTGACGTTCCTGCTTGTGATTGACCCGGCTTGTCTGAGAACCCGCTCCGTGATCTGACCCGGTTTGGCTGACATTCCTGTCCGTGATCTGACCCGGCCTGGCTGACTTCCTGCTCCATGACCCGAACCGGCTTGTTCCAGTGATCCGTTTTGTTCTGACTACCTGTTCCTGCTGTCGCCGCAGCGACATTCTGACTTACGCTGTGCTGGCCTACCAGGCGGATCCTGTTTAACACTTGCAGTGCCTAGTCTCCAGTGCTGAGTCTCCATGCTCATTTTGCAGAGCTGTGCATCCGTTATTGAGCCATCCTTACACTTGCAGAGCTATCCCTCTGTACTGAGCCTTCGATTCTAAGCTGCGACTTAACCCTTATTGTGCTGTCGTCTCCATTGCTGAGCCCACTTGCACCGGTATTGAGCCTAAGCTGGTATTTTGCTACTTCTGCTGAGCCGGCTGCGTACATGCCCAGTCTGGTCGGCGGCTCACTGTTTCATCTGCAGAGTAGTCGAGTTGGTTAACATACCTGGTAGAGGCGCTACTGGCTCTTACACATACGGTGGTTTCTCCGATTACACCCGTGGGGGCTATTGGCTCAAGCTATTGCAGCTAAGGGTGGTCTCCAGCATATGCCCGTGAGAGGCTATTGGCTTGATCTCACAGTACATTGTGGTCTCCGTTGTTACGCCCGTGGGGGCTACTGGCTCAAGCTCTTGCAGGTTGTCTCCGGTACACGTCTGTGGGGGCTAAAGGCTCATATTACTCCGGTAGCCCGTGGGGGCTATTTGCAAGCTCTTGCATCGCAAGCTACTCCTGTTGAAACGCCCGTGGGGGCTACCAACTCACGTACTTGCAGATTAAGTTGTATCCGCTGTTACGCCCGTAGGAGCTATTCAAGCAACTTTTCTGCAGATTCTACCTCTCAACTAGCACTGCTGAGCAGTTTGCCTATCTTAAGAACTTTAGGTGTTGCACCATCTACACCTATAACTGCTTCATTACCACCTTGGGCATGCCAAACACCACAACAGAGACTGACTAATTATTGCTCTTAACCTTTGATTTGTTTCATTACTGTGTGCCTGTCCTGTGACAGTATATGTGATAACTCTGTTTCTGTATACTGGGCCTGTGGGGGCATATCTGCATTATATTGCAACATTTGGTGTGGCCTGTAGAGGGTGATCTTTCATCTTAATTTTCATTTAATAAAATTGTGTTTTATTCTAACCTGCTGGTCTGAGTGTCAGTAAAACCGTTACAACAGCCCACTCTGCATTCTGGTCCTGTGGAGGGAACCGGAGATGGCCAGGGCCCACTCAGTCGGTTTTCCACATATTTGTCGGCTAACATGGCAGCTTCCCCTACTGTAGCTAGATCACGGTCTCTTACCCAATCCCGAACTTCAAGAGGCGTATGTTGAAAGAATTGCTCCAGTAGTAAAAGCTGCCGACAGTCCGCCATAGTCTTTGCATTGCAGCCCAGTAGCCGGTTGTCACAAGCACGGTCCATGCAGTACACCCATTCCGCATAAGAGTCCTGTTGCCGCTGTCAGATATCCCGAAACGTCCGCCTGTAAGCATCCGGGGTAACTGCATACCGGGCAAGCAGGCAAGGTTTCACCTCCGCATAATCGTGGCTGACTTCATCAGATAAGACTCAATATGCCTCGGCTGCACGTCCAGTCAGCTTGCCCACCAGAATTGTTACCCAGTCTCTCTGATCAATCTCATAAAGGGCACATTGCCTCTCAAAATCTTGCAGGTACCCGTCTATGTATTCTGTGCTCTCCTCAAACACCTTAAAGGCTTAATGAGGCAGTTTGCCGTTCCTGGATCCACAGCTCCATGGAAATCCAGAGTCTTTCGGTCCTCTCTCCAGTTCTGCCATCCTCAGGTGTTCCTCCCTTTCTGCTGTCCACTCCTGAGTCACCATGGCCATGACTCTATCCACCACCTCAGCAGATGGATTGGGGCCATATAAAGCAAGCCGGATCTTGACATCTCGGGTAAAGGCATCCTTATGCTCTGTAGGGCTCTCCCCGGGTCCCATGCTGGTCTGCAGGCTTGCAGGGCTAGCGGTTCCAATTGATAGACGGTCCATCTGCATCAAAGCCTCAACCAAATTAGTCTTCCTGGGTCCACATGCTTCTCCACCTCTGTCAGCTAGGATCTCTTTTAACGTGGATCGCTTCAGCTGCTTGTAGAACCCCTCCATACACCTGCCACTGGCTCCAGCCAACTCTCCCGATGGAGATTGTCCTGGTGGTGGTTTGGATGCCTTTAAGAAGAGGGCATCCCATCGCTGCCAACAAATGTGATGGTACCAGGATTTACCGGACCCTTTTGGGGTCGTCGGTTCCTGAACCGCTGCTGCCCCAGAGCTAGTGAATTTAGCTGCAGAAACCTAGATGGGGGTTTCCAGAGGCCCTATGCCAGTAGAGTGGTGAGGCAAGTGAATTTGCTTTTGCAGTGGCTAGGGACAGAATCCCCAGCCCAAGCCCCCCGAGACTTGTATTAAGGTGGGTAGAACAGAATAGCCTATATTGATCAAACACTCTGCTTATATACACTTCCAGATACTCTAATCAAGATAAGAATACAAATTAGTGCTTAAATAGGAACATTTTAGCTAGTCCATAATAACCTCCCCTGACTGGTCAATGAAGCACAGCAGAAGTCAATCCACATTCCAAACATTCCTTAGCACATGGAGTATTCTTTAAACAAGCCAGAGCTCTGGGCTTAACAGCCCACTCTGCACTCTGGTTCCCCATTGACATCCCCTTTGCAGGACTTACAGTATAACCCCACATACACTATTACCAAATGTCACACATTGTACAAAAAAGTGATCAATATTTCAAATGTTATAGTTCTAAATTACTCCATCTGGTCACACCAGGTATATTTATAGTAATCATTAAAATATAATCATTAAAATTATAATATTTTATTCAAAAATCATATTAATTATATGAATAATCTTAATTGCTATCTGCAAAATAAACACTTTTATCATACCAATATTCTAGTCATTACTCAGAATAGCATTTCCGCTACATCTTTTTTTATGACATTTTATGACATTTCCAGTCAGAAATCGTACTTCAAAGAAAAAACAACATATTTTCTATAACAAACGCCATTCTTTGAAAATATATATGAAGACTATGACAAAATCCAATAAAATATTGTTAAAAATGACAAAAGTTGTTTTGCTACTTCTGCTTTTGTCCCAAAGAAGCCCAAGGGAGAAGATGCACTAAGAGGTGATAAGTGGCCATTGTGGTGATATGGTGGTGAAGTGGTGTCAGTGGCATGTCATCAGCATGGACTAAGTTGTCTTTGCCATCATATCCCTGTGAATCCACCACCAATTCGACACAATCCATCAACATAGTGGTGAATCCGCCATGCTTTTGGCACATTTACTACTTTGTTCCACAATGGCTCATTTGCATATGAAAATGCAGGTTAATCATCCATTGACATATTTATGTGGGTGTGTTTATATGTAAATGTGGCTGTTTGCAATATGTACTAAGCTCCGATAGCTGCTTTTGCTGTCAGTGTTCATAGTCCCATGTTGAGACCTCCCTTATCGCTCTATGGAGCCAGTTGACATCTTGTTGTCACAACTGCAGAGCAGAGACAGCAGCTGCCATCCATTAACCCTTACAGTGCCATAGGGATGTTCATTGTACTCCCCATATGTCAATGAAAGGGATACAACATTAACAGACATTTTCTTGCATTAACTTATTTAGAGAGTGGCAGAGAAGCTGTGTTATGTTATAGCTTCACCACCATTATCGCAATGATAAATTAATGCTGTCAATATCTGTTAATGCCCAAAGGGTTTGCAATGAACATCCCTGTGGCGCTGAAATGCTTAACGGAGCAATGCTGTATGTGTCTCTTCCATAGTGGACAGGTGGGGAAGCAGAGTGGATGCGTTCAGAGTTCAGGATTGTGGGACTGCTAGTGGTGTGTTAGAGAAGGTATCCCTTCCACATCACCAGCAGTTCGACAACCCTGCATGCTAATGAGTACAGTACAGCGATACACCCCTTTTAGGAGTCTGTGACCAAAGAGATGTCTAGACTCTTTTGCAGACAGGTTGAACAAACGCCCCAATCCTTTCTTATAGGTATCCTCCCATCTCAATGTCCCCTAACCACCCACCATAGATGCTCTGATGGCAGTGGAATTTAAGGAGCTACTTCACTTCTTGCTCTCCGACAAGACACCCTCTGAGACAAATTGGCTTAGTAACTTTACAAAACAGGAAAGTTAAAGGTCTAGCTTTCAGAGCAATATGTGAGCCTTTTGTCAATACTTTGTTGGGGAACCAGAAAGCGAGCTTTACGTTATGCTTCAAAGACACATCTTGGTCACTAATCGAGTTATAAATACTCTCATGAAGACTCCACACTGTGCTATGTATGTAAGATAAGTAAAGAAGTTCCCCTTGGCCAAAAGAAAAAAAAATTCAATTTTTTACTTTAAAACTAAAAAATTTTACTTTAAAAGTCAAAATTCTGGCCTTAAAAACTTTAAATTTTGTGACATTAAAATTATAAATTCTGAATTTAGAAGTCAAAATTCTGACATTAAAAGTCAAAATTTGAGTTTAAAGTCAGAATTTTGTGTTTTCAAGTGAAACTTTGAAAGTTGAAATTTTGATTTTTGAAGTCAAAATTTTGTGTTTTAAAGTAAAATTTCTGACTTTTAAAGTAAAATGTTTTAGTTTTAAAGTAAAAATTTGAATTTTTTTTTTCTCTTGGCCAACGGGAACTTCCGTACTTATCTTACATATATAGTAGAGTGTGGAATCTTCATGAGAGTGTTTATAACTTGATTAGTGACCAAGTTATGTCTTTTTTTTTTGCTCCCAGGGCTCTTCCATAGATTAGTGTTTAGTTTATAACCATGTGTTTTTTTTAACTAATTCTCACCTTCCACCCTAGTGAACTGAGCTGCAACCTTTCCATCCTCACCCTTCTTAACCCCCTCACATTTCCTTCCTCCTCTCCTCATAGTTTCATTTGTTCTCCTTAGGTTGCTGTTTGAATGACTATGATCTTTCAAATAATGTATCTCCATGGATATACAATCTTTTACATATGATACATGTCTTGCATATGAGGCAATGTTCTGTCTACTTTTGTATCACATAAAATTAAAAAAAATGTTTTTCAAAAACAATAAAAAAAGTTGTGAAAATAAAAGGAAAAGAAGGTGCTTCTGGTGCAATATTGTTTGTAAATTGGTGTATTCACCACTGTTCACCTCTTTGTAGAGTATACTCACAAAATACGTGGTCAGTGTAACACTTCCATGTTCACTGACAATTGTGCTCAGGGGATGTTCTTTCACCACTGTCCCCCATACAGTGGTACTTTCTCAGGGAAATAAAATCAGGACTAGCGCTGCTACTCACTTCAACTCAAAAGTAGTGGATATATGAAAAGAACAAAAACAGGAGGGCGCCCAATCGTGCCTGTTATCCCAAAATAATCACTTTGACATATAAAGAATGTAAATATACTCACAAATGTAGTTGTTACTCGGGGGCTTATACCGACAAATAACACAATGTGCTAGCAGAGAAAATACCTGTCTCTGCTCAGGTCTCCTCGTGTGGTGAAGAAATTCAGGAACCGTGCTGTAGTCTTTTGTTTCCAAAAAAGATTTTTAATGCAAATATAAAAATTTCTTACAAATAAAATATGCTCTATCGAGCATTAAAATAACAATCTTTAAAAATCAGACTTGTTGGTTCTGCATAACGTTTCATAGCTCCCTAGCTACTTTCTCAAATGCAGTCAACTCTCTGCCTCAAAATCTAAAACTGTGAGTATATTTACATTCTTTATATGTCAAAGTGATTATGTTGGGATATCAGGCACGATTGTTTTTGTTCTTTTCAATAAAAAAAGAGCATTTGTGATATATCATCTATACCATAGGGGAGTAATGGAAATTCCAAATTGATAAAATGGGAATGAATGGAATTATGGGAACTGTAGTCTGGAAGAAGCTGGAGGTTTTCATTGTCCACCCCTGTCATGAATAAAAATAACAATCATTCATAAAAAAGGAGAGGCCACAAAGATGGCAAACTGATATTGCACTCACAAGTGAAGTCAGTCAGTGAGGGCTTATACCTCCCATCACCAGACATAGAAAGCATAAAAAATACCTTGTCTCTGATGGGAATCCAAAGATAACACCACTTCTCCTGACAATGTGATGATCCGCAGTATATAATTTATTAAAATATACTATAAACGGCAATGTCAACAGATTTTTCAGCTTACTGCTGCTTTTTCAAGACACAAATGCTGGTAATCAACACACAAAAGGAGAAGCTGTGCCACCAATCATAGTGTCCTTTGGAAATTTGAAGCAAGATTAATGTGCTTAGAAGAATGGGACAATTCTGGAGGAATCCAATTGCACCATAGGGAACAAGTAAAACTATCAAATCTCCCATAGAGTTAAATGGTGCTTTTAAGTCCCTTGAATGCTAACATTGTATTGGGAAACAATGGGTATTTATTTGTCATCGTAGTGTATCAGCTTCAGTTATACAGTAAACAAAAGTGGAAAGAGGGTTATGCCTTTACATAAAACAAGTTTTAGCACCTACTATACAGGAAAATATTAATGAAGGGGCCGGTGGCAATGTAGAGGATTGGATGTCGTTTTAGCTCAGAACAACACAGATAATTATGACAGGTGGTTTAATTTCAGTTTGGTTTTTGATCCACAGAGATATTTAACTGTCTTTTGGAGTCTGGTATGATTTTTTTTACCTGTTTGGAGTATGATTAATGATAGCTTTCTTTTTTTTTTTCTTTCTTTGTTTGTTTTGGATTCCTCTGGAGTCTGGACCAATAAAAATAAGGCTGATATGGCAAAGGTTGAACTTGATGGACACATTCCTTTTTAGACTCACCAAGTTACTATGTTACTAAGTAGATGGGATACCATTCTGCCTCACTAATCACTATTAGTTTTTTGTTTTATTTTGTTTTTTGTTTTTAGTGGAATTTGGTGGTGGTGTGGCCCACTTTACTGTCCTAAAATTTTTGAAGCCCTAGTAATTAGTGACTATTTTATCCTAATTAGTTGTACTGTACTCAGACAGTTTCAGCTGTTGGGGATACTTGAGGCACATGGTTGATAAACCTTGTATCATAGGGAGAACTGCCCACTGACTGGTATGTCATGTCTTCAGTGCCAGGGCTCGACTAAGACCAAGATGCTACATACACCTGTATATGTACACATAGAGATATACATATCTATCAGTTGATGAGAATTACAAAAACACAAGTAATAGTAGTAGCAATATTTGGATTATAGAAATATTTTTGGATTATAGAAATATTTTTAATTTATTAGCTCTTTGGGTGTCTGAGAAGTCTTACATTTTGCTCTGCTGGTCCTGGAACACTGCCTTGACTGTTTTTGTCTGAGTTAGAATCCTATTTGTTACTTATTAAAAAATGTAACATAGTAACATAGTTGATGAGGCTGAAAAAAGACATACGTCCATCAAGTCCAGCCCATGCCAAAAACTCCCCTGTTGATCCAGAGGAAGGCAAAAAAAACATTGAAGCCATTACCAATTAAGCCTCAAATGAGTAAAATAAACTCCATCTTGACTCCAAATGGCAGTCAGATAGTTCCCTGGATAAAAACCTATCTGGGCAAATTAACAGAAATTATTAACACTTTCTATGTAAAATACATATTCAATATTAAAGGGATACTAATGTCCTATAATAACTTAATGTGGTATTGTAGATTTTTTAAAAATAAATTATATGCAGAAAATCACATCTCTCAAAACTTTATGGTTTGAGAGATATTTGCATCTAAAGTTCCCCCTTCCCTCCACTTCTCCTGACGTCAGCGCTCTACTGACAGAAGGAGATCCTGCTCCTGGGACTGCTAGTGGCTCTGCAGCAGAGCCGAAATAGAGTTATTTAAAAAGAATTACTTCGTTGGAATGGTCTACAAAGTGTGCCTGGCTTGCAAGCACACTTTGTAGACCGTTCCAATGATGTAGTTCTTTTTAAACAATGCTATTTTGGCTCTGCTGAAGAGCCTTCTTGAGTCGGCTGACTCACATCTGCTGTCTGCTTTACAGCTGACATCAGAAGACGGGGAGGGAGGGGGGAACTTTAGATGTGAATATCTCTCAAACAATAAAGTTTTGAGAGATGGGATTTTCTGCACATAATTTATTTTTTAAAAATCTACAATACCACATAAAGTTATTACAGGACATACTATCCCTTTACTAGCCATTGCATGCTCTTCTGATCCACAAGGGGTTAAGGACATATACTGAAATATGTAGTTGAATGTACATATGTAAATCTACTGACACTACAAATCAAATCAGTTCATGACATGAATCCTATTAGTTAAAAATGAATTTCCTCATAACCCATGACTTGATAAATGAACTACTGTGTGGTGTCAGGAAATGATACTTACCAAAAGCTACTTGAGTATAATTCTGATAGTGAAAGTTAATATAAAATCATTTATATTTGTAACCTTGAGAAGATATGTTATCTTGAGTGCCCCTCTAGACCTTCCATTTTTTTGCCACCATTGTTTGTTAGAAGGGTTAAGTGGTGAATCAAATCTTTCACTTTATCCACAGAATGTGTTGCTGAGTGCTGCCCCTAGCTCTTGTACTTCTGTGGTCTTCAATGAGTTGAAAAACATTCTAACATTCAAGGGGTTCAATTTATTGAGAGGTATATGCAATGCATTGCATATCTCCCTGGCACTCGAAGGGTTAAAGGGATTTTTTTAACCATTTGAGTGCCAGAGGGGAGAGCAACCCATCACAAAGTGTGTATGTGTATGTGGTCATAGAAGACAGGTCTGGTAAAGTGCGGGAAGTGGTTATGGGTTGGGCCAGAGAGGAATCTAAGGACTTCAGAAGGTGCCTGACCTAGCAGCATCTGACATGTTAATTCTCTGACCTTACTCTTTAATAAATTCTAGGGTGAAAATGTTAACAGCTTGAAGAAATCAGTGAAGATTGGCATGTTTTACCTTCTATGGGAATTTTCAAGTCCGTTTACTCAGAGATATTCTACAGACTGTTTTCTGTAGTGCAGACGTGTGTATATGTAGTCAGCGAGCAGCCTGGAATGCTAAGCCCACTGAAATGAATAGGATTAACTTTCTGAAAATTGAATTGAATGCAGTTTTGCATTTTCTGCCTGGTTTAACATCCTATGTGAGCTTCCATGGAAAGACTAAACATTTTTTTCATGGTTGTGGAACTTTCAGCAGGAAGAAAAATATACATTTCACCATTTCTTAAACCTTTGAGTTCTGAGACAGTACCTGTCTGGAACTCAAAGGGTTAACCCTTTAATTGCCAGAGGGGTACGCAAAGCATTGCAATTAATGCGTTGCGTACCCCTCTGGCACTCAAAGGGTTACTAAATTCCCTACTAAACAGAAGTTCAAATTATTTTTTATTTACTTGTACTTTTTTGTACTTCTAAAGAGACAGTTCACTTTCTTTTTGACTTTACATATCCCGCAAGTACATAATATGTAAAGTCAAATTGCCTATACTTTTTTTTCCATCTCCATCTATTTTATGTTACACTTTTATGCCCCTGACATTGAGCTACCTGGACCTTTTTCCAGGGAGATTTATTTTGGGGAAGCAGAGTAATTTATTCAATGCTGCAGTCTCTCTGTAGCACTGTGCACTTTGTATGTAATGGCAGGCTTTTCTGCATTGTTTCACTTTCTTTTTACATTTTATCTTTTTATATTGTTGCTTTCTCACTGCTTTCACAGTCCTACACAGAAAGCTCTCTGGAAACAGATTCAGAGTCCTCACTGACAGGAACATAAAAGTAGAAATAAAATAGAATAAGATGTGAAAAAGTGATACAAAATATAGGCAATTTGACTTTGCATATAATGCACTTGAATGAGAATGACTGTCACTTTATCTTTTGTAGTGTACAACAGCTTCATATTTCTTACATTTAATCTTGTGCTCTGCTTCTTTGGAGATAGGGCCATTTGAACAACATGGTAAAGTGGGCAGATACCCTGGACCCAATGTTGAGAAGGGTGTACCCACAATCAGAAACTCTGATACTGATACCTTTCAGTTTGGAACCCTCTGTATCTCCCTCTCCCTTGTATTCTGGGGAGCACATAAGGGAGGGATACAGAAGTCATAGAGGGGAGGGAGAAAGAGAAGGTTTCCAATAACTAGTGGAAGAGTGATACACAATGGCACAAAGAATGTGCAGATCAATTGAGTGGAGAAGATTTCACATGACAGACCAAGTATCTGGTCCTATTACCATTGACAGTGTTTGTTAAACCATTTCTAAAGCTTGACTCATTATCCATTACTCTGAATCTGAACATGGGTGTGATAGCATTTTATAGATTGCCCAGGGTGACCATATTTTAGCAAAGAATTTGGGGTTATCACTAACCTCAGCTGTCTGTAACTCATATATATTTATATATATATAATTTTTTTAAATAAATTTTTTCTTGAAATATCAGTATTTATACATATAATATGTTGTTAACAAATAAAAGCATACAAATAATAAATTAGTTACATATAAAGAAGACATGTCAAAAGAAACAGAAATAGGCATATTACATATGCATTTAATGTGATAAATGTTTCCTGAGAAGACTGCCATAATTATATAGGAATAGGGAATAGACATGAGATCAGAGGGGAAAGGAAAGCAAGTAGAAGAGGAGGTAAGAGAGAGGATGAATATAAAGAGAAAGATGAAAGAAGATAGAGGGAAGAAGAGAGTGAGTTACAGTGCCTTGCAAAAGTATTCACTCCCCTTGGCATTTTTCCTATTTTGTTGCATTACAACCTGGAATTAAAATGGATCTTTGGAGGTTTGTATCATTTGATTTACACAACATGCCTACCACTTTGAAAATGCAAAATATTTTTTATTGTGAAACAAAAAAGAAATAAGACAAAAAAAAACCCAGCCCCAAAATCAATACTTTGTAGAGCCACCTTTTACAAAAACTACAGCTGCAAGTCTCTTGGGTTACGTCTCTATAAGCTTGGCACATCTAGCCACTGAGATTTTTGCCCATTCTTCAAGGAAAAACTGCTCCAGCTCCTTCAAGTTGGATGGGTTCCGCTGGTGTACAGCAATCTTCAAGTCATACCACAGATTCTCAATTGGATTGAGGTCTGGGCTTTGACTAGGTCATTCCAAGACATTTAAATGTCTCCTGTTAAACCACTTGAGTGTTGCTTTAGCAGTATGCTTAGGGTTATTGTCCTGCTGGAAGGTGAAACGCTGTCCCAGTCTCAAATCTCTGGAAGACTGAAATGGGTTTCCCTCAAGAATTTCCCTGTATTTAGCTCCATCCATCCCATCATTCCTTCAATTCTGACCAGTTTCCCAGTCCCTGACAACGAAAAACATCCCCACAGCATGATGCTGCCACCACCATGATTCACTGTGAAGATGGTGTTCTAGGGATGATGAGAGGTGTTTTCTCCAGAGATAGTGTTTTCCTTGATGGCCAAAAAGCTCAGTTTTAGTCTCATCTGACCAGAATACCCTCTTCCATATGTTGGTGGAGTCTCCCGAATGCCTGTTGGTGAACAGGAAATGTGTTTGCTTATTTTTTTCTTTAAGCAATGGGTTTCTTCTGGCCACTCTTCCATTAAGCCCAGCTCTGTGGAGTGTATGGCTTAAAGTGGTCCTATGGACAGATACTCCAATCTCCTCTGTGGAGTTCTGCAGCTCCTACAGGGCTATATTTGGTCTCTTTGTTGCCTCTCTGATTAATGCCCTCCTTGCCTGGTCCAGGAGTTTTGGTGGGTGGCCCTCTCTTGGCAGGTTTATTGTGGTGCCATATTCTTTCCATTTTTTAATAACAGATTTAATGGTGTTCCATGGGATGTTCAAAGTTTGGGATATTTTTTTTATAACCCAACCCTGATCTCTACTTCTCCACAACTCTGTCCCTGACCTGTTTGGAGAGCTCCTTGGTACCACTTGCTTGGTGGTGTTGCAGGCTCTGGGGCCTTTCAGAACAGGTGTATATATGCTGAGATCATGTGACAGATCATGTGACACTTAGATTGCACATAGGTGGACTTTATTTAACTAATTATGTGACTTCTGAAGGTAATTGGTTGCACCAGGTCTTATTTAGGGTGATTCATAACAAAGGGGGTGAATACATATGCACGCATCACTTTTCTACTTTTTCATATTTTTTTAAAACAAGTTATTTTCTTCATTTCACCAATTTTGACTATTTTGTGTATGTTCATTACATGAAATCCAAATTAAAATCCATTTTAATTCCAGGTTGTAATGCAACAAAATAGGAAAAATGCAAAAGGGGTGAATACTTTTGCAAGGCACTGTAAATGAGTGGGTGTAATAGGAAAATAGATTAACAGCTTTAGAGCTATGTCCTAAGCAAACTTTTTTTGGGTTAATTTCCTGATGCTTGCTGTTGCAGGCTTTGCTTCTGTCTGTTTTTTAATGCATAGCTTTTAAGATTTTTATTATGGAAGAAGTCTTTAGTGTTTACTTGTAATTTCTCCTTCAGGTCTATATATTCTATTATGCATAGATCAGAGTACTGGACAATGTCTGCCTGGTCCCAGTTTTTTAATTTGTGGAATTCGGCTCGGTTTAAATTACCCATTTAGTAAATAAAGGGTCATCAGAGAGGAAAAAGCAATCAATTAGTGTTTTAGTCTTAGTTTTTCCAAGATCCAAACTGTTTGAGTTAATATTTGTCCAATCTTGTTTGCGCATCCTGATGCAGGATAACAATTTAGAAGGACCATGTCATTTTCCAGTTCTGCCTAGTGTTTCTGACCTTGTGGCAGGTACCAGACATGTACCTGAGAGGTTGAACAACATAATAATACCCTTTCATATATGGGAGCCTAAAGGTCACTTTTCTTCTTTGTACTTGTTTTTCTAGCTATCCTGTGTCTTTTGTCTCTCCATATACAATTATTTATTTTGTATGTTATCTAAGATATTATTTGTCTGTAATGGGATCATTTGGAAAACAATATCAGTCTGGGGAGTATGTTAATCTTTATGCAGTTTATTCTGCCTATTATAGCCATAAACTGGGTAATGTAGCATTAAGATAAAAGTGTAAGTTATGGTAGACCTCAAGTAAACATAGAATATAATAAAAGAGAAGTAGTCTGGAAATTTTTAACAAGGATAATGAACTATGGCTTTTCCCTGCTAGATTTCCAGTTCTTAGGAGACCAGTTAAGTATATAGGGTCTGTATTTATTAGTATCCACTGGTGAAACCAGTGTCACATTAATATTTAATTTTTTAATTGAATTAAAAAAAGACAGTTTTTCATTTGTGAATAGTGTCTGTAGATTAAAACCAACTCGGAACCTTGAAAATAGTATCCAATTACTCTAGAAACCATGATATAAGGTACTGTAGTCTCACTCTGCCTCAGTAGCCCATGACTCAAATTGTAACCTCAAATTTAATAGGTACACAAAAGTCACCATGTTATGATTGCTTACTGAATTACATTATGTCAGAACTGCAGCAGCTACATTTAAATTGTGGCAATGGTTAGGAGTACATATTTCATTAGAAATGATAAAATATCTAATCATCCCCAGAGCAGAAGTAAAAAGGTAGTTGGTGCTACAGCATTACTCCCAATGCTTCCATTTTATCAAGCTGCACATTAGTTGGGGTCTGAGTCAGGGGGTTCCTCATCTAATGCCTCCCTAGAGCTATACAGAGCTCATACCACATTTTAAGGCTGACTGCAAATTTGCAAAGGAAAGGGTTTTGCTGCAGAAGGAATCATAACGGTCTCTATGGACATGGGATTCTAAAATAATTAAAAATTAGCTTTGGTAAACCAACCAATGTAGACTCTCATCTTATTGGCTATTAGGATGTCCTGCACAGATTAAGTTAAGTGGAAGTTATTATTCAGAAGTATTAGTATTCCTTTATGCCAGTGGCCCTCTTGGACCATTAACATGTCATGCCTTTAGAATTTTGCTTCTTGAGCACAGGTAAGCCAATCACAGAAATATTTGTTTTGATTTATTTACCTGTGTTCAAGTAGGGAATTCCTAAAGACAATCTCCAGATCTATAATAACTGTGCAGTTTCTTAAAACTCATCTCTTCAAACATGTTAATTATCATTATCAACTACAATGTAATCTAAGCCTCAAACAGAGCATATACAAAAAAAAAGAAGAACAATTCTGGGGAAAAGCAACAGCACCACAGGGGACAAACCAAAAGTATCTTGAATGCTTAAATAGATAGTAATGGTTACTATGGTAAAAATAAATAAATAAAAAAAAAAAAAAAAAATATATATATATATATATATATATTATACAAACAAGGAAAGTTGGAAGCACTCACTGTACCTTAAATCCAGGCCCAGATGCACAGTCCTTAATAGAATGAGACATGAACAGAGTAATGGGAGGCAGCACCAGTGGGACTTTTTATGAATATTGAAGCAAAAAAGTATAACCAACTGGTCAGCATAAAGGTTATTGCATTCCATTGTGTGCAGTTCTTCTGTGGACTGAAATTTCATGGTGTCATTATTGCTACATTAGTCTATGTCAGGTGACCATAAACATCCATAGGATGCTGCATCAGCAGCATAACTATACAATGTCAGGCCATGTAAGTACTGCACCACTGTGAGCTGCAATTTATTTGAATAAAACGTATTGTAACTATATGTGTTTTACCCAGCACAATTAATCCTGCTGTATATATATTTTGCAATATTTAGTATTTCTATCACTTTAAGGGCTCGATCCAAATGTTGGAGTAAAAAATGGCGGTAGGACAAAATGGATACTAACCGACAAAAGAAAATGTCTACGTCGGTATTCAAATGTCCTACCGGCATAAAGCACAACGGACATTAGGCCACAAAACTGGTGTTGTGTCCAAACTTCCATTTTGTGCTTTAAATTCCCAAAATGCCGTTAAATAACGGCAGTTTTGGGAACTTCAAATTAAAAAAAACTAACGATCGGTGCCTGACATACTGTTAAGCACTGATCATTACTTAATCTGTGTTACACTTACCTGTCATCCACAGTCTGTTTCCTTCTATCTCCATTATTTCTTCTGTCTTCTTTCTTCTATTTTAGCTTTGAGTGGCTGTGCTTTAAACTGATTGGCTGGTAGGTGCGTGAGCATATCCCAGCCAATGGCTGTGAGGGAAATAGAAGTAAGACTGCCCATATATAAGGGCAGTCTCAATTATAATCCCCTCAGAACAGAACGGGCATCGGCTCGTGGACATGAGGAGGGGGTATGTGTGGAGCATTATTCTGTCTCCACTGCCTCAGCGGCCTCACACAGCTGTGGAGACACTACTACAGCTACTTAATGCTAAGTATCATTTTGGAATTTCTATTGATGGGAATATGATTTTCTTGGCATAACTTCGACACATTTAATATGCATGGGGGCATTTGTATTTTAACAACACGGCGCACTACTGTGTAATTTAACCCTTTGAGCCCCAGAGAGGTACGCAATGCATTGCATTGCAATGAGTTGCATACCCCTCTGGCACTCAAGGGGTTAAACTATGTATTAGTGTGCCAAATATGTATGCTTTTGACTTATACTTGGTTTTTGTGTTTCACAGCAAGAACACAGAAGATACAAGGGAAGAAAGAAGACAGAAGATAGAAAAGAAGAAGGAAGGAAAGAAGAGGACCAGGAAGCTGAGGACTCTACTGGACATCAGGATTAATGGTTAAGAGTTACTTGTAATGTGATGTTTTTTTACTTGGGGTAATCCTATGAATGCCGGCAGGGTAATTATACCCCACTGGCTTTCATATGGTTAATTCTATTAACGTCTGACACATTTTTCATACTTTGGATGTATTGATATGGGGCTTAGAGCCCCATATGAATACATCCACTGAGGACTTGTGGTTTTTTTTTCATTCAGGTTTCTGCTTTGGCTGTTTAAACAGCCAATAAGGGACTCAAGTTAAAAAAAATAAATAAATAGGTCTTAACTTTCCCGCGATAACTTGAGTCCCTTATCAGCTTTTCTTGGCGAATGCAGACATTTGAATTGCTATTTACGGTGTTTTGATCATTTTCAATGGATGAAAACACCTCTTAACTTTATTACACGACGGCTCTTTTTTTCCGGTATTTTTTCACAGCACAGACATTTGCATAGCTTACTGTGCTGGAAAAAATGCCATTGGCAGAAAAACTGCCATCTCCAACATTTGGATTGAGCCCTAACTCCAGGGGTATTTTGGGATTTCTTACTTCTTCCCTGTAGATGTGTTCTTCTTTTCTTTGTGAAAACAATCCATAGTACCTTTCTTTGTGCATACGACCATAGCACCATGTGGTATGGCCCATAGTACCTTGTGATATGGCCATTAGTACCTTGCTTTGTGCAAAAAGCCCATAGCATCTTGTGATATGGCCCATAGTACCTTGTAATATCAATATTAGTACCTTGCTTTGTGCATAAA
Organism: Rhinophrynus dorsalis; assembly: GCA_037306005.1. Taxonomy (NCBI): domain Eukaryota; kingdom Metazoa; phylum Chordata; class Amphibia; order Anura; family Rhinophrynidae; genus Rhinophrynus; species Rhinophrynus dorsalis. The sequence goes on from CM074724.1 coordinate 153,783,756, forward strand.
GCCCATAGAATGTTGTGATATGATGCATAGTATCTTGTGATATGGCCCATAGTACCTTGCTTTGTGCATAAGGCCCATAACATCTTATTATATGGCCCATAGTCCCTTATGATACACCCCTTTTTGATATAGCCTATAGTGCCTCACTTTGTGCATACAGCCCAAAGCACCTTGTGATAAAGCCCATAGCACCTTATGATTTTTCCCATAGTACTTTCTTAGTGCAAAAGGCCCATAACAGCTTGCGAGAAGGACCAAGGCTCCATAGCACATTGTGATACAACCCATAGTACCTTGTAATACAGCCCAAAGTACCTATCTTTGTGCACATGGCTCATAGTACCTTGTGATTCAGATTTCATGTGCTCCCTGTGGATTGCAAGTTCCTGCATGCAGGGTATTCCTCAATGTACACTGTTATGGAATATGTTTGCCTCATAGGACCAATTGATAATTGTCAGGATATGTATATATATATGTTTTAATGAGTATCTAGCTTTTTCTTTTCTCCTCAAGTCTCCAACAGGTTAAAGTTGCCTTTGCAAAACATGCAAAAGCAATTAGCGCTCTATTAATTGACAAATTGTTTTTAATTAGTGGCATTTTGAAAATTGTAGCTTGTTCTGAAGTATTGAACTTACAGAACTCAGTAACAACCTCTGCTCTTTACAATGCATTGTGAAATGAAGTGGAACATCAAAGCAGTAGTGATTTAATATGCTATATTTGTTCGCAGCTACACAATTACATGTCCATAGAGTGGTTACAAGCAACCAGACTCCATCCCAGGTCTGCTTATTTGGCCCTCAATAATCAAAAAACTTAAAGGGATAGTAATACTTCGTTTTATCTTTATTTTATTTTGTAGGCATTAAAAAAACATGAAGAACGATATAAGTCTTATCTCTCAAACCTTTATGGTTTAAGAGATATTCACAAGCAAAGTATCCCCCCCCTGTTCAGCCAGGTCAGAAGGTAGGTTCCCAGGTAGACTGCAGAGAGGGACAATCTTCAGTTAAGATAAGGGAAAAAGCTGAAAAACTTGTCAAGGGGGGAAGGGCTTTCATTGTTTTCATACAAATAAGATTGTCCCCTGCTGTTATCTGTCTGGTCTTACAACCCGATTCACATCTGAGAAGAGATGGCTTACACTAGGAAAAAGGGGCGGGAGGGGGGAACTTTGCTTGTGAATATCTCTTAAACCATAAAGGTTTGAGAGATAAGACTTATATCATTCTTCATGTTTTTTTAATGCCTACAATATAAAATAAAGTTAAAACGAAGTATTACTATCCCTTTAAGAAAGACACTAAATGGCCTGTCTGCTTGTAGGTTACCACTCAGGAGCAGTGGTGCTCTTGTGAGCTATTTCAGAGGAAACATCTCCATTTGCAAAATATGTGTCCCTCAAGTCTAGCAAAGAAACATATACTATGGTTTATTCTAATTAGGGAATTGAAAAAGTAGATTAATCCCTTGGATGGCAGAGAGAAATGTCTAATTGATCACAAAGCAAAGTATTGGAGATCTCTCTAGTGCCCATCGGGTTGAGTCAAAAGATGATGGTGCTTTTGGGGTGAAAGTATGGTGTGTGTGTCTGTGTGTGTGTGTGTTAGAGAAAATTATACAAATTATATGTTCTCATGTGTATGTGCGCTTATTATTGTGTGTGCTGTGTGTGCATTGGTGCATGTGATCTGGTAGAGAGAAACTATTGTCTTTTTTCACTCTACCAGAGAACAGACTTGGGGGAGAAGCCACTGTTGGTTGCATGTAGGTTGCCACATAATCAATATGGTGTGTATGCGTGTGAGAGAGTATGTATATCTGGTTGCATGTTCATGTGTGTTTACATGCCTGTATGCATGTGTGCATGAGAGTGTGATTTAATGGGGGGGGATACCTTTTCACTGTATCAAGGAAAGGACTGGGGCTGCAGGAGAAGCCACTGAGGGCCATGTGTAGGCTGCCAGATAATCAATATGGTGTGTGCATGTGTGTGTTATTTGTGTGTTTTTGTGCATGTGTGCGTGAATGTGTGATTTAGTGGGGGGGGGATTATCTTCTCTTCTCACTGTACCAGAGAACAGACTGGGGCTGAAGGAGAAGACACTGAGGGCCACATGTATGGTTGCCAGAGAATCACTTTTAAACTGGACACATAAGGAAAATGCCTGCTTCAAGGGGGCTGCAGTGGTTATTCCTGGGATGTAATGGTTCCCATGTAATCACAACAGCAGAAAGTTTTCCGATATGCCCATTGAAAAAGTCTGATCTGGCAGCCCTAACATCATGTAGCCCCAGGACTGCCTGTCGCCCACCACCGCTATAAAGGAAATAATGGCCTAACCAAAATAATCCCATTGAAGCTGAGAAATGTGTATATATATATATATATATATATATATATACTTTTATATATATATATATATATATATATATATATATATATATATATATAAATACCCCTCCATTAATATGTCAGGAACAAATTCCTAGTAGGGGCTTCAATGAACCTTCAATACAAAGGAAAACAGGCGCTTATATATAATTTGATATAAGGGGTAAATTAATGAAATCAGTAATAATTCAAATAAAGTCCAGAAGACAATTTAACTCTATGTATATTGGTTTTAATGTATTAATATATTATTTTGTATTCCATATTCATTGAAGCCCCTAAGAGTTGTTTGTCTGTGCTGAATGCTTTACATTAAGTTTATTGCCTTCGGAGGACTGGAAGCTGTCAGATCTCCTAATGGATTTGAGCAGACAATGTATTTCTGTGTGTACATCTCTTTATATACATATCTACTAACTTTACAAAAGACTCTACAGAGTAGAATAAGATTTTTGAATATCTGAGTGCCATTTTGATTATTTTGTGCTCAAATTCAAGCCAACGTTCTTGCTTCTTTCACCTATATTTGTTTGACAGTGAGATAGTTAAATTAACTAGAATATATCTCACCAATCATTCAGAAAGCACACTGCTGCAGCTTTATCACAAAGATAATGACACTAATTAGATGGGCACAAAGCTGCAGGTGATTGCTATAAGGAGAAGTATGTAACCCTTACTGATTAAGCAGTGCCATTGCAATACAGTATTCTGTTAAATTGGCTTTGTAAACATTGCAATCAAATGCTAACTGATATAGATTTACTCGTATATTATTATTTACCTGTATTACTTGTGTATTGCCATATGATTATTCACTGCTAGCTCTTTCAATAATAGAACATGTGTGGTTATTGCTCAACGCTCAGCTATGTCAACAAGATGTATAGTGCTATCTCTCAAACTGCTTCTATAATACCATGGGGGAGAAAAATCCCATATCTCTCTGCCTGATCCTTCATCTACAGACTACATACTGCTATTTCTCATAAGATAATAGGTGCTGCAAACTGAGCTCATGTGTTAGAATATCAGCTTTCTCCATGTAAGTCTCCTAGTTCTTTAGCACTATAAATTCAAAGCCTTATAATTTCATTTGGACTGATTCAGCTACATATTGCAGTGGGTGAAACAAAACACATACATTCATACACACAGAAATAGCAAGGAGGGATTGCATTGTCAGTGATAAAGCAAACCTGTCATGGTGCACATTCAAAGGAATCATATAGATAGTGAACGAAGAATAGGATTCATAGGACTTCTTCATGGCGTTGCATAAGTGTAAAGTTTATGTCAACATTTGGGATATAGAGATATCTTGAGCAAAGATATCTCTATATCGGAAAACACTGACATTGAACTTTATGCAACCCCAAGAGAAAGTCCTATGAATGTTACTCTTCACTCGCTCTTTATATGTGTACAGATGTCAACTTACTCATTATACAAAATTTAGCTCACTATCTGTAAGTTTCTATGTTAGGTTAACAATCCTATGCAAGTCAGTTGCATTTTTTTAATTAAAACGAGATGGCTTAACTCACAAAATGTAAGGAAGGCTACACACACACACACACACACACAAACACACACACACATATGTATATATATATATATATATATATATATTTGTTAGATTTAACATTACACGTTCCTTTGTGTAGTGCTATGCCAGCTTTCTATTATTGGAGTCTGAGGACCACCTAATCATCAGGTTAACCCAGCTGGTACAATCTATATACAAAATAGAAGAGCAAAGAGGACCATCTAAAAGTAGAGTTTATTAAAATGTGACCTTATCCATACCATAAAATTGCACTTACAAAATATAAATGAAATAATAGCATATCTCTCTCTGCAATACTTCTCAGTAAGTGTTCTTCTGATACCTTCTCCCTTATGAATGCCACTCTTGATTCAATTAACTATGATATTATATAGTGCACAGCATTATGAGGGATAGTAAGGCCAACTTTATTACCTCTAACTTGTCCGGACCAAGTGATGGAGCCCTGAGGAAGCGAACAGTTAGATCTGAGACAAATGTAGGCAAGCAGTTTTGAGTCAATTTTCTCCTTGTTACTGTAACGGATACCGCTGCCACCCAGCCTTGGGTGACTCCGTTAGTCGCCGCTTCCCTCGCTCTGGAACAGGAAAACTCCACCAGCTTCTCCCAATGTATCCCAATCGCCAGGCAGGACTAGTGTCAGGATAACAAGAACTCTCCCAGTATACCAGCAGCTTAACCTCACCAGACAACACTTGTGTAGGTTAAAACAAGAACTCCTTTATTGGAACCAAGACACACATATTTATACAGGTTAACACAAAAGGCCAAGAGGGGTGGAGGGGCTATACAATGGTGGGCTGAACAAAACACACAATGGTATAAACATTTGGTGTACACATCATACAATGGACCAGACATGATTGCATTATTTGGACAAAAGGGGACTGTTGTGGGATAAACACTGGGACAAAGGGCTGAGGGGCTGGAATACACATTGCACAACAAAGGCCAGGAGGTTGAAGCATCTTTGAATATTCCGCTTCAACCCCTGGCCAATCCAGTGCCTAGAATAGGCTGACCAATCCTGGTTGTGCTAGTCATGGCTAGCTCGGCCAATCAGACTCTGTAGGCGGGCAGCTAACCGACCAATCCCTGGGCTGCCTACTTTCCCCCATGTTAACTCTATGGGGGACCTTTAAACTCGTCACCCAGGGCATTGGCCAATCAGGAAGCCGCCTACTTCCCCATGTAAAGTCAATGGGGCTTTTGATTAGTTCTGCTGGCTGTCCTCCGCCCTGTGAATTCCACTCCTTAGTGGAAGCAAGTATAGTTCCAGGGCATGGGACGCTTCCCTGCCCTGAAGCCCGAAGATAGGGCAGTGGCAACCTCTAAACCCCCTGACACACGTAACAACACAGTCCACAGAGTCTGTTGGGTCTGCCCGGGGCAGACCAGACTGGGTGTTCCCAGTCACCCTGTGCCCCCAATAAGCACAGGGTGACTTAGACCCGAGAGGGAACGTTGAAGCGGGCAAAGGAGCTTCCCTGGGCATGGCATCCACTTTCTTTTGGGAGGTGGCCGGCCCCCAGGCCCCTCCAGGAGCCAAGGGCATGATGGTTCCCGTGACATTTCCCCCCCTTCCAAATAAGACTAACCTGGGGCCAGACCCTTACCGGGTCTGCCAGCAGGTTAGTCATGTTCTCAGTCCATCCCATCTCCTGCACCATCCTTGGGATACCTGTCCCCCTCTGCCAGTATGGTATCCTGTTCTGTAGGGGGAACAACGTAGAGTCAGCTGGCTGGGGGTTGTTGTGGCCCGCAGTCCCACGCCCCAGGGTAGGGGTAACGACGTCGCTGGGGAGGACTCTGGCCCTACTCACCACGGGAGGGGTAACGGCTCCACTGGGACGGATCTCAACCCCACCCACCAGGGCAGGGACAACAAGGCTCTCGGAGAGGACAGTGATCCCACACTCCAGGGAAAGGGCAACAAGGCCTCTGGAGAGGACAGTGGTCTCACTCTCCAGGGTAAAGGTGGCAGAGCCACTGGGGAGGACCTCGATCCCACTCCCCAGGGCAGGGGCAACAAGGCTCTTGGAGAGGACGTTCGTCCCACTCTCCAGGGCTGGGGTAGCAAAGTCGCTGGAGAGGGCAGTTGTCCCACTCGCCACGGCTGGGGTAGTAAAGTCGATGGAGAGGAAAGTGGTCCCAATCTCCAGGGCAGGGGTAGGGGCAACAAGGCCTCTGGAGAGGACAGTGGTTCCACTCTCCAGGGCAAGGGTAGGGGCAAGAAGGGCCTTGGAGAGGACAGTTGTCCCACTCTCCAAGGCTGGGGTAGCAAAGTCGCTGGAGAGGACAGTTGTCCCACTCTCCAGGGCAAGTGTAGGGGCGCTGGTGACGACCGCAATCTCAGCCACGACACCCCCAGTTCCATCAGACATCTGCCGCTGGGGAGAGGGGTCAGCTACCTCCTCTCCCTGCAATACAAACAGCCGCTGGGGAGTGACACCAATCGCATCCACTCCCGAAATACAGCACCTCTCTGCTGTGGGGACATCCATACCAAACGGGTTAGCGGTGGCCGCAGCTTCGCCTGCTACCCGCTGACTAGACCATAACAGGTCGCTGAAGTCAGCCTCAGGAAGAGCCCCCTCTTCCACGGACAAGGTGCTTGTGGCGACCGCATTCTCATCCACTGCACCTTCCACGTCCATACAACGCTGCTGTGGGGGATAGGTGTGAGCCACCTCTTCCTGGAGATCCCTACACTCCATCTCCAGTCCCCACTCCTGGGTTACAAGATCCTCCAGCTCTCTCCATACCTCGGGTATTTCTGACACCCCCAGCTGCATGGCTCGCCTGTCGCGGATCTCCCAGAACCGGCTTTCCCTGCGACTGCCAAAGTCCGGCTCCTCAGCCCTGGCATGCCACAACGAGCTGGGACCCCTGTAGGCGAAGCCGCTGCACGGGAGAGGAGTTTTGGGGAACCCGAACCACTCAAATCCGGTCCTGTCGCAGAAAGCCCCATACTGGAGATCCAGGCAAATGACATCTCCGATCCAGGATGCCAGTAACTCGCTTGTCTGGGGGTCCGAACTCGGCCCAAGGATGTAGGGGCTCCACTGCTGTGTCTCGCTCTCATGCCTCTCTGCATAAGGGATGAAGACCTCGGAGGAGAAGGAGTGTCCCTCTGCCTCCAGTGTGGCCCGCTGTTGTTCATAGCCGGATAGGGCTTGGCAAAGCATAGCCTCCATCTCCGTGTCTGACCGCTTGGCGCCTGCTGGTGGAGAGCTGCTTCATCGGTCTCCCATGAACTGTTGCTGAAACCTGGGGTCAAGCCCTGCGGCTATATCTCCCCCTGGATGCTGGTTTCAGTGTTGCTAAGACCGGGGTCAAGCCAGGTGGCTATATCTCCCCCTGGATGCTGGTCTCAGTTTAGTTCCTTGGCTTTATCTGTTTCAGTTGAAACGATCCTGGTGGTGGTTTGTATGTTCCAAACACAAACTGGGAAGCATCCCACCGCTGCCAACCAATGTAACGGATACCGCTGCCACCCAGCCTTGGGTGACTCCGTTAGTCGCCGCTTCCCTCGCTCTGGAACAGGAAAACTCCACCAGCTTCTCCCAATGTATCCCAATCGCCAGGCAGGACTAGTGTCAGGATAACAAGAACTCTCCCAGCATACCAGCAGCTTAACCTCACCAGACAACACTTGTGTAGGTTAAAACAAGAACTCCTTTATTGGAACCAAGACACACATATTTATACAGGTTAACACAAAAGGCCAAGAGGGGTGGAGGGGCTATACAATGGTGGGCTGAACAAAACACACAATGGTATAAACATTTGGTGTACACATCATACAATGGACCAGACATGATTGCATTATTTGGACAAAAGGGGACTGTTGTGGGATAAACACTGGGACAAAGGGCTGAGGGGCTGGAATACACATTGTACAACAAAGGCCAGGAGGTTGAAGCATCTTTGAATATTCCACTTCAACCCCTGGCCAATCCAGTGCCTAGAATAGGCTGACCAATCCTGGTTGTGCTAGTCACGGCTAGCTCGGCCAATCAGACTCTGTAGGCGGGCAGCTAACCGACCAATCCCTGGGCTGCCTACTTTCCCCCATGTTAACTCTATGGGGGACCTTTAAACTCGTCACCCAGGGCATTGGCCAATCAGGAAGCCGCCTACTTCCCCATGTAAAGTCAATGGGGCTTTTGATTAGTTCTGCTGGCTGTCCTCCGCCCTGTGAATTCCACTCCTTAGTGGAAGCAAGTATAGTTCCAGGACATGGGACGCTTCCCTGCCCTGAAGCCCGAGGATAGGGCAGTGGCAACCTCTAAACCCCCTGACACACGTAACAACACAGTCCACAGAGTCTGTTGGGTCTGCCCGGGGCAGACCAGACTGGGTGTTCCCAGTCACCCTGTGCCCCCAATAAGCACAGGGTGACTTAGACCCGAGAGGGAACGTTGAAGCGGGCAAAGGAGCTTCCCTGGGCATGGCATCCACTTTCTTGTGGGAGGTGGCCGGCCCCCAGGCCCCTCCAGGAGCCAAGGGCATGATGGTTCCCGTGACAGTTACGCCTTGGTTGGAAACACCAGAGCCCTGGGGGTGCCATCGTAGGGATACTAGTTGTATAACAGCACTGAGGTTTGGATTGGCCCTGTAAGCATATTCTATACATGGTCTATAAGAAAATATATCCATCACCTGGTCCGGACTAGTTAGAGGTAATACAATTGCTACAAAGAAGATCAGAAAATAAGAAGACAAAAGATGAAGAGAAAGAATAAGAAGGAAGATAGAAGATGACAGAAGAAGATGGAAAGTGGATGACAGGTAAGTGTTATACACCTCTGGGTGTTAGGATAGTGTTAGGGCTAGTATTGTTGCACTTTACTGTTAGAGGTATGTAGGGTTTGTGTTTGGAAGGATGGCTGTGTGTTGAGCTCACGCTCGGTGCTTGACAGTGTTTCAAGCACTGATCATTAGACTTTATCCTTTGATGCTCCCATTACTCAAGCTATTTAGCATGGGTTTTGGGAACTTAAAACACATGATGGACATTTGGCTATAAGTCAGATTCTTTGGCTCAATGTTTTTGTGGTATCAGCTGGTGACGCAATTGCATACTGAGGGAGACACAGTGTGTGTACCGGTCAGTAGCCATTTTTGCCCTACTGGTTGTTTTACCGGCCACAAATGAATCAAGGCCTTAATCCTTGCTGATATACTGCTTTACAAATATTCAGAGTATTTGGTTACCTTCAGGGAGCACTTATATATGTGTTCATGACCTTTAGGTCTAAAGCAGCTGGAAAACCAGAGGAAGAATACTCAAGTTCTATACAGTAGACAGAATCTAATGTTTCAGGCATAAGGATGGTAGTTTATTCATATACAAATTTATACTGTGATAGTTCAATGGTCAAAGCAAAAGTAGAGCAGAGTTCTAATCCAAACCAGCTGCACCAAGGGGGACAAATAAAAATGCCCATTGATTAAAATGGGGCTTTTAAAAGATAAATATTGTATTATATGAAAAATAAATTGTAGGGATTTTATGATGAGTAAAATAAGTGTGATTGTTGGGGGGAGTGGTTTTGCAGCCATACTGGATGGCCGCATCCACCTTCAGCTCTGCTTCCTTGCTTTGAAATCCTTAACCATCCACATTCCCTACCCCATAAAACCCCTTGTACAACCCTGCATTTGCCTCCTGAGGCTACAAGTAGAAGGCTTTATTTGATTGGCCTCCTGGGACACTGCTCCGATGATCACTGGGGCCTACAGCAAGGCAGCGGTGCTGTGGTGGAGTAGACCCTGTGTTGTGGAGGCAATGTAGTTGACATGGTGCGCTGTAGTTCATGTGGTGACCTTGGAAGAGCCTTGATTTCCTGGCATGGGTGCTTTGGGCATGTTGCGGCCATCACACAGCTCTACACCGATGATCAGGTTGCATGTACAGTCCCAGGTACCACTGTCTTTACATACTGCTGATGGAGTTTGGTGAAATGGAGGGTGGTGGAGTAGGTTGGAGAGAATAATGACGGGCTATAGAGGAGAGGAGGTGAGCGGGGAAGAGGTTTGGTACGGCGGAAGAAGGGAGGACTGAGTGAAGGCTGGCGCTGCTTGTACTGAATACATTACTGAGGGTTACTATACTACCAGTCCTGGAGTGGCACACTTGTGATCCCTGTGCCTACTGATCCTGGTGCCACTCTGCCTAATATGGGGGCTGCTCTGTGGTGGGTTCCACCCCAGGCCCCATCTATAACTAAATGGGATGGAAAAGTGAAGGAAAAGGAATACTAGGTTGGAGTGGTGTATGCACATGTTTGGTGGTTGAGGATTGGAGAGTACGCACTTGAGATACTGGTGATCATCAGTCTGACCTATGACCTGCAACACCTCAGACGTTGTTTGTCATTTTTTGTCTCTCGGTGCCCCTCCCCTACAATATCTGTTGTCCCATATATGAGGAGAGCCAGTGGGCCCATCACCATTTATAATATTTTGGAAGCAATGGCCTCAGAATTGACTGACTCTACCTTGTTCACAGCCCATCTAATATATATATATATCTATATATATATATACCATACTCCTGCAAAGTGGACTGACTGCACCCCCATTGTCTCCCCTAGTGCACCCTGCTGTTTGTTTTTCCTCTGCCCCATTTCCCTTCCCATAGGTCTCTGTGACTCCTTACTCAGTGGACCACTGAAATGGATCAGTGTGTGGCCTAACTGACATGCGGATATTGCGGGTAGTGACCATCCTTTTCATATCCCACTCAGGAGCCCCTGTCATGTTCAACCAGTGTCACTTAGATGGAATACATCTGTTGCTTGGATCCCAGTTCCTTATACATATGCTTTTTTCGGGGCCAAAACAACTATGAGCTTTCCACAGAGCATCCCTTTCATTTGGATCCACTGACTACAGGACAGTCATATACAGGTTCTGAGGGTGGTGGCCTACTGAAATAGTTAATTGACAGCAGGAACAGCTGATAAATATGATATGATAAATATATCATATCAATAGTCCGAACACCATCCTGTAGTTGAATTATTACACTGCGACATCCAACCATTGCTTAGAATATTAGGATCTTGTTTCTTCAAAGTGATCCCTCAAGATGGGGGGAAACAAACAGGGGAATATAAAACCAAAGTAAGCAAATTCACCAGGAGGCAGATGGTGGAGGGGGAGGCCATTATGGATATACCTTTGAAATCAGCTTCTCCTTCACTCTCATCAGAGCTTGAGAAATCATCAATGTTCTAACCACCAAAACAGACTCAGCTCAGATGAAGCTGAATCTTCTGAGAGAGGATCAGCAATTTATGAGAGAGAAAATCACAAAACCCAAAGTAGGGTCTCGGAAATAGAGGATTCTAAACCGTCTATGTCCAAATCCACTGAAGTGCTGAAACAACAATTCAAAACCTTGCAACAAAAAGCAGGTGAACATGAAAACCATTCCAAAAGATGACACATCCATATACTGGGTATACCAGAAAGAAGTGAAGGTAATAATCCGGCTCTTTTCCTGGAAACATGGATTAAAGAAATGCTGGAAACAGAAGCTCTAACCTCTATGCTTGTGGTGGAGAGAGCCCATCGGATTTCTGCAAACCCTCCCCCACCAGGAGTCATGTTAAGACCACTGATAGCTAAAATCTTAAACTTCAGGGATAAAGACACTATTCTATGCCTGGCTACCTTGAAAGGTACCATTGAGTATGACAATATATCTTTATTCCCTGATTTTTCCCCTGAAATTCAGTGGCAACATTGGAAAATCCTAGAAGTTACAAGAAAATGCAGAGGAAAAAGAATTTCCTCTATGTTGTATCCTCCAAATCTCAGTCATTCACGAGGGATCTACTTGGTCCTTTACCTCAGAAATTGAGGCCCAGGTGTGGTTGGAGAATATACTCTGAGCAGGATGATAAGCTAATCAAAATGTGCATCCCCGTTTGCTGACTTGTCCTCCCTTGCCTCGATGTTGGGACAACCCTACTCTGGAAATGCTGGTACCTGTTGCACCCCCTCTACATACCTTTGATTAAGGGACCTGTCCATGGGGTCGGTGTTGCTCTGGGGGTCTCATGAGGGTCTGGGGGCACTGTTGGCTGCTGCTGACCTGTATCACCCCCTACCTGATACTCCAGAACTGAGATCATCCAGGAGTTTATAGCATGATACACTACCTGGTGAGAGAGGATACAGAGGTCATCTTCTCTCCTGACAATGAACAGTGATGACATGCAGCAGCAGGACTGGTATCCAATATTCTATATCAAATCCAGTTCTATATCTTACTTTTCAAGGCTGGTGATGAGCTATATCTAATTTTAACCATCTTATAGACCAGGAGGGAGATTAATGCATTATGAAGCAATGTATTACCTCTCCTTCTGGCAGTATTAGGAAGAAGAATTAAATTTTACGCCAAAAAAATGCAGTGTCTTCATTTCTATAGCAGCTTTCCTTTTTACTCTTTCATAACCACAGTTTTTTCTTCAAACAGGGAGATGTCACATGCTATGTGGATTTCCCCTAAGAGGCCACTGTAATCGTGTCTGCAACTAATGGATTTTTATAGCCTGTAAAAGAAAAAATTACACCTTGCTGCAAGACACTTCAGGCTGGATTCTGTTGCAGGTGATAAATGTAACACCAGTTTTATCAAACATTTTCCTACTGAAGTCTATGGGGAAACCTTGAGATAAAAACACTGATAAAATGAGTACCTGCAATAGAATCCAGCCCCTTGACCTCAAGCAATCAGAAAAATGGCAAGTTGTCTTTTTAATAACTTTGGAAAGACACACCTTAAGGTATTGGGAGCGCCCTTATTTTACTCTATAGGAAAACACACACGCACAAATACACAAAAAAGAGGGCAAAATGTTTATATATATACACATACAAAGAAGGGGTAGGTGGTAGCACTCTTCTCTCAAAAAAGTTCTTGTCCAGGTGCACAGTCCCAAATTTAGATGAAGCATAAATCTAAAAGGAGGGCAGCGCCTGTGGGTCTTTTCAAAAATAGCTTTATTGGCACAAATGGTCAAGGGAACATGGCCGTAAGACCTTCATCAAGAGTCTCATGACTGAAACATCGACCATGTTCCCTTGACCATTTGTGTCAATAAAGCCATTTTTTAAAAGACCCAAGGGCGCTGCCCTCCTTTTAGATTTATGCTTCATCTAAATTTGGGAATGTGACCTCCTTTTATTTTTATGCTATGCAATAAATATATATATATATATATATATATATATATATATATATATATATATATATACAGTAGTATTGAAGGCCCGTGTGCCGCCTGGCAGCCTAGGCTCCTGCCCCAGGGGTGGTGGGCCTTTCGGGGCGCCCCGCTCCGAATTGGCCGTGCCTCGGACTGGGGGCCGGAGCGTTAGGGCAGCCTCTGCTGCGCATGACTACTGGAGTGTGGAGAGTGGAAGTTTTGAGCCCTGATATATATAAGATTTAGATGCGGGAAAGCACATGCAGGAAGCCTTGTTAACAAAAATCACACAGATTTTCGGGTGACTGAAAAGTCGATTCAATAAGACATCTAGGCTTCCTGATTGTGCTTTCCCGCATCTAAAACTTGCACATGAACATTTCTTTGGATGAGCACCCAGGCGATTCAATGGACAACCAACAGTGAGTGCTGTCATCTCCTATTTCTTTGTATATATATATACTAACAATGTTGGACCGCGTTCCCCGTCAAGTTATGTAGGGAATGTATAAACACACATACATGAGAAGACAGGGTCATAACAGACAGATACAGACACACATATAAAGGCATGAGAAGGGGGTCATGAGACACACACACAGCAACAAACATAGTTGTAGATAAACAGAGAGACACTGACATACTCAATATGAAGAAAGAGACAGCAATGAGAAGAGGGGTGATGAGTCACACCCACAGACACACTTATGCAGGCACACACAGGCAGAAGAGGGGTAATCAGAGACGCACATAGCAACATACATAGTTGCATACAAACAGACACATATAGTGAGCATGAAGAAAGGCTACATCAAAGGAAAATGGAGACATGAATGTTGAACTGCTTAAGTACAATGGGCATGATGTTACTGGTGTTTGTTATTAAAATTATCATTATTGTGAGCTACATGGGTGAGGATGATAGGAGTTGCAGGGCAAAATAGAGGACAGTGACCCATCAGGTGTTAACCCATTGAGTGGCAGGGGGATAAGCAAGTGACTACTGAGCAATGCATTGCATATCCCTCTGGCACTGTAGGGTTTAAGAAATTGTATAATTTTGTAATTAATTAATTGTAGGATGCAGGAGTAATGGAGCGGTGGCCCTCTTAGAAAGTTGTACCTTACTGTCTCGCAAACTTAATCCCATACATAGACAAACAGTTTATTACACTCAGCCATATAGGCTACGCAGCTCAGTTACACTCAAATGGCCTGGGCCTCCCTGTACAACAGTATTCCCTCTTAACATTCCCACTGCTTTGCACTAAAGGTAGCGTGAAAGGCACACACCGTGATCTCATTTTGATTCCCCCATCAGGTGCTTTGCAGAAGATTGTGTCTTTCTGCGCACCTTTTACCCAACGCAGTGTGTTTATGATGTGCGCCACTGATCCACTTCCTCATCTCAGCTACCTGCTTATTGTCATGGACGATCGGTTGTGGTCCATCCTAGGGGAGCTACTTGGCAGAACTCCATTCGGATTTGGGGCTGCCCACCAGCACCCTCGAGCACGAACGGCAGTGGGGGGGGGGGGGTAGGCAGCACTTAGTACAAGTTTTGACCGCATACACATCTGTATACTTCACACACAGCAGTGCAGCACAGACGGAGCACTTGTAAGATACTCCATTCACGCTGCAGTGTGTTTTATGTGCAGGATACAGTGTATGCAGTCACAAGTTGTATTAAGTGGTGCCTACCCCCCCCAGCCTCTCAGTGCTGCTGCCGTTCCTGCTGGAGTGCGTTATGTATGTTCATGGCTGTCATTTGACCATAATGACAATAATAATAGTAATCTTTGGCTTACCGTGCAATATCAGCATTAAACATCGCTATAAGATACAATAAATTGTGCTCCTCTCATGATCAGATTTGCCTGCTGAGCGCTGCCCAGGACTATCTTTCTCCCCTCTTCAGGCATGCCCCTTGCTGTTCATTTTAATGCCTGAAGAGGGGAGAGAGAGAGTCCGGAGCAGCGCTCAGCAGGCAAATCTGATCGTGAGAGGAGCACAATTGATTGTATGTTATAGCGATGTTTAATGGTGATATTGCATGGTAAGGCAAAGATTATTTTTATTATTACCATTCGGGATAAATGAGAGCCGGAGAGCGCACAATGTAATTAAGTTAAAATTCAAGGTGCAGAAAGAGCCTTCGCACTTTTGGACCTTACTCCTGCAGCCTGATTCAGGATGGGCACGCACCTCAGTTGGTTTAGCAATGTGTTTCGTACTACTCTGGCACTCAAAGGGTTAATGACATCAAGCAGTTTTCTACCCTCTTTTTGACAATTCTCCGACATCGCTTTTCTTCACTATATGAGAGAGAGAGTGTGAGTGGTTTGTGTGTGTGTCTCTGATGTAGAAGCGAGTGGCAGACATTTTATTTTTTTGTAAGTTTTGTTGGATAGTGGTAGGTGTGCTGGATAGTGGGGGTGGGCCAACTCCCTGCAAGATTTTCACATGAGTAGCAGTGGCCTTAGGCCACTGCAACTCAGGTGAACATCATGCCCCCATTTAATCACCCAATGGGAGCAGTAACTCCTCCTTATTGCTGCCCCTGGGTGTGTTTGCCAGGCACACAGAAGTCTTCTTTTATATATATATATAGATATAGATATATATCAAATTATTTTTTTCATAATTAGTATATGCTGTCCTTTATAAGGGTAGTCGTGCAAATGGATAAGATGGAGGTGGTAGGCTAAAAACAAAAAGTGGAGTAATTTTGGGGCACAACACAGGGAACAAACAATTCCCAGGTCTGCAGTGAGTTACATGGGGTCTTTAACTTTCTGAATACTAAAACAGTCTCCTAATGGATGGAGAAAGAGGATTTGCATACAACAGGAAATAAACAGAAAGCTTAGCATTTATTAGAGAGAGAGGTCCTGTTTATCCACCCACTCCAATCTGTTAAAAAGTGTTACACGTATTGGGACGTATAAGGAAAGGACTAGATAAGGGGATTTATATAGTAGCTAGGGCCGGTTGTTTATGTGCAGCAAGCTGTGAATTAATTTACATCCCTCACACACACCATACAAATAAATAATAATGAATATAAATATATACAAACAATTGCTAACAACATATTTTGACAAGTTTCAAAATCATTGAAGTTGTTATAAACCAGCAAGTCCTCTTCAACACCTTGTATACAAGGGGCTAGATTCTATTGCGGGTGATAAATATTAACCCCTGTTTTATCAAATATTTTCCTAATGAATTTTATGGGGAACCCGGGAGATAAAAGCAGTGATAAAGTTAGCACCTGCAATAGAATCCAGCCCCTGAGCTGCCTTTAGCACAATGCACAGAGCTATGATGGAGACAAATCTCGCACTCATGGTATTAAAGGCAGGTGGATGTGTCAGATTGATTGAGCTACTGCTTATTCAATTAGTAAATTAAAAAAAAATGCCCTTTTGATGGTCCCTGAATTCCAGCTTTGAGAAACAATGATTTATTTTTAGAACAGTATAAATAAAGTTTCTAGATGAAATGCATGAATTCACACATATATATTGTACTGATATGAATCCTTTATTAACCCCTTGATGACCAGAGGGATGTGCAATGCATTCTTTTGCAATGTGTTCCTCACTCCTCTGATCATCCTGGGATTAAAGAGACAGTCTCCTTTTATTTCGAATTTTATGTTCAACACATGCAAAATATGTCAACTCAAAGGGGCTTTATTTTTTTCCTCATCTATTTTTTTTTTTACCCTGTTATGTCCCTGACAGTGAACTACCTGGATCTATGTTTAAAGAGAGCTTTCTGGTCTGTGACTATGAAAGCAGGAATAGTGATACAATGTAGCTCTATATCTTCATCACTGAGTGTTTTGTATGTTGTAGTTAATAGCATAGATGCTGTGTTTTCTAAATTATATCACTATCTTTTTACCTAATATTTTTTTTTATTGGTTTTCAATTCCTGCTTTCATGGCCCCTAACAGAAAGCTCTCTGGAAACAGATCAATGAAGTTCCCTGTAAGAGATATAAAAGTTTGACAAAAATTGGTAAAGATGGAAAAAAATTAAAAATTATAGAAATGTTTCATTTACATATTCTGTATTTGCAGAATAAGTCATTAAGGATAAAGTGCATTGGTCTTTATGAAAATGATTATATGCAAAAATAATAACTATATTAATTCAAATTAACTTGTTACCATCACATTATTTAAGGATAACACTGCATTATGTTAAAGTAATGCAACGTTATTATAAAAGTATTTACATATTCCCATCTGTACTAAGAAAGAAAGGGGATAAGGCAGACACATTGAGAATGAATATGCTCCTAAACAGAATGTGCATAATGTATTCAAATGAATACAATTTGCACTTTTCCCGCATGTCAGGTATAAATATAGGTGATTGTTTAGAAATATATGTATTAAAACGTCTGCTACAAAATAAATTGATCTTCATATTTTAGTAAAAATGTTATACTTAATATTACTGCTTGTTAGCATCTCATTATCACATATCCATTAATGCTAATTCTATGTTATGGCATGTAATAAAAAGGGGTATTGACTCAAGGGAGGAAGATATTATTATGCCTCTTTACAGGTCCATGGTAAAACCCCACCTAGAATATGCTGTTCAATTCTGGGTGCCCTTTCTGAAAAGGGACATTATGGAACTGGAGAAAGTGCAGAGGAGGGCTACAAAACTAGTAAGGGGAATGGGAAGTTTTAGTTATGAAGAAAGGCTAGAAAAGTTAAACTTGTACACACTAGAGAAACAGCGTCTTAGAGGGGATATGATAACACTATATAAATATGTTCAGGGACCATACAAAGGGCTCTCCAAAGACCTGTTCATTAACAGAAAAGTACAAAGGACAAGGGTCCACCCGCTTAGACTTGAGGAAAGGAGATTTCATCTACAATAGCGGAAGGGTTTCTTTATGGTAAGGACAATAAAAGTATGGAATTCACTGCCTGAGGAGGTGGCGCTATTGAATAAATTAGATGCCTTTAAAAAGGGCCTGAATACTTATTTAAAAGAGCAGAACATAGAGGGTTATGTACATTAGTATTGGGATTAATATTTAGTTAGTGCTTGTTGATCCAAGGAGAAATCTGATTGCCATTTGGAATCAAGAAGGAATTTTTTTTCTCCCATTCAAGGCAGAATTTGAAATTGCTGTATTGAGGGGTATTTTTGCTTTCTTTTGGATCAACGATGTTAAACAGGAATAGGAAAAGGGTTGAACTAGGTGGACACAACTCTTTTTTCCACCTAAATTACTATATTACTATGTTAATGTTAATATCTTTTATTTTCACTGTATTTGCCCATTAAAATGATAAGTGTCAGGGAGAGGATCAGAAAACCTTTTAGTCAAAGGGATAGTAATTAGTGTTGAGCGAGCATGCTCGGCCGATGCTCGGATCGGCTCGAGCATCGCTCTGCTCGGCACATGGCGGTACTCGTACGAGTACCGCATGTGCTCGCCCGCCATGTTCGGGTCTCCTCCCCGCACGTTTTGCGGCTGCTGCGCAGCCAATAAACGTGCAGGGAGGCTCTGACATCGGTGTAATGCCAGCAGCCATGTTGGCTGCTGGCATTACACTGATTGGCTGGCCAGAACCCGTGGTCGGGTGCTGTATAGCACCTGACCATCGAGTTCGGCTCAGTCTGAGCCAGGGAGAGCTGAGGATAGGAAGGGAAAGGCAGTGTAGGGAGGAAAAAAACAAAAATTGTGAAAAAAAAGAACCAAAAGTCCTTTTTAGGACTACTGTGTGTGGGGGCAGCAGGTTATTTTGTGTGGGGGGAAAAAAAAAAAAAAAAAAAAAAAAAAAAAAAATATTCTGTTTAGTGTGAAAAGTTGCAGATTAGAGCACATTCTGTTTAGTGTGCACAGTTGCAGATTAGAGCACATTCTGTTTAGTGTGCAAAGTTGCAGATTAGAGCACATTCTGTTAAGTCTTCAAACTAAAATATCAAAGTCACATATTCCATTCAGTGTGCGTCGCCGCAGTTTAGCAGCACATTCTGTGTACTGTGCAGAGTTGCAGAATAGGAAGAAATACTGTTAAGTCTTCAAACTAAAATATCAAAGTCACATATTCCATTCAGTGTGCTTCGCCGCAGTTTAGCAGCACATTCTGTGTACTGTGCAGAGTTGCAGAATAGGAAGAAATACTGTTAAGTCTTCAAACTAAAATATCAAAGTCACATATTCCATTCAGTGTGCTTCGCCGCAGTTTAGCAGCACATTCTGTGTACTGTGCAGAGTTGCAGAATAGGAAGAAATACTGTTAAGTCTTCAAACTAAAATATCAAAGTCACATATTCCATTCAGTGTGCTTCGCCGCAGTTTAGCAGCACATTCTGTGTAGTGTGCAGAGTTGCAGAATAGTAAGAAATACTGTTAAGTTTTCAAACTCAAATATTAAAGTCACATATTCCATTCAGTGTGTGTCACCGCCGTTTAGCAGCCTATTCTGTGTACTCTGCACAGTTGCAGAATAGTAAGAAATACTGTTAAGTTTTCAAACTCAAATATCAAAGTCACATATTCCATTCAGTGTGTATCACCGCCGTTTAGCAGCCTATTCTGTGTACTCTGCAGAGTTGCAGAATAGTAAGAAATAGTGTTAAGTTTTCAAACTCAAATATCAAAGTCACATATTCCATTCAGTGTGTATCACCGCCGTTTAGCAGCCTATTCTGTGTACTCTGCACAGTTGCAGAATAGTAAGAAATACTGTTAAGTTTTCAAACTCAAATATTAAAGTCACATATTCCATTCAGTGTGTGTCACCGCCGTTTAGCAGCCTATTCTGTGTACTCTGCACAGTTGCAGAATAGTAAGAAATACTGTTAAGTTTTCAAACTCAAATATTAAAGTCACATATTCCATTCAGTGTGTTTCACCGCCGTTTAGCAGCCTATTCTGTGTACTCTGCACAGTTGCAGAATAGTAAGAAATACTGTTAAGTTTTCAAACTCAAATATTAAAGTCACATATTCCATTCAGTGAGTATCACCGCCGTTTAGCAGCCTATTCTGTGTACTCTGCACAGTTGCAGAATAGTAAGAAATACTGTTAAGTTTTCAAACTCAAATATTAAAGTCACATATTCCATTCAGTGTGTTTCACCGCCGTTTAGCAGCCTATTCTGTGTACTCTGCAGAGTTGCAGAATAGTAAGAAATACTGTTAAGTTTTCAAACTCAAATATTAAAGTCACATATTCCATTCAGTGTGTATCACCGCCGTTTAGCAGCCTATTCTGTGTACTCTGCACAGTTGCAGAATAGTAAGAAATACTGTTAAGTTTTCAAACTCAAATATTAAAGTCACATATTCCATTCAGTGTGTATCACCGCCGTTTAGCAGCCTATTCTGTGTACTCTGCAGAGTTGCAGAATAGTAAGAAATAGTGTTAAGTTTTCAAACTCAAATATCAAAGTCACATATTCCATTCAGTGTGTATCACCGCCGTTTAGCAGCCTATTCTGTGTACTCTGCAGAGTTGCAGAATAGTAAGAAATACTGTTAAGTTTTCAAACTCAAATATTAAAGTCACATATTCCATTCAGTGTGTGTCACCGCCGTTTAGCAGCCTATTCTGTGTACTCTGCACAGTTGCAGAATAGTAAGAAATACTGTTAAGTTTTCAAACTCAAATATTAAAGTCACATATTCCATTCAGTGTGTTTCACCGCCGTTTAGCAGCCTATTCTGTGTACTCTGCACAGTTGCAGAATAGTAAGAAATACTGTTAAGTTTTCAAACTCAAATATTAAAGTCACATATTCCATTCAGTGTGTATCACCGCCGTTTAGCAGCCTATTCTGTGTACTCTGCAGAGTTGCAGAATAGTAAGAAATACTGTTAAGTTTTCAAACTCAAATATTAAAGTCACATATTCCATTCAGTGTGTGTCACCGCCGTTTAGCAGCCTATTCTGTGTACTCTGCAGAGTTGCAGAATAGTAAGAAATACTGTTAAGTTTTCAAACTCAAATATTAAAGTCACATATTCCATTCAGTGTGTATCACCGCCGTTTAGCAGCCTATTCTGTGTACTCTGCAGAGTTGCAGAATAGTAAGAAATAGTGTTAAGTTTTCAAACTCAAATATCAAAGTCACATATTCCATTCAGTGTGTATCACCGCCGTTTAGCAGCCTATTCTGTGTACTCTGCACAGTTGCAGAATAGTAAGAAATACTGTTAAGTTTTCAAACTCAAATATTAAAGTCACATATTCCATTCAGTGTGTGTCACCGCAGTTTAGCAGCCTATTCTGTGTACTCTGCAGAGTTTCAGAATAGTAAGAAATACTGTTAAGTTTTCAAACTCAAATATTAAAGTCACATATTCTGTGTAAGATGAAGAAGGCGGGTAAAAAGGGACGGGGAAGTGGACGTGATCCTGAAAGTTCAGGGCGCGGGTCAGGACGCGGAGAAACTGTGCCTGGTGCCAGAGCACAAGAAAGAAAGACATCCACCATACCTAGCTTCATGTGTAATTTTACAGGGCGTCGCAGGACATCACTCTCGAGGTCCGACCACTGCGAACAGGTGGTCGGTTGGATGACAGCTGATACTGCTTCCAGTCGGTTAAGCACCACCCTGTCTTCCACCAAGTCCACTCTCAGTAGCCAAGAGTCTGGTCAAAATAATCCTCACTCTGATCATCCTTCCTCCCACCATACACGGTCTGGTCAAAGAAGTGATCCCACACTGGGATATAGTGAGGAGCTCGTCTCATCACCAATCCTTCATTTGACCCTCTCTCCAAGCACGCTTGCAGAGGAACATGACATCTTGTGCCCTGATTCACAACCTCTAGAGGATACCCAATCACAAGAAGATGACAGATGTGAACGGCATTTAAGGTCAAAGGAAGTAGTGGATGATGATGATGATGATGAGACACAGTTGCCATTAAATCAACCACTATTTCCGTCTCAAGACCTTGTTGAGGAGAATGTTATACAGTTGTCAATGACTGAGTATGTGGTGGGATCAAGACTTGAGGAGGATGATCAGAGTGAGGAAGTGGAGGAGGACTTGGTGGACGATGAGGTGACTGACCCCACCTGGGAAGGTGTAGAGCCGAGCGATGACAGCAGTCCTGAGGGTGAGCCATCTGCAGCACCGCAACAGGCTGGAAGAGGCAGTGGTGTGGCTACAGAAAGAAGGCGGACCGCACCAAACCGGCCCGCAAATGTTCCACGGAGCACCCCCTTGCGTAAATCTACCTTGCCAAAGGGTAGGTGTTCCGCGGTATGGCGTTTTTTTAAGGAAAGTGCGGACGACAAAAGAATTGTAGTTTGTAACCTGTGCCACACCAGAATGAGCCGAGGCATGAACACTAGAAACCTCACCACCACCAGCATGATCCGACACATGGCATCCAAGCACCGTAGTAAGTGGGAGGAACGCCTGGATCGCCCATCTGTGTCTGCAGGCCACACCACTGCCTCCTCTTCCCCTGTTTTCGGTGCCGGCCAATCGCCTGTCGAAGGCGCAGGCCCGCATACCTCCCGCCCTGCACCTGTACCATCTGAAGCACCATCAGCGACCACATCCACTTCCCTGTCCCAGCACAGCGTCCAAATGTCGTTACCCCAGGCATTTGAGCGCAAGAGAAAGTACCCAGCCACCCACCCACAGGCCATAGCACTAACCTCACACCTTTCAAAATTACTGGCCATCGAAATGCTGCCATTTAGGCTTGTGGACACTGAGTCCTTCTGCAGCCTGATGGCAGCAGCTGTCCCTCGGTACGCGGTCCCCAGCCGCCACTACTTTTCCCGGTGTGCCATCCCCGCATTACACCACCATGTGTCCCGTAACATCACCCGTGCCCTGACCAACGCAGTTACTGGGAAGGTCCACTTAACGACTGACACATGGACAAGTGCTTGTGGCCAGGGACGCTACATTTCCCTGACGGCACACTGGGTGAATGTCGTGGAGGCTGGGAGCGACTCGGACCCTGGGATGGCACGGGTGCTACCCACGCCGAGGATTGCGGGCCCTACCTCCATCAGGGTTTCCACCAGCACCTACGTTATTGGCTCCTCCTCCTCCGTTTCCACCTCCGAATTCTCTACACGCAGCGCCACTCCCCCATCAGCCAGTAGCTGGAAGCAGTGTAGCACTGCAGTGGGGAAGCGTCAACAGGCCGTGCTGAAGCTGATCTGCCTTGGGGACAAACAGCACACGGCCTCAGAGCTGTTGCAGGGGATTAGTCACCAGACCGAGCAGTGGCTCTCGCCACTCAACCTGCAACCAGGCATGGTTGTGTGTGATAATGGGCGTAACTTGGTGGCGGCTTTGGAGCTCGGCAAGCTCACACACGTACCATGCCTAGCGCATGTATTTAATTTAGTGGTGCAGCGATTTCTAAAAACCTACCCCAATGTGCATGATCTCTTGACCAAGGTGCGCCGCGTGTGTGCACATTTCCGTAAGTCATCTACAGCTTCGGCCGGCCTGTTGAAGCTGCAGCAGCGCTTACAATTGCCAGCTCACCGGCTGCTGTGTGACGTGAGCACGCGCTGGAACTCCACCTTCCACATGTTGGCCCGGCTTTGTGAGCAGCAGAGGGCAGTAGTGGAGTACCAGCTGTTACACGGTCGTCGCCTCTCCGTTCAACTTCCTGTAATCAGAAGTGAGGAGTGGGAATGGATGTCAGACCTCTGCGAGGTTTTACGCAATTTTGAGGAATCGACACAGATGGTGAGCGGCGATAACGCTATTATCAGTGTAACCATCCCACTTCTGTGTCTACTGAAACGCTCGCTGCTCACAATTAAAACCGACGCTTTGCATGTGGAAGAGGTGGAAATGGGGGAGGAAGAGCTTACACAAGGTGATAGCCAGAGCACCCTCACTTCGTCTTCTCAGCGACAATTGGAGGAGGCGGAGGAGGAGGAGGAGGAGGAGGAGGAGGAGGAAGACACGGTTGCCTCCGCTACAGAGGGTAGCCATGGAACTTTAGTTCCATCTCTTCAGCGTGGGTGGGCAGAAGAGGAGGAAGAGGATGAGGAGATTGAGAGTCATCCTCCTGGTGAGGACAGCGAAATCTTGACTGTTGGTACTCTGGCACACATGGCTGACTTTATGTTAGGCTGTCTTTCCCGTGACCCACGCGTTATACGCATTTTAAACAACACGGATTACTGGGTGTTCACCCTTCTGGACCCCCGCTACAAAGAGAATTTCTCATCTCTCATTCCTCCGGTGGAGAGGACAAGCAAAATGGTGCAATACCAGAAGGTTCTTGTTGAAAAATTGCTCCAAAATTTTCCATCTGACAACGCTGGCGGCAGAGTACGTGCTACCTTGGCCAACCGAGAAGGGGAGAAAAGGGGAGCACACAGCAGTTCCGAGAAAGGCAGGGCAACACTCTCCAAGGCGTGGGACACCTTCATGACACCCCGCCAGCACCCTCACCCTGATGCGCAGCCTAGTGTCACAAGGAGGGAAAAGTTTTGGAAGATGGTGAAGGAGTATGTAGCAGACCGTGTCAGCGTCCTCAATGATCCCTCTGTGCCTTACAACTACTGGGTGTCCAAGCTGGACACGTGGTATGAACTGGCACTCTACGCCTTGGAGGTGCTGGCCTGCACTGCCGCCAGCGTTCTGTCTGAGCGGGTATTTAGTGCTGCTGGTGGCATCATAACAGATAAGCGTATCCGCCTTTCCACCGACAATGCTGATAGGTTGACACTTATAAAAATGAACAAGGCCTGGATTTCCCCTGACTTCTCCACTCCACTGGAGGAAAGCCCCGGGGGAACATAAACTCACTTTATATATGTTATTTACAATGATGGGAATACTCTGTATTCCCATTCACCCCTTCCACCCAAAAAACGGGTATATGGTTGACTCTTAATCTTCTCATCCTCCTCCTCCTCTTCCATATGCCCTGTGCTATAATTTTTATATAGGGCCAGCTCACCAGCGGGCCCTGTGATATAATTTTTATATAGGGTCAGCTCACCAGCGGGCCCTGTTTGCCAATTTTTATATAGGTCAGCTCACCAGCGGGCCTTCTCATATAATGTTTTATTGGGTCAGCTCTCTAGCGGGCCCTCTCATATAATGTTTTATAGCGTCAGCTCACTAGCGGGCCTTCGCATATAATGTTTAGGATGGTCAGCTCTGCAGCAGACCCTCACCCATAATGTTTTAGATGGTCAGCTCAGCGCACGTTTCCCTCTTAATCATGGCCTCAGTTCTGAAAATCAAGGAAATTTTTGGGAGAATTTTCCTCTGCGCACGTTTCCCTCTTAATCATGGCCTCAGTTCTGAAAATCAAGGAAATTTTGGGGAGAATTTGCCTCTGCGCACGTTTCCCTCTTAATCATGGCCTCAGTTCTGAAAATCAAGGAAATTTTTGGGAGAATTTGCCTCTGCGCACGTTTCCCTCTTAATCATGGCCTCAGTTCTGAAAATCAAGGAAATTTTTGGGAGAATTTGCAGATGATATACAAGTAAATATACAGCAAATATTGTTTGGTAACAATTTTTCGCCTAAAGTCGTTTTTATTTTCCTTTTTGTGTGTTTTATGGTCAGTCTGTAAAAATGGCGTACTACGGGCGAAAGATCGTTCCCAGCAGCGATGTTGGAGTCCAAGATGCATCCAGACATCCTCCCTATGCTGTCCCTGAACCATTTCTGTGGTGTTTCCATCCTTTTCTGCCCTTTTCCTATGGACCAGGCACCCTCCCCTCATCAGAGCAGGGGGTGCCTGGTGTAATGCTCGAGTCCTCCCATTGACTTCAATGGGGCTCGGGTGCTCGGCCGAGCACTCGAGCCTCAGGGGGTGCTCGGTCAGAGCACCCGAACACCCGAGCATTGGGGTGCTCGCTCATCACTAATAGTAATACTTCGTTTTATCTTTATTTTATTTTGTAGGCATTAAAAAAACATGAACAACTATATGTCTTATAACCAGCAAAGTTTCCCTTCCCGCCCCTCTTACCTAGAGTAAGCCATCTCTTCTCAGATGTGGAATCTGGTTGTAAGACCAGACAGATAACAGCAGGGCACAATCTTCTTTCTATGAAAACAATGAAAACCCTGCCCTCCTTGACACATTTTTCAGGTTTTTCCTTTATCTTAATTGAAGATTGACCCTCTCTGCAGTCTCCCTAGGCACCTCCCTTCTGATCTGGCTGAACAGTGTTACATCAGTAAAATAGGCGGGGGGGGAGACTTTGTCATTGAATTACTCTTGAACTACAACTCTGACAGAACTGAAATAACACTCTCCAAAGTCCAAATACTATGATGATTAATTAGAACTGCTTTTATTATGACACATTACTATCCCTTTAAAGATTCTCTGTGCTAAAATGCAAAAGACAAAAAAACAACATTCATCAAACTGGCTAAATGTGCAAGAAAAATAATACTTTTTTTCTAGTATATGGATTCTAGTGTAGCAAATTTATTGATGGTTGGGTCATATTTATTACTTGCTCCTTCATCAGTGAGTACTAAGAAGATCCACCATTCTCATCTGCTAGGATCTGGTTAGCAGGCCCCTTACTAATCTCTGGCGCAGTCATACTATACATATTATTTTTGTAAGCTCATATGCCATGATTAGTGTGGGTATTGTATTGGGTCTATTATCTAGTCTGTACAAAAGTCACTTGAGGCTTAGAGGGGGTGTTCTTCCCTGAGGAGAGGGGGAACCCTACAGCTATACCAGCACTCAGCAGCTTGGGCCTATTTAGAAGGGGATGTCTATATGACATAGACCAGAGCATGGGGAGGTCGGTCACCAGCCTGGGGTGTGAATCTAGACCAAGCTATTTGACTGAGGCTAGCCTTGCCATTACTTTGCGTGAGTACCATTATACAAGAGCACATGGGTGACCATTTGCTGTTCCATGCCAATTGTATATGAGAGGCTCTGAGTATTTACAAAATACTGCATATTCTGCATACTTTTGTATTATGCTTGTGCAGGTTATGACTTTCGAAGAACTTAGTAAGTGTGGGATGGCAGTACATAGTAGAAGAACTGTGTAACTTTATTGCTTTAACGCCATCGCTTTTGAAGGTGGTGGTGGTATGTGTAGCCACTATATGACTCTTGTCAACTCCTACAGCAAACCCAGAGTCATCTTATTCCTCTGCAGCAGGAGCCATAGGTGTTAATTGGAATTAACTAACTGTTGGCAGTGGCATACTCTCTGACACATCAATAACATCACTACTTCTTTTATCTGCCCCAGAGCCCTGGGAACCTTTTGGAGTGCTTCTGCTGCTCCTAGCTCTGGCACCTCTGACCTGTTGATAGTGTGTCTCCCAGTCAGACCCGTGGTTGTGAGCCTGCTTTCCCCCATCTCACATGCGTTTTTCATAGAGAGCAGATAGCAACATGCTTAGTATTTGAATCCTGAGTGAAGTATCGCCAGACTGTGGACTTCATCTACTGTGGGGTTCCTGAAGGATTGCTACTACTACTACTATTGGGGCTAGATGTAATGCAATTCTACTGCTACTACTAGGTGTCAAAAGTGCCCCACTTTCAACAGCAGCAGAGGCACTCATCATAGCTAAGGTTGTGGATGTTAATAACCTGTGATGTTCTTGCTGCTGGTTACTCAGCACAAGTATGTGTGGCTAAGTGGGGGTCACAATGCTGATGATAACCACAAGAATGACTGTGTATTTTTAGGCATCTATGCTTGTCCAGGTTCAGACCTTCCACTTGTTTTCTATAACAGTTTATAGACAGGCACAGTGCTAATTTTCAGTGGTGGAAGATCAAGCCTTTGCCTTTCAGCTAACATTCTGGACATATCATCTCTTTCACTCTCAACTTCATCTGTATCTGAACAAGAGGACAGTACTGGAGGGATATATTCTAGGTCTACATCATCATTATCATCAGTCATCAGTGGGTCATCCTCAGCATCGCCCACGGCTTCTTGCTCACTACCCTTTTATTGCTCTAAGCTTTTACAGGTGCCAAACAATTTCTTTTTACTTTTCCTTTCACAAAGTCCGCTACTACTTTGAGGACAGGTGTTCTGGTGCTTGTTTGTATCACTGTCAAATGCAACAGTTAGTTGAGCTGCTACACCTTCCTCCATTATGCAATCATCAACAATAGAATGCAACTCATTATCATCATAAGTTCTTCGTATATGTTGTTTTTTTTTGTTTTTTTTTAGCAGTACTGGCACAGGTGATGGTGGTGGGACTTTTGTTAGGACCTTGAAAAACTGCATCCTCCATGGGAGGAGAGGGATCACCATCATTTCTTCCACAGGCTGAAGCAACCATGGCTTCCATTTTACTCCTACATCCCTGCTCTGATCCTCCTTCCCCCCTGCCCCTGCCTCTTGTGTGTTTGCTGGACATTACTTAACTACTGTGTGTGTGTTTTTACTCTAAAGTACGCAGCACAACTAATGGAGTGTGATGTCAAGAAAATACTCAACCTCGCCTCCCATGTATCTGGTCTGCCTTAGTCACACAGCTCACATATGGGTCCCAGTCAGCTGTCTGTCACCTAATTTTATATTTATTTATTTTTCACAGTTGTTTATCATTGTCAAAAAAATTACAACTAAAAAAAATCAACAATTTTTTTCCCCAGACTTGCAGAGCACAGAGATAACAGCAGCAAGGTCAGCAAGGTAATTGGTCCACAGCCACCTGTGTCTTAAAATCAAATCAGCCAGTCAGAATGTTGGGGTTTTTACGGGCCAGCTCCTTTGCTCCCTTCTCATACCCCTAGACATGTCCAAGCACAGATATAATAATAACAGCAAGATAAGCCAAAAGATTAGACAGCAGCTACATGTGTCTTTCAAATCAGCCAGATAGAATGTAGGGGTATTTGGGGTTAACCTCCTTTACTCCCTTCTCATACCCTCAGACGCACCCCCCCCCAAAGCACAGAGATAATAACAGCCAGATCAGGAAGTAGCTTAGCTTGTGTCTTTCCAGTCAGCTACACCACGTTTTGGGGTATCTGGGGTAAACATCCTTTTTCCCTCCTTCTCCCCCAGACTGTCCCAAGAGTCCCCTAATACTGAGAACAAATGTCCTACCTAAAAGACTACAAAACTAAGCTTCAACTTCACTTTATTTGCCTATTTTCTCTAGCTCAAAAATATGCTGCTTTCTCCTCTCACAAACATAATGAATAGCATGTTTTTTAGAGCCTGACACCCTTTTACATACCTGCAGGAAAAGAAAACTACTATGTGGTGGGAGGAAATGCAGACTTCCCATTGATTTCAACAAAATAAGCTAGGTGAAAAAAGCGGGAAAACTGCTGTTTTTGCTGTAAATTTCCCAATAGGTGGGAAGTGCCATTTTTCGCTTATTTCTTTAGTCCATCTCTAGCCAGGAGGTCCCTCTCTCTTTAGCATGCTGAATGAAATTACTTGATTGCCTTCAGTGGCGGTCAAGTAGTTCTATATTATCCATGCCTGTGACTGGCTGGGAGTATATGAAGTTTTTACAACCATCTTTGTACAATACTGGATCTTCAAGCTTGGCCTCACACTGATCTGACTGTATTATTTACCCTAGTTCACTGGGGAGGGGGAGATCCAGAGTATTCCAGTCTGTGTTTTATGACATTCTCCTTGACTCTGGGTGGCCCCTTCCCACTCCTTTGCCCTATTGTAAAAACAGCTCTGGCTAAACCTTTTTCAACTCTCAGAGGGGCTTATGTTCAAACAAAAAATAATTATATGGCAAACCAGCTGCACCATGCAAATGAAATCAATTCCCATTGCTGTAAATGGGACTTTTAACCCCTTGAATTGTAGAAAATTAATACACGGGGCACCTCTCTAGCATTCAAAGGTTAAAATACCCATTTAAATCAGTAAGAATTTTGATTTCTCCGCAATGGTACAGTTGACTTGATCCAAAATTCATCCTGTTTTTTTTTTCCACATAAGGCTCTGAGTGCAGTTTAACCCTTTGCTTGCCAGAGGTATAAGATACACATTGAAGAGCAATGCATTGCATAGCCCTCTGGCATTTAAAGGATTATATGAATGTTTAGAAATCATCCAGTTGGATCAAGCACTACTCAGCTCCTCAAACTTGTTGTGTGAAAAATTCTTGGAGGTGGCCCAGTAATTTTAACTGAAGAACACATCTGAATGGGATGCAAGGAGGAGAAAAAAGGCTATGTTCTGGGCTTATTGTAAAGCAAACCAACATAATTAACCCTTTGAGTGCCACAGTGGTACGCAGAGCATTGTTTTGCATACCCTCCAGCACTCAAAGGGTTAATTCTGTGATTCTGAAAGCAATTTGTGAACTCTCTATTAATTAGAGGCCATAGAAATGGCTTACACTCCAACACTGAAAGGCCTCTCGTCTTTATTCACCTCTGCCCTGCAACAGTCATATAATACCATTCCTCTTTAGATGCTACAGCTAATGGTGCTAGAGGCCATTGCTTCTGCTCTAGAATGGACAATGAGGGATTTACAGATGGGATCAGAGGACAACAGCGTAAAGCTGCAATTAAGCACAAAATGAATGGGAGGAGCAGAGAGCCATAAATGTAATTATATAGAAAACAAATACTCAGTTGTTATTAATCACACAGTGAAAACATGCTGGCCAATAGGAATGGTCAAGAAATTTAGACACGGAATAAAAGAAATAGGTGAACAATTGCTAGTTTTAACTTTCATAAAAAGGCTGTTTCTGCTTACATACTCCTTTGGTGATGTTCAGTAAGCAAATGTGTGAGTACAAAGGCTGAATTGAGTATATGTGTTTTTGTGTTTAAATGTGTATATGTGAAAATTAGTGCTTGTATGTGTGATCATGTATGACTGAAGGTTAACTCTTTAAGGTCCAGACGTGTGTGTATTCCTCTGCTTCTTGTATGGTTAATCCATTTATATCAATTGGCTTACCCTTCCAGCGTGTTTTGGGTTTTTCCTGGCTATTTTTTTTCCACAGGAACATCAGCAGAAGGCAGTGAGTGCTCTATATGCTGCATGTAATAAAATGTTACTTTTCCTTTAAGACAACTGTATTTCATTCAAAGAGTTTTCAAAACTGACTATATGTTGTACTAGTCACTTGTTCATTAATATAATGATTTTCAAGAAATTAACCTTTGTGTGTGACTCAGCCTGGCACTTCATAGTAATCTGTTTCTGTACTGTGCTAGTAGTAACACACACATACACACAGCTTCCCCACACAACACCCCACACACCCCCATCCCTCAAACCCCACCATACTCCACACACACTGCACACACACACATCACACACACTACACACACACACCACACCCAACCTCACCCCCCCACAGCACACACCCCTCCTGCCCCGCCCCCCCCACACCCTTAACCCCCCCATACACACCACGCACACAAACCCACACATACCCCTCCACACACATACATACCCTAAAAACATCCCCTCCACATATACACTGAGATCTTTTCTAACAGCACAGAGAGCAATACGTCTGACCTTGAACAGAACTAATTAGCACACTGGGAAGTTAGCATAAAGTGCCATAAAGTTCCACCAAAACATAAAGGACAATTTCTCAAAAAGTAATTGATATACAGAAAAATAACTAGAACAAACTTTAACAGATTTTAACCATTTGTGTGCCAGAGTGGTATCCAAAGTACTGCAGAGTAATGTGTTAGCTACCTCTCTGGCACTCAAAGGGTGCTGTACTTGTCAGGTCCACTTGACAAATGACAGGTCCACTTTAAAGGTGGTTGTAAACCCTACTTATGAAAATGTCAGTGCTAAGATAGGCTCTTTTAAAAATGATTATAGAGCTAACTTAGTATTTTTCTGATAGCTTGTGTTCACATTTATTGTTGTCAGCTTGTGTTGTTACATTACAAGTACCTACTTTGTTTGCAATGCTCAACTTTTCACTGGCAGTAATAGCAGTGGCGCCACCTGGCTGCAAACTCAAACTTAAAGGGGAACTACCACCCCGCAATAATTTAACCTGCATTCATTCTTCATCTGGCGACTAGCTGCTTAGTAGCGCTAGTCGACAGAAATATTACCTGGTTCTGAAGATTTTGCCGTTTTACCGATGCTCACAGGAGCAGGAAGCACGGACATCTCGTCACAGTGACGTCCATGCGCCTGCGCTGTCAGGCCCTTTTGGAGCCAAGTGGTAATATTTCTGGCGACTATCGCTACTAAGCAGCTAGTCGCCAGATGAAGAATGAATGCAGGTTAACCCCTTAGCGACAATGGACGTACATGTACGTCCTCTGTGGCTGTCACTTAGTGACAGAGGACGTACATGTACATCCAGGAAATCCGGATCCCCGCGCGGCTGCACGCCGTTCGGGGACTCCGGATTCTTCTGAAGAAAAAAAAAAAAAGTTAGACGGGCGTTAAGTGACGGCCGCGTCTGCACGCGGCCGTCACTAAGGGGTTAAATTATTGCAGGGTGGTAGTTCCCCTTCAAGTTTGAGTTTGCAGCCAGGTGGCGCCACTGCTATTACTGCCAGTGAAAAGTTGATCATTGCAAACAAAGTAGGTACTTGTAATGTAACAACACAAGCTGACAACAATAAATGTAAACACAAGCTATCAGAAAAATACTAAGTTAGCTCTATAATCATTTTCCGCGCGTCTGCGCTGTCAGGCCCTCTTGGAGCCACTTGGCTCCAAAAGGGCCTGACAGCGCAGGCACATGGACGTCACTGTGACGAGATGTCCATGCTTCCTGCTCCTGTGAGCATCGGTAAACCGGCAAAATCTTCAGAACCAGGTAATATTTCTGGCGACTAGGTCTACTAAGCAGCTAGTCGCCAGATGAAGAATGAATGCAGGTTAAGTTATTGCGGGGTGGTAGTTTGCTCTGTAACAACTTTTGACTGAAGCACTGCCCAGCAGTAAAATAATCCTTATTTTATTCAACAGAAATAGCCCTACTACTTATAGATTTTCATAATTAGGCTTTACTGCCCCTTTACATTTCTTTTTAACTCCTCAAGTGCTAGAGATTTTGCTAACGCATTGCTTTACAATGCAGTGGAGATGTCTCTAGAATCCTAGCTGTGCTCTGTTGGTTTCCAGATATGGATACTTTGAAGAAGTACTGACACATTGAGTTGTATCTATTAAAAAAATGAGCAATTCTGGAGCAATTGAATGCACCATGGAGGACAAATAAAAATTCTTCATATCCCCATTGGTTTAACCCATTGAGTGCCAGAGAGGTATCCACTGCATAGCAGTATACTGGAGACCTCTCTGGCACCCAAAGGGCTAACCCTTTGTGTGCCAGTGAGGCACCCCATGCATTGCATTACAGTGCATTGGGTGCCTCTCTGGCACTCAAAGGCTTAAATGGTCCCTGGAATGGTAGAGCAGTATGCTACAAATTGCTTCACAATGCATTGGAGACCTCTCTAGCATTCAAGGGGTTAAAACCCCATTTATATCAATGTTTTTTCTTTTGGTTCCACTTTTGCTGTATACGTAAGCCCCAATACTGGGCCATATGGATACAACTGGAGCAGTACAATTCTGAAGTAAACAAACTCTGTAATAGGGGAAATGTAAAAAATAGCCAGAATACCATTGATTTAGCCCTTTGAGTGGCAGAGGGCAATGCGTGACAATACCCCTCTGGCACTCAAAGGGTTAAATGATGCAATGCTACATAGATATCTAACACTCAATGGGTTAAATGTTCCATTTAAATCTCTGGAATTTTTATTTGGTGAAGTCGGTTTCAGGAAGGATTACACGCCACCACTGTTTACCTAATTTTTTCGATGAAATGTATACATTGAAGGAGTTTTTCTGTGGAGTAAACCATGAGTGCTCTTACTGATGGGAGATGCTTTATTTAACCATTTTTTTAGTTTTAAACTTTAGCTTTCTATTGTGGACACTAGGTGGTGGTGTTACCATGACTTACTATGGAGAACCATAGTCTATGACTCTCACAATTGGCACTCTTGTTAACCATTTCATATAAATAATTTAATTAAATAACTTTTGAACGAAAATCTCCTAGCAGTGGAAGCAACTTCTTTACTCAGATGAAAAGAACCTGTGACATATTTTTGCTATTTTTGCCAGCAGAGGCAGATATCAGCTTGCGCCACTTGGATCACTCCCCCTCACCAGGGTAACCAATGGATATATTTAGTGTAGTATGCACCCCTGTCTGCCTCACCTCCAAATCAGCTGATGATGCGTCGGGTTGAGAGTGTGCCTCACTCTAAACCTCCTCAACATCAAGGTGTCGGGTCACCCCGCACAAGAGGCAAATGTATGGAGGGAGCTCCAGCAGAGGTAGGCCATCCACCAGAAAAGAGGAAGGCAAAAGCCACAAGCCCCCCGGCACTGTCTGTAGACAAGCACCAAGCAGCAGAGGTACACCAGGGCCTCTTATACACTTTCCACAGCTTGTCTCAGAGCTTCCAGTCTGCTGAGTCTAAAGTCCCGCCAATGGGGCAGCAGCCAAGCAGGCAGACTCAATACTCCCTGAATGGTAGAACCTGGAGCAAAGAATACAGCAGGCCCCAGCAGCATGGAGCATGGACTAGGAACCAGACCCTAAGAGCACATGACACCAAAAGTTTACAGCACGGTATGGACGCCAAACCACGCCTGACATATTTTTGCTATTAAGAATAGCAAGAGCATTCAAGCATATCTATGAAGGTCAATGTGGAGAAATTCTGGGGAACTACAGGGAACATTTAAAAGTTCACATTGGGGGTGGCGGAGCCAACTGCGGTTAGAGATGGCCGCTCCCATTTTTTCTGGGCTTAATAAGCTTCATTTTTCTACTCCAAGAGACTTGCTTACACTACATCCAAGGCAATATGCCCTTGAATGCCAGGCGGTAAGAGGAAGGATGCAAAGTGGCCCGTTACACAGAAAATTTCTGACTATTTGCCAGTCTGCCATAGACGTGGCAGAAGTCTAGGGTCTCCTCTCAAACCCCTACATAGGGAATCTAACTGCCCACCGTCCTCTCCTCAAGCTCTAGAGGACTGTCTATATGGTGTGGCAGCAGCTCAGACCTCTCAAGCCTTTCCAGACCTGATAAGGAGAACCTTCCAGATATAGCCCTGCTGCCATCTATTACTAGAGATGACTTGGTGACATTTCTTACCAAGGAAGATATGCAAGCTTTCTTAGGTTGATATGAAAACTGAGATTTGGCAAGCAGTTAAATCTGAAATCTCCAACCTGAAGAAAGACCTGAGTCAACTGGGCCAGCGACAGGGAGGCTTCCTGGACTCAGATTCAACAAATGGAACAATTACTCGTACAACAGGAAGATTTCATAAATCTCTTGTCTTTCAGGCTGGAGGATTTAGACAACAGTGGGAGAAGATTTAACATCCAAATTAAGGACATGCCAGTGTCTGTCTCTCCCAAAGATCTTCTTTCATCCCTCCAACATCCATTTTTAGAGCTAATAGAGTTGTCTGAAGGCACTCATATCACAATCGAGAGAGCACATAGAGCTTTGAGACCAAGGGGCCCATCAGGCTCCAAACCTTGTGATTTTATCTGTTGCTTGCATAATTATGCCAAACAGGAGCGGATCATGGCTCAAAGCAGGGAGTTAAATGAGACTAAATTTGCTGGTTGTGTTATACACCTTTATAATGATCTCTCTCCATACACCTTATAAAGGGCACTGAAATCGCTCACAGACCACCTGAGGATCCTGGATGTGAAATATAGATGGGGATGCCCATTTCAGCTGTCTGCTTCACACAATGGTGCCTCAGCCCCCCTGAGAAACCTGGCAGAGATAACCAACTTCTGTAGGACCTTGGGTCTAGATCCTCCAGCTCCAATCACCCCTCTGCCCACTACATCTTGCAACTCTAGGGACGAGGTGCTTCCCAGGGAATGACAAAGACTACCAATGACCAACAGATCACAGTCCTGGGACCTGAATCCAAGAGGAGCAGACTCTCTACCTTAATGCATATGACTAGAGACTGGAACTGAGGCTTGTTTCCAGAGTTCCTGACTCCAATGCAGATTATTTCTACCCCATCCCAAAGGACTCATTATACGGCGAGTACTACACCCTCCTGGGTGAAGAGTTCAGTCTGCCTGAGGCTTGCCATGGCCATCTCCACGATGGCTGTGGATGGTGTATGCTAATATGGTGCCCAGGGCCGCCCCAGCAATGCTTATGTCGGATGGGTCTACTCAGGTAAATTCAACCCTTTGTTTACCAAATATTAGCTTCCAC
Source organism: Rhinophrynus dorsalis (assembly GCA_037306005.1). Taxonomy (NCBI): domain Eukaryota; kingdom Metazoa; phylum Chordata; class Amphibia; order Anura; family Rhinophrynidae; genus Rhinophrynus; species Rhinophrynus dorsalis. The sequence goes on from CM074724.1 coordinate 153,820,194, forward strand.
TTTCTCTCTCCTGCACCATCAAGGATTGTTATAAGTACCCCCTGTGATGCTCCCTATGATACCATGTGCTTCCCCTTGTTTGATCAACTGGGTTTGGTGCCCACACTAACCATCCTCTCAGGCCACCTCTATAGTTTTGAAGTAGCGTGTTGGGTTTTTGTCTAAGAGGGTGTGGGATGTACTTAATGTCTCTATAATGAAATGTTTCTGTTTTGTTATTTTGGGTGTGCGGGACTCAGCTGAACGTGGATCTACTTCCCAGACCGAAGCTCCAGTTTTGTGAATGGGAGGAACCTGTTGACCACTTTCCCCTGCCTTAGTCCTGTTATCTGCTGGCTCCCACTCACTCAGTCGTGCCTCTGTTGGGCACCTATCTAATACTGCTTTTTGAATATTTTGTACCTTATTTATTGAGGCTTCTGGGGAGGGTGGCTGCAATAACCACCCAACTAGCTGGTTTTATACCTGACTTAGATCATTAATTATCTTCATACTTAGGTACTGTGGCTCTATTGTCAGTTGGACTCCTCATTAGGCAACATGCACTGTCCCTCCAGGATGGTGGGTTGCACCTGTTTGGGCATTACTGGGGCTGCTTCCCGGGTAGTTGGGATTGCATATTTTTACATTGTGCCCAGGGTCAATCTTGGTGATGCTCCAGTCCAGTGCTACACCTCAGATAATTCCCCCTTCCTATTTAGTATCTGACTGCACCTGTTTTCCCCTGTGACACAAGGAATTGATTTATTTAAGCTACTATTGAAATATCATTTGGTCCCACCTGGTTAGCCACCTATGTGTGTTGGCCACACTACCCGTCTCTTGAGGCCAAACTTATATGAAGGGAGTTATGTGTATCGTTCATTTTGGTGGATGTAAGTTACATTTGCTGCACTCCTGAATGGTCTTTGCTTTATTGTTGAGGCTATATGGGGCTCTGCTGGACAGAGGAATGGTTTCCTCGACTTGAAATCCAACATTGTGAGAGAATCACTTAACCGTTCTCTGTCTGCCTAACTCCCGGTCTGGCTGGGCCTCCCTTGCCTACTCACTCCCCCAGTTGGGTGCTTGTTTAACTCTGCTGTTTAAATGTATTGTACTGATGTCTCCTGGATGGGTATGTTGAAGCCCTGGCTATTAATCCTATATACATTAAACTTACTCTGACCTTGTGCTTTTTCTTTTCCTCTTCTTTATGGATTATGGTGTCACCCTCATATGCTAAACCTGATGCTGCGTTTATCTCTGTGAGCTATACAGTTAGGGAAAAAGTTATTTGATCCCCTGCTGATATTGTACGTTTGCCCACCGGCAAAGAAATGATCAGTCTATAATTTTAATGGTAGGTTTATTTGAACAGAATAACAACAACAACAAAAATCCAGAAAAACGCATTTCAAAACAGTTTTAAACTGAGTGAAATAAGAATTTGACCTCTTTGCTAAACATGACTTAGTGCTTGGTGGCAAAACCCTTGTTGGCAAGAGGTCAGACGCTTCTTGTAGTTGGCCACCAGGTTTGCACAAATCTCAGGAGGGATTTTGTCCAACTTCTCTTTGCAGATCCTATCCAAGTCATTAAGTTTTCGAGGCTGACATTTGGCAACTCGAACCTTCAGCTCTATCCACATATTTTCTATGGGATTAAGGTCTGGAGACTGGCTAGGACACTCCAGGACCTTAATGTGCTTCTTCTTGAGCCACTCCTTTGTTGCCTTGGCCATGTGTTTTGGGTCATTGTCATGCTGGAATACCCATCCATGACCCATTTTCAATGCCCTGGCTGAGGGAAGGAGGTTCTCACCCGAGATTTGACGGTCCATGGCACCATCCATCGTCCCTTTGATGCGGTGAAGTTGTCCTGTCCCCTTAGCAGAAAAACACCCCCAAAGCATAATGTTTCCATCTCCATGTTTGACGGTGGGGATGGTGTTCTTGGGGTCATAGGCGGCATTCCTCCTCCTCCAAACACGGCGAGTTGAGTTGATGCCAAAGAGCTTGATTTTGGTCTCATCTGACTACAACACTTTCACCTCTCCTCTGAATCATTCAGATGTTCACTGGCAATCTTCAGACGGGCCTGTACATGTGCTTTCTTGAGCAGGGGGATCTTGCAGGCGCTGCAGGATTTCAGTCCTTCACAGCATAGTGTGTTACCAATTGTTTTCTTGGTGACTATGGTCCCAGCTGCCTTGAGATAATTGACAAGATCCTCCTGTGCAGTTCTGGGCTGATCCTCACCATTCTCATGATCATTGAGGTGAGATCTTGCATGGAGCCCCAGACCGAAGGAGATTGACAGTTATTTTGTGTTTCTTTCATTTGCGAATAATCGCACCAACTGTTGTCACCTTCTCACCAAGCTGCATGTCGATGGCCTTTTAGCCTATTCCAGCCTTGTGTAGGTCTACAATCTTGTCCCTGACATCCTTGGACAGCTCTTTGGTCTTGGCCATGGTGGAGAGTTTGGAATCTGATTGATTTATTACTTCTGTGGACAGGTGTCTTTTATACAGGTAACAAGCTGAGATTAGAAGCACTCCCTTTAAGAGAGTGCTCCTAATCTCAGCTTGTTCCCTGTATAAAAGACACCTGGGATACAAAAATCTTGCTGATTGATAGGGAGTCAAATTTCACTCAGTAAAATGCGAATCAATTTATAACTTTTTTGAAATGCGTTTTTCAGGATTTGTTTTGTTGTTCTTCTGTCTCTCACTGTTCAGATAAACCTACCATTAAGATTATAGACTGATCATTTCTTTGTCAGTGGGCAAATGTACAAAATCAGCAGGGGATCAAATAATTTTCTCCCTAACTGTATACTCAATCACATGCAACAATTCTCCACTTGACTTACTCTAGATGACCCTGCCTGTCTACATCCCCCCCTCTTCTCCCCCCTTCTCCCTCTTCCTCTCCAATATTGCCCTCGATCCTGTGATCACTACTGCCAAGGGGAAGTCCCAATACTTCCACCAAATCCTGAGTAAACTTATATCTCTCTTTCAACAGTTTCATTTGTTAGATGCCTGGCATTTTCTCCACCTGCTTGCTCAAGACTACACATTTTTCACAGCTAGCCAAAATATGTACTCTAGGTTGGACTACCTCCACATTGATCAATTCCAGCTTCACCATGTCCTTGATTTCAGTATAAAACCAATGGTTCTTTCTGACCATGCTCCGGTTAAGCTTAGTCTTTCCTTCCCCTCCTTTTCAAGGCACTCACCGAGCTGGAAACTAAATGACTTGCTACTTCATGTTTCTTCACTTGACAGTCATCTTTCTGCCAAGATTACTGACTATTTTGGCTTTAGCACCACACTTGGCATACCAGCGACCATGATTTGGGAAACACATAAGTGCTTCGTCAGGTGGGAATGTATTAAGCTCATCGCAGCAAGTAACTGCCAAAAACCTTGAGAGATACAGTCCCTGGGTATTGGTACGAAGGAACCCCTCCCCTTCAAATCTCTCTGCTCTTACTTCCACTCAAGAAACCCTCTTCTTGCACGGTCGGGTTCAATGATCCTTTCCATGCAAAAATACAAGTTCTATGTGCATGGTAACAAGTGTGGCAGGGTATTGGCTAGGCTAGTTAAAATTAAACAGGCTTGACACTTTGCTGCTAAAGTACGAGATAACTCCAGCACATTAAAACACTTGCTCCCTGATATGGCGGCAGCCTTCCACATTACTTATCTTTAACATATATTATTTTATGCAGAAGCTCCATGTGCTGGTAACACAGGAAAGGACCAAATTTGGGCTGCTTTGGAGAGCACGTGAAATATATATTACCTCAAGGAGACTGACACACTAATGATTTTCTGCCCCTTTTAGGCTATTTTTGTCACCCTGGATTCTGGACCATCTGCTATAGTACCTTACCCACCTTTCCCCTCCCCTTTCTTTCCAATTTGATTTGCCTCTCTTCTTCCCTTTCTATCCTTTGATTTTTACTTTGCTCCTCCTCACTCCTTCTCTGTTACTAGGCTTCCTTAACCCCCTTTCTCTTTTATGATTTTTCTCTCTCTCTTCCATGATTACAACCCTTGTTAGAGGGCCATTGCCCCATCAAATCATTACAATCCCATATCTTGAACTGGGCCAACAATCCAATTTTCCATTATGAATGGCCCCTCTGTTGATAATCTGCCAGTGGGGCCCATCCCTCTCCTGTTTTTTTTAATGTTTACACAATCTTACTTGTTAGGCAAAACTGTATGATGCTTTTCCCTTTTTCTTGTTTCTATTTTGATATTGACTTTTGATATGGCCAGTCTCTGTCCAAAATGGATTCCAGCTTCCAATTGGCTGGGATGTGTGCTTACGCACCGCCAAGCCAGTCAGCTTCTGGTGGGGGCATGACGAAACCTGCTAAAAGCTGATTGGCTGGGAGGTGCGTAAGCACACTTTAATACCAATTGCAGCTTGGCAACCATTTTGAACAGAGATTGGCCATATAAAAAGCAAGTCTCTGTTCAAAATTTCCTCATTTGGACTCAGATAATGGACCGGGAGGTGTGGAGGGGGTGTGTGGAGACATTGTTGCTGCCGTCAGAGGGGCCAGCAGAGGTGGCATCACTGGAATTATCTTTAAGCAATGGAAGCACTTTTATTTCTTGGAGAAAAAAAAATCTTTATTTGAAAAAGGAATGGCTGAATATTATTTTTGAAAGATATGCTATACTACATTTAACCTTTCGAGCGCTGGAGGGGCAACCCTCCAGCACTCAAAGGGTTAACTCAGGCAATTTTGAGGGAACTTTTTTAATATTATTTGCATTGATGTTGTATTTTATTTTACAGGAGAGGTCAAAGAAGATAAGAAGAAAGAAGATTAAAGAGAGCACAAGAAGAAAGATTGAAGAAGAAGATGGACAGTGGATAACAGGTAAGTCATACACAGATTTGAGTGTTAGGATAGTGTTAGGGATAGTATTTTGCACTTTGCTGTTAGGGGTAGTGTAGGGTTAGTGTTTAGGAGGGTGACTGTGTGTATGAGTTAACGATCGGTACTTGACAGTTTGTCAGGCACCAATCATTAGCTTTTTATCCTTTGATGTTCCCATTAACACACAAAACGGATGTTTGGCCATAAGTCCTTTCCTGTTGCATAACATCTGTTGTGGTTTCAGCATGAAGGGCAATTGAATTGCTCTTCAAGCACTATTTTCTAATGGACCATTAGACAGTGTTGCCCTACAGGCTGTTTTACCTGTCTCTACCGAATCAAGGCCTTAGAGACAGTAATGTCACCAGATAAAGTTATTTTTGATTATTCATTATACTTTTATATAATGCACAGTACCATTTTAAATGTCCATATCATTATATTCCCCTTGAAATAGAGGGTTGGACGTTTCCCCCTGCTGCCCCCTTTTCCCTACGTCAGTCATAGTTCCCTCAGATCTGAAAGCTGGTCACTTGCCCGGACAGATTGCAATGAGGGACAATATTGTGTGTGTCTGTATAAAGAAAACACTGCCCCCATTGACCAAAGGAAGTAGAGTTTTCCTTACGCTGACACAATATTGTCCCTCATTGTGATCCGTCGGGACTAGCTTTCAGATCTGAGGAGACTATGAGTGACAGAAGGAAAAGGGGCATGGGCGGAACTTTAACTAAAATTTCAAGGAGAATACAACAATATTAACATTTAAAATGGCATGGTGTGTATAACGAATAATTGAAAATAATTTTACTTTACATTACTATCCCTTTAAAGCAATAGCATTCAAATTAATTTTAAATGTTAGTGTTTCTTTAACAGTAATACTCACAGGATCAAAATGTTTCATTCTTCCTTTGCAGAGAAAGCCAGAACTGATGTTATATGCAGCAGCAACACTGTACGTGTACAGACAGCCAGACCTTAGGGTCAGTGAAAATTGGCATGTGGGCTGTATTTTGCACGTCTACTCTAGAAAAACTGCTAAATTTTTGCGTCTGTTCTTAAAGCCCCTGGAGTTTAGGCTTAGATCTGGAAACATGAAACAAGATACGTATATCTGTATATAGGAATATATTCTAGCTTTAGAAACGATATGCTGTATATCTTTTGTTGCCAGTTGAGTAATGTTTTCTGAGTCAACATAACATCTAAGCATTGAACTAAACAGGAGAATAGAAACAATGAAACAGTTAACATATATCTCTGCAATGGGAACTAATTATGGCATCTCCAAGATGTTTACAATATTTTTGTCCTCCACAAGTATTAATTAGGCAGGAAGTCGAATCTCTCAGTCTAGCTAGCATATGTCAATCTGTTCATGTACTGTTTGTGTATTTGCTGCTTTTAGTGCGTCTTAACTCCTTCAGGGATCTGAGAGGTGTGCAAACACATTGCTTTGGGGATCATCAGACTGGTTTGTTGCACAGAGATAAATACCGTATGACCCTGCATGGGTCTTCCTCCTATCTTAAAGGGATAGTAATACCTAAAATGTAAAAAAAATATGTTGTAGGGTTTAATCCCCTGAGTAAAACAAGAGTATTCCCACTGCTGAAAGGTGTTTCATTCAAAAGTTATTAATTTTCAAAGTTGAATTTTTTAGGTGCAATATCACAGTGGCCTGAAATTGTACAGTGGCGCTGTTGCTACATGATCCTATGGACTGCTCTGGTCCCGGGACCATAAATCTCCATAGGATGGTGTAGCAACAGCGCCACTGTAAAATTCCAGGCCACTGTGATATTGCACCTAAAAAATTCAACTTTGAAAATGAATATCTTTTGAATGAAACACCTTTCAGCAGTGGGAGTACTCTTGTTTTACTCAGGGGGATAAACCCTACAACATATTTTTTTTTACATTTTAAGTATTACTATCCCTTTAACCCTTTCAGTGCCAGAGAGGTGCTCTGCAATGTGTTGCGTACTTCTCTGGCATTCAAACGGTTAATACCGGGCTTGCCTTACAGAAACACTTTCTAGAACTCTCTTTAACCTTGCTTATGTTTTATAGCTTTACAGATTCCTTATTTCAATACTGACAGCATATTTTATAATTGACATGCTGACATTTCTAGCAGCTTTTGACATTACAGGAATAGCAAGGATAACAGATTTTATATTTACATATGATGTCAGAGCAATTTGCCAATAATTGCTTTTTGCAGTAAGCTTATCTTTCTAACTTGGTTTCCAGTTAAAGTTAATGGGGGGGGGGGAACGTAAGATTAAGATTCCATGCTAAACCATACTCCAAAATCGATTTTCTATCTCTACATCCTACTAACACCTTACTAAGCTACTTATGTTAGTGAGTCCACCCAAAATGCTGCTTTCATAGAGGAGAGGGTAACGGGGAAGCCTATGGGTGTTTCAGGGCATACCTTTCCTCTAATCCTTCTTTAAATCTTTCAATGCTGGAGGTGTAGCCAATGCATTGCTTTGTAATGTGTTGGATACGTCTCTGTCACTCAAAGTGTTAAAGCTATGTATTAAATGGGGAGCAAATGGAATAGTATAAGTTTACTCCATTTCCCTGCCTTATTATTGAACAGGTGTGCAGGGCTTACTGGCATTAAAGTCTTAAAGGGATAGTAATATTACTATTCCCCATATTGTAGCTATTTAAAAAAGAATTGAATTGCCCCCAGGTTCATCTCTCAAACCTTTATGGTTTGAGAGATAACCGAACGCAAAGTTCCCCCCTCCCTCCCCCTTCCCTGAAGTCAGAATTGTACTGGCTGCAGGGATATCCGGTCTTATTTTCATCAGGCGGCTCTGCAGCAAAGCCGAGATCGTGTTAGTAAAAAATAATTATTTCACTGAAACGGTCTTCTATGTGTGCTTGCAAACCAAGCACATGTAGAAGACCGCTTCAGTGAAATAATTCTTTTTTACTAACGCAATCTCAGCTCAGCTGCAGAGCCGCCTGACTGTCGTATGACAGACTTCCCCTGCAGTCAGTACATTCATGAGCTTTCGTCCAGGCTTGTCTTATATCACTCCTACAATTGCACGCACAATAGGTATGTCTGTCTCTGATGATTGTCAGAAGTTACAAGCTGACCTACTTCATTGTTTCTGGCAATGCCCATATTCACTTACATACGGCAAGAAAATCCTAACTTTTATTAAAAATATCTGCCACATTGAAATGCTAATTTTATCTCTTCTTTTATCTCCAGGTTTTCCCATAAACTTCAATAGGAAAATGTTTGCTAAAACGGGAGTTAACATTTATCACCTGCAATAGAATCCAGCCCCTACCCAGCTGACAATGGGCTAGATTCTAGTACAGGTGCTAGTTTTATCTATGCTTTTATCTCCAGTTTTCACCATAGACTTCAATAGGAAAATGTTTGATAAAACAGGAGTTAACATTTAGCGCCTGCAATAGAATCTAGCCCAGTGAGTCTTGGTAGTGAGCTGTTTAGAGTTAAAGGGATAGTAAACCTTGAAAATAAGTTTATTTTATATTGTAGCCCATGAAAAATTATATAAGTCTTATCTACCAAACCTTTATGGTTTGGGAGATATTCAGAAGTAAAATAAAGTAAATTTCCCTTTTCCTGGCTGTTTCAGCCAAGTCTGCCACCTAGTGGACAGATTTGGAATTCGATCCACAGATCAACCGGCAGTTCTTTAGCAGTGCCGAGATCACGATTTTTAAAAAGAACTACTTAATTAGAACTGTCTACAAAGTGTGCCTGGCTTGCAAGCACACTTTGTAGACCATTCCAATTAAGAAATTCTTTTTAAAGATCGTGATCTTGGCACTTCTGGAGAGCCACAGCCGGTCCCGGGACCGGATTCCAAATCTGAGAGCTAGAACGGTGACGTCACTCAGGGGGAAACTTTGCTTCTGAATATCTCCCAAACCATAAAGGTTTGGGAGGTAAAACTTATATAATTTTTCATGTTTTTTTAAGGGCTACAATATAAAATAAACTTATTTTCAAGGTTTACTATCCCTTTAAAGGGTTGTCCAGTGCATTGTACATTGGACACTACTCTGGGAATGGCACCCAAAAGGTTAATGCAGTTTATTCCTTTGAGTGCCAGAGGGTTAGGCACCACCTTTGAAAGGCCAAGAGTTACTTTTATACATAAGAGGTGTTCAATTTGTGGCTCTGTCTAGCTGTTGCTGGATTAAAAATTCAGATAATTTTGGGATGTTGTAAACCGACAACAGCTAGACAGCCACATGATGAATGTTTCTTGTGTATAGAATGATACAAAAAAGAGCAGTATCAATTGAATGTGGTTCTACTCACATTTCCACAGTTGCCCCCCAAGACTGGAAGGAAGAAAAGGGACCAAAGACAGATATGTAGAAATATAGTAGTATTATTTAAATCCCATAAAAGCATACAGTTGCGTTCAAAAGTTTGCATACCCTGGCAGAAATTGTCAATGTTTGGCACTGATTTTGAAAATATGACTGATAGTGCAAAAAAAACTGTCTTTTATTTAAAGGGATAGTAATACTTGAAAATAAGTTTATTTTATATTGTAGTCCTTAAAAAAAATATGAAAAATGATATGTCTTATCTCCCAAACCTTTATGGTTTCGAAGATATTCACTTGTAAAATATAGTAAAATTCTCTTTTCCTGGCTGTTTCAGCCAAGTCTGCCATCTAGTGGACAGATTTGGAATTCGGTCCACAGAGCAACCGGCAGCTCTTTAGCAGTGCCGAGATCACGATCTTTGAAAAGAACTACTTAACTGGAACTATCTACAAAGTATGCCTGGCTTGAAAGCACACTTTGTAGACAATTCCAATTAAGAAATTCTATTTAAAGATGGTGATCTCAGCACGTCTGGAGAGGCACAACCGGTCCCGGGACCGGATTCGAAATCTGAAGGGTGAAGCAGTGACGTCACTCCTGAGGAAACTTTACTTCTGAATATCTCCCAAACCATAAAGGTTTGGGAGATAAGACTTATATAATTTTTCATGTTTTTTTAAGGGCTACAATATAAAATAAACTTATTTTCAAGTATTACTATCCCTTTAAGGATAGTGATCATATGAAGCTATTTATTATCACATAGTTGTTTGGCTCCTTTTTAAATCACGATGATAACAGAAATCACCCAAATGGTCCTGATCAAAAGTTTACATACCCTTGAATGTTTGGCCTTGTTACAGACACAAAAGGTGACACACACAGGTGAAATTAGCAATTAAAGGTTAATTTCCCGCACCTGTGGCTTTTTAAGTTGCAATTAATGTCTGTGTATAAATAGTCAATGAGTTTGTTAGCTCTCATGTGGATGCACTGAGCAGCTGGATACTGAGCCATCGGGAGCAGAAAAGAACTGTCAAAAGACCTGCGTAACAAGGTAATGGAACTTTATAAAGATGGAAAAAAAAGATATCCAAAGCCTTGAAAATGCCAGTCAGTACTGTTCAATCACTTATTAAGGAGTGGAAAATTCAGGGATCTATTGATACCAAGCCAAGGTCAGGTAGACCAAGAAAGATTTCAGCCACGACTGCCAGAAGAATTGGTCAGGAAACAAAGAAAAACCCACAGGTAACCTCAGGAGAAATACAGGCTGCTCTGGAAAAAGACAGTGTGGTTGTTTCAAGGAACACAATACGACGATACCTGAACACAAATGAGCTGCATGGTCAAGTTGCCAAAAATAACCCTTTACTGTGCCAATGTCACAAAAAAATCCCAGTTACATTCTGCCTGACAGCACCTTGACACACCTCACAGCTTCTGGCATGCTGTTATTTGGAGCAACAAGACCAAAATAGAGCTTTATGGTCACAACTATAAGTGCTATGTTTGGAGAGGGGTCAACAAGGCCTATAGCGAAAAGAATACCATCCCCACTGTGAAGCATGGTGGCGGCTCATTGATGTTTTGGGGGTATGTGAACTCTAAACTCACAGGAATCTTGTGAAAATTGATGGCAAGATGAATGCAGCATGTTATCAGAAAATACTGGCAGACAATTTGCATTCTTCTACATGAAAGCTGAGCATGGGACGCTAAGCAGAAGGCCAAGCTGACCCTCCAGTGGTTACAGCAGAAAAAGGTGAAGGTCCTGGAGTAGCCATCACAGTCTCCTGACCTTAATATCATTGAGCCACTCTGGGGAGATCTGAAATGTGCTGTTTGTGCAAGATGACCAAAGACTTTGCATGACCTGGAGGCATTTTGCAAAGATGAATGGGCAGCTATACCACCTGCAAGAATTCGGGGCCTCATAGACAACTATTACAAAAGACTGCACTCTGTCATTGATGATAAGGAGGCAATACACAGTATTAAGATCTAAGGGTATGCAGACTTTTGAACAGGGGTCATTTCATTTTTTTATTTGTTTCCATGTTTTGTTTTATGATTGTGCCATTCTGTTATAACCTACAGTTGAATATGAATCCCATGAGAAATAAAAGAAATGTGTTTTGCCTGCTCACTCATGTTTTCTTTAAAAATAGTACATATACTACCAATTCTTCAAGGGTATGCAAACCTTTGAGCACAACTGTAAGTAGAAATTATAATAAAAAATTATAATGTACTCAGATCAGAAATTAATCAGTTTGTTGCTGCACAAACTGGCAAGAAGCATCAGGGGAGTTAACCTGTCTCTGTTAAGGCAACAAGCACAGCTTGACAGGAAGTGAACAGTTCATGGTGATTCATAAAAATAGTGACCTGAAAGTGGTCAGGCTGGCAATGTAAAACATATAGATCTATAGATTGGTAAAGAACACAGGTGTGTGTGTGTGTGTGTGTGTGTGTGTATATATATATATATATATATATATATATATATATATATATATATATGTGTGAGTACAGCCTTTAGACCAGAATATTTTTCTGGCACACAAGGGGACAAAGCAGAGCAACCCACTGTGTTCCTGAAAGGTGAATAAATCATTGCTTTGCAAAGCACTGGATAGCACTATAAGTTTAGCACTCGTAGGGTTAATTAAGACAATCTGGTAGTCAGGAGAAGGAAACTTTACACCTTAAGAAATTCCCCGGAAGGAACCGCAGGGTACAGGAGGAGAAGCATGTCATGGGGAGGGTTGATCCAGGCAGGAAGTGTGGGTAATAGGGAGGAGTTTAACTCCTTAATGACCGGTGTGCGAACGCACGGCCGGCACTTGGTGATCAAGGGACTTTTTTTTTTATGGTTCAGGGCTTCCAGAGTGGCCAGGAGCCCTGAACTCCATGACGTGCCAGGACTGTCACTGGTCCTTAAGTGCCAGACCAGCGTGACAGTCCGGGTACGTCATCGGACACAAAGGAGTTAAGGAAAGGGCTTAAATAGGGTAGGCAACAGGAAGTGGTTGCTGTATGAGGGAAGAAAGGACAAAGAGAAGCATGACTCTACCTGTGGCTGTCTATTATTCTGCCTTCCTGCTTGTTTTTGCCCTCTGTTCCACTCTTTCTAGTCCTAGCAGTGGTTCCTTGTTTCAGTTGTTTGAGCTGCGATGGATCACAGTGGTTGCTGGTTCCCCACTTTTCATGATTTTTCAGCTGTCACTACCCCTGTTTCTCATATTTCTCCCTTGCTTTTGTTTTTCTCTCCTCAATCCTTCACTCCATGTTTCTCTGCCCTCATCTAGTTTTTTTTTCTTTCTTTCCTCGTCCTTGCTAACTTTGTTCTTTGCTGCTCTTGGGGGACTGGTGGCCCGCAGAGGGGCCCATGCGCATGCACCCAGACATGCCACTACTTCCCCCGGCTCAGGAGTTTCCGCAGCTTAGTCGATCAGGTGCGGATCCCTCTCTCGTCGGTTTGGGGACTGTGAAGTCATCTGAGATGGAGTCAAAGGGCTACGACTTGGGAGCTTGGCGTCCTGCAATCCCCATGAATGCCAAACCTTATCTGGCTGAGTGCTTTTCGGGTGGAGCTAGCACACTACTCTCTCGTGCTGGACCTGCCATGTTTCCTGTTCCTGTCTTGATCGTTCGCTCCGTGCTTGCAGGAATTGTGAATTTTCCCTCGCTACCTCCATAGAGCCTGGGCAGTTGCTCTAGTGGGGACCTGGCAATTTTTCCCCCCAGTTGGGCGGGAAGGGGCGGATAATCTGCGTCTGACCGGGTATATCTCATTCTGCCTAGTCATCCCTGAGTTGACCCCCCTGTGTGCCCCTCCTGCCTGGGGCCATGAACTCCTCTTCCTGCGCCAGGATGTTTGCTATCTGTCTTGCTTGTGCTGCTTCCGGGCCTACACTCACGGTTTTTGGCATCCATAACTCCCTGCGCTAGCTCCGTGGGCAGCTTCCTAGTGGATGTGTCTCTGGGTACGGGTGTCACACTGTGTCGTTAGGGGGAGCTGGTTGTTTGTCATGTAGGTGGCTGGCTTGCGGGATGGCTGTATATCCTGCCGCTTCGGTATTCCAGTCCAGTGTTTTCTGTTCCTGTGTGTCTGGCTGCAGATGCAAATGTTTGCGGGGTGGATGAGTAGAGGTTTGTTGGCGTTTATGTTTGGATTTGGGTTTGGATATGTAGGTATTGGTGGGTATAAAAAAAAAAGAAAAAAAAGTGCTATGTATGATGTTGTGTGCCTGAAGTTGCTATGGGTGTTTAGGTTTCATTTCGGTTTATGGCATACACTTACGCTAAAAAAAACAAAAACAAAAAAAAACAAAACAAAGGGATACTATTAGTATTCTTAGCTACTCTACTTTAGGTATTCAGGTGGTGTGAGTGTTTACCTGCATGGTATAGCTGTGTGGTATGCATCTATATTTGTGTTTGGATGTGTAAGTAGGATACAGACAAACAGGGCTTAAAATTTCCACTCACCATTGGCTATTGAAAATTTAGCCCTGGCGAGTAGAAATTCAGCCCTGGTGGTTATGTTATGGCTTGCAATGGCGAGTAAGTTTTCAGGTCTGTCTAGTAGCAAAGGACTTAAAATTATAAGCCCTGGTTATGAGATTGTAAAAAAATAAATAAAAAAATAAATAAAGGGGTAATTGGGTGTATGGGTTCTAGTGTGGCAACTTGCTTCATCTAGACCTGGAGCTTTACACCATTATCCATTAGTATCTGCAGATCCGCATGTTGCCGGTTTTCTCTTATGCAGCTGATGGAGCTACAGGACATTGTGCGGGATGTCTGGTGATCTATTGCAGTGTGCTTGAGATTTGTCAATAGCATTCTCATAGCCTAGGCATATTTTCTATGGCTATACAGTCCCATTATACATAGGTTTGGGAATAGTCTGTGAGTCTTTGCACCTACACTGATATCTTTGCACACATAGCTGTCACTATATACTTCCATTCAGGACAGGTTATATCTGGTGTTCTGTTTTAATCCTTCACACTGTCTTTATTTGGTGCTAATTGGTGATTTTGTTACTACTTACTCTGGAACACATTTCTTGTTTGTCCAGGACCATTCATACTCCACGTTTCAAGTGTCCAGTCACTATGGTTAGCACTTAGCAAATTGTCGCTTGCTGGATGTACATTTACTTCTGTTACTTTGGGACACTGTAGCAGACACTTTCATTTTTGCTCCATTTTATACATCTCCCACAATGTCCAGGTGAACTTGGGGTTGTGTGTGCTTACCTTGTTTGTTGACAGTACCGGCTGGCATCCTTTGGTGTTGAGCTTCCTTGAGGGGGCCGGTCCTAGTGGTTCTGTGAGTGGTGGGATGTCCAAAAGATGGACCTGGTGGCTAGACAGGGGTCCGGGCTTGTGTTGAGCACGGGCTGTCCTGGTGAGTGTTTTGCTGGGACCGTGCTGTGATGCACAGCTTCATGTTGGGATTCCCATGGGAGTTGACCAGGAACGGATGGAGTCTGCAGTGGCATGGAAGATCCTTTCCCTGTTGGTGTACAGGCTGACATGGGCAGGTGGTTGCCCTTCCCAGGCCTCAGGAGCAGGTGGGAGGTTGTGTAGTATCCTCGGGTGCTGTTGGCACTGCGGGTCTCTTCGCTTGAGGCGTACCTGATGTGTCGGCTAATGGCCTGTCGGTTACCCGGTGGGGCTTGTTGCTAGGATCGGATCCTGTTGTGTCCAGTTTTTTTCTTTTCCAGAGGTGGGGTCTGGCGGGCTGGCTTCCTTCGGGCCCTGCTTCCTAGAGGTGTCCTTTTTGTGCAGGGGTGAGGCCTAGTGAGTTCCTGGGGTGCTCCTGGATGCTGCTGGTGGGGACACGGCCATCATGTCCATTCCTGTTTGATAGCAATGGTGAAGCTCTTATGTCCCACTGCTCGTGAGGTATACGCTGCAGGTGGTGCTGTGGACTCTGGTGCCGCATGTACTGGGGCATGGCGGTCCTGTTCCTCTTCTCCAATTCCTGATGGTTCCTGTTTTCTTCGGTTCCTGGGACTTCGGTCCCTGCATGGTAAATATACATTGGGTTCTGGGTTGCATGTGGTATGACTGATGGCAAGGGATGCAGTATGTTCTTCTTGGGGTTTGGTTCCAGGGGGGCATGGGGCTATTAATGTGTTGTGGGTCTGGATGCCTGGGGAGTATTTCTGGATATCCGTGTGTTTGGGATGGCATGTGTGACGATGGATGTCGTTTGGTGGTTGTTTTTTTCTGGCAAGTGACTGGCCCGCGACAGTGTGTTTGTGTTTCTCATGGTGGGCATGTTTTATTAAAACAAAAAATAACGAACAAGGTCGCCCTCAATAGGCCACACAGTCGATAGCAATAGATAGACACATAGGCCTTCACAGGACCAGTATACAGGAGTACAAATCATACATATACTGTCACAGGACAGGCTCAGAATAGCGACTGGCAATCAATAGTTAAATACATAGGAACCGTTAGTCTCTGTTGTGGTGTTTGGCACGCCCAAGGTGAATAAGAGGAAGCAATAGGTGCTAGATTGCACAACACCTTAAGTCCACTGATGTCGTAAGCTGCTTGGGTAATGCAGAGATTGAGACAGAACGCTGCAGAGTAGTTTGCGGATAGCCCCCACGGGCGTGTAACGGAGACAACCTGTAATGCAGAAGCGTGAGCCACTAGCTCCCACGGGCATATAATGGAGACTGCTGATGCTGCAAGAGCATGAATCGCTAGCCCCCACGGGCATGTAATAGAGACCAACCGTACAGTGATAGCTTGAGCCAAATAGCCCCCCCGGGGTGTATGACAGAGACACTTTGCACTGCAAGAGCGTGACTCTCTAGCCCCCACGGGCGTATAAGGAGACCAACCGTACAGCGATAGCTTGAGCCAATAGCCCCACCGGGCGTATAACGGGAACCACCGGTGCAGAGAGTGCTACAGCCAATAACCCCACCAGGGAGTAAAGAGGAAGACTCCAAAGGAGCGGGAGCCAGTAGCGCCTCACGGGCACGTAAACGGATACCGACTACTCTGCTTTGGATGACAATATGAGCCGCCGTCTACCAAGGCCCCAACGTGCCAGGCTCAGCAGGAGCAGCAGGAGTATAACGGCTCTGCAAGAGTTAACAACAGCACCAGGTTGGATATATAGCACAGCAAGTATAATCGGAGGCTCAGCGTATAACGGTATCACCCTGCAAGTGCCAAGGTAGACTCAGCTTTGGGTAGTACAGCTCTGCAAGCGTAACCGGAGACTCAGCTTTAGTAGTACTGCTCTGCAAGCGTAACTGGAGACTCAGCTCAAGAGATATGGCTCAGCAGGAGTTAATGGTTACAGTCTTGATCCAATCAGACGTGAACAGCAGCAGGAACGTCAGCCAGGCCGGGTCAGATCACGGAGGAGATTCTCAGACAAGCCAGATCAGCAACGAGCAGGAACATCAGCCAGGCCGGGTCAGATCACGGAGCAGGAACACAGGAGAGTCGTCAGAACAGGCCAAATCGGTACACCGGAAATCAGGAACACAGGAACTCAGCAACAGCAACACTGGCTCTGGAACACCACAAAAGGGCACCTGACAGGTGCCAATAGTTTGGTATAAAAAAGGTCACCAGGGGCAGGCCAAACAGGCTCAACCAATAAGGGAGCAGCACAAGAGAGAGTGACAGAGGGAGATCATGGGAACCGTGATAGTACCCCCCTCTCAAAGACCCCCTCTCCCTGCCGGAGGTCTTGGTTTCTGGGGATATTTAGAGTGGAAGTTGCGCAACAGTCTGGGCGCATGGAGGTCCTTATGATCCACCCAGGAATGCTCCTCAGGTCCATAGCCCTTCCAATGGACCAAATATTGCAACGTCCCCCTAAATCTCCTAGAATCAATGATACTCTGGACTTCAAACTCCTTTTGGCCCTGAACATCCACCGGTCCAGGGATCACTGGAGTGGTAGTGTAGCGGTTGCAAACCAAGGGTTTTAACAGAGATACATGGAACACATTGTGTATACGCATAGAGGCTGGGAGTTCCAATGTGTACGAGACGGGGTTAACTTTGCGGATCACTTTGAACGGACCAATGAACCGGGGAGCCAGCTTGTTGGAAGTCACCTGCAAATTGAGATTTCTGGAGGAGAGCCAAACCCTATCCCCAACCTGAAAGGAGACCGCTGGCAGCCATCTACGATTGGCATGCCTCTGATGTCGCTGAAATGACTGACTGAGGGTCCTCTGAACCTGTGCCCAAGTGGAGCGAAGCTGCTCAATATGCTCATCCAGAGCTGGAATTTGTTGCGTTTGAAATGAGTCCGGGAGCAGGCACGGCTGGAACCCATAATTAATGAGAAACGGGGAGCTCCCAGACGATGAATTAACTGCACAATTCCCGGCAAACTCTGCCTATGGCAACAGGTCGGCCCAGTTGTCATGATGATCAGTGATAAAGCAACGCAGGAACTGCTCCAGTCCCTGATTGGCACGCTCAGCGGCCCCATTGGTCTGGGGGTGGTAGGCGGAGGAAAAGGACAACTGGATGCCCATCTGGCCACAAAATGCCCTCCAGAATCTGGACACAAACTGACTCCCACAGTCAGACACCACCACTCTGGGTACCCCGTGCAAGTGGAACACTTCTTTGGAGAATACCATCGCCAACTTCTGGGCTAATGGAAGGCCAGAGAGGGGCACGAAATGAGCCATCTTAGAGAACCTGTCTACCACCATGAGGATAAACGTGTAACCCCTAGATACTGGCAATTCTCCCAGAAAGTCAATAGATATATGGGACCGTGGCGGTCACCCTTAGGCACGAGTTGGAGTAGGCCCACTGGGAGATGCCTGGGGGTCTTGGCACGAGTGCATGTGGCACAGGCTGCAGTAAAGGCGGAGCAATCGGCTCTAAGGGAGGGCCACCAAAATAACTGAGACAGACACCAAATTAGCTGATCCCTCCCAATATGCCCAGCTGCCTTAGAAGAATGGTATGTCTGCAATAGATGGGTACGGAACAGCTCATCCACAAAACACTTGCCAACTGGGGTTTCCGGAGGAGCCCTTGCTTGAGAAGCCAAGATTTCTTCCCCCAGTGGCAAAGTGATGCTAGTACGTATAGTGGCCAGAACACGATCTGGCTGAATAATAGGTACTGGTTCTTCCTCCCTCTCAATGTCCGATGCAAACTGTCTAGACAGAGCGTCTGCCCGTACATTCTTGGAACCTGGCAGATAGGACAGCACAAAATTGAACCGGGACAGAAAGAGTGCCCACCTAGCCTGTCATGAGGACAGTCTCTTAGCTTCAGAGAGATACGTTAAATTCTTGTGGTCAGTTAGGCGTCCTGGTACCTTCCAATAGGTGACACCATTCTTTAAGTGCCAGAATAATAGCCAAGAGTTCCCTGTCACCAATCTCATAGTGACTTTGAGCGCTGGAAAGTTTTTTAGAAAAGAACCCACAGGGTCTCAAGGCACCACCTCCCATGGGGCATTGGGAAAGCACTGCTCCCACCCCAACCTCAGAGGCATCAGCCTCCAAGGTAAATGGCAGGGCGGGATTAGGGTGGGACAGCACCGGAGCAGAAGCAAAGGTGGATTTCAGTGTCTCAAATGCATTTTCAGCTGCCACAGACCATTGAGAGGGAGTAGCACCCTTATGTGTCAAGTCAGACAGAGGTTTCATAATAGTAAAAAAGTTCTGGATACATTTCCTATAATAGTTGGCAAAGCCCAGAAAGCGCTGAATAGCTTTTAACCCTTTGGGACAAGGCCACTGTAGGACTGCTGCCAACTTCTCCTGGTCCATAGCAATACCATCTCTAGAAATCACGAATCCCAGGAATGGTACTTGGGACATATGAAATACGCATTTCTCAAGTTTACAGAACAATTTGTTTCTGCGTAATCGCCACAAAACCTCAGAGACATCCATGATATGCTGGGTAAGGGTGGCAGAGTGAATCAATATATCATCTAGATATACCACCACACAGGACTGAAGCATGTCACGAAGGATGTCATTAATAAATTCTTGGAACACCGCAGGTGCATTGCATAGACCAAATGGCATCACCAGATATTCATAATGCCCTGATCTGGTATTAAATGCCGTTTTCTACTCATCTCCAGCCCTAATTCTGATCAGGTTATAAGCAGCCCGGAGATCAAGTTTAGTAAAAATGGAAGAGCCCTTTAACCTGTCGAATAACTCAGTAATCAGTGGAATGGGGTAGGCATTCTTATTAATCAGCTTATTCAACCCCCGGTAATCAATACATGGCCTAAGCTCGCCATTCTTCTTTTTTACAAAGAAGAAGCCAGCACCAGCCGGAGAGGTAGACTTGCGAATAATCCCTCTCTTAAGGGCATCCTCAATGTACTCTTCCATTGCCCTGTTTTCATTGCACGACAGTGGATTAGTGCGACCCCTCGGGGGCACCATGCCCGAGGGCAGATCAATAGTGCAGTCATAGGATCTGTGCTAGGGCAGCGCGCTAGCCTCCCCCTTGCTGAATACGTCACTGAATTCCTGATATTCAGCTGGCACGGAGGGAGAGGTACACAGTAACTTGACAGGGTGTGACAGACAGTTCCCAGCACAGTACTCTGACCATGATTTGACTTCACATCTCTGCCAGTCAAACTGAGGATTATGTAATAGTAACCATGGAAACCCCAGAATGACTGCATGATGAGGTGAACAAATTATTTGGAAACGTATTTCCTTCTTGTGGAGAGCCCCAACCACCATAGTAATAGGGGTAGTTTCCATGGTGATAAATGCAGGTTCCAAAGGTCTGCCATCTATAGCTTCAATAGCCAACGGAGATTCCATTTTGACTAATGGAATTTTGTGTAATTCGGCAAAGGCTTGGTCCATAACGTAACCGGCTGCACCGGAGTCTATCAGTGCCATAACTGCCACAGACAGGTCTGCCCAAGAGAATACCACCTGAATGGTGCGGTTCTGTGTACTAGGATCTAGGGACTGCTGTACGCCACCTAGAGCCTGTCCCCCAGGGTACCCTAGGTGCGTCCGTTTCCCGGCCGTACCGGACATGTGCGTAATAGGTGCCCAGCTTTACCACAATATAAGCATAGGCCCTGTTTTTTGCGGTGCGCCCTCTCCTCCTTGGTAAGTCTGGTAAACCCGAGCTGCATTGGTTCCCCAGCCTCAGGTGAACGTTCAGAAGAAAAGAATGGTGAGGGTGGGTTTAAAAGACTGCCATGCCCATAATTTCTGGATCTTGCCCTTTTAGCCAACCTTCTCTCACAAATGAGGGAGTCAATAAGCATGACATAGTCAACATACTCGTCCAGATCACTGGGCACATCTCTGGCAGCAATCTCATCTTTAATGGATTTGTATAGACCCTGAGCAAAGGCTGCCACTAATGCCTCGTTGTTCCAGCCCACCTCGGCTGCCAGGGTTCGAAACTCAATGGCATAGTCGCCCAAGGTACGATCGCCCTGTTGTATCTCCATTAACCTTTTAGCAGCCTAGGCAGCTCTACCAGGAACCTCAAACACTCTGCAGAACTTTCTTACGAACTCATTAAAGTTCAGGGTGCAGGGTTTGGCATTTTCCCACAGAGGATTAGCCCATGCCAGAGCTCTGCCAGTCAATAGCGATATCATAATTCCGACCTTGCTCCGGTCATTCGGAAATGCTTGGGGCATTAGTTCCAGGAATATCTCCAATTGATTGATAAAGCCTCTGCATTGAGAAGGTTCGCCATCATATCTTAATGGTAACGGCGCCGCGCCGTTAGGCCTCTGGTATGTGTAGTAGGAACTACAGACTGATTATCCGTTGTCGAGACTGGGGAGACCACCGGATTCTGGTTTGGTTTGTCAAGGTGTACTGTACATTCAGGTAAGGTCTGTAAGGCCAGTGCCAGCTGATCTAGGCGCTGCTCATGAACATCCATTCTCTAGTGGATGTCCTGTGTGCTACTCTCCCCTTTGCTGTCTGAGGTCATGGCCCTTTCGTACTGTAACGGTTTTCAGACACTCAGATAGCAGGTTTGAATAAAACAGTTTTATTAAAACAAAAAATAACGAACAAGGTCGCCCTCAATAGGCTACACAGTAGATAGCAATAGGCCTTCACAGTACCAGTATACAGGAGTACAAATCATACATATACTGTCACAGGACAGGCTCAGAATAGTGACTGGCAATCAATAGTTAAATACATAGGAATCGTCAGTCTCTGTTGGGGTGTTTGGCAATAGGTGCTAGATAGGTGCTAGATTGCACAACACCTTAAGTCCACTGATGTCGTTAGCTGCTTGGGTAATGAAGAGACTGAGACAGAATGCTGTGGAGTAGTTTGCGGATAGCCCCCACGGGCGTGTAACGGAGACAACTTGTAATGCAGAAGCGTGAGCCGCTAGCCCCCATGGGCGTATAATGGAGACTACTGATGCTGCAAGAACGTGAATCGCTAGCCCCCACAGGCGTGTAATAGAGACCAACCTACAGTGATAGCTTGAGCCAAATAGCCCCCCCGGGCGTATGACAGAGACACTTTGCACTTGCAAGAGCGTGACTCGCTAGCCCCCACGGGCTTATAAGGAGACCAACCGTACAGCGATAGCTTGAGCCAATAGCCCCACCGGGCGTATAATGGGAACCACCAGTGCAGAGAGTGCTAGAGCCAATAACCCAACCGAGGAGTAACGAGGAAGACTCCGAAGGAGAGGGAGCCAGTAGCGCCTCACGGGCACGTAAACGGATACCGACTACTCTGCTTTGGATGACAATATGAGCCGCTGTCTACCAAGGCCCCAAAGCGGCCGGCTCAGCAGGAGCAGCGGGAGTATAATGGCTCTGCAAGAGTTAACAACAACACCAGGTTGGATATATAGCACAGCAAGTATAATCGGAGGCTCAGAGTATAACGGTATCGCCCTGCAAGTGCCAAGGTAGACTCAGCTTTGGGTAGTACAGCTCTGCATGCGTAACCGGAGACTCAGCTCAAGAGACACGGCTCAGCAGGAGTTAATGGTTACAGTCTCGATCCAATCAGACGCGAACACAGCAGGAATCAGAATGTCGCCCAAGCGACAACAGCAGCAGGAACGTCAGCCAGGCCGGGTCAGATCACGGAGGAGATTCTCAGACAAGCCAGATCAGCAACGAGCAGGAACATCAGCCAGGCCGGGTCAGATCACGGAGGAGATTCTCAGACAAGCCAGATCAGCAACGAGCAGGAACATCAGCCAGGCCGGGTCAGATCACGGAGGAGATTCTCAGACAAGCCAGATCAGCAATGAGTAGGAACGTCAGCCAGGCCAGGTCAGATCACGGAGCAGGAACACAGGAGAGTCGACAGAACATGCCAAATCGGTACACCGGAAATCAGGAACTCAGCAACAGAAACACTGGCTCTGGAACACCATGAAAGGGCACCTGACAGGTGCCAATAGTCTGGTATAAAAAGGGTCACCAGGGGCAGGCCAAACAGGCTCAACCAATAATGGAGCAGCACAAGAGAGAGTGACAGAGGTAGATCATGGGAACCGTGATAGGCAGATAGTCCTTGCATGGTTTCCAGAGATCGATAACTGATGTGGTAAATTTTGGGGATTTATCCTTGGGCAGAAGCCCTTTGGAATTTTGCCCTGGACTTAGGTTGCAC
This sequence comes from Rhinophrynus dorsalis, assembly GCA_037306005.1. Lineage (NCBI taxonomy): Eukaryota > Metazoa > Chordata > Amphibia > Anura > Rhinophrynidae > Rhinophrynus > Rhinophrynus dorsalis. Next base: position 153,843,091 of record CM074724.1, read on the forward strand.
GAGGTAATGTTACCCATTGAAGTTAAAGTGGATAGCCAATGGGGTAATTTCTTGGGAGTCAGCTGTAAGTGCTGAATAATGATGGAATCAGCTGTAAGTGCTGAATAATGGGGGTCAGCTGGAAGTGCTGACGAACACTGGGGTCAGTTGTGGTGCTGAAGCATGTGGGATTTAGCATGAACCCAGACAATTTGGCCATGCTTGTTTCAGATTGGCAAGAACTTTTAATTAAGGAATGATCACCGATTAATGATTAATTATTGTGGTACTTGAATAATAATAATAATAATAATAATGATGTGAGTAAATACTGAAAATAAAGCTATGGTCTGTTATCCCAAAAATAGATGTATATTAGTGATGATCGAGCACCCCAATGCTCAGGTGTTCGGGTGCTCTGACCGAGCGCCCCCGGAGGCTCGAGTGCTCGGCCGAGCACCCGAGCCCCATTGAAGTCAATGGGAGGACTCGAGCATTACACCAGGCACCCCCTGCTCTGATGAGGGGAGGGTGCCTGGTCCATAGGAAAAGGGCAGAAAATGATGGAAACACCACAGAAATGGTTCAGGGACAGCATAGGGAGGATGTCTGGATGCATCTTGGACTCCAACGTCGCTGCTGGGAACGATGTTTCGCCCGTAGTACGCCATTTTTACAGACTGACCGTAAAACACACAAAAAGGAAGATAAAAACGATTTTAGGCGAAAAATTGTTACCAAACAGTATTTGCTGTATATTTACTTGTATATCATCTGCAAATTCTGCAAAAAATGTCATCGATTTTTCGGAACTGGGGCCATGATTAAGAGGGAAACGTGCGCAGCGTAAAGCAGGTGTTCAACGTGGTTATGGCCCGGGTAAGGTACAGCATTCAGGAACGGAGGCCGCAGCTACCACAGGTTTTACAACATGTCCGTTTGCCCTTGTTAAGTCCAAAATTTATAGTCGGAACAGTGGGGTCTGATCCATTGAGTAAAAGTGACGAAGTGACTTAGTGGATGAAGCCAAGAACTACCTTCTGCTCTGTCGAACACCCCAGCCCTATTTCATTCAATGGGAGGACCTGAGGCACTCCGATACAACCTGTATATCACAAAATGGAGGGCCTCATTCACATTGTGGTACAATAGTTCAGGTAGTGGTCCAACACTCATAAAGCCTATGCACTAAGTGAAAGGGCTGCCAAAAATTAGACTGCAATGTCACTCCAATACACCCTTTATTACACATAAAGGAGGGCATCATACACACCCTTGAAAAATTAGGATTAATGGCCTGCTGGTGACCCTCTAAAACATTATGGGTGAGGGTCTGCTGCGGAGCTGACCATCATAAACATTATATGCGAAGGCCCGCTAGTGAGCTGACGCTATAAAACATTATATGAGAGGGCCCGCTAGAGAGCTGACCCAATAAAACATTATATGATAAGGCCCGCTGGTGAGCTGACCTATACAAAAATTGTCAAACAGGGCCCGCTGGTGAGCTGGCCCTATATAAAAATTATATCACAGGGCCCGCTGGTGAGCTGGCCCTATATAAAAATTATATCACAGGGCCCGCTGGTGAGCTGGCCCTATATAAAAATTGTATCACAGGGCCCGCTGGTGAGCTGGCCCTATATAAAAATTGTATCACAGGGCCCGCTGGTGAGCTGGCCCTATATAAAAATTGTATCACAGGGCCCGCTGGTGAGCTGGCCCTATATAAAAATTGTATCACAGGGCCCGCTGGTGAGCTGGCCCTATATAAAAATTGTATCAGAGGGCATATGGAAGAGGAGGAGGACGATGAGAAGATTAAGAGTCAACCATATACCCGTTTTTTGGGTGGAAGGGGTGAATGGGAATACAGAGTATTCCCATCATTGTAAATAACATATCTAAAGTGACTTTATGTTCACCCGGGGCTTTCCTCCAGTGGAGTGGAGAAGTCAGGGGAAATCCAGGCCTTGTTCATTTTTATAAGTGTCAACCTATCAGCATTTTCGGTGGAAAGGCGGATACGCTTATCTGTTATGATGCCACCAGCAGCACTAAATACCCGCTCAGACAGAACGCTGGCGGCAGGGCAGGCCAGCACCTCCAAGGCGTAGAGTGCCAGTTCATACCACGTGTCCAGCTTGGACACCCAGTAGTTGTAAGGCACAGAGGGATCATTGAGGACGCTGACACGGTCTGCTACGTACTCCTTCACCATCTTCCAAAACTTTTCCCTCCTTGTGACACTAGGCTGCGCATCAGGGTGAGGGTGCTGGCGGGGTGTCATGAAGGTGTCCCACGCCTTGGAGAGTGTTGCCCTGCCTTTGTCGGAACTGCTGTGTGCTCCCCTTTTCTCCCCTTCTCGGTTGGCCAAGGTAGCACGTACTCTGCCGCCAGCGTTGTCAGATGGAAAATTTTGGAGCAATTTTTCGACAAGAACCTTCTGGTATTGCACCATTTTGCTTGTCCTCTCCACCGGAGGAATGAGAGATGAGAAATTCTCTTTGTAGCGGGGGTCCAGAAGGGTGAACACCCAGTAATCCGTGTTGTCTAAAATGCGTATAACACGTGGGTCACGGGAAAGGCAGCCTAACATAAAGTCAGCCATGTGTGCCAGAGTACCAACAGGCAAGATTTCGCTGTCCTCACCAGGAGGATGACTCTCAATCTCCTCATCCTCTTCCTCCTCTTCTGCCCACCCACGCTGAAGAGATGGAACTAAAGTTCCATGGCTTCCCTCTGTAGCGGAGGCAACCATGTCTTCCTCCTCCTCCTCCTCCGCCTCCTCCAATTGTCGCTGAGAAGACGAAGTGAGGGTGCTCTGGCTATCACCTTGTGTAAGCTCTTCCTCCCCCATTTCCACCTCTTCCACATGCAAAGCGTCGGTTTTAATTGTGAGCAGCGAGCGTTTCAGTAGACACAGAAGTGGGATGGTTACACTGATAATAGCGTTATCGCCGCTCACCATCTGTGTCGATTCCTCAAAATTGCGTAAAACCTCACAGAGGTCTGACATCCATTCCCACTCCTCACTTCTGATTAGAGGAAGTTGAACGGAGAGGCGACGACCGTGTAACAGCTGGTACTCCACTACTGCCCTCTGCTGCTCACAAAGCCGGGCCAACATGTGGAAGGTGGAGTTCCAGCGAGTGCTCACGTCACACAGCAGCCGGTGAGCTGGCAATTGTAAGCGCTGCTGCAGCTTCAACAGGCCGGCTGAAGCTGTTGATGACTTACGGAAATGTGCACACACGCGGCGCACCTTGGTCAAGAGATCATGCAAATTGGGGTAGGTTTTTAGAAATCGCTGAACCACTAAATTAAATACATGCGCTAGGCATGGTACGTGTGTGAGCTTGCCGAGCTCCAAAGCCGCCACCAAGTTACGCCCATTATCACACACAACCATGCCTGGTTGCAGGTTGAGTGGCGAGAGCCACTGCTCGGTCTGGTGACTAATCCCCTGCAACAGCTCTGAGGCCGTGTGCTGTTTGTCCCCAAGGCAGATCAGCTTCAGCACGGCCTGTTGACGCTTCCCCACTGCAGTGCTACACTGCTTCCAGCTACCGGCTGATGGGTGAGTGGCGCTGCGCGCAGAGAATTCGGAGGTGGAAACGGAGGAGGAGGAGGAGCCAATAACGTAGGTGCTGGCGGAAACCCTGATGGAGGTAGGGCCCGCAATCCTCGGCGTGGGTAGCACCTGTGCCATCCCAGGGTCCGAGTCGCTCCCAGCCTCCACGACATTCACCCAGTGTGCCGTCAGGGAAATGTAGCGTCCCTGGCCACAAGCACTTGTCCATGTGTCAGTCGTTAAGTGGACCTTCCCAGTAACTGCGTTGGTCAGGGCACGGGTGATGTTACGGGACACATGGTGGTGTAAGGCGGGGACGGCACACCGGGAAAAGTAGTGGCGGCTGGGGACTGCGTACCGAGGGACAGCTGCTGCCATCAGGCTGCGGAAGGACTCAGTCTCCACAAGCCTAAATGGCAGCATTTCGATGGCCAGTAATTTGGAAAGGTGTGAGGTTAGTGCTATGGCCTGTGGGTGGGTGGCTGGGTATTTTCGCTTGCGCTCAAATGCCTGGGGTAACGACATTTGGACGCTACGCTGGGATAGGGAAGTGGATGTGGTCGCTGATGGTGCTTCAGATGGTACAGGTGCAGGGCGGGAGGTATGCGGGCCTGCGCCTTCGACAGGCGATTGGCCGGCACCGAAAACAGGGGAAGAGGAGGCAGTGGTGTGGCCTGCAGACACAGATTGGCGATCCGGGCGTTCCTCCCACTTATTACGGTGCTTGGATGCCATGTGTCGGATCATGCTGGTGGTGGTGAGGTTGCTAGTGTTCATGCCTCGGCTCATTCTGGTGTGGCACAGGTTGCAAACTACAATTCTTTTGTCATCCGCACTTTCCTTAAAAAAACGCCATACCGCGGAACACCTAGCCCTTGGCAAGGGAGATTTACGCAAGGGGGTGCTCCGTGGAACATTTGCGGCCCGGATTGGTGCGGTCCGCCTTCTTTCTTTAGCCACACCACTGCCTCTTCCAGCCTGTTGCGGTGCTGCAGATGGCTCACCCTCAGGACTGCTGTCATCGCTCGGCTCTCCACCTTCCCAGGTGGGGTCAGTCACCTCATCGTCCACCAAGTCCTCCTCCACTTCCTCACTCTGATCATCCTCCTCATTTCTTGATCCCACCACATACTCAGTCATTGACAACTGTGTATCATCCTCCTCATCAAGGTCTTGAGACAGTAATAGTGGTTGATTTGATGGCAACTGTGTCTCATCATCATCATCCACTTCCTTTGACCTTAAATGCCGTTCCCCTCTGTCATCTTCTTGTGATTGGGTACCCTCTAGAGGTTGTGAATCAGGGCACAAGATCTCATGTTCCTCTGCAAGCGTGCTTGGAGAGAGGTTCAAATGAAGGATTGGTGATGAGACGAGCTCCTCACTATATCCCAGTGTGGGATCACTTCTTTGGCCAGACCCTCTATGGTGGGAGGAAGGATGATCAGGGTGAGGATTGTGTTGACCAGACTCTTGGCTACTGAGAGAGGACTTGGTGGAAGACAGGGTGGTGCTTAACCGACTGGAAGCAGTATCAGCTGAAATCCAACCGACCACCTGTTCGCAGTGGTCTGACCTCGAGAGTGATGTCCTGCGACGCCCTGTAAACTGAGACATGAAGCTAGGTATGGTGGATGTCTTTCTTTCTTGTGCTCTGGCACCAGGCACAGTTTCTATGCGTCCTGACCCGCGCCCTGAACTATCAGGATCACGTCCACTTCCCCGTCCCTTTTTACCCGCCTTCTTCATATTACACGGAATATGTGCTGCTAATCTGCGGCTAGGCACAGTGAACGGAATATGTGACGTTTATTTTTTAAACTTTGCACACTAAACAGAATGTGCTGCTAATCTGCAACTTTGCACACTAAACAGAATGTGCTGCTAATCTGCGGCTAGGCACAGTGAACGGAATATGTGACGTTTATTTTTTAAACTTTGCACACTAAACAGAATGTGCTGCTAATCTGCAACTTTGCACACTAAACAGAATGTGCTGCTAATCTGCAACTTTGCACACTAAACAGAATGTGCTGCTAATCTGCGGCTAGGCACAGTGAACGGAATATGTGACGTTTATTTTTTAAACTTTGCACACTAAACAGAATGTGCTGCTAATCTGCGGCTAGGCACAGTGAACGGAATATGTGACGTTTATTTTTTAAACTTTGCACACTAAACAGAATGTGCTGCTAATCTGCGGCTAGGCACAGTGAACGAAATATGTGACGTTTATTTTTTAAACTTTGCACACTAAACAGAATGTGCTGCTAATCTGCGGCTAGGCACAGTGAATGGAATATGTGACGTTTATTTTTTAAACTTTGCACACTAAACAGAATGTGCTGATAATCTGCAACTTTGCACACTAAACAGAATGTGCTGCTAATCTGCGGCTAGGCACAGTGAACGGAATATGTGACGTTTATTTTTTAAACTTTGCACACTAAACAGAATGTGCTGCTAATCTGCAACTTTGCACACTAAACAGAATGTGCTGCTAATCTGCAACTTTGCACAATAAACAGAATGTGCTGCTAATCTGCGGCTAGGCACAGTGAACGGAATATGTGACGTTTATTTTTTAAACTTTGCACACTAAACAGAATGTGCTGCTAATCTGCGGCTAGGCACAGTGAACGGAATTTGTGACGTTTATTTTTTAAACTTTGCACACTAAACAGAATGTGCTGCTAATTTGCGGCTAGGCACAGTGAACGGAATATGTGACGTTTATTTTTTAAACTTTGCACACTAAACAGAATGTGCTGCTAATCTGCGGCTAGGTACAGTGAATGGAATATGTGACGTTTATTTTTTAAACTTTGCACACTAAACAGAATGTGCTGCTAATCTGCAACTTTGCACACTAAACAGAATGTGCTGCTAATCTGCGGCTAGGCACAGTGAACGGAATATGTGACGTTTATTTTTTAAACTTTGCACACTTAACAGAATGTGCTGCTAATCTGCGGCTAGGCACAGTGAACGGAATATGTGACGTTTATTTTTTAAACTTTGCACACTAAACAGAATGTGCTGCTAATCTGCAACTTTGCACACTAAACAGAATGTGCTGCTAATCTGCGGCTAGGCACAGTGAACGGAATATGTGACGTTTATTTTTTAAACTTTGCACACTAAACAGAATGTGCTGCTAATCTGCGGCTAGGCACAGTGAACGGAATATGTGACGTTTATTTTTTAAACTTTGCACACTAAACAGAATGTGCTGCTAATCTGCAACTTTGCACACTAAACAGAATGTGCTGCTAATCTGCGGCTAGGCACAGTGAACGGAATATGTGACGTTTATTTTTTAAACTTTGCACACTAAACAGAATGTGCTGCTAATCTGCAACTTTGCACACTAAACAGAATGTGCTACTAATCTGCAACTTTGCACACTAAACAGAATGTGCTGCTAATCTGCGGCTAGGCACAGTGAACGGAATATGTGACGTTTATTTTTTAAACTTTGCACACTAAACAGAATGTGCTGCTAATCTGTGGCTAAGCACAGTGAACGGAATATGTGACGTTTATTTTTTAAACTTTGCACACTAAACAGAATGTGCTGCTAATCTGCAACTTTGCACACTAAACAGAATGTGCTGCTAATCTGCGGCTAGGCACAGTGAACGGAATATGTGACGTTTATTTTTTAAACTTTGCACACTAAACAGAATGTGCTGCTAATCTGCAACTTTGCACACTAAACAGAATGTGCTGCTAATCTGTAACTTTGCACACTAAACAGAATGTGCTGCTAATCTGCGGCTAGGCACAGTGAACGGAATATGTGACGTTTATTTTTTAAACTTTGCACACTAAACAGAATGTGCTGCTAATCTGCGGCTAGGCACAGTGAACGGAATATGTGACGTTTATTTTTTAAACTTTGCACACTAAACAGAATATGCTGCTAATCTGCAACTTTGCACACTAAACAGAATGTGCTGCTAATCTGCGGCTAGGCACAGTGAACGGAATATGTGACGTTTATTTTTTAAACTTTGCACACTAAACAGAATGTGCTGCTAATCTGCAACTTTGCACACTAAACAGAATGTGCTGCTAATCTGCGGCTAGGCACAGTGAACGGAATATGTGACGTTTATTTTTTAAACTTTGCACACTAAACAGAATGTGCTGCTAATCTGCAACTTTGCACACTAAACAGAATGTGCTGCTAATCTGCAACTTTGCACACTAAACAGAATGTGCTGCTAATCTGCGGCTAGGCACAGTGAACGGAATATGTGACGTTTATTTTTTAAACTTTGCACACTAAACAGAATGTGCTGCTAATCTGCAACTTTGCACACTAAACAGAATGTGCTGCTAATCTGCAGCTAGGCACAGTGAACGGAATATGTGACGTTTTTTTTTTAAATTTGTGCCCCCCCAAACAAAATATAACTGCTGCCCCCACACACAACAGTCCTAAAAAGGACTTTTGGGTCTTTAAAGAGTTCAAAAACACTTTTCTTCTCCCTACACTGACTTTCCCTTCCTATCCTCATCTCTCCCTGGCTAAGACTGAGCCGAACTCGCTGGTCAGGTGCTATACAGCACCCGATGACGGGTTCTGGCCAGCCAATCAGTGTAATGCCAGCAGCCAACATGGCTGCTGGCATTACACTGATGTCAGAGCCTCCCCGCACGTTTATTGGCTGCGCAGCAGCCGCGAAACGTGCGGGGAGGAGACCCGAACATGGCGGGCGAGCACATGCGGTACTCGTACGAGTACCGCCATGTGCCGAGCAGAGCGATGCTCGAGCCGAACCGAGCTTCGGCCGAGCATGCTCGCTCATCACTAATGTATATGTGTTTTATTTAGGGATCATACCCTCTCCTCATGACATGAACACATCTTTACTTACGTTTCTACACAGTAGAAATGCGATTAGAGATAAAACTATATTAGATGAGCCACAACAAATGAAATTTTGTTGATCCAGGGGGGCACTACGGCCAGACTTACCAGGGAGGCAGGAGTGGTGCTACATACACTGAAGTCAGCAGAAAAGGGCTCCAGGTACAAAGTACATGTCAAAGGTGAAAGAAAATGCTATGGCCTGTTTTGCTGCACATCCCTGTCTACTCAAATGACACCCACCCACTACACATTTTAACTGCCTGCCACCATGGATTTTCCTGCCCCATCTTAAATGAAGTAGACCTGTCAAGGGCAGGCACAGTGCAGCAAACAATTCATCACTTCCCCACAGAGAGAGCTACAAATATACACCAGCTACACACACTGCAAACACAAGAGGTTGGGTTAGCTGGTATTTCCAAGATTTAAAGGGATAGTAATACTTCATTTTAACTTTATTTTATTTTGTAGGCATTAAAAAAACATGAAGAATGATATAAGTCTTATCTCTGAAACCTTTATGGTTTAAGAGATATTCACAAACAAAGTATCCCCCCCCGTTCAAACAGATCAGAAGGGAGATGCCCAGGTAGACTGCAGAGAGGGACAATCTTCAATTAAGATAATGGAAAAAGCTGAAAAACTTGTCAAGGGGGGAAGGGCTTTCATTGTTTTCATACAAAGAAAATTGTCCCCTTCTGTTATCTGTACTGTCATACAACCAGACTGACATCTGAGAAGAGATGGCTTACACTAGGTAAAAGGGGCGGGGAGGGGAACTTTGCTTGTGAATATCTCATAAACCATAAAGGTTTGAGAGATAAGACTTGTATCATTCTTCATGTTTTTTTAATGCCTACAAAATAAAATAAAGTTAAAATGAAGTGTTACTATCCCTTTAAGCAGCCTGCGCAGGATTGGTGTAGCGTGTACTGCATGACATCATATGACCCTACCTCCTGCCTGCTGTAAGCCTCAGCTTTTGTGACATGTGATCCCTCTGCAGAGAGTGAAAATACTCTAACTCAGCAGCCTGTCATGATTCATAGTGGCTGTAGCTTGCAGCCAGCAGGTGAGCACAGAGACTCACCGGGGGAGCTGACGCTGTCGGGGGGGCCCAATATAACTTATGACCCATGCTTTCTGGGGGCCCATACTCGAGCGCCCCCCCTCTGCACTACAGGGGTCTCTGCTACACCTGCCTCTGCACATTTAAATGAATGGGCTTTCCAGCCATTGAATGAATAAGGTTTGGTTTATGAAAAGGAAAAACACGTCTTCTATTCTTTGAAAAATCATGTTAAAAAATATGAACTTTTTGCCCGTTCCTCATCACCAGTATGCATAGCATGTGGGCCAATTCATAACTCCTACTGATCTTTGTTTCATAAATGGTGATATGTTGTCAAGGCACCTTGCTCTGTGATGCCTTGACAACATATAAGAGGATAACAAATAGCTCTCAGCAGGAGTTCTGACTTGGCCACATGCTATCCACAGTGTGAAGCACACTAGCATTTGGTGAGATGCAAATAAATATAGTTTTTAAGGCAGAAATGGCTGTGCTTTTCATATTAACTTGGATTGTTTATTTGTGCGAGTGTTTATATAGATCAGCCAGGTCCCCCCTATATGGCAACCAGATACTGGCTTGTTTCCATTTAAACTCTGTCCTGCCAACTTGCCTCTTACTCTTGCTTGTTTTAGCCCCTTGAAAGCCAGAGAGGTATCCAATGCATTACATTCCAATACATTGGCTATCTCTCTGGCATTCAAATGGTTGATAGCTAGAGTGAAGGGGATCTGACACTTCTTTTGTCAAAATTCAATACAAATTTGTTTAGTTTTAACCCTTTGGGATGGACACTTGTGGTATATAATATCTCTCCTCACTCAGCACAGCTGAAAATAACAAAAATTGGAGTAGTTAATTGGCAAACCAACTGCTCCATCAGAGACAAATCAAAATTCCCATTGATTTACATGAGGCTTGTATGCTAAATGCTGGATGCTAAAGAGGCCTAGAAATTCATTGAAAGCAATACATTGGAAACCTCTCTAGCATTCAAAGTGTTACAATTTCCATTAAATAAATGGGAATACTGAGATTTTTTGGTGAATTGCCCCGTTTCTTCTTGGTACATCAGCTTTGTATGTGTTAAAGATGTGGTCATATGGCAGTGTGATTAGCAGGGAAAGATCTGCCCATTGATTTAAAATAATTTACAGTAAGAGATGTAATACCATAAAATATGTGCATAGAAAAAGAAGAAAATTAGAGTGACTGTCCATTTTGGAAAATGTTATGTGCATCCTCTATTTAACTAGACATGTGCAGGAGGGAGGGGATACCTGATATAACAAGTTATATAAATCGTTCCAATCCATTTGCAATAATGTTGATGTATTTGGAAAATTTTTGTCTTTAATTCATTGGTGTACGAATGGTATTAACTTGATTTCGGATCTTTTTGATGGGGAACGATTTCTTCCTTTTTCAGACCTGCAGCTAAATTTTAACTTACCTTCTTCTGAGGTATTTAGATATATCAGAGTGAAAGAGTTTCTTCTGTCAGAAAATATTCCAGATTCAGATATAGGACTAAAGCTTACTAAGACTCAACTAGGTACTAAAGCAATCTTTAAAGGGATAGTAATGTTTCATAATAAAAGCAGCTCTAATTAATCATCCTAGCATTTGGACTTTGGAGAGTGTTATTTCATTTCTGTCAGAGTTGTAGTTCCAGAGTAATTCAATGACAAAGTATCCCCCTCCCACCCCTTTTACTGATGTCACACTGTTCAGCCAGAGCAGAAGGGAGGTGCCCAGGTAGACTGCAGAGAGGGACAATCTTCAATTAAGATAAGGGAAAAACCTGAAAAGCTTATCAAGGGGGGCAGGGATTTCATTGTTTTCATAGGAATAAGAGTGTCCCCTTCTGTCTGGTCTATGGACTGCATTCCACATCTGAGAAGAGATGGCTTACACTAGGTAAAAGGGGTGGGAGGGGGAAACTTTGCTTGTGAATATCTCATAAACCATAAAGGTTTGAGAGATAAGACTTATATCATTCTTCATGTTTTTAATGCCTACAAAATAAAATAAAGTTAAAAAGAAGTATTACTATCCCTTTAAGATAAAGGGGGTCTTGTCTAAATCTTTCATCCCTATTGAGTTGCGAGCTTTTATGCGTTGGGAAGAGGACAGGTTCTTTCTTTCCATTGGTAAATTGGCATAATGCATGGAGGGTAACAAGAAAGGCAGTACATTGTATAAATATACAAGAACAGTATTATAAGCTAGCACATATTATTATAAGCTAGCACATAGATGGTACTTGGTTCCGGCTCGCCTGTATAAATTTCAGCACGTATTATTGAATCAGTGTTTTAGGTGTTGGGGAGAGACCAGTACACAATTTCACATCTGGTGGGGATGTCCCAGGCTGTTTAACCTTAAAAGTAAGGTAGTGGCAGTTTTGCAAGACCTTTTTCAAATACAAATGGACATGACCCCGCAGATGTTCTTATTCCATTCGGAATTGCCGGTCCCTAATAAATATAGTAGATACTTATGTATTAATATTGTGCTAGCAGTTAAGCTATATATTGCTAGGTCTTGGAAGAAAAGTGAGACCCCTACATGGACAGAGATTGAAGCCCAAATAGATTATCAATGTGACTCTGAAAGATCCTATATAATAAAAGGCCAGAAAGTTTGTCACAATGCAGTCATGTGCAGTAGAGACTGCCTGTGTTCGGACAGTCTCTACTGTGTATGATTGCATCACGTGATTGAGGCGACGCAATCGCGTGGCGCAGTGAGGTAACGGCAATATTCAGAGCAGGTCCGGGTAATGTTAATCCTTTGAGTGCCAGAGGGTTACGCAATGCATTGCTTTGCAATGTGTTGCTTACCCCACTGGCACTCAAAGAGTTAAGAGAGTTAAGAGGCCTGTCCTGCTCTGCTTACTGCTGTTACCTCACTGCTTTTACACTAGTATTTTTATACTAAAATAGGGATTGGTCTAAGTAAGTATAAGAAAATATGGCAAGGCTGGATACAAAGAAGGCGAGTTCAATAACCAGTTTTCTCCCTGTGGAGTTGGGATAAAAACGTTTGATGGCTTGGCTTCCCCATCCTTATGAGACCTGTACCATTATGGATCAGTATGAAAGTTGAGTTAATGATATTTTTAATGTTTATATTTTGATTGACCCATTTCTGTATATCATGTATTAAGAAATTGTGTAGTGTAATAATGGGCCAATATATGGTTTGCTATTATATTTTTTGCTTGCAATTGGAAATTCTTATTTTTGTGAATTTTGGAGTATGTTGGATGTACAAACATAAAAGTAATTAAGAATTAATAAAAAAAATGCTAACTGCATCAAAAATTAAGAGAAGAACCATAAACATGTTTTATATCTAAAATAGTGTATATATACATATATATATATATATATATATATATATATATTTACATGGTATCCTATTGAAATGTTTCCCTCTATTTGACGACCATCAAAAATGCAAGATAATAATGTTGCCTACATCAAAAGGGTGACATCAGAACACATGGTTAAAAAAACAAAACAAAACATACTATCATGAAAAAATAACATGTTGCATTGGTACACACACTAATCAAAGCAGTGAAAACTTACTTAACACACAGCAAGGGATGCAAAATTTGATTTGGTCCTTAAGATTAAAAATATCCCCCATTAGTGTTGACATTTCCAAATATGGGAGATACTGATAAGTCGGCTACATTTTCATCTGCCCACTGAAGAAATCTTGCACCTGCTTTGATACTTTCCTGATCACTGACATTGAACCTCTTTGGTTTGCACTATACATCACTGCTGTTATTGTTTCTGATTTTACTTTTAGATCTGAATTATAGGTAAGAATGTCCTTTAATCCAAAATGTCTGACTGCAAACACTAAAACCTGAGGATAAGGGTGAAGATGTGTGAAGAAAAATGTTTGCTCTTTTCTCCTTAGACGGGAACTTTTACCTCTTGATGACATCTGAGTAATATATTTTAGATGCTCTTCAAAAATAAAAATCCTGTGAAGGGCAATGAAACTAGATAAATTTAATTAATCATTTGCCTTCTTTGCTTTAAGCCATATGGCTCTTCTTCTGGATAAAGAGATCAATGACGATCTTGCAAACAACTTGACATTATCTAGCAAACGCATTAATCCCTCAACAACTCTGATTATAAAGCAGAGGATTTGATCTTTTCTTCAAGCTTTGTCAACCAGATTGTTATGGAATGCACAATCCATGACACAGGTATAGCTTGTTTCATGTTTTGGCTGATGGCTGTAAATTGCTTCTTCTGCGCACTATCCATGAGTCCATTCATGGGTTCCTTAAGAGATGAAGCATCTTCCTTTGGTAAAGTGGCTGTCACAGCCTACCTTAGATCCAACAATGCATCCTTGGTTGATGCAGGGTGTGGATGGCTCGATATGATGCTTCGGTGTCATCCCATGCGTCACTCCGAGGATTGGGCCTGAGCTCGTTTGGCGTCTGTAGTGGCCGCCTCTGGCTGGTTGGTTAGGCGGCTCTAGATGACGCAGGATGGGTGTAGGCACTTGACGCATATTGGCTAGATGCGTCAATTACGGGTGCGAGGCTGCGCTATGACACAGGCCTCAACTTTATACAGGAAGATCTGGTCAGTCCCCTCCCATCTACTTCCTGGATCTTGGTATTTAATGGAACTGGTTTTCTATTCAGTTATCCTTAATTTTTGTTCGTTGCAGTTGTATTTAGCTTGTTCCTGATATCCTTTGTATGACCCTGGCTTGTCTGACCATCCATCCTGGTGCTGACCTGTGGCTCTGTCTGACTCTTCTCTGTGCACTCCCTAATTGTTTGGACATGCAATCGGGTGCAGACTTGTGTCTCTGACTGACTACCCGCTCCGTGTATGACCCTGGCTTGTCTGACTATCCAATCTGGTGCTGACCTGAGGCTCTGTCCAGCTATCCTTGTGTTGCCTCCTGTTTAGTGGACATCCTAACTGGTGCAGACCTGTGGCTTTGGCTGATTACCTGCTCTGTGTATGACCTTGGCCTGTATGATTATCCAGTCTGGTGCTGCCCTGGGGCTCTGTCCAGCTACCCTCGGTGTTGCCTCCTGTTTAGTGGACATCCTAACTGGTGCAGACATGTGGCTCTGGCAGACTCCAGCTTTACTGACTGCAGGCATGAGTCAGTAGTCTCCCTTGTTGCCTTCCATTTCGGGAGACAGCCTTCCTCTGACTGACTGCAGGCATGAGTCTGTATTCTCCCTGGTTACCATCATTAGGGGAGACCGTTTGGGTCTATGCTTGGCATTAAGGCAAATGAGACTACCATTGGCTTCTGCCTAGTCTCTGCAGTCTGGGAACTTGGAGGTAGCCTCCTATTTCTGATTGAGTCTCTGCCTCTTGCTTCTTCTTGACTATACCATCTGACTCTCGTCTTGCTTGCAAACCATGATAGTGGCTTTATTTGCCATTGTACCACCACTTCATCCACTTTAGGAGAGGTTCAAGAGTCATTAACATTTCTCACTTCTCCCATGCTGCAAGGCCCCATTCTTATGAATTTTCTTGGGATACTACTAGTGATGAGCGAGCACCCCAATGCTCGGGTGTTCGGGTGCTCTGACCGAGCACCCCCTGAGGCTCGAGTGCTCGGCCGAGCACCCGAGCCCCATTGAAGTCAATGGGAGGACTCGAGCATTACACCAGGCACCCCCTGCTCTGATGAGGGGAGGGTGCCTGGTCCATAGGAAAAGGGCAGAAAAGGATGGAAACACCACAGAAATGGTTCAGGGACAGCATAGGGAGGATGTCTGGATGCATCTTGGACTCCAACATCGCTGCTGGGAACGATCTTTCGCCCGTAGTACGCCATTTTTACAGACTGACCATAAAACACACAAAAAGGAAAATAAAAACGACTTTAGGCGAAAAATTGTTACCAAACAATATTTGCTGTATATTTACTTGTATATCATCTGCAAATTCTCCCAAAAATTTCCTTGATTTTCTGAAGTGAGGCCATGATTAAGAGGGAAACGTGCGCAGAGGCAAATTATCCCAAAAATTTCCTTGATTTTCTGAAGTGAGGCCATGATTAAGAGGGAAACGTGCGCAGAGGCAAATTATCCCAAAAATTTCCTTGATTTTCTGAAGTGAGGCCATGATTAAGAGGGAAACGTGCGCAGAGGCAAATTATCCCAAAAATTTCCTTGATTTTCTGAAGTGAGGCCATGATTAAGAGGGAAACGTGCGCAGAGGCAAATTATCCCAAAAATTTCCTTGATTTTATTGAACTGAGGCCATGATTAAGAGGGAAACGTGCGCTGAGCTGACCATCTAAAACATTATGGGTGAGGGTCTGCTGCAGAGCTGACCATCCTAAACATTATATGCGAAGGCCCGCTAGTGAGCTGACGCTATAAAACATTATATGCGAAGGCCCGCTAGTGAGCTGACGCTATAAAACATTATATGCGAAGGCCCGCTAGTGAGCTGACGCTATAAAACATTATATGAGAGGGCCCGCTAGAGAGCTGACCCAATAAAACATTATATGAGAAGGCCCGCTGGTGAGCTGACCTATATAAAAATTGTCAAACAGGGCCCGCTGGTGAGCTGGCCCTATATAAAAATTATATCACAGGGCCCGCTGGTGAGCTGGCCCTATATAAAAATTATAGCACAGGGCATATGGAAGAGGAGGAGGAGGATGAGAAGATTAAGAGTCAACCATATACCCGTTTTTTGGGTGGAAGGGGTGAATGGGAATACAGAGTATTCCCATCATTGTAAATAATATATGTAAAGTGAGTTTATGTTCCCCCGGGGCTTTCCTCCAGTGGAGTGGAGAAGTCAGGGGAAATCCAGGCCTTGTTCATTTTTATAAGTGTCAACCTATCAGCATTGTCGGTGGAAAGGCGGATACGCTTATCTGTTATGATGCCACCAGCAGCACTAAATACCCGCTCAGACAGAACGCTGGCGGCAGGGCAGGCCAGCACCTCCAAGGCGTAGAGTGCCAGCTCATACCACGTGTCCAGCTTGGACACCCAGTAGTTGTAAGGCACAGAGGGATCATTGAGGACGCTGACACGGTCTGCTACGTACTCCTTCACCATCTTCCAAAACTTTTCCCTCCTTGTGACACTAGGCTGCTCATCAGGGTGAGGGTGCTGGCGGGGTGTCATGAAGGTGTCCCACGCCTTGGAGAGTGTTGCCCTGCCTTTGTCGGAACTGCTGTGTGCTCCCCTTTTCTCCCCTTCTCGGTTGGCCAAGGTAGCACGTACTCTGCCGCCAGCGTTGTCAGATGGAAAATTTTGGAGCAATTTTTCAACAAGAACCTTCTGGTATTGCACCATTTTGCTTGTCCTCTCCACCGGAGGAATGAGAGATGAGAAATTCTCTTTGTAGCGGGGGTCCAGAAGGGTGAACACCCAGTAATCCGTGTTGTCTAAAATGCGTACAACGCGTGGGTCACTGGAAAGGCAGCCTAACATAAAGTCAGCCATGTGTGCCAGAGTACCAACAGTCAAGATTTCGCTGTCCTCACCAGGAGGATGACTCTCAATATCCTCATCCTCTTCCTCCTCTTCTGCCCACCCACGCTGAAGAGATGGAACTAAAGTTCCATGGCTACCCTCTGTAGCGGAGGCAACCGTGTCTTCCTCCTCCTCCTCCTCCGCCTCCTCCAATTGTCGCTGAGAAGACGAAGTGAGGGTGCTCTGGCTATCACCTTGTGTAAGCTCTTCCTCCCCCATTTCCACCTCTTCCACATGCAAAGCGTCGGTTTTAATTGTGAGCAGCGAGCGTTTCAGTAGACACAGAAGTGGGATGGTTACACTGATAATAGCGTTATCGCCGCTCACCATCTGTGTCGATTCCTCAAAATTGCGTAAAACCTCGCAGAGGTCTGACATCCATTCCCACTCCTCACTTCTGATTACAGGAAGTTGAACGGAGAGGCGACGACCGTGTAACAGCTGGTACTCCACTACTGCCCTCTGCTGCTCACAAAGCCGGGCCAACATGTGGAAGGTGGAGTTCCAGCGCGTGCTCACGTCACACAGCAGCCGGTGAGCTGGCAATTGTAAGCGCTGCTGCAGCTTCAACAGGCCGGCCGAAGCTGTAGATGACTTACGGAAATGTGCACACACGCGGCGCACCTTGGTCAAGAGATCATGCACATTGGGGTAGGTTTTTAGAAATCGCGGAACCACTAAATTAAATACATGCGCTAGGCATGGTACGTGTGTGAGCTTGCCGAGCTCCAAAGCCGCCACCAAGTTACGCCCATTATCACACACAACCATGCCTGGTTGCAGGTTGAGTGGCGAGAGCCACTGCTCGGTCTGGTGACTAATCCCCTGCAACAGCTCTGAGGCCATGTGCTGTTTGTCCCCAAGGCAGATCAGCTTCAGCACGGCCTGTTGACGCTTCCCCACTGCAGTGCTACACTGCTTCCAGCTACTGGCTGATGGGGGAGTGGCGCTGCGTGTAGAGAATTCGGAGGTGGAAACGGAGGAGGAGGAGCCAATAACGTAGGTGCTGGCGGAAACCCTGATGGAGGTAGGGCCCGCAATCCTCGGCGTGGGTAGCACCCGTGCCATCCCAGGGTCCGAGTCGCTCCCAGCCTCCACGACATTCACCCAGTGTGCCGTCAGGGAAATGTAGCGTCCCTGGCCACAAGCACTTGTCCATGTGTCAGTCGTTAAGTGGACCTTCCCAGTAACTGCGTTGGTCAGGGCACGGGTGATGTTACGGGACACATGGTGGTGTAATGCGGGGATGGCACACCGGGAAAAGTAGTGGCGGCTGGGGACCGCGTACCGAGGGACAGCTGCTGCCATCAGGCTGCGGAAGGACTCAGTGTCCACAAGCCTAAATGGCAGCATTTCGATGGCCAGTAATTTGGAAAGGTGTTAGGTTAGTGCTATGGCCTGTGGGTGGGTGGCTGGGTATTTTCTCTTGCGCTCAAATGCCTGGGGTAACGACATTTGGACGCTGTGCTGGGACAGGGAAGTGGATGTGGTCGCTGATGGTGCTTCAGATGGTACAGGTGCAGGGCGGGAGGTATGCGGGCCTGCGCCTTCGACAGGCGATTGGCCGGCACCGAAAACAGGGGAAGAGGAGGCAGTGGTGTGGCCTGCAGACACAGATGGGCGATCCAGGCGTTCCTCCCACTTATTACGGTGCTTGGATGCCATGTGTCGGATCATGCTGGTGGTGGTGAGGTTTCTAGTGTTCATGCCTCGGCTCATTCTGGTGTGGCACAGGTTGCAAACTACAATTCTTTTATCGTCCGCACTTTCCTTAAAAAAACGCCATACCGCGGAACACCTACCCTTTGGCAAGGTAGATTTACGCAAGGGGGTGCTCCGTGGAACATTTGCGGGCCGGTTTGGTGCGGTCCGCCTTCTTTCTGTAGCCACACCACTGCCTCTTCCAGCCTGTTGCGGTGCTGCAGATGGCTCACCCTCAGGACTGCTGTCATCGCTCGGCTCTCCACCTTCCCAGGTGGGGTCAGTCACCTCATCGTCCACCAAGTCCTCCTCCACTTCCTCACTCTGATCATCCTCCTCATGTCTTGATCCCACCACATACTCAGTCATTGACAACTGTATAACATTCTCCTCAACAAGGTCTTGAGACGGAAATAGTGGTTGATTTAATGGCAACTGTGTCTCATCATCATCATCATCATCCACTACTTCCTTTGACCTTAAATGCCGTTCACATCTGTCATCTTCTTGTGATTGGGTACCCTCTAGAGGTTGTGAATCAGGGCACAAGATGTCATGTTCCTCTGCAAGCGTGCTTGGAGAGAGGGTCAAATGAAGGATTGGTGATGAGACGAGCTCCTCACTATATCCCAGTGTGGGATCACTTCTTTGACCAGACCGTGTATGGTGGGAGGAAGGATGATCAGAGTGAGGATTATGTTGACCAGACTCTTGGCTACTGAGAGTGGACTTGGTGGAAGACAGGGTGGTGCTTAACCGACTGGAAGCAGTATCAGCTGACATCCAACCGACCACCTGTTCTCAGTGGTCGGACCTCGAGAGTGATGTCCTGCGACGCCCTGTGAAATGAGACATGAAGCTAGGTATGGTGGATGTCTTTCTTTCTTGTGCTCTGGCACCAGGCACAGTTTCTCCGCGTCCTGACCCGCGCCCTGAACTATCAGGATCACGTCCACTTCCCCGTCCCTTTTTACCCGCCTTCTTCATCTTACACGGAATATGTGACTTTAATATTTGAGTTTGAAAACTTAACAGTATTTCTTCCTATTCTGCAACTCTGCAGAGTACACAGAATAGGCTGCTAAACTGCGGTGACACACACTGAATGGAATATGTGACTTTAATATTTGAGTTTGAAAACTTAACAGTATTTCTTCCTATTCTGCAACTGTGCAGAGTACACAGAATAGGCTGCTAAACTGCGGTGACACACACTGAATGGAATATGTGACTTTAATATTTGAGTTTGAAAACTTAACAGTATTTCTTCCTATTCTGCAACTGTGCAGAGTACACAGAATAGGCTGCTAAACTGCGGTGACACACACAGAATGGAATATGTGACTTTAATATTTGAGTTTGAAAACTTAACAGTATTTCTTCCTATTCTGCAACTGTGCAGAGTACACAGAATAGGCTGCTAAACTGCGGTGACACACACTGAATGGAATATGTGACTTTAATATTTGAGTTTGAAAACTTAACAGTATTTCTTCCTATTCTGCAACTGTGCAGAGTACACAGAATAGGCTGCTAAACTGCGGTGACACACACTGAATGGAATATGTGACTTTAATATTTGAGTTTGAAAACTTAACAGTATTTCTTCCTATTCTGCAACTGTGCAGAGTACACAGAATAGGCTGCTAAACTGCGGTGACACACACTGAATGGAATATGTGACTTTAATATTTGAGTTTGAAAACTTAACAGTATTTCTTCCTATTCTGCAACTGTGCAGAGTACACAGAATAGGCTGCTAAACTGCGGTGACAAACACAGAATGGAATATGTGACTTTAATATTTGAGTTTGAAAACTTAACAGTATTTCTTCCTATTCAGCAACTGTGCAGAGTACACAGAATAGGCTGCTAAACTGCGGTGACACACACAGAATGGAATATGTGACTTTAATATTTGAGTTTGAAAACTTAACAGTATTTCTTCCTATTCTGCAACTGTGCAGAGTACACAGAATAGGCTGCTAAACTGCGGTGACACACACTGAATGGAATATGTGACTTTAATATTTGAGTTTGAAAACTTAACAGTATTTCTTCCTATTCTGCAACTGTGCAGAGTACACAGAATAGGCTGCTAAACTGCGGTGACACACACTGAATGGAATATGTGACTTTAATATTTGAGTTTGAAAACTTAACAGTATTTCTTCCTATTCTGCAACTGTGCAGAGTACACAGAATAGGCTGCTAAACTGCGGTGACACACACTGAATGGAATATGTGACTTTAATATTTGAGTTTGAAAACTTAACAGTATTTCTTCCTATTCTGCAACTGTGCAGAGTACACAGAATAGGCTGCTAAACTGCGGTGACACACACAGAATGGAATATGTGACTTTAATATTTGAGTTTGAAAACTTAACAGTATTTCTTCCTATTCTGCAACTGTGCAGAGTACACAGAATAGGCTGCTAAACTGCGGTGACACACACTGAATGGAATATGTGACTTTAATATTTGAGTTTGAAAACTTAACAGTATTTCTTCCTATTCTGCAACTGTGCAGAGTACACAGAATAGGCTGCTAAACTGCGGTGACACACACTGAATGGAATATGTGACTTTAATATTTGAGTTTGAAAACTTAACAGTATTTCTTCCTATTCTGCAACTGTGCAGAGTACACAGAATAGGCTGCTAAACTGCGGTGACACACACAGAATGGAATATGTGACTTTAATATTTGAGTTTGAAAACATAACAGTATTTCTTCCTATTCTGCAACTCTGCACAGTACACAGAATGTGCTGCTAAACTGCGGCGAAGCACACTGAATGGAATATGTGACTTTGATATTTTAGTTTGAAGACTTAACAGTATTTCTTCCTATTCTGCAACTCTGCACAGTACACAGAATGTGCTGCTAAACTGCGGCGAAGCACACTGAATGGAATATGTGACTTTGATATTTTAGTTTGAAGACTTAACAGTATTTCTTCCTATTCTGCAACTCTGCACAGTACACAGAATGTGCTGCTAAACTGCGGTGACGCACACTGAATGGAATATGTGACTTTGATATTTTAGTTTGAAGACTTAACAGTATTTCTTCCTATTCTGTAACTCTGCACAGTACACAGAATGTGCTGCTAAACTGCGGCGACGCACACTGAATGGAATATGTGACTTTGATATTTTAGTTTGAAGACTTAACAGAATGTGCTCTAATCTGCAACTTTGCACACTAAACAGAATGTGCTCTAATCTGCAACTTTGCACACTAAACAGAATGTGCTCTAATCTGCAACTTTGCACACTAAACAGAATGTGCTCTAATCTGCAACTGTGCACACTAAACAGAATGTGCTCTAATCTGCAACTTTGCACACTAAACAGAATATATATATTTTTTTTTTCCCCCCCCACACAAAATAACCTGCTGCCCCCACACACAGTAGTCCTAAAAAGGACTTTTGGTTCTTTTTTTTCACAATTTTGCTTTTTTTCCTCCCTACACTGACTTTCCCTTCCTATCCTCAGCTCTCCCTGGCTAAGACTGAGCCGAACTCGCTGGTCAGGTGCTATACAGCACCCGACCACGGGTTCTGGCCAGCCAATCAGTGTAATGCCAGCAGCCAACATGGCTGCTGGCATTACACTGATGTCAGAGCCTCCCTGCACGTTTATTGGCTGCGCAGCAGCCGCAAAACGTGCGGGGAGGAGACCCGAACATGGCGGGCGAGCACATGCGGTACTCGTACGAGTACCGCCATGTGCCGAGCAGAGCGATGCTCGAGCCGATCCGAGCATCGGCCGAGCATGCTCGCTCAACACTAGATACTAGATCTCTTTTCTACATGTTCACAATCAGACAAATCCATGATAGGGAAAGCTAGGAGATTCCTCTTATGGCTAACAAAGACTGCATCTGTAATACCAAGCCCTTTAAACTCTTCTGCTAACTTAAGGATGCCTGTCATATTTTTTCAAAATGCTTTCTATTTTTTTGCATTAAATGAATGTTGAGCCTTCACTAATTCTCTATCATCTTCCAATGAACCATCTTATGTTTCTTTTGAATCCTCAGTAGCAGAGCTATCTTGCTCCAACTGACCTATAAATATTTGCCACTTTCATAGAACATAGGACTTCTGAATAATCAAAAAAGTTTCTTCCATCCTAAGAACTCTTGAAACTGGTGATGACATTGTATTCATATTTTTTTCATGCAATCCATGCTTAATTTCTTTAGGTTTGATTAAGGTATATTTTTATCACACTCTGCACATGTTCTTGGCTGTGATTTAATTTTCTCTATAAGCAGATGTTTATGCTGCAGGCTTGGATTTTGAAGTATAAGCAGGAGATTGTACAGAAGACATCCTCTTCTGTCACTTTTAGCATTACGACTGTAGGATCAGTTAGCATATATCTGTTGTGTAGAGCTTTAATATTCTTTTAATTGAAACTTGATTTCATTGTTTATTCCATTGAAGAAATAGATGGCTTTTGGAAATCACATCCTCTCCATCTCTAGGAATCATCTTGAATAGTCGAAGATCTGACCTGTCCTTCAGTGGTCAATGATGTAATAGCAATAGAAGGAAGCAAAGGGTACCAGAAATGGCAAGGAGAGGTAGTTAAACTTTGCAGTGCTCTACAATGGAAACCGGTCCATACTTTCCACCATATTTGTATTCCAGTTTTAAAATAGCAATGAATAAAATTATTTTGTAAGTTTGTTATTTGTATGAAACTTATCAGGTCTGCTGGATAACTGTCCACTTGATGTCATCTGCATCCCCTATGTTCTCAGGTGTCATCTCTAATTCCCCCTGTACTCCATGTTGCTTCTGCCTCCCTCTCCCATGCTCCCTTCAGCAACCTTTTATCTTTCCATTATCACTGCTTCCATCTCCTCTCCCTAGGGTCAGGTGAATCATTTTGCCTCAAATGTAAAACTGGCTAAAAATGGCAGTATCTGCCCAGTAGGAAAATGTTGGCAAACAAAGTAGATTTTCTGCTTTTTTGCTTAAATATTGTATTGAAATCAATTATAGAGCTAAGTCCCACTACCCAATGCTGAGGCTATTCCTGCAGTTCTCGTATAAAAGGGTGTCAGCTTCCTGCAGGTTGTCAGCCTGTGCTGGGGAGTGAGAGAGAAATGAGTATACTGTGATGTCTGGTGACGAAAATAAGTAAATAAATAAATAAAATAAACAAGCTGTTTTTGTTTGCGGAGGTTTTCAAGCAGAACTGGGGAGACACTGCCAGTTGTTTTCTGGGTGAGGGTGAGAAGAAAGACTAGTTCCCCACTGTCCATACTGGAACAATAAAAAAAATAAAAAATAAAAAAAAACTTTGATAGAAACAAGTAGGGGTGGGCGAAAGTTGTCGCTGTGTTCCTGTGGGAAATTTCACGAAAACCACATTGTTATCCGCTTTTTCGTGGGAAAATCCACTTTAAAACTAGGGGTTACAATTTTCGCATTTCTCACCCATTGGCCAAAGTTTTTCGCCATTTTTTCAATGGCTAGAAAGTTTCCGCCCATTGATTTACGTTGTTTTCGCACTTCCGCTATCAATACGTGATGTTTTCACTGAAGGCAGATACAATAGAAGCAGCTACAGGGCGAGATAGATGTGCTGTGCTGGACTAGTGGTAGTGGCGGTGTTGGAGAAGCTGGGGTGGAAGAGACATTAATGGCCTTTTTATCAGAAACTGAGAAGGAATGGGAGACAGGGATGAGGACGGGTATGACCACCACCACTAGCAGTCAGCTTTTGAAATTAGTGGAAATTGCAACTGCTCTAACTTCTGCTGCTGCTGAGATGAAAGGGCAGCAGGGTGCTGAGGAGCAGACTAGTGTGCCACAGACCACTGTGGACACAGTGGGAATGGGGTCAACAAGTAATGCGGGACTAGGACAGGTTCCACTTGCCAGCAGTAGCAATACTTCTCCTGATCCTAGTTGCATTGCTAAATCTGAGGCAGTAGCAACAACAGCAGCAACATTATCTGCTGCCACAGAAAGTGAAGGGGAATGTGGAGTACAAGAAGAAAGAGGCCATTCTTCTCCCCCTGTTCCCTCTTCCTCCACCCAGAAGTCATGGGTGGGGGACTATTCTCTTCCAGCAGGCACAATGCAGTCATCATCAACAACTGTACAGTGCAAAATTTGTGACAAGTTAGTGAGAAGGGGAAAGGAGGGAACATACCTTGGCACAACCACCCTGATAACACAAATGAAACACAGGCACCATGACTTTTTCTCGAAACATGTTAAAGCCAAACACCCGTTACAGAAAACTAGCACCGCTGTTACTGTACCCCCTGACTCTCCAGAAAGGTGGAGATCAAAGAGGAGGAAGAATAAAGAAACCCAGACAGACAATGGAAGTTCCATGATGAACGAAGCAACTAGCTTGCCATCAACATCACCTTCTTCCTCTAGGGTAACAAGTACATCTCCTGCCAATCCACCTCATTCATCGTTACCTCCCCTGTCAAATGATACCCACTCTGTTAATGTTATGATATGGCAGTTCATCTCTACCCATTGCACACTGTGTGGTGCATTGACCACACATGCCAGTGTGGTGGATGAGAATCAATACCAGGTCATCAGGTGCATTTGAGGAGATTCCATCCTGCAGAATAAGCTAGGATTCTAGCAGGGATGGTTCATCATTACTATTAAACTGTCAGCAAGTTGTCAAGTGTCCTTAGCGGGGTCTGGACAAGGGGTACAGTGACAGCGGCGGTTCTTGGTTTCGGGTGTCATAGTGTTTGGATACAGTTGTGCCCCCAGATATTATTTACCACACACACAATGTGCACATTGCAGTTGCTGATGGAAGCCACAGTTCCTGTTCTCAAGGGAAAAATATATATTCTAATAACAACATACCCATGATGATTCTGGAGGAGGGGCAGGTGGAGAAGATCTAATTGTCAACTTGTTCTTTTCTCCACATATACTGGTGGGTACTTATTCTTCTGCTACTGCCTCAGGCTCATCACTGGAGCCAGTCGTGGCAAGTGGAACCTTCATCATCCATCTTCCATGTTACTGCTATTGTTGATCCCATTCCCTTCTAGCTGCCTAATAATCCTGCTGCTTAAACAACTCAGCAGCAGCGGTATGAACAGCAGTTGCAACTCAGGAGGACATTTGACAGTGGCCACTGGCCAACCTAACCTGCTGGCATTAGGCCAGTAGGGCATTTTTATTTTTCTCAGGGCTTGTGTTTTAAATAAATAAATAAATAAATAAATAAAAAAAAAACTAGTCCTACAAAAAAATAAACAATGTTTGGGGGGTTTGTTTCTAACAAGCCTAAGTCCTACAAATCAATGTTTCCTTAGGGCTTGTGCCAAACTAGCTTAAGTCCTACAAATCAATGTTTCCTTAGGGCTTGTACCAAACACGCTTAAGTCCTACAAATCAATATTCTTCAGGGCTTGGTCCTCTAATAAGTCTAAGTCCTACAAAGGCCTCTAACAACAAATCAAACAAATCAAGTATCAGTCCACCCCAGTGGCAACTTATGTGAGGGGGTTCCTGTCTCTGTCACTTTAAATACAAATGTCTTATTTTATTTTATTGATTTATTTTTTATTAACTGTCCCCCCAATAGCAGTCAAGAAAGCTCCCAAAACAAATTCCCTGTTCAAATGATCCATTCATTCATCAACACAGGCACCCTCCTCAGACCCCTTTATACCATGTCTTCTGGTTTTTATTTTCTTTTAATTTATTTAGGATTTCTTTTTTTATTAAGTGCCCCTCAATCCCAGTAGACAACCCCCTAAAAACATTCCCAGTTCAACTGATTCTTTTCCCACACCCCACCAACACAGGCACCCTCATGCCCCTTTTATACAATGCCTTTGGGAAATAAAATATTATTTGTAATGTGTTGTGTGTAACTTCTATGTTCCCATTGATTTCAATGGGCGAAAAAAACGCAAAAAAGCGGAAAATCTGCACCTTCGCAGGAAATTTATCGCCAAGCGGAATGTGCCATTTTTCGCCGATTTCAGTTTGAGGCGATAAGTTACGCCCATCCCTTGAGACAAGCAGGAATTTTTTTGACTTGATCTATGTTGACTGACAGTAACACTGACAGAAACTGACTGTAATAATGACATAGATAATACAACAGAGAAACAGAGCATTATTCCACATAATGCTACCAGCCATATGGTTTGCGTCACCAACATTCAATAGTATGAGGAGATGTTCTAAGGAGTGTTAAAGTGGAGATGACTTCTCCAGTTCCTATATTATTCTATGGAGCCTTTGCGCTAATATTTCTCAAGTGGGAGGTTATGCACTAAGATTTCTCAAGTGGGAGGGGTCTTAGTGAAAAGGCTTCACAGTATAACATAGGAATTGGAGAAGTGATATCACTGGAGAAGTCATCTCCACCTTTTCTCCTCTTTATCACTCCTTAGTGCATCTCCCCCTATATATTGCTATGTTTACCAAATATATCAACGGCAGGAGTAAAGGTTATGCAGCGGTAGGAGGAGGATTGCATGGACATGTTGTTGGTGGTAGTAAAGTGGTACTCTACACTTTGGCTGCTGCAGCTGTTGCATCAAATGATGAAAACAAAACTCTTCCTCGTAATATGAAATTCTTTAGTAAATTACATGTGAATATGTCCACTTCCAGTAATGGTAGTACTAGTAGTACTGCAAAGTCTAAAGATGGTGATGAACAGTCATTCTAGTGTTGTTGCCACAGTGGAGGAGGAGACTTTAGTAGTGGTACTAAGTGGCACATCAGACAGTAATAGCAACACCTCACTGTCACTGCAAAGTAGTGTTCTAGCATCTGTATATTTCTCATAAGGGAAAAGTGACAATAAAGTTTTTGACAAAAAGCTAGAGAAATATGAATGTGGTTTGGGTGGAGAATCTGGTGGGATGGTGGTGGTGGAAGATGATGATTCTGATGGTGTAATTACTAATGATGAGGCTGATAATGGTCATTTAGAATATGCTACTCCAGTGTCCACCCCTTCTTGTTCAGATCCAGATCCAGTAGAGAGTAAGAGTGATATCAAATCACCCCAACAATTAGCTGAAATTAAAAGACTTAGCCTTTTAATTGTAGAAAGGGGTAGTTGCCTATTTGTAAACTATTTGGCCAAGTAAATAAGGCAAACACCCCCCCCCCCACAATCTCGGTCATCATCATCAGCTTTTCCACTTGTGAGTGCAACCCCCAGGCAAAGTTAATTAAGCAGCACTACAGGCGACAAACATTTCCCTTTCAGCTAGGAATGTTTCTGCTGCTGCTAAAAGTGTAGCTCCTACTGCTTTAAAGGGATAGTAATACTTCGTTTTAACTTTATTTTATTTTGTAGCCATTAAAAAAACATGAAGAATGATATAAGTCTTATCTCTCAAACCTTTATGGTTTAAGAGATATTCACAAGCAAAGTTTCCCCCTCCCGCCCCTTTTTCCTAGTGTAAGCCATCTCTTCTCAGATGTGAATCTGGTTGTAAGACCAGACAGATAACAGAAGGGGACAATCTTCTTTGTATGAAAACAAAGAAAGCCCTTCCCCCTCTTGACAAGTTTTTCAGCTTTTTCCCTTATCTTAATTGAAGATTGTCCCTCTCTGCAGTCTACCTGGGCACCTCCCTTCTAATCTGGCTGAAGCGGGGGCATACTTTGCTTGTGAATATCTCTTAAACCGTAAAGGTTTGAGAAATAAGACATATCGTTCTTCATGTTTTTTTAATGCCTACAAAATAAAATAAAGATAAAATAAAGTATTACTATCCCTTTAACCATTGTGACATCTATCCTTTCTAGCTGCAGTAAAAGTCTTCCAAAGACTGTCAGAAATGCATCAGTCTATAAAATCTCTAATCTGGATATACCTCACTCACTATCCAAAAGAGAAACATGTTTTGATCTGTTACATGTTTAAAAAAGATATTAACATGAACAATAGCAGCTAAAGCACCTCTAAAAGTGCTAAGAACAAGAGGCATTTGTTAGTGAATTGTCAGGAAGTGAATCAGCATTATCATCTATAACAATAGAACCATTGTTACTTACTATTGGTTTTATGCAAGTATGGAGGAGTTTGACTCAGCATTTGTAGTAGGAGTTGATAAGAGTTACAGAATACCTGTCCCACCACTGCTATTCATCCTATAGTTAAAGGGATAGTAATACTTCATTTTAACTTTATTTTATTTTGTAGGCATTAAAAAAACATGAAGAATGATATAAGTCTTATCTCTCAAACCTTTATGGTTTATGAGATATTCACAAGCAAAGTTTCCGCTCCCACCCCTTTTACCTACTGTAAACAATCTCTTCTCAGATGTGGAATGCAGTCCATAGACTGGACAGATAACAGAAGGGGACACTCTTATTCCTATGAAAACAATGAAATCCCTGCCCCCCTTGACAAGCTTTTCAGGTTTTTCCCTTATCTTAATTGAAGATTGTCCCTCTCTGCAGTCTACCTGGGCACCTCCCTTCTGCTCAAGCTGAACAGTGTGACATCAGTTAAAGGGGGAGGGAGGGGGACACTTTGTCATTGAATTACTCTGGAACTACAACTCTGACAGAATTGTAATAGCACTCTCCAAAGTCCAAATACTATGATGATTAATTAGAGCTGTTTTTATTATGAAACATTACTATCCCTTTAAAACAATGAGGTTACAGAGTTCTTCTATTTGCAGCCAACCCCACAGTTACTGAGTTTACAGAAAGAAAAATAATCCCACAGTGTAGAATGGCAAACTAGCCAAAATGTTAACAGTTGACATGCTGCCCTAACATTTGATAAGAAGAACTAATATTATGTGTTGTAACCCACTGGCGTATCCAAAGCCGCAAATATTTTGCTAGGATGGCTGTGCCACTGTTGTACAAAGTAGGGGTTAGTCTGGTGGGCAAAAAGCTAGAAATATCTGCTGGCAAGAAATGTCACCTGACCACAAATATGTGGGAAAATGGGCAGGGTACAAATTACATGACTGCAAATGCTCATTGGGTATCCTTCCCATCAACAGACAGCAGCATACAGCAGCAGATCTCTACCAACACCCGGACCACCTGTGATTCTGTCAGTAGTGACAAAGTCCAGCTGCTGAGTAGCCCTTACAATTGGCATGCCACTTTATATAGAGAGAGCTTAGAGACAGTCCTACAAAGCTATAGATGTCTTAATGAAGCTGCAGCAAGTGACAGAAGAATGGTTTGTATTATGCAGCTTGAAAGCTGTCTTTGTGTCTGTTACCAATGGCTCCAACATCATAGCTTCCCTGAGAATTCCAGATATGGTGCGTATACCCTGTTTTTGCCCATATCCTCAACTTTGTAGTCACTCTCTTTCGAAAAGAATACAAAATGTTGAATATTGCCTGCAAAATCTGTGTACAGTTTAACCACTCCTACAGTGCTTGCAAGTTTTTTTTTTTTTAAGAGATAGAAATATTACATTTAAACTTTAGCACCGAGTATTAAGTACAAGTTTTTTTAACATATTGTGATATGTATATTTACTTACAGATTTGTAGTTCAAAAGCAGATGAAGTAGAAAGGATCCCCCTCCCTCCCCTTCTGGCCACGTCACTGATCCTCTCTGTCTGGTCTGGATGGGGAGTGGAGAGGGACAATCTTCAGTAAGCAAAGGAAAATGCTGCCCTCCTTTGCAGGGGCAGGGTTTTCCTTTTACTTACTGACTTAAGCTTGTCCCTCTCTGCATCTGTCCAGTCCCAGGACCTGATTGGAGCTCTAAGGGGAGGTGGTCAGAAGGGGCAGGTGGGGGATCCTTTCCGCTTCAATTGCTTTTGAACCACAAAAATCTGTAAGTAAATATAAATAACACAATATGTTCAAAAACCTGTTTTTAATACTCGGAGCTAAAGTTTAAATGATATATTACTATCCCTTTAAACAATTAAATGAATTAAATTAAATCAGCGACAGGAAGTCTATAATAACATGTTTTAGCAATAAATTGAACAACGTAGGCATGTTTATCATTGTGATACGCCCTTCATGAGAGAATACCAAACACCAATAATAATGAAGAACAAGGAGAGGAAAGTAGGCTAATGGGAAAAAAAAAAGAGAACGGTGTGGGAGAAAAGATAGGAGGGGCTGGACAAGGTTTAGGGAATAGTGGGGAAGAAGAGAGCTGTTCCACTCCTGGGCTAATATTTGGATTATTAGATACCAAAATTAGACTTGAAAATATTGTGTTTTGGCAAGAGGAAGTGATCTGCAGAATAAGATGTTAGAGAGGGAGGACTTGAGCAAAGAAAGGTGAGATAACTATGCAGAGAAAGCCAAATAAAGCAGTGTACGGAAGTGAAGAAACAACAGAGTGTGATGGGGATAGGGACAGTGAAAAAGGACTGAGCCGGACCTCTAACCCTTTCCTCATGCAAGAATGAGATCATGTATTCCCAACATCAGCTAAGTCTGGGCAGCAAGGTTATGCGTCATAGAAGGGCAACTGGAATTCCACAGAGAAATAAAGGATGCAAGAGGGTTGGGGGTCGCAATAAGGATATGGTCAAAAGTAGATGTTCCCCTACTCTCACCCACCACTCTGAGGGGGTGGGGGGACTCTGATCTTTCTAATATAGAGACATTATGATTTGGCTGCATTAAGCATTGTCAGTAGGAACATTGTGGTATGTCTGATAACATGGGAAGGTCTTTATAAAATAATATTGTTCCAGGGTTTCTAGGAAGGAGTATATTCAGGGATTTCTCAATAAGAGATAGACAAGTACACCAGAATGCATGGAGTTTAGGGAAAGACCACCATATGTGTATATATGTGTATATATATATATACATATAGTTCGCACCTCCAACAAAGGAGGCTTGCGGATGGAGATTTTGTATGCAGTTGGACAGGTGTATAGTACCACCTTTAAAGAAGCTTAGAATTATATTCTAGTATCTGCGAAGATATAGATGATGAAGCCATGATCTTCCAAATAGACATCCAATCTGTGATATCAAACTTGGGGTTAAATTCTATTACAGGTGCTAATTCTGCATTTATCTCCAGTTTCCCCATAGATTTCAATAGGAAAATGTTTGATAAGATAACATTTATCTCCTGCAATAGAATCTAGCCCTTGATGCGTAACTCAGAAGATCTTCAGCTAACAAGTGTAATAGAATAGTATGAATTTTACCCAGAATGTGGCGACTGGAGCTAGAGAGTAAGCATAGAGCTTCAAACTTGGTTAGAGGCAGAGTTGAGCCTTGCTGGATCTCTGGCAGCAGGAGGTAGAGACTATCATGCAGCTGTGGAAAAGGGTTAAGATTGGACTGATGAAAGAAGTCCTGCATGCATAACTCTGAGTGGCAGTGGTTGAAAGAGGTAAATGGGAGGGTGTATGGAATAGACACACAATAAAAGACATTGGGAAGAGGAGAGAGGAAAGTGCACTAGATTCTAAGATGTTTAGCCTGTCATATAAAGGAGTGAATATTCAAGAGGGTTTTGAAAAAAATAGGAGGTACATGAAAAGAAGTGTTTGAAAAAGATAAGGTTCCTATGGAGGATGTTCATCTTTACATTTACACTTCCTAACCAGGAAATATAAAGTCTATTTTAATAAATCGTTGAAATGGCTGAAATTAAAGGTGGGAAAATAAATCTCATCTATTGAGGGAGTGAGGTGGATGCCCAAGTATTTGATAAGTATTTGAGGTTTATTATGTTCCTTTCAAAAGCGTAACCACCTACTCCATCACCAGTGTACATGTATAAGCAGAACAAGGTCATCAATGAATATACAATGATTGGAAGCCTTTGGATGGGGCTTCTTTGTCACCTGGTTAATAACAGCTTATGTTAGACCTCAGCTCCTGATGACTTTTGAGGGTGCCAACTTGTTGATTATTCATGCAAGTGCATGGATAAGTGAACTACTCCCACTTATTTATATATATTATTTATTTTTTAGAAAAAAAATAATAAGGAGCATGGCAGATGATTCTGTTCATAATGACTAGGGATGGGGGAAAGTTGTCGCCGTGTTCCAGTGAGAAATTTAGCGAAAACCAAGTTGTTATCCTCTTTTTCATGGGAAAATCCACTTTAAAACTAGCGGTTAAAATGTTTGCATCTTTAACCCATTGGCCAAAATCTTTCGCCATTTTTTCAATGGCTAAAAAGTTTTCGCCCATTGATTTACATTGTTTTGCACTTCCGCTATAAAAACATGAAGTTTTCGCTGAAGGGAGACACAATAGAAGCAGCCACAGAGCGAGATAGACGTGCTGTGCTATTCTATTGTGATATTTTGCAAAAATTGAGGCAGGAGAGGCTCATAGTGACTCCTATCACTATGAGCAGCAAAAAGAGGAACTAGAAGGACCCTTATTATGTATCTACTGAGTCTGAGGAAGAGGAGGAGGAAGTGACTAGCAGTACTCAACCAATGCTTTCCAGTCCCCCTAAATCACCCCAAGGGATCTTGGGGAATTTAATAAGAAGGGCGGGAGAAAAGGGAATGGGAAGGAAGGGAGAAAAGGGAAGGAAGGGAGAAAAGGGAATGGGAAGGAAAGGAGAAATGGATAATGAGAGCAGGACAGGTCAGCTGTCTGTGCCTGCTGCAAGACATGCTGCCCCTGCTGCCAGTGCCACCATTTGTGATCCTGCAGCCACTAGTGCTGTACCTGTTGCCAGACGTGCTGCCCCTGCTGCCAGTGCCACCATTTCTGATCCTGCAGCCACTAGCATTGTGTCTGTTGCCAGACATGCTGCTCCTGCTGCCAGTGCCACCATTTCTGATCCTGCAGCCACTAGCGTTGTACCTGTAGCCAGACGTGCTGCCCCTGCTGCCAATGCCACCATTTCTGATCCTGCAGCCACTAGTGTTGTACCTGTTGCCAGATGTGCTGCCTCTGCTGACAGTGCCACCATTTCTGATCCTGCAGCCACTAGTGTTGTACCTGCTCCTAGTACTGAACCTGCTGCCAGTGCTGAACCTGCTGCCACCAATACTTTGCCTGCTGCTAGTGTTTCTTGTAATACTCAGGGGGAAGGAGAAAATTATGCCAAGTGTGACAGCAAGGGACCCTAAATCACACTTGCCATTCCCAGGCAGTCCTGCCACTGCTAGTACTACTACTGCTACTAAGGTCAAGCAGCTTGTTAGCCTTAAGCGTGAAGGAGGGGGTAATCAACATTATCCTGATATTACTAGTGATTGTGAGACTGAGGAGGAAAACTCTGCAGCTGAATTTGATGTGGTTGGTGTTAGTAGTAGCAGTAATGGTGAAGCAGCTGGAGTGGTAGGGGAAACATTTTACAGCATCCTGATTAGTGGTCAAGGGAGCCCACACCATTCTCCTGACCCTGGGACTGGGAGTCCAGTGCAGTTGCTGAGGAGACCCATTGATCCTGCTCTCAAAGGAAAAAATATATTCTAATAACAACACACCCATGATGATTTTGGAGGAGGGGCAGGTGGAGAAGATTTAATGGCCAACTTGTTATTTTCTCCACGAACACTGGGGGCTAGTTATTCTGCTGCTACTGCCTCAGGCGCATCGTGGCAAATGGGACCTTCATCATCCATCTTACATGTTACTGCTGTTGTTGATCCCATTCCCTTTCAGCTGCCTAATCATCCTGCTGCTTAAACAACTCAGCAGCAGCAGTACGAACAGCAGTTGCCACTCAGGACTCAGGAGGACATTTGACAGTGGCCACTGTCCAACCTGACCTGCTGGCATTAGGCCAGTAGGGCATTTTTATTTTTTTCTCAGGGCATGTGTTTTGAAAAAAAAAAAAAAAAAAAAATAAAAACTAGTCCTACAAAAAAATAAACAATTTTGGAGGGTTTGTTTCTAACAAGCCTAGGTCCTACAAATCAATGTTTCCTTAGGGCTTGTGCCAAAGAAGCTTAAGTCCTACAAATCAATGTTTATTCAGGGCTTGGGCCTCTAATAAGTCTAAGTCCTACAAAGGCCTCTAATAAGAACTCAAACAAATCATCCTCTACAAAATACTTTATCAAGTCAAGTATCAGTCCTATCAGTCCACCCCAGTGGCAGCTTATGTCAGGGGGTTCCTGTCTCTGTCACTTTAAATACAAATGTCTTATTTTAGTTTATTGATTTATTTTTTTATTAACTGTCCCCCAATAGCAGTCAAGAAAGCCCCCCAAAACAAATTCTCTGTTCAAATGATTAATTCATTCCCCAACACAGGCACCCACCTCAGACCCCTTTATACCATGTCTTATGGTTTTTATTTTATTTAGGATTTTCTTTTATTAAGTGCCCCCCAATCCTTGTAAACAACCCCAAAAAAATCCCCTGTTCAACTGATTCTTTCCCCACACCCCACCAACACAGGCACCATCATGCCCCTTTTATACTGTGCCAATGGTCGAAAAAAGTGGACAATCGGCACTGTTTGCAGGAAATATTTCGCCAAGCGGAAAGTGACATTTTTGCGACCAATTTCAGTTTGAGGCAGAAGGTTTCGACCAACCCTAATCATGACAACACAGATATGGACCAGCTGTTGACTGATATGGTAGCATGCTTGGAGCAGGTTCCCAGAATAGTGTCTATAAAAAGCAATGAGGAATACATTTTTGCTACACTGCTAGACTTCCACTTAAGCATAGAATGTCTGAATTTGTGCCAAAGTGTGATCAGTTTGTGCCAAGGCATGATTTCTCTGACAAATCTGATTCTGTCAAGGCTTAAGTTTGTAAAGAAATCCTTATAATTTAGTTGAATATTGTGTTGCGGTAGAGGACAGAGAGTATATTATGAGTCCAAAAAGAAATAGATTGCATAGGGAAGTAAAAAAAATAATTATATTGCCAAGAGCAACAACAACATCTGAAGAATTAGGAGAACACATGACATATTCATCACAGGAAGCCATACTGGTATCTCAGGGGCAGCAGCATTCTACTATAAGTGGTGATGATGAAGATGATGGTGGTGGTGGCGACTATTGATGTTATGGTGGTGGTCTTCCTGCTGTAATGGTGGTGAGTCCACTTTCACACTACAAAAAACATCAATGCAGCTGTTTCCTGCTCCAGGAGCTGACCTGTTGTGGGACACACATAGCCTGGTGAAACTTCTGCACACAGGGCAGCTGTCTCAGACAGAGGCAGCTGCACTGTGCTCATACTGGTGCTGCTGAGGGGACTCAGAGTGGGAGTGGAACATGGTGGTGAAGTCAGAGTGAGAGTGGGAAACAGTGGGGGCTGTGGGAGACTCATTGTGGGAGTGGAACACAATACCCAGGTCTGCTCTCTTCAGAATGTAATACCATTTCACTGATGCAGGTCTTCTGCTGGTATGGGTGGCCTCTGTGGATCCCTCTGTATTGGAACACTTACTGCTGCTTGTTGTTGAAGAATCCTCCTCCACAACAGTAGATAAACTCCTCCAGCTTTTTGTACTGGCCATTGTGTCTTATGGTTTAATTTTTCTATCTATCCCACTTTCTCTCACTTTTCATTTGCCTATCTATGGAACACTGTTCAGCAAAAAGGAGAAGTTCAAGCTTTTTATTCTATGATGGCAGGAAATCCCACCCCACAGAGAAACAGGTGTAAAACCTCAAACTTCTCATTAGAATATTTAAAGAGCTGATGGAAAAGCTCTCTGGGTGAAATAAATATGTGTTCACAAAGTTTCCCCACAGGAACAAAATTTTACTTTTTGCCCAATCCTACCTCTCTCTATCTATCTATCTCCAGTCATGCCTTTGCCACCTCCTTTCTCTTAATGTGATTTTTCGCTCCTCTGGCTTCATACTGCTGCCTCTTTCCAAATTCTCCCCTCTGCCACCTTCTCTCTCTCCCTTCCCAGGCTCACAAATCCTGCTATCTCTATCTGCAGTACTCCCTTCTCCCCCTCCCCAATTGGTCTCCTCCCACCCCTTCTATTGAGCTCAGAACCTTCTCTATAACCATGTCCCCCTCTCCACCTCTTACCTCCATGATCCAATTTGAATAAATTCTGGCAATTCAGTTTGCTAAACAAAATGCTGTTTTTTCAAGGAGAAAGCAAATACATTATCTGAAGCATTATTTAAAAATACCTTAATTCAGTTTTGATTGTTCATATCCATCAAAGGCATAGCTACCCACTCTTGTAAATGCAGTGGGGAAGCACAGAAGAAAAATATGTATTCATGTTTCTAACCCTGATTAGCATACACAGGAGTATGTCACTTCCCTTTTACATATAACATTGTCACTCCAGTCATAATGTTCACATTTTAACCCTTTTGAATAGAAGAGGGGTACGCATACACATCTGGCATTCAAAGGGTTAAAAGCAATAATCATGTCTTACTGTTTCTCCTCATGGGACCATTTAGGCATTCCTGGGGGGGATTTCTCTTTTCAGAACCATGTTGGTCAACCAAGGCTCAAAATACTGACCTGACTTAATCAACAGGTCTGCTCCCAGGGCATAGCTGCCCTTTAAGTCTATTCGTGCAATTATACTGCTGGGAACCAGTTAGAAGAAACAAGATGTCTTGAAGCAGTGTTATGGAACTAAGTATCACGTAAGACTAAAACGTGTGTAGACTTTCGCTTATGTCTTCCCTGGATTGATGAAGTTGGCAGGAATCCCTTACACGCAGCGCTGACCATACATGACTGCTTTGTGACTTGTTAATGGAAGAGTAACCCAGTGGTGGAGCAACCCAGTACGCGCTGAGGTGTGGTGGTGAGTTAAAGCAAGGTGTGTTTCATCTTGGCAACATTATATCATTACTATCCTGTCTTCTGAAAGATCCATCAATAGAGGTTTATTCCACTGAGTTCAAACCCGACTATACTTGTGTGATGTGGGATGAGATGGTAAGGATGATGGCACTTGTATGCGGGTATGTGATTTTTGACTATGCGACATGACAGTCTCACTCTGTCATGCAGTGCAAGATTCTCATGTCTCCATTTTAACCATGGCGACATGCTGAACTTATCTGGTCGCACGTCCTTTTGTGTACGACCTTTCAAAAGGATACCCCTTACAAGTAACTAGTTACCACCTCCAATTCAAGTGTGAAGAAGATGTATCAGTTATGCCAGAGTGAATGGGAGGTCAATAATATGACTATGAGAGGCTGTCTATGACCCTCTGTGACTGTGGTTCTTTTATTGTTTTTTTAGATACTTTTTTAATATATACCTACTACACTATGATTGTGTTTGTAGTTTTTTTCCTGTTAAATACAGGTTGCAACTGCTTAGTTCTGGATTGCATTTTATTATGCATGGATCATTTATGTCACATATTTGGACTCTATATTGGTGTTTGGGATTTGCAAATGGAATCCTCTTGTATCAATAGGTTTCCATACATTTTCATATTGAACAAGAACATTTCTTACAGTTCCATGATGTAGCATGCAAGCATTATATGGCCTCTAACTGATAATTTGTATGTTACAAATGTCTCTAACAGTAGCCTTAGGCCCATTTTATGTGGTAAGCCCAAGATTAATGGTTTTTATGTTCTGCTTACAACAGACAATAATGTATAGTTGTCAGAAGTGCACCAGAAGAAAGCTTCCAAAAGGAATTCAGGGGCTTCCTGCTTCCCAAGAATGTAATGAGACAGATAATTTATTGTAAGGCACCTTTTTAGAGACCAATATATGCTCCCTTGGAATAGATTTGATTTACCATG
The DNA here is from genome assembly GCA_037306005.1 of Rhinophrynus dorsalis. Taxonomy (NCBI): domain Eukaryota; kingdom Metazoa; phylum Chordata; class Amphibia; order Anura; family Rhinophrynidae; genus Rhinophrynus; species Rhinophrynus dorsalis. The sequence continues at coordinate 153,881,490 of CM074724.1, forward strand.
ATGATTCAACCTCTAAAGGAGAGCTAAACATATATGAATAATTGTTTGTTAAGAGAAGGACTTATTTAGGTAGGAGTCCTTCAAACCGCAGACATGTCTATTAATATATATTTATTACATTGTGTTTCATGCTATTTTATGATTTCCTTAGAAGCCAACACTTTTCCCCCAGGTCTCTCAAAAGACAGAAACACTATCAAATAGAAGTAGGAAAGGTCAATACCTATTAGAACCATGTAAGCATTTTCAGATAGTGAAATGCCAGAATGTAGCTATAGACTACAAAATAATTAAATTGCAAAAACATGTATAGATATTTCTTGACAGCTTTTTCAAGGACAAATACACATTTATGCCCTTATTGCCCATGTAAACCCAAACACATTGTAAAGAGATTTATCATAGATTACTCATGACACTGCAGTATGTTTCAACAAGTCGGCCAATCAAGTTCTTACTTAACTTTCTCCACACCTGTCTTGACCCCAAGTCACAAATTATATGTACTTATCCATACACTGGACAACACAAGCCAGAGATTGGTAATGACAAATAATGGATGAATATGACATGGAACTCTAGTAGGTAAGCTGTATTTATAAAGTATAAGTAAGGTGAAACAGTCTGCCAAGAGAAGATATAGGTAAAAAGCTGACTTTTTCGCCTCCCATGTGTGCGTGTATACTACAAGGTTAATCTCTTAAGGACCAGAGGGATGGTCACTAAGGGGTTAAACACATTAACTCCTTCATATAATCAGGGGAGGGCTGGCCTGGGGGGCAGAGGGGCAATTGCCCCCTGGGCTGGTCACATGTCTGGGCCATTGGGCCACTGCCTCACTCAGTCTCCCAATTGCTGCTGTAAATGGAGCTACACTAGTGATACCACAGAGCTTACAAGTGAAATGGAACTACACAAATGATACTACAGAACTAAAATCCAAATAGAGCTACACTAACAGCATAACCCATTTCCCTTGTAAGATCTATGGTATCAATCATGTCGCTGTACTTAAATTGTAAGCTTTATGGCATCACTATAGTAGCCGCATTTCAGCTGTAGGCTATGTGGTCTTGTTTGCCTTCCTTAACAGCATTAATACCAATATTAAAAGTACCTAAAGGGGATGGGCTGGGACGCTGGGCTGGGGCGACTGAAGAAATGGACCAGTAGATTGTATTTGCCCCAAGTTCCCAGCCCTTCCCTGCAAATAATACATTTTCACTTTTGATGGCTATTCTGTCACGTGGGAACTAATGTGGAAAAGAGAAACATCACTTCTATTACATGGACATTTCCACAGGAAGAAAATCAAACTTTTTACTCACATTTAATGTAAACAAGAACATTTTCACAGACACTTTGTTGTATCAATTTTATAAAGAAAAAGCACCCTATATTCAAATTTAAAGTGGAGTAATTTGGGCTAAAACCAACACCACTATAACGGACAAATAAAAATTAAACAGCATCCCCAATGATTTAAATAGTGATTTGAAAGCTATGAATGATATGCAGGTCTCCAATGCATTGCGAAACAATATGTTGGAGACCTTGCTAGCATTCAAGGGGTTAAAAAGTGCCATTTGAATGAATGGGAAGTTGTATTTGTCCCCTAAGGTGCAGCTTGTTTGCTCCACAATTACGCCAGTTTTCTTTCAAACGGAAGGGCCAAAGACTTACCTTGCACAATGAGATGTACACGAGAGGTTTTGGGGTGATTGTCTGTCTGCACAGAGCAGGTATAGGGTCCCTCATCATAAATGTCCACATTCTGAATCTCAATGCTGTACTGAGTCTTGGTATTGGCCAGAAGAACTACACGGGGGTCTATAGACCACTTGTCATTGCCAGTGTATAATATTGTGCTGCGGTTCAGCCATGCGACCCTTGTCACTCTGTTGTCAACTGTGCATCTGTAGGGAGAGACAGAAAACTCTGTTACTATAAATAAAACAGAGATAAATGAGGAACATAAGCATCATCACTAAAATGCGTCAGTTCTTATCGTATGCTTTCAGTGATTTATCTGAGTGACTTGATAACAGGCAGTAAAAGCTACTGTGCTTTAATGACTTACTAAGTTTGTTGGCTATCTGATATTTTAGATTGATCACTTCTCACTCTCTTGAAGCTGTTACGCACATTCTTAGATGTGTGATAATCCAGTGCTGCACTGTATTCAAGTACTCAGTGATTACAAGAAGAAGTTTTTGGATTACATACAGAAAGAGCCATATTTTCCTTTAAAGGGATAGTAATACTTCATTTTAACTTTATTTTATTTTGTAGGCATTAAAAAAACATGAAGAATGATATAAGTCTTATCTCTGAAACCTTTATGATTTAAGAGATATTCACAAACAAAGTATCCCCCCCTGTTCAACCAGATCAGAAGGGAGATGCCCAGGTAGACTGCAGAGAGGGACAATCTTCAATTAAGATAATGGAAAAAGCTGAAAAACTTGTCAAGGGGGGAAGGGCTTTCATTGTTTTCATACAAAGAAAATTGTCCCCTTCTGTTATCTGTACTGTCATACAACCAGACTCACATCTGAGAAGAGATGGCTTACACTAGGTAAAAGGGGCGGGGAGGGGAACTTTGCTTGTGAATATCTCATAAACCATAAAGGTTTGAGAGATAAGACTTATATCATTCTTCAAGTTTTTTTAATGCCTACAAAATAAAATAAAGTTAAAACGAAGTATTACTATCCCTTTAAGCACAACAGGAAAACGTAAAATTTTCCGGATCCTGAAGGGCCCCTAGTCCATACTCACCGTGTTGACTTGTGGCTGTGGCCTCTGTAAGCCTACATATTTTGTTGTATTTGTATGTTACTTAGGGTATTTCCTGTGACACGAGATAAAGAATGGTTCTGGTGTCATATAATGAGTGAGAGTATGGACATGGACAGGCTAAGGAAAGAATAGGCAACGTGTCACTTTCCAGTTGTTGTTTACAGCTCCAATAACCCCAACAACACTGTGTTGGATAATCCTCTGGCACTCAAAGGGTTAAAAGGAAGCATCAGTTTCTATAAAAAATTATATATAAATTGTACAGATTTTCCAAACTATTGATTTTTTTTTCAGTTTATATATCGCATGTCCATCTTATGGTGCCACTGTTGCTATTCCACTCCATGAAGAACTGTTGTCAGTGACAAAAGCTGTCCATAGACAGTAACAACAGCACCGCCAAAATGTACAAGCCATAATCTTACTGCATCTCAAAAATGTAGTTTCGCTATGTAAGAATTTTTGAGTAACACATTTCCCAACAGCATGAGTATGTTTTGTTTTGTTCAGCAGCCCTACAGAGTAGTACTGACATTAAGTAATAATTTCCTTTTACACTGTCTATGTACAAAATGGTTAATATAAATATCCTAAAGGGGAACTGTGCCATATAAATAAGTGGCTCTTAATGTGTTTATCATAATCACTTACCTATGTAGGTGTCCTTCACACAGCAGTCAGTTATTTCTATTTACACTGTTTATTTGCATTTGTTCTTTCTTGTATTCAATTACTACTTGTTGCAATAAAGACTCATGTCCCTTATAAATCATTCAGGTTTATTGAAACCCACTAGTTTTGTGAGGAGGTGTGACCTAGAGAAGTGGTTCTCAACCAGCGACCTTAGGTAGCACTAAAAGGCCAGGCCTTGAAGATTTCCTTACTTGAGCACAAGTGAGCTAATTAGAGGCTCGGTTATTTTGAGTCACTTCTCTTGGCTTAAACAGGGAAATCCTTAAGACAAGGCCTGCTAGTGGGTTAAACACTACTGGTTTAGAGGCAGACTCCAACAGAAGTTACTGTATACGGAAATTGTATATAACAAATTAAGAGCCACATATTCACAAGACACATACTCCTAGGTTCCCAACAGAGTTGTAGTGACACATTTTTGTGTTACAGCACCAAGCTTAATGTGTCACACCTTTCTAAATATACCAGTTGATTTAATTAGTTTTTTTATATACGTGTCACAGAAATTCTAATTTCCCACCTACACGTGTTACAACATAAATGTGACTGTAAGGGCGGGATTCAATATTGTAAAGCAGTTCTGCACAGCTTTTTTGATGGCACATTTTAAGACATCTTGGAAGGTTGGGTTTTATGTAATTAATAGGGACCAAGCATTGACAATTTCAGCCAGCCATTGGACAGCTCTGCTGTATTATATATCTAAAGGGATTATCTAGATGAGTTTTGGTGACCTCATAGTGTTAGCACCATGTATTTGCCTTTATATTGCCATAGGCAAAAAGTAGATCAATTCTAGAGCATACCAGCTGTGCCATAGGAGTAAAAATACTAAATTCCAATTGATATAAATGGGGATTTAAAGTGGGATTAACACTTAAGTGATTTTGAAAGAGCTTCTGAATAACCTATGCTTGTTAGCCATATTTATTTAACCAATAATTTATGATATTTAACGTGATTTGTCAGTTTATTTACATTAAAAAGTACTGCCTGGCATGCCTGCCAGGTTCTAAGTTCCCACACTGCCCTTCTGCCCACCTGCCACTCCTTGTTGGCCAATACTGACTACTTGACATATACTGATATTTATGAATATCAAGATGGTTGATACCACTGAGGCAAGAATGTGGATAGGTGACAGCTACATTTTCATGCCTTGACTAGCAGGTGTGTGGCACAGCTTCATCTGTGTGGCAGACCAGAATGCCAAACACATATCCAATGCATATCCTAATTGGCTGGGAGATCAGTAGCTGGGGGTATCAGGAGGGATTCTGATGCCCCACCACAAGGTCTGATTAATTTATATTTTTGTATCGATAATAAACCCCTTCCTGCTCTTGCCATACCTGCCAGCATTGGATATGAAAAAGGTGATAATAGGAAGGAGTAGGTACAGTGAAAGTTGATTTCATCTGTGTTTTTGGTTTAGGAGAAGTGAATGTTGACGTCTGTCTGCTTGGTTGAGGGTGCAGGGGGTGCTCCTCAGCCAGTTCAAATCCCACACTTCCCATTGGCTGGCTACTGTCATTAAGCCCGCCAAGGAGTGTGGCTGCCACCAATCCAGACACCCTTTTCGAGGCACCCAAAATAGGGCTAACCTTTTATATATATAGAAAGCAAAGAGGTCTGTAATAGGGATGGACGAAAATTTTCACCTCAAACTGAAATCGGCGAATAATGGCACTTTCTGCTTGTCAAAAAATTTCCCACGAAAAGTGCAGTTTTTCCTCTTTTTTTCGCCTTTTCTACCCATTGAAATCAGTGGGAAGAAAAATATTTCTACACCACACGGAACTTTTCTACAGCCAAATAAAAGGCTCTCACAGCAACTATTCTGTGTTTGTGAGATCAGAGAGCAGCATGTTTTTGAGCTAGAGGAGATAGGCAAATAAATGGGAAATTAAGCTTAGTTTAGGGAGTCATTTAGGTAGGACATTTGTTCTCTGTATTAGGGGAGTCTGGGGGCACTCTAGTTGATAAGAAGGGAGGAAGAAGGTTGACCCCCAAATACTCTAAAAAGACACAGGTAGCTAGGGACCTATTTGCTTTCTGATCTTGCTGTTATTATCTATGTGCTGGGTGGGGAAGTCTAGGGAAAGAAGTTGTTGATTTTGGTTTTCAGTTATAATTTTTTTTGAACAGACTGTGATAGGACAACAGGGTGGACCACTTTAAAAAATATAAAAAAATAAATAAAAAGAAAATAAAAAATAGATAAAAAAGAATAAAAAACGAAATATCTTAGGTGACACACAGCTGATTGGGTTTAGGCAAGGCATCATGCAGCTGCATCAGTTGTGTTGTGTACCATACAGTAAAAGAACACAGTATAGTTGCATAATGTCCATAAAATGCACAAGGGGAAGGGGAGGGGTGGAGCAGTGCAGGGAAGTGAGAATAAAGTAGTAGTTCAAAAACTGACTGCAGCAATGGTTGCTGCAGTGTGTGCAATCAATGATGATGATCCCTCTACTCCAGTGATTCTCAACCAGGGTGCCGTGGCACTTTGCTGTGCCATGGACATCAACTTAGGGTGCCCCATGTTCACTATGAAGACTAAGTTTCCCCCTCCCGTCCCTTTTACCTAGTGTAAGCAATCTCTTCTCAGATGTGGAATGCAGTCCATAGACCAGACTGATAACAAAAGGGGACAATCTTCTTCCTATGAGAACAATGAAAGCCCTGCCCCCCTTGACAAGTTTTTCAGGTTTTTCCCTTGTCTTAATTGAAGATTGTCCCTCTCTGCAGTCTACCTGGGCACCTCCCTTCTGCTCTGGCTGAACAGTGTGACATCAGTAAAAGGTGTGGGAGGGGGACACTTTGTCATTGAATTACTCTGGAACTACAACTCTGACAGAATTGAAATAACATTCTCCAAAGTCCAAATACTATGATGATTAATTAGATCTGATTTTATTATGAAACATTACTATCCCTTTAAACATGTTAGGGGTGCCCCAGAATGTTCTAGATTATGTGTTAGGGGTGCCCCGAACAAAAAAAGATTGAGAACCACTGCTCTACTCCAAGGGAGGATGCAGTTTGTCAAGGTCCCAGCAAAACTAGTTCCAGCACCACCAGTGTCAGTAGAAACCATATAAGAAGAACATTGAAGATGACAACAAGTCGCATTCAAGTGTTGATGATGCTGGCAATAGCATAATAGAGGAAGGTGTAGCAGCTGAACCGCCTGATGCATCAGATAGTGAGACACACAAACACCAAAACCCCCATAGTAGGGAACTTTGTTACAGTAAAAGTAAAAAGTAAAAAGAAATTGTTTTAGACCTCCAAAAGCTTAGAGGAATATAAGGGTAGTGGGCAAGAATTGTCAGGTGATGCTGGTGCTGCTGACCTAATGATGACTGATGATGATTCAGATCTAGAATATATCCCTCCAGCATCCTTCTCTTGTTAAGATACAGATGAAGTTGAGAGTGAGGATGGTGACAGGGCTATACGATTAGCAGAAAGTCAAAGGCTGAATCTTCCACCACTTTTTAGGAGCACTGTGCCTGGCTATAGACTGTTTGAGAAAGCCACTGGAAAGTCTGACCCTGGACAAACATAGATGTCAAAAAGCACACAGTCATCCTCTCAGCGATCATCGGCATCATCGCCTCTTCAAAGTCCAAGTCCCACTCAGCCACACACACACTTGTTTTGTGTACCCAGCCACAGCAACACAGGTTAACATCCACAGTGTAAGATATGACGAGTACCTCTGGTGCTGCTGCTGTAAGTGCTGCACCTTTGACACCTAGTAGTAGTGGCAGTAGAATTACATCAACATCTAGCTCCAGTAGTAGTAGTAGTAACAGAAACCACATGACAGACAAAGCCAGGGCAAATATATTAACAGCAGCACAGATGAGGAGGTGGAGGACAGATGGGACCACTGCTATGACCGATAAGTAATGTGTCTCAGTGATCTGAGAAGGAGGATAGCATGTGACAATGGTAAAAATACATACACAAATCACACCATGCCAGTCCCCTACCACCACCACTACAATACATATCTGCCACAGTATAGGTTGTACTTTATTTTTTTTTATTACTTGATATCATCATGAATATGTGCCAGCGTCACTTAAGCAAGACAGTTTTGTAGGCAAAGGACAAATACATTCTGCATGCTAACACATTTTTCAAGCCATATTTTGCTGTAGGACTCACAACTTTGACTTTCAGCCACTTATTTCTAAACTTCAGCCCTGAGAAGAAGTAATATTACAGTGGGAAATATAGGCGAAAAATGTGTTAACATAGGCGAAAAATTTGTTAAAACAGATGAAAAGGAGGAAATTTTTGCATAGACGGAAAGGCGAAACTTTTCGTGGGAAAAGCGAAAAATCAGCATGATTTCTCAAAATTTTTTGCGGGAAATTTTTCACATTTTTCGCCCACCACTAGCCTTTAACACATTGCAATATGTTGGAAACTTTTACAATGCAGTGGAAGGCAGAATTGATCATTTTCTTTCTACATGGTGTCTATAACGTAAGTGGGAGAAAACACAAACATACTAGAGGATATGTAACAAATTGAAAAAGGCAGGTTCACTGTAAATCCTTTGAGTGCCATAGAGGTGCACAACACATTGCACTCAAAGGGTTAAACGTAAAGTATATTGTGGAAGCTGTTATAATATGGGAATATAAGAATGTGCTCCTAATCCATTCATTGTACATGAACATGAACAATGCTTTTGAATTTGAGACCTTGCTATCATCCAAGGGGTTTAAAATGAAAATCCATATATTGGAAGGATAGATAGATAGATAGATAGATAGATAGATAGATAGATAGATAGATAGATAAGATAGATAATAAATATATTATAATATAAAATATAATATTTTTCTGCTAATTATAACATGGGTACATGCCTCACTAGTAGATTTTCTACATTTAATGTTATTACAGCTCAAAGTTGTTGTACTTTTTAAAATGCACTTTATGAGAAAACGTGAGTCTTGAACTATGGTTCCCATTTTAAGTGAAACAAACAGCACCACCTGGTGACTAAAACTGAAAATTGTAATATAATATAAAAAGCAACTATGGCTGAGATAACTTTTAAAGGGCACATTTTTCCAAAAGTGGAATTATCCTTGTTTTAATAAGTAAGAAAAGCCCCTATAACTTTTCTGCTCCTTAATCTGTTTATATATTCTATTACCATAAGGAATGTTAGTCTCCAATACTAAGAATTACAACTTTGTTTTATCTGCTAGCAGACTGCATTGAAGTCAGTGTTGAAAGTATAAACAGAATTAAATCTTTGAGATTCTTTAAAAATCCAAGAGGTTATAGGTTTTCACTGTCAATATAGAACGTTTGATTCCAACTGTTGAACGTGGCATTCAGTACACTAACATAGTAACATAGTAAATTAGGTTGAATAAAGACACAAGTCCATCAAGTTCAACCTTCTCCTTGTACCCCAGTAATTTTATAGCTTTCCTGCTACCAAATAAGTTAGTCTTTATCAGACCTTCCTGATCTGCCTACTAATAAACAGTATAACTCTGTATGTTCCCTTTGGAAAGAAATGTATCTAATCTTTTCTTGAATGTATCCATTGTGTCTGCCATTACCACCTCCTTGGGCAAAGAATTCCATAAAAGACCTCACTGTAAAAAAACCCTTCCTCTGCCGAAGTCTAAACCTCCTTTCCTCTAATCTCAAAGGGTGTCCCCTGGTCATCTGATCAGGCCTTGGAATAAATAGCTCACCGCAGAGATCCTTGTATTGACCTCTCATATATTTGTACAATGTGATAACGTCTCCTCTTAGTCATCTTTTCTCTATAGTAAACAAACCAAGTTTGTCTAGTTGTTCCTCATACGTCAAGTCCTCCATCTCCTTAATCAATTTCGTTGCTTTTTGCTGTACCCTCTCCAGTTCTAGTATATCCTTTTTCAGAACTGGTGCCCAAAACTGCACTGCATACTCAAGGTGAGGTCTTACCAATGATTTCTACAATGGCAAAATAATGCCATTTAAAAACAATACATTATGTTATAGACTATCAACCAGGAACAAATGATAGCAATGAAAAATATGACTGTGGAATGGCCTTCTATTTTGTTATAGGGTTACACTACTCAAAGTAATTTAGGTGAGAAAAGTGTTCTGAAACTAAATTCTCCAATATTCCAGCTCTTTCAAATACCCATCTTCAGTTCTACAAGAAATGCATAAAAGTGTTGTTTTCTATGTGTAGGAGGAGCGTGTGGGTGTTTTGTTTTACTGCAAATGCACATTGAATTGGTGATGGCCCAGCATGGAAGTGCATTCAGTATGATCAATGTTTGAAGAGGATGGGAAGAAAAGCATTGAAGATGAGGGGTTCAATCAGGGAAAAAAGTAAGGGCTGGGAAAGGTGGTATGACATAGCAGGCCTCTTTTGCTTTGTTTTCTGGTACTTCTGTGAGTGTACTAAATGTGTGATTCTGATCAGGATTCCAAATTAGTTAACCTTATTATGAAAAACAGTATATATTGTAGGGATTTTCACAGTTAATAAAACATGGATACCAACATTGTTGGGGGATGCTTTATTCCAAAGTTATTACAGAACAAACTGTTTTTTTTATATTAACAGTACCACCAGGTGTTATATTAACAGCTCACCTGAGGCCCATCTGCTGTATAGACTGATATTTTATTTATTGTATGTGAGATGTGAGTCACTGGCTACAATAGTTATACTAGCATCCATTTGAAAGTGGACACAGCAACTTCACCAATGAGGTTACCTTATTTTACTCAGTGGGAAAAACCCAGCAATATATCATTGTTTGTTTGCTTTTTAATAATAAAACTTTGATGACCCTTTAAGAAAAAACATTGCTGGTGACAAATGCTATCAATGTTTCTAACAGATTGCCACTGGAGTCTATGGAGGAACTTGTAGAAAAAAAATGTTGCTAGAGATATCAGCTGCAATTAAATCAATTGTATATATATATATAGTGCGAGTATTCTAAAATGTAATTGATAGTTTCATATAGCTTGAACTTGAATTAATGAATGAGTGAATGAATACATTTTTATATAGTTTCAGACAACATAAATAAATACAAGTAGTATACAGACAATGTGAGTTAGGTCCATGCTCTAGACCAAATCTAAAGATCATTGGGATGATATGAGTTGTAGTTTCCAATTACTGACTACTTTGCTGGTTAACAATCTAAAATACAAAAGAGAGGCATATAGAATATACAAGGTTTAAAGGAGCAGTAAACCTTTTTTATGAAAATCTATATGTTATAGAGAGTTGAGTAAAACAAGGATGTGGTCACCTTGGGTCACTCCCACTGCTGTCAGTTGTTTTATTATGATCAGGAAGTGAATTTACTTTCAGTTTACTTCCTGAAGGTTTTAGCTGTCAGGAAGTGACTCAAATGTAATGTTAGTCTAAAAAAGATGTTATATCAAATACTGCATTACTCATTCATTGTCTATCTATCTATCTATCTATCTATCTATCTATCTATCTATCTATCTATCTATCTGTCCTGTCTGTCTATCCATCTATCTATCTGGATAGATAGATAGATAGATAGATAGATAGACAGACAGACAGTATAGATTTAAGAGTCATAAACTGTTATTAGACTGAAGCAGATGCAAACTGAAACAATTAAGTTTAGGCTAAAACAGAGATCAAACACAAACACAAAGAGTAGATAGAAATAACAGACTGCTGTTTAAAGGACACAAACCTAGGTAAATCCTTCAGATTAATAAATTAAGAGCCATTTATAGGATAGTTACTCTTTACAAATTGGAATCATGTAATGCATGTCTTTGGGAAGAATGTTGAAGAGTTATGCGCTTTCAGAGAGAGATAACCATTCATGGGCAGACAAAGACATGCCAAAGACAAATGATCACCTTCATATGAGGCACAATATCGACATGTAACGAGGACAAAAGGAAAGAATGGAAAATCCTTCACAAAGCAAAACAATAACTTCCAATTACTGCATGATAGTCACTTCTTTTGATTCTCAATGTACATGGCTGCTGATCTCATTTTCTGAATACTGTTATATACATTGTTTCTTCTTACTGCAGGCTATTTAAATGTTTAGATATATATTTACATTTATTTAAATTGCGTTAAAAACAGAAGCACAATAATGCTTGTAAAGTAGTGTGATGAGAACAAAGGGAAGGAGGGGCAAATAGATATTGTCATTGCTTTTCGTTGGACATTAAAGGGATAGTAATATTTCAAAATAAAAGCAGCTCTAATTAATGTTCATAGTATTTGGGCCATGGTGAGTGTTATTTCAGTACTGTCAGTGTTCTAGTTCAAGAGTAGTTGAATGATAAAGTATTCCCCTCCAGCCCCTTTTACCTAGTGTAAGCCTCCTCCCTTCAGATGTGGAATTTGGTCTTAAGACCTGACAGCTCACAGCAAGGCACAATCTTCTTACTGTGAGATCAATGAAAACCCTGCCTCCCTTGAAATGTTCATCAGGTTTTCCCTAATTGAAGATTGTCCCTCTCTGCAATCCACCTGGACACCACCTTGCTGTTCTGATGGAAGCAGTGATACATCAGTATAAAGGGTGGGAGGGGGATACTTTATCATTCAATTACTCTTGAACTACAACTCTGACAGTATTAAAATAACACTCTCCATGGCCCAAATACTATGAAGATTAATTGGAGCTGCTTTAATTTTGAAACATTACTATCCCTTTAAGAATCTTTGAAGCCCATGGAGAGATTGTGACTGGAATGCCCCACATTTCAGAATACATATTGCATCCCTTTAGGGGATACAATATGCATTTGTCACAAAAGCAGCCATAATAGTGTGTTGTGCACCCAGGACAGCATCCATACTTTCTGATCATAGAATTAAATGGGTTCCATGATAAACATCAGCAACATTTGGAAACTTAAACTGAGGCCTCCTGATAGTAGGTAGCAGACTAACACCCATGCATTAAAACGCTACTGCACATGAAACAAGTGCATTTTCCTAAGGACATAAACAGTTTACAATCATTTAAACAAATTATTGAACCTAATTTTTTTGCTCTGCATGGTGATTCTGATATCCAACTAATAGTGTCATAAATATAGTAATCAACGGCAAGGAAACGGTTAATTGGAGTTATCTAATGTAATTCCACGGTCTCCCTAATGAAGCATAAAAACGTTCTGGGCATTGCTGGACATGAACAAGAACACAATCCTGTTGATTTACACGCTATGCTTTACACAGACACTCTGCTAATATCATTAGGGGAGGGGAAATGGAAATTGCTGCTACAACTAGAAGGACTTCAGCTTAGGGTTGATGGGTGTTTGAGTGCAAGGGAAGGAGGGGGCCATCATGTAATGCAGTGAAATTACGGCCCATGGCAGTTGATTCCCTGGGCATAGTGCCAGGCTCCCTTGTCTTTCACTCTCCAGATACAGAGGTATCCACATCTGTTGAGGCTAAAGCACTTCAGAGATGTTGCCAAAGGCACTGATAATAATATTAATCACTTGCTTTTCTACATCACCTTTCAATTTTAAATCACTTTACTATTATATTTTGCCTGCCTGCATGCAGCCACCCTTTGAGCAGGATGCTGGCAGGATATTTGAAACCTGGCTTCCACAAAGAGAAAGAACAATGTGGTCATGCTGAATTATATAAAATGATAAATACAAATACATAAACACACACACAAAATTATATATCTATATCTATCTATATATATATCTATATATCTCTATATCTATCTATCTATATATATATATATCTATATCTATATCTATATATATATATATATATATATATATATATATATGTATATATATATATTCTATTTAATAATTCGCTAAATGTGTGTTTGTCAGAAGCTGTCATGCGCAGTAGAGACAGCTGGGAGCGCTGCAGTCATGCACACTACAGACTGCCCGCACCATGGCTGATACGGGGCGCTCTGAATTCAGACTACGGTCTGAATTCGAAGTGCCATGCTCCGTATCAGCCGCGGTGCAGGCAGTCTCTGCTGTGCATGACTGTACTGTGGCCGTTGCTGGGTGGCACTGTGGCCTGTGTGCATATATTTATAACATATACATCCATTGGGGAAGCACTCTCAATTAACAGAGAATCTGTCTGGATGCTATTTTTCAAGGTAAACTCATAGATGTACAAAGAAAAGAAAAAAGCACTCTAAGGAATTCAAAATAAGATAAAAAAAATCCAAATTTACTGATCAACGTTTTGGTTACAGTGTCATAACATTTCTCTCTCTCTCTCTCCCTCTCTCTCTCTCTATATATATTCTAAGTATATCTAGACTATGCTGATGTTGCAGATACTATCACTATTGTTGACTGACACTAAACCATGATCAAACAATGCATATGGAATGTATTAATTTAATGTTATCATTGCTTTCATGTAAAGCGCAGTGAGGCTGATGCAGGGCTTATAATTTGAAGTCCTTTGCTACTAGCCAGACCTGAAAAGTTACTCGCCACTGCAAGTCAAAACATACCCACCAGGGCCGAATTTCTACTCGCCAGGACAAAATTTTCACTCTCTATTGGCTAGTGGCGAGTGGAAATTTTGAGCCCTGCTGATGTACTGAAGAACTCGAGCAATTCTGGGGTAAACCATTTGCATCACAGGGAGCAAGTAAGAATAGATCCTAAAGTCCCATTTATTTAAATTAAGGTTTACTTTTAACCCTTTGCAAAGGAATGCATTGGAGACCTCATTACCATCCAAGGGTTTAAAATCGCATTTCATTCAATAGTTATGTATATGTGTCAACTTTGGTGCAGTTGGTTTGCCCCAGAATGTTGTAATTTCTTCTAAGTACATCACCCTCTCTGAGCTGTACCTGTATAGCTGTCTATGCACTAAATGTTTTAGGTGAAAAACTTGTATCTGTGCCCCTTGCAACAGGGGAGGGAGGCAATGCATGGTTATTTGGGGGCATGTCAGTCTCATACATACGTACTTTCCAGATTCTGAATTACATAATTAATTATCAGGTTTACTGGACTCCAGGTTAGTAAGTCACCTGGTAACCCCACCCTGTTCTCCCCTCCCCCTTCTGACAATTTCCCACCCACCTCATTAATCCCCGCCCACACTGATATTTTCCTAAATACCTTACTTTATGCCATGTACTATCAAGGCTAAGTAGAAGTCATCCAAGGTTTCACCCCTCTTCCATTTTTATGCATGCCTTAAGGTTGGCATTAGGAATTGCTTGCATTAAAGTATTGTGCTGACATAGCTTTATTCACCATTATCTACTAAATGTGTTTGTACATAAACACAGATTTTTATTTGCTTTCACAGATTTAAAAGTTACGTATCAGTGCAGATGATGATCTGAGCTGGCGCATTCATACGCTGATGTATCAAGAAGAACTGTAGCAATTCTTAGGCAATTCAAATGAATACGGTTGCCAGACCATGCCTTGAAAAAAGGTACTCATGAAAAATGCATGCTTCTTTGATTCCTGGGAAGTATGGCATCCGAGTAATAATCACTGCAACCATGCAACATGCATTTTTTTATAAATGTGCCATATTAAAAGAATGATCTGGCAAACCCTGCAAATGTACCATAGGATTTACCTTGGACCTATATCATCTTAAATGCTAGACATATATCCAACACACTGCAAAGCAATTAGAGGAGACCTCTCTAGATTTCATGGGGTTAAAATACATGTTTGAATTAATGGGAATTTGTACATGTCCCCTCTGCTACAGTTGTTTTTCTGTAGAATTTATTCAATTCTTCATAGTTAAACGGCCTCAGTCTTAGCTGAAACGCGCCACATTGTGGAACAGGTGAGTCCACATCTGGAATGTGCATTTCTGTATGAAGAAACATTCTAATGATAAACAGGAATGCATTTATAACAGTGCAATTACAAGAAAACGTATTGTAACCTTCAAATATAAATACCACGGTATTGCTAAACATGCACTACCGAAAAGAAAACATTTTTTGGTGCTATGCTAATTTTAGAGATTGCACACGGAAGTATGCAGTATTGATCCTAGTGCATGAATAGTGGATAGGTGAAAATAGTGGCTGATTTCTGCTGATGTGATAAAACGCTCACCTTTGGAGCATCTGCTGAGTTTATTTTAAAAAAGGAGCTGTTAACAGTCACTGTCACTTTAAAGGAATATTAATGTTTCACAAAAACAACAGCTCCAATTAATCTTCATAGTATTTGGGCTATGGAGAGTGTTATTTCAATACTGTCAGAGTTGTATTTCAAGAGTAATTGAATGATAAAGTATCCCCCTACCGCCCCTTTTACCTAGTGTAAGCCATCTTCCCTCATATGTGGAATCTGGTCTTGAGATCAGACGGCTCACAGCAAGGGACAATCTTTTTACTGTGAGATCAATGAAAACCCTGCCCCCTTGACAGGTTGTTCAGGTTTATCCTTATGCTCACCGAAGATTTTCCCTCTCTGTGATCCATCTTGCTGTTCTGAGGTGAGCAGTGTTACATCTGTAAAAGGGACGGGAGGGGGATACTTTATCATTCAATTACTCTTGAACTACAACTGTGACAGTATTGAAATAACACTCTCCGTGATCCAAATACTATGAAGATTAATTGGAACTGCTTTTATTTTGAATCATTACTATCCCTTTAACTATGAACATTCCCACAGTGCTCGCATAGTCGACAATTGAGTAACAATATTCTCAATTCATTGTGATCTTGGTCGCTAATCCTAATACATCCTCTTTTCAACAACTGTGGATATTTTGTGCATATTGCTAATAACAGGGTCTCGTATATAAAAGCAAACTGGAACAATTTTGCTTCATAGATTTTGGGTCATTCTCCAATGATATAAATGAGACTTTAGCCTTTTGAATTCTTAAGAGGCCTCCAATGCATTGCAAAGCAATGCATGGAGTCCCCTCCAGCATTCAAGAGATTTGCAAACCCATTTAAATCCATGGGAATTTTTGAAATGTTTATTTGACGCCCTATGATGCAGTTGGTTTGCCCCAATTTGCTTTTATACATAAGGCCTAAATAATTTGAAAGCAGAAAAAAACTAACTGGTTTATCTTTGTCCATTTTCCTACCAATTACAAATACCTCAGACTAATTTACTACTTAGAATAGCACATCGATCTCATACCTCCCAAGTGTCCCTCTTTAGGAGGGACTGTCCATCTTTTAGACCCAAATCCCCCTGTCCCTCTTTCCCACCCTGATGTCCCTCTTTTTAGGAGATCAGACTGTGTTTTGTGTATATAAATGTATCACATTGCTCCACAGCAATAAAACTCACATTAATGTTTGTATAAACATGAGTATATGTGTTTATACATTAGTATGTGTAAGTAAAATACTTGTTATAATCCATTTATTAGGTTACACAAGGAGGTGTAAATAGGTCATGAAATAGCCTAAATATTCTCAGTAATGCCCCGCCCACCAGCCATGCCCCCAGCAAAACCCTCTAAAACACAAGTGTCCCTCTTTGGCAATTTGAAATGTTGGGAGGTATGCAATCTCAAGAATCTAGCACATTTTCCTATTTAAAAACCTCTGATTTATTTAATACTTAACACTAGTCATACAGCTATCAAAAGGGTTCTTACAGTAGACCTGTTACCTACACAGCTTTGAGTTCCATTAATTGTAAAACTTCTAATACCATGTTCTTTTTATTTTCAGAACAAGTTAGTTTTAGATATTCTGATGTAGTCAATGCAGGGTCTAATCTCAGCACAGCTTTGTTCTCTGACTTGATCAGATAAAGCTGCATAATTAATTACTCTTATGTCCAGAAAAGTACCCCCCTCCACCTTCTTAGATGGCTCAAACCAATCACTTTCTCCCGAGGAGTGGAATCAATTGATAAAGATGAATAAGCATGAAAATCCTTTTCAAATAGAAGTTTCCACTGAGGTAGGGGTCTTGGAACGATAAATTAAAGAAAACGACATCTTACAAAAAATAAAAACAAAAAGTAAATGTCTCATTTAAAATGTTTAATGCAGATAGGTTGTTGATCCAGGAAACTATCAGACTGCCATTTGGAATCAGGAAGAAATTTAGTTTTACCCACTTGAGACTTAATGGGAAATGGCTTCAGGGGTTGTTTTTTTTTTGTTTTTTTTTTGCCTTCCACTTGATCAACAGTGATGTTTTTGACATGGGCTGGACTTGATGGGCGCATGTTTTTTTTCATCCTCGTCTACTATGTTACTATGTAAAAAAACATTCATCTATTTCTATCTAAAGTGTTGGGTCTACTTTAAACCCTTTGAGTGCCAGAGAGGTATCCAGTGCTTTGCAACACAAGGGGGGAGATTCACTAAGTGGTGATAAAGAGGTGATAAAGTGGAGATGGCTTCTTCAGTGATATCACTTCACCAGTTCCTATGTTATTCTATGGAGGATATGCACTAAGATTTCTTCAGCCTTGGAGATCTTAGTGCATCATCTCTTTATTACCGCTTTGTACAAGCAAAAAGAAAAAAAGGAGAAAAAAAGCGCCAATAGTGCGTTATCCCAGTATACTAATTTTAAATAATACACAGAAATTCACTCACATTAACAATAGGTTGACCCAAAGACATATGTCAGTGATCAACATTCACACTTGCAGGGTACTTTACCCGTCCCTGCTTGGGTTCCACACTCCGATCAAATAATCCAAATGAGAAGCGAACGTATCTTCAAAACAGTCTTGTTTAAAACAATAAAATAGTAGCCGGATCCTTCAATAAAATTCTTTATTTAAAAGACAAAATAAATGCCCAATTAGGCAAAAAACAAGGCTCTACGGAACGCGTTTCACAGTACCCACGGCTGCTTTATCAACCAATTAAGCCTTACAGAAAGAAAACGGCTACAAAGTGACGAAATTTAAAAACTAATTGACTGCATCCGATTGGATACTTTCTCACAATGAAAACATTATTAAATGATACAATGTTACTCCAATATTACTATTGAAAACTCAAAAATGACAATAATTACGTTAAACTCATCCAACATAATTAATACAAATAAAATAAAATAAAACTAACCTTAACCCTTCCAATACCGGAGAGGCACGCAATGATCCGAGAACCGGATCTAACGCGCATCTCCGGGATCAAAAATCTACCCTCCCGGGCAGGACACAGGAAAACCCAAGAACCCACTAGCGGCTCCCACAATAACCCAATGTCCCCCTAGGAGCGCAGAACAAAAACATACAAAATAAATACACAAGAATATACACGAATATAAAGAGTCCCACTCGGCATCATGAAAACACACTTATAAAAATAGGACAGAACAAACTTGTTATACCATGTCCCTAACATAACGGGGAAACCCGCAAAACCCACCTAAATGGATAAGGCTGACATAACACCGATACATAAAAAAAAAATAGAAAACCCCGTAGTCCGGACTCCCCGTAAATAGTTAACCTAAACCCCTCTAAAGCTGGAGAAACACATGAACGATCCACATCAGTGAACCACACGTATATTCCACAGCCCCCAGATAAATATAAATAACAAGTGTGTGTTCACGTTACCAACCAAGACCTAACATATCATAAATAATATAATATCCCTTGGGATGCAGTTGGTTTGCTCCAGAACTGCAGCACTATCCAATGAATTAATTACGCAAAGAGGTGAGTTAAGAATGAGAGGTCATCCATTAAGACTAGAGGAAAGGCGCTTTCGACTAAAACAAAGGGGGGGATTTTTTACAGTAAGGGAAGTAAAGCTATGGAATTCTTTGCCTCTGGTGTTGTATTTGCAGATATTGTAACTGCTTTTCAAAATAGCAAAGGATGCCTATCTAGCACAGAACAATATTGAGAATTATGACAGATGGCTTCAATGCAGATAGGTTGTTGATCCAGGGAACTATCTGACTGATTGTGGTCAGGAAAGGAATTTTTACCCACGAAATTGGAAATAGCTTCAGGGTTGTTGTTTTTTTTTTTTTTTTACTTCATATTTTAAAGAAACACTAATGCCAAATAAATAATCATGTACATCCAGCTGCATAAGCAAAAGCAGTTGTTTTCTTTTTTGATACCTACAATCTACTCCTCATCTTGCATTTTTAATGCATGTGTAGACTATCCTAGGTTGTTTGAGATTTGTACCCACTCTTATCTGACACACTTTAACAGACAATAAAACAATATCACTTCAGAAACATCTATCAAGATAGCTATTGTAATGGGACTCCTAGTGCCCTGGAAAAAGCATAAGTGAAACCTCCCAGGTGGTGTATGTAAGAGTAGACTTTAGGCCTCAAATAACAGAGGTTTTTACAGAGGCAAGGCATTAAGTGTGTGCATAACCCTAGATGAGTTTCTTTGTTAGTCTACCTGAAAACAGTTACAATAAAAAGAATCAACAGTTCAAAAGAAGTTACCAAGATATGTTAATCTACTCCACCAGTGTGTATTTGTTTATTACAGTTAGTCACACAACAGCAGATGAGGGGGTGGGAATGCAGCGTACAGGGAGGGGAAGCATGTCATGAGGAGGCTTGATCTAGGCAGGAAGTGAGTAAGGAAGAAGGCTTATTAAGGGTTTCTGAAAGGAAGTGAACTACTGTTAGGGGAAGAGAGGACAAGCTGAAGCATGGGTATTACAGTCTGGCAGTGGGTAATGTGGGATGGGAGGATACAGAGATTAGGCAGAAGGTGACAGGAGGACTCTTCACTATCTCATTCCTCTGTACCACTGATGACTCTGAGCCCATGACCCGCTTGGCACCTTGAATCCCCAGCATTTGCCAGTCGCTTCCCTCGGTATGTTGCACCTTGCTGTGTTTGTATCACATATGGAGATATTTGCAAAGAGTTCTTGACCCTGTACCTAGCAAATAGCATGGAGCCCCCATTGGGCTTTGGGTGTCCCCATCCAACCAGCCTATAGCTTATGCATCCCATCACCCCTATTCACTGTAAGATGTTTGGGGATTCCACCTCCCATCCACTGGCAGACTCAGAGATTCAATTCACTTGACACATAGTGACCTCTATTTAACCGTAGACACTGAGTACCCATTTCTGTGAGACACCTATCACCTCCATGGTCTCCGATGTCTTGTGAAGCATTGTGTTGGTGACATCCCCAGAATTTAATCCTTTGAGTGCTTTGCTATGCATTCCATATCCCTCTGGCACTCAAAGGGTTAAGGGGTTAAACGTTTAATTTATCAATGAGCATTTTTATTTGTCCCCTATGGTGAAGCTGGTTTGCTCCAGAATAGTCCCAATCAACTGTACAAAGCTACATCAGTCAAGAAGGCACATTTCCTAAAACTGATATCCCAGGCTATCCTAGGTAAGTCACTCTAGGTGCCTTAGTACCACCCATGACCGCACCCACAATCCTCACATGACTCCCACTTCCTGAGTCCCAGCCACTATTTCCTGACACAGAAAAGTATTTGGCTTATAATGAGCAAGGACAGGAAAAAAAAAAAAAAAAAACTTAACCCCTTAGTTACTAAAGAGATCTCTAGTGCTTTGCTTCACACTAAGTGACACGAGAATGGGGAATTATGTGCCTTGGGAGGACATGCTGTTAGATAATGTAGATACTTAAAAAAAAAAGTATTGATTTTTAGCTCTGAATCCTATAGACAGTTATTAATGTTGGTTTCAATGTACATCGGACTTTGATTCAGGGTGATATCCGAATTACTTTTGAAGTCAGAAAGGAATTTTCTAACCAACTAGGGATGTATTTTTTTAGCTTTATCTGGATCGACCAAAAAAAAGGGTGGTATGCGAAAGGTTGACCTTGACTGAAGCATTTTTTTCAGTTTAATCATGCCTGCTCTAATAAAATATGTGTATATATGTGTATGTTCAACATAAACTGGACTTTGGCAAGAACACAAAAGTTTCAATTTAACTTGCTGTACTCAAAATTCTATTCCCACGCTTTCAATACGTTTTTGTAGTAGGAAGTTGTTTGATACATATGACCTAAATGAGCGGAGGCGAGAGCTGCATTGTGCGTACTAATTGAGAAAAGAACATTTTGAAGACACTGATGTTAAAAGCAGTGGAAATGTCCAGGCAAATCCGAGAGTTGAAGTATCTGTTAGACTTGGCAGACAGGGGCTGCTCAACATTTTTGTTAGTACTGTCTCAATGCAGTGTAGCTGGCAGGATTCAGAATGCAAAGACTTAAAGGGATAGTAATGTTTCACAAAAAAAGCAGCTTTGATTAACCTACATAGTATTTGGGCAATGGAGAGTGTTATTTCAATACTGTCCGAGTTGTAGTTCAAGAGTAATTGAATGATAAAGTATACCCCTCCCACCCCTTTTATTGATGTAACACTGCTCACCTTAGAGCAGCAAAACTGTCCAGATGGATCGCAGCGAGGGACAATCTTCAGTAAATATAAGGAAAAACCTGCCCTCCTTTGTCAAGGGGCTCAGGGTTTTTCGTATGCTCAGAGTAAGAAGATTGTCCCTTGCTGTGATCTCTCTGGTCAAGCACCCAGATTCCACATCTGAGGGGAGGTGGCTTACACTGGGTAAAAGGGGCAGGAGGGGTATACTTTATCATTCAATTACTCTTGAGCTACAACTCGGACAACAATGAAGTAATGCTCCCCATGGCCCAAATATTATCAAGCTTAATAAGATCTGCTTTTTTTGGGAAACATTAATAACATGATCTGGGGTCATATACCTTGTCCTCCATGCTAGCCTCTGTAAAAAGTCTGTATTGTTCTCTGAGGTCTATATTTGAGTCTTATAAATCCTCTCTCGGGGCTCCTAATTCTGCTTCTTCCAGGGTCTCCTTTACCATAGCAATCTTGATATTGTGTTGAAGACCAGACTGTTCTGCATTGCTTTAAATGGACTGAGATATATACTCGATATGTTAACAGTATTTTCTCTGTACAAATAACCAAAATGTGTCTATTTATGATAGTGTACACATGCATGAAAATGCAAGTATAGGATTCGATTATAGAAATTTAACATACATTAACTCAATTTTATAGATGCTGTCTGAAAATACACTATATATCTAATACTGTATAACCCCAGATACATTTTCTGTTAGTGCCCCTTTAAAGGGGAATTGTCTCATTCCAACTCCCCCACCCCAGAAGGCTTATACCCTCAAATAAGCTTAAAACCCCGATGTAATTTTAATTAATGACTCCCCTATAAAGGATATACCTGATCTGTGGGAGAGCTCTGCCATCTTATGATTGGCAGTGCTCTCCCACTGAGACGCCAATCCTCTAAGACTGCCCACTGGTATATATTCATTGGGCCGCGCTTTGGTGTCCTTACTTCAAAACAATACAAGCTGAATATAATTACAAATAGAGGCACAGTAGGTCTCCGATCTTGATTGCCTTCCTTCACCACAAATACTCTGTCAAACTCAGTCTCAACTTTTCTTCTACAACGAGGTTGCATTCTCTGCCCTGGTCTATCCACACACTAAATATATTAACCCTTTTAGTGTCAGGGACGTTGCTTTGTAATACGTTGGAAACTTCTCTGGCACCCAAAGCATTAATATATTTAGTTTGCGGATGTAGCAGGGCAGAGAATGTGCATGCATTCTTTCAACCCCTGGGGATGCTGTATAAATGTTGTCATCACATTAGGAGGAAATGGGTTAAAGGTGCCTACAGCACCCAAAGAGATAAAAAAGTGAAGTAAAATGGTCCCAAGGTCAGCGAGATGCTGTGCATTCAAATGCACAAATAGAACTGATTTATAAAGGCGCCTTTGGAATCCAGTGGGTTAACTCTTTGCATGCCAGATGAGTACACAAAGTATTGATCCTAAGGAATCTATGGGAAAATAGTGTCACAGGCAGAGGAAGAAGACGGTAGCAGTCACATTTTCCTCATGTCCAACTGGTGAGACTCTAATACAGCAGCAGCAGCAAGGAGTTACGGGTGGTGGTAATGATGATGAAGATGAGGGTGTTGGTGGAGCAGCTGGGGTGCTTTCTAGCCCAAACTGAGAAGGAATGGGAGACCTAGATACAAATGGGAATGGGCATCACCACCTCCAGTGAGATTGCAGAATTTGGAAAGTTTGCTGCTGCTATAATTCCTGCTGCTGCTGAGTTGCAAGTGTAGCAGGATGATGATGAACAGGCTAGTGTGCCACAAACCACCGTGCCCACAGTGGGAATGGGGTCCAGCAGTAGTGATGTGGGACTAGCACAGGTTCCACTTGTCAGCAGCAATACTTCTGCTACTAGTTGTAGTGCTGATTCAAAGGCAGCAGCAGCAACTCCACAAAAGAATTCCCTGTTCAACTGATTCTTTCCCCAGACTATACCATCACATGCACCCTCCTCAGACCCCTTATATACAATTTTTTTTGTTTACTGTCCCCCCAATACCAGTCAACAACCCCTCCCCAAAAGAAACTCCCTGTTCAACTGATTCTTCCCCACACTCCGCCAACACAGGTACCCTCATACCCCTTTTATACTATGCCTTTGGGAAATAAAATAAAATTTGCTATTTGTTGTGTGTAAATTCAATGTTTCCATTGATTTCAATGCAATGAGCTAGGCAAGAAAAAATACCCTTTTCAAAGGAAATGATTTGCCAAGAGGGAATGGGTTCAAATATAAATGTGTACATAAAGCTACAAGATAAAGATTGCTTGATTCTAACTCCACTTATTAAAATAATAGGGGAATAAAGTAGCCATATAACAGTGAATAGTCAGATATATTATATAACAAGAATGATGTAAATAGTTTGTTGTCATAAAAATTATTTAATAATCAGCAGCATAGTATATAAAAAAGAACATAATCACATGTCCACTTTGTACAACAATCAAAAATGTACCCCGAAAGAAGTGTATTGAATTTTGTATATTAGTGAGCATACTCCAAAGTAACCAATCATCCTAATTAGTTAATGGGCTAGCAACCTTAAACTCCTGCAACATATAGACAGGCATATTAGAAAGACACAGAATGCAAGTGGAAACCTCTTAATAATGAGTCCACTGTAGTTGCAGACTTGAATGTACAAATCAAAAATAAGTAACCAGATCTATGCTACACAACAAAGAAAGTGTGCATGGATTATAGCCATCAAAAATAATTTGGTAACACAGCACACAATTAAGAATAATGATTAACCTTAGATTTGCTGGGATTAGTAACCAAATATCAATAGATATTCATGCATCTTAATCTGCTTGTCAGAAGGACAAACCTAGATAGGTGTATTTTCAGACAGCAATCAGTTATGTATATTTACTGTATTTGGTTGATTTTGATCTTTTTTTCAGTTTCCTGCTAGCTCAGTTTCAATCTGATAACAATTTATGACCCTTATGTATTTTCAGGCCTTTTCAAGTCCATTGTTTGTTGTGTCACCTAGAAGAACACTTCAACAAAGGTCACAGTAATATCTACCAAGGGTTTAAAAACAGATTTGTACACCTTCCAGATAATAATAAACAACTGGTGTTTATACATCATCCTGTGGTTCAGAGACTCTTAATGAACTATTTTCAGAGTTTGCAAATTAGGCCAAAACTTTACATTTTGCAATTCAATACTTGGATCTGACTTAAAGGATAAGTACAGATTTATTCTGGAAAAAAATATTGTCAGGTCTTTCCTGATTACTTAAAAAAAGGATACTACAATTGATAACATTGCAAAGTTATAACCAATCAAACTGTCATGATATAGTGAAGCGGTTACTATCACATTCTATGGACAACTTAAGTCAGTGACTAACCTCTTCCATAGAATGCAATAGAATAACCATCTGGACACCTGGGGGGATATAAGGTGTGAGCAAGCTGTGATAAAATTCTTATGCTATTCTATGAAATCTAAGCTGGAGAGATCTTAGACCATAGGTTCCATAGAAAAACATAAGAACTAGACAAGTGATATAATTGGAAAAGTTATCTTCACTTTATTACCAATTTTTCACAACTCAGTGTATACTTTTCAAAACAAAGGTTTACTACTTCTTTAATGCTAATTTACTGCAATGGAATTTGGATTAACTAAAACCTGTATTAAAGGCAATATAAGTAAAAATTACAAATATATCCTGCAGAGCTTTAGAGTCTGGAATTAATAATTACAAACATAATCACATACAGATACAATCCTGACAATCAGTGTTTAGGATCTGCTCATGAGATGTGACAATCTGCAAATTGCTCTACAGAGATAATCAATCCAATATTATCTGTTATTAAGAGTGAATACATAACTTCAGATTTCTATTAACCCCTTGGGTGCTAGAGAGGTCTTCAGAATTGGCTACATCCAAGGGGATAAACAATGCTTATTTTAAAATGTGATTTGAGAGATAATTTCCATTATTACATGAACTAAATAAACTATTCCTATCTGTAATACCAATAATGACAAAAGGGAAGGAGACAGCTATCTGACAATGCATGAAAGAATATATGTTCTATGCAATTTCCTGTTGTTCAAGGAGCACTAATGTTTAATTATGAAAAAAAATGTAAAAAAATAAATATGCTGTGTTTAATGCTGACTACAACATGATTACTTTCTTATTAACCATTTCAGAGGCAAAGGGTGCAATTTTATATTGTGGAGACCAAGTGGTACTATTCCTTTCATTTACTAAGTAGAGCCATAGTCTAAGACTCAAACTTTCCCACGGAGTGTATTATAAAATCAGTTGCTTTCTGAACATCATTTTGATAAAAAAAAAAAGCTGTTTTAACCTTTGAATGAAGATCATCACAGCACTCGGGGTACCTTTGTTTTATCCAATAGGACACGTTCTATAACATATCTTTTTTCATAATAAGATTTTACTGCTCCTTAAAATTTGCATTACTAGTGTTGGAAGCAAGCCCAAAATAAGAAGGATTTGTGTTCTTTTTTTGAGAACTGATTTGCTCCATTCTTGGAAAACTGTTCTAAAATGATGGATTTGTGGCATTTCACTCATATCAACTTCTAAATACTTCTGTATGAAAAATGATGTGCTTGCACCAGCCAATCCCTTTATGATAACATTATATCTATAATAAATATACTTGTTTTATATTTTTTTTTCTGAAAAGTCAGGTAAGTTTAAGAGTCCCAAGTTATCCACTGAAATTTTCATGGTTTGATGTAATACACTGTAACTATCAGTAGATTATTAAAAAGGACTTATCATAGTCCCACGTCGTCCTCTCAGTGAGAGCTTCCATGATTATTCAAGTAAATCAATTTACTCCCCCACTCTGGTGGAAACTGATACAGTAGGTTCTAGCAGCCTAAGAAGGTGGAGAGAGGTGATTTTCTGGACATGTATTTCATTTTGCAGCTGTATCTGGCCAAGTCAGAGAACAAAGCTTTGCGGACATCAGATTTACCAACAACTAAATCAAAACTATATGACTATTAATTTGTTTGCAAAATCAAATACACAAGGTATTGGCAGTTTGTATAGATACATTTAACGAGACTGAAAGCTGTGTAGTTAACAAGTCCACTTTAAATTTGTCTGAGAAAATGTATATGATCAAGCATACAATATCTGACTGTAGTGGATGGCAGTGAAATTTTGCTCATATCTAAGTGTTATCTACGTGATGATTATATAAAATAGGCGAGCGCTATGTTCCCTTAATAAAAGATACAATATCAAATATAATAAATGTGCATCCGTGTAAAAACAATACTTACGATATATTGTAAAAACGGTAAGTGCACGTACATATACTGATGACAATCCCACAAGTGAATAGTGTAAGAGCAATTTGATTTCAACACATATACTGATAATACAATATCAAACGTATTTATAACCACAATATAACTCATATAATTTGCAATATGATAGATAAATTATAGTATGTGGACTAATAAATAATACTTATAAAATTTACTTACAGTAAGTGACAAACTCCACTGTATTAGTGGTGATAATTATGTGCCCGATGTAAACATGAAAAGAATAAAAAAAATCACATAGCATAATCTATATACAAAAAATAGTTTAAAGGAGCAGTAAACTATATTTATGAAAAAATATAAATTGTAGGGATTTTCCTATTGAGTAAAATAAGGGTACTCCCACTGCCGAGAGATTTATATTTCCAGAGTTATTACAGTTTAAACCCATGTTTTTTACATTAGCAGTGCCCTCTCGTGGTCAAATTGTAATTAGATTTCCTGTTAGATTCTAATGAAGAGGAAAGTCAGAAAAGTCTGAGACATACAGTTTTCCATAGAATGTGATAGAAACTGCCTGTCACTTACTGTCAGTTAGAACTATCAGGAAGTAAACACAGTAAATTCACTTCCT
The DNA here is from genome assembly GCA_037306005.1 of Rhinophrynus dorsalis. NCBI lineage: Eukaryota > Metazoa > Chordata > Amphibia > Anura > Rhinophrynidae > Rhinophrynus > Rhinophrynus dorsalis. The sequence goes on from CM074724.1 coordinate 153,909,338, forward strand.
GATTATTTAAACTGCAATAATTTTTGAATAAAACATTCAACAGCGATGGGAGTGACCTTGTTTTATTCAGCAGGAAATGCTCTGTAAAATATGTGTTTTCATAAAAAAAGTTTACTGCTCCTTTAACAAATATTCAAAGTTCAAATATTATCATGATGTATCTTCTACAGATGCTTGTATTACTATCGTGTAGATTAACCGGGAATTGACAATGTAATATATGGAATGGAAAACAATCTTAAAAAGATGTCACTCACTTGCACTTGTGAGACTCATAGTCAATGAATACTCATTGCTCCTGAAGAAATAACCTTATTGTTATGAAACACGTTGAGCTTTTTGGTTTACATTTTACCATATATAAGTGGTGATTTTATATATTATATTTAGGATGAATCTAGTTTTTTGTACTTTCTAAGGGTGAAAGTTTTATTTATTTCTTTTAAGTCAAATATTGTTAGGAATTATTTTATAATAAAGAAGGCACTATCATCTGATACACACAGATTTACAATATCACACGGACCCCACACCGGGAGATAACCGAGTGAGGGCGGTTTTGGATAAATCCCTCACAAGCCATTTGAGTCCTGGGAGAGTTATTCAGACTTTACAGGCAGAATTCAAACCGTAAGTACCATTACATCCATTATATCTTTATCTACAACACTGGTATTTGGTATTCCCACTGCCACAACACAACATTTTGAGGCTGAGTGTGGGCAACCTGGATAAAATTCCTGCATATGCTATAAGTTTGTCTGACTATGAGTCTCACAAGAGCAACAAAATAGAAGTGAGTGGCATCTTTTTAAAGGGATAGTAATACTTTGTTTTATCTTTATTTTATTTTGTAGGCATTAAAAAAACAGGAAGAACAATATAAGTCTTATCTCTCAAACCTTTATGGTTTGAGAGATATTTACAAGCAAAGTTTTCCCTCCCGCCCCTTTTACCTAGTGTAGGCCATCTCTTCTCAGATGTGGAATCTGGTTGTAAGACCAGACAGATAACAGAAGGGGACAATCTTCTTCCTATGATAACAATGAAAACCATGCCCCCCTTGACAAGTTTTTCAGGTTTTTTCCCTTATCTTAATTGAAGATTGTCCCTCTCTGCAATCTACCTGGGCACCTTCCTTCTGATCTGGCTGAACAGTGTTACATCAGTAAAAGGGGAGGGAGGGGGATAATCTATCTTTGAATTACTCTTGAACTTCAACTCTGACAGAATTGAAATAACACTCTCCAAAGTCCAAATACTATGATGATTAATTAGAACTGCTTTTATTATGAAATATTACTATCCCTTTAAGATCGTTTTCCATTCAATATATTACATTGTCAATTCCCAGTTGATCTACACACGATAGCAATACAAGCATCTGTAGAAGATACATAACGATAATATACGAACTTTGAATATTTGTTAACTATTTTTTTCATACAGATTATGCTATGTGATTTTTTTTCTTCTTTTCCTGTTTACATCGGGCACATAATAATCACCACGAATTCGGTGGAGTTTGTCAATTACTGTAAGTAAATTTCATAAGTATTATTTATTAGTCCACATACTATAATTTATCTATCATATTGTGCATTATATGAGTTATATTGTGTTTTTATATACACGTTTGATATTGTATTATCAGTATATATGTTGAAATCTTTTTAACCCTTTGAGTACCAGATGGTTACAGAACGCAATGCATTCCGTACCCATCTGGCACTCAAAGGATTAAGATCGTTTTCCATTCCATATATTACAGAGTCAATTCCCAGTTGATCTACACGATAGTAATACAAACATCTGTAGAAGATACATCATGATAATATTTGAACATTGAATATTTGTTAAAGGAGCAGTAAACTTTTTTTTATGAAAACACATTTTACAGACCATTTTCTGCTGAATAAAACAAGGTCACTCCCATCACTGTCAGATGTTTTATTCAAAATATATAACAGTTTAAATAATCAGGAAGTGAATTTACTGTGTTTACTTCCTGATAGTTCTGACCGGCAGTGACAGGCAGTTTCTATCACATTCTATGGAGAACTGTATGTCTCTGATTTTTCTAATTTTCCTCTCCATTAGAATCTAACAGGAAAGCTAATTAGAAATTGACCACTAGAGGGCACTGCTAATGTAAAAAACATGGGTTTAAACTGTAATAACTCTGGAAATACAAATCTCTTGGAAGTGGGAGTACCCTTATTTTACTCAATAGGAAAATCCCTATAATGATTTCCTTGTTCGAGCCCAGGTGAGTTAATCAATGTGAATGAGTCTCTGATCACCACACCTGTGCTCTAGCAGAGAAATCCCTAGGTCCTGGCCTGTTAGTGGGTCCTGAGGGCAGGAGTTGAGAACCACTGTTCTAGACACTATTAAACTAGCACATTTATCTATTTTTAGGGTTCACCTATTATTTTGCATTATAATCTACATGATGTCATGGTTAGAGTTTCCATTAGGCAAGGTAGAGAACTAATTAGAGTTTGAAGGATGCCTCAGCTGCACTGGCCATAACAACAATCTTGAGTTTTAGGAGTGGCCAGTACAATCCCAAAGTGTATGACCATATATCCACTTTTGGTGTATACTGACCATGTTATTTACTTGTTTACGCACCTTTTTACATGCAATTAATTAACCTCTTGTATGCTAGTAATATCTCCAAAGTATTGCTTCTCAATGCATTGGAGACTTCTCTAGATCCCATGGGGTTAAAGGGATAGTAATACTTTGTTTTAACTTTATTTTATTTTGTAGGCATTAAAAAAACATGAAGAACGATATAAGTCTTATCTCTCAAACCTTTCTGGTTTAAGAGATATTCACAAGGAAAGTTTCCCCTCCCGCCCCTTTTGCCTAGTGTAAGCCATCTATTCTCAGATGTGGAATGCAGTCCATAGACCAGACAGATAACAGCAGGGGACAATCTTCTTCCTATTAGAACAATGAAAGCCCTGCCCCCCTTGACAAGCTTTTCAGTTTTTTCCCCTATCTTAATTGAAGATTGTCCCTATGTGCAATCTACCTGGCCACCTCCCTTCTGCTCTGGCTGAGCAGTGTGACATCAGTAAAAGGGGCGGGAGGGGGACACTTTGTCATTGAATTACTCCTGAACTATAACGCTGACAGAACTGTAATAACACTCTCCAAAGTCCAAATACTATGATGATTAATTAGAGCTGTTTTTATTATGAAACATTTCTATCTCTTTAAGAATTATCTTATGCTTGTAGGTTATTGGTTGAGGGTATTATCTATGTCAGGCAACAATAGATGGGACTTGAAGTGGGGTTCATAGAATGATTGAGGTGTGGTCATAGGTGGGGCTAAGGATGCCCACTGTAAATATATCTCTGCTTGTCCTCTTAATTAACCCCCATGGATGCTAGAGATGTCCTATACCATTAAAAATTTTTTTATCGTGTTTACTGTCAGTCCACTCAATGAGCCTTATTCATCAAGCTAAAGAGGTGAAACTCTCATTCAGTCCAGCTGTAACATAAGGCTGAACTGAAAATTCTCATTGATTTCAACATGAATTCTAACCACTTGAATGCTATAGAGATTGTCAACGCATTGCTTCACAATGCATTAGAGAACTCTCTAGCATTCAAGGGGATATATGTCCAGTTTAAATTAATGGGAAATTGATTAAATTCATGTAATTTTTCAACCCTATGGTGAAGTTAATTTGCATCATAATTGTCACGTTTAGCTTGATGAATAAAGCCCAATGGGGTGAATTTACTAATGTACTAATATAGTTGCATTGTGTAACCTCTAATGCCTGTGACTGCACAACAATGTATGATGTACATACTGGTGGACAGACTCCACTATTGTAAAACTTTCATGCCAGAAAGCTTGGTAACACCAGACCTATAGTATGCACAAGGAATTTCACTGAGATGGCTGCCAAGCTGATTAAGTTGTGTTAATGTATGGCATTGATTTTGGAACGATACAAAAAACACAGGTTCAATGGTACAAGAGCTCCTTCAATCAACAAAACGGCTAATACACCAATAAAATAACCACAATAGAACAAAATAAATGTAGATAAAAATATTAATCAAATTATCACCAAATAGAATGCAAAATAAAAACATGCCAACAATAAATATAGAATCAATGAATATATCAAAATCAGGTAAGACAAACAAAATGTCCAATAAATCAAATAAAATAGATATTACCAGTCCATTTGGAAGGAATGAGATAGAATGAAGATGAAATGGAGTCCATATGAAAATGTACGGGATGGTTTATCTTTAGAAATGCAGCAGGTAGAGTTGTAACGTGGCCCTGCTCACATGGACAGAAAACTAGATCTGTAACAATTCAATGAACAGCACAAAACAAAAAGAGGAAGCCAATCTAAGTGTAGATGTTTTATTTAAAAAAAAAAAAAAAAAAACGTGAATAAACGAAATTCTAAGGTATTGCACTCACAGGCCAAGCAGGGCAAATTTGAGTTCAATACCTTATAATTTGTTTTATTCACGTCTACACTTAGATTGGCTACTTTTTGTTTTGAGCTGTTCTCTGAGTTGTTACAGATCCATAGATTTTGGAACACCCCAAATGCCCACAGACTGCCCCACTGCCTTTCCTCTGCCCCATCATACTCCACTTGGCATTAAGTCAAGACTTTTTGGCATATGCAGCTGAGTAAATTGGTGGTAGGTAGGCATTGGGTCTTAACAGTGACTCCAGTACCTGAGTTGGTACAGAATAACTATCTAACATTTTCCTCAATGTGTTTCTGATTTGGAAAAATTTAAATAGACATCAACATCTAAATACAAATTTAGTGCTTTTAATATTATAATTTGAAATCTAACTCACCTCTTTTATAGTAATCATCAAAGTCATGTACTTACTTTTATTTTAAGGCTTCAATTCTCCCCCATCAAAGTGCAATCACATCCGTGACACGCTGAGCGAGCAGGACATGATTGCGCTTTGAAATTAAACCAGGCGGATCCCGTTGTTTCATCGACACAAAACAGCAGGGAGCTTTAAGTTCTAACGTCACTTGGCAGGAAAGAAGAATTGTAGAAACTTACAATTAAATTCTTTAGATCATTAAAAAACTGATTATTTTCGCCATACTATTGAATGTACTTGTTTTCACAGGCAAGAATATTCCTTTAACACTGTAAAATGGTAAATGTATCTATATTACATTGTTATATTCTTCTTGCTTTACTGTAATATGTTCAGCCATTACAGAATAGTTAACATACTCTTTATATAATAGATTGTGAGGTTTAACCTTGCTCCATTTGGTCCCACATAACATTTCTTTACAGTGCTTGGCAGTTTTTTTCAGCAGGGAATCACAGCTTTAGAAAATGCTTCTTTTGTCACTTGTAGCTGACTGTGGTTTAATCAGAGATCATAGATAAGGCCCTATCACAGAACATTCCCTGACATGTACAAACACTTGGAGAATGACCTTAATATTTCTACTTTGTTTAATTGTGTGTTAAAATGCATGTATCAAACACTTCTAACTCCCTTTTTGTCATTAAATTGATGCCAAAAGGCATTTTGATTATGTGCTTCCTAGTGTCACGATACAAAGGCATTGCTACCACTAAATCTCTAACCATTTTTCCACATTTGACAATGGCACAGGAAGAGAGAATATCAATGTACTAATAGGCTTTAAAGTGCCCCTGACGAAGGCCTAATGCACAGTTGAAAAATAAACACACATGTTGCTTCATACAAGTAAAACATCTTGTGATAAGGCTTCCTCTGAGCACCAGTTTATTTTCTTTTGATTTTTTTTCCATCAATGGTCCCTTAGACGATTTAGGGCTTTATGTATAAAAGCAAATAAAAATTCCTCAAATTTACCCTGAGTTGTTCATTATACATAAAGCTTTTAGGGTGGAAAAAAAGAAATGTGTGCTATTTACTATGTAATTTTGATGGAAAAATAATTAGCTCCAAAATTTCATTGACTTACGTGTGTTTTTACAAGCTAGTGACCATTTAATTTTTTTTAACAAATGCAGTAATTCACTGAAAAAACAGAGTCTCCGGGGGAATCTGGAAAGTTCTCAGGTATGCCTTTCAAACATTCAAGGTGTTAAAAGACCCATTTAAATCAGTGGAAATTTTTATATGGCGCACATTGTTTTCTCTAAAAATCATCTAGTTTGCCTTTTTTACATAAAGGCCCTTAGTAGTTGTCACCTTCTGTCTCCAATGGCAAAGCACAGTGACAAAGACTGGAATACACGCACCTTTATATAACTAGTAAAGGACTGGACTGCATTCCAGGTGGTACATGTTTTATCTCACAGATTCCTTTCAAAGCCTATAGAAAAATCTGGAGATCAAAACAATTACCACCTGCAACAGAATTTAGCCCAAAAATATGCTTGGTATAATTTCATCCTAAATACAAATGGCTCTCAAAATGTATTTACTAATATTGTGGATCCCTCTTTTTTCCATAAAACTGTATTATATTGCCTCATGCCTGCTGTGTGGTTCTATCTATCTATCTATCTATCTATCTATCTATCTATCTATCTATCTATCTATCTGCCTCTGTCTGTATATATATGTGTGTGTGTGTGTGTGTGTGTGTGTGTGTAAAACGCCCCCACCACATGTTACTTGCCACCTAATGGCTCACTTAACACTTTGATTGCCAGAGAGTTATCCAACCCCTTGCATTGCAAGGCATCAGATGCCTCTCTGACAGTCAAAGGGTTAACATTTAACACATACTACATTTACCAATGACATCACAGACACATAATCGCACTCCTCTGCTTGATATCCATGTGTTACATTTCATGTTATTTTTCACACAATTAAGGGTAAAAAAACAAAAAAAAACCCATCAGTTAAGGATAGAAAAGCTATCCTTTTACCCCTCACCCTTTGTCCTGAAATCCATTCCAGATAGAAACCAAATGTTTACTCAAATTAATTATTGTTCACTTTAGAAAATGTTTTCTGAGAGTATTCTACAAATACTACTGTAGGCTAACATTTGGATTGTCCTTACCCACGAAAACAATATTCAGTATTATAAAGGAGAATGTAACCTGTGATTAAGTTCCTCTTCCGATAGTAAGAGTATTTTTGCTTGCCAATTACTATACCATTATATTTCCTTTTCTTTCTGATGATATGTATCTTCTCAGACTACTGTAATCAGTAGGCTTCTGTTGTAGAGAAATATTATTGTAAAAACAGTGATTCTCTAACTACAGCTTTCATAATTCAGATACTAGATGTGCAACATTAAAAACAATTCCTTTAAATGTCCACAGTTTGGTTTGTGTATGTTGGTATAATAAAATATTTGGCCTGATATGGAAAGCAATTCTGGGACAAACTATCTGCACCTCAGGGGCCAACAAAGATCCCCACTGAAATCAGTGGGAACTTGGGGACTGTTTATTTGTCCCTTATAGCGCAGTTGGTTTTGCTCAGAATTACTCCACTTTGCCTTTATACATTAAGCCCATTAGTAGCATAACGGACCATGTTGGGGATCCACTGCAAACTATGTTGCCCCTCCCTGTTATTGTGCCTATCCCCCACTTAAACCCCTCTTTCACAATAAAAGCAACAATAATGAAACATGATTCGGCAGCACTCCACATCACTCTGTGATACAACATTAGGTGGCACACAAGAGCATCCCACATTCCTATATTCAAATAGATCACGCCTCAGCACCCTATAGCCCCCTGTAGTAAAACCAAGCAATGCAAGGAGAAATGAAGGGAGGAAGTACATATAGTGACTTGGGAAGAAACTGGGTAGAGAGATTAAGAAGCTGGAGGGAGAGGAAAAGTTGGGGGTTTTGAGGATAATGATGGAGAGAGGGAGGAAAGAGTGGAGAAGGAAGAAGCAGTTGGAGAGGGAGTAAGCAGTTGGAGAGGAAGGAAGGAAGCTGGAAAAATGGAGAAGGAAGCTGGAGAGAGGGAGGAAGAAGCTGGAAAGACGAAGGAAGAAAGAAGATGGAGTAAGGAAAATATGGGTGGAGGGAGAGAGAAAAAATAATGGATACATGAAGGAAGGAGATGGAGGAAGAAAGGTAGAGAATGGATTGGGAAGAATATTGCTGGACGAAAAAAATATGGATAGGTGCATGGATGGATGCATGGATAAAGAAGGTGGAGGGAGGAATAGGGAAGGAGAATGAAAATAGAATAAAAATGTGGAGGGAATGATATAGGAAGAAGTAGATCTGGAGGGAGGAAGGAGGCGGAGCTGAAGTAAGAAGGCAGCTAACATACCAGGTCACCTCATAATCCCCCTTTCCTGTTAAACATATGGACGCACATGGGAGGCTGATGAGGCCTTCACTACATGACTTTTGAGAGGCTCTGAGAAGAAGAAAGGCTTTGAGGAGGGGTAAAGGAGAGAGTCACTGGGATGGGGTGAAGATGAGAAGTACTGAGAGACACAGGTGATTGTAGGAGAGTGGCAGTGGGGAGGAGTGGACAGAGGTTCTAGGGAGGGATGAAGAAGATAGAGGCTATGGGGAAGGGTTAAGGAGAAAGGTGCTGTTGTATATTAGATGAGGGAGGCACTGGTAGGTGGGAAGAAGAGAAGCACTGAGGGAAGGAGAGAGCCTCTGGTAATGGATGAAAGAAAGAGGAAAGGGGAGGGGTAAAAGAGAGAGAATCCATGTAATAATGAAGATGGGGGCACTGGAAAGGGGTGAATGAGAGAGGCTGTGGGAAAGGGATAATGAGAGTGATGCTGGGGAGAGGCAAAGTATAAAGACACTGGTTGATCTGAAGGAGTGAGGTACTATGGGGAGAAGCATGGAGGCAATGGGTTGAGGAAGGAGGCACAGGGGGAAAAGGAGAAATTCTCTTGGAAGAGGTGAAGGAGACATGAATTTGGGAGGGGTGGAGAGAGGCTCTGAGAGATGTAAAGAATAGAGGCATGAGTTGAAGAGAGGGTTGAAGGGAGGGTGAAGGATGAGGGAACTGGGGTGGGTTGAAGGAGAGAGGCACTGAGGTGGGGTGAAGGAGAGAGCAACTGGGAGGTGAAGGAGGGAGGGAATGGGGATGAATGCATGTTGTATGAAGCTTTAATTGATATGCTGCCCTTTCAGCTTGTAAACGAGCATGCTGTCTGATGTGCTGTCTGGAGTGATCACTGAGTGTACATAATTTGAAACTCTCTCATCTTTCTCTTGTGTGCTTAGTTATCTCTCTGATCAGCACATCAGGCATCACACGACTTTGCAATCTGTGATGGAGGAAAGTGGGTGGGATATCAATTAAAGTCTCACACCTTTTATAAGGATATTTACAGAAGTGACTGACCCAAGCTGCACCTCCTTATTTATAATTTACCTTAGTCTATATTTTCTGTAAGTAGTCATGCTAGTGGGCCCCTGAGCTATCCCCCATTCCATAGAGTGTGGAGCCACTGATGCACTGATGTAATTTCAGTCCATCTGGAAGTACCAGATTAGAAAGTGTGAAGGGGTCCCCATTTTGGCACAGCCCCCCACCCGTAAGGTGGAACCTGTGGGTGCTTCTGCTATACCACTGAGTCCTTTGTGCTGAAGCTATATTCACTTTATGCAGGGCATTTCTGGTCAATGTAACCCTAACAGGCACCATCTATGAGCCCCTGCCCTCAAGATCAGAATTTTCAACACAACATATTAACACAGTAGAACCTTTGTTGAGGCTGAAAAAAGTTAATCCATCAGGTTCAGCCCATGCCACATCACCCCATTGATCCTGAGGAAGAAAAATCCCTACTGAAACCAATTACAATTGAGCTCCAAGTGGGTAAAAAAAATTCTTCATGACTTCAAAAGGTAATCAGATATTTACCATTTTATTTTCACTTTTTCCGAAGGGATGCATTTTACTCTACATTTTTCTCAAACTATATGACTTGCTTTTTATTATGTTTGTGCATTCAAATCCAACATGCCTGGAAGGTAATGAAACAACACAGAACTACCTTAAAGTCATTTGTGCTAGAGGGAATTCTAACATATTGAACTGATGATGAGATAGAGATTATATGAAGAGAAAACCCATACTGTTAGAGATTAACTAGCATAGTTTCTATCCAAACTAACAACACAATGCAAAGGCTCACAAATACATTACGCACTTGTCACACATCTATGGACCTTATTCAAAAAGGGACACATGAGCAATTGTGGAGCAAACTAAATGTCTCTTTGATTTAAATAGGATTTTTAACCTCATTCAGTCCTAGAGCAGTCTCTAGCACATTGTAAATCAAAGCATTTGATGCCTGTCTAGCATTTGAGGGGTGATCACTTCTATTTGTTGTCTATGTTGCTGATGATCTATGACGGTGCTTTCCAACCCATGCCCCCAGGGCCAACTTACAGGCCATGATCTGAGGCCTCCCTTTTGATCACATGCACGTTAATCAAAGTCACTTAGCCTCTAATGAACTCACCTGTGTTCTAGCAAGGAAATCTTTAAATCCTGGCCTGTTAGTAGGCCCTGAGGGCATGGGTTGGGAACTGCTGATCTTAGATCAATGTTGAATATTCTTTGGGTTCCTGACAACAGCCCTTGGTGTCTAGCATGTACGTATGTCATATAATAATACCTAGTACAAACACTGAACAAAATTCCAGTCTATAACGGGCTAAAGAGTTGCAACTCTGGGGCAAACCAACTACAACATAGGGGGACAAACAAAACTCCCTAGATTCCCACTGATTTAACCCTTTGAGTGCCAGAGTGGTACGGAATGCATTGCAAAGCAATGCATTCCGTACCACTCTGGCATTCAAAGGGTTAAAAGAGGTGCTTAACTCCATTGAGTGGGAGACCTCTCTAGTATGCAAGGGGTTAAACCATTCTTTGTAATCATTGGAATTTTTCCATTGCTGCCCTATGGTGTAGTTGGTATGCTCCAGGACTGTACTTGTTTAACCCTTTGAGTGCCAGAGGGGTACGCAACGCAGTGCGTACTTCTCTGGCACTCAAAGGGTTAACGTGATGAATAAGGCACCATGGCCCATAGTTATAAAATCAAACATATTATTCGGAAATAAACCAACTGTACCATAGGGGAAAAAAATAAGAATTCCTACATTCTTGTGTGCTTGAATATCGTTTTTAACCCCTTGAATGCTAGACAGGATGAAGCAATTGCATTGGAGACCTGTCTAGCATTCAAGGGTTGAAATGCCCAGTTGAACAGGAATTTTTATTTGTCCCCTATGGTGCAGTTGGTTTAATCCAGAAAAACTCCAATATGGTCACAACTCATATAATGGAATATTTTCTTGTGACCTATATTATATTGAAGGGGTTAATCTAACTAAACTTAAATGGAAAGTAATGCTTAAAGTGATAGTAATATTTCACAAAAACAGTATCCCCAATTAATCTTCATAGTATTTGAGCCATAGAGAGTATTATTTCAATACTGTCAAGAGTTCAAGAGTAATTGAATGATAACGTTTCCCCCTCCTGCCCCTTTTACCTAGTGCAGTGGTTCTCAACCTGTGGGTCGGGACCCCTTTGGGGGTCAAATGACTATTTGCTAGGGGTCGCCTAAAACCATCAGATATTTATATTTCAATTCATAACAGTAGCAAAATTACAGCGATGAAGGAGCAAAGAAACTAATTTTACTGTTAGGGGTCGCCACAACTTGGAAAATGTTATCAAAGGGTCATGGCACTAGAAAGGTTGAGAACCGCTAGTGTAAGCCCCCACTACTCAGATGTGGAATGCAGTCCATAGACCAGACAGATCACAGCAAGAGTCAATATTCTTCTGTGAGAACAATGAAAACCCTGCCCCCCTTGACAGGTTTTTCAGCTTTTTCCCTTATCTTAATTGAAGACTCCCTGCTGCTCTAAGCTGAGCAGTGTTACATCAGTAAAAGGGGCAGGAGGGGGATACTTTCTCATTCAATTACTCTTGATCTACAATGCTGACAGAATTGAAATAACACTCTCCAAGGCCCAAATACTATGAAAATTAATTAGAGCTGTTTTTATTATGAAACATTACTATCCCTTTATTACGGACAAAAATAAATTGTATTGTAGGGTTTGTCCTGATGAGTAAAACATGGATATCTCCACTGCTGAGCTTTGTTTTATTCAAAAGTTGTTGCAGTTCAAAACTGCATTTTTTTGGGTGCCATAACTCCTTGGCCAGAAATGCTGCAGTGGTGCTGTTTCTGCAGTAGTAAATTGACCATAAATCTACATTGACTGCTTTAGCAACAGTGCCACTGTAAATGTTCAGGTCATGAGGTTCTGTACCAAAACGTTTGAGCTGCAATATATTTTGAATAAAACCCTTGTTTTACTCAGCAGGATAAAAGCAGCAATATATATTTTGTATATTAAAGGGGATCTATCACCTCAGTACAAATGCGTGTTAAACATTAGATTAGCTAGCGATGAGGTTGAATTCATGAATATATATATTTTTTAATCCTAAATTGGCAAAAATGAATGTTTCTAGACTTCAATTCCGGATAGACTGCGGGTACAGCTCTATACCCGCAGTCTGTAACGCTACCTCTGCTCCCCTCCCTCTATCCAGCCTCCTCTGATGACGGAGGCTTCTGTCTGTAGGCTAGTGCAATCTCATTGGCAGTGATTGATATCTAGCTAATGAGACCACTCCAGACTACAGACAGAAAGCCTCCATCATCAGTGGAAACTGGGTAGAGGGAGGGGAGCGGACAGTGGCGTAACTAGAAGCCACTGGGCCCTGGTGCAGAAATTGCCATGGGCCCGGCGCCCCCCCCCCATCTTCACATGTCCATCTCCTACCTCCATCACCCGCTCACGTGCTGTTCTCAGTAACGCAGAGCGCTGGGAGATGAAGTCATCACCCATCGCTCTGCATTACTAGAGCACTGAGAGAGCAGCTGAGCTGCTGAGCTGCTGCAGGCACAGGCTACGGGCGAGTGGTAATGGGTTCGCAGGGGGCAGCCGGGACCCTGGAGTGATGGGCCCGGTCGCAGGTGCAACCCCTATTGTTACTCCACTGGGAGCGGAGGCAGAGTCATAGACTGCGAATATAGAGCTGTACCCATAGTTTATCCGAAGTGCAGTCTAGAAACGTTAATTTTCGCCAATTTAGGATTTTAAAAAAATATATATTAATGAATTCCACATCATCACTAGCTAATCTAATGTTTAACACACACTTGTACTGGGATGATAGATCCCCTTTAAGCGTTACTATCTCTTTAACAATATACATGCATCCTTTAAGACAGGAAATGTATCCATATCTTATTTTCTTCCTGCCCATGTGTTGAAACACTTGGGACGATTGGATTCATTTGGAAGGTTTAGAGCCAGATCACTTCAAATCCAGCCATCCACATGGTGGCATAAGCTCAACTAATATTTGCTAAATATGTCAGAATGAGCTGTTCTGAAAAGGACTGTGTAATTCAAATGTCATTTTCTCCTAAATGCTGAGAAAAGTTCTAGTAGAAATTTGATGGAAAGAAGAACAAAGAAAACAAGTTAAATAATCATCATGAAATGAATATTTCATTACTCTCATAAAGCCAAATAAAACTGGAACAGAATAATTATTATAGAAGAAAAGGGATATCCAGAGAACATTTCATTTTATTTTAGCTTTTGTTGCCAGGATGACCTTAACATTGTGCCTTAACAATCATTATAGGCATAGCTGGGAACTCTCTGGATTTGCCCCGGAGACTCCGGTTTTGACACTCTCCGGGGCAGAGGCCGAGTCTCCAGATGTGGGGAGTTTCTACTGAAATGCTGCACACTTCTGCTCTTTCCATTCTGTTCCTCCTACTTCCCGCCCAATTCTCCTCCTTCCCCAGACTATTTTTACTTTTTCATGCTTGTTAAGCCCCACCCATACCCACAGTTAAGACCCATCCTTTTTTTATGTAAATCTCCCCCCAGTGGCACCACAGGGCTCCCCTAAGGGGACACCACGCATCAAAATTCCCAGGTATGACTATCTTATACTATAATTCACTAGGGATGTTTGTCAGAAGTTGTCATGTGACAGCTGCGCTCACTGCAGTCATGCGCAATACAGACTGCCAGCACCGCGGCTGATACAGAGCGGGGCACTCCGAATTCAGACCGTGGTCCTCTCTGCTCACCTTCCTGGGACCAAGCGGTCCCAGGAAGGTACGGAAAGAAAGGACTATGGTCTGAATTTGGAGCACCCCTCCCTGTATCAGCCATTGCACGTTCGGGCAGTCAGTACTGAGCATGACTGAAGCGCCGCCAGCGTTGGCCCATGTACACAAGCTTTAAAACTAGTAGGTCATATTTAGCAAGATGGAATTCTGGGGACAAATTAACATTCTTGTTGACTTATGTGAGCCTTTTAACCCATATAATGCTAGAGGGTTCTCCACTGCATTGCTTTGCAATGTATTGGAGACCTTTCTAGCATTCAAGGGGTTAAATGACCATTTAAATCAAAGGGAATATGGGGAAATTTCATTTATCTCCCATAGTGCATATGATTTCCCCTTGTGATGCACCCTTCAAGCGGAACTACCACCTAAAATAAAGTCGACCCCCACTAATTATGTAGATGGCGACCAGCTTCTTAATAGTTCTATTATCTGCCACAAGTACCAGCATCCGAAGTAATCCTTTATCTTGTGAGATGGGCAGCCAGGCTTGCGTTCAGGCATCTTGGCTTAGAGACTTCTGCGAGCCTGCGCTGTCCATCCCGGTCTCCTCTAGAAGGCATTGCATGGAGCTGAAAGACACCGGAAGAGACTGACGGCCCAGGTGCGCAGACAGCTCTAAAACAAGAAGCCTGGCTGTCAGTCTCACAAGGAAAAGGATTACTTCGAATGCTGGTATTTGTGGCAGATAATAGATCTATTAAGAAGCGAGTCGCCATGTACATAATTAGTGGGAGGCGACTTTATATTTGGTGGTAGTTCCGCTTTAAGCTTGCTAAATATGGTCCTACTAGTATCAAAGCCCGTATACACGGGCTAAAGTGCACCCAGCGGCCCCGGCTGCTGCCCCGGATCAGAGACAGGCGATGAACCGTCCGGAGCTCCCCGCTCTGGATCAGCGAGTTCGGAGAGTCTGTCGCCGAACGCGCTGATCCTCAACTGGGAGCTCCGGACAGCTCACAGCTAAGCTCCCTGTGTGCGAAACCACACATGCACAGTCTCTACTGTGCATGTGCGGTTACGCTCACAGGGAGCAACGCATTCTATCACTTTATGTTATAGGATGGGGGGAGATGTATAAAAATCACAAGTGTTGATAGCAGTATTTCATATCTATCGAGCATTACGAATGTTTATAAATAAGGAGTAAGTCAGCTTTGTCCTCAACTCCTGTTTAACTCTATCAACTAGATACACTAGGGTGGCATACTTATTAAGTTGAAAGTGGAGCAATTATGGAGCAAAACAACCACATATAGATCAAATACTAATTTAAAAAAAAAAAAACTCCCAGAACTTATTTTTGATAAATATGGAGCAGTTCTTTTGCTCCAAAAACTTCTGTTTTGCTAAATTTGACCTTAGAGCAGAGCTGTCCAAGTTCAGTCGTAAACAGCCACCAACAGGCCAGGATGTAAGGACTTCCCTGATTGAGTGCAGGTGAGAAAATCAGTGGTTCATTCATTTTTGACTGACTCACTTGTGCTTAAGCAAGGAAATCCATAATTATGTACTGCTGGTGGCCCTTGACAACTGAACAACTGAACCTGGACAGCCCTGCAATAGATGTTAATGTTTTGGCAATATTCTATTTTTAAAATTGTCGCTGTTAGTGACACTTTTGTATATTTGTTTTGCCTGAAGTTCCTGGTCCATTTTTTCAAAAAGACAACTTCATGTTGTTATCAGTTAGGGAATTGGAGCTACTTTTTTATACACATCAAACATTGCATTGTGACATTATTAGCTCTAATTTTTCTGAAACACTCCTTTATTAATTAACATTCAATAACATTAGTGATGTGTCATATGCATTCATTATTATGAGCTAGTAGAAACCCATGTTTTACATGTTTTTCTTGTGCCTGGCTTGAAAACAAAGGCATACACACAGTTATATGTAATCAGACTGATGCCATCGAAGACCAGTATGCTCATACATACATACATACACCAGTGCTTGCATAATCATAGGGACGGATTTCCCAATAGGCAGACTAGGCACCTGCCTAGAGCTCCATATTTTGCAGGGCGCCTCAGCTGTGCTGGCCACGCCCACATTCTGATTTGTGGGAGGTGCCAGAGCAATCTCTGTATCCATGCAGTAGCTTATACACCCCTTTACAGGCTATTATTTAACCCCCTGGATGCTAGCGAGGTATATTCCGTGCCAGGAAACAGTGGATGAGACTGGTGGTGTGGTCATGTGAGGAGTGGGGTGTGGCCATGGGCGGAGCTAAGGGTGCCTAAAATGCCATGCCTAGGGGAGCCTGGAATGTAAATCCGGCCCTGCATGATCACTTATACACACACGCATACATGCACACACCTGCATGCACGCACATACAATGGTATTCATAAACATATACACCAGGGTAATCCTATAGCTATTATTATAAAAATACCTCTGCACACATGTAAATACACATGCATGTATATACATCTAGTCGGCATATCTGGGAACTGTCTATATCTGCCTCTGTGACTTCGATTTTCACAATTAATTACTAGGGACAGAGGCTGATTCTCTGGGTTTCTGAGTTCAGTGGTAACCCTGCCTAGTTTACCGTGCATTCCTCCCACTCCAGCACTGTTCCTCAAACTTCCCCACGCCTTTAAAGTGATAGGAATGTTTCATAATAAAAGCAGCTCTAATTAATCATCATAGTATTTGGACTTTGGAGACTGTTATTTCAATTCTGTCAGAGTTGTACTTCAAGAGTAATTCAATGACAAAGTATCCCCCTCCCGCCCCTTATACTGATGTAAGACTGCTCAGCCAGAGCAGAAGGGAGGTGCCCAGGTAGACTGCAGAGAGGGCAGGGCTTTCATTGTTCTGATAGAAGAATATTGTCCTTTGCTGTTATCTGTCTGGTCTATGGACTGCGTTCCACATTTGAGAAGAGATGGCTTACACTAGATAAAAGGGGCAGGAGGGGAAACTTTGCTTGTGAATATCTCTCAAACCATAAAGGTTTGAGAGATAAGACTGATATCGTTCTTTATGTTTTTTTAATGCCTACAAAATAAAATAAAGATAAAAAGAAGTATTACTATCCCTTTAAATGCAAACCCTGCCTCTTAATCCAGTTAAGCCCCTCCCACATTTTGTCACAAATAGTATCATTTGGGCACTCCCATCCCCAGCCCTGTGTGTTTCCAAGGTATGCTAGTGGGTGGGACTTCATTATGGGTGTAGAGTGGAGTACCAGTCATGTGGAACCAGGTATACATTTTAGGGTATGATATTTTAATGGTTGTTTATACTGAAATTGTCAAAAATGTTCTACAATCATCGGTTTATTTGTCTAATTTCCATCTTTTTTTCCAGATAAAAATACACCAGACTTGGAGAGTTCAGTTGAAAGAAATATTAGCAGATAGGAAAGGGTAGTAGAAATGTGCAGAAAAAAAACTGTCTTTATCTCTTTGAAAATGAGTCATTTTAAAGACAAATACAAATTCTGAGGTTGATATTCATAATTGCATAACAACTTGTGAGAAGCTCAGAAGAATCAGCTGTAGTTCATAATGCTCATCTTACTGCCACTTTTTTAAAATTGAAATATTAAGAAGAGATTACAATATTTTTCATTCACAAAATAGACAAAATAATCACATTCTTCTAATTACAATAGTAATAGAAAGAAGGACCTCTTACTGCCACTTTTAATTCTTTACAACACATTTTCAAAATTGAATTATTTAGTTATGAATATGCCGTCCTCCTTACATCACGACCTACAATCCAACATTTGTTTAATTAAATCTTTGAGTTCCAGAGCGGTGCGCAACATGTAGTATTGTGTATCCCTCTGGCACTCAAAGGGTTAAGATGATTTGCTTCTAATATCACATTCTTAATTTGGTAGGGCACTCTACTGCAATCTTTTTTTTAATGCACAGCTTTAGCTGTCTGGTGCTATTATGAAACAATGCTTTGCAATGCGTTGCTTACCCCCTCTGGCACTCAAAGCATTAATATGATTTTTTTGGAACATTGCGGCTATAATGCGGTATGAAAATCTACTTCAATCTTTTTGTAATGCACAGCTAATGTACATGAGAGAGAGGCTTCAGGAGCATTCCACCAGGTTTTACTCAAGCTGCTGATCAAACCGTCTCCCACAGTTCTTTACAACATACTTAAGGGAATCATTATGAAGGCAGTGGCACCACTTGACCATCGTTTTAACTCTCAGCAATCAGAGATTTAATTAACCTAACAATGTAAAAAAATGATTATCTGTATGATATCAATTCAATGCATAGCTATATTAACACTTAAGGATTTACTTGCCATAAATATAAAACATTTACATTGTAAAATATACAATGAAATGTTTGGAAAAAAAAAAAAAAGCTAAAATACATTTAAGGGGAAAATAAACAATGTGGGGTCTTCCTCAATGAATAATATCATTGCTGTCTGACTAACTATAAAAGTATTGTTAAAGTCCCCTACAAGAGGTGCTGTCTAGTACAGAAGTACTAAATTGTGCTTTAATACAATGGGTGACATACAAAACATTTGATTTATTCAAAAGAAAGCTAATATTAAATTTCACATCTTTCTGGAGTTTTGGAAGCTGAATTTTCCTATCTTTCTGATGATCCAGTACTCTTCAGCATATCTGTCAACACAGTAAGGTGCAGCCTCTGTAACAACATTGGTGTCTCATCAATGGGTGGCCTCACCAACAATGTGACATCGTGCATTGGTCACCTTCTACCAAGTAATATGTAACATGTTCAGAATGTAATATGAGCCTGGGGAGCCTGTTTCATCCTCAATTTAATCTAAAAACACATTTTAATGGTTTGTATTCCATGCACCATTTGCAAAGTAGGAGTGACTTCATGAAAGAGGTAGGCTGGAACACAGATTACACTGGAGTCTCTTATGTCTCCCAAGCCCGTCCCTATTCCAATTGTGACGTGCAATTGAACCACCAGGCAAGGTAAGGATGATGAGAGTTGTAGTAGCTTGTAGCCTGCATGCTGCTTGGGTGCTGCTGCCATTAAATTGAAGGTAGCGACTTTTAAAGAGGCGACATGAGAACCTTTTATGCAGGGTGAGATTCTCATGTGGCCATTTTTGTTACGGCGACATGGTTACTCTGTCATTTGGTTTCACGCTGTTTTGTGTGTGACCTTTTAAAAGTAAAACATTCCCCTGCATGCTCGCACAGTGTACAGGCCACAACAGCCACCAACATGAAGGTAATTATTTTAATGAATAATAACTCTTTATTTTGACTTTACATATACTGCAAGTGCATAATATGTAAAGGCAAATGGACTATATATTTAATTTCATCTTCACTTATTTTTTTAACTTTTAAATCCTTGACAATGAGCTTCCCTGATCTGTTCACAGAGAGCTTTCTGTCAGGAAATGTAAAAACAGGTCTAGATATGCAATGTAACAAATAAACAGTGTAAAATGAAAGCACACAGAGCACTCAGTGCTACAGGCAGACTGACCAGGAAACATCAGTGGGCTTTCTGTCAGGGACAAATGTAAAAAAAAATGGTGAAAATGGAGAAATAATAATGTAAATTACAGGCAATTTCACTGTATAAATTATGTAATTGCATAACATGTAAAGTCAAAATAAAATGTTACAATTTCTTCACTATAATACAAATAATTAATGGATGGACAAACCATTGTGTTAAAACACACTGAACTTGCTTTAACCCTTTGATTCCAGAGAGGTAGCCAAAGCATTACAAAGCAATGTGTTGGCTACCTCTCCGGAACTCAGAGGGTTATAGGATTTAGTCCTGTAACTAAAAAGCTAATGAAGCTGGATGTCTAAATTGCCCATCTGATATTATCTTTTAAAGCCATAGATGGGTTTTGTTCACTTCTCCAGCAGTGGACATTTGTGGCATTTCATACATTGACCATTGCAAGTCTTCCTTCACTCCTCCGGTACATAAATGAAACAAAAGTTATATTACCCCAAAATCTGGTGACAATGCACAGGATAATCCTCGTCTACCAATATGCTTCAGTGATGCAGGTGATAGGCTGTAATGGCCCTTTCCAATTTCCATTGCTGTTACTGATACAAGCCAGCTGTTTAGATCTACTACCCAGTGGTATTCAGCAGGCCTACACAGGACTGAACTGGTCCTCACTACTGTCAGGATGCAAGAAACATGTGCATGTGCTAAAGGCATTTTCCTTGTACAATACATATTGTGCACGTTCTAATCCAGGAAGCCATATACCAGAAGCTTCTTGAATTGTGCATTAAAAATGAGCTTATACAATAACATTACATAGATGTATAAAAGTGTGCACAATAGAACTTCCTGCATTAGGCAAATTTGCTATTCCACTCAGATTAGTTAATCCTTACCACGCCCCCAACAAATATACACAGCTGTTCGCTAATTTTTATTTGTCACGTGCAAATCAACAACATATGCTAAAACGTATTCACTAGTGATTTTTGCACTTGAAATAGCGATTGGGCATGTTTCTTGCATCCCGCTATATATCACTAAGTGGTATAGGTTGTAATCTCACTCTTCATCCCTACTTTGGTAACTTCTGACACATCCCTGTATATGATTCCCCTGCATTTAAAGGGCAGGAATAGGACTGTCCCGGACCCCCTGTTTCTCTCCTTTTGTTGCTCATACTGACACAGGATCCATTGCAGCACAAAAACAGCGGGTCGTTACCAGAGAAGCAGTCATTCACACCTAGTGTCTTTTTTTTAATAAAGGTGTGCAATTCTGAAGCAAACCAATGGCACACTGGAACAATTTGCGCTATTAATTGTTTTTATGCTATTTACTATTCCAATGTAAATCTAAGTATGTTTAATTTTTCCTGAAGATCGTCTCTTTATTCATTACTAGTGTGTTACCACTACAGAGCCAGGATCGTCATAACCCATTGCCTTTTGGAGCTGATTGGTACAATTGGTACTTGCCAGCTGCACATAAACGAGTTAACTGTTAATCATTGTTCCGAGTGCACTGTTTGTCTGCATCGTGATGTCTAGAACCCCCTATCTTCCATATGCAGCTGTTTCGTTTTCTCTTTTGTTTTAAGGGATTCTGTCTGCATTTCTGCTATTCACTGTGATCAACAGCTTATCTATATTGTGAATATGTCTGTTGTGATTTTTTTTTTCTCAATTTGGTTTTTTGAATGTTTCCTCTTTTGTTTCTGATTAGGTTCAGTGCTAGAGACATCCCCAAGACATTGATTCTCTATGCTTTTGAGACTTCTATAGCAGTCAAGAAGTTAAAAGCACCATTTTAATCATTACGACTTTGGAGAGTTTTTATTTGTTCAATATGGTGTCATTAATTTGTCCTAGAATTGCACCTCTTCAGCTTACTGAATACATCCCAAAATGCGATATATAAGGGAATCTGCAAAATGGTGATAGAACACATCCAGCTACCAGTGTCATATCAATGGGGGTCACAGGGATCTACTGGGCCGTCACTCCAGAGGCCCGGCTGCCCCTGCAACCCTCCACCTCCTGCAACTAGGTAGCAGCTGAGCAGCTTTTTCCACACTTTAGTAATGCAGAGCGCCGAGAGATGACATCATCTCCCGGCACTCTGCATTACTAAATAGAAGACGCGTGGGAGCTCAAGCAGTAGAGAGGTCTGTGCAGAAGGAGGCAAAGACCTCTCCTGCCACTCCTCTTGACCAACAGGGAGGTAGGAGCTTGGAGGCAATGTGGAGCTTGGAGGCAGTGGGGGAAGCAATGTGGAGATTGGGGCATTAGGGGCAATGGGGGAGCCATGTGGAGATTGGGGGCAATGGAGGAGTAATGTGGCTCTGCCAGCTACTGTAGCCATCTGGGGCTGGATTCAAATGCAGGTGCTAATTTTATCTCTGCTTTTATCTCGAGTTATCCCCATAGACTTCAACAGGAACATTTTTTTATAAAACGGGAGGTAACATTTATCTCCTGCATTTGACTCCAGCCCCTGGTCTCTAGTTTTTGGAAAGAACATTATGGGTGGGATGTTCAGAAAGTGGTGGTAACTGATATTGTCTGTAATCAGAATAAAAAAGTTCTTACACCATGGTGCGTCAATTCTCAGACATGTTTCCGTCATTTTTTGCATCCAATTCCGCCATCTCCGTCAAAGGAAAAAAAAAAGTCTTAAAAGTGGGTGTGGTTTAATCTTCCATCATAATGTGAGGTATTTTCAGAAAAAAATATTCGTTTGAACGTCATTTTTTGTCTGATTAACGTCATTTTTTCCCGACTTAATAAAAAAAAACTTGGAGAAGAAAAATTTGTTTAAAAAACAAAAAAAGTCTTTGTTTCTTTGAAAATTTTTGTTTCAAAGACAAAATGAAAGACAATTTTTAAGATCAGAATTTTTCACGGCAATGTTCAATGAGATCTTCTTACCGTCATTTTTAATTCTTTAGATGAATTTTCAAACGTGACGGATTTACTTCTGAAAATATTGTCCTTCTTTTACCACCAACTCATGATCCGACAAGTTTTTCATTATGACGACCTTTTGAACATCTCGCCCTTAGAAGGATACCAGAGTTTGGACACAGGGAGCATATTAGGAGGTCATAACATAGCAAATCATCTT
Source organism: Rhinophrynus dorsalis (assembly GCA_037306005.1). Lineage (NCBI taxonomy): Eukaryota > Metazoa > Chordata > Amphibia > Anura > Rhinophrynidae > Rhinophrynus > Rhinophrynus dorsalis. The sequence continues at coordinate 153,932,141 of CM074724.1, forward strand.
CCTGATTCCGTGCTAGTGTTTGCAAATCCATTTCTAACTGAACACAGATCTCAATCAGTGACAGACTGAAGATCCAATCACATACAATATAAAAGTGCAGCACCTGCTCCCAGCTGATGTGTAGTGTTCTTCAATCAAGGCTTCTCCATCCTCTGTCAAGCTGCAAACTGAGCACTCAGTGAGGGGAGGGGGACATTCTTCTCTTGTACGGAACTGGATTTATTTTATGGTTTTGCAGTATGAAGGTTTTCTAACTCATTGAGATATATGATAAAATAGCATTTCCTTCTTTGTGGCAGTAGTTAGGATACAATCTTTAAAATGACCATGCTGTACTTTATTTATTTAAGTATTTACAGTCTTTTCAGAGTCCATTGTTTATTGAAAACATAATTCAACATCACTCCAACAAAATCATCAAGTCAAGCTGATTTCATTAAAGAACTCAGCTCTGCATTCATTTTGCTCATGACAATAGCAACACAAAGACTGCCTGTAGAGGATCTGAGTCTTTAGCATTACTTTGATTAAGAAAATTGCTCTTTAAACATGAAGCCATAGTATTTGTGTACAGCATGTCAACACAGAGATGCTGCTTACAAAAAAAGGATATAACAACTGTTTGGTATATTGGACATATATTGGAGTACTAAGCCCGTTTTAGGACATCATATCTAAGATGTAACTTGAGGCAGCAATTTGTAGCATGATATTTCTAGGTACACACAAGTGGAACCTCAAGAAGGGACTTCTACAACAGAGATAGTCAATCTTTGTACCTCCAGCTGTTGGGGGTTACAACTCCCATAATCCCCAACCAGCCGATGGTTGGTAAGAATGCCACCAGGTGTCCAGGCAGTTATTATGCTGTATTCTATGGCAACGGTGAGCCACTGGCTACAGTTCTCCATAGAACGTGACAGTAACAGGTCCACTACTTTGAGACAATTTGACCTGTAATAACTTTGAATATGACAACTGCCAGTTGTGCAATGTGTTGGAGACTTCTCTAATATCTAAGGGATTGATCCTTTGAGTGCCAGAGGGGTACACAACACATTGCACTGTGTACCCATCTCTACAGTTAAAATACTCTAAAATGAACAGATAATACATTTTTATATTTTTTTATCTGCATGGGCGCCCACTCTCTATGTTTACCTAGGTGGAAATTAGTGCCCCCATAACCCTCCCCCGCTGATGGCTATGCAGTGTAGTAAAGTAACATAGTGACATGCGTCCATCAAGTAGCTGGGGATTTTTAGCTGTCCAGACCACTTACCTACAATGTAGGATTCGTTTTCAATCAACTAAAATGAATGGCCCTTACCACAAAAGAATGGCATATCACTGATCTCTGCATTAGATTTTAAGAACTTCTGAGGCCCCCAATGACATTTTGAAAAAAAAACAAAAAACACACAGTCATAATGATAAAACGTTGTGGACTTTTCATCATTTTTTTTTTAGAATAACCACACACTTTACCAAACATATCACAACATGATTAATCCTAAAACTTAACAAGCCACAGATGTCTCAATGCTTATGGAAATTAAAGGATGCCCCTAGAACATTAATCATTTGCCTATTCAGCAATGTACAGATCATACTGGATCATCATCATTGGGCGATGGCTTGAACAGGTCATCTTGAACCTGCGGATCCCAAAGTAGTCAACAGGGACAAACACAGGCATACACATATGCTGAATGAGTATGTATGTGTATTTTGGGAATGACAGCCATTTTCCCATCTTATTTCCCTGACTGACATACACAAGGCAGGGAAATATGATTGATCATTCTGTACCCAGTGGAATCCACCCAGGGCCCGCCCCAACATGGGTCTCGGTGGGTCCACGGACCCAGGCGGCACTTTGTCTGGGGCAGCAATTTGCCGCCCACTGTATGTCAGCTAGCCGCCAGGTCTGTGTCCATAGTGTCCCTCCTGCGAGCAGTGCGCCTGCTGTGACAGTAATTAGTGTGGCTCAGCCTCAGTCTGTCAGCCTGACTGAGGCTGAGCCAGACTAATCACTGTCACAGCAGGCGCTCTTGGCAGGGTGTCTCCTGCAAAAAAAAAAAAAGCTTGCCGGCAGAGGCGCTGACTTAGCAGTCACTCTGCGGGCGGGCTGTCAGATTGGGCGCAGACATCCTCCCATGATGCCTCTCTTGGTCCCCGTGCTGTACTGAGGTCAGAGCGCCCGGACTCACGTGACCTGCTGGCGCTCAGACATCAGACCACGTGGGGAGTGTGAGAGGCAGCATGGGAGGATCAAGCTGCCTGCCAATAGACACCAGGGAGCTGGACAACTGTGGGAACTCTCCGGTTTTGCCCTGGACACTCCGGATTTCAAACTAAATTACTGGGTCTCCGGGGCAATGTGTGAATCACAGGGTGGGAAGAGTTTAAGGATGCCCACTTGTGCTCCATCCTGCCCGGTTCCTTCCACTCCCCGGCTTGTTACCTTCATTTTGCAGGGGGGGGTTTGTCCCGCCCCCCATGACTAAGCCCCGCCCCTTTAATGATGCAAATCGCCTCATTTTCGGCACTGACAGGGTTACCCTCCGGGTAGCCCTGCATGAAAAGTTCCCAGTTATGGCAGTGGGGCATGTCCTGGGGTGCTGGGGTAAGTCCTGGGTGGGCATGTCCTGGACTGCTGGGGTAAATCCTGGGTGGGCATGTCCTGGGGCATGTCCTGGGTGGGCAATGGGGCATGTTCTGGGGTGCTGAGGTAAGTCCTGGGTCAGCAATATGGGTGCTGGGGCATGTTTTAATGGGCATCTGGCAGTGGCATATTTAATGGGCAAACTGGTTGTGGCTTATGGAGGGAGAAGAGAGACAGAGAGAGGTTGGAAGAGGAGAGAGACAGACAGACATGGAGGAGAGAGAGACAAAAGAGGAGAAGATACATGGCAAAAAGACTCATGGGGAGAGGAGAGACACATGCATGACATGGTGAAGAGAGAGACAGATATGGGTGGGATGGAGGGAGACAGAAAGACAGACATGGATGACATGGAGGGAGAGAGAAAGAGACATGGGTGACATGGAGGGAGAGAGAGAGAGACATGAGTGGCATGGAGGGAGAGAGAGAGAGAGAGACATGGATGACATGGAGGGAGAGAGAGAGACATGGGTGGCATGGAGGGAGAGAGAGAGAGACATGGGTGGCATGGAGGGAGAGAGAGAGAGACATGGGTGGAATGGAGGGAGAGACATGGGGGGTGACAGACATAGATGGTATTTTATAACTGTTCATTTTTTTTACATCTGCAGCAGAGTTAGATAGCAATCTTTCACACAAGACACCACTTTAACAATTTCATAACCAGGGATGTCTGCTCCTGTACGGTTAGATTTTATAACCCTTTGAGTACAGGAGCAGAAAATTCTAACCCTTTGAGTACAGGAGCAGACATCCCTGGTTATGAAAGGGTTAAAGTGGTGTCCTATGTGAAAGATTGCTATCTAACACTGCTGCAATTGTAAAAAAAATGGACAGTTTTAAAATATCTAAAATGTGCAGTTCTTCCATTTGTCTTCACATTATACTAACTGCACAGAGAATGTAACCAGGGGAGTTGGTTGGCTTTGAAAGACCTGGGGCTTAACTCTTAGTTAGGCTGATCAGACCTCACCTTTAACCGGGTACACATAGGAAATAGACATATTTCAGGACTGCACTAAAATCAAAGCAGCCCTGCAGTATGCATTTTTCATATGTGTCCCCGGTTAAAGGTAAGGTCTGGTCACCCTGCTCTTAGTGTGCCAGAGGGGTATGCAGCGTGTTGCAATGCACTGCATACCCCTGCACTCAAAGGGTTAATTTTGCTTAGAGCAGCCATATGAGCATGTTTTGGTGGGTGTAGTTTGTGGGGGGCAGCATTTCATCCTTGGACCCAGGCAGCACAATGTGTTGGGCCGGCCCTGAATCCACCAGTGAACATGGGGCAGAACTGGAGAAGAACAGCATATCTGGTCCCTTGGTGAAAAACTGGTGAAAATGGGAACCCAAGGTGAGATCCACTGGAACAAGAGACCCTCAACGAATGCCATTTATGTCCGTGTATTAAAATAACCTTATGTTACACTCATTTAATTATAATATGCAATGCACTCCATGAACAGTACAGTAACTACTCTTCAATATTTCCTTTTGTAAACTCGTATAAAGCCTATGCACATAATGCAAAACAACATAACATGAAAATAACCCCACAATAGCATTATTATATACACCCCATTGAGTCCTTTGGAAAAATGTCTCTACTTAGCAAAGATCTATTCAGATTAAATCAATTAATATACCCCTGCAGGACAAACACAAAGGAAATCTGATATCCAATGAAAACTTCAATGCCCTATTCAACAGATTCAGAACAGTAAACCACAACATGACTGACAGCAGAGAAAATCATTTGGCAGCTACAGTCTTCAGTTTTACTACCAATAAGGCATATGTCACAATATAAATAGATATGGGGGAATAATGTGCATGAATACCATAGAAACATGGGGAGCAGGAGGATGAGAATTAAATATATTTATTACCCCGTTATATAATGCTGCTAATAAACAGTATAATTATAGCTAATGTGCAATAATATGAATATTAAAAATTAGTAATGAAATGTTTTATCAGCACTGCTACTATTTTTGTGGAATTGCTATTTAATGCCACATTGCTATTTCTTTTACATTAGAAGCATTGATAATGAGATACAATGTTATTACTTGCACTGCTATTTATTAACTCCTCAAGGACCAGACAGTCCAGGGATGGGTGGTCCTAGAGAACCACAGTACCTTTTTTTCTATTTTTTAACCAGCACCCGTCCTTAATGTCCGGACACACTTGACAGCCCTGGCATGTCACTCATCGTTATGGGGTTAAATGTGCCAATGGAAAATAAATCTAAGTTAGCAATGTTATATTGATATTAAACCCCCCTCTCACACACAAACATACACAACACATTGGCACACACACACACAGTATCATACACATACCATAGCACATATGCCATGGCACAGATGCACACACACATACAACAAACACACCCATATATATACACACACACACACACACACACACACACACACACATATATATATGTACAAACACACACATATTATATATATATATATATATATATATATATATATATATATATATACATATGTACACACAGTATTGCACACAATATCGCACATATATACATGCACACCCAGTGTCATATATACCATAGTACATACAAGCACATAGGCACATCCATATACACACACTATGGCACACAGAAACACATATACACACACACACTATATATATATATATATATATATATATATATATATATATATATTATGTACAGAGTATTACACACACACACACACACACACACACAAAACACAACCATATACACACACACACTCATGCACACACACACACACACACACAGTATCACACACACATACCATAGCACACACGCCATGGCGCACACACATACAACAAACACACCCATATATATGCACACACAAACACACACACACACACACAAACATATATATATATATATATATATATATATATACATATGTACACATAGTATTGCACACAATATCGCACACACATACATGCACACCCAGTGCCATATATACTATAGTACATGCATGCACATATACACAGAAACACAACCATATATATACACCATGGCACACAGAAACACATATACATACACACACACAAATATATATATACATATTATGTACACAGTATTACACACTCAGTATCACACAAACACAACCATATACACACACACCATGGCACACACATGAATACACCCATATACACATGTACACAGTGTCGCAAATACAATGGCACACACCATAGCACACACATACCCACGTACACACACATATCCACACATATGTACTTCCGCCCTTACACAATGCTCTTAGAACCCCTTAAGACCTAACAGAAATTCATCTGCTCACATCATCAGAGTAAGTGGTATTGAGAGGACTCTCCCTCTTGCAATACTAAGGGGTTAAAAAACCCATTTAAATTAGTGCTTCTTATAAAATCAGCCTCTTAAGGGTTTGTTAGGAGAAAAGTAAAATAGCAAGGACTCTCCCTTTTCCTATAGCAATGGATTAAAAATTCCATTTAAATCACCACTTCTTATTAAATCAGCCTCTTAGGGTCCCCGTTAGGGAAAAAATAAAAAGAAATACCTTTGCCTCTTGCTCAATATTCACAGAGAGGAGCAATCAATTATTTTTTGGCAAGTTAGTTAATAGAGAAGTTGAGAGATTGGATGGAAAATCAGAATTGCAAATATTAATAAAAGTCTGAGTAAGGAATCTGAAAAGAAGATGTAAGTTTTTGGAATGTTTTAACACATTACTAGCCATAAAAGAGATGTGTTATTTAAAAATAAATGTTCCAGTGTTTTACTTTGTGCACCTCTTACAATGTTCGTGTTTGAACATACTGAATTGTGATTAGGAGCAGCTGGTAACTAATAAAAATAATTTCATTTGTTAATCCCATATTGTAAAAAAATGAGAGGAATATGAACCATATCAGAGATCTAGCAGATTTAGCAAAGCAAACAATTCAAACCAAATCAAAATCCAAACTTTAGAAAAGCTAGAGTGGTGAGAAAACATAATTAGATTTAACCCTTTGCGCACCAGGGAGGTAACCAAAGGGTTAAAATAGATGGCTTGCATCAGACTACAACAACTGGACTAGTTACCCCCTACCCCATAGTATTTAGTGTAGGACAGTGATTCTCAACCAGGGTGCCGTGACACTTTGGTGTGCCACGAACATCAACTTAGGGTGCCCCATGTTTTCTATGAAGACTAACAAAAATGGACTTTTAAATAATGATTTATAGAAACTGTTATGCACAATATGTTTAGTTTTGTTATTATGATTGTAAGACCTAATAATAACTGTATATTTATGTATTGTACCCTTCTTATGCCCTTGATAAAGTACATTAAATATGTTAGGTGTGCCCCGAATGTTCTAGATTGTGTGTTAGGGGTGCCCCGAACAAAAAAAGATTGAGAACCACTGGTGTAGGATATTAAATGTAATCCTGTCTTCCCCTGGCCAGATTTAAATCCCAGCTGCTCCAAGACACTGTGCTCTTATTGACACCCATGGCCACCCCCCACAACTCATATGACTCCATTCCAGCCCCATCCACTTTTGTTTTTCACAGAATATTCCTTAATTTTCTTTTGAAAGAGTGTGGCACCATGGTAAAAAAAAAATTGACTTCTCAGTAAACACAATTTGCATCAAAACAGGAGCAGCTGCGGAATCTATGTCTGAGTCCCACAGAAAAAGGCCCTCATTTAGCCTATAACAAAGAAGCCCAAAAAGTACTTTACCCCTTTGCGTGCTAGAGAGCTTTCCAACTCATTGTTCTGCAGTGCAATTGCGACTTTTCAGACATCCAAAGGGTAAAATAATAGCAGTAAAATTATATGTGAAGTGGTATATATACCAGCCACTAATCCGGGTGTGGTGGGCACATCTGAGGTGGCACTTAAAATTGGTAGCTCTAGACAGTTGCCTTCTCTGTCTAATGGGAAAATTCAGGTTCTGGGTCTCCAGTTTGTCTATAAAATGAATTAAACATGCTTGCAATAATGATAACTGGGAGGAGCAGCTAGCAAAACATATATATGTGTGTGCTTAGTGTTGCATGCTACAGCAATGAGAGATGGGGCCATGGGCTGGATTCTGTTGCAAATGATAATTGTTACCACCCGTTTTATCAAATATTTTCTTATTGAAGTCTATGAGGAAACCTGGAGATAAAAGCACTGATAAAATTAGCACCTGTAATAGAATCCAGCCCCATATGTTGAACGATGTAGTGAAATAGCTTTTGTCATTTGTAACGACATTTCAAAGTACAGTGTCGTTGGGCTCATCAATATTTTCAGAGAATGTCGGAAATATGTTGTTTTGTCATTGAAGTACGATTCCAGACTGAAATTGTATGAAAAGTAAATGTAATGACATAAATGTCTGTATGTAGGTATGGTAATTGTACTTGTGTTGTGTTTCCTTCAATTATTATAGGTTTTTCACATTCAGAACTTCACATTCCCTTCACTTTTTTTCTTAAAGGGATCATAATACTTCAAATGTAAAAAAAAGTATGTTGTAGGGTTTATCCCCCTGATTAACACAAGGGTACTCCCACTGCTGAAAGGTGTTTTATTCAAAAGTTATTACAGTTCAAAATTGATTTTTTTTTAGGTGCACTATCACAGTGGCCTGAAATTGTACAGTTGCGCTGTTGTTACACCATCCTATGGATAGCTCTGGTCCGAAGACCATAAATCTCCATAGCATAGTGTAGCAACAGCGCCACTGTACAATTTCATGTGTTATTGCACCTAAAAAATTCAACTTTGTGCTGTAATAACACTTGAATATTTTTGTTGTTGTTATCCCTTTGAACATATAGCCCACGACGAAGGGAAGAGATTTAGGTTCTCCTTTCTATTCTGCATTTGGTGCAGAATCCCCTGTTTGTGTGCTAGCTATCTGGAGAAAACCAGTATTGTTTCAGAACACCTTAGACATCAAAACTGTTTCTAAAAACACTTTTCTTTTTAATTTATCAGGTGCTAAATAAATCTTTATTTAAAAATAAGTGAATACAAGAAAAAAAAATCCAACTTAGCCTATTAACCCTTTGAGTGTCAGAGGGGGATGCAAGCATTTCAAAGAAATGCTGCATACTCCTCTGGCACTCAAAGGGTTATGCACATTGGATTTTTAAGCAACAGTAATCAGAAAAAACTACTAAACCGAACTTAGGGAAGAGGATACAGGTATTTTGAAAGGGTATCTCTCATACGATTGTTGCCCTCTTTGTAGTTATGCTGCTAAGGCAGCCATATATGTAATGGGAGCTCCAGCAAATCAGTATGACAGCTACAAGACGGACTTAAGAGAGACCCCAGTGCTCCCCTGCTTATGCCTTGACAGTGACTGAAATGAAACATTTAAAGCCTATTAGTTCAGTTGTGACCACAGCACCCACAGACTGACCCTAGTTGTCTCTTTGGCTCTGCTCACAATCAGCAAAAGCATGAATCTTTGAGTCAAAGACTTTGGAATGGTTCTCAGCCCTCCTGCCTGTAGAGGGAGTCAGTTTTCTGAACCCTATATATGGCTACAGGAGCATTGTCTGCTCACATAGACTTCTTAAACATGATAGCTGCCCTTGAAAACAAGATTTTGCATGTATATTATCCTGATTTGACAAATGATTGATGCTTGGCCAAATCTGTTAATGATTCTGATCAGTTTGGACTAATATGCAGGGCTGTGTTTTATAAAACTGCTGATTCATGAGCAATAATCTTTTTTTAACTAGTTAAGTTACTTTTCAAATTAATCACTGAAGACTTCTGAGAAACACTGATGCAAATCATCTTAATACATCACCACAAGGGATCTTAACATGAACTGACACTTTTAATCATTCATCAACTTAATGTGATAAAGCCCATTTGTTACCCTTGATACAACTCAATCCCCTATTTAATGTTATGAATCAACTGGATACATCTCTGGTATGAAGCGTTGCTAACTCCCCAAAGTTAGCAACACTGCATTACAAAGTAGCTGCTGGTAAATCTGCTCTGCAATGCATTGGAGATGTCTCTAGAAGCCAAGAGTTTAACCCTTTGAATGCCGAAGGGTTATGAATAATAGTAATACTTTTATTACTTTCTCTCTTCTCTGCTCTGTTAGCTGTTATACTGTAGACTTAAAAATGGGCATTCAGAATTCACTTGACTTTTTAATAGGGCTGCTTCAGACCAAAAATTACATTCCAGCTGGAAATAAATGCTGAATGGGTATTTTCCAATTCGGCAGATATTTCCAGCAAGACAATTCTGCAATAACATTCTAACCAACGGTCAGAACTGGATTGCCAAATTGTGTTTTATTTTAACCCAAAAATGCCCCTTTGAAATCCTTTTGGAGCACTGAAAAACATTTAATAATGACCCCAAAGTGTGTATAGGAGAAGCTTAAAGGAGCGGTAAACTTTTTTAATGAAAAAATATATATTGTAGGGATTTTCCTATTGAGTAAAATAAGGGTACTCCCACTACCGAGAGATTTATATTTCCAGAGTTATTACAGTTTAAACCCATGTTTTTTTTACATTTGCAGTGCCCTCTAGTGGTCAAATTCTAATTAGATTTCCTGTTAGATTCTAATGGAGAGGAAAGTCAGAAAGGTCAGAGACATACAGTTCTCCATAGAATGTGAGAGAAACTGCCTGTCACTTCCTGTCAGTTAGAACTTCCAGGAAGTAAACACAGTAAATTCACTTCATGATTATTTAAACTGCTATAAATTTTGAATAAAACATCTGACAGTGATGGGAGTGACCTTGTTTTATTCAGCAGGAAATGCTCTGTAAAATATGTATTTTCATTAAAAAAAGTTTACTGCTTCTTTAAGGACAGCAGATGAACATTAGGTGCCTTCATTAGGTTGAATGAGGTAGGAGAATCCAGGAGGCAATAGGCCCCAGTGAACTGCCTGATCCTACATGTGCCTGATCAGCCTCCCCAAATCCCTACCACCTATGGTTAACCCCTCCATTGCCAAACCACAGCAATTAACTGACGATATAAAATACAAATAAAAAAAAAAAAACCCTGCCTCCTCACAACATCCCCAACCTCATCATTCAGGTAAATAATTAACACCTCTGTTGCCAAATTGCTGCACTGCTGCTTGGCAATGGACAGGTTAATCAAGCAAAATGATAAAAAAATAAACACCACCAAACCCTCCCATCCACAAACAAGATCCCATTACCTTGGGACTATAATTAGCTGCACTGGCAATAGAGGAGTTAATGAGTGAAAAAAATAATATAGGGTCCAGACACCGCATATTATTTTCTGTGTAGGAATATGTAAAAAATGTATATTGCTCCATACCTGCCATATTAATTTAAAAAATGCATGGAAGGGATCTCCTTCTAAAACAAAAACAAACAAAAAAAACAACAATTACAGGTTATTACTATATGAAGATTACACTGAGGCAAACTTATATAGGGGTGATCGATTCCCCCTTTAAAGGGATAGTAATAGGGTGACCACGGGTCCCGGAACGTCCGGGACTGTCCCTTATTTCAGGGACATGTCCCGCGTCCCGGGTCCCCTTCAACCGGGACAATGAAGTGTCCCGGAATGAAGCCAAGCCGCCCTGAATGTCAGCCTGCAAGCGGTGTGTCACATCATGGACGCCGCTTGCAGGCTGACATCCAGGGCGGCAATGCAACTTACCTGATCTGGAGGCAAGCGCTCTAGTAATACAGAGCGCTGGGAGATGACATCATCTCCCAGCGCTCTGTATTACTGAGCACAGCGCGTGGGAGCTTCAGCTCTGTGCCGGAGGAGGCACAGAGCACTTTGCACTCCGCACTCCGCTAGACCACCAGGGACTCAAGGTAAGGCATTGATAGGGTGACCACGTCCCGGAATGGCAGAAGGGAAATGTGGTCACCCTAGATAGTAATGCTGTTATAAAAGTCGTTTGCAGAATCTTCTTTATATTAAAAATAACAGATTGCACTATGTGTAGAAGTTTACTTGTTTGTAGTTCAAAAGTTATGAAGTGGAGAAAGATCCCCGGCCCCTTCTGTCCATGTCATGCTGAAGCTGCAGTCTGGTCCGGATGGAGGCAGTGAGGGGCAAACTTAAGTATTCAAAGTGGGCAGGGTTTTCGTTACACTTACTTACTGAAGTGTGTCCCTTGCTGCTGCTGTCCGGTCCCACGACTAGATTACAAATTCAGTGGGAGGTAGCCAGAAGGGGAGGGTGGGCGGGAAACTTTCTCCACTTCATAACTTTTGAACTGCAAACAAGTAAGCTTCTACACATAGCACAATCTGTTACTTTTAATATAAAGAAGGCTTGGCAAACGACTTTTATAACATCATTACTGTCCCTTTAAGCAGCTGCAAGTGTGTTGGCAGGATTTAAGGGCTGTTGTACTATTTTTTTTTATTTCTGATGGGGATTGATGTGGAAGACCGGGATTTCGCAGATACCACAGGAGCTCTTAATCTAGATCTATATATGTTTTGAGCATGCACGTGACATTGTTGTTTTTCTGTTTTTCTTTACCTATATGGTGACTTCAGACTAAATATGCATGTATTCTTTAAAGGGATAGTAATGTTTCATAATAAAAGCAGCTCTAATTAATCATCATAGTATTTGGACTTTGGAGAGTGTTATTTCAATACTGTCAGAGCTGTAGTTCAAGAGTAATTCAATGACAAAGTATCCCCCTCCCACCCCTTTTACTGATGTAACACTGTTCAGCAGAAGGGAGGTGCCCAGGTAGACTGCAGAGAGGGACAATCTTCATTTAAGATAAGGGAAAAACCTGAAAAGCTTGTCAAGGGGAGCAGGGATTTCATTGTTTTCATAGGAATAAGAGTGTCCCCTTCTGTTATCTGTCTGGTCTATGGACTGCATTCCACATCTGAGAAGAGATGGCTTACACTAGGAAAAAGGGGCGGGAGGGGAAACTTGTGAATATCTCTCAAACCATAAAGGTTTGAGACATAAGACTTATATCATTCTTCATGTTTTTTTAATGCCTACAAAATAAAATAAAGGTAAAACGAAGTATTACTATCCCTTTAAACAGAAAACTAGCACCTAAAACTAGGGTTATATATATTTAAATGCCCTGTATGTCATGCAGCATCTGTAAAACTTCAGTTTCATGAGGCATAAAATCTAACCTTACATTTGTTCTGACGTTCCTGCCTTTTCCAAGTCTTCCATTGATCATCCAGGATTATCTTTGAATATACTGAGAAAACAGCCTTTCTGAACATAAGGGCAATGGGTACAAATCACAGTCTCTCAATAGAAACAAAACAAACAACAATAACTAAATGCTCTCTGAACAGGACCATTTACACACGCTAAAAAACAAGTTTATGGTTGTATATAGGAATGGAACTTTAAATAATCAAGTTTTACATATGATAGCTGTAAGTAAGTCATACAGTAACCAGTTTATTTTTTTTGGTGTTTCTGTTGCTTTAAGTTTACTTAGTCAGTGTATGATTCACTATTGGCCCCTGGCCCCCGTATTGATTTCATTCATCGGCTTTCATTTTGATTGGATTTCTATTGTGTTAAGGAGTTGTATACATGCCCAATATTGATATATTTCATTGTATTTTTAACTTAAAAATTGGGGCGATTATACCCTTTCTATTGTTTGTTTAGTTACTTTTAGCAAAAAAAGATTTTTGGGGGTTGCAGGACCCCCAATTTATTTTTTTTAGCACTATTCATCCTAATCTATTCAGGATGGATAGATGGGAGGAAAATATTATCCCAACAACAATGTATTTAAGGCCTTTTGAGCCTTAAATTAAACAAATGTATCAGGCAATGGAGAGGTTAATGGTGGGTGCATTTAGACTAGTATGTGTAATTTTTGTTTAGTTAATTCCTTTAAGGCAAATGTCTGGGTTCTCTCTGTCATTTTGTCATGATATTTGTAGCTGGAGCGCCTCCGTGTGCTGCAGATAATACTTGTCATTAAAGCGAGCAGTTTCAGTTCCGTCTATGTATGCGACCATTAAGTAGGAAACATGTCAGTCTCGCTCATGCATTCAAAAGGATACCCTGGAATCAAAGGGGTTAAGAGGAACTTGTTGAAGCATAGGGAGGACCTGTGAGAATAAGATGGTAGCAGCCTTTGGAAGCCGCATAGACCATTTTTCCTAGACTTGGTTGCCCTCATTCTGGGAAGGTCGATTCAGTTAAATGAGTCTTACAGAGACCATTCTGCTTGTATGTAACATCAGAATGGCCTCTTGCAATATTATTTTGTGCTTTTTTATATATATTATTAATTGCAAAATTCATCATATGTACTGGCTAGGTTGTGATGGCAGAAGTTGGAAAAATGCCAAAAAAAGCAATTTTCTACACATTTCTTCTAGCCAAGTCTCCATTCTAATGAACTAGGATCTCAGCCACAGTTTGTAAATTAGAATGGAAATTAGGGAAGAAATTATCTGAAACTTTTTTCCCCTTCATTTAGTTATTTATTTACATACCTTGGAACTTTTCATTTTGCTCTCCCTGGAGGTGGACTCCTTTGGTGCCACTGTGGGAGATATATGACGCGATTCATGTCAAAAGGGAGTGGGGCTTCACAATGCTTTGTGTACCCCTCTGGAAATCAAAGGGTGAAGCTAGAGCCAGATATCAATAGAAACCCAGATGTGACCACATGAATTCCTCTGAAGTATCTGAGCTGCATAGAACAGCAGGTTTGTCATAATCCTGAATGCTCCAAGGTCAGTAAGAACATAAGGGGTGAGATACACTAAAGTGTGATAAAGAAGTGATAAAGTGGCAATGACTTCTCCAGTAATATTACTTTTCCTGTTCCTATGTTATTCTATGGAGCTACTTTACTAAGACTGCAATAACTCTGGAGATCTTAGTGCAAAGCTCTCAAGGCCGGATTTCTCGTAAGGCAGAGTAGGCATCTCCTTACAGGCGCACCCCACAGAGGGGAGCCTGTCATTGGGACCCTTTTTTGTTTTTATTTATTAATTTTTTTTTTAAAATCTCCTAACCCCCTACTCGTTCAGGTCTGCGCCTCCTTCAGCACAGACCTGTAAATGCTGAGCTCCCTCGTCGGCTCTTTAGTAATGCAGAGCGTGGGAGATGACATCATCTCCCAGCCCTCTGCATTACTGAAGAGAAGACTGAGCTGGAACTCCAGCAGTTACAGGTCTGTGCCGAATGAGGCAAGACCTGTCTGCCATGTCGCTGGACCACCAGGGAGGAGGTACGAAACGGGGGTGGGCACAATGTGACGATAATATGGAGATGATGGGGGCAGTGTGAGGGCAAAGTGGAGCTGATGGGGGCAATGTGAGGGCAATATGGAGCTGATGGGGGGCAATAAGGAGCTGATGGCTGGCAATTTGAGGGCAATATGGAGCTGATGGGGGGGCAATATGGAGCTGATGGAGCAATGTGAGGGCTATATGGAGATGATGCTGCAATATGGAGATGATGGGGCAATGTGGAGATTAGGGGACCAATGTGAGGGCAATATGGAGCTGATGGGGCTATATGGAGCTGATGGAGGGGCAATGTGAGGGCAATATGGAGCTGATGGGGGACAAGTTGGAGCTGATAGAGGAAATATGGTGCTGATGGGGGGCAACGTGAGGGCAATATGGAGATGATGGGAGCAATGTGGAGATTAGGAGCATTATGGAGGTGTCCTGTGCAGATGGCCAATGGGGGGTGTTGCTTCAGATTTCTGTGCCTACAGGCTCCTGAGATGTACATCCGGCCCTGTAGGCTCTATAGAATAATGTAGGAACAGAAGAAGTGATATAACTGGAGTCATCTCCACTTTATCACCTCTTTATCACTCCTTAGTTAATAACCCCCAAGGACTGGATACAACAGATATGTGTTTGAAAATAAAACGGAAGGGCATAGTTATATAATACTTATTTAAAGTGGAACTACACAACAAAAAATCGATTTTATCAATGAGTTTTCAAAAACACCTATATTTATGTTAGCTGTTTTTTTTAACCCTTTGAGTGCCAGAGTGGCATGCAACGCAATGCTTTGCAATGCATTGCGCACCACTCTGGCACTCAAAGGGTTAAAGAGACGGTGCCTACTAGGACACATTTGTACAAATTCAATAGAATGTGAAGGATAGTAATTAAAGCAGATCTTTGTTTTAATTTTGTGCTCACATATTGACATAAAGTATTTTAAAAATTAGTCAACCATCGCCATAGAAATGTAAGAAGTGTGTTTGAATATTTTCACTCAATGTTTCCTTCTCTGACGATGCCAGCTCAAATGCCACCCAGCTCTCTCAGTTCATGCTTTTTTTAAATGTCCTTCAGTGTGGCTGACGTTTCATTATCCATGGAAAGAGTAACCCTTAGAGTGCCAGAAAGATATCCAATGCAATGTGTTGGACACTTTCTTATAGAAGAAAGAGGACACCTTCTGAGTATAGAGGTCCCATGGAAATTCACGTAATGATGAAAATTATAAAACCTTAAAGGGATAGTAATACTTCGTTTTAACTTTATTTTATTTTGTAGGCATTAAAAAAACATGAAGAATGATATAAGTCTTATCTCTCAAAATATGGTTTATGAGATATTCACAAGCAAAGTTTCCCCCTCCCGCCCCTTTTACCTACTGTAAGCAATCTCTTCTCAGATGTGGAATGCAGTCCATAGACTGGACAGATAACAGAAGGGGACACTCTTATTCCTATGAAAACATGAAATCCCTGCCCCCCTTGACAAGCTTTTCAGGTTTTTCCCTTATCTTAATTGAAGATTGTCCCTCTCTGCAGTCTACCTGGGCAGCTCCCTTCTGCCCTGGCTGAAAAGTGTTACATCAGTAAAAGGATGGGAGGGGGACACTTTGCTTGTGAATATCTCTTAAACCATAAAGGTTTGGGAGATAAGACTTATATCATTCTTCATGTTTTTTTAATGCCTACAAAATAAAATAAAGTTAAAATGAAGTATTACTATCCCTTTAATTAAGCTTTGTTAAGACTCTTTGGAGTGCTAGGGATAGGCTCCCCAGAGCTGTATTTATTATCAAAATAATTTTTTTCATGTAGAGTAATACTGCCCCTTTTTAAAATAAGAGCCTGCGATATTCATCTTTATTTGTACATTTATGCAAATTAGACAGTGCCTGCTAGATATTACCACTGCATACTCCTCCCCACGCCAACCGCCCCTCCCTGACAGCTTAAACACTGTTATTCCTACCTCCCTGCAATTGCCAGGGAGGTACTAACACTTCAGACTGTTTCCCATGCCAACTGCCACTTCCTTCTCCTTTTAGGAGGGTATTTGTAATTTATGAAGTACAAGATTAGATGGTTTTATTCTAAGCCCCTCTTTACCCCATAGACAAAAGTGTGGGGTTAGTGACAGGGTGCCATCATGGCTTTAGTAAATGTTAACTGAGTTAAAGGGATAGTAATACTTCATTTTAACTTTATTTTATTTTGTAGGCATTAAAAAAACATGAAGAATGATATAAGTCTTATCTCTCAAACCTTTATGGTTTATGAGATATTCACAAGCAAAGTTTCCCCCTCCCGCCCCTTTTACCTAGTGTAAGCAATCTCTTCTCAGATGTGGAATGCAGTCTATAGACCAGACAGATAACAGAAGGGGACACTCTTATTCCTATGAAAACAATGAAATCCCTGCCCCCCTTGACAAGCTTTTCAGGTTTTTCCCTTATCTTAATTGACAATTGTCCCTCTCTGCAGTCTACCTGGGCACCTCCCTTCTGCTCTGGCTGAACAGTGTGACATCAGTAAAAGGGGCGGGAGGGGGACATTTTGTCATTGAATTACTCTGGAACTACAACTCTGACAAAATTGAAATAACACTCTCCAAAGTCCAAATACTATGATGATTAATTAGAGCTGTTTTTATTATGAAACATTACTATCCCTTTAAGTGGAAAGCCCTCTCACTCATTGGACATTATTACATAGCAGTATAAGGTGTGTATGTGGGGTTGTTAATGGCTCAGCGCTACTGAATATACTCACCTTCCTTTGGGTGGGCATTTTAAAATGTCAAGGTTTGTGCTATGTAGGGAGAGATTATTAAGGCAGATAGAAGACTTGTAATAATCATAACAGAGAGTATGAGTGGGCAGATATAGGTGTTTATGCAGAAAAGAAAGGAGGAACAGTTTTAGAGCAAGAAATAATTACAGAAGCAATGTACTAGAGAGCTCTTTCTCATTCAAGGGGTTAAATCCTGCATGTAAATAATAGCAAATTTTAATTCATTTCCAGTGGCGAAGTTGGTTTGTTCTGGAATTGCTTATATTTTGCTTTCTGCGTAAGGCCCTTAGCAAAAAGCCTGTAGCTTTGCCATGCAGCCTCTAAAATAACTACTGTCACCGTTTTAGTGGAACAGAAAGCTGCCCCCTTCAGTTGCAGGGTGACTGGTCTAAACATGGAAATCTTTGCCTAAATCAAAGGCTTCCTTTATGGCACACAGCCCAATAAACTCCAGTATCTATGTAAAAACAGGAACTCTCCAGCTGATTCGGAACACTTTATAGTGAAATTTCCCTGACAGGTCTACTTTCTTTGGGGTGGTGGGGGCAGCTATTTAATGATAGTTGTAATTTAAGGCATGCATATGAATGCTTCAATTGCCCGACCTGCACTCAGAGGCCAGTGTACTTGAAAATAGTTATGTGCCACAGTGAGACACTATTCAATTTAATTAAGTATAGCAGCTTTGCCCATCTAAATTCTAAATGCATGTTATTAGGCAAGACGTGTCATGTAGAGCATATTTCTTCATTCCTGTCATTATAGATGTGGCCTCAAAGTCAGGCCTTTGTGATGTTCCCTCTTTGGGGTCTGAGAAGTTTGGATGGATCTTTTTGACATACTGAAATAATAAAATATTGCACACATTTTCCTTCATAGAGGTCCATCTATAAATGTACTGTAATTAGAGTATTTTAATTTAAAGGGATAGTAATGTTTCATAATAAAAGCAGCTCTAATTAATCATCATAGTATTTGGACTTTGGAAAGTGTTATTTAAATTCTGTCAGAGTTGTAGTTAAAGAGTAATTCAATGACAAAATATCTCCCTCCCGCCCCTTTTACTGATGTAACACTGTTCAGCCAGAGCAGAAGTGAGGTGCCCAGGTAGACTGCAGAGAGGGACAATCTTCAATTAAGATAAGGGAAAAAACTTGTCAAGGGGGCAGGGATTTAATTGTCTCATAGGAAGAAGATTGTCCCCTGCTGTTATCTATCTGGTCTATGGACTGCATTCCACATCTGAGAAGAGATGGCTTACACTAGGTAAAAGGGGCGGGAGGGGGAAACTTCGCGTGTGAATATCTCTCAAACCATAAAGGTTTGAGAGATAAGACTTATATCATTCTTCATGTTTTTTTAATGCATACAAAATAAAATAAAGATACAACTAAGTATTACTATCCCTTTAACAGAATGACTTACTTATGTCCAAACCTTTCACACAGCAGTTGAGTATGTTGTTCTCAGTTCCTCACAACAAAGAAAGGACTTATCAGTCTAAATGAGGTTACCCACAGATATAAAGTCTCACTCATCACCATTTAGAATTGTGCAAACATTTTGAAGATAGCAAAATGCAAGTGTCCATGTATAGTCAAGTATAAATGAAAAGGGTGTACTCAGGTAAATTCTTATCCTAACCCTTTGAGTGGCAGAGGCATGTGCTACATATTCTGGCTCTGCCACTCAATGAGTTAAAAGGGAAATGTACCACAGCAATTATATAGCTCTTAATTCAACACACTGACTTACCTAGGTAGGTGCCCTTCATACAGCAGTGAAATGTATTTATCTGTTTCACACTGGTGACACCAACTCAGTGATGCTGAGTTGGATCGGCCTCCTATGGTGAAAGCTTCAATGCTAGGCTATGGTGCTTTTCACATAGGCATTTATCACCTTGTGTGACTTCACCAAAGGTGGGCATACTGCAACTTTACTATGTTTCTTCTGGAATGCAGTAGATTTGAAGTAAGCAAGGACTGTATGGAGGCTTATGAGGCCCCCGGCAGACTTCACACAAGTTTTGTTGACTATTGAGAATGTCCAGCTCACATGAGTTTCTGCCAGTAAAATTGTCTGGCAATCTCATGGGCAACTAATCAGACATGCCTCTCCTGCATTCCACCTCTGATTGGGAGACATGAGTGAGACCACATGGGTGAACAGAACTGTATCAACGAGCTACAACAGTTTTGTTGGTGGTGTGAAAAATGCCTATATAGTGATCTCTATAGAAGCCTGTATCTAGGACGCTCATTCTCACAGCAAATAATAATAATAATTCTGTATAGGCTTGAATGGTTTTGGACACATTAGATTATCAGATGTTAACCCTTTGAGCACCAGAGGGGTAGCCAGTGCATTGCAAAACAATGGTACTCAAGGGGTTAAAGAAACATTTACCAGTAGACTTCAAAAGAGTTTAAAAAAAAATAAAAAAAAATAATATATAGCTATAACTACTATTTGAAGGACATCTACCTAGGGAAGTCCTTCTGTTTAGTAACTTAACAGCCTCTTTTTCTTACGGTAAAGTTCCAGAATTGTACTCCTTAAAGAGGAACTATCACCCCAAATAAAGTCCCCCCCATTAGTTAGTCATATAGCCATAAGGTTACAAGGAGTACTATTATCCAGCTTAAGTACAGTGTTATTCAGAAAACCTTCTTCTTCTGAGATGGACACCAGGCATCAGCGCAGACATCGTGGCTTAGAGACGCCTGCGCTGTCCTTCCCGGTCTCCTGTAGGAGGCACTGCATTGTACCTTAATGTAACAGAAAGGACTGATGGTGCAGATGTCTCTAAAGAGCTGTTGCCTGGCCGTCAGTCTCAGAAGAAGTAGGATTTCTGAATAATGCAGTACTTATGCTGGATAGTAGCTCTATTTGTAAGCTTATCACTATATAGCTAACTAGTTGAAGAGCTGGTTACACGGGCCACAGTGCCACTGCCACCCGGTCGCGGGCCAGTCCCATGCAGTAGAGACTGCCCGTGCCGCGGCTGATACAGAGCTGAACGCTCCTTCGGAGCGTTCAGCTCTATATCAGCCGCGGCACGGGCAGTCTCTACTGCGCATGACTGCAGCACGCTCAGCAGTGTCTACTTCGCATGTCGCGGCGTTACACACGATTTAGTGAATTATTATATAGGATTATTGGGGGTGGACTTTATATAGGGTGATAGTGCCTCTTTAACCCCTTAACGTCCGGTGGTCCTGGGACGTTTCCGTCCCATAAGGACCGCATTGAACCACGTGGATGCGCCGGTACACGTGACCTGTTGCGTGTATCGGCGCGTCACTATGGGGCCTGATAGAGATCGCGCCGATCTTGGAGCGGTCAATTTCAGGCCCTATTTTTACTTACAGCGCTCCCGGTAGAGCGCTGTAAGTAAAAAGTACGTGACGTACTTTGACCGTCATCGGTCCTTGAGAATTTCAAGGACCGTGACGGTCATAGTACGGCACATTTCGTTAAGGGGTTAAAGGGATAGTAATGTTTCAAAATAAATGCAGCTCTGATTATTCTTCATAGTTTTTGGGCCATGTAGAGGGTTATTATCTATGATGTGTAGTTCCAAGTAATTGAATCATAAAGTGTCCTCCTCCTGCCCCTTTTAACTATGTAAAACTGCACAGCAAGACCTTCCAGATCGATCACAGCAAGGGACAATCTTCTGTTAGCATAAAGAAAGACATGTCCTCCTCCTTCAATGGGGCACAGGGTTTTTCTTATGCTCACAGCCAGAAGATTGTGCTCCACTGCAAGCTGGACCAGATTCCACATCTGAGGGGGAGATGGCTTACAATAGGTAAAAGGGGAGGGAGGGGGACACTTTATCATTCAAATACTCTGGAACTACTCATTGTAGAAAATGATAATACCGTTCTACATGTCCCAAAAACTATAAAGAATAATTGGAGCTGTATTTATTTAGAAGCATTACTATCCCTTTAAAGGGATAGTAATGTTTCATAATAAAAGAAGCTCTAACTAATCATCATAGTATTTGGGCCATGGAGAGTGTTATTTCAATTCTGTCAGAGTTGTAGTTCAAGAGTAATTCAATGACAAAGTATCCCCCTCCCGCCCCTTTTACTGATGTAACACTGTTCAGCCAGAGCAGAAGGGAGGTGCCCAGGTAGACTGCAGAGAGGGACAATCTTCAATTAAGATAAGGGAAAAACCTGAAAAGCTTGTCAAGGAGGCAGGGATTTCATTGTTCTCATAGTAAGAAGATTGTCCTCTTCTGTTATCTGTCTAATCTTACAACCAGATTCCACATCTGAGAATAGATGGCTTACACTAGGTAAAAGGGGCAGGAGGGGAAACTTTGCTTGTGAATGTCTCTCAAACCATAAAGGTTTGAGAGATAAGACTTATATAATTCTTCATATTTTTTAATGCCTACAAAATAAAATAAAGATAAAACAAAGTATTACTATCCCTTTAAGCTTGGTGAATAAAGTCCTTTAGGGCAGAGGAAAGATCTTCAGGTATAATCTGGCAATTAACAGGTTAAAGGCTGGCTGAACTGAATGACATAGAATGGAAGAGCACATCCCATCCACAGAAGGACTTTGCCATTTGTCTGGAGGAGAAAAGAATTCTAAAGCAGGGATGTTGTTGTATTAATTATCTGCAGAACAGCTGGACGGCAGGATAAAGTCACAACGCAGGGATAGACGCAGCCAATTATTGCTTGATTTCATCGAAACAGCACGGAAACAAAATGATCTGCCAGGCCCCCCTATGGGGGAAAGTAATGATGGAAGAAGAAGGAGAGACAAGGAGAGCAAGAGCGAGAGAGAGCAAGAGACAGATCTAGAACTTATAGCTTTATTCAGAAATCTAAAGAATAGCAATTCCAGAGCAAACCAACTGCACGATAGGGGACATATAAGAATCCCCACTGATTTAAGGGGGCCTTTTAAAGGGATAGTAATACTTAAGATGTAAAAAATATATGTTGTAGGGTTTATCACCCTGAGTAAAACAAGGGTACTCCCACTGCTGAGAGATATTTTATAAAAAAATTATAACAGCTCAAACTTGAATTTTTTTAGGTGCAATATCACAGTGGCCTGGAAATGTACAGTGGCGCTGTTGCTACACCATCCTATGGAGATTTATGGTCTACAGACCAGAGCTCTCCATAGGATGGTGCAGCAACAGCGCCACTGTAAGTTTTCAGGCCACTGTGATATTGCACCTAAAAAATTCAAGTTTGAGCTGTTATAATTTTGTAATAAAAAATCTCTCAGCAGTGGGAGTACCCTTGTATTACTCGGGGGGATAAACCCTACAACATATATTTTTTTACATTTAACCCTTGTATACTACAGAAGTCTTCAAGGCATTGCTTCATGTTGACTGGCCAGAAACAATGGGAGTTGTAGACTGGCAGCAGCTATAGGGGTTCAAGTTGCCCATCCTGCCTACCAGATAGTGGAAAAATGCTGGGTGATCAGTATGTGGGATTCTATGGTCATTGTGGCACAAGGCTGGTGGGTTTGTATGTGTGGTTCTATGGCTAAAGTGTACCAAGGCTGGAGGTCAGTATATGTGGTTCTATAGATACTGTCAAACAAGGCTGGGAGTTAATATATATGGTTCTATGTCTACCAATGCAGTGGGACAAGGCTGGAGGTCAGTATGTGAGGCTCGATGGCTACCAGTGCAGTGGGACAAGACTTAATTGTGGTCAGTATGTGTGGTTCTATTGCTACTGTGAGACAAGCTGGGGGTCAGTATGTGTTGTTCTGTGGCTACTGTGGAACAAGTCTAGGGGTCAGCTTGTGTGGTTCTGTAGCCACTGTGGGACAACCTGGACATCCATATATGTGCTTCTTTGGCTACCAGTGCAGTGGGACAAGACTTAGTTGGGTTCAGTATGTGTGGTTCTATAACTGTTGTGAGACAAGCTGGGGGTCAGTATGTGTTGTTCAGTGACTACTTTGGGACAATTCTAGGGGTCAGTTTGCGTGGTTCTCTAGCTATTGTGGGACAAACCTGGATGTCCATATGTGTTGTTCTTTGGCTACCAGTGCAGTGGGGCAAGACTTAGTTGGGGCCAGTATGTGTGTTCAATAGCTACTGTGAAACAGTTTGTCAGTTTGTGTGGTTCTGTAGCTACTGTGGGACACGCCTGGTTGTCCACATGTGTGGTTCTTTGGCCACCAGTGCAGTGAAACAAGTCTGGGGGCTTAGTATTTGGCTTTCTATTTCAGCTGGGGGTTGGAACAGAAAAGAGATAAAATCATACTTTTCATGGAAATGCCTTCAGAAGATGAAAAGTTCCTTTATTCTAACGTTTCTCTTTTTGGCCAAAAGTTTTCACCCATCATTTGTGACTATGTGATTTCCTCAGAAGCATAACTGCCAATTTTCATGCTTCTTCCCAAAAAGAAAAAAGCAATATGGAAGACAAACAGCCAAAACACAATTCGGAGTCTGTGGTCCTCATCCTCAGAAGTACTGCAAGACGGGTTAAAAGTTCTATTTATATCAATGGGACTTTGTTTCTACCCTATGGTGCAGTTGGATGCTCTAGAAGTGTTCCAGATAGCCTTAGTTCTACAGGTTAATTTCAATACATTGTTCTGTTATTCTTGGGCTAGGAGACCTGTGAGCTTTTCCAGCCCATCCTAAACAATACTCACACTGTGATAGTGAGGGCTGTTAATGGGTTTATATCTGGGATGTATGACTCTTTTTCCTCCCACACAATATTTACTGTATATTAACCTTTGAGTGCCATTGTCTTCCAATGAGTTGGATACATCTTTGGCACTCAAAGGATTAACTGTACTTGTTTTTCACAATGCTATATAAACTATTAATACTCCATCAATACACACAATGCTGGTGATGGCATTCTTCAGTGGGAAGCAGTGCCTTGGAGTGAAGTGGTTAACATGTCCTTTCCCTGCCTTGGGAACTCCTGCGCAGAGTTTTATCCAATTAGAACCTGATATTGGTTTGACTTATCCAAAGGAGCAGCCCCCCTTCTCCTGGCCTGTGCCTGTCTGATTTACTCACCCTGTCTTGCTGGAGAGCTCAGCATATCTGAGCAATTAACCTCTCCCACAGTCAAGAACACAGGATTCTGAACATCCGTCTTTACAGAGCCAATATGGGAAGTGTTCTATTAACCCTATACAAAGAGGGTAATATAATCTGTTAATGTAACCACTTTTGCGCTAAGAAGGCTACAGAGTACTTAAATGCAAAGGGGGGTGCAATGCATTGCTCAGCAAAAATAATTACAGGGCATTTCTGTTACTGGGAAACTTCCGGCCCTCCAGCTGTCAAGGATTACACCTCAATAACTGGAGAGCCTCAGGTGAGCCATCTCTGGGTTAGTCTTATTGCTTGATTAAAACAGAAATTGTATTTAAATTAATGATGAGAGTTGATCTAAATTCAAAGCAGCCTCCTCTTAAACAACTTTTTCTAGTTTAACCCCTTGAATGCTTAGTTTAAACCTTTGTTTAATACACTGCTCTAAAACCCAGGAGGTTTAAGCATTTGAGTGCCAGAGGGAAGCACAACACATATTAAATCAAGGGGGAAATGCACTAAAGTTAGATGAGGGCTCGTGATGGCGATGTTGTGTAGGATCTGTGTAGATGGCATATCACCATTATGCATTAATGTGTCTTCTCTATCATATCCCCTTCAATCATCCACCAGTCTGCCATGCCTTCAACAGGTTTATTATTTTCGACTGAACACATCGACAATGGCTAATTTTCTTATGGAAATGCAAGTTAATGAGCTATTCCATATGGAAATGCAGGTTACTGAGCCATTGTTGTATTCATGTGGGGGTGTTTAACCCTTTAAGAACCGACCACACACGTGACCGTCACTTAAGGAATCCAATTTTTTTTAATTCAATTCCAGGACTCCCCAAATGGTGTGCAGCCGCACGGGGAGCCCGGAATTCCATGACGGAATTCCTTAACAGAAAACAGCCATGACAGTCCTGGACTATCATGGGTCCTTAAGGGGTTAAGGGGTTGCATGTTTATGTGGCTGTTAGACAAAAATGCACTAAACTCCGATAACTGCTTCTGCTGTTGGAATTCACAGGCCCAGCATCACCAACCTTCTCTCTCTATAGCTTCCTATACAGTAACAGCCCTCAATAAGTCATAATCATGGAGGGTCATACTGCTGGCGATGCGGAAGGGGTACCAGCAGTAGATAACCCTGAAGTCTGAGAACATCCTCTCTGCTTCCCAATTTGCTCGGGGGAGGGGGTTGCAGAGAGGATACCTAATCCCTTGAGTGCCATAGGGATTTGCATTGCACACCCATGTGGCACTCAGAGGGTTGAAAAGTACAGTGTACCAATACACAAACATCCCCTCAGTTTTATTAATTTATTTATTTAACAGTGTAACAGTAGCATCCTTTAGCAATCAGTGTGAGAGCACCCCCAGCTATACACAGGGGACTTAATGTAAAATATAATATTTTTTAGTTTATTCGACTTTTCGGAGCATCATCAACCTTAACTATTTAAGAACTACGTGACGTACTATGACTGTCATGGTCCTTATACCCTTACGGACCGATGATGGTTATATTACGTCACGTAATTTTTACTTACAGTGCTCCACCGGGAGCACTGTAAGTAAAAATAGGGTCTAAAATTGACCGCTCCAAGACTGGAGCGATCTTTTTCAGGCCCCAAAGTGGCACGCCAATACACACAAAACGTCTCATGTACCGGTGCGTTGGCAAGGATCAAATTGGTCCTTATGGGACAGAAACGTCACAGAACCTCTGGTCCTTAAGGGGTTAATATTCTTCTATATTTCTACAAGTATACATTGAAAACAATAACAGTAAACACATGGGTTGGGGAGGACCAGTGGATATGAGAGCAGAACCCTCACAATGCTGCAGGTGGAGCCAAGCAGGACAGTGTAAAAACTATAGGAGCTTATGCACAAATAGAAAGCATGTATGTTTGTTTTTTTTGTTTTGTTTTATTTTCAAGAGCAGCAAATCAACTCCCACATCAAGTTCAGTATATGGTTTTTGTAACATACACACCCCATATTCCTAGGAACACCTTCCAGGTTATTTAAGTAGAAAAGAAGGCAGATAGATAATTTCATTACCATAAATAATACAGCACCAGAGTAATAATGATAGCGTGTAAGAAATACCAAATGGCCAAAGAATTCCATTTGCCAGTTAAGCCAACAATTAAAGAATGCAATATGAGTCTTCTAGTAACCATTGCAGGGGCCTCCAGACAGATGAATGAATGAATGAATGAACAATTCAGAGACAAATGCAGTGCCCTTTCCACTCTTGATGTGAGTTCATTTTTCCATCAGCATAAGATGTGACACCTGAACTGCACGTTCAGAGACAGTGTGTGGCACCATCTGTTTACACCTATCTGGCTGTATTTATATAGTGTCTGTACAAAGAAGCCTTACATGGAACCCCTCGGATGAGCTCTGGGCATAGATTCAAAATAATTTGTAGAAATTATGGACGTAAAAGGTCAGATATACCTGGTAAAAAAGAGTGAATGAAATCTCAATCCCAAATATATTTTGAGAGTGCCCAGTGATGAACCACTTCTTCAGCACAATGGGAATATAGATGAGTAATATTCTTGAAGTCCTATGCAAATGTGTAAAAAGTTTGCAATTGTTTTTGCTTTTTTTCCCCAGTTGGTCCTTAAGTGTTAAAAATCTCAATATCCTCTTTTTAATCTATTTTGACAAAAGTATTGTCTTAAAGTGGTAAAGTGTTCATTCACCACACATTATATCTAGGGAAAAGAAATGCAAATGACAGGGATAGTCCAAAAGTTGCATTGCCTGACCATACAATTTTAAGGATCCAGGTCAAGTTTACAAATTGTATATGTGCCTAAAGAAAATGTAGTCTAACCTTGAATATGTGTTGTTGGGGGGGGGAAGGAATAATCTTTTATATATTTTTTATATATATTCCCTTCCCCGCCCCATCAGACTCTCCCCTAGCCTTCGGATCGTCAGACGCTCCCTGAAAACTCACCTTTTCAGGGAAGCCTATCAGCTACCTCCATAAATATTATCACCAAGAACCAACCATTCCCTGGACAACTGAACTCACTAGCACTTCTCTCTCCCACCCACTGACCGGCAGCTTATGTGGCAGGAGACACTTACACCCAACAGCACTTATACCTTCCTATAGACTGTAAGCTCTCACGAGCTGGGCCCTCTGATCCTTCTGTTCTCCATGTATGATTTGTACTATTTAATATCTCTGTATGTTCTATCCCCTATTGTAAAGTGCTGCGGAATAAGTTGGCGCTATATAAATAAAGATTATTATTATTATTATTTTATAGTGGAATTGATAAACCTCCAAAAATTAACCAATCAGGAAGATTTAAGGGATTTGTTTATCACATTAATTGATCTTGTTGAATATTAGGAGGACAAGCAAACAAGACTTGAATTCAGCAGAGTATCAAGATTCCCACTAATGATAAGCATATCTGATTGAATTGTAAGTAGTTTATTAATTTTTCGGTTAAAAAATGTATTTTGGTGTTTCTTTGGGGAATAGTTGGACCCCAAGTTAAAAAGATTAGCCCCCAACAACCCTTTTATAATAATGTATCTGCCCTCGATCTGTTATAGTGTCTTGGGATGCAAATGGGACACAGAGTTGAATTAAGATCCCTGCACCTCTTTTTTTCTATAGCAGAGCTAGGGTATTGCCTGGAAGAGTGCTGTTTTAGAACCAAAGGGGCCTTACCTTGCTGGAAATATGTCTGCTGCAAGAAACAAATCTGTCACTACAAATGAGAGGATTTGATCAAGAGTAAACCCACTTTATTTGGGGAATTTAGGCACCGGATTTTCAGGAAAATGATCCTGAGAAGATTGGTGCCATGAGTTTCTGCAATGCCGCAGAGGTCCATGCAAATCAGCACATGAACCAGGCTCAATTAAAGTCCCCGACAAGGTAAGGTAAAAAAAAAAAAAAAAAAAAATGGCCTGATGTGGACAGAGAAAATAAGAGAACAAGAGAGAAAATAGAAAATGGTTTTCTACAAGCAAGAACCTCTAGACAAAGCATTACATTTTCATAGAACAATTAAACACATATTACAAAAAATATCCAATATATAACTAAATCCAGACATGGAGAGTAATATAGCAACCATTCCCAGAGTGACCTTTCTAGCATTCAGTGGCATAAAACTCTGTTTAAAGGGGATCTACCACCCCTGTACAAGTGTGGCTTGAATGATAGCTTATACAGCGAATATAACAATTTCTTTATTATTTCCACATTTTAAAACTCTATTTGGCCAAACAAATAACGTTTAAAGAGTGCCCTGCACCCTACTTCTGGGCAGACTGCCATTACCTGCTCTGTACTGCAGTCTGTCACTCTTCTTCTGCTCCTGTCCCTCTATCCAGCCTCCTCCAATGACGGAGGCTTCTGTCTGTAAGCTGGAGCACTCTAATGGGCAAAGATCGATATCTAGCCAATGAGAGCTCTCAAGCTTACAGACAGAAGCCTCCATCATTGAAGTTGGCTGGATAGAGGGACGGGAGCAGAGGCAGTGTGACAGACTGTGGATATAGAGCTGTACCCGCATTTTGTCCGGAAGTAGGGTGCAGGGAACTCTTTAAACTTTATTTTTCGGCCAAATAGAGTTTTAAAATCTGGAAATAATAAAGAAATTGTCATATTCGCTATATAAGCTATCATTTAAGCCACACTTGTACAGGGTTGATAGATCCCCTTTAAATCAATTTGCATGAAGACATCTGAATAATAATACCCCCTTGCCTTGCAGTATCCTTGTGCCTCTGTTCAAGAGCCAGTCCTGGATGTAATGCCAATAGAAGTGGACATGAGATTTGCTAGCCGGATCATATGATCACAAACGCTACTTACTGCACATGGTGATCTTAACCCTTTAAGGATCAGAGGCCTGAGCAGCGCATTGCTTCACAATGTGCTTCTGCCTCTCCTCGGGCATGACCTTCAGAATGTATTGTAGATATCCTCTCTTGAACAAATGCTTAGCCTTTGAGTGCCAGAGGGGAACGCAACACATTGCTTTGCAATGCACTGTGTACCCATCTGGCACACAAAGGGTTAAGGACAAAATTCATAGGGGCCATTTGGATTTTATTGCCGTAGGGAGGTAATTGTTGGGGGTATTATTGGGAGATGTTAGTTATACTTTAAGAATTAATTAGCTTGGATATGCAAATTAAACAACATCATTCCATAAAGTGATTTTCTTTACTCATCTCATCTTCAGTCTTAGGAGCCAACAGATAAACCAAATAAGGTGACAAAACTCAAACTTGTCCACTCTCTTATATATGATTAGTCAGTGACTTTCATCAGTAATACATTTCACTGATTTCAATGGTGCCTATTATATAAAAATAACTGTAATTTTCTATTAAAATTCCAGTTTGTGGAGGTAAATGTCACATTTTACTGATTTCAGTCCCTGGTGGCTGACATGTCTGCCAGACTTGAAAGCACAGTTAGGGAAATTAAGCATGTGGCATACACTTTGATGTTTTAATGAATAGTTTACTACATACCTTATAGCTATTAGGTAGAATGGAACACAATGCAAACACATTTTCACAGACTCCGTATTAACACCTTGGATAACAGAGAGGTCTGTAAATGCATTAAAAAACATCTCTCACAGCCACAGAGATAATGAGCAGTAATGTTTTAATGTGAGCCTATGTTTACTGTAAAAGAAATGCACTTCTACTGCTTGAAACAGTTTTATTCAGAAGATATTACAGTTTATACCAATTTTTTTATATTAAACTATAATCAACAGTGCCACCTGGTGTTCAGACATTTTAAATACTGTCCAGACAGTCATTCTATTACATTATATGGAATAGGTAAGCCACTAGCTACAGTTCTTCCT
This sequence comes from Rhinophrynus dorsalis, assembly GCA_037306005.1. Lineage (NCBI taxonomy): Eukaryota > Metazoa > Chordata > Amphibia > Anura > Rhinophrynidae > Rhinophrynus > Rhinophrynus dorsalis. The sequence goes on from CM074724.1 coordinate 153,962,827, forward strand.
ACAATGTGATAGTAACAGCTCCACCAGCTTGTGACAATCTGAACTGTTATATATTTTGAATAAAGCAGCTGCCATCAGTACTTATGTTCTCAGCCAGTAAACACCTACAATATATATATATATTTTTTTCCCACTGTAAAATTACTGATCTTTACAGAAAGCAACAAAAATGTCCCATTGGGAAGAGAAAAAAAAGTCTAACTTCAAAAATGTAACTCTTTGTGTGTCAGATGTGGTATTCAACACATTGTACATTGGATACCCCTCTGGCGCGCATAGGTGTAAGGTAATATCATCTTTACCCCTAGGAGTGCCTGAGAGGTATCCAACACATTGCAACACAATACAAAATTGAACACTTCTTTACACAGACTTCCCCAAAACATAGATAATAACAGCAAGATCAGCAGGGAACTTGGACCATAGCTGCCTGTCTCTTTCAAATCAAATCAGTCAGACAGAATGTTGGGGAATTTAAGGTCAACTTCCTTTGCTGCCTTCTCACATCCACAGACACATCCAACACAGAGATAATAACGGAAACATCAGAAAGGAAATTGCTCCACAGCTACCTGTATCTTTAAAATCAAATCAGTCAGACAGAATGTTGGGATATTTGGGGTCAATCTCCTTTTCTCCACTCTCACACTCCCAGACATCTCAAACACAGAGATATAACAGCAAGATCAGCAAGGAAATTGGACCACAGCTGCCTGTGTCTTTCAAATCAAATCAGACAGAATGCTGGGGTATTTTGGGTCCTTTGCTTCCTTTACTCACCGCACCACAGAAATAAACCCAGATCAGGAAGGAGCTTGGATCATGGCTGCTTGTGTCTTGCCAGTCAGTTATACATAATGTTAGGGTATCTGGAGTCAACCTCCTTTGCTCCCTTCTCACACTCCCAGACACCTCCAACAGCGAGATAATAACAGAAAGAACAGCAAGGAAAGTGGACCACAGCTGCCTGTGTCTTTCAAATCAAATCAGCAAGACAGAATGTTGGGATATTTGGGGTCAACCTCCTTTGCTCCCTTCTCACACCCTCAGACATGTCCAACACAACAAGATCAGCAAGGAAATTACTTGGACCACAGCTACCAGCTTTTAGGAACATCATTTCTTTTGCACAGATGTCAACCATTAGTTTGGTGACTTCGAACTAAAGGGGTACACAAGCCAACGACACAATAGGGGACAAATTCCCTTTCATAAACTTCCTATTGATTTAAATGGGATGTTAAACAACTTTTATGAAAGAGAGATCTTCAACGCATTGCAAAGCAATGCATTGAGGACCTTTCTCGCATTCAATGGGTTAAAAGTCCAATTTAAGTCAACAGCAATTTTCATTTGTCCTCTGTGGTGCAGTTGGTTTCCCCAGAATCCTCTTCAGATTTCAGATTTGTACCATGTAATAGTAGGGATATCACACTATCTCAGCCCTCTAGCAATACAATTTGAGACTCGTTGTTCTACAATGACAATCAATAATTTAAAGGCACAGCAATATTTTACTATGAGAAAAAACACACTGTAGAGCTTTTACCACTATATAAATCAAGTGCACTCTCACTGCAGAGTGATACTCCATTCTTGGCTATTATACCTATTATATCTCAAAAGTCTGGCAATCAACCATCATAGTTAGGTGATCTGTTGCTATTGCTTTCAGTTACAGACTACAGTAAGGAGAACAGAAATTTTCAAAAGACAGCCAAGAAAAATATATTCGCTTGAGCTGCAATATGTTTTGAAGCTAGTTCTGGCAGTAACAATAACCTAATTTTATTCACCTGAACAAAACAATGCTACTAAATATGTGTTCCAGCATGCCACTGAATCTGATGTACTAAGAACAGGAAAAATACGGAAAAATGCTGGGGCAAACCAAATCTACTAGGAGGTACAAGTAAAAATTATAGTCAGTATGAATGGAGCTTCTATCCACTGGAATGACAGAGAGGTCTACAGTGTATTGCAGGGGAAGGCATTGAAGACCTCTCTAGCATTCAAAGGATTAAAAGTACCATTACATCAATGGAAATTTTGTAAATTTTATCTGGCCCCTATGGCAGTGGCGTACTAAGGGGGGGGGTTCCTTCTCCTGGTACCACTCATTAGGGGGTGTCACACTGCCACTCTGAGCCCGCTGCCCAATTGCCCTAAGCAGGTACTGACAGCATTAGATGTGTCCTGCTGTCCAGTACCTGCTTCCTTGAGTTGCACTGCAGCCAATGAGAGAGAAGTGCTTTGACAGGATACTCCTCTCTCATTGGTTGTGTGTGGTGTGCAGAACTGTTGCGCAAGGTCTGGAGGAGATGCCTGGACCTGACACAGCCAGTACAGCTTGCAAGCTGGAGCAGGAGGAAGCGGAGACCTAAATACCTTACTGCACCCTCTGACGCCACCAGGCAGCCAGCCCTCAGCACTGTATCAGCAGCATTTCTGGGGTCTTTTTTATATTTTAAACTGGGGGGGGGGTGTCAAATATAGGGGAAGGTGCCAAATATAGGATCTACCCCGGGTGCGAAATGCTCTAGGTACGCCCCTGCCCTACGGTATAGTTGGTTTGCTCCATAATGACTTCAGTTCCCAGTACGTACCCTTTGGGTACCAGAAAGCTATCCAAAGAATTGCTTTACAATGTATTGGGACACCCTCTGGCACGCAGAGAGTTAAAAAGCAATCATTACTTTATCATTATTTTTTTCCCTCTTTGGAGAACTAGTAGACTAAGACTATATCTACAGTAAAGAAATATCAACGCACAATAAAGAAATAATTAGTAGCTGCATGATAAAAAGGCTTGTAACAGTGAATTTTGTGACTCGATATAGTGTGGGCATTTCCTGCAATAAAGTGCCACACATGTTTTTGGAAAGAGGAAAAAATTCACACCTGTGAATACGTGCCCTGTTGAACTCCTATAGATCTTTACAAGAACTTATTGTACAGTTGTAGGAATAAGGGCCATTGATAGGCATAAAGATATGCCACATAAGACATGCAGGACATGCAGCACACGTGTATCATTAACATTAGAGAGACCAACAGAGCTGTGTTTCAGTAGAGGAAACAATCAGAACATTGCACCATTATGTGAAACATGGTTGAAATGTCAGAAAGGGTATGCGAGATTCTGTGGCTACTAGTGGACAGTGGAAAAAGACTGGGGTGTTAGACAGTGACTGCTTGATTATGAGGCTGCCAGTGGACAGTGGAACAAGGCTGGGATGTCAGTCTGTATGTTTTGTTTGACGACTACCAGTGGGCAGTGGGAAAATGCTGGTGTTCAGACAGAATTTGACGGCAGATAAGAACCATTAGGCCCAACTAGTCTGCCCATTTTCCTACTGTAAAAACCTCAAACCTTTTTTTTTGGTCCTTATGTTAAGGACAGCCTTATGCCTATCCCATGCATGCTTAAATTCTGTCACTGTATTAACTTCTACCACTTCTGCTGGTGGGCTATTCCACTTATATCTACTACCCTCTCAGTGAAGTAAAACTTTTTTACATTACGTCTAAATCTGTGTTCCTCTAGTTTTAGACTATGGCTTCTTGTCCTAACATTTTTACTCCTTTGAAATGTACTTCCATCCTGCACGTTGTTGAATACCTTCGTGAATGAATGTTTCTATCATATCTCCTCTCTCTCTTCTCTCCTCCAAGCTATACATGTTCAGTTCCTTTAGTCTATCCTGTTATGTCTTTTCCTGTAAACCAGTCACCATTTTAGTAGGCCTTCCCTGAATTTTATCTAGAGTATCTATAGCCTTCTGGAGATGGGGTCTCCAGTACTGTACACAATACTCTAGGTGAGGTCTAACCAGAGATCTATAGAGTGGCATGACCGCTTCCATTTTCTACTACTAATGCCCCTAGCTATACAACCCAGCACCCTGCTTGCATTCCCCGCTGCTTTATTACATTGCCTTCCTACCTTTAAGTCATTAAAAATAATTACTCCCAAATCCCTTTCCTCTGTTGTCACTGACAGCACAGTACTCTTAACAGTATATTTTTTCCTTTGGATTTTTAAATCCCAAGTGCATTATTTTACATTTATCAACATTACAATGCAGCTGCCATACTCCATTCTTCTAATTTACCTATATCATTTGTCATTTGGCTTATTCCGCCTGGAATGTTTACCCTATTGCAGATCTTTGTATCATCTGCAAAAAGGCATACCTTACCTTGAAGACCTTTTGCAATATCACTAATAAAAATATTAAAAAGAATGGGCCCCAGTGCAGATCCCTGTGGTACCCCACTAGTATCACTCCTTTCGTCCGAATATTCTCTATTGGCCACCCTCTGTCTCTTGTCACTTAGCCATTGCCTTATCCATTTAACTATTTTTGCATCCAAACCCAAACACTGCAATTTATTAATGAGTCTTCTATGAGGGACAGTGTCAAATGCTTTACTGAAATCTAGATAAGCTATATCCACTGCTCCCCCTTGGTCTATTATTTTAATTACCCAGTCAAAAAATATATGAGGGTAGTTTGACAAGATCTCCCTGCTGTAAACCCATGCTGTTTGGTATAATTGCAAGCCATTCAAATTCAGATATTTAACAATTCTTTCCTTAATCATAGTCTCCATTAATTTTCCCACTACTGATGTAAAATTTACCGGTCTGTAGTTACCAGACTCTTCCCTGCTACCTTTTTTGTGAAGCGGTACAGACAGTTTATGTGTGGTTCTGTAACCACTATTGGAACAAGTCAGTGTGTGTGTGGTCTTGAGATTACCAGTGAACAGTGGGATATGGTTAGTGTGTCAGATAGTGTATGTGTGGTTCTGTGACTATCATTGGACAGTGGAATATGGTTAGGGTGTAAGACAGTTTATGTGTGGTTCTGTAACCACTACTGGAACAAAACAAGGATGTCACGCAATGTATGTGTCATTTTGTCATTACCAGTGGACAGTGGGAGAAGTGTGAACAAGTCTGGAGTATCATACTGTGATGCTGATATACTTAAAAAAAAAAAAATTATATATATATATATATATATATATATATATATATATATATATATATATATATATATACATAGTGTGGGAGTTTTCCTTCTGAGTAAAACAAAAATATACCAACTGTTGGAAGATGTTTAATTAATAAGTAATTTTATCTCAAACTGCAACAATAAACTGAATATGTTACAACCACAATCTATGCAGCGCTGCAGTCTAGGGCTCCAACTCTCCTACACAGAGCTATTGTAAAACATGCTTTGTGGACTCTATGTGGTGCTTTTACTAACAGATAAATATTAAATCAGTTTTAATGTAAATTCATTTGACAGGTGCATCTCCCAGCAGCTGTAGTATCCTTGTTTTCTCAAGAGAAAAAGCCAACAACAAATTGACATAATGAAATATTATTGTACCATTATACTTGCTTATATAAATTAGAATCATGAAGCTCTCCCTGCACAAAACATTAATGGACTCTTCTACATTGTATATTAAGGAATATTATGGGCTACGAATAAGTACCATAGGTGCTCTCTTATTTTAACTCAATAACATACTTAGGTAGGTGTACTGATTAACCCTACTCATTTTGTGTTTAACCCTTTGAGTGATATAGGGGTACCAAAAGCATTGCAGAGCAATGCACTGTGTGCCTCTATAACACTGAAATGTTTAAGGGATAACTTCAATCAATACATGGAGGTGAACATGGGATTTGCTAGCAGGACCCCAAGACACAGACTATGCTCACTGCACATGGCGATCTTAACCCATGCCCTTCTGATCCTTAACCCCTTAATACCCAACGACGTGCCAGGATCATCACGGTTGTCCAGGTGTTAAGGACTGATGACTTTTCTGGCAGGTCACACAGCCATGTAAAATAAAGTGCTGTGATCCTATAGAGAACCCCACCCCAGAACTGCATGGTGGTTAAGGAGTTAAAGGGGTAAGTAGGCTTCTGCACTCTTCCTACTTTAATTTAGAAATCTGTCAGCAACTGTCATGTCTGCCTCCACTGACCTGACATTCCAGGATGGATTGAATATATTAGCACTTCAACAAAGCTTGAAGGGCAACGTTCATAGATGCCATTAGCATCTTTTGATCATAGTACTGCATACGGGAGGTTAATAATAGGAGGTGTTCCTTCTCCTTTATCCAGCTGCACTACTCCTTCCCTGTTTGAACATCTAATGAAAGATGGAAGAATACACAAAAAAAAGACATCAGTAACATTGGGGGAGATGCACTAAGGGGTGATAATGAGGTGATAAAATAGAGATGACTTTTCCAGTGATATCACTTCTCCAGTTCCTACATTATTCTATGGAGCCAATGAATGAAGATTTATCCAAATTTGGAGAACTTAGTGAATAAGCTGTATAGAATAACATAGGAACTGGAGAAGTCATCTCACTGGAGAATGTTGGGGAGATGCACTAAGGCATGATAAACAGGTGATAAAGAGGTGATAAAGTGGAGATGACTTCTCCAGTGATATCACTTCTCCAATTACTATATTATTCTGTGGAGCCAATGAATCAAGATTTCTACAGCTTTCAAAGTTTTAGTGAATAGAATAACATAGGAACTGGAGAAGTGATATCACCAGAGATGTTATCTCCAGTTTATCACCTCTTTATCACGCTTTAGTGCATAACCCCCCTTATCTCCTCGTTATTACCTCTTTATCGTGCCCTAGTACATAATCCCCTCTTGTATAACAATCAGTTGGAGACGTTTCTTGATTCTGTTACGCTGATTCTGGTCTTCAACCAGGCCTAGAGAATCTAGTTTTTATACCAGAAATGTTTAATAATCAAATGGGACACAACCATTTAATCTCTGAAAATGTACCATTGCAACTGAAAATCTGAAGTGACAGAATTATTACTAATATTAGAGAGGGAAGTGAAATTCCCCCAAGCTGAATTTATCCTCTATCCAGCCTTAGAAACCTGCAGAGCTTCACTTAAAATCTCCCTGAGATGTGAGGCCCACAGAACGTACAATACCAGGGCTGCAGTACTTGGAAACACTGAGTTACAGTGAACCATGCCATTGGCCATAACAAAACATAACTGATGATGTGCCGTATAGGATTGGAAAATCACAGCTCTGAGACAACATTAAACCAGCCTTCCTTCTGTCTTCCTAACAATAGGAGATCTTTTGAACACCTCTTATTAATAGTCTGTCTAAGAAGGGCACTTAGAAGACAGCCTGTGCAGGTTTTTAACCTGTTCACTACCAAAACGCATGTGTTTCTCAAATTTCTGTTTCTCAAATTTCAGTTTGCATTTAATGAAATTCAGCTTCCAGTGCTCATCCGTGCCCTGTCTGGATCATTTTCCGTCTGCTTGTCGGAAGACAGATAGTTTACACTGTACAAGATTATTCAGCAGCTGCTTAATCTATTTGACTCCTTCACAGAACAGTCCTAAAAATGCTGTGGGGTTCTGTTTTATTCAAAGAGATGAGCTATATGTTCTGCAAATCTCTCATAAGATTAATTGGGGCATATGTATAAATGCAAATGTAGAGCAATTCTGAGGAAAACCAATCTCAACACAAGGACCAAATAAAAATATCCATTAATTTAACCCCTTAAATGTCTCATGGGAGATCTCTTTAGCATGCAAGTGTTTATAAAATCATTGTTCCCTATGGCACAGTCAGTTTTAGTCATGTGCAAAACCTGAAAGTGGAACTACCACCCTATAAAAAGTCACCACCCAATAATTAGGCATATGGCGACTAGCTTCTTAAAACTGCTATTATCTTCCATGTACCACATTTTGAAGAAATCCTGTTTCTTCAGAGACCAGTAGCAAGGCTTGGACGCAGACAATTTGCTCAGAGATGTCTGCGTGTCTGTGCTGTCCATCCCGGTCTCCGCTAGAAGACATTTCAAGGAGCCAAAAGGCACTGGAAGGTACTGACTGCGCTGGCGCATGGAGAGCTCTACAGCAAGAAGTCTGGCCATCAGTCTCTGAAGAAACAAGATTACTTCAAAACGTGGTACTTGTGGAAGATAATAGCAGTATTAAGAAGCTAGTCGCCATATGCCTAATTATTTGGTGGCGACTTTTTATAGGATGGTAGTTCCGCTTGAAATTCCAATAAGTTGGCCCACAAGAATTCCACTGACCTCTTCCAGGAGATGGAAGAAGGGCGTGTGTGTGTGTACAGTTGTGTGAGAAAGAAAGTACACCCTCTTTGAATTCTATGGTTTTACATATCAGGACATAACAATCAATATGTTACTTAGCAGGTCTAAAAATTAGGTAAATACAACCTCAGATGAACAACAACACATTATATTAAACTGTGATTTATTTAACAAAAATAAAGCCACAATGGAGAAGCCATGTGTGAAAAACTAAGTACACCTTATGATTCAATAGCTTGTAGAACAAACTTTAGCAGCATTAACTCACAGTAATCATTTTCTGTATGACTTTATCAGTGTCTAACATCATTGTGGAGGGATATTGGCCCACTCTTCTTTACAACGTTGCATCAGTTCATTGAGGTTTGTGGACTTTTGTTTATGTACAGCTCTCTTAAGGTCCCACCACAGCATTTCAATTGGGTTGAGGTCTGGACTTTGACTGGGCCATTGCAACACCTCGATTCTTTTCTTTTTCAGCCATTCTGTTGTAGGTTTGCTGCTGTGCTTGGGATTAGTGTCTTTTTGCATGACCCAATTTCGGCCAAGCTTTAGCTGTCGGACAGAGGGCCTTGCATTTGACTCTACAATACTTTGGTATACAGAGGAGTTCATGACTGACTCAATGACTGCAAGGTTCCCAGGTCCTGTGGCTGCAAAACAAGCCCAAATCATCACCACCATGCTTGACAGTAGGAATGAGGTGTTTGTGCTGATATGCTGTGCTTGGTTTTAGCTAAACTTGGCGCTGTGCATTATGGCCAAACATCTCCACATTGGTCTCATCTGTCCAAAGGACATTGTTCCAGAAGTCTTGTGGTTTGTTCAGATGCAACAAGCTGTGCTGTCATGTTCTTTTTAAAGAGAAGAGGCTTTCTCCTGGCAACCCTTCCAAACAAGCCATACTTGTTCTGTCTTTTTCTAATTGTACTGTCATGAACTTTAACATTTAACATGCTAACTGAGGCCTGTAGAGTCTGAGATGTAACTCTTGGGTTTTTTGCAATTTCTCTGAGCATTGCATGGTCTGACCTTTGGGCGAATTTGCTAGGACGTCCACTCCTGGGAAGACTGGCAACTGCCTTGAATGTTTTCCACTTTTGAATAATCTTTCTCTCTGTAGAATGATGGACTTTAAATTGTTTGGAAATGGCCTTATAACCCTTCCCAGATTGATGGGCAGCAACAATTGCATCTCTAAGATCATTGCTGATGTCTTTCCTTCTTGGCATTGTGTTAACACACACCTGAATGCTCCAGACCAGCAAACTACTAAAACTTCAGCTTTTATAGAGATGGTCACACTTGCTGATGATCAATTAATCAAGGGCATTTGATTAGCAGCACCTGTGTGCTACTTAGCTTCTTAATTCCTATGGAAGCAGTAAAGGTGTACTTAGTTTTTCACACATGGCTTCTGCATTTTGGCTTTATTTTTGTTAAATAAATCATGACATAGTGCAATTTGACATGTGTTGTTGTTTATCTGAGGTTGTAGTTACCTAATTTTTAGACCTGCTAAGGAACAGATGATTGTTCTTCTGTCATGATATGTAAAACCATAGAATTCAAAGTGGGTGTACTTTCTTTTTCACACGACTGTATGTGTGATGATGTGTACATATGTGATGGCATATGTGGCGTGGGAAGGTCTGAACATGCAGCTGGTACACAGTAAGTTTTACCTTTTTCAGGTAATTATTTTCCCTGCTGGAATTTCACTTGAAAGGAAAACCATACTTTCTCCCCTGCTTCCTGCAAACTTCCACATCGCTATAATTAGATTTAACTCTTTGAGTACTAGAGGGGCATCTAACGCATTGTGTTTCAATGTGCTACGGATACCTTTCTGGCACTTAAAGGGTTAACTATACAAGTCACTTTATAAATCTAAAGACTTTAAAAGGGTACATCTTTTTACCATTTCTCAGACTGTTGATCCATTTTGCCTTGGAATACCTTATGATTGAGACATTCTGAGCAGAATGTTTTTTCCCAGTAAGGTCATGCACATCATTTAATCTTTTAAGGACCAGAGGAGTGAACAATGATTACAAATTGTGTTGAAAACATTCTAGCACTCAAAAAGTTAAATAATAACTAGAGGATGGGTAAAATGTGTATTTTTGTTCCAGTGGAAATTTTCTGGACTGTGACAAATTTGTTTGCATTTCTGTGGAAGTTCTAAACTAAGCATGACATTACATACAGTGAGAAGCATGTTGTGTGTGTCCGTGGTGAGATTTCATTTTTGTTACCTTCATTTCTCTAGAGAGAATCATAGTCATGGTATTATGTGGCAAGAATAATGTACTGTGCTCAAATCATAGAGAATAAGCAAAGAGCTTCATTTTTAATACATCAAAACAAAAGATGGCAGGGTTTTGCTTAGTCCCTGAGCTTTGTAAAACCCAGAAACGTTTGTGCTATATAATGACACAGTGATTTGTATAATAAAAGTTAGCATCAAAGCAAAGGGCTTGTATCCTGGAAGTGCAAATTTCCTAACTGTTCCACACTTTGTTCATGGCACAGAAGTCAAACAAGTACTTGTGGTTCAGACTTCCAAAGTGGTAATTCTAAATCAGAGCGTTTCAAAATATCCATTTAATGTTATATAAGTGAGCTAAAAATATACTTGACCTTTAACTGAGGCAGACATTGGCCCACTTAATCTATGTTGGTGACCCTATACCTAAAAAAGAAAGGGCACTTACCCATGTCTGAATTGAGTAAAATGTTCAAGCGTTATTAACGTTTCTAATCCTCAAACAAGTAAGATCTATGTATAACATTAAGAATCACTACGTATGTGATTCTAGTTAAGTGGTCTACATGTTAACTTGCCCAGATTGACTGTTATGTTGGGGATATCATACACACAGAATAAAAAAAAGATTTTCGAAGTATAAGTCTACAATACAAAATAATATGTTAGAGTTTCTTGTTCCTTTACATTTTTATGAATGAAAACAAAACTTCAAAATACTCACATTTTTTTCTAATTGATTGTATGAATAGAATAAGGAGAGGGGAGATCAGACTCTATTGCTCAAAAAACATTAATGATTTTGGATTAATGCATTAAATAAAATGTGGCCTAGGGGCCTTAACCAATAGTTTGATATTATGCCATATATAGAGTTCAGTATTGCTCTTTCATGTTGTTAATGGTACATTTGTGTGTAGCATCACAAGAAAGCTTAAGTGACACCTACTAATCCATCTCATGAAGTATGAGATAAATAATGCTTCACGTTCATATGTAATAGTTTGTGGTATAGCATTCAAATGTGAAATGTTTATTCACGAATTAGTGCTTGCCTAGCAGCCTTAGTGACATTATTACAAAACTGGGAAGTGTGCAATATGGTTATATACCACACTGGGAGTGTCATCTAGATATCCATGTCAGACTTCTGTACTATGCACACAGAGCATAAGCTGAATAGGAAGAAGAAACATTCCAGACCTAGGCACAAGGCTCACTGAAGTAAAGGTCTGATAAATAACAGCTTGGAACCCATAGTGCTACCTCTTTCCTTTGATCTAGAACACACAATACAGTCTGCTCAAAGTGTGAAGCCAGGTGCAACAACTCAGTATTGGTGTAGATGGGTGCAAAAACTCATTATTTTCATAACATAAAGTAGGTCTGAGTGCTTAGCATTGTGTGAAACTATTTACAATCTCATAATTTTTTGAAGCTG